>LR738543.1:30652500-31977500 GCA_902685375.1 Neostethus bicornis
TCCTGGACTTTTGCATAACCACCAATATTCCTTTCCCTTAAACTTTTCCTCTGTGATTCCCAGGCCCGGGTTTGGCCTCGGGTTCCAACTCTTGTGTCCCAGAGTTTAAAATGTGTCTTAAACTTCCACTTTGCATCAAAATGGAATCATCTCTCACCTGGTGAGGGGCAATTACTCTAAACTGTTCATAGAGACCTAAAGATTCCTAAAGAGTCTGTGTTTCTTTAGGACAGCTGTTGCTCTCACACACAGAGGTTCCGCTGAAGCCCGTTTAACCTCTGAACTCATGATACCTAAATTTGACACTGAAGAGTCCTTTTTTTTCAACCTCATGTCTGCTTCCTGACCTGTAATACAGGCCCTATCATTCAATTTGAAAATCATCATCTGAGGAATGATGACCGGCGAGTGAGTTCTGGAAGATAGACTTTAGAATTAATTTTTTTTTTTAAGAGCATATGTTTGAGTCTCTCTCAATTTTGAAGTCGATCTACGTTCCCACCCTCACCTATGATCACCAGCTGTGGGTGGTGACCGAAAGAATGAGATCGCAGATACAAGCGGCCGAAATGAGCTTCCTCCACATGGTGGCTGGGCTCTCACTCACAGATCGGGTGAGGAGCTTTGCCATCCGGGAGGAGTTCAGTGTCGAGCCAGTTCTCCTCCAAGTCGAAAGGAGCCAGATGGGGTGGTTCGGCCATCTGGTCTGGATGCCATCACAGTGCCTTGCTTATGAGGTGTTTCAGGTATGTCCAACCGGGAGGAGACCAAGAGACAGACCCCCGAGCCGTTGGAGAGACTATGTCTCACAGCTGGCTGGGGAACAACTCGGGATCCTTCCGGGTAAGCTGGAGGATGCAGCTGGGATGAGAGAAGCCTTGGCTTCCTGTCTGAGGCTGTTACCCCCGCGACCCGACCCTAAATAAGCAGAAGATGACTGAATGGAATGTAATGTTTGCATCATTTGTAAAGTGTTGATGTGTTAAGTGTAGATTTAAAACTGGATGTCATTAGTTTATTTTTTGTAAACCTAAAAAAATACCAGTATATTTAATATCGGATCCATCTTTGCTTTATTTGTGAATCAGTAAAACCAGTCGTGTTCAAATCCTCTCAGAAACTTGGCCCGGATGATGGTGTGGAACTGTTAGTAATAAATAAATAGATTTTATTTGTGTCATTTCTGGTAAAGTGACTTTTCTTCCAGAGTTTTCCAATGACCCCAGTCTTTATTTACGACTTGTGTCTCAACTCGATTTAGTTTGAGGTTTTTATAAGCTGGTTTAGTGATGTTTAAAACCAGTGGGAAGAAGATCAGTCGACCTCTTGATCCGGGATTGTTTTAAAGTCGACGCATTATGGGAGAGATTAGTGCACATGCAGGTTCTGACAAACATCTGGCTGGATTATTAAATTCTGTAACCTTTTTCCTCTACTAAATATAGTTTTTACTTCCTCTGTAAAAAGAAGTCTGTTGATTTTATATTAAAAACATAACAGTTAACATGTTCAGAGCACGTGTGATCGACATCGTAAAATAACCAAGAAGACCGTTTCCTTAACGATGACAAAAAAAAAAAAATATTATTTTACTTTTAAATGTCTTTGTAAATAAAAAATACATCGACTTTCATCAAAGCGATGGCAGTTTTTTTAATATGTTTAATTTAGAATAACATCCAAAAATGTGTTTATCTTTGATGCAAAAGTCAAGAGAAGCCAGATAGGGTGGTTCGGGTATCTGGTTAAGATGCCTCCCAAATGGCTCGCTGGTGAGGTGTTTCAGGTACGTCCGACCTGGAGTAGACCAAGAGGCCGACGACGGCCTCTTGGCCTGCTCATGGACCCCTGCTGGACCGATGCTGGAGAGACTGTCTCACAGCTGGCTGGGGAACGACTCAGGATTCTCCTAGGAGAACTGGAGGATGTGGCCAGGGTGAGAGAAGTCTGGGTTTCCCCACATCCCGGACCTGGATGAGTGGAAGACGAGATGAAACATTTAAAACCAAATTTTCAGCTTAATTTATAATTGAGATTCTGCTTCATTTATTTGCTGGTTTAAAACACAGATAATATTTTCACATTTGAAGATGAAGCTGATGCGCAAACTAAAACCTCAGATCGTTTATCAGCTTGTACATAAATTCAAAGTGTCTGAACCTGAATAGCCGTGTTGGTAAGTCTCAAGACTTGAAAATTGGAAACCCAGATTCCCTTTCCACTGTTGGCAAAAAATGTGAAGGTCTTTGGGTTCGAGTCGACTTTGGCTTTTTGTCCTGCTTTTTGTGACCCGCGGGACAAAAAGCGGGTCACTTTTTGTCCCGCTTTGTGACCAAGAGAGACAAAAAGTTGGCTGACAGTTCAAATTTGACACCAAAATGTCTTAAAGTAAAGAAAAAAATCAGTTTAAAATTTCTTCAGATTATTTGTTTTCAGTAACATCTGCTGTTTTTGAACAAAAAAGCATTTTTTTTACAATTCCGTTCCGTCGTCTTCCGCTTCTCCGTGGCCGGGTCGTGGGGGCAGCAGCCTCAGACAGGAAGCCCAGGCTTGTCTCACCCGGCTGCATCCTCCAGCTGACCCAGAAGATCCCGGGTTGTTCCCCAGCCAACTGTGAGACATAGTCTCTCCTGCGAGTCCGGGGTCGGCCTCTTGGTCTCTTCTCAGTGGGACGTGCCCAAAACACCTCACCAGTGAGGCGCTCGGGAAGCATCCTGACCAGATGCCCGAACCACCCCATCTGGCTTCTCTCGACCTGGAGGAGGAGCGGCTCGTCACCGAGCTCCTCCCGGATGGCCGAACTCCTCACCCGATCTCTGAGTGAGAGCCCACCCACCCTGCAGAGGAAGCTCATTTTTTTTACAGCGTTACTAATTCATCTTTATTTTACACCATGTATTTTCTAGATGACTAATTTGGTCCTTTTTTCGTGTGTGTTTCCAGGTTCTAGAAAGCTTGTGTGTTTCTTATCATGATTCAGCAGACAGACTGTTCTACTAAGGCTGTATTAACTACGGGGCTCCACTCTTTGGGGTCTTTAGTGTGCTAATAGTGAAAGACCCAGAGGGAAGCTCAGTAATTGGTCTTTATTTATTCTGAGTGAAGGCCATGATTAACTAATATCACCCAAGTGTATATGTGTGCACACATTAACGTGCAGCGTAAACACGGTAACACACACAAACGTAGATCCCCTCGTCTAACGTTTCGAGTGGTGAGATTGAGTGGAGAATTGGACTAATCCCTGGTGGCTGCAAAGCTCCAAAACTACTCCACTGGCAAAAAGAATGCCAGATTGTTTGCTAACATTTTCAGGACGGATGTTTTTAATATTTTGTAACTGATTTTTTTTATATAAACTAACACTAATACTGTCTGCTAAAAAAAAAAAATCCACCATTTTCTCCTTTTTGTCTTCGCTTGGTCTGACTATATCCCCCCCAAAAATGTTTCAAATGTCAAGATAGTGACCCTTAATTAGGACTAATTTAATGCATCTTTGGCTGAAGATGAATTCAGTACGGTGGCCTCACGACAAGAACGTCAGGGTTTCAAGTCCCAGAGTAGGGGCAGGCTTGAAACACTAGTCTTTCTGTGTGTAGTTTGCATGTTCTCCCCGTGTATGCATGGGTTCCTTCCAGGTACTCCAGTTTACTCCCACCCTCTAAAAAAGACGTACATGTTAACTACCTCTGACCCAAAACACTCTTTCCGTTGCGTTCCGTCGTCTTCCGCTCACCCACGGCCGGGTCGCAGGGGCAACAGCCTCAGATGGGAAGCCCAGGCTTCTCTCACCACAGCTGCATCCTCAAGCTCACCGGGAAGGATCCCGAGTTGTTCCCCGGCCAGCTGTCAGACATAGTCTCTCCAGCGGGTCCAGGGTCTGCCTGTTGGTCTCCTTCTGGTGTGACGTGCCTGAAACACCTCACCAGCCAGGCGCATGGGGGGCATCTTGACCGGATGCCCGAACCACCCCATCTGGCTCCTCTCGACCTGGAGGAGGAGCGGCTCGACACCGAGCTCCTTCCAGATGGCAGAGCTCCTCACTCGATCTCTGAGTGAGAGCCCAGCCACCCTGCGGAGGAAGCTCATTTTGGCCGCTTGTATCCGCGATCTCATTCTTTCAGTCACCACCCACAGCCGGTGACCATAGGTGAGGGTAGGAACGTAGATCGACTTGTCAATCGAGAGCTTTGCTTTTCGACACTCTTGAAAAACAGATTCATAATTCCAATGAGTTTCTCCTGGTGAAATAAACGAACCCTCGTTTGCAGATATGTGTGCCCGTGTGCCGGTGGGTGTTTTTCCACTTGAGGGCAAACGAGCTGATGTTTTGTCTTCAGAGAAGCCAGAAGGTAAGCGGGGAAAGTAGCCTGCGTTGGACTGTAGCCTACTAAACTTACACACTTGACAGCACTGCGTCATCCACATTCGGGCCGCGTTGCTTTGTCCTTCTGAATAATGCACCCACATGTGGGCATGCGGGTTGGCAGACCTACTGTGAAATGTGTACAACAGGGGTGCTCTCATGTGTTTACTCCAAGCAGAGAAACTGTACACTGGGTTGTAATCAGAGCTGCGGTGCGTAGCTCCCAACAACAGTGTTCCCTCATTATGGCCGTGGCAGATCCCGTTTACCTTGTCTCTGTGTGATTCTGGATCCCCCCGATAGCCTTACAGCTCGCAGTGAAGCATGTGAGTGCAAGTAAAACGATCTCTGTTTGCGTGTCTGCACGTTTTACAATGTGTGTGTGGACGATAACTTTGATCATTCGGTTTTTGCTTATAAGCATTTAATCGTCTAAGAAATGAGCGGTGTATATGTTTTTTTGTGTTCCATGTACAAAATATCTCTAAAATAACTATTTAGTAATTATTTTAGTAATTAAACTAATTAATTTAGTGATAATGACGCATTTTACATCAATGCAAAAAGTGTTTTTGCAAAGTTGAGCAAGAAAAAGTGGATCCAAAATTGCCAAATAATGTGCTTCTGTTTGACCTATAAGTTCTAACCTTTGGTTGCATGACTCTGAAAACCTAACCAGTTCATCTATACTTGGTAGTGAGTAATTGTAGGCAGTTTCAATAAAATCCCTTCAGTCGTTGTGGATTTTTGTGAACTTTTGTAAATGCAATGTCTCCTAAACCCATTGAGGAATTTGAATGAAACTACCCACAGTGACTCAGTACCAACTATAGATGAACTGATTCGGTTCATGGTCATGCCACCAAATGTTATGCTCACAAAGTTATAAGTCGGGCAGAGGCGTATTGTTCAATGCCTTTTCGTTGACTTTTTCTTGTTTGATGTCAGATCACCGGTTCATTTCATGTATCTTATGTGATGTAAATACACACGCACAATCGCACACACACGCCGTCACAGAGCCCCGGTCTCAAAATGGTCCAGTCCATTCTTGGTTTAATGCTATTTAGGAGTCCATATTTACTACCCAATCTCTTTTCATGGTCAATTTACAGATTCAGATGTCGCCCCAGAATGCTTTTTTTTTTTGGTCCCCGTTAACACACTCTTTAACACACGTCATTAAAATTCATATTTACAATTTTTGTGTGACTCTGCCTGATCTGCATGGAGGGCGGGAAATCAAAACGAAAGCAAACATGTCGATGACAGAGTGTACCCTCCTTTATTTAGCAGCTCTTCTTTACCTTCATGCACACTTGTGTTGAGACAGGTAAAGAGGTGTGTGTGCATGTTTGAATCGTCCCTTATAATCATTCTGACCCCGTATGATCTTTTTAATGTAATTATTCTCTCACCTGAAAGCTCCTGTTTGTTCTTTATCACCATTTTTTTTAAGGTAGGTGTTGTGTTTGCGTTTGGTACACTCTTGTTTAAGTTGGGTCTAACTTATTGTTGCTGCACATTTAAAACCATTAAAATACACATTGCGCTTTGTGTCTGTGCACCGAGCTCTGTTTGCACACTGCATTCATCCGGGGGCCGCTAATGCAGTGTCACTGTAAAATATAAATGGGCCAAGTGCAGCCATGCTGTAGATAAGCACTCCCAGGCCTGTGAAGAGCTCCTATCCTGATTCATTTCCGTGGCTCTGTAGTCCCACTATTGACTTAAAGTGCAGCAATGCTACCACCTACTCCTGTGGATTTGGGAAAGATAATGAGCTGAAGAGACTGGAATTTAAATCCGGTGGAGTAGTGAGGGCAGTAGATGAAAAGGGATAACACAAGTGGGGTTAGTGTGTGTTTCCATTTGAGCCGATCTGTGCATTGTTCTTTGCAGTTTTCTGTGTTTATAACCTTCTCATTTTCACAAGCTGCTTCCTTTGCTGTCCTGAACAGTAACACATGTTTTGAAATGACGTATTCACACATTGAGGCACTTTTAGTCGGGGTGTGTGTGTGTGACAGAGAGTTTGTGGTTAGCAGGGTTTTCTCCCTGGCTCCAGCGACCCTGGCCAAGTCAGCGGTGAGGTTTGGCTCGTTCACTTCCACACACAGACATGCACACACTGAGAAACTCACACTGCTTTTCTTTGTTATACCTCTGTTTTTTTTTTTTGTGAAAAAACACTTAGTTGAGATTTAGTTTCTTTTTCTCGCTTTGAGACAAACAATAAATCAGTGTTTTTTTTAAGGGAGTTTTATTAAAAATGAACTTGTTACAGGTTTCTACAAAATGTTGTTCACACATCTGAAAACATACCTGGAGTGGGTTTGGATGTCATTTAAATGTGCAAACCCTTCCACTAACAGGTGCTATTTGACCACCAGTTTGTTTTTGATCATGGATTTTGTTCTCCACCACGCCCACATTCTAATATTAGAAGGAAATGTTTTGGTGCATGCACTCTGCTCACACTCAGTCCCAAAAAGAATGCAGTTTTTATGCAAATGCAACAAAATAAAAATAAAAAGACTGTGCCATAGCTTCACTAACTTGCTGCGATTTAGACTGTTTTTACGGCCGATTTATGCTGTGTCATGCATGCACCCAGGTGACAGGACTAAGTCAGCTGGGTGCGTCAAAAACTAAAACTGGATAACCCTATGCATAAGTTTTTTTTATAGCAAATATTTCATTTTTGAGCTAAAAAAATACTGTTTTATTTCTCTCAAGATTGAAAAATCTTTCTTGCTGTTGTAAAGACAATAAGATTTTGTTTGATGGCCATGATATCTTAATTGGTAAAGCCAAAATGAAATAAATGATAAAATACAACAAGTGCAAATATGAAATAATCCTAAATAAATTGTGTATTCAGTTGCAAATGAAGTATGTAGATTTTTTTTATCTATAGAATCAAATCACCTTTCCTCTAACTTCGTTACCGAACCTTCCAGTTTTAAAAAGTATATTATGACTCTTTGCTGCAAAACATTGTGGGTGCCAAAAGTGTACATGTGTTGTCATGGCAATGACTATAATGTGTGTGTGTGTCTCTGAGACCTCGTTTGTATCACTTACTACAATCTATCCCTCGGTTGGAATGCATGCACTAACTTTTCATTTGCCTCGCATAGCAGATTTGTAATTTGTGACGTTTTAGTCGTCTCTATTGCAAGACATTGCAATAAATGTCTTGCAATAAATGCAAGACATCGCCATTTAGCTGGCGACCCAGTAAATGTTTAGCTGGGTCGCCAACTTGCAAAACTTCAGGTATCACCCTTCCTGATAAAATTATTTGTTGATAGAAATTTATAAAACGTGTTGCATCCTTGTCGATATTTAAGACGTGGTTTAGAGTTGGTGATACTATTCATTCATAAAGCAAAAACTAGCAGGCAGTAAGATCTACTGTGCACTATGACTTTGACCGAAGAAGCGTTTGAAAAACAGCATTGTTTTTTTAAAATCATGGATGAATCATTGGCATAGTCCACTGTACGTACAGTGCCTCTTGGGTGGCTACAGGATGACAAATCTAGTCTAAAAGGAAAGAAATGTGAATTCCCACTTAGTGTCATGCCCTCAATGACCTGGATTCTGCTTTGGAATGACCTCATTCATGAAAAGTCTTGGAATTTTATACAAAAGGATTGGGGCTTGATTAATTTATTGATTAGATGATTAAATTGGCTGCTATAGCACTCAGGGAACAATGATCTTCCGATATGTTGCAAATTGACCTCAAAAGCTAAGCAGGCTAGGCCAGAGCGGTACTTGGATGGGAGACCACAGGAACCCCAGGTCCCACAGTGGAACGACTGTTGAGATTAAATTGTCACCGTGTCAGTGGGCAAGATACTTCACCCACGTTGCCTAGTCTGGATGGTGTGTGGGATTAGTTCGTGGTGGTCAGAGGGCCCGATGGCGCAAAATTGCACCTCGCTTCTGTCAGTTTGCTCCAGGGCAGCTGTGGCTACAACAGTAGCTTAGTGAATGAATGATGCATGTGTGTGAAGCATCTTTGAGCGTCCAGGGGAAGCACTATAGAAGTATACCGTAATGCATTATTGTCATTATTATTAACACAAGAAAAAAATGTATGCTTTGTTTCCTACTTGTACGTCTTGACCCACTGATGGCTGTTTAAATGTCTAGCAGCCATGAACATGCAGCACGTCAGTGTGCATGGACATACTTAGATTTACCAGCTGGGAGAGATTTAACACACACACACACACACCCATGCACGCTCACATCTTGTTAAATCCATCATGGCCGCCGTGTCCCGTGCTGCCAGCTGCTCACTGCTGGGCGACCACGTCTGTCCTGTTGCTAGGAGACACACACATGCACAAAATGGCTCAGCCCTCGTACGCAGTCTGTTTTCATCCATATGTTACCAACTTGACACAGATTGCGCACATACAATTATCACACACACACGCAATGTGGCCTTATGAACTGTAAAGCCCACCCAGTTCTGCAGTCGAGTGTTCTGCATAATTTTATACAATATTGACATAAATAAACTATCGGATATAACTGTACATCCTATTTTGGTTTAAACAAAAGGAGATTAGGATGAACAGATAGGATGAGTACCATTAGAGGGCGCTATCTGGCTCTTTGGTTAATTGTTGTCTTCTTCTGCCGGTGCTTGTCTCGTCTCTCTCTCGTCTTTTTATCTCCTCCTGAGCTCATCCCCCCGCCTCCTATTTTTGCTCATTGCCCCTCTTTGGTCCTTTTTTTTAATCCTACCTGCCTACTTCTTCTCCTCAAGTGCCGTGTATCTCTGCCAATTCTTGCCCTCTTGCCTTTTTTGGCTTCATCTCCTCTCACAAATTCTCCCTCTTTTTTTCCAGCTTGCCACAGCAACAACACATGAGATTCCTTTTTTTTTTTGGAGGCTTCTCTGCCTTTCTTCATCTCTGGCACTCTCACTGTGCACATCACGCTTGCTCCTCAGGGCTTTGTTCTGCCTTAATCAGGAGCTTAAGTGTTGCATTCTCACCCAAACAATGCCTGCCATTCAGTCTAGGCCTGTGTAAATAGGTGTGCCCTATTACTGTGCCAGTGGGCATGCCAGGCCGAACTCGCTGTGGTAGCAGTGATCAACCATCGCTTCAAGAGACAGAGCTCTGCGCGTGCATGTGCACCAGGAACAGCAGGGAGGTGGAAGAACGGAAACTTGCTGAAGGCTGCCTTTGAAGTGCTGCCATGGAGAAGCGCGGACGGCCAAAGCAACACACACAACACACGGTGTGTTTGGCCAAAGAGAATTTCTTTTCATAATCAGCCATTCGCACTTCTAGTTATCCCAAGTTTCTGACATGTGGACTTGACTTATTTGTATCTGTGAGTCAGAAGTAAAGCTCACTTGTGTTTGGTGTTAAAACAACAGAATAGTGACAAGAGGGGTTTCTGCTTGTAGTGTTTGCAGGACATCATGCAGCCTGTTTCTGAGCCACCTGGCAAGCTCTTTGTAGGAGGAACTGCACCCAGTTGGATGACATTCTCTCTCCAACTGGTGTGTCACATCCAGAGAGCCAGCTTTCTTCCTGCACCCAACCATCTGTCCAAAGCCACGGCGGCCCTCTACCTGCAGATAGAAGGAATAAAACAAACAGGGATGGGTTGAACAAATAGCAATGCTGGGAACAATAAAGAATCTTGAATCTGGATGCCAGATACATTGACGGTTGTTCCAGCGCATTTGGGAATATCATTTTCCAGAAATCATTTTTATTTTTGGGCGTTTCGGTGAATTTTCTCAGAAAGAAATTTGCTCCTTTTATTCTGAAATTTATTGAAAAAGGTGGAACCAAAACAAATGAAAGTAGAAGGAAAATTTTAAAATTTTGCTACATATCTCATGCTATCATTTCTTGTTTGTTTTCATCCCCAAAAAGCATGCATTTACTCTGGGTTAGACCTTTAGTTCACATGTTAGGACCCCTTGTGGCCCACAAGTCAAACAGTTAGCCCACCCCTGTTTTGATGCATTGCTGCTTTGCATATCTGCATTTAGTAAAATGCATATAAATTGCTGCGAGAGTAAAAAGGAAGCACAAAGGGGTGGACAGAGATGGAAAGTCAAGATTAGCACCTCCAAGCATTGCACAAAATGTGAGTCCACACTTCCCCGTGCTATCTATCCTCCACAAATACCCATTTGGGCTTGTTAATCTATTGCCTGGCAACAGAGACAGCCTATCAACAACAGCCACGCCCATATGCACATGCTCATAGACAGCAACTCATTTCGGATCTTCGAAGGGAACGCATGCACACCTCACTAAAACATACACAGATGCATGCACAAGCACATGCAAAAAAACTACCCACAAATCCCGGCCTGTCATTGCTCTCCATTGTTTGGCTGCATTTGCTTTCTCCTGGTGTGACTGCCAGCAGATGGTTACCACTGAGCTGTCAGAGACGGCCTGGGGCCCACACACACACACACACACACACACACACACACACACACACACACACACACACACACACACACACACACACACACACACACACACACACACACACACACACACACACACACACACACACAGTACCTGCTGAATGGTGCCAGTATTTGCTCTGCAACACTCCTTTTGCTCTGCTCATACTTCAGTTTCAACAATCCCCCCTCTCCCTCTCTCTCTCGCTTTCTCTATTATCCTGTCAGTGTTTTTCACACACTCAGGGTCTTGATTGTGTGGAGCTGCTACAGGTGCCCCTGATGACCCTCTTTCTGTAATGACTGTGTAATCTCGTAAAAGAGCCGCCTTTCTGCATTAGCATGAGCGAGGACCATTATGTTAGTGTGTGTGTGCGTGCCTCAGTGTACAGTGGACGGTGTGTAATAAAAGTATCACACATGGGAGAAGTCAAAATAGAATATTTAATGCCATTGAGACGTGATTAGTTGAAATTACTGCTAGGCTGGTTGATAAGCTGGTCTACTCAACTCAGCAATGCATGTGCCATATATGTGGAAAAAAACCCTCATTGACATCTTTTTTTGGAGCGATTTGATTGGATTTATTGGAATGTATTGTTGTCTTGGCCATGCAAAAAATGTATCTTTGAAGCCGTCTATGACCAGTCAGAGTTGTCGTGACCAAAGAGGATGCCGGAAACAGAATCAGATGGAAGAAATTAACTTGCTGTGGCGCCCCTTGAAAGGACAGTGATAAGGGCGAAGTGAAAATTAATTTGAATTTTTTTTTGTCACAATGAGCACAATGAACAAAAAACGATCCAGATCATTTCTGGTATTTTGAACAATAATAAAAACAATAATAACCAAAGTTCTGCCATCCGGGAGGAGCTCTGGGTCGAGCCGCTCCTCCTCCAAGTCGAGAGGAGTCAGATGGGGTGGTTCGGGCATCTGGTCAGGATGCCCACCGAGCGCCTCGCTGGTGACGTGTTTTGGGCATGTTTCACCGGGAGAGGACCAAGAGGCAGATCCCAGACCCGCTGGTGAGACTATGTCTCACAGCTGGCTGGGGAACGACTCCCAGCAAAAAAGAGATTCGGTCAAAACTTTTTAAAAAGCTGGAGAATAGTGTTAACAAGGACATTATTAACAAGGATATTATTAAAACACCCAGTTTTTATCAGAAAAAAAAAAGAATCTCTATAATGATTGAAACAAAACGAATGTCGATTGATGAACAGGGATCCTTCCGGGTGAGCTGGAGGATGCAGCTGGGGTGAGAGAAGCCTGGGCTTCCCGTCTGAGGCTGTTGCCCCTGTGACCCGGCCCGGGACAAGTGGAAGACGACGGAACGGAATAAAAAAATTGACAATAAAAACACGGAAAGCGCTTTCCTCTGTAAGGGGTGTAACATACACCCCTGGTTTTTAAAAATAAATTGCAGTCATGAGGTTTTGCGACAGAATGTCACACAAGCCATGTCACCGCGTGTGCTTCTGAAACATTTCTCTTTAAGTTCACATCAATGATCATTTTTATTAGTGTTTTTTATATTATAAAATTATTTTGTCTGCTGCCATCTTTTGCAGCTTCTGTGTGTATTTTAGAATGATTTTGCGTGTGTAGAAGCAGGTGTCAGGCTTAATGGAGTCCGTCACCGCAGCGTCAAAGCAGCTGCTGCTACCGGAGGCAATGCAGAGGTGAAAGTTCAGGGCCGGGGTGAGGATTCGGCTGTCGTGACATGAGATTCCTCTGGTCACCAATCACAGCATGGATGAACAGCTGCAAGGTGCCAGATGGCAAACAGGATGCAGAATTTTGCAGTAAAGGTTAGAAGAAGAAAAAAAAGAGTGAATCTTTCCTTCAAATGATCAAAACACAGTCGCACGAGCAGGAACATAGACCGGTCTGATTCCCGACATGAGCCCTTGTAAACACATTTCCCTTCAGGGGTCGCCACAGCAAGTCAGTTTCTTCCATCTAACCCTATCTGCTGCATCCTATTCGGTCACGCCAACTGATACATGGCTAGATCAAATCAATTGAAACCAAATTAATATTTTAAGATAATGATATATGTGCATATCTATCTACACATGTACAAATAACATCTGCACTTGTCCGATAGTCCACATGCCTGCATCATCTTCTTTTTTTTTTTTTCTCCTGTGCATGTACAGTTTGTTGTGTTTGCAGAAAGCTGAAACTAATGACTGGTTTTGTGTTGTGTGCTCACTCAGCTGCCCCCTGGACACACTTTACCCACCCTGCAGAAAACAGCCCTTTGTGTTTTCCTCTCTCTCTTTCTATCTAAATATCTCACTCTGTCTTGTTCTCCCTGCTTTCTTCTCTCTCTGGAGAGATGAGTTGTTTTGCTGTGCTCTGCTGTGTACGTTACCTGCTGGATGTATTTCTGGGAGACCTGACGGCGGATATGTGAGCATGGCGGGGATGTTTGGCTGACGTCAACCGTTCATAGAACGAATAAACGAAGCAGTGTAGTCTGTTTATTGAACAGATCGAATAAAAATGGGGAAATGATTAACCTTTAGTGTGATTAGTGTTGATTTTATTTAATGTAACACATCATAACCACCTTCTTCTTCTTCTTTGGGCATTTCCCTTCAGGGGGCACCACAGCAAGTCAGTTTCTTCTATCTTTCTCAGGCATTAGCAAACTATGGCCTGCGGGACACATGTGGCCTGTTAAATGGTTTAATCCGGCCCGCAAACTTGAAAAAATTAAATAAATAAACATTGTTAATGTTTTATGTCCTCTGCAATTCTGATGTTTCCTCACTAGATGGGGCACTCTAGATTTATTGGCTTTATTGAGAAAACAACAACACTGCTCCCATTAAAATGTGTGTTTTTCCATGAGGCACATTTTGTCAAAATAAACTGTGCACAGATATGGAAAGCCATTGGGGCCAATGCACGTACGTAAACAAGCGTGTTAGATGTTAAAACAAGCAAAATGTTACATCAAGCGCTTAGATTTCAAACCTAGCGCCACAAAATCCACATTTTTAAGCACTATCGCACTAAATTTCAGACCTTGCGCCGCTAGATTTGAAATTTAACGCTCTTGATGTAACATTTAGCACACTTGTTTAAAGTCTAGCTCACCATTCTATCGGTTTAATCTAGCGGTTACCAAAGCATGACATCCATCTGCTCCTGTTCTGGCCCCCTGGTCAAATGTTAGAACTTGATGTGGCCTGCAAATCAAAAAGTTTGCTCAGCTCTGATCTAACCCTATCTCCTGTATCCTCTTTGGTCACACCAACTATCTTCATGTCTTCCTTCACTGTATCCATGAACCTCCTCTTTGGTCTTCCTCTAGTCCTCTTTCCTGGTGGTTCCAAATCCAGCATCCTTCTGCCGATGTACTCTCTCTCTCCTCTGCACATGTCCAAACCATCTCAGTTTGGCCTCTCTGACTTTATCTCCAAAACCTCTAACATGTACTGTTCCTCTGATATACATCATAACCACCTATAAGGGTAATTCATTTTTGCCAACGAAACTTTCTCTTTTTTTTTTTTTCGAATGTTTGTTTGACGACAACATTTTTCTGAATAAGATGTGAAGGAATGATGAGAATTTTGTAAATGAATGAGTTGCAATCTATAATTTGCATTGAAGTTTCATGATCTCTACTTCTGGCAACTAATAAATATATATTTTGGTGTAGAGTGAATTTTTCCTTTCACTTTGAAACCGTTTTCATGCAAACCAGAGTCAATATATGACACGTTTCAGTAAGATTTCTAAAGAGGAACTCCAAGTTCTGATGATTCTGGAGTGTAATATCCAGTGTGGTGGCTTCTTCTTTTTGCCAAACACAGTGAGTCACCGAGAAATGAATGAACCAATGTTTAAAGCATCCTAATCTTATTACACCCTGGTCTCAAACACACAGGAAATCAGATCTAAAGGCACAACAAGCAGTCTGTCTGCCACCACAAACAAGTATGTTTATCATTTACTCATCATGCTTCCTGATTTTTATCCTTCTGGCTCAGTTCTGCTTCATCTCAAAATGCCATGAAAGAGAAGCAGAGATTTCTGTTCAGAATGTCACATTGCTGCCCAGAGGAGTGTTTTCAGATTGACCCACATGTCTGTCTACACACTAGTTTACCAGCTACATGCATTCAGGCCTTAGGCATCAACAATCCATGTAACACACACTACAGTGTTCAGAAGTAGAAAACCTTCCAACCTGCAAACAAACAACCAGGGGCTTAATTATATTCTCCTTTAGCTGGAATCTCAGATCGGAGGTGAAGGGGAAACTATCTGTGTGTTTCTACGTGTGTGTCTGGGTTTTGATTTTACTCTGCACTGAGCCAGTCAAACCGTCAGCGTGTTTACTTTCCAACTTCAGGTCGAAATAGGAAGAGACTGATCGATAAACACCCGTTTGGCTTCTGAGATCTCAATAGATTTCCATGTTAGAAACAGCTGCTGAACTTTTTCCTGCATTGTTAATTTTTGCAGGTAACACCTCATGTTTTTGACATTATATTTAAAAAGGGGGGCATGATGCTTGATCAACTATTTGGAAGTTTCTACCATGTTTGAACATTATTCCCTGTCTTTCTGTTTGTATCCACGTCAAGTTTGGCTGATTCCTGTAACCCTCATCTTATCTCTGCTTCTTCTCATTACTGCCTCCAATTACTGTCAATTTTTAATCGGGACGAACTCCATCTGCTGATTTCTTCACATATACTGTAAATCTAGATTATCTAACATTTAACAGTCATAAGTATGGTACTTCCCAGTCCTGGGATGGGATTCCTCCCTCACGTGGATCTCCATGAGATATCTTCTTTTTTCCCAACTGTCGTTTTTTTTTTTTGCGGGCCACATTGAGTTCTAACATTTGACAAAGGGGCTGGAACAGGAACAAATGGATGGCATGCTTTGGTAACAGCCAGATTAGACTGATAGAATGGTGCTAGATTTTAAACAAGCACGTTAAATGTTACATCAAAAGCGTTAAATTTCAAATCTAGCGGCGCTAGGTCTGAAATCTAAGCGCTTGATGTAACATTTTGCTTGTTTTAACATCTTACACGTTTGTTTACATGCATGTTTTGGGCCCGATGGCTTTCCATATCTGTTAACACTGTTTATTTTGTGTGTGCTTCACAGAGACACACACATTTTAATGGGAGCAGTGTTGTTGTTTTCTCAACAAAGCCAATGTATCTAGTGATGAAACATCAGAATTGCAGGGAAATGAAGCTAACAATGTTTATTAATTCAATTTTTTATGTTCAACGGGCCGGATTAAAACTTTTAACGGGCTACATGTGGCCCGCGGGCCATAGTTTCCCCGTGCCTGGTCTAAGCGCTATTGTTTATCCCAAAACTAATGTTTGTTTCTTATTTTTGTTCAATTTAATATGTGAAGCCTGTTTAGAACACTTAAAAAAAATTAAATTAGAGTTGTTTTAAACCAAAAAATACAGACTGTTTTCATTTGCAAGCAGAGACTGAATCCTACGAGGGTCAATAACATGTCACCCACTTACACAGACAATGACACGCTCATACTGTGTTTCTAAAGCTAAACAGACCTGTGAAATGTCTAAATGTTAAGTGTGATCGTTAGTATGCAGCACTCCTCAAACAGGACGCATGTGCGTGACAACTGTGTCATCGCTGTTAATTAAAGGATGAAGTTTGATCAGCATTCATATTGGTTGATCCTCTGACCTCCAGAATACTGTGCAGCTTGTGAGTTGGTTTTAATTTGCGTGCGCACTAAATTTAGAGAGACTCTGCTGATTCATTCAGAAATCTATTCGCAATTACAATGTTTGCTGAGGTGTGTGTTTGGCCAAGGAGGCTAATTTTGGAGCCGTTACAAGGTCACGCCTGACATCACGTGCAGCATTGTCTTGCACCGAGAGGTTCGTTGGCAAGGTTGCAATAAAATGTAAGAAATATTTTTAATAGTGCCCAGATAATTATGGGTTTTGAGACGGATGCAGACGCTGATTCATGCACTATAAACAACATTAAATTGGGGTAACTCGTCAGTAAAAATCAGATGATTAAATGTCATAATTTACCAATTTATATGTGAAAAGTTTGTGTTGGTGAAAAAGTTTTACGTAGAATTCAAATTATTACAAGAAATACACATTTAAGAATTTCTTCTATAGATATAGCAGTTCATAATAAATTGATTAATCTCATTTCATGACATTGACCATTTTCAATTTATCACCCCCTGGTCTAGACCAGGCCTGGGCAAACTACGGCCCGCGGACCACATGCGGCCCGCCGAACTTGAAATAATTAAATAAATAAACCTTGTGTTTTATTTCTCCTGCAATTCTGATGTTTCCTCACTAGATGGCACACTGTATGATATGGAAAGCCATCGGGCCCAATCAATGCACGTAAACAAACGTTTTAGATGTTAAAACAAGCAAAATGTTGCATCAAGCGCTTAGATTCCAAACCTAGTGCCGCTAAATGCACGTTTTTTAAGCGCTATCGCACTAGATTTCAGACCTAGCACCGCTAGAATTGAAATTTAACGCTCTTGATATAACATTTAACGTGCTTGTTTAAAATCTAACGCGCCATTCTATTGGTCTAATCTAGCAGTTACCAAAGCATGCCATCCATCTGCTCCTGTTCTGGCCCATTTGTCAAATGTTAGAACTCAATGTGGCCTGCGAACCAAAAAGTTTGCCCACCCCTAAGCTAGTCTGTTCAAGTCAAAAGACTCATGGCTTGCCTTGCTACAATAATATTAATCGGCAGCATTTTTATTGATTACTGATGTCTCGTGAGGGTGAAGGATCGGCTAACAAAGAAATCAGTCAGGCCCTAAATTTTTAACTGCAAGTATTTAAAAGAAAAAAAAAACCCAACCACCTCTAAAGACATTGTTGTTAATTATGATAAGCACTGAGCTGACAGGCTGACAGAATAGTTGATGCATTCATGTACGATGAACTGTGTTGATGTGAGTTTATTCGTGTCATATTGTACGTGTCCAGCAGTCCTCAGATCAGCCTCAGTGTAAGGATTACATCTGTTGGGCTTCCTGTGCTCCTGCCCTTGACTGACCCAATCTTGGTCTATGTTTTGGCCTTGGGCCTCCTCGTGGCTAGTGGATGGAGTTGTGTGTGTGCATACAGTATACGTGTGTGTGTTACTTGTGAGTGTAGTGTAATTTGAGCCTCAGGTTAGGACAGGACTGCTGCACAGTTCATCCAGGCAGAAAAAGCAAGACAAGGGAGCCTGAGGCTGAGGGAGAGAGAGGAGAAGGTGGCAGGATGGCTGGGAGAGTAAAAAGTACTGGGGTTGGAGAGAGAAAGTAATGGACAATGAGTAGCAAACCTCTTTTTAACTCAGTCTCCATGGAAGAGAGATGTCAGTCCATGTCAGTCCGCTCCACTAACCAGCCCATAGCAGGAGAAACAGATCTCTCGCCCTCCTGCACACACGTTCTTGCTTATATCCCTCCCACACTATCTCTATGTACTTTCTTGTCTCGTATCTTTTGGTGATAGCTTTTCTGCCTCACTTGAGCTGAGCAAAAACACTCTTCAGCTCAAGGGAATACGGCAAGAATGAGTTAGAGACCAAGCAGTGAACCTGCCATTTTTAAAAGCCTGATGTTTGTGCAGATCTTCTCCTGAGGCCTCATTTGTAAAACTTGCTTAGCTAAAATCTGAGTGTATTCAACTTCCAGCAAATTGAGCGATCCATAAAGGTGGTGGAGTGCATGGACTTCGGTGGAATTCTAAGCAAAGTTCTCATTTGCAAATCGTAGGGAGGAGAGGCGACTTGTTGACAGAACCTGGAGTGAACCGAGGCAAGTGAAATGAAGCATGTGAAGTATCAAGAAAACATATACCGTACTTTCACGACCATAAGGCACACGTTAAAGTCTAAAATTTTCTTCAAAATGAGTGGTGCGCCCTATGTGATTTGTGGACGTATTAGAGAACCACGAAGTGGACGCAGTTGAGAACATGAGAACATTAAAGGGTGAAGTGTGGGCATGGTTTATGTATAAAAGAACAGGTATGTGTTTTATTCAGAACATTGCTGTTTTAACAACACTGAAAATGGAAAAGAGACACGCTTATGAAGCTCAGTTTAAATTGATGGCGATCAGCTACGCGGAGGAACATGGGAATCGAGCCACCGCAAGAAAATTTAAAATGAATGAGTCGATGGTTCGTAAGTGGAGGATGCTGGAAAACGAGCTGCGACAGGTGAAGAAGACGCAGCTTGAGTTTCCGCGAAAATAAGGCGAGGTGGCCAGAGTTGGAGGAAAGACTCCAGCAGTGATGGATGACCAGAGGAGACCACAGCTTCACGATGGGTGGAAGGCAGCGCCGGGCGAGTTATGCCACAGTTTGCGAGTGGATTGTAGATGCTTGGGCTAAAATGTCTGCTGGAATGTGTCCGAGCTTTCGCAACAGCCAGCATCATTTTAGCAGAGCCGCACGGTAGAGAAAGAGACTGACAGCAAGGAAAGTGAACCTGGTATGTTGGATTTAGAGCAGCTGTTAGATTCTGAAACAGAGGATGAGGACTTGGATGGATTTGATAAATGACTTTATGACGACTGTAAATAATATTTAAATAAAGACAACCAAACTCAGTTTTACTCCCGATCTATTTTTAAATACACACACATAAGTGTGTGTGTGTTGTTGTAAGGCGGACGTACGTAGTAGAGGATATGTATATAAGACCCGCGCCCTATCATCGGGTGTACCTTATGTGTATGTTAAATACAGAGCTCGCAAAATTTGGACTGCGCCTTTTAATACAGTGCGCCTTATGGTCGTGAAAATACGGTACAGTATATACCTTGTCGATCACCACACATCAAATGAGTAATTTTGAAACTGTACACTGTCGTGCATCAGGGGATTACTTGGACCTACATGGGCTAACACGGATTGAATTGGCACGATTAGTTTCTTTATTTTCATTAGTTTAAGGTTAGATCATTTTCATAAAATTATTTCTGTGACATTTTCCTTCCACTTGTGGATGACGCCACTCCAGCTGTGGCTAGCAAAGAGCCCTGCTTTATGCTCCTGCCTTTAGGAGACGAGCATCTCCACCCCTACATTACACATCCTTGCCTTTGTGCAGGAGTAATGACTGGCGGCACCGGCATATTTGAAGATTACTGGTTATGCATCATGTCATATGCATGATCCACATTTGGAGCTCTTGAGGCGTGGTTGCGGCGAGATGTACATAAAAAAGACTTGAGTCTGAGATCCATCGAATGTGGGATCTATAAGTTCTGCAAAAAGTTTTGGAGATTTTTTATAAATCTTGAATTTACGTGGTGTAAACAAAGTGTATAAGCTGAACAAAACCGCTTCTTTCAGTTTAAGATTTACGCATGTCTTTACAAATGAAGTCCCTGATCACACTGAATGAGGACTTCCTGGTGCAAACTTAGGACCTGGAGGCAGGGGTACACTGCTGCATCATTTGCCTTGGACTTGTAAGGAGCTAGTATACAGCTCTTCAAACACAGACAGGATCAAATCTTCAAATCCCCCGGAAATGTCAACCACGTTTGAGAAAATGTCAGGAGAGCTGAGAGCACACACAAACACACATTGACCAGAACGTGCACGCATAGAGGCATTGGTGCCAAAACACCATGAAAAAAACCATCGGGATATAAGGCAGTCACGTCCTCTGGGTGCACAAAATGTCTCATCCAAATTTTTTTTTTTTGAAGCTTGAGGGTGAATTTTTCTTCATGAATAAACAGTCTGTTCACAATAAAAATATTACAAATATATATAAAACCCTAGAGCCAGCTTATGCAGCCGAGGATCTGACCACCAGGGTCCCAGTCGTTGGCTGCCACCTATCTCCTCCTTCACCCGACCCCTATGGCCCCTCCTGTAGGTGGTGAGTCCACTGGAAGGCCGGTCATGTCCCCTGTTCAGGCTGAGCAAAGCCAGGCCCCATGGGTAAAAGCCCGACCACCAGGCGCTTGCCCTCATGCCCCTCCCTCAGGCCTGGCTCCAATCGGATATCCAAGGTGATCTCCAGCTCTCACTGGATCGATCTGATGCCGAGTGTGAAGCGACCGGGGTGGGAATCAGCGCCTCCAAATCTGAGTCCATGGTCCTCGCCCAGAAAAGGGTGGATGCCCCCTGCAGGTCAGGGACAGGGTCCTGCCCAAAGTGGAGGAGTTTAAGTATCTCGGGGTCTTGTTCACGAGTGGGGGAAGCATGACATGGGAGATCGACAGAGGGATTGGTGCAACGTCAGCAGTAACTAGGACGCTGCATCGATCTGTCGTGGTTAAGAGAGAGCTGAGCCGAAAAGCAAAGCTCTCGATTTACAAGTCGATCTACGTTCCAACCCTCACCTATGGTCACCAGCTGTGGGTGGTGACCGAAAGAATGAGATCGCAGATGCAAGCGGCCGAAATGAGCTTCCTCCGCAGAGTGGCCGGGCTCTTACTCAGAGATTGGATGAGGAGCTCTGCCATCCGGGAGGAGCTCAGTATCAAGTCACTCCTCCTCTAGATCGAGAGAATCCGGATGAGGTAGTTTTGGGAATCTGGTCAGGATGCCTTCCGACCGCCTCGCTGGTGAGGTGTTTCCGGCACGTCCCACCGGGAGTAGACCAAGAGGAAGACCCCGGATCGCCTGGAGAGATTATGTCTCACAGCTGGCCGAGGATTGACTCTGGATCCATCCGGGTGAGCTGATGCAGCTGGGGTGATAGAAGCCTGGGCTTCCCATCTGAGGGTGTAACCCCCGCGACTCGGCCAGGATAAGCAGAAGATGACGAAACGAAAAATAAGAAACTCTCTATAGACTATCATACCAATTTGTTCTTCCTGCCTCCCTTACCGTCTTCAAATAGATAACATGGGACATTTTGTCAATTGTAAATCCCAACTCCTCAAATATAGATCTTAAGACACTTCAGGTGATCTCATCTGCAACCACTGACATCACGCTGTGCACTTATTGATTTTTCTTCACTCCTGCTGACTAACTTATCGACATCTTCAAGTGTATTTCCTGTCTGAACTGTCGGCAGTGTTTATGGGTGTCCATGCCCCCGCTAACACACACATGCACATATGTTAGCCCAACACTTCTTCTTATCGATGGATCCCTCCTCTTGACCCCGTCTGCTACGTCTTGAACTGTAGATGCTGTTTAGAGCTCACATATTGACAGGATTTGCCCGGAACCCATTATGTTGTTATGAATGGGTTTAAGAAGAAAAAGTGATTGTCTGCAGGTTTTTTTTTTGTTTTCTGAGATAGTTTTACCTGATTGGATGACACTATTAGGAAACGTCCAGGAGTCTGTGTGAGATCTTATCCATGTTGTTTTAAGTGCATGACAGGTGATGTGTGGGTTATCGTAGATGCTGTTATTATTCGTACTCACCCTCTCGTTCTCAGTGGTGTAAGTACACACTCTTCTTTGTAAAAGCCTTCAGGCCTTCTGTTTATCTTTTACTTCCAATCAAGATCCGAACCCAGCCGCTAATGTCTTGTGATCCTTTGAGGACACACACAGAGCACTGCACAGTGGTGTGTGCTTTTCTGCTGGCAGGCTCTCTCTGTGTCCTGCGACATCATCCATTACGAGCTTCCTGCTTATAGATTAGAGGAGATAAAGCTGAACTGTAGAATTAACCTCAATTAGCACTACCTCTGTGGATCTTTCTCATTTCACCCCACGGCTTCAGTGCTGCATCTTAAAATGTCCCCAGTCTATTCCGGTTCATTCAGGAACAATGATGTGCAAAATGAATGGGAGGGAACTTCTCTTCATTTAAAAATAAGCAGGAAATTAAATAGAGTTTAACTTGGACTTATCTGTGCTGTGGAATGAAAAAAAAACTGCTGTTCCAGAGTATTTGTTGTATAGTTTGTACAGACCGTCTTCTTCTTTCTGCATTTCCCTTCAGGGGTTGCCACAGCAAGTCAGTTTCTTCCATTGTCTTCCTCTAGTCCTCTTTCCTGGTGGTTCCAAACCCAGCATCCTTCTTTGGATTTACTCTCTCACTCCTCTGCACATGTCCAAACCATCTCAGTCTGGCCTCTCTGACTTTATCTCCTAAACCTCTAACATGAGCTGTTCCTCTGATCCTGTACATCCTGGTCACTCCCAGAGAGATCCTCAGCATCTTCATCTCTGCTACCTCCATCTCTGTTTCCTGTCTTTTTCTCAGTGCCACTGTCTCTAGACCAATCAGCATGGCCGGTCTCACCACGGTTTTGTACACTTTTCCTTACATTTTAGCTGAAACTCTTCTGTCACATCACACCTGATACTTTTCTCCACCCGTTCCAGCCTGCCTGCACACGCTTCCTCACCTCTTTTCCACATTCTCCGTTGCTCTGGACTGTTGATCCTAAGTACTTAAAATCTTCCACAAAAAAAAAAAGCTCCCAAATATGTTTGGAAAACTGCGTTTAAAACTCTTTTCCCTGTAACCTCACTTTTCTATTTGGGTCCCTCTTATTCAGAGAGATCCTCAGCATCTTCATCTCTGCTACCTCCATCTCTGTTTTGTAGAGTTATTTATGATTATTAAATTGTTATTTTTTCAACATTTAATCATCTTTAATTGCATGATTGGTATTTTGTAGTTAATTGCATTTAAAAGACTGAAAGTAACTCATTAAAAATGTAATGCAATACTTTATGATGTCAATTTTTCAGAAACACAGTGATATGTATGTAAAAAAAAAAAAAAAAAATCAGAAAAGATTAAAGCAGTACGATTTAGATTAAGATTGGCAGATATGAATTTGCTCCCATTATGCCCAGTATTAAACTGGCACATTTCCATGTGCACATTATCGATTTGCTCCAAGCCTTACTATGTGAGCGAAACACCGCCATCAATGTCATTGCAAAAAATCTCAAGTTTTTATTATTTTACCATGATTATGTAAATTTGACATTCTAAGACCTCATCTAATTATGTGCCTCTTAATGAGTCATTTGCGATAAATTAAGTGTGCATCACAACGGTAATAAGTTATTTAACACAATCACCATCGAGCGCAAACTCACCACAACGTGTTTGAAAGGCTTTTAGAAATAATGAAGCTGTTCAGACTCTTGACCTTGATGCAGCAGAGTCATCAAGACTCTAAATAAAATCTCGTGTTCGGATTGAAATATCTCACCGCTGCTTGGATTCATTCAAGGTAATTCCCAGGATCAGACATGAATATTTGCTTCCGGTCTGTTCCGTCGTCTTCCGCTTATCTGGGGCCGAGTCGCGAGGGCAACAGCGTCAGACGGGAAGCCCTGGCTTCTCTCACCCCAGCTGCTTCTACCAGCTCACCCGGAAGGATCCCGAGTCATTCCCCAGCCAGCTGTGAGACATAGTCTCTCCAGCAGGTCCGGGTTCGTCCTCTTGGTCTCCTCCCGCTGGGAAGTGCCCGAAACACCTCACCAGTGAGGCACTTGGGGGCATCCTAACCAGGGGTCACCAAACCGCATCCCTCCAATGCCTCGGCTGCACCTAGATGTCCTGCCCTTAAAGGTGATGAACAGAATTGGTGACAAAAGAGCAGCCTTGGTGGGATTCCAACTCTCACTGGAAATGGAATCGACATACTGCCAGCTATATGGACCAGTCCGTATAGCTGTCCGGTCTCTGTACGACCGGTCCGGGCTGTCCGGTCGTACAGAGACCGGACAGCCCATACTTAGGGCTCCTGGAGCATTCCCTACAGGAGTCCCTGGTCACCCCAGGGACTCAATATTTGCATTGAATCCTTTTTTCGATCATCCGTGACAGGCATATTTTGTAGACTAAGGAGTCACACCCAGATCGTCTGATGAAGAAGACAAACAGTAAAAGATAATAAATGAAAGATAAAAACAGGTCCACTCACTTTCCTCCTTTAATACAGACACGTCGGAGCATGAGAATCCCAATATTTCAACCTCCAGCAATTACTGAGACTGAGACTGCGTAGGAGGAGTGGATCATTACCTTGAACAAAAGATGAGTTTATTGTCAAGTGAGGTCTGGATGAGGATTTTTAACTACTGGTATGTTGGAGACAGCTGCCTTGGCGTAGAAGAATCACAGGTGGGCAAGCCCGAACAAGGCAGTTAGAAAAAAAAAAACAGTCCTACAAAAAGAAAAATCTCCGTGACCAGTTGGTGAATTTACATACAGGCCAACAGCCAAACATTTGTGGTTTTTTGTGTCAGTTACTGTTGTGGTTTTTTTGAACCACCCACTCTGTAACTGTAGAAGGAAGTTTTCACACACCTTGATGTTCACAAACACCTGCACACATGAGTTAATAGGATCACACACTTGTCGTTTCTTATCAAACACACACATCTAAAACCGAACTTGTTTCTCCACTTCTATTGACTCTTTGTGAGAAGTTATTAGAACGATGTGTATTTTTTTCCTTACACTGTCAAAATGGGACTAGTCGTGTTTTGGGATGTTCCTCTGGTCCGTTGAGCTCTTTCTGTATCCTATTGTGAGTCATGTATATTTCATAAACCCAGGGTGTCTTTTTGTCTTGGGAGACAGACGTCTCCTCTCTCTCTTCTACTCATCAGTGGCTCTTTTTTTTTTATCTGTTCCATTTCCCTCTCCCCTCAGTGACAGCCACTCTCTGCTTTTCATGGTCAACTTGTCTCTCTCCTGAAGTCTCATCCCTCTTTGGTTTTTCAGCTGTGAAGGAGAGCAGAGTGGAGCACATCCAAACATACCGGCTCTGTCAGGCAAAGGCTTTCTCTCTCTGTCTCTCTCCGTCTTTGATTCTGTCTATCTGTTTTGCTCCGTCACTTCAGGGAAGGGACACTTCTTCCCACGGAGCTGGATCTCCTTTAGTTGTTGTCTTTTTATAGCAGAGGTTTGACGGCTGTGACAGCAGCTAAAAAACAGATTTGCAATTAACTGCTTTAGCTGCGATACAGGGGCAGTTTTATTTTTGGGAGTTGATTATGCAAATAGGGCTATCTTGGACTGAACGACAACCAAAACATCCAACTTTTTTGATAGAATTGATAGAACAGGGCTGCTGCTCTTTTATTTTTAACATTCTTTTGATTCTTAACTTTGCAGACAGATTTACTAGATGCTCTACTTACGATCAAAATAATCAAAATCACACAAACACATAAAAAGTTATCATTTTTGCCACCTGCTCTCAAGGATGATGATGGCCAACATGTAAGACAACCAACCACTCATCAACAGTCACTTTCCAAACTAAAACGTCATTTTTAATGTGCCCTTTTCCTTTTCTTTTCAGTCCAGTTCTGTGATTGCGGCTCCAACTGGATCCACTACGGAGGAAAACTCAAGCGGGGCACGGCCACAACTTGGAGGAAACCACACTTCTTCTCATCCAGTGAACTCAGAAGCAGAGAAAGCAGACTGTCCACTTTCCAGTGAGTACTGATCTCCAATAGGACAACTTTTATTTAAAATGTTGCTGTTTTTTTTTTTCTTCCTCCATGCTTCTGTCTCAATGTGAGTTCTGGCTTTTAAAACCTGACCTTAAAGAGGGGGTATCGTGCAAAATAACTTTAGAAGGTCAACCATGTTTGAACGGTATTCCACACATCAAAAACATACATACCTGAACCGGTTTTCTATTTCAGTCGTGTATGTCTGAATAATTTACAGGTTCTTTGTAAAGTATGGAAATACCATTCAAATGCCCGGTTGTTCTTGGCAAATGATTTTGTTCTCCACCACGCCCATGTTCAAACAGAATCTGATAGTGTTTTTTTGCAGCAGCAGTGCCTATGTTCTGCTCATGGAGCACTGTACACGTAAGGCTGTACAATAAGGGGTGCCGAAATAAATATAAATGTATCAATTTTCCCATTGTGGGACAAATCTTAAAGAATTCAAAAGAATAAACCCAAACTTGATGCACTATAAACGACCTCAAAAGAGATTTACAATGGGGTGTGCATGCATAAGGAGCTTGAACTATGCAGGGAGCGAGAGGAAGGGGAAACTCACTGTATCATAAACTTAAGTGAAACTGAATAAATTTATTTATAAGCTTATTTAAGCTGAAAATTTTGAGTCTGAGCTTAAAAAAAAAAAAAGAAAAGAGGAATGCTGGTCAGTCACCTTCTTAACCGTCTATTTCTTATTGGGTTGTGGAGGGTGCCGGACCCCATCTAGGCTGATTTGAGGCGAGGGGCAGGGTACACCATGAACAGGTCGCCAGCCATACACATTCCTAGGGGCTATCATGTAGAGGCCAATCAACTTAGCATGTATGTTTTTGCAGGGTGGGAGGAAACCGGAGTACCTGGAAAAAATCCATGCATGCACGGGGGAACATGCAAACTCAACACAGAAATTTATGTTTCTATTCCTGTTATCTAAAAATTTGTACACAGAGAAATCACAACGCCTGCTCTTTAAACACAAACTGACTACGTTTTATCTTCTTTAAGAACATAAATCTTCTTGCTTAGGATCTATCTTATCTCTGTGTTTTTCCTGCTGGGTGAGGGGTCCGACTGACCTTTCTGTGTACAGGCACAGGAAATAGTCAGGCCGGTTTATATCTGATCTTATGTTTGTGCCCTCTGACGATCCATTTCTTCACTTTGTAATCAAGACCATCAAATCTATAGTTTGAACGACAAAATACGGAATTTACTGGTTTAATGAATCAGGAAGGACTGTTTTTATATTTGCTTGTAATTTGATTTTCAAATATCCACCAGATCCGATCTCTTTGTCATTTTTTTTTTCACTTCAACCTTGAATAGCCTTGTTTTAAATAATTGCTCGTTCAAACGTGTTAATCCCGCCACAAAACTTGCATGCTAGATGTTGCTTTTTATGAGCAGTTTGATCACAGAAATCTGCAGCCAGTCAAATCTCCCTCACTATAAAGTGGTTTCTGACCCCATCCTCTGGGTTTGGTTGATTTAAAACCACCGCTTAGGAACATGTTATTGATGTGCTATTTGAAACAACATCAATGTGTGTGTGTGTGTGTGTGTGTGTGTGTGTGTGTGTGTGTGTGTGTGTGTGTGTGTGTGTGTGTGTGTATTTAAGCACAGGCCAAAGGGTGCATGGTAGTTTCTTAGTGACTGTCTGCTTTTATCAGCCGTACTGCCTTTTTTTTTCTTTGTCGATCTCCCAAATGTTCATTTCTAACTCTCTCTCTCCACCAAATGAGCTCACCTGCTCTCTCTATTTTCCCTGAAGCTATTTCTGTTTAGCCACGAGGCCCCCCCTCATGTCATCTACAGAGACTCATCTCAAGTTCTCTTTTCATTGGAACCTCCGCACAAACGAATACACACAGAGACACTTTCTCTCAACCACAAAAACACTTGATTAAAGAGTTATGACAACAGGGCCACCGCAAATCCACAGACCCAGTGGGCTAGTGTGAGCTGAGAATGGAGGTTTTATGAGTTATTTAAGTGCTCTCCATCACGTATGCAGGGCTGCAGCTCACACCGACATGACACGGCCCATTTCCTCCACTCTAGCTGGAAATGTGACACATGGCATGCTTGTGAACCCCTAAACAGATCTGCACACGGGTTCATAGTTAAGGTTTAAATAATCTGATGTGTTTCTAAGCAGCAGACGACTAAGACAATAGAATCATGTAGAGTTTTCCACCACCGCCGTCTCCCTGAAACATTTTGATACAGTCGTTCTTTGTTAATCGCAGGAGTTTCGTTTTAAAGTAAGAGGAAACATCCGCACAAAACAGTCAACTTAATTCTTTTTTCTGTATTAAAATTATTTTAAGGGTGTAAAAACCCTCACGGCACATGTTCAAGACTTTCCTCAGACTGGTATTTGGATTTTCACACTTTTCAAATCTTCAGAGAATAAAAACAGAGTTAAAACAGTGACGGCTTGAAAAATCCACGGAGCAGCGAGGCCACAAAAAGTGAACATCATAAGAAGAAGAATTCTTTATTCATCCCTCAATAGAAAAATTTCAGTGCTGCATTACACCGCAGCAGGCTGCCATAACGGTGCCAAAGATGGGAGAAACCGGGGGTTAAGTGTCTTCCCGAAGGACACCTAGACATGAACTCGGTGGGATTCGATCTCGCGAACTTACAGTCCAAGGGCAAACGTTCTACCACTGAGCAAACGCCTCCATAATAATAATGAGGGACTGCGGTGTTTTAATCTGGAGTAACCCTGATTGAGACTGGATACCAGCCAGACGAATGTATGACGGTTATGATCGAGATAATTTAAGACTTCAAAAGATAGTTGATCACATAATTCCCTAAGATTAGCCTGAGTGTGTGATGCTAGGAGGATGTAAATACAGGATGCTCTCTTTCTCTTGTGGTGTTCCTCAGGGCTTGGTTCTTGGACCCATATTTTTTTAACATACATGCTGCCCTTCAAGCATGTTTATCAGGATTTACAGGTTGTCTCTCTCTCTATGCTGATGAAAACAAACTTTATCTTAAGTTGACCAGAGCTTCTTTAAAGTTTTCTTGCTCCTCAAATTCTATGAATGGAAAGCGTTTTACAAATAAAATATATTAATAGTAGTGAAGGACGAAACGGCCCATTTACTTCATGGAAAAGAAAGCATAAAAGGTAATTATATTCAGTAAGTTTGGGTTATTTTACATCTAACTTGATATTTTGCACTTTGCCTTCATCCACCGTCCTATATTTGTGCTGCTAATACTGAGAGACCACCGTTAATCAGATACCGTCCATGTTTGTGGGTTAATGCGAGGACCTTGGCACAGAAATGATGCATGCTGGTGATGTGATCGTCACGAGAGCTTCTCCTGATTGCAGCCGCGCAGCTGGACTTGACAGACTTGGCAAACTCGTACACTTGGCTCCCTGCCAGTTCAATACAATTGCAATTACCCACTGAGAGAGTACGGAGCTACACTGATGCTGCGGTGTGGGTGTTGGTCAGGGCACAGAAAGGTGCATGATTCATTGAGTCTGGCAACCTGTTTTTGACAGGGTGCGGGAAGTTCATGACAATAAAAGAGAGGTGCATCAGTGATGTTCACATTAAATGAGAATTTAAAAAAGAGTAGGGGGCTAAGAAACTGCCTTTTTTAAGTTTGGAAAAGAGCAAAAAAGCAGGTTGAAGAAAGATGAGTGAAGGGAAAAGGCTTATTTTTGCCTTTTTTTTTTTAGCTGTCCTTGAATGCAGCACAGCTAACCAATCAGGTTTAATTATTTGTCTTTTTATTTAACAAGAATAATGCAAAAAAAAAAAAAAAGGCCCAAACACATATTTACAAAACAGGATTCATGGATGATGTGGTGCAATTGCCTCCCTTCTTGCTACAAGAGGGGAGGCAATGGCTCAGTGGTAGAAAGTTCGCGCTTGGACTGGAAGTTCTCCGGAAATTTGCAAGATGAAATCCCACTGAGTTCACGTCTAGGGTCCTTGGAGAAGACACCTAACCCCCTGTTTCTCCCATTGTGGCAACCTGCTGCGGTGGAATGCAGCACACAAATTTTCCCGTTGTGGGATCAATAAAGTGTATTTTTTTTCTTTCTTCTAATTTTCACATCCCATTCGTGGTTGTGCTTTTCCAAGAAAAAAAAGCTAGAATCAAACTCTAAAAGTACAAAGAGTAGTTTTATAAAACACCACTAAACTAAGACTCTGAGGGAAAGGTAGAAAAACTTTGGAAACATTGGCATTCAAGATGGTCTTGATGGGAAGTCTTTGGGGTGAACAATAAGATGAACCACGATTAGGAATGCCACCGCTTGCTTTTTTGTGGTGAAAAATGGGGTTTATTCCTCTGACGCTCTGCAGATGGGAGAGCCTGTTTTTGTTTGTGTGAGTGATTAAAGTGCTGCTGGATACCAGGGTGCGGAAAGTCTTTCGACTTCGCCCCCCATGCAAACACCACTTAACATCCCTCGCTCTCCAGTTGTGCAAACCGAGTTGTGTGTGTGTTGTGTAAAATATACCGTATTGATCATAAGTTTTTGTAATGTCATTAACACTTGATGTTCTCTAGAACTTCGTGAAGCTTAGGCATCTGTGTTTTCAATCATCTGTTTGAGTAATTCAGAAATAAAATGATCCCAGAATTTTTCAAAAAGCAGAGCTGTGTTCTGCAGAGAGGCGCCAGTCCTGGCGGGCATGGTGGAATTAGTCAGGAGACAGTGGGTTTGGAGCTACGCCATGCTTATTAGCCACTCACAGGGTGGGCATGGGCTTATGCCCCGACTCAATCACTCACTTTGTTTGCATTTGTGTGTTCAATGTGTTTGTTTGTGTGCTTGTGTGTGCGAGTCTTGCATGTGAGTTGAGATTCTCTGACCATACTGACCTTATTGTGCAGTCCATCCTGCTTGATTTGTCGGCTCTCCAACACATTCCTCTCTCTGAGAAACAGGCAGTTAACCCCCCTTCTTTTCCTCTCAAACCCTCTGTCTATTTTTCCTCCTTTTTTTCTCACTTTCTCCCATTGAACATTCGGATGGGTTTGATTTAGTGACTGTGGTTTTCCATCGAGAGCCTGGGAGCCAGAGTGTAGACTTAGCAAGAGACCTATAGATTCACAGTCAGCAGAGCACGTCATTACTTGGTTGTAGCTCATCAGGAGATCCATCAGCGGACCGGAGCGCTAATGGATGCGAGCTGTCACTGTTCAGAAAGTAATGAACCTTTCTTCATTTCGTTCTCCTTAATGATTTCCTTTTTGCAAAAAAAGCATAAATTGAACCAAATACTTGCAGTAAAAATATTAGGTTTATAACCTGAGCATTTATTATATAACATATTAAAACTTCTGTCATACTTTGATGGCTTTGAAGGAGAACTTGTTCATCTAAAAACACAGATGATAGCCTAAATGCACCAAAAAAAAGACGTGTTTTTCAGTTTTTTAAGTACTTTAAGAAACTGTTCACAAGTATACTTTGACAAATTAGCGCTGCTTTTAAAACAGAGGGTAATTGCACTAAACGGAATGTGCCAGATGGCTTGTTACAGAAAGTTGTCTGATGTCATTTTGGGGGAAAAAAAAAAAAACTCTTTCACAAGATGCTGTGCAGGTGAATGAGTGTACCACCTGTTTATCACCGGTAAACTCCTCCAGCTGAATGATCCACCTCCAACAAATACATAGTTAAACGTTACAGAAGAATGAAATGTGAAAATAAACTCTTAATTTAAAAAGAGAGTGAATAAAACCATCCATGTCTAGACAACACTAACTAGTGATGCACATGCTGGGTCTATTCCTGTCGAACATGGTATCTACATGCATGTTTCTTATCCAAAACGGCATGCCTTAAAACCAGAAAAGTGCTTGCACCAAAGTGGTTCCTTCTCACGTTAACACAGAAAGAACAAAATTCGTGGCCAAGATTAACTTGTTAATTGAATAGCAGTGGCGGCATGTGGGGTACATGCCCTCTCCCCCCGCTCTCCCCTTTTGGTCCACAAAAAAAAAAAAAGAAGAAGAAGAAAGAAAATGGGACTAGTCAAGCTATCCCCTTGCAGGGCCAGCGATTGGGCCACCTAAATGCAGGAAAGTGACTCTTATTTTTCAAAATATTCTTGGGGGCGGTGCCCCCAGACCCCCCAGACTAGCTTTGTCAATGACTTCATACCCCCCAAGCCCCCCTTTAGAAAATCCCTGAATCCTTTCCTGAATAGTATCTAAATACTGAACGGTAGAGTTCACGATCCCGATCCAAGGGGTGGGGTGTGTGGATGGTATGCCCCTCCCGCCCTTTTGGTAAACAAAAAAAAGAAGAAGAAGAAAGAAAATGGGACTAGTCAAGCCATCCCCTTGTAGGGCCAGTTATTGGGTCACCAAAATGCAGGAAAGTGACTCTTATTTTTCAAAATGTTGTTGGAGGGGTGCCCCCAGATCCCTCTATACTGGCTTTGTCAACAACCCCCCCTCCTTTTGAAAATCCCTGAATCCTCTCCTGAATTGTATCTAATGAACGGTGGAGTTCACAAATTGCTAAAACATGCATGAAAGAAATGGTAAACCATTTTTTTGTACGTGGGAATAAATTTCCAACACTTATAACCTCCAAAAAGTTCATTTTTGCATAAGCACCACCCTTTAACTACATCATTTTTTAAATAAGTTTTTTATTTTCTGTTTATATTTTTTTGCATGTAAAACGGTGCACACTGTGCATCAAAGAGTCCCTGTTTTGGCCTCGTAAACGTTTGGCTTTGGGATTGAAGCCAAATTATGTTAATGCTCAGTGTGAAGCGGCAGGGTCAGGTTACAGACATGTTTCAGCAGCACCTCTTTAAACAGAAGGCCACTTAGTGAGAAACCTTCTGGCTCTGACCTCTAACCTCACATTCACCAGGAAACAGGTGTTTAAGCCGGATTAACTCTGACTGCTAAACGCTCTGTGCTGCTTTGTTGAAAATGTGGTTTTGCTGTTTTTATTTTCCAGAGAACGAAAAGTAAAATTTTTTTATGTTTTGCATGAAAAAATGTCTGTTTTAGATTTTATTTTAATGTTCGGACGGTAAGAAAATCTCTGGATGAATTAGTTTGGGCTGTTGTCATGTTTTCTTTTAATTCCTACAAACACCTCGCTACAATCCGTCTTTGCACCTTCTCTCTGTTCTTTTTTTTTCCAGTCATCTAGTCCCACTTTTCCTCCCTCCCTTCCTTTCATTCCGTCCTCCTCTGTCAGGCAACAAGGCTGAGACTAAGTGCTTTTTGCTGTCTCTCTGCAGGTGGGACTGTAATAAAGCTTGTCAGTAGGAGGCATGGGTCGCATTGTCACATGCTCTTTGCCTTCTCTCTTTAACTCCCTCCTCCGTCTCCTTCCATCCTAATCCCCCCTCCCCTCCATCCGCCAACCACCTCTCGACTTGAAGATCCTCTGCTTTCATTTTACTCCATCAATTCCCCACCCTTTCGTCCCCATTTTGTCTCGCTTTTTACCCAAAATTGTACTCCTTGACTTGCATCTCATGCCCTTGTCGCTCTGCGGTTTCCTTGCCAACGGCACTTTCAGGAACATGATGAAGAGGAGCAGCAACAGGAGACACTCCTCTCAGCATAACAACTGCACATCCAAATACATAGCCACACACACACTCACACACAATCCATGTAAATGACTCCAGGTGAGTTGCATTGTTTGCCCAGCTGCTCCTCCGAACCAGCTTTATGGTAAACCAGTTGCTTCCATGGAAATCAACTTCCCCTACCCAAACCAGATATTTAAAATCTTTGTATGTCTTCTTTTGAATATTCGTTGTGGTTATCGTTTCAAAGGCGGCGAAAGGTTAGATTATGCTGTACGAAATTTGCATTTCGAGTCTGATTTAAATGCTTTTTTTTTTTTTTTGAAATTCTTCTTCTTCAAAACGTCCATCTTTTTCCATCCACAGGATGGCAATGCTGAGTTTATTTTTTTTTTCTGCTTGTTCACACACACTAGCACACACACACACACACCGTTCCCTTTAGTCTAAGTTAGCCCGGGCTTGTGTAAGGTGACAGAGAGTGGTGAATAATTTAGTCCTGGCCATGTTAATGGCTGACAGCGTACAAGGATTTTCTTCTCTGCCTTTGGCCCATTACTGCTACATTTTGTTTCACTCTCACTCTTTTCTTCACACTATTTATGTCTACTTTTATCTGCATTTTTAATTTTTTCCTCCTTTCGTGACGATCCATGCATCTGACTTTTCCTTTCGGATGCTAATGGGATTCAACTCGACCTTTTGAACTATGTTTTTTTTTATACTTTTATATCTCCTAAAGAGGGATTTGTCTTGATACTAAAGAGTTCTCTGTTGATAACATGATGAAAAATCTATTCTTTCTATTCCAAATGAGAACCTGATCACTTTACCTACTAACGACCATTCTACTTGAAATAATGGGTCTTTTTATTTATGATAAACCTGATCAGATATTTTTTGAGTTCAAGTGAATGTATTTTTTTGTTTGTTTGTAATCATGATTTGGACTTATTTAGAGATTTTAATCCCCTTTATTTCATATGTTGGATTACAGACTTTCATTTTAACACTAAAACTACCACAGCCGTCAATTTGACGATTCTCCAAAATTGACGTCTTATTACTGTGATTACGTTGATCTTTTACGTTCCTGGAGTTTTGACTTTTTCTACTATTTTTATTTTTTTTTTTCTGTCCATATGTTGTAATTGAACTGAAATAAAACACTAAAAATGACTTCTAAGTAATTCTTACTCTAACTCCCACACCCGTCATTTTGACTCCTCTATTAAATTCATTGTAACTTTTTTGCACGCTTGACCGTAGCGCGGTTACTGTTGCCTAGTAACCGTTGTGACACCATTCTGGCATAATTTAGGTGAGCAGCAATGAATTTGAGAAGACGTTTGTCAGTCACCGAGGCACTTCGATATATGACACAATCACCATAGCGATAATCGTCAAATTGGGAGTTTTAGTAGTTTTAGAATTCTGGTAGTCCTAGTGTTAAGTTACAAGCTCACAAGAAGGAGGAAAATATTTTAATATTCACGTGATAAAGGGAACTATTTTAACTACCGATAGGGAGAAAAGGAGTTTAACAGTAATCCTCCTCCAGGTCGAGAGGAACCAGATGGGGTGGTTTGGGCATCTGATCAAGATGCCCCCCCGAGCGCCTCGCGGACGAGGTGTTTTGGGCACGTCCCACCGCGAGGAGACCAAGAGGCAGACCCGGACGTGCTGGAGAGACTATGCCTCACAGCTGGCCGGGAACGACTCTGAACCCTTCTGGGTGAGCTGGAGGATGTAGCCGGGGTGAGAAAAGCCTGGGCTTCCCGTTTGAGGCTGTTGCCCCCGCGACCCGGCTCCGGAACAAGCAGAAGATGACGGAACGGACTAAAAAATGCAATGATCATTTTATCACAGTGTGTTTTAAAGCCACGCAGAAATGACAAGAATTAATCTTATAAATAGCGTGGACATTGATAATTATTGTTTTTTCTTTGATTCACACATATTTTTAGACTTTCTTAATAATCTTCACATAATCATATTTTTTATTTCTCAATTTTCTCAACATTTGATGTTTTCTTTTCTCTCTGTAACCCCTTTTTTCTGGTTTCATATGCTTCATAAACTCTTCTGTGGAGGCATTGAAAATGTACATATGTATGTGCATCTGCTGCCCCGGTCAAGTACTATTAATGCTATAATTGCTCCACTGGGCTTCAATTCTCTGTGTTTGTGACGTGGGCGAAGAATATTATGACCCTACTAATGCAATCAGCTCTCCTAAACAAATTATATCTGCCTCCTGCTTTGTCTGTGTTACACTCATTCAAAACCGCAGCGATCCTGCACGCCGTCTGTGTGGTGTTGTGTTTTTTTGGTGAGCTCTGCTTTGCTCCATTTTTCTCTCTGATACAATCAGTATGAGTGTGTTTAGGGCCATAGGAGCCAAGGAGCCTGGCCTAGCGGGCTGTAGTTCCAAAAAAGTCTGGCCTGGCTCACATGGACTCAAAGGGGATTGGTGGTGGCATTTCCGGGGCGAAATACCAACTAGTGGGGACTCCCAAACAGGCGCTCTGGCTCCATCTTGGCTGATAAAGTCCAGCTGGGTGTGCAATAAAGAAACCCCACTCCGACCGCCTCCATGCTTTTCTTTTGAGCATCTGTGTGTCAGATGGTTGTCTTTTTGGTTTTGCATTCCTCCTTCACTCGACTCCCCTCTTCTTTTACTATTAGATGAATTTCCAATTGTTTCAGAAATTCTCCCTCTTTTTTTTCTCGACTGCTTCTCTCTCTCTGTGTCACACACCCACCCACCCACACACACATCCAGAAGCCTTGAAGTTGGGTCATGATTGAGGCGTTCTGTTAATTAGCCGGCAGTGGTTGTTGTAGCAATGCAATGGTAGGGTGTAATTAATTAGGTGGCATCCACACAGTGGGGGGAGAAAAGAAATGGTGAGAAAGAAATGCAGCTATCAGTCCCCCCCTTTTATCCTCTGAGCTCAGATGAGTTCCCCTAATGAGAAAAAATGAGATGCTCCCAACCAGGGAAGAAAGCATTTTGTCCTTTACATGTTCTCTCTGCCTTTCCTCGGCTTGTCGTTCTGTCACCGCCTTGTTCTCTTTTCATCTGCCTATCACATCCAGTCTTTTTGCTTGTAGGGTGCCAGTGAGTCGGAGTCACCAAGCAAAGATATCCCACTGTCGTATGAACACAGCCTCTGGGACACATCCAGACATATGCTTACAGCTTCGCTTCGTGTAGCAGACGAGTGCATCTGTGGGCTTTTTAGAAGTGAAAGAGCCTCCTGCTCTGCTGCATGTCTGCTATTAGCTGCTTTAGTTTAGATGGAAAAAAAATGAAATAGATGGAGAAAAGCCAAAAGGGCAGAAAAAATGTGGGTGTAGGGGCAAAAGGTGGACAAATATTCAGATCTCTATTGATCCTCTCAGCTCAACACTGTCTCCTTGACCTCATTCAGAAGCACCTCGAGTGTTTCTGCCAAAGGCCCAGCACAACATTGTGCATGCTGTATCTGTTTATAACCAGGGGTGCACGGAACTGGTGCACAAGTGTGTGTATGTTATCAAAACGCATGCAGGGCTGCACAATAAATGCATTGAAGGAGTCAAAAATTATTTGTCAGAACAAAAAGGAAAGAAAAAAAAACCCCATGCCTGCTGCAGTTAAAAAAAAAATGTGCAAAACTGATTTCCTCTGATGTGAAATATTCTGATGTAAAATGCGTTCAAGTGCATTTTGTCACATCTACTGTACGTACGTCTGAGTGTTTTTGAAGACAAACATGTTGAATTAAAATCTTTACATTTGTCATCATTCCAGTTAATTAAAACCTTCCTGTTTCCTGCCTGTTAAAAAATTGGCTCGGATCATGCTGCTTACAGTATTTGCTTTCAGAAGTATTTTTGTTGCTGTTGGGACAGATTTAACATGAAAATAAGATTTACATAAAAAAAGATGACAACAGGAAAAACATACTGAGCGGTAATTTGGGACAAAAGGAACGTATGAAAGATGCGTGTTGGGAAAAAAAAAAAAAAAAAGCTTTCCCTCTGACAGTAGTATCACTGTATTTAAGATCAGGAGTGGCGCACTGGGTAGCACAGTGGCCTCACAGCAAGCAGGTCGTGGGTTCGGGTCCCAAATGGGGACGAGGCTTGGAATACTGGGCTTTCTGTGTGGAGTTTGCATGTTCTCCCTGCGTTTGCGTGGGTTTTCTCTGGGTACTCCCGTTTCTTCCCACCCTTCAAAAACATGCATGGTAGGCTGATTGGCCACTATGTGATTGTCCCTACAAATGAGTGTGTATGGTTGTATGTGTGTGGCCCTGTGACAGGCTGGCGACTTGTTAAGGGAGTACCCTGCCCTTGCCCTGAATCAGCCAGGATGGGAAATGGCAATCCCTGCAGCCTCAAAGGGATAGACGGTTAAGAAGGTGACTGACTAATTAAGATTAGCTGAATATTTACATTTAATTAACAATCCAAATGAATTCAAAATTTATTGTTTCCAGAACCCCAGTTTGTGTAGAAAAAATGATCAACTTTCGGACAGTTTTTACATGAGAACAGTTTACATGTGATTTTAAAGGTGACTGGAGGAATAAAATACGCGGGGAAGTTGGAAATAAAAAAAGATCATGATGAATTAAACTCTGATTTCTTATCCTTGTAAAATAAATGATAGATTGGTTTGATAACCTGCTGATTGCAAGTAGAGCGTGGCATTAATAAATGACTACTTTTTGGAAGTTATTTTTTACGACAGCTTATCCAAGATATTTATTCTTAAACATTAAACATTTGAATTTGCACAATCAATCAAATTCACCTTACGAGCAATCATTTTGTTTCCAGTTTTGAACCAAAATCTATAAAAGCATTAGCATTAATTCACTTTGATGGTGTCAAACTCACCGCTGGATGTGATGAGTCATTTTTAAAAAGCCTATAAGCAACCGTTTGTTAATGAATCTTCTTCTTTTTTCGGCATTTCCCTTCAGGGGGCGCCAAAGCAAGTCAGTTTCTTCCATCTAACCCTATCTGCTGCATCCTTTTCAGTCACACCAACTATCTTTTTGTCTTCTTTCACTGTATCCATGAACCTCGTCTTTGGTCTTCCTCTAGTCCTCTTTCCTGGTGGTTCCAAACCCAGCATCCTTCTGCCGATGTACTCTCTCTCTCTCCTCTGTACATGCCTAAACCATCTCAGTCTGGCCTCTCTGACTTTATTTCCAAAACCTCTAACATGTGCTGTTCCCCTGATCCTGTCCATCCTGGTCACTCCCAGAGAGATCCTCTGCATCTTCATCTCTGCTACCTCCATCTCTGTTTCCTGTCTTTTTCTCAGTGCCACTGTCTCCAGGCCAATCAGCATGGCCCTTTCCCTTTCATTTTAACTGAAACTCTTCTATCACACATCACACCTGATACTTTTCTCCACCCGTTCCAGCCTGCCTGCACACGCTTCTTCACCTCTGTTCCACACTCTCCGTTGCTCTGGACTGTTGATCCTAGCTACTTTAACCATTTGTTAATGAATATGTATTGCCATATTTTTTGACCGTGTCGTTCTTTGTTTGGTCATCCTAGGCATCAAGTAACATCTCCAGATTGTCATCTCAGTGCTTGAATAAAAAAAAAAAGAATTATATGCACTCTGTTTATAAGATCTCAGAGAATCCGGCGTGGTGTCACACTGTCCATTTTAACAACATAATGAATAATTAACAGTCCTTAATGCCCCGCCCTCCTGGACATTTAATAAACGTGTACACTGCACAATCCTTCAACTCAAATGAACACATTTACACACACACTTCTGCTTTCCTTGCGAAAACTGATAGTTTAATGGTTGCTTGGCCTCTCCTGTCCCATGTGACTGAAACTGTCCGATGTGACAGGTTTATGGACCGGTTGCCGATGTCAGCGGAGCCACGCGGCTATTTACAGCCTGCGTTAGACACTCCGGACACTGGCTGTTAACATAAATCCCTCAATGAGATCAGAAAGTTGATAATACACATTGTCGTCTCCGTTAAAATGCAAATCACTGCAAACAAACATTGAGCGACCACTCCGTCCTCTCTGACCTTTTACCGTCAACAGTCGGAAGCAGCAGGTATGCAAACATCACACGCATGCACAGTTTTTTAACCTCCTTCCCTCACACACCCCGTAATGTTAACGACCACCTCCTCCTCTTCCTCTCCTCTTACACCTATAGCTTAGTCTCACATCCCCTTCAACTATCATTTAGTTTTACGAGGCGCCCTAAAAGAGGACCGGAGTGCACCCCCGTCCGTTTTCCCCCTTATGTCACAGATATTGATATCCTCCATAAGTCAGGCACACCTCTCTGTGTCACTGAGGAGAAACTGATGACAGTCAGGAAGGCACAGCAGTATGGCTGTGGATGGACTCTGGCTGGGTGTGAAGTGTGTGCTGCCTGCAAACAGACTTATTATGGAATAAAAAAAAGAATCAAATGGAGGTGTAAGTGAAGCTGGATGAAACAAAGAGACGGAGATCTTTTCAGATCAGATGGAGGAGGGAAGCAGATGTGTTTCTGTTTTTTACGAGATTTCCTTTTGTGTTAGAGACTGTTGCTATAAACGGAGGTCAGACGGAGAATGGATGTTTATAAGGTCCATTTCTCAAAGTGAGCATATCAAAAAGCCAATGAAATCCCGATCGAAACGCGCTGGTTTGTGTGTCTGTGTTCATGAGATCCATAAGAGACATAATAAATCATCCAGCTCACTCTATGAGCAGGACAAAAAGACGCGTGTCCTTAACTCTCCTTTCTGACATCTTTTATGAGTTATCTTGGAAACACTCAGAGAGTTTTATGTGTATTTGGTAACAGAAGGAGGGCAGCTAATAACACGCTGATCTTGTTATTCTGGCCGGTATTGACCTGCATTAACATGCTCCAAGTGAGATTAAAGTTCCGTTCCGTAATCTCCCGCTTGTTCCAGGATAGGGTCGCGGAGGCAACAGCCTCAAACGGGTAGCCCAGGCCTCTCTCTTCCCGGCTGTATCCTCCAGCTCACCTGGAAGAATCCCAAGTCGTTCCCCGGCCAGCTGTGAGACATGCTCTCTCTAGCGGGTCCGGGATCTGCCCCTTGGTCTCCTCCCGGTGGGACGTGCCCCAAACACTTTGCCCGCAAGGCGCTTGGGAACCACTCCATCTGGCTCCTCTTGACCTGGAGGAGGAGCGGCTCGACACCGAGCTCCTCCCGGATGGCAGAGTTCCTTACTCGATCTCTGAGTGAGAGGCCCAGCCACCCTGCGGAGGAAGCTCATTTCGGCCACTTGTAGCCGCAATCTCATTCTTTCGGTCACCACCCACAGCTGGTGAGGGTAGGAACGTAGATCGACTTGTAAATCGAGAGCTTTGCTTTTCAGCTCAGCTCTCTCTTTACCACAACGGACCGAAGTCATTCCTAATAAAAAAAATACCACATTTATTTACGGTACTTTATTTTAGCTCTAAATTTTAGAACAGAAATAAATTTCTGTATTTTGGGTTAAGTATTGTAATTAATAAACTTGTCCATGTGTGTGTTTGCATGTGCAAAGCTATCTGTGCATGTAGATCTACATATCTATAGACTTCTATGTAAATAGATAAGTAGGATAAGTGTGTTTGTGCGTGCATGCATGTGTGTGTGCATGCATGCACGTGTGTGCTGGTGGTGTTTTCTCCCTCTTTAATCTACTGGGGATAAAGAAAAGGTTTGTTTGATTAATTAATGCTGTTAGACATGAATGTAAATGATCAAAGGAGCTTATTTGCATTTTGCTTTAATTATTCATGAGCTGCAATTGCTCATAAGTTAGGACACCTGTGAGGGCCTATTCCTCTCAAACGCACACGCACACACAGGGCGGGATGTGACCCGGTGTGTTTAACCAGACCTGCTCGTCACCCCTATCAGCCTGCACAAGGATGCAGGTCAGTGCAGGTTCACGCTGGAATTATTAGGTTATGTTGCTGCTCTGGCTGAGCTTCAAACCTTCTGATTAGGTTACCACGTAGCACTAAAGCTCAGACTGTCACCCTGAGTGTATGATTCATCTCCATGGAGACAAAAGAAAAGCTCTGATCTAATTACCCATACTGCTGCCATCTCAGACTTTGAGGAGCGGGCTTGGGTGGCATGAATGAGACATGAGGAGCCATTGATGAAGCGGCGAAGGGGCAGCACAGGGACGGATAACAGCAGAGGAGCTGCAAAAAAAAAAAAACACAAGAGGGAGTACTGATGCTAACAAAAGAGAATCTGATAAAAGGTGTTATTTGTGCTTCCTCTTCTTCCTCATCTCTCCCCTCATCATCAGCAGCATCTAACGGCTGCACGACTGGGGCCTTGTTGCCATGGATATGAGCAATAGTTCTGCTGTTCTGCTCTATGGGGCTCGGTGATAAATGGTGGGATGTGGAGGAAGTTAATAATTTATCCCGAGGAGGGAGCGACCGTTCGGGGGAGCGTTACCTAGCATAATGGGTTAAGTGCAGCAATTGCAGCATGCCAAGCAATAGACTTGCAGGAGGGGATATATTATAAATGAATAAAGGCTGAGTGGAGCCTGTTGGGAATAAATTGTCAGGATACTGTGGTAGTGGCTGTGTGGGCTGTGTTTGTGTTTGAGAAAGGAAGACTTGACATTTTTTGAAGGTATGGACCTTTTTGAAGGACGGGATGTTGTACAGAAGAAAAAAATAGATTTAGCAATCTATATGTGTTATAGATGTATACACAACAATCTCATGTTGTTATATAACCCAGTTTTGAGATCGCTGGTTAATTTTTGAATTAGATTCTAATCTATAATCCTAGAGATGGGCAAATGTTTTCACTTGTGTGCAACAAAGGCTCCTATCATGTAAAACAAGGCCACAAAAGGTGAATTTTGATAAATAGAACAGAAAAGATATCATGTTTGTAAAAAACATGGGCTTTAAAGAAATTTTATGTGATCATTATAATGAATAATGCCACCTGCCACCAGAAGGAGCCCTGGACCTACCTCCCACTTCTGGACTTCAGCCTGATCCCAAACACCTGGATAATTAGCCCGATGCTAATCAGTTGTGCGTCGTCAGCCTGGTGCCTATTTAAAGGCAGTCTTACTCTGGAGGATCCCGAGGTGTTCACTGTCCAGCTGTGAGACATAGTCTCTCCAGCAAGTCTGTGGTTTACCTCTTGGTCTGCTCAGAGACCCACGTGTTTTGGGACGTGCCCAAAACACCTCACCAGAAAAGTGTTCGGGAGGCATTCTAATCAGATGCCCAAGCAAACCCATCTGGCTTTTCTCGACCCGGAGGAACAACGGCTCTACTTCGAGCTCCTCCTTAATTGCAGAGCTCTTCACTCTATCTCTGAGAGCCCAGCTACCATGGAAAGGAAGCTCATTTTCGGCTGATTGTATCTGTGATCTCGTTCTTTTGGTCACCACCCACAGCTGGTGACCATAGGTAAGGATAGGAAGGATGTCACATTCATTTTGAAACATGTTCGCTTTGGACACGCAAGCTTGGGTCATAGATTCTCTTTAGACATTACCAATAACATCCTGAAAACATCAACAGACCCACAGATTCTTCATTATTGGATAACACTTATAATTTATTGATAATTTATATTGATTAATTTGTTAATTAAACTTAAAAGAACCAGATACTTTTCTTAATTGGTTTTAAGTTGTGATTATAGGACCGAAATAAACGATACCAAAAAGATGAGACCCATGGGGCAAGGCCCACACCTCTGTAAGCGTTAACACACCACCTGCTTCACATCTTCTCTGCATTTTATGAGGTGCTGCGCTCTTTAATCTTTCTCCTTTAACTTCCCTTGCAACACGGCCCGTCTCTGCAATCTGTTAGATCCTACTGTTGGAGGCTGATGGGCACGCTCGGGGTTACGTAAGGGTCATGGCATTGTGTTAATCCTAGAGAACATATCAGATTGGCTTGATTTCATTATTGTCCCTCTGATGCCCTATATGCAGAGGCTCAAAGCTACTTAAAATGATCCTCTCTCTGCATTGGGAGAAAATAACCAGTAGTCTGTTATCTGCTGCAAAGCTGAAGTCTATTATGTTGGACACCGTGCTGCATCCTGGAGTGGATTTGGAGCATAATAGGCTTGTGTTAAAACATAGCAGAGCCTTGCATCGCCTCCCACTGATTATTTGATGGATTTTTCAGTCTTCATGTCTGGTTCAAGGAGTGTTGTTCTCGTAGAGGCTCCAGTGTCTGTGCATGCTTGCATTGTGTGACGTATTTGTGCAAAGTGGTGGAGATGACTGGTGGTTGCTTTTCTTCTCCATTTTGTCTTTGAGTGCTTGTATTTTCCTTGAGGTTTTTTTTCTTTTTTTGTGGATGATAAGTGATGCAGATCGCTGAGATGGATTGCAACCAAGACACAAACACACACACACACACACACACACACACACACACACACACACACACACACACACACACATGCAGACGGACAAATTAAACCTCCCTTTCCTATCTGATTCAGTTGAACAGCTGCAAATAACATTTTGTTTGTGTATGCAAGCACCTGTGTTTCTGGGTGCGCGTCTTGTCTTTTATTTTTCCTTCAAATAAAGCACTTTTATTCTGAGTATTCCAAGCGAAGACAGTCAACGTAGAGAGGTGGGTGTTCGAAAGGAGCAAAAAACCAGGAACAAAAATAGAATAAAGGCTGATTAATCCCAACAGGTGGTCTAAAATAATCATAAACCCTTCAAATGTGCATCAGAGAGAGAAAAAAACCCATGTATGACAATATTTGTGACTACAGTTTTACTGTAATATTTTTAAAAAGTGACTTCTCTTTGAGCCATGCTGTGGGAAAGTGATCTTTTATGTGGCTACGCAACAATCCATATGCTCTTATGGTCTGTGGCTGTGTTGTGACAGAGATTGGTGGAGTAGCCAAAAAATTTACTCAAGTACAAGTACAGTTACTCGAAAATATTGCAGTGAAAAACTACTCTAGTACTGAGTAACTTTAAGAAAGACGTTTTCACCTGCTTTAGCAGTGACTTGTTTTCCAAAGTAACTTTTTTTTGCCAAGTTTTGTTTTCTTGCAATATGGCGCAAGGGTACATCTGATAGGTCAGATGGAGTCATGTGACCATGCTCAGTACATTTGATTGGAGGAACATTGTCTACAGTCATCAGAGCAGGAAGCGCTCTTCAGATAATATATTGTACTGAAAAACTGCTGCTGCATCTTCTTCGGTCACACCAACTATCTTCATGCCTTCCTTCACTGTATCCATGAACCGCCTCTTTGGTCTTCCTCTAGGCCTCTTTCCTGGTGGTTCCAAACAGCATGGCTGGTCTCATCACGCTTTTGGACACTTTTCCTTTCATTTTATCTGAAACTCTTCTATCACACATCACACCAGATACTTTTCTCCACCCATTCCAGCTTGCCTGCACACGCTTCTTCACCACTTTTCCACACTCTCCATTGCTCTGGACTGTAAACCCAATGGCCCTTAAACTGATCTACCATAATCACTATTTTCTAATTAAGTGGTAGGACAACATAACTCCTGATTGAGTTATCTCATCTGTTTGTGTAAAGGAAAGATTATAATCTGTTCATATATCTTTTGAGTGTAGTGAAGACATAATTAGATATAAACATGGCGGTCTATACGTTCATGCTGCACAGCTTTTGTCAAATCATGTCTTATCTTCAATCGACATCAATCGCTTGTAACTATCTGAACATTATTTCTTTTTTTTTACAGATAAGAAAATGTTTTTCCCTTCTTGTTCTTTTTTTTTTTTCACCACAAGTCTTGTTTGTTCATTCCTTTAAACTCAGAAAGCATCTCTCTATAACGTTCCAGGCTCTATAGAATTTCCCTCTTTCATTACATGTTCTTTACATCAATAGATGCATCAGAAACAATATGGAGTTCAATGTCTTGCTCTTCCACGTGGTTCAGAAGAACTCCACCTGCTTCTAAACCAGCTCTCTGATTTAAGCAGGAATGCTAGACATTTATATTGAACCGTTTTTAAAGCAACTTCTAAACAAGCTGATATAAGCGATCATAAAAAGGTTAGACTCTATCTCAACCTTTTCATTTACGCGTGCTACCTGCTCGTTATGGTGAAAAACCTTCTTAAGACTCAGGAAAAGAACATAAAGGAATCATGTTTAGTTTTCACGTATAGAATGTAGTCATGCAAAGTTTAGATCAAAGACTTTCTATTGGACAAAAAAGAAAATATAAAACCGTTGTTTTTAACACCTGGAGTGGTTCTCGCAACCATCTGCACATTCTTACCAGATTTTTATCTTAGTTTACAAAGAAAAGCTATTATTTAGCTTTTTTCTTGAGTTCATCAAATGTTCCAAATATTCTTCACACCATAAGATTCTTTTGCGTCCTGATACATTTATGCTCACACACGTTCATATTGGAAGCAGCTACTTTTGGGATTCAAGTTCACTTTTAATTTCTTTTCTAATAAAGCATATCTGATAAATCACCTATGGTCAACAGCTGTGGGTGGTGACCAAAAGAACGAGTTCGCAGATAAAAGCGGCCGAGAGGAACTTCCTCCGCAGGGTAGCTGGGCTCTCACTCAGAGATTGGGTGAGGAGTTCTGCCGTCCGGGAGGAGCTTGGTGTCGAGCTGCTCCTCCTCCAGGTCGAGAGAAGCCAGATGGGGTGGTTCGGGCATCTGGTCAGGATGCCCCCTTAGCGCCTCGCTGGTGAGGTGTTTCATTGCACGTTCCACTAGGAGGAGACCAAGAGGCAAACCCCGGACTTGCTGGAGAGACTATGTCTCACAGCTGGCCGGGGAACGACTCAGGATCCTTCCGAGTAAGCTGGAGGATGCAGCCGGGGTGAGAGAACGTGGGCTTCCAGTCTGAGGCTGTCGCCCCTGTAACCTACCCCTGGATATTTAGAAGACGGCAGAACGGAACAGATACAGTATATCGGTCACATTGAAACCAATCAAAATCTAAGGCTGGAGTCACATATTTGCAGCTATTTTGTTCCTTTTAAATTTTACTAGCAATAATATTAAAAAATGGGCCGAAATAAAACGTACATTTTGGAGCAAAATGTTGTGTTTAAATTTACATCTCTAACAAAAATTCTCTAATTGGATGTAACTTTGTAAATATTTACTGCACATGTAGAGGTTGTGAAATCCAATGTGTTTAAATTCTTTTTGATCACTTATTGTGCATCCTGTTCCAGTTCCACACGGACCAGGCAGACATTTTTAAGCTCTGCAGGTATTCAGAGCTCTTCCAGCACCCTGACTGACAGCTTCATCAAATCTCCACCTTGTTGTACATATTTGTTGCCACACGTGCTCAAAGATACCCCGCACGTACACAGACACTGGTAGAAACTCAGCCCCCCCACCCCACATCCCAGGTTGCCTTTGTTCCCAGCATCTGTTTCCCTCAGTGATTAATTGCAATTAGTGAGAGGTTTGAAAGCCTGTGGAAGAACACAGCAAGAGAAAAAACATCAAGATTAATGAGGGGATGCATTCATCAGAGAGCAGAAGAGAAGGAAGATGGGGTAAAGAGAAGAGGGGGAGGGATGGATGGTGGCAAAAAGGGAGGGGCCGGAGAGGAAGGGATGCGAAGACTTTAATGATGTAGGAGATGGGAAGAGGAATGTGACAGGAAGTAAAGGAGAGAGAGAAACAGAAACAGAGAGCCAGTTGTCAAAGCTCAGGCCACAGAGTAGCACTACGGACTGATTAAATATGGAAATTATAATTGCTAATTGACCTTTATTAATCAGAGCAGTTAGTGGAGGGGTGGATTGCACTTTGGTGATTGTCTGCTTTTAAAATGGTACGTGTGTGTATGACTATGTTGCTCTGTGTGTGTTTGCTCCACATGTTTCTGTTTTCTAAAACCGTAGCAAACCCTGAACGCAATAAATATCCGAATCACAAATGTTGGGGAGACATTGGCTCAGTGGTTAGAGCGTTCACCCGCGGACTGGAAGTTAACCAGAAGTTTGCGAGTTCGCATTCCACTGAGTACACGTCTTGAGTCCTTGGAGAAGACACCTAACCGCCCGTGTCTCCCACCATTGTTGCCGTCATAGGTTGCAGCCTGCTGCGGTGTAATGCAGCACACAAATTTCCCGGTCAGGGATTAAAAAGTATATTAAAAAACAAAACTGGTATTCATTTTGGTTGTTAATAATTATAAAATATTTCCATAAGGTCTGCTTTTTCCTTCATAGCTTTTTCTATAGCCACACTGCTTCTAAAAGTGTGTTTTTACTTTAAATCCCATTTTGGCCAGAATTTGTGACCATGTAGGTTAAAATCGGCAGAGCTTTCATAAATGTTGTCAGGATCTGTTCTGATAGCTTTTTCTATAGAAAGTGAACGGCAATGAAACTTTTTCTTCAACCAATCAGATATTGAGTTGATCTCTATGAGCTCACACCTTGCTCACCTACGTCAATGTTTTCTGACTTTTTGATTTTCTAGTAAAAAATCAATACCGGGTGAGTTAGAATCCATTATGCATGACAAGGTCACTTGAATAAAAACATCCTGAACTTGTACGTGTGTAAAGGGTAATTGTAAACCCTGTTTTACAATTGTTTTCAGTCATTTTCAAGACAGGCTTTACAAAAGAAATTGAACAAAGTAAAGAACTCTGAGAATCATTGGAGAGGACTGGTGTCCACATCTGTAGAAAAGTTCATTTGAAATATGAAAAGATGGGCTGGATTTTCAGCATGAGTGAGGAGAGAAAAATATTTTTCTACAAATAACTCAAGTTTTTGATGTGTAAGATGTTGTATTCTTCTATGTTTTTGAATATCACGAGGACTTTATGAATAGTTTTGTGTGTCGTGACTTTTTGCAGAGTAAGAAACTTTTTCACCACTGGACTAGACTGAAATTATCTTCAAATATTCAAACATTTTGATGCACAAAGTGTTAAAATCCTATTAATGATTGAAGTTTGTGAGGTCTACATTGATGTATGATGTCTCTAAATATGTGCTGCTCCTCTGATCCTGTCCATCCTGGTCACTCCCAGAGAGATCCACAGCATCTTGAGGATTACAATGATTAATTCAAAATATTAAAATGATTTTTATATAACCATTAACTACTGTGTTTTTCAGAGTATAAGTCATGGTTTTTTTATAGTTTGGCCAGGGTTGCAACTTAGATTAGATTAGAATTACTTTATTGATCCCACACTTGGGAAATTTGTGCGTTACAGCAGCAACAAGAAAGAAATAGACAGTATGTATACAAGAAGGAAAATAAAAATAATAATAATAAAATATTAAAATAATAAAATAGAAGGAATAATGTGTAAGTGCAAAGGGGGTAAAAAAAACAAAAACAAAACAAAAACATAACAAGCATAAAGTGACTTACACTCTGAAGCGACTTATAGTCCAAAAATATTGCAGTTATTGCAGAGTTGATTGGTGAGCTGGATCTCTTCTTAAAACCTTGCACTGATTTAAACACACATTGAATGATAAACACCAGTCATGACATCACATGCAAAGCTCAGAGTTTTACTTTCTCTCTCTATTTGCACAGAATTAGTCGTTAAAAAAAAAAAAAAAAAAAAAAATGTGCCTTTTTTTTGCTGTACTTATGTTTGTATTCTTATTTCCTTCTTTTTATCACACAAACACACACATGCAGATGTCAGTCTTGTTGTCAGATCACACAGATTTGATTAGAGACTCCCTAAATTCATTAAGCCAATGTGATTTAGCCAGCTGTCATTAGAGCCACATGTAAACTGGTTTGATTTGGTTTCAGTTTGTCACAAGTGTCCACCGTGAGTTCTGCAGGACTTTTAACCCTTCACCTTAAAGCTTTGACAAACTAAAACTTCACATCCTCTTCTAATCATCTGCTGGGGTAAGCTGATGAATCGAGGTGAGCTTATTTACTTTGCTAAAGTTTTTAGCAGCATTGTGAAGCTGCACGGTGACAGCTGGTTTTTGCTGCCGTGCTTGGGAGTTAGTTGTCTGCAGCTGTGAGTGCATCTGGCGAATCCAAGTGTCATTTTTGATCCCCGAGAGACAGAAATGGTGGAGTCCTCTTTTCTAAGCCCGAGCTCCTCTAATCTTGTTAGCTCAGCAGGATCAGACTGACGTGACTGACCTTAAACTCGTGCACACAGACACACAGCTTCACGGGTCAGAAGGCCACCGAGGCCTCAAAGGAACAATTGTTGCACAGTGCAAAGGTGGTGGTAAAGGTCAGGGGTCAGCAATCAGAGGATAAGAGATAGGACACACACATCCCAGAGCATGAAAACACACACATGCACACAAAGAATTTCAAATACACTCCGAACAATAAGCAGGAAGGCTCCTTCCATCCAATTTCCAACCAGGCAGCAAAGATGCTCTTCTGACCTCACATCAATGCACACAGACACACACGCACACACACCTTCTATACACAGTGGACCAGTTTGGCTCTTTTTGTGCATTATTCATCTTTTGTGTTGTAAGTGAGGAGCCTAAATCTCCTTGTGGAGGGGATTGAGTGTCAGGAGAGCAAAGCCTCCCAGCTTTGATTGTTCCCATTTTCCTGCTTCTCAGTGATCACAGAAAAACTGGTGCTTTGCCTCCGGTGTCCACGAGAGGGCTCACGGCACAGCAGAGGAGAGGCTTCCCTCCTCTTCTAATGACTGCTGACTTCACAACCCATCTACGAGGGAATAATGGCTGAAATCAAACAGTGTGCAGTGTTAATGGCATTTGAATTAGAGCACTTCTAAATTAATTAAGTTAGAAAAGTATGCAACAATCAAAATGTCACCGCTAATAAAGCTGTGTTCCTGTGCACGCTTGGTCGAATCGACAGACTGATTTGTTTAGTGTTATCAATCTGGGTTAGGCCCTGCTAGCGTTGTTTTTTTTTTTTTATCTGTTTGTGTGAAAGAGAGCTTGTTTGTGTGTGTTCACCATTGGGTTCAGAGGCAGGTTGATTGAGCTCTGCGTCGTAAAGCTGTCTGTTTGCCAGACGGTTTGTCTCCCAGCCAAGACTCTGCAGTGGAGAAGAACACAATGATTATCTGTCAAAAGGCAGCAACGTTCTTCATCAGTCTGGAAAACGACAACTCTGATCACACCGTGGAAGCTTTGGACCACACACTAAAATAACTACCATCTATTTTACATGTAGGGAGTTAGATTTCTTGCGCGAGTTTTCAATGCTGGACGATTTGATCGAGCTCTTCCACTTTCCCTCTGCATTCCAGATCGGAGATCTGTTTTGTTCTGGTTGTGTGTGTACGTGCATATGTGTGTGTGTGTGTGGGCTGGGCAGTTGTGTTCCAACGGGAACGTGAGGGGAATGTCAACAACCTTTAACCTCTGGACTCATTAACGTGTGGGGTGTGAGGTGATGATGTGCCAGTTGAATCATCTGTGTGTGGGTCTGTGTGTGTCGAAGCAGGCATGATTTATTACACATCAGTGGGCAGAGACGATGAGGACAGAGCTCTCAAAGCCTGGGGTCGTAAAGGTCTGTCAAAGTTCACCAGAGGTCAGAATGCTGAGTGGATATCAAAGAGCACCCTGGGAGCTGGATGTGGCCAACCAGAGCCAGATAAGCTTGCAGGGTCCGACTGTTCAGACAATAGTGAGTAAACAAACTCGTCTCACTTGCAGGCTGGTGTAGGTGGAGTGTATGAAGTCACAGGTCAGGGGGTAGAAGCTCTTAGATCAGACCAAGACTCCGTCTGGTCCCTCTTTTGCAGACGCAACCATGTGCACGTTTGCACTCCAACACGGGTTACCTCTCGACAGACTGACGGCAAATATGTTCTAAAATACGCATCTAAACCGAGTGTGATGGTAGACCCAAACAGACATGCACAGGCAGACAAAGCTCCACAAAGGCAGCTAATTTCACACTGGCTCTGCTGGGGCTCTGCTGGGGCCCTGTTTGGGCACGGCTGTGAAGCACAGACAGGCAGACAGATGGTGCAGGGCTGGCAGGAGGAGTTTCAGCGTCCTCAGTGTGTGTGTGTGTGTGTGTGTGTGTGTGTGTGCTTGTATGTGTCTGACTGATTGTTTATGAGCATTTCTGCTTGCAAGCATGCATTCTCCTGTGTCTTTGTGCATTTTCAAAAACCACTTTGCACTCCACACACCAGTGGATTTGAAGCTTTGGGCTATGCTAGCAGAGCTTCTCTCCCAACTGCTTCCTTTTTGCCAAGTTAGGTGTCAGGAAATGTTACTCCCAGCATAACCTCTTCATAAACATTTTTCAATCCAATCTTATTCTGGTAGAAAAATCCTTTCTGTCTCAGAGTACGTGGAGCGCAGACTCTGCACATTCCAAATAAGGAATACTGTTTTGAAGTTTAATGCATTTGGCAGCAAATGAAACAAGCTCTTGTATCTCGGTTAAACTAGAAGAATTGTTTTCTGTTGCATTGTGCATGCACTTACTGTAGATATGATATGAAAACATTTTTATTGTCTTGCAGATACATGCCCAGCCCAACGTGGGCTTATAAACACCGTTTCTTACATACGTAGGCCAAACAATTACAGAAAACAATGTCTCCTCTTTCAGGCCAACTATGATAGCTTGTAAACACAGTATTTAAAAAACCAACTCATTCCCGGGTTCTCTTCAAACGACTGATCGCACCTCGTCATACAATGAACAATAGAAAAAAATCTGAACCGCATTCTCCACTTCATCAACTCCACACATCCTCTTTGAAAGAATCCTCCAGTTTGTAAAGTCAGTGAATGAATTCCTGTATAAGGCTGAGCCACCGAGGATCGTTCAAGTCTAATCAGATTGTCTGTAACTTTAGATCTGGTTTTAAAAGCAGAGGTGCACACAACTAGTGTATGCGTTTGCAAAGTTCAGGTTGTGCCCGAATTGAAGTGCAAGGCAAGACGAGTTTATTTGTAGCACGATTGATACAAAACGGAATTCAAAGTGAATAAAAATGAATAAAAATCACAAAACATTGAATAAAAATGTTTAAAAAAGATCAAACAAAATCATTAAAACATATAAAAATAGTAATTAATCAAAAGCACAGTTAAACTGAAGTGTTTTCAGTCTAGATTTAAACATGGTCACAGTAGAGGCCTGTCTCAAGGCCTCAGGAAGTTTGTTCCAGACTTTTGCAGCATAAAATTGAAATGCAGCTTCTCCATGTTTAGTCCTGACTCTAGACACCAGCAGGAGGCCGGTCCCAGAGGTCCTCAGAGTTCTAGATGGTCCATGTTTAGTCCTGACTCTAGACACCAGCAGGAGGCCGGTCCCAGAGGTCCTCAGAGTTCTAGATGGTTCATGTTTAGTCCTGACTCTTGACACCAGCAGGAGGCCGGTCCCAGAGGTCCTCAGAGTTCTGGGACCGGTTCATGACTAAACATGAACTGCCATGGTTCATGTTTAGTCCTGACTCTAGACACCAGCCTAAGGCCGGTCCCAGAGGTCCTCATAGTTCTAGATGGTCCATGTTTAGTCCTGACCCTAGGCACCAGCAGGAGGCCGGTCCCAGAGGTCCTCAGAGTTCTAGATGGTCCATGTTTAGTCCTGACTCTAAACACCAGCAGGAGGCCGGCCCCAGAGGTCCTCAGAGTTCTAGATGGTTCATGTTTAGTCCTGACTCTAGACACCAGCAGGAGGCCGGTCCCAGAGGTCCTCAGAGTTCTAGATGGTCCATGTTTAGTCCTGACTCTAGGTACCAGCAGGAGGCCGGTCCCAGAGGTCCTCAGAGTTCTGGGACCGGTTCATGACTAAACATGAACTGCCATGGTTCATGTTTAGTCCTGACTCTAGACACCAGCCTAAGGCCTGTCCCAGAGGTCCTCATAGTTCTAGATGGTCCATGTTTAGTCCTGACCCTAGGCACCAGCAGGAGGCCGGTCCCAGAGGTCCTCAGAGTTCTAGATGGTCCATGTTTAGTCCTGACTCTAAACACCAGCAGGAGGCCGGCCCCAGAGGTCCTCAGAGTTCTAGATGGTTCATGTTTAGTCCTGACTCTAGACACCAGCAGAAGGCCGGTCCCAGAGGTCCTCAGAGTTCTAGATGGTTCATGTTTAGTCCTGACTCTAGACACCAGCAGGAGGCCGGTCCCTGAGGTCCTCAGAGTTTTAGATGGTCCATGTTTAGTCCTGACTCTAGACACCAGCAGGAGGCTGGTCCTGAAGGGCCTCAGAGTTCTAGATGGTTCATGTTTAGTCCTGACTCTAGACACCAGCAGGAGGCCGGTCCCAGAGGTCCTCAGAGTTCTAGATGGTCCATGTTTAGTCCTGACTCTAGGCACCAGCAGGAGGCCGGTCCCAGAGGTCCTCAGAGTTCTAGATGGTTCATGTTTAGTCCTGACTCTAGGCACCAGCAGGAGGCCGGTCCCAGAGGTCCTCAGAGTTCTAGATGGTTCATGTTTAGTCCTGACTCTAGACACCAGCAGGAGGCCGGTCCCAGAGGTCCTCAGAGTTCTAGATGGTTCATAAGGTACTAACATATCACAGATGTACTTTGGTGCTAGACCATGGAGAGACTTAAACACAAGCAGAGCAGCTTTAAAGTCTATTCTCTGAGCCACAGGAAGCCAGTGCAGACTTGAGCACAGGACTAATGTGATCATATTTTTCTAGTTCTTGTTAGGACTCGAGCAGCAGCATTTTGAATAAACTGAAGCTGTTTTAAGGCCTTTTTGTTCAGACCAGTGAGTAGACCGTTGCAATAATCTAACCTACTGGAAACAAATGCATGGATAAGAACCTCTAAGTCTGTTTTGGACACCAAAGTACCACAACAAACAAATTATATGCATTCCTATTTAGTAGTACTCTTTAAATTCTTATCTATATTTGTAGTTTAAGATCTAAACTAGTTTCACTGACTAGACTCATTTGTCGGTGCCTCTACAGACCATGTGGATGTTCACATGTGGGCGCTAGAACTGAAATGACCGGTTGCCTTGTGAGCTGGTGCATTGCTAAACCTTGTTAGTGTGTTTTGAACTATAACCAGAGGAAAAGAAAAGAATGAAAGGAGAACAAGAGGAGGCAGAAGAAGGAGCTTTGTAAAAAAAAAAAAAAAAAAAAAGAAATTTGCCGCAAAGATGGAGAATAATTGGACGTAAAAACGGAGATGAGTCCAGGTGGAAGTCACAAGCTGCTTTAGCATACTAATGGGTTTGTTGATGGGGAGGGTGACTGGCTGGCCTGACAGACGGTCAGATGGATAGATGGACAGTCAGTGAGCCAACCGGGCAGACATGAAGCCAGTGTCATCCCATTGAGGGAGAACAGGAGGGGTGTGAGGAGTTCCTATCCCCTAAGACAGGTGGCAAAAACATGCTACTACTGCCACCTGGCACCAACAGCTACACGCCCTTTTGCTTTCTAGTTTCTCAGAGCAGCAATATTTCTGTCAGATTTTGACCTAATCTTTTACTAAATTGTTTTGCTTTGATAATGCAGCGATATATTCCAGTTTGAATGACTTTAATGCTCACGGCAGCAGGACATCGACGTGAGTGCCATACTGTAACCGTCTTGGGTTTCATGCAGGTCTCAAGCCCTTTGTCTCCATCAGTCACAGCCAGGGCATTGCCCACAGGTAGGATTGTATTAGAGGTGATGCACTTTGGAGCTTGGACTCCGACTCTCCGGAGTGGCAGAGGCCACCTGCTCCACAACCCTGCCTGACCACAACCCCGCCTGCACCACGCAGGCTAATTAAACTCAGTGTGGCACGTACTCCCACTGAGACACACACACACACAAACATACATATACACGCCAGCACACATTGATGGTGTGAATTCAGCAACACAAATAGACACACAGAAGAAGTATCAGCCCACATCCTTTGGATGGCGAGTAGATGAAGTGAGGATTGCAAACATTCTATCACACGGGAATAGAAACAATTGGGATACATGCAAACACAAACACACACCGTCTTTATGCTGCCAACAGACTGTCCCACTTTGGAGTGTTTTATCTGGCTTCCTCCTGTGGCTCTCCTTTTCCTCTTTCTGATGTCACTGCGGTTTTTCTTTCTTCATTTTTTTGGAGACGGAAAAGACCAGAAAGAATGAAGTTTTCAGTGATGTTGCTCTTGGTTTACAGGGTTTGGATTTGGTTTATGTTTGAAACGTTTGCCTCCAATAACGTAAAACTGAAGGATAATCAATATAACAAATATATAATCAAACCTTATTATTGTGTTTTTTTCTGTACATTTTCCAAAAATAAATCACATTTAAAAACAATCTATTTTATGATTCATAAAAAATCAAAAGTCAAATGTGTCTGACGGATTCAAATTTGAAAGGAGTTAAATAGGATGCTTTAGAAACTGTTTTTAAAACCGATTTATGGCCCCCACATTTCCAAGCATTCCGTAGGGAGTTGTCCTATAAGCTTCTGTTCCAGGTAAACAGCTTTTCAAACGTTTCGCCTGCTGCAGCCAATAAAACGCTCGTTCATGCATGTTTATCAAAACCTTTTTCTTTAAATTAAAACTCGAGATTTTTTTATTTGTGAAGGTGCAAATAATATAATTTTCAAATTTAAAAATAAAGAAATACACTTATTGTCATAAAATTATTGTGTAAAACTTTAACCACAAAAATATATAATAATAAAAACTACTAGCACAAAACTGAAAAAGAAAATAATTCCATATTTTTAGGTAGAAAAAAAATCAAGAAACTGACTTGTATGTAAAAATAATTCTGAAACCACATTGAAAGCAAAAAAAAATAAATATATAGCAGCTGTGGAAAGAAAATATTATTTGAAACTTTATAAAGTGCCTGAGAAAATATTTAAAAAATATAATCTTTGAGAATAAAAGTAGTATTTGTTTTGTAAATTACAGGTTGGATTAGGGTGCAGGTTCATAGCAGACAGGAAACAGTGTGACACTGTGTGCAAATACTACATCAACTTTGATTAAATGTTAGCAGTTTGTCTGGTGATTACTCTTTTAAAGGAACTAAATTGTGCGCTTTTGCAAAGATCAAAAGCAACCTGCATACTCTCACCCCCCCAACCGACACACACACAAACACACACATGCAGCAACATAGAAATGAGGCAGTAAGATGTTTCATTTAGCTCAGTTATAATTAATCTAATATGATCATCTTACAAAGTGTTATGGATGTAAATAATCATTACTATTAATTAGATGTAGTGTTAGGGTGAAATCTTATTTTTTTTAGTCCTATACAATTAACAGAATTATGGGAACTTGATTTTTCATTTAAAAAACGAGTAATGAGAATTACTAGGGGCCTTGATAAAGTATTTTATTTTGTTATCATATGTTGTTCTCTCACAGCAGTTTAAAACCACGTTCATGTATGATTGGATATTCCGTTCGTTTGTTGCGTCGTCTTCCGGGGCCAGGTTGCGGGGGCAACAGCTTCTGACGGGAAGCCCAGGCTTCTCTCACCCTGGCTGCATCTTCCAGCTCACCCGGACGGATCCCGAGTCGTTCCCCGGCCAGCTGTGAGACATAGTCTCTCCAGCTTGTCCGGGGCCTGCCCCTTGATCTCCTCCCAGTGAGGAGGAGATGTTTGGATATAAAATTAACCCAAAAAAAAAATCAAATTGTTCCATGCAGTAAACACGTGGGTGAGATGTGCATCCATCCATCTATTCATCTGATGAGATTCCTCAAGCTGGTTCTTCATCCCTCTCTTGATTTTGTGATGTTAACCTGTGCAGCTGCATGAAGAGCTAAACGTTTCTCCTCCTTTTCCGTGTCTGACAAGTTCTTTTTTTAACACGACAGAAAAACTCTGTTTACACCCCGACACTTAAACGCTATCCCCTCGCCTTGGCTTCCATTTCTTTTCTTTTCTCCATCCACTCCATTTAGCCATTAGGTTAGCTTACATCTGCATAAGCTTTTCTGTGCGGCACCGGCTCATGTTTATTAAATAAGGCTTCTTGTTGTGTCAGGCCCACAGCTCGCCCTGCTCTCTGCCATGTCCTCATCTCTTTTTGTGGTTTGTATGCTACCCTCCTCCCCGGTATTCTTCTCCCTCTGTGGGAGTATTAAAGGTTGTTTCTGTTGGCCGTCAGTCTTCATAAGTGGTGTCTTGCTCAATGTGTTCGCCCTGCTCCCCATGCGAGTGCACCTTGATGCCCCGGTGCGCCATCGTTCCGCAGGCCCCACTCAGAATGGAAATGAAGGGAGTCTGTAATGAGTCCCACTCAGCCAGGGTCCCCGACCTCATCGCCATCAACCAGCTTAGAGGAGAGAATCACAGAGATGGAGAGGGTAGAGAAATGAGGGGTCAGAGATGGAGGGAAGAAGAGGCTCGAGGGAAAACACAGGATTTTTTTTCTACCCCCTCCTAGTGTGTGGTTGCCAAGCTGCTACAATGTTAAGCTGGCCTTTCTTTGGGTCTGCAGGGAACAGTGTGGGACCGGCACACAGAGCAAGAGAATGATTTTGATAGAGGGGGAGGTTGGGGAAGAGGAGACGAAAGCGGTGCAGGATCAGAGGACAGAAGTGATAAAAGGATAAAACAGAAGACAAAGACGTCGACTGAGTTTGTAGCGTGAACATATGGGTGATGAGAACGCACGTGGAAGCACGATGATGGCAATAACGATAACTGCAGAACTGTTATTATCCTCCTGCTGCCAACTCATCGCATGAGGCCACAATATGCTTTCTTCATATCATCATCACAGCATGCTGGTTTTTAGAAAAACCGTTCAAATAAAACCAAAAAAAATAATACAATTGAGTGAAGACAACGGAACAGAACGAAATCATCAAACATAATCACTTTCTAGAGGTCACAACACGTCCACCACGTAGCTCATCATTATCATCATCACTAAATAACTTCTTCAGTGATCTTTAGGTTACAAAAAGTAGGAAACACAATCTACTGCTCTGATTTGTTAGTTTCAAACCTGCCCGGTTTGTAACAATCCGGAAAGATAGGTTTTCCATGTGTTCCTGGTTGAATACAGCTGATGCACATAAAGTCAAATCAACAGCCAATAAAATTTGGCACATTGAATCAATAACCTGGATCAGGTGTGTAGATGTAAGAACACATGGAAAACCTTCAGGACACCAGCCCTCCAGGACCGGACTTGACACCCCTGAATTTTAAAGTATTAGAATAATAGAATATTTCATTCATTTTTATGCAATATTTGATCCCTGCAAAACAAAAAAAATATATATTTTTTTAATAGAATAGACTTTATTCATTTCTGAAGGTAAATTTGAGTGCTGCAGTGTAAACACCTCGATGTCCCCTCGCCCTATCCACCAGCGTCACAGTCCGGTCGCGCTGTGTCCAACCTGGCAACCCAAAAGCTGGAGGCCCAAACTTGCCTCTTTGTATTTCACTAGGACCGGACGTTTCCATGGAAACCGCAAAAACACATATTTATTTGTGTCTTATCCGTAAACGTTGTTTAATACTGAAACACAATCTCTCCACACTTACACTCCATTTCTCCGTTATCGTCCACAAAAATCCAAGACGTTGATTTTGCATGGACGCCCACTTTGTATGATTTTTATTCTGTGGGATTTCATCTTGTTTGTTTGTTCAAAACTTTCTGAAAAGTTTAGTTTTAAAATATGCTTTAGAAATAATGTAAATCTGGTATGTTGTGAACTCAGTTGGAATTAGCAGTACAGAAGACGACGGACTGATTTAGAATTTTGAAGAACAATATAATTAAAAAGCCAACTTGTAATCAAATTTGGATCTACAAGAGAGATCAACTCCTGTTCTAAATGATATCAAATCTGATCTAGATCACCGTGTAGAGGTGTGTAGTTCTGCTCTGGACTGATTACTATAGCACGGAGCCATGTCAGCACAAACTAACATGGCCTCCTGCTAGATGTGTTCACATCTGTGCATGTGGAGGGTAAAAGTTTGGTCTGTGTGGCTCTAAGAGATGAAACATGGTTGATAAGGAGACCCGGGGTGGAATCAGTCAAACCGAAAGCAGATAGAGAGCGCCTCAGTGTGCCCTATCTGTTTCTTTGTGTGTTTCTTGTGCACAATAGTGTCTGTTCTGAGGCAGATGCTTGACTGGGCAGGACGCCCAGGAAATGTGTGTGTGTGTTTCAGTGAACTGAAGTAATGGCTGACTCTATACGACTTCTGACCCCGCCGGGCAGCCGAAGACCTCCTCTGTTTCTCCTCACACTGATTAGAGGGTCAGGGCTGAAACACACAGGCACAAACACTTGAAAACCTGCACGTTAACACACGGCGAGCTTTTCTCTCTCTCTTTGCTCTGTCGTCAGCAAAATAGAAAGGAGAAAGCGTTGGTGAAAGAGAGGTGAGGTCAAACTGAGCGGAGGAGGGACAGTAGATGGATGTGAAACACACCAAGAGAGCAGCGGCTCGACATGACTCCGCACAGATAAAAAGAAAAGGAAGAGTGAATAGAACAGGATATAGGCTCAGAGAGGACAGATATGCTCAAGCAAAGATAAAGAGAGGAGGGCGAGAGCAATATAGCCGGTTATTAGAAGGAAGAGGAAAGACGAAGCGTGAAGATGGGTGAGGGGTGTTGTAAAAGAAAAATGAAGTCTGAGGCTTTTTCCTCTCGCTTTGTGTTGTTTTTTTTTTTCCTCCTGCAGATCTTTAAGGATGAATCACTCAGCAGTCATTTATTTTTCAGTGGAAGCATGACTTCTCTTTTTCTACCTTCATGTTAAACCCTTATCTTTCTATCTCACGCCCTCCTTCAAGTCTCTAGTCTCAAAATGAAAAGAAGCAACAGCGCATTAGCATAGTCACCGGGTACGGAGTTTGGAAAAAGAAAGAAACACATTTACTGTGAGATCGGGTGTGTTTTCTTGGATGTAAGAAGATAAGAGCGTGCAGATGGTTGTGAGAGCTCATGCAGGTGCTAATAAGACGTCAATATTTCTCTCAATTAAAAAGTATTTCATCTGAAGCTGAGATATTTATTTATGTATGCAACTTTTATTCAAGTGCGTTAATTAAAAATCAATTCTCATTTATATTGATACACTGCCATGTGTCCATCTCCCAATCCTCGGCAAAATCCCCCCATTATCTCTTTTGTAATCTGTCCAGAAAGACATGACGTGCAGACCCCTGTTTTGAATATAAAACACAGAACTAGACTTTTTTTTTTCTTTTTTAAAAAGGAAAGAAAACCATCAAAGGATTTTCTTTTTTTTAGCTTAATCATTAATTCACTAATGGCAGAGGTGTGTGGGCTTTTTTATGTATGCATGCTTCCGTTCCTGTTGTGTGTGTGTGTGTGTGTGTGTGTGTGTGTGTGTGTGTGTGTGTGTGTGTGTGTGTGTGTGTGTGTGTGTGTGCGTGTGTGTGTGTCTGTGTGTGTCTGTGTGTGTGTGAAGTCACTAGAGTATATGTGTGGAGGTGCGCATGTGGCACTGACCCATGTAAAGAGATGGTGTGTGTGAGGCATACATAATGGATGCTCTGTCTCCCGCACACAAGAGTGCAGCACGTCGAGAGGGATTCCCATCTTAACATGCTTGCCTGGATGTGTGTGAGACAGAGAGGCTGACAGAAAGAGGGAAGGAGTGAGGGAGGGTGTAACATCCATAGCTGATCAAAAAGACCGTAGCCTTAAATCAAAATTCATCCTCTCTCTGCACCAACATTCCTCTGCTTCTCACTATGATCGTCATATATTCTCTACATATACCTAAATCGGTAGGTTTAATGGAATGAAATATACTTTATTCATCCCTTAACGAGGAGATTTGTGTGCTGCTTTACACCGAAGCAGGTTGCCAGGAGGGCACCAATGGTGGGAGAAACCAAGGACACCTAGACGTGAGCTCAATGGGATTCAATTCCATAAACTTCTGGGGAACTTCCGGTACAAGGGGGAATCTTCTACCGCTAAGCTATCGCCTCCCCAAAATAGGGATTCAGAGTAAAATGATCTTTTTGAAGCTTCCAATTAGAAAACCACCTCAGATATGTTTTTATTTCATTCATGCATGTTTGAGTAATTTGAAAACTCTGCTTTCTAGTTTTCTGATACCATCCGAATGCCAGATTGTTCTTGACCATGGATTTTTTTTCTCTACCCTTTCCAAATTTCTAATGCTATCAGGAAGTATGTGCACCAAAATAAGATTTCAAAAGAACATGCTTTACTGCTGCTAACTTGAAGAATTTTACACTGTATTTGTGACACTAAACAAGATTTAAGCAGGTATGTGCATGCACCCAGTGAGCAGGACCAAGCGAGTAGTGAAAGGAAGAGGGAATTTTCTTTTTTTTTACATACTCTATTGATCCCACATTGGGGAAATTTGTGTGCTGCATTACACCGCAATAGGCTGCCACGACGGCACCAATGGTGGTGGTGGTGGGGACGAGGGGGTTGGGTGTCTTCTGTAAAGACCATAGACGTGAATTCTGTGTGAATCGAACCTGCAAATTTCTGGTTAACTTCCAGTCCGAGGGCGAATGCTCTACCACTGAGCCACCGACTCCTGTAGATTCACTGTGTCACAAAAATAGAAGTGAAACTGAAATAATCTATTCATAAGGTTTTTTGGGGGCAAATTTTGCATTTTGTAGTGAACAAAACAATATTCTCTTTATATTCATATGCCATGAGGTGAAGATTACTGCCCCCTAGAGCATGGGTATCCTTTTAAAAAAAATTGCTTTGTTATTATGAATATTATTACATTGTTGATATCCAAAAAAATCTTAGTCAGGCTTTTTTTAACTTCTTAATCTTTGAACTCTAACCTACCTTTAAACACTCAGACATTAAACCTTTCTGCTCTTGTTTCCTGTTATTTTTCTGTTTCCTTTTTCAACTAAAAGCCTTCAGTGGCATTCTGTAATTGGAGCAGGTTCAAAAGTCATAGGTCAAACTGTTGTGTAACCTTCTAGAAATGGCACTTTTAACCTCTCCTTGAAAGAACGTGGCACTTTGTGATGGACATTTTTGCTCATTCCTCTTTTTTATCAAATTCATCGTATTTTTAATTCCGATAGAAAATTCTTCTTCTAAGCATAAAGAAGAATGTGATGTGTGATAGAAGAGTTTCAATGAAAATGAAAGGAAAAGTGTGCAAAACCGTGGTGAAACCGGCCATGCTGTTTGGTCTAGAGACAGTGGAACTGAGAAAAAAACAGGAAACAGAGATGGAGGTAGCAGAGATGAAGATGCTGAGGATCTCTCTGGGAGTGACCAGGATGGACAGGATCAGAGGAACAGCGCATGTTAGAGGTTTTAAAGTCAGAGAGACCAGACTGAGATGGTTTGGACATGTGCACAGGAGAGAGAGAGAGGAGAGAGAGAGAGAGAGTACATCAGAAGAAGGATGCTGGATTTGGAACCACCAGGAAAGAGACCTAGAGGAAGACCAAAGAGGAGGTTCATGGATACAGTGAAGGAAGACATGAAGATAGTTGGTGTGACTGAAGAGGATGCAGCAGATAGGGTTAGATGAAAGAAACTGACTTGCTGTGGTGACCCCTGAAGGGAAAAGCCGAAAGAAGAAGTAGAAGGGAACTTGTGAGCATAGGAGGTTGTATCCAGTAGTGTTAAGACGTCTGGCTCCTCACATGTGAGGGTCGAAAGCCGACTCGGCCGAGTCGAAAGAAAGAACTGTTTGGTGATGGAATGAAAAAAAGAAGAGAACTTTTGTGTTAATTCTTCTTTCCGGCTTCTGTAAACACATGTGAGAATAAAGAACGAGAAAAGAGAAGAGAGGGAGGGGGTTTGGTGGTTACGAAGTGATGAGGAAGAGGAGGGGAGGTGGGAACGGGGCTCTATTGTAATAACAAGGTCAGAGGGATCGCTGCCATTCAGGATTGAAAAAAGGCCCCAATTAAATGACTTCGTAGAGTAAGCAAGCTGGAACAATGTGTGTGTGTCTGTATGTGTGTGTGTTTGTAGTCGGAGGTGTAAGTGAGTGCTTTCTGCATGCTTTGCATCTTTGTGTGTGTGTTGATGCACTCTGGAATGCAGCTCTGACAAGTGTGTGTTTCTTTGTGCGAGCACATGTGTTCGCCTTTTGTGATACAGAGGGGCGACGAGGTACTTGAAGTGTCGCCATGGCGCTGTAATTAGCGAGCAAGGGTTAAAGGTCGGCCACAATTCTGCTGGCCCGGGACAGGACCTCTGTAAAAGGCGGGGTGGTGGGGGTGAAGGGAGGGACAGAGAAAGGGGAAGGGGTGTGTTTTACAGAGCAAAGACTAAGTGTGATGCTAAAGGAGTGAAACGGGAGAGAATAGAAGCCATTAAGTTGTGTTAGTTTTGTAACCGTTATCCTCCCCGCCTGCTGGCATACGCTCACACGTTCAATGACTCGTGTGTGTGTGGGCATGTGTGTGAGAAATGAAGACGGGATGCTTTGACTGTTTGCAATAAATTTTAATCAGGGCTGAAAAAAAAAATTTATTTACTTCATTTATTTGAGTTTGAAAGTGCATTTTGGTCAACGTGTCAGCTTAAGTTTCAACGGGAAAATGTCAGAATTTGCAAATAAGCCCAATTTCATCGGTTGTTTTACGGCATGAAAGAAAACATATACAAAAATTTCGCGAAAAAGTTGACTTTACAGACATGAGCACGTATAGCTGACAGCAGATGGGCAAAATGGGATGAATAATTTCTAAGTTTGATGTGACAGTAAAATATTACTATAAAATGACCAATTACACTTTTTTGTTATATTCCCGTTTAAAAAAAAAAATTATATTACCGTATTTTCCGCACTTTAAGGCGCACCTAAAAACCTTAAATTTTTTCTAAAGTCCATGATGCACCTTTTAACCCAGAGCGCCTTGTATATGGATTAATATTGAGCTACAACAGGTGTCGCAACTGCGGTAAGCAGCCGCCGACTCCATTTCCCCCGTAGAAGAAGTAGTGTGCGGTGCATGCTGGGATATATGAAAGGGCGTCTCATTTCCATTTGTGTGTTTGTGTAAAGACCCGGAAATGGCTCCTACCAAGAGACACTGTTACACCGCAGAGTTTAAACTCAAGGCGATCGGTAACGCAGTAGAACACGGGAATAGAACCGCAGCCAGAGAGTTTAACATCAATGAATCAATAGTGAGGAAGTGGAGGAAGCAAGAGGATGCGCTGCACCAAGTAAGTAAGACTAAACAGAGTTTCCGCGGGAACAAAGTGAGATGGCCACAGTTAGAGGACAAAGTTGAACAGCCTTTACAGTAGCGCGTTATAATGCGGTGCGCCTTATATATGAAAAAAGTTTTAAAAAATGTCATTAATTGAAGGTGCGCCTTATAATGCGGAAAATACGGTATTGTGTGTGCAAACAGCAAAATAGCAAAGCTGCTGGTGTGTGTTGTTCTACTCAATGTTCAGTCATAAGCATTGATATTTTACACTTATCGTTTGCATTTTTCAATCAAACTTGTTTGCCGTGTGTGAATGTAGAGCTTGCGAGCTACAAGCAGAATTATTAGGGTAAGTAAATTTTTGGTATTTATATTTTTAATAATAATAATAATTCATTTTATTTATAATGCACTCTACACCAGAAATCAAGCCTCAGAGTGCTACATGGTTAAAACATTAAAACTTAAAACAATTAAAACAGTACAGTACAATAAAAACAAACATACAATGCAAACAAAATTTAAAAATGATAAGCTTTTTTAAAAAGGTGGGTTTTTAGTCCTTTTTTAAAGGCTGCTTTAGTTTTTGCTACTAGCATCACTTGTGTGCCACAGTAGTGACTTTGTTCGTAAAGCGGGTTATTCAGCCTAAACTTTTTGACTGTAAATTTATCACCAAAACCAAAAAAATCTTCTGATAACAAACCTAGATTAAACTCATTGCTCTGTGGCTTCCCTGCATTGTCAAATTTCCCCGGGTGTTGGATTGTAAGTGCGTTGTAAACTTAAACATGTGATGAGTAGGAATATATTTTATTGTTTTTGTTCTGAGATGGACAAATCTTCTCTTGAGAAACGTCATTTTTGACTACATATCGATAAACGACAAAAATTTTTATCTTTGTAACACACAAACAGTGTGTAAACAATACAATAATAGTCTGAAGTTTGGAAGGTTTGTTTCGTTTTAAGCTATTTTTTTAGAGATGTTCTATAATTCACATAGTTTTCAAAGTTTGCACTAAGAAAGTATTCAATAATTTTGTGCCTCTTAAAGAGACCACCGCTTGACTAAATTTGGTTTGATATTTTTGTACAGTGCAGGGTTCGGCAGTTAACGTCTTTCTACAAATAAACTCTGCAAGAGACGGAAGAGGAAGTATATGTATAACTTCAAATACAAGACAAGCCAAAAAAAAACCACCATAAATGTTTTAAAGTCCAAAAAACCTCAATTTTTTTAAAACTTTGGAGTCGTGACATGGCAAAGGTTTCCTGTCTTAAGTTTTACAACATTTGTAAATACAAATTTGAGAGGTAATATTGGACCTAATGGGTTTTATTTTTTTTATTATTTAACATAAAACCATATCATATTGTAGATTCTACATGCTCGTCGTCATGGTCTTCCAGTGAAGTACAGAAGTATGTAGACTGTGTAATAAAAGTGTGTGTTGTGGCCATGTTTTAGTGAACACGGCATGCCTGCTTCCATGTTTGAGCTTAGAAGTGTTATATGAATTAATAACGCTACAAAACATGTTCCCTCTATCTTAAAAATGTGTAGATGTCCCGGCAGATCATCGGTGAGGAAAGGTATTGTGACATGTCTGCTTTCAAACAGGAACAATGTTGTCTCTATCAAAGTAAAATGTCTCAACAGTGAAAAAAGAAAAATGACTCCACTTAAGTTTGAGAAAGTGGCTTTGAAAACTTAGTTTTAGATTTAACACTTTAGTGATCAAACCTTTCAACATACTGCTGGTATAAAAACAAAGAATGCCAACAGACTAAAGAAACTGATAAAAAAAAAGGAGGACGTGTGGTTGGCTCATCTCTCGCCTGGGTGGAGGAGGTGGCGAGGGACAGAATGAAAGCAAAACTGTCATCAATCATGCTAAATCCCTCCCACCCTCTCCATGAATCTATGGACCATCTAAAGAGCAGCTTCAGCAACAGACTCCTGCAACCCTACTGCTCAAAGGAACGGTACAGAAAATCATTTCTGCCATCCTCCATCAAAATATTGAACCTTTCACTTTCAAACCTTTAAATTTTCACTCACAACAGCTTTAAAAAAATCATGTTGTATGACATTGTGTTATGTACTCAAATTTCCGTTTGGGGATAAATAAAGTATCAATTCAGAAAAGGCAGGAAGCAAAGATGGAGGTAGCAGAGATGAAGATGCTGAGGATCTCTCTGGGAGTGACCAGGATGGACAGGATTAGAAATGAGTACATCAGGGGAACAGCACATGTTAGAGGTTTTGGTGATAAAGTTCGAGAGGCAAGACTGAGATGGTTTGGACATGTGCACAGGAGAGAGAGAGTACATCGGAAGAAGGATGCTGGATTTGGAACCACCAGGAAAGAGGCCTAGAGGAAGACCAAATAGGAGGTTCATGGATACAGTGAAGGAAGACATGAAGATAGTTGGTGTGACTGAAGAGGATGCAGCAGATAGGATTAGATGGAAGAAACTGACTTGCTGTGGCGACCTTGTAGGGAAATGCCAAAAGAAGAAGAAGAAGAAGAATTCACATCAATTTTGTTTTTGTAAAGACTCTGTTACTGGATAAACACTGTAAAGATTAATAATTTTATCTTAAATTTAGAAAGATTTGAAGTTCAGGTTTTCGTGTCCATAACTGTAACATGTGGAAACTTATCAGCTCAGTGTGGGTGTGGAATAGAGATACTGTATAATAGGAGACATCAGGCCACTCATAGTTGGCATATGGTGATGAGTGCACATGCTGAAAAATCTGTCAGTGACATGTGTGAGAGGGTATGCACGTCTCTCTATGGGGTGCGATTTGTGCCACGAGACGACTGATTCGGAATAATTTGCTCTGTGAAGTTAAGGTCATGAAAAATTTTTTTTTTTTTAATCAATACATCGATACATTTTGATTGATCTCTCTATGTATGTAGCGTTTTGGATCATATGTGCAGACTAGGGACTCTCTATATAGTGACATTTTCTTTTCTTGTGACGCATATTTTTATTTAATTGTCACAAAATAATACAACATAATAATCAAGCAATATTTTGAACCGATCGGGTTGTTTTTCCCCCGGAGTAATTCATCATAAAAGTCTTGAACTTTTCCAGTTTACCCAAGAATTTTTACAATATGTACTTTGTAATTGATTTAAAAACTAATTCAGGAAATTCAACCCAATCTGGTTCATGTTTTGGCTTCAGAAGAGTTATTTGGAGATTATTGAGTGTAATTATTTGAACTCAATAAAATGAACAGACAGCTCATTTCAGGAAAAATCATAAATTTAATGGTGTTTTTTTGTCTATTGAGGTCACCCTCACTAATTTTGAGGAGTCGGGTTTGGTTTGGCTTGAATAGATCAGTGAAAGATGGATTTTCGCTTCAAGAAGACCACAATTAATTGACAAAACTGTGCTTTTAGTTTGGTTCATGAAGTATTTAATCATTGAGAAGGATTTATTAACCAGTAAAATAGTTTTACTAAAAAAAGAAAGAAAAGAATTTGATATAAATAATAGTATGTCATCTGCGTACAACTACATTTTTTGTACTACATTCCCATTTGGAATTCTTTTAATAATTGGCTTTGTGTAATGTTTGTAGCTTCAGACAGACTTGTTTGGTAGTTATTGATGTTATTATTGTTATTGATTATGATCACATTCGTTCATTAGTTCTTACAAGTGTCTTGTGTTGGAGAACAACATATTTTAATCTCATTAATGAAGCACCATGCTTCTTCTTCTTCTTTTGGCATTTCACTTCAGGGGTCACCACAGCAAGTCAGTTTCTTCCATCTAACCCTATCTGCTGCATCTTCTTCGGTCACACCGACTATCTTCATGTCTTCCTTCACTGTATCCATGAACCTCCTCTTTGGTCTTCCTCTAGTCCTCTTTCCTGGTGGTTCCAAATCCAGCATCCTTCTTCCTTTGTACTCTCTCTCTCTTCTCTGCACATGTCCAAACCATCTCAGTCTGGCCTCTCTGACTTTAAATTTGACCATCCAAGGTCAAATTTATTTAAGGTGGTCATAAGAAAATTATAGTTAACATTAAACAAAATATTCACAACTGGGATTCCTTTGGAAATTTCACAATCAAAGCTCTGCATTTTTTTTTATTCAATTTTGCTTTAAATTCAGATTTCAAAGGTTTGTTTTGTGCCATAAAAAGTGTAATTTTACTTGTAAAGTTATACAAATGTCAAAATGTGATATTTTCGTGGAATGTGTTTACCCTAAAAATAATAGTATCTAGTTCAGCTGAATGTTCAAACTGCAGGTGTTCCGACTAAAATGTCAGAGATAAACTCTAGTATAAACGCTTCTTCCTGGCAAAAAAAAAAAAAATCTGCATGGCTTTGTGTTTATGGATGATTAATCTTTTATCTGCTTTGTTTGTCTTTTTCACAAAATTTTATTCAGATTATGATACATGCACATTTATAAATGATACAGTTAAACTATAAGGATGACTTTACCATCTTTTTGTTTATGGATTGATTTGTGGAAAAAAAAAGTTAACATGCTGTGTTGAAAGGTCCTCACAAGTAGATGAAACCAGGCGTGTGTGTAGGCCTGTTATCATCATGTGTGCACTGTGCTCTACATTGAAGGAGTGCGTCTGTTAACTGGGAGCCAATTGGCACAGAGCCCTTGGCAGTGGGTTGGCGTTCGCGTGCCCGCTCTGCTCCTACCACCTGTCTGGTCCTTGGAAGAATCACTGTGCTCCTGTGAAGGGGGGGTTCTGTGTTTCTCTGTGGGCGCGGGTTGGAGTGTGTAAGTGAGTCTTGTGTGTGAGGTGTGAGGGTGAGAGTGGTAGGGGGTGAGGTCAGGAGTGGCAGAGAGCTATTTGGTTTGACTTCGAATCTACAGGAAGGGGTTTGTGTCACGGTCAGACGGTGTGACAGTTATGGCCTGGTTTGGTTGCCAGTGGAAGCCTGTCTGTCCTTCTCTCCATCCATCTGTCTGTCTGCCTGTCCATCTGCATACTGAATTGCTGTCTCTGTCCTTTTGACTGTAGGTTTGCCTCTTTGAGCCAAAAGGATGCCAAGAGGAGCGAGTGGGCGGAGGGAAGGCTCATTTATGTGTTTTTTTTTTTTTAAAGAGGGGGTGTTTTACTAAATCAATCTTTGGATTTTTCTATCATGTGTGAACATTATTCTCACATAAAAATACCTCAAGTGGTTTTGATTTTTATTCGTAAATGTTCCAAACCCACCCGTCCAGTATTGGATGCAATTTAAATGACAGGTTGTTCTTGGCCACGGATTTGTTCTCTGGGGCTAAAAAATATATACATAGTTGCAGAATGGAGAAAAAACATGAATCACAAAATGCATGAGTGCATATGCATAATACAACGTGCTGAAAAAAAAAAATGTATTTTTTTTCTTTATCCAATTGAAAAATTTACATAAATCCAGTTGTTAAACAATAACCTGACTGGACCTTGCAGCCCAACACCTTAAAATTGGCAATATACCCTCCCTGAGTGTGAATCTTCTCCTGGGCGATCACCCAATTTGCTGTTAGAATTTATCTGTAATTAAAATCCTTTGAAAAAAATTTTTTTCACCTCATCCTTTTGATCTCTGAGAAACACCAAAAAGGCGGTTTTTGCTTTTGCCTTTTGTTTTATTTGCCGTTTTAAAAAACTAGATTGTGATATTACGTAACAAAACGTTTTGTGTGCAACCTGGTAACTAGCAAAACTCTCAATATGTGCTCTTCCTTCAAAACAAACTCCTTGATTTTCAGTCATAAACATAAGTTACATTTACTTATTATTTCACACCAATGATGGCTTTACAGAAAATGTTGTTAAAATTTTGTGACTTTTGATCAGGCACATTTTGATGTTAGTGTATTTTGCTTTCAGCAGAATTTATAAGCTGCAGTTAAAGCGACATTTTATGGTGAGTCTTTTTCGCAATAAATTTATCACCTAAATTGGAGGTGCCTGACCAGTCAATCGTGATCTACCGGTAGCCCGCGTACTGATTCCATGTCGACCGCCAAATGTGTTGGGAAAAAAATATGAAATGAAGTCAGTAATATCAACCTGGCAATTCTGACACTGTATTTAGCGAGTATTCAGATCCTCGGGCGCTAGAGTCGCTAAAATTAAGCAATTCTCTTTTTTTCCCCCAAAAAAGGGTCAATCTGGCGGCTTTATTGGAGATTTTCTGAGTCTCTGATGCAAAATTACATTGTTAGCGCCTGTTGCTGTTGTGGCCACGCCCCTTCTAAAAACGCTGCATGTGCGTAAAAAGGGAAAAAAAAACATTTTGGATGTGCGTGAGAGAGAGAAATTTGATTGTGTGTGTTTGAGAAAGAGAGGACCTTGTCTGTATATGTCTGTGTTTGAGAGAGAGAGAAATTTGTCTGTGTGTGTTTGAGAAAGAGAGGACATTATCTGTATATGTCTGTGTTTGAGAGAGAGGAATTTGTCTGTGTGTGTGAGAGAGAGGGTGTGTTTGTGATACCTAATGGTTGTGTAACAAAAATGTTTTGAGGGTAGTTAACACCGGACTGGTAGATCTCAGGAGGTGGGATATTTACAAAGAAGATCTCGGTACAAAAACGGTTCGGTACCCCTGACCTAAATCAAAGTAATCTCTATGAAAAGAAGCCAGAGTCCTGTTTCACAACCATGTCTTCACTGTATCCCAGAGGCGTTGGTTTGAGAATTTTTGGCACACTTAAAAAAGTCGGAAATAAGACTTTTTATATTCTTTTTTTAATTCTTACTGTAGGAAAAGCTTTTGACAATATACTGATAGGTATTGTCCATTCCGTCCTGCCACGCCCACAACGTAGCAGGACGTGTTTTTGGAGCAGAAATTCACGTGCTATGTTTAATAATGGAACGTTCAATCAGATGCATTAATAACAACACCTAGTAACTCCTTTTAACTTTAGATATTCAATATTTTGCATTTTCGCCAACAAAATCAATTAGAGCAACATGGAAAGTAAAAGAAAAAGGAAACTATCAAAAGCAAGAATTTTATCATGTTCCCATGTGGGTGTGGTGGGTTTTCCAAAAACCCTTGTACTACCTTTCAGCGAGGGACTTTGTGAACACACACTTGCTCAATAATTTAGAGACAGCAAAGAGTGGCTCTGACTAAATAATGAAGGAACTTGGCACTGATGATCAAGATCATTTGAGCAAGTGAGAGTACGTCTGGATGTGCAAACGGTGCACGGTTTATTCTTTTAGATTGAACTTCTGTGCATGCCAGAAACTGAAGTGGTTAAACTTTACAAATTAGGTGTCGACTTTACCGGCGCATCGGGATGCAATCAACACGAATCAGGAAAGGGAAAAAAAAAGTACTTTTTTTTGCTTTAAGAATAAAATAATGTAAATAAATAAAGCGTTGACAGCCAGATTGATGCACCTCATGCAAAATGCGGGTGTTGGTCACGTTCTGACCTTGTATTTTTCTGTCACCTCATTTCAAATTTAAAACTTTACAACGTCGGTGTATTACATGCCCCTCTTCTGTAACCATTCGAAGACTTAAATCTCTGAAAACTACTCAGTCTGCATTGACCAGTGGCTCTGGCCTTTTTTGGAGTGCTATTAGGAGTCTGTAACTTTGCACGTGTTGCTCACGGTTCAGGTGCAGGGCATGGTTTCTATGCCAGCCGGGTGAAAGGTCAGATGCCATTAAAGCCTGTTGTTGTAGATAGTAAAGCGTTGCTTTAGACCACATGTCTGGTGGCTTTAGAGGTGGCAATTTGACCTTTCAACTTTGCTGACCTAAAGGTTCTGTGCAGGAGTCGGGATTCTGTCACCAGAGCGTGATCTCTGACCCGCTGATCAACATGGGGCAAAGGCTGTGAAAGTATGGCTTACTTAGTGGTGATGTGTGGTCGTGTTGTGAAGCGCGTCTTTTGAATAACCACTCATTATGTTTGGAAATAGATGAGACTGGTCGCCATGTAAATCTGGAGTCCTGAGGGCTGGCATTTCAGTGGCAGAGCCTGGACGCCTTTACAGTCGTATCTCCTAATGAAAAAAGAGACAATCTGGTGGGAAGATGATTTAGTCAAAAATTTCCAAGTTCCGTCATCTTCTGCTTGTTCTGGGGTCTGGTCGCGGGGGCAACAGCCTCAAACGGGCAGCCCAGGCCTCTCTCACCCCGGCTTCATCCTCCAGCTCACCCGGAAGGATCCCAAGTCGTTCCCCGGCCAGCTGTGAGACATAGTCTCTCCAGCGGGTCCGGGGTCTGCCTCTTGGTCTCCTCCCGGTGGGACGTGCCCAAAACACCTTGCCCGCGAGGCGCTCGGGGGGCATCTTGACCAGATGCCCGAACCACCCCATCTGGCTCCTCTCGACCTGGAGGAGGACCTGGAGGAGGAGCAGCTCAACACCGAGCTCCTCCCGGATGGCAGAGCTCCTCACCCGATCTCTGAGTGAGAGCCCAGCCACCCTGCGGAGGAAGCTCATTTTGGCCGCTTGTACCCGCGATCTCATTCTTTCGGTCACCACCCACAGCTGGTGACCATAGGTGAGGGTAGGAACGTAGATCGACTTGTAAATCGAGAGCTTTGCTTTTCGGCTCAGCTCTCTCTTTACCACGACGGACCTATGCAGCATCCTAGTTCTTGCTGATGCCGCACCGATCCGCCTGTCGATCTCCCGCTCCATCCTTCCCCAGATGGTCCGCTTTTTCTTTTCCAGTTGCTACTCTGCTTGCAAATCGCAGGTTTTCTCCATCAAACCTGCTCACTGGACAGTCACGGTGCATAGCAGCTAGATCAGTAAACAGCGTCGGTGACAGTCAATGTGGATGAAAATGTTGTTTTTGATGCAGGTGGAGCACTGTTGAAGATGGAGGCATGACATGCCTCATTTTTTTTTTTTTTTTTTTTGCTTCATTTGCAGCAGATTTTTATAGCTCTCATTTGAGACGTAATCTCTTTAATTTTATTTGCAAATACTTGCATACGCTTGCACGGCTCACTTATTTGTGTCAGAAATTTCTCATTGTATGAATATAAGTTCATGTTTGAAGCATGAAAAAATCTTTTGTAAAACCTTTGTTTGGTTTAGGGGTAGCACTGAGAATGGCAAGGAGAGGCTGATGCTGCAAGGCTGTTTCTCTGTAATGCCAGCAATCCTTCATGTCTTATCTGAGGCTGCTAATGTCCGGGACCGGTGGAGGCTGGAGTTTGCAATTCATGGCCTAGACCTTGGCTTTGTGAGAGCAAACATCAATAACCTTCCCGGGCGAATCTCCCACAGCAGCACCACTAGCATCCATATGGCTCCTGGATGTGTTCTGGGGATCTGTGTTTGTGTGCGAACGAGGGAGAAAGAGACAAAGATCAACTGCTCAACTAAGCAAGCAGACGGTAATGCACTAAGGAGGAGTAGGAGGTTTGGAGTAATGATACACCAGAGACCTGCTGTGACTCATCAGCGTTACACTGATGTGACATTAAATGAACAGAGTCTGGACATTTGTCCTGAGAACTGTCACCAAAAAAAGCATGAATACAGAATAATGAAGCAATACTTTACTTGAAGAAATCCAGTCTGAAAAAATGATACTTAAAAAAAAAAAAAAAAAAGGAATTTAAAAAGTGTTTAATGCCATTTAAAAAATTGATACACAATTAAAAACAGTCAGAAAACAACATTTGATAATCAAAGATTATCAAATGGATCCCGGATCCTTCCGGGTGTGCTGGAGGATGGAGCTGGGGTTAGAGAAGCCTGGGCTTCCAGTCTGAAGCTGTTGCCCCTGTGACCCGGTCCCGGATGAGCGGAACAAAACAGAAAAATAACATTTTTAATGTTTCTTATTGTTTTCTTGAAATGATACATTATTTTTTTTCACCTTCTCATTTTGCTCTTCAATGCATAAAAAAAAAAAAAAGACACACCAATTTATCAACTAGTATCTTCTTTTTGCTGATGATGTGTTCATGTTTACTTCATCAGGTTCTGATCTTCGTTCGGCTCTCACCGGACTAGTTTTTTATGCACAATACATGGAAAACTTAAAAAGCCACTTCATGCATGCATCATGGTGCTTTTAGCACGACCACAACACTAGTCTCTAAATGGGCTTTTGTAACACTACAAAAAAAATTAGGAAATAATCCCAATGCTGTCTGTGACACATCCAGACTGGTCTTTTACTTGAAAAGGTTTAGCTTGGTAACACGAGATGGGAATCAGTACATCCATCTTCAAGACCATTGGCTCTTACCTAAATTGGATGCAATTACGTATACGATACAGGAGCTAGTTCCAAGCTCATATGAAGGAGTTTAAGCATAGGGTCTTGTTCACATGTGAGGAAAGATTACAGGGTCAGATCGACAAGTGGATCATTCCAGAGTATGCAGTTGATATGGCGTGACAACGCTGATGTTGATATGGCGTCTGTCACGATGAAGAGCAAGCTGAGCCAAAAAATAAAGCTCTGGATTTACCAGTTGATCTATATTTTTATTGCTGAGCACTATTTTCAGTCTGGTTTGACCATTCACAGTTGCACGTTTTAAAGAGGACTCCCTTGTCAACGCGTGTCCAAGCAGAGAAATAGTAAATGGTCTCTATTATACAGCTCTTTTCTGTCTGCGTTGGCACTCAAAGCGCTTTACAGTGTAGCTCACATTCACACATTCATATCCGATGGGGACGCTGCCATGCAAGGTGCAAACCACCATCAGGAGCAATCGAAGGTTAGGTGTCTTGCTCAAACACACTTCAATATGAACTCCTGGTGGGGGATTGAAACGGCAACCCTCTGGTTACAGGACGATTGCCCAACTCACTGAGCCATCCTTCCCAAACGAGGTGTTGATTAGATTTTTCATTCTAATGCCATCTTAATGTGTTTCAGGGTCACTTTTCAAGCAACTACTTTAAAAAACTAAGTCAATTAGGTTAATTGAACTGAAAATACTTTAATTATTAGTATTTATTAGTATCAAGATGGGAGTAACACACCATTGTTTACAGAAGATTAAGAGACTACGCAGGTCAGTTACCATGGTGATGACTCTCTGACCGCTGCCGTTCATAACGGTGTGCTGACTGTTGGGATCCAGAGCACTGGCGGCCAAGGCCTCCTCTGACTCTCCTGCATTGGCTTTGTTGAGGAGATCAGCCAGATTGACCACTCCATCTTGGATGGCAGATATTCCTTGGATGATAAACTGTGGCTGGTTGGTGGTGAAATTTGAGTGCTGCAGTGCTTCAATCATACAACAACATAATTTTTTTGACTGTTGTGAGTGAAAGTTTAAAGGTTTGAAAGTGAAAAGTTGAATATTTTGATGGAGGATGGCAGAAATGATTTTCTATACCGTTCTTATGAGCAGGGGATCGCAGGAGTCTGTTGCTGAAGCTGCTCTTCATATAGTCCATAGATTCGTGGAGGGAATGAGAGGGATTTATGGTTGATGACAGTTTTGCTTTCATTCTGACCCTCACCACCTCCTCCACGCAGGTGAGGGGTGAGCCAACCACACGTCCAGCTTTTTTAATCGGCTTTTTTTAAGGTAATATTTAAAATTGAGGTGATATTCCTGCAAACAATTATGTCCTTTCAATTCTCAGTTATAAACTTTTATTTCTTATGAAAATCTTTTTTTTCTGAACACATTTTGCAACTTTTATGGTTTTCTTTAAATTGACCTGTTTCGGTTGTTGTTTTATCACATTCTTTTTTTCAATGAAGAACATTATGACAGTGTGATAAAATACTCATTTTGACTGAAAAAGCAGCATATCATTTTACAGTGGCAAGTCATTTGACGTAAAAGTGTCAAACTCAAGGAGTTGCACAATAAATTATCCATTTATTTTCCTCTGAGCAAAACACGGCGGGAATTAAATGACTTTACAAGAAGGTTTTGATAGATATATCATGTTGTCATAAAAAATCGTGTAAATCTGCTGCATGAAAAGTAAATAAAACCACTGAAAAGATATTCTGTTTACAGAGAAAACGTCTTCATGCTGACTGATCCGTGCGTTCTGTGCTGTGGATCATGTTTCGGTGGTAAAAGGAAGGAAGTGTGGCGAGCCTTTCTAATAACAAGTTGACATTTTGCCCAGCACAACCTCTTAAAAAGAGTTTTTTCATGGAGCTTCACTGCGTTTGTCTTCCCACTGGCCTTTTTTTAACATTCTCTTTGAATGTCTTCTGTGTCCCATTTGATACTTCAGATCATTCTTTTAAAACTTCCGTCCATAGAATGTCGAGGAAGCATTAAGGACTCGGGCTGTTCATGCATCCGTAACACTTTTGTGAACGAGATATTTCTCAAACTACTGAAAGGATTTGATTGAAATTGCCCACAGTTACTCGGTGCCAACTCTGGATTTTCCAAAGAGTGAACAACATGACTGTCAGGTTGGACGCAAGTCTGAGAGAAAAAATACTCTTATATTAGAAAGTACACATCCAGTGTACAAAACCATGGTGAGAGCGACCATGCTGATTGGTCAAGAGAGACAGTGGCACTAAGGAAAAGACAGGAAACAGAGATGGAGGTAGCAGAGACGAAGATGCTGAGGATCTCTCTGGGAGTGACCAGGATGGACAGGGTCAGAGGAACAGCACATGTTAGAGGTTTTGGAGATAAAGTTAGAGAGGCCAGACTGAGATGGTTTGGACATGTGCAGAGGAGAGAGAGAGAGAGTACATCGGAAGAAGGATGCTGGGTTCGGAACCACCAGGAAAGAGGACTAGAGGAAGACCAAAGAGGAGGTTAATGGATACAGTGAAGGAAGACATGAAGATAGTTGGTGTGACTGAAGAGGATGCAGCAGATAGGGTTAGATGGAAGAAGCTGACTTGCTGTGGCGCCCCCTGAAGGGAAATGCCAAAAGAAGAGGAGACCACATTCATACCCGAGCCTTCATCAGTGCGCCATCTGAATTGATCACTTCCTTCATAACACTTTTCTGATTCTAGTCGGCATATTGGTATTTAGAAATAAATAACTCAGTCATAGTTAAAGATAACTATGAACAAATTAATCAGGAATTAATTAATTAAATGATGAAAGTAAATCTGATCAATAAACAAGTCAGAAAACTTGTTTGTTTCATTTGTATCGATCAATAGATCGATGCCGTCATTCTCTCGTTAACTTTTTGTTTTTCCTCTATGTTAATTACATGCGCAAATGACAAAAAATCAGTAGTTTGAAACGTGTGATACTTAACCTTGTGCCCGATTAATTAGCGCACTAAGTGCGATGGAGAACAGAGTAGTGTAAGAGAAGTGTTGAAGTCGTTGAGGTGTAATGAGAGTCAACAGTGGAGCTATTAAAACAGAAATGGAGAGAAAATGTCTGAGGCCATGAAGGCTGCTGAATTACATCTGATTACTCTGTTTGTGGCACTGATGTCAAAAAGCAAAAAGTGAGAGACGAGCTTTGATATTAGGAGGTAAAAACTATTAGAGCATGTCTCTAATAGAATCTTTAAGCTCAGTTTGAAATGTGTAACTGTAGACAGATATTAGGAAGATGTGGTGAGAGCAGACTCTGATTCATGCCCTGGATCAATGCAGACCGTATTCTGCATCCTACGCAAGCAGCTCTTACTGCTGTTAACATTTATTTCTAAGAACGGTGCCTCGTAATGGCATTTTTTGAGCACGTGCATGTTAAACATATTAGTGTTAGAATCAAATTGTTATTCTTCTTCTCCTTTTGGTATTTCACTTCAGGGGGCGCCACAGCAAGTCAGTTTCTTGTATCAAACCCTATCAGCTGCATCCTCTTTGGTCACACCAACTATCTTCATGTCTTCCTTCACTGTATCCATGAACCTCCTCTTTGGTCTTCCTCTAGGCCTCTAACCCAGAAGAGGAGCAGCTCGATACCGAGCTTTTCCCGGATGGCAGAGCTCCTCACCCAATCTTTGAGTGAGAGCCCAGCCACACTGCGGAGGAAGCTCATTTCGGTAGCTTATATCCGCAATCTCATTCTTTCGGTCTGCACCCACAGCTGGTGACTATAGGTGAGGGTGGGAACACAAATCGACTTGTAAATCGAGAGCTTTGCTTTTCGCCTCAGCTCTTTCTTCACCACGATGTTGACTTGTTCCTGTTTCTATTATTGGTAGATTTTTTCTGTTTGATTGTTTTATTAGTTGAACATTTCACATTCAGAAAGCGAGTGAACACAAGATTAAAGGCAACATTTACCTAGACAGAGATTAGTCCTCAGGTGATCAGGTTTCTTTGATTCCCTCCAAACTGGATTCAGTATATTATGTGAATGTCTTCTTTAATGTCAACTCTTTCTTTATGTATTTGGAACATATCAACCTCTGCCTCCTTTTAAACCTTAATTCCACTCGGCTACTCGCCTCTCTCTCAGCACTAGCTGGCTTTACATGTGGCTGAGGTGTCTCTAATGGCCTGTGGCTCTCCTTTACTCCACCTTTCCCCTTTCATTTTCTCATAACAAGCCCCCTGCCCTCTTTCACTGGAGCTCAGACAAGATTATCCCTCCGTTATTTCCACCTTCTACTCCATCACACACTTTCTGGCTCAAGCATGACCCCGCAGCGGCAGGAAATAGGTATTTGCAACACTCATTTCTCTCTCTCGCTTCGTGTCTGCTCTGCACAATATGTCTCTTACGCCTCCCTTCAAGCACACACACTTGGAACAGGTCACAGATCATTTCAAGCACCTTGAGTGTGGTGAGGCAATTACTCTCCCTTCTGGTCACCTCCAGCCCCCCTGCCGCTGCTCCCTGCTCAGCTTTAAGAGGGCCCTCCTCTATTATCTCCATTCCTCACACAGTCAGAGTCACCAGTGGTTGTGTAAGTCTGTGACTTACATCTCATCTTCTGCTTATGTGCAACAGTCAGCCTATCAGCACCATCATCATCCCTCCACCGCCGGTTTGAACTGACGCATCGAGGTGCAGCAGCGCTAGTTATCTATCGGAGCAGAAGAGACAAAACGATGGAGACTGAGACTGGTGGACATTTTGCCCCGGTGTCCAATCATGTCTGACCATTTGAATGAGCGGAGACATCAGTTATCCGTCTCTATGGTCTGTTTGTTTCCCCTTTATCACATCCCCTCTTTGCTCTGTTCTTCCAGTCTGGCACAGATACCAGTGTGTGTGTATGTGCCTGTGTGTGTGTGATTTACGGCTCGTATAGTCCAAAGGAAGAGTCGGTAATAAATTTGGTGACATCATGGCAAGAGGGGAAATCGAAATGTTGCAGCACTTACTCACAACTCGTACACTCTACTCTTCTTTACAGTGGGTGTTATCACTCCCTCTACACTCCAACCACACACACTCACACACACATACGGACACTTTTTTTCTTCAGTTATTTTGTAGATCTATTTGAGAAAGTGATTGTTGACGAGCGCTGTAAATCCTGCAGCTCCGGTAGCCGCTGTAAGCCCAGCCGCCTCCTCCTGACAGATTCAGGTGGTTTGTTTACTGACAAGGACAAAAAATTAATCACACACACACGTTATATACTTGTGCACGCTAAGGTAACATTGACACTGTTAAACAGGGAAAAACTGCATCTAAATCATGCTGTTTGTAGTTAGTGGAGCCATATTTAGGAGTGTTTCACTGTTGATAAGTATCAATACAGAAATATGGAAGCGGCACCAAGCGAAGAATTTAGTTTGGGTGGAGTCGAACGTTATGAGTGGTACACTCACTAGGTCCACTCATTCTTGAGTCGATGCCTAGAATCTCTATCAGAGATAGGGGGACAGTTCTTGGAGGGTCTTGGATTAAGGTCGTTGATCCTCCACATAGAGAGGAGTCAGACCGAGTGGTTCAGCCATCTGGTTTGGATGTCTCCCACTGTAGGCCAGGGATCACCTTCAGATCCCCCTAAATGTCCTCGAGCACATGGCAAGGTGACAAAAGTCCTGGCTTCCCTACTTAGACTGCTGCCCCGACAACCAACCAACCACAACCAACCAACCATTGTCAACCAACCACTTCTCCGATTGCAGGTCAGGAATCACCTTGAGATCCCTCTAAATGAACTGGAGGATGTGGCAAGATGACGGAAGTCCAGGCTTCCCTACTAAGACTGAAGCCCTGATAACCAACCAACCAATCAACCATTGTAAACCTACCATGCCTCCTATAGCAGGTCTGGGATCACCTTCAGATCCCCCTAAATGAACTGGAGCATGTGGCATTGTGACGGAAGTCTGGGCTTCCCTACTATGACTGCAACCCTGCTAACCAACCAATCAACCAACCGACCAACCAACCATTGTCAACCAACCATGTCTCACATTGCCGGTCACGGATAACCCTCAGATCCCTCTAAGAGAACAGGAGCAGCAAGGTGACTGAAGTCCGGGCTTCCCTACTAAGACTGCTGCCCTGATAACCAACCACAACCAACCAACCATTGTCAACCAACCATGTCTCCCATTGCATGTCAGGGATCACCTTGAGATCCCCCTAAGAGATCTGGAGCGTGTGGCAAGGTGACAGAAATCCGGGATTCCCCACTAAGACTGCTTCCCTGATAACCAACCCTTGTTAAATGACAGGGGGTTTAAGCTGGTTGGTTGTAGTCTGAAAAATAAATTAGGAATGGTAAAACTTGATATCAACAAACCACTGAGTATGGTTTATGGTTAAAATCCCGCTAAGTACTCGTTGAGACTTGCTAATGTATTCAGTGAGACTGATTAAGTGAAAGAAGAAAAGGCTTTACTTTATCAGATCCATTTTTAACTTAAAAAAAAAATCCTTGGAATACTCTCATCGTGTTCTACAACCAACAGGAAAGGTCCCTGCTATGACACACAAGCTATTTCCACCTAACTGTCAAGAAAGATTTACACACACTTCACAGATGGTGCCAGAAAGAAGTGAAATAGATGCATTTCCATTTGGTGGGTTGTCGTGTTAATCAGTTTCTGGAAGGAAATACAGTACACACTGCTTACAGTTGGATAAGTTATTGAATGAATGTCAGGATATGTGAGGGTGTTATCCTGAGAAGGCCTCAGTACATGCTGAAAAAAACACCAGTTTGAGTTTTAGCATCTGTGTTTAAGGTCTTTTTGTCAGCAGAATTCAAAGTGGGGAGATGATACAAAATGAATTTTTTGGAGATTTTCCCCACATTAAAACCATGCCTAGAGTGGAGGCGTTGTAGTGGTTAAAATATTAGACTGATGACCAGGAGACCCCGGTTCGAATCCACCATGACCCAAGCCGAGGAATCCTGCAGACAAAAATAACATGCCTAAAGTGGTTCGACTGTTTTATTTGTTAGGTCCATCATCCACTATTTTTTTATTTAAACGTACTATATTCATCTCTCAACGTGAAAATTTCTGTGCAGCCATGACAGCACCAATGGTGGGAGAAATAGGGGGTTAGGTGTCTTCTCCAAGGACACTTAGACATGAGCTCAGTGGGATTCAAACTGGCTTCTCCCGATCCAAGGGCGAACATTCTGCCACTGAGCTATCGCCTCTCCTCCAAATTTGGGTACTACTGTATTCTGACACGTTAGGCTGTTCGTTTCCATTCCTTTTGTTCTCTGCCACGGTCACAATCTAACATACAGGAAGTGCTTGATTGAACGCAATCTGCTTATTCTTAGTCCCTCCCCCTCAGCAGGAAGTGACATTTTTATGTAGATGCATCAAAAAAAAAATTTTTTTTTTTTATTTTTGAGGATAAGCTCCTTCAGATGAGACATTTCGTTTTCGAGGGGGTCCTCAACCTAACATGCATTTTTTTTTTACGCAGGGTGGGAGGAAACCGGGGTACCTGGAGGAAACTCACGCATACTACATGGGGGAGAACATGCAAACCCAACACAGAAAGGCCAGTGTTTCAGACGTAGTCCACACCCGTGATTTGAACCCACAACCTTCTTGCTAACCACTGTGCCACCGTGCTGCCAATAAAAAGAATATCTTGATTGCTTTATGTCATCCATGCACCAATCGGTCGGGAAAAGCGGGGAGCAAGAGGAGGGGGGAATTTAGCGTAAAAAACAGAAGCACAAAAGCAAAACACCCCTCTCTTTTAAGAATTACCTAATGAAGTGATAAAACAGAGTTTCTTCAATATAAAGAGGAGGACTTTGGGGTTAGTTTTCATCTTCTTTGGAGAGGGTCTGTTCTGTGCTTCTAGCACCATGGTTACAACAGAAGCTTTCAAACCGAGCTCACCCCCACATTTTAATGTCCCTTGATCCCTTCGCCTCCCTCTGCTTTTGCCTCTCACTAAATCACAACAGTTCGACCCCGATTGCAGATGTTTATAACACGCTAACAAGCAACACAGCGCCTAAAACATGCTCAGAAGGAAACGTAAAGCTGCATTTCAAACTGAGATTGTTTGGACATGTGCAGAGGAGAGAGAGAGTACATTGGAAGAAGGATGCTGGGTTTGGAATCACCATGAAAGAGGTCTAGAGGAAGACCAAAGAGGAGGTTCATGGATACAGTGAAGGAAGACATGAAGATAGTTGGTGTGACCGAAGAAGATGCAGGAGATAGAGTTAGATGGAAGAAACTGTCTTGCTGTGGCGCCCACTAAAGAGAAATGCCGAAAGAAGAAGAAGATCCTTTATGATGTAGTTGAATGGAGTGGAGTAAAAGTTCAAGTTTGGCCACTTACTGATCAAAGAAATGAGTTTAGCTCAATTTGAACTTTTTTTTTTTCACTACTGAGGCACCGCGAAAGGTTAGAAAGATTCATCTCGTTTTTCTGTTCTACATAAATGACCTGCACAGAGCACTTCAACACAGTGAGCATGGAGATTTATAAGTCTGCCCAACAGATTCATCTCTGGAAATGGACAGAAAGGAAAGAAAAAAGAGGAATTCTTGGAAGGTCTTTATCCCTCGTTGTGGTGGAGGAGCAAACAGCTTTTTACTCTCTGAAATAAATAACGATAATGTCAGGTGAATGCCTCGCTCCCTTCGTTAGCTATTTTCAACATACCGCTATTTCCATCCCTAAATATCTATAACTACGACGTTTGGAATGTCCAAAAAAAAAGTTGGCCCATATTTTCTCTTTGTGTTCAGACAATTTGGATAATATTTGGCAACTCAAAGAAGAAAAATGAGAAAAGAAAGGGAGGACGGAGGCATCTGGGGAACAAAAAAAGAAGATAAGAACTGTAAAATATGATTGGTGGTTTGCAGAGATTTTTTTTTAAATTCTATGGAAAAACTAAATAGAATGATTTGATCAGACAAAGTTATGATGAGAAAAGTTATAAAGCAAAGAGAATATGAATGTATGCATGTTTGGGGAGTTTATATGAAGCAGCATCCAGTAAAATCAGACCTCGGCTCATAAAAGAAATAACATCTTTGTCTTTCATCCGTCAACATTTAAACGACCGTAAAGAGGGGGTACTTTGCTTTTGTGGAAAAGTATTCATACATCATCATGTGTCTTTTGTGTCATTCTATGGTCCCAGGAACAGCTTGGACCCAGTGGGATTCGAACTAGGTTCTCCCAGTCGAAAGACAGTAACTGTACCACTAGGCCAACGCCCCTGGGACCAATCATATGTTCTGTTCCGTCATCTTCCGCTCATCCCGGCCAGGTCGCGGGGCAACAGCCTCAAATGGAAAGAGCAGGCTTCTCTCACCCCGCTGCATCCTCCAGCTCACCCGGAGGGGATCCCAAGTTGTTCCCCAGCCAGATGTGAGACAAAGTCTCTCCAGCAGGTCCGGCGTCTGCCCCTTGGTCTCCTCTCAGTGGTACGTGCCCGAAACACCTCACCCGCGAGGTGCTCAAACCACCCCATCTGGCTCCTCTCGACCTGGAGGAGGAACGGCTCGACACCGAGCTCCTCCTGGATGGCAGAGCTCCTCACCTGATCTCTGAGTGAGAGCCCAGCCACCCTGCAGAGGGAGCTCATTTCGGCCACTTGTATCCGCGATCGGAAGAAGGATAATGGGTTTGGAACCACCAGAAGAGAGGACTAGAGGAAGACCAAAGAGGAGGTTCATGGACACAGTGAAGGAAGACATGAAGACAGTTGGTGTGACCGAAGAGGATGCAGCAGATAGGGTTAGATGGAAGAAACTGAGTTGATGTGGCGAAAGGAGCAGAAGAAGAATTCTTATTACTGGTTCACAAAATCTGTGGCTAAGAACAACCTCGCACTTGAATATTATCCGAATACTAGACCAGAACACTTGCTAATTACTCAAACAAGCATGAATGAAAACAAAAACTACTTCAGAAATATTTTTGATGTGAGAATAATGTTCAAACACGGTCAAAATCTCTGAAAATTTAATTTTCATTCTTCCCCCTCTGAGATTTTCAGCCCAAATTTTGGATGTGCATCCAAATACACCGACACGCACCAACAAAACATTACTAACAACACCGGCATTAGAATGTAATTTGCTTTCATCTCAGCAGTCGAGATGTGCCACGGAGTGCAGACACACATAAGGGGCATTTAAAATCTAAACAGAAAAAAACTCCGCCCAAACATCCCCTTGTGTTTGTGTTTGAGGATGTGTGCACTTGTTTGCGTGAATGCACATAGAAGTGTGTGTTTGGATGTATAAAGGAGCATCCTTCTGCTTTGGCAGAGGATCACAGAGTGTTAATTCAGTTGTTATCCGTGTTTGAAAATGGAGTTGGCGGCAGTGTTTGCATGAGCTGTGGTTGCTGGTGTATGTGTGTGTGTATGTGCGTGCCGGTGTTTGGCACCAGACTTGAGGGTTGCTGTGGGTCCACGCTGGCGTATTTGGGACTGGAATGTGATTGGTGGGGACAGCAGGCCAAAGGCCGCCCAGGCTAGCGACTGCCACTTGGTTAAGTGCCCTGGCTTAACAAAGGCCAAATCTGCAGGGATTCACCCCTATTTCTCTCTCTTACTGCTTCTGCTGTCATACCCTGCACATTTCCTCCTCTTTACTTGTTTTAGACCAAAAAAAAAATAGACAAAACCTTCGTAAATTTTCCACTCAACCTTTTGATTTTAATTATATTCATTGTTTTAATCATAATCAGGCGGTAGGTATCAGAAGAGGCCTACCACTTAAATATTGTAACGTATAATGTTCTACCAAACAGAAACAGTTGGAAGCTGTTTGATTCCTCTCTTAATTAGATGTTTACTTTTTACCTTGGAGTGCCCTCGTAAACTGGCAGCCTGTTATTTACGCTCGTTATCCAGCAAGGGGGCGTCATCCCATTGCCCGGGAGAAACGGTGAAATCTGTGTTATTGAGCTTTGAGGAGAGGAAGGAAAAAAAACGAGAGGACAGAAATGAGAGAGGACACGTGCAAACAAAGAAGGAACGGATAGAAAACCAAAAAAAAAAAAAAAAAAAAAAGAACTAGAGATGATTAATCCAATCAAGCCTCTTAGTGTTTCATCAATAGGCATTGTTCGAAGATGGCTGCCTCTTTCCAGCTCCATGCAGCTAGGCTAACACGCAAGCTAATCCCAGAATAATACAAAAATTGAGGAAACACGCAGGATGGGTAGAGCGCCAGCAGATTAATACCAGAAAAGGATTCACTATCTCCTACACATGCACATAAACACCCCCACACACCAGGGCATGGGATGGAGAGACAGCCAGATTGAACGAGGTGCCGTTTGGATTCCACGGCTTATAGTTTTTATCCTGGGTGAATGTGGTGCTGTTGTAGAGTGTGGTAGAGCCGAACAGATTAGCCAAACAGTGTAGCAGTGTGAAGCTGACGAGGTCAGGCGTAAATACTCGTCTGTGTTCGCCGTCGTATGTGTGTGTCAGTTTAACACTTTATACACAAGAGGCTACTTGTAATTAAAATAAGACCCGCAGAGCACAGGTACTTGACGAGCAGGGTGTGTTTTCTCAAAGATAGGTTGGTTTTGGATAAACAAAGACATTGTGCCATGCAAAGGAGGGTTTTAGACGAAAACAATGTTTTAATAATAATATATACTTTATTGATCTTCAACGGGAAAATTTGTGTGCTGCATTACACCGCAGCAGGCTGCCACGACAACACCGATGGTGGGAGAAACAGGGGGTTAGGTGTCTTCTCCAAGGACCCTACATGTGAACTCAGTGGGAATTGAACCCGCAAACTTCCTGTTAACTTCCGGCCAATGGGCGAATGTCCTATCACTGAGCCGCTGCCTCCCATGATTGAATTGTATTCTCACATCAAACAAATACCTGAAGGGGTTTTCTATTTTACTGCCACTCTCCCCTAAAGTTTCAGAAGAAAAACAAACTTAAATAGTGTGTTTAATGAATTAATTATTAATTTATTTTTTAATTATTATCCAAGGGAAGTCCATTTTTTTTATTTGTGTCGCCCAAAATCACAAGACAGTTGTCTCGACACTAAATTTGAAGAGAAAACAGTATGACAGTAGTATAAAAAAGAAACCTCATGGAGATCCACATGAAGGTAGAGATCCCATCGCTGAAATCATGGGTTGTATACAACTTTATATTTGACTAAAACAGCAGACGGGCTTCATGCTGATAGAATTTGGTAGGTGAAATGATCTAGAGATGAGGGTCACTGGACAGAAAAGCTAGGAATCAACCAAAGGGATTTGAAAATACCAAGCACCACGGCTTCCTCTGTCTGGTACCGTCCAGGACAAGAACACAGATGATCATCAGGAATCTGAAACAAAACACACTCCCACAGAGTGAAGTGAATCACATGCATGAATTCCATTTTACTACCTACTAGTGTAAAAATACTACATGTAAAGGTGTTACACAATTACAAGAAATACAAGTAATACTCGCGGTTACAAGCGGCCGAAATGAGCTTCCTCCACAGGGTGGCTGGGCTCTCAATCAGAGATCGGGTGAGGAGCTCTGCCATCCAGGTGGAACTTGGTATAGAGCCACTCCTCCTCCAAGTCGAGAGAAGCCAGATGGGATGGTTCGGGCATTTGGTCAGGGTGCATCCCGAGCGCCTCGCTGGTGGGGTGTTTTGGGCACGTCCGATCGGGTGGAGACCAAGAGGCAGAAGCCAGACCTGCTGGGGAGGTATGTCTCACAATTGGACAGGGAACTCCTCGAGATCCTTCCAGGTGAGCTGGAGGATGCAGCCGGGGTGAGAGAAGCCCGGGCTTCCCGTCTGAGGCTATTGCCCCCGCGACCCAGCACCGGAAGAGGACGGAACGGAACTAAAAAATACCAAAAAAGGACACTACTTGAACTTTTTGAATAAATAAAAACACTGTACCATATAGAAACACAACTTAATCACATTAGAACAGCACACATATTCTCTTTACCACATTTCTTTATTCCCGTCGCTTTCCGTTTTTATTGTGCTTCCCGTGTTATCCAACGATCTCTCTCCCTCCTCCCTCCCCCCTCCATGCCCCTCCACCCATTTTCTGAAATGACAGAAGGGTGTTTTTTCTGTTCCTTTGTTGGGGAGCTGCTCGCACATTCTCTCCTCTGTTGACAGGTAAAAGACATGAAAGATACTAAAAGACGATGGGATCCTCTAGGGAGGGAGGAGAGGAAGGGAGGACTGATGGCAAAGTGGGAGAAAGAGAGGGAGGGAGGGGGAGTAAAAAAGGACTGCTGAAGCTTGGCTAAAGGTAAAGTGTTTAGAGAGAGAGAGAAAAGGAAGGATTGAGTCAAAAAAGGAAGAAGGGGGTGGTGGGTTCGACAGTCTGTGACCTCGGGTAAGTCTCTTCGACTGTGTGCTGATGCGTAAAACCTGAGCACACGCGGTATTAGCACGCCTCACTTACCGAGCACAGCAGAGGTCTGACACAGGGCAAGGCGGCTTCTATACACACACACATTTACACACCGATATGCACACACCGCTTAACAACATACAATAAAAAAAAAAACACGCAGGCACATCAAATGATGCACTCCCTCAATCACACACACGGAGCTTGTAGGAAGATGGTGTGTTAAATCCATCCGTGGTGAAGGTCAGTTCAGGACCTGCAGCAGGCCCGAGGTGCTGATGCTCCATTCAAACACACATGTAGAGTTTGTGTGTTTGTTTGGCGTTCAGCCAGACCCGTGTTTTGTGGCTTTATCCAGTTGTGTGATTCACAACTCGCCCAAGGCAGGTCAAACTATAATCCAGCTCAGTCTGGTTTTCTCTCTTTCACGCTATTCTCTTCCTCCTTGTGTGTGAGTTAATGGGTTAACCATCTCTGTCCAATAAACTGGGATAATTGAGACAAACAAGCCAATGAAGAAATGTCACAGGAGAGCACAAGTCAGGCGAAAAACACACTGCCAAAAGCTACGCGTGTGTGTGTGTTTTTGCTTTGTGTGCGCGTGCATGCGATTAAATATTAAACGAGGAATACTGAGGCATGCGTGCCACTGTTCCACACGAACGTTGCTGCTTTTTCTCCTATTGTTTTATGAACTGTGTTTGCATATCTTACACCTGCCCCTGGGCGGCTGAACAGACACACAGCGACACACACCCGATGTGCACAAACAAATTAGACGGAAGAAAACGCAACTCACTTGTGTACATGCATTTGTTAATCAAATGAGCTCTGCTTTTAAGGTCCCCTACTTGGTTCCTCTGCGGTTTGCTACTTTGTATCTGTTTCCTTTACACTGCTGTCTAATAACAATGGGACATGCTGGGAGGCAGACGATCTGATGTGTTTGATGTGGAGACGGATGAATGGTTACAGGATGCAGGTAAGAGAGTTGAGCGACAGGAAAAAGCTTAATCAGAGCAGAGATGTGTGTGATGCATTCCCTAAGCAGAGAAACGGGACGCTGCTGTTCTCTGTACTAGAAAGCTTTGTGGGAGGGGTTACGATAAGACAGCTCATCCATTTGTCAGCACGGTCCTGCTCTCCCAAACTTGACTCCTTTGTTTTTAGGATTTTTTTTTGGTGAGTTTGTACAAGTGTCAGACACAGAGGAGTTCACTTTAAATCAGGAGTGACAAGATCGGGATGAGCATCAGACATGCAGGATGGATTTCTGAATAGTATGATCGCTTTTCTAAAAAAAAAAAAAAATAATAAAAATGTTAGTACAGGAACAACCTGTACTCTTCATTACACCCTCACTTTCGGCCAAATAGGCTAAATAAATGGTCTTCTACAATCTTTTCCTAAGCTGTTAGAGACATCATGAAGTGCAAGAAAATTGAGTGAAGAATTCGGACAGATTTAGAAAATCCAAACCAACCGCACCCACACTGAGCGGTGATGTCAGTTTGCAGGACGAAAACAGCACATGTTTTATAATTATTCGATGAATAACAAACTGTTATAAAAAGATAATAAGACAGGTTTAGAATATTACTAATAATTAGGGCTGAAACAACTAATCAAAGTAATCGATTATAATCGATTATTGAAATAGTTGTCGACTAATTTAGTCATCGATTAATCGTTTAGGAAGTTTTTGCTGTCAACTCCACTTAATCTTACACAAATTGATTGTGTTTTTGTGTATTTTTACTCATGTTAACCTAGTCCATTTTTGTTTGGTACTATACCTCTGAACATGGTTAAAATTGCAAATCTAAAACTGTTAACGATTTCTTGTTTTTAAATGTGATCCTGGATGGTCAACAGTTTACAATTTATGTTTTTTTAGCCAGTACTATAAAACACATTTTATGGGTGCTCGTGATTTACCTTTACTGTATACAGTAAATAGATTTATTATTTTATATTTGCTGTAGAAATGGTAATATTCTCCCTCTTTATTTCACAAAAAGATTAACATTTTTACTTATTAGAATGAGCCCAACATGTTGTTTAAGTGGTTATGAGTTGTGTTTTGCATAACTACATTCAATAAAATGCCAAAAAACTATTATTTATTAAGTTGCCAATTTTACCCGATTAATCGATTAATCGAGCCAATAATCGCCAGATTAATCGATTACCACAATAATCGTTAGTTGCAGCCCTACTAATAATGTATACTTTATTCATCCCTCAACGAGGAAATTTGTATGCTGCATTACACCACAGCAGGCTGCCATGATGGCGCCAATGATGGGGGAAACAGGGGTTAGGTGTCTTCCCCAAGGACCCTAGACGTGAATTCAAACCCGCAATTTTCTGGTCTGAGGGGAAACGCTCTACCACTGAGCCACCGCCTCTGATGTTTAATTACTGAGAATAGTTGATTAGAAACTCAAAGGTGTCACAGAAGATTTTTTTTTTAAAAAAATTTTTCACGTTACTTAATCTTCCTTCACTAATTGGAACTCATGCTCATAAATATGCTGAAAACAAAACAAAAAAAAGTACGTACATTTTGATCAACAAACTATGGTGTCCGTAAAACAGTCCCGACCAATCCTTTCTGTGTGGTGAACAAAACCCATTGGCTCACAGCTTCTAGCTTTCTGTTTTCAGTAATAAATGAGTTTTTATTGACTGGAGATGCAATTTAAGAAAAAAAAAGTAGGTTTTTTGTTTGTTTTTTTAGCTTATTCTAGTTTTACCAATTCAGACTTGTTTTAATCAAAAATAAGAACAATATGCCTCTTCGTGACCTTTAATTTGCGACTTTTACCTTTGTGACTTTGACTTTTGAATGCATGACACTGAGAACCTAATCAGTTCATCTATAATTGGCACCGAGTAACTATGACAAGTTTTATTAAAATCCCTTCAGTGGTTCATGTTATGTTACCTTGAAAAAAAAAATTGTCACCTCAACTTTTGTGACCTTGACCTTTGATCGCATGACTGTGAATACGTGATCAGTTCATCTATAGTTGGTGCTGAGTAACAACGGGCAGTCAATTAAATTCTTGTGACATTTTTATCAGTCCTTTACATTTTGTTGTCAGAGGCATGAAAAAAGCTATTTCAAATTTTAGAAAGGAATTTCAGGAAGAATTATCATGCTTCAACCGACCAGCACCTCCTTGTGAAAACCGTGCAAGTGTGAAGACTTGCATCTCTGACCAATAAAAATATCAACTTTTTTCTGAAACCAGGAAGTTTGAGTCACTGACGTGTTCTGAACCAATGTTTTTTGTTTTTTTTTTACCATGCAAAATTGAAGCAGATTTAAAGATCTTCCATACCACCTTCATACCCCTTTCATACCACCTTTAATGCCAGTTTTACTGAGTGAGAATCAAACGGGATGTTCGCTGTACAGACAGTCAATCAGTGCTGGTTTTGGCTCAGAGCACTTTTCTAATCCTCCACTCTGACGAGAACTTCTCAGACCTCTGTTGTCCTCGCAGGGAATGTGCACGTTACTCAGGGGATGATCTGCTCTGTTTTGCAATGATAAACGGTCAAAATAAACTTAGCTTTACAGTGTTGCCAGCAAGATATCTGGCACCTCCGACTGAAAATTTAAGACTAGTGTTCATCCTCACTGCTTTTCAGTTTCATTCCCCATCAGACTTTAGGGAGGATTAGTGAAGCCAAAATCTCAGGCAATAAATTAGTACTTAACTATTTTTTTTAACTATGATTTTTTTTTTCATGTTAGCTTATGTTTGATTGTTCAAACTTCGAAAAAAGTTGCCATTGAATTTTTTTGGTGTTTTTTTTTTTTTTTTCCCCCTTTATCTCCTATGATCCCAAGAACGTCTTGGGCTCAGTGGGAATTGAACTAGGTTCTCCCGATCGAAAGATTGTATCTCTACCACTAAGCCAATGCCCCCTGGAACCAAAGTTGCCATTAAATTTTAAGTTGTTTGTGGGTTTTGTTTTGTTTTTTTGCATTCGTGGGTGGACCAAAAAAATGTGAGGAGAGAAAGAGCATGAGCAGAACACATGCACTCTACCTCCTGCTTAATTCAGAATGTGGGTGTGGTGGAGAACAAAAGGCATGGAAAAGAACAACCTGGTATCTGAATGGTGTTTAATTAAGCATGGAACCCCTCATCAATAATTTTCACATTATCTATTTTGTCCTGTTGCATAAAATAAGCAATTTTTTATTATATTTATTCAGTCTTTAAATAAATTTTTTTTCCATGTCTGAAACGCTGTGTGTTAATCCGTCTCACACGTCCCATTAATGTTAAGATTAAAACGCTTCTTTCTGTTTTTTTTTTCTTCTCCATGCGATCGCTCTGCTACGCACTTCACCTCTCATCCTGACACCTCGCTTCACAGGTGAGTGTTTAAACCTTCACACACACATGCACGCCTCACAGTTGCTTTATCTGTAATCTGAAGGCTCAGTCTGATGCTGTTCAGGTTCTTAGCGAGGCCACACTAGCAGATTATGTTGCTTAGAAACAGAAGTGAGTAAAAGTGTGCAGCTGACCTTGGTTGCTGTCCTGTTGACATGGAATTGAGGAGATCTGATGAGGCTGTAAACATACTGAAAATCCCTTAGAGAAAAAAATTTGCCCATTTTTTTTCTTTTTGGCTGCAGAAAAGCAAAAGAATATCACATTTTCTGATTTTGAACCTTCACATTGAAGCTTCTTTGGTTTTTTTTTTTTTTTAACTTGAAGAAATAGGATGAGTGTGTGTGTGTGTGTGTGTGCCTCCATTTCCCCGAGTGTGACTGTTGTGCTCAGCTGGCCAAGCGAGAGTTGTGTAATTGCAGGGTTATTGCTGCTGAGCCTGATGGGTAATGACACATTTGCAAATTAATTCTCAGTGCAAGACTGTGATTAGCATACGGAGAGAAGCCTCTCGCACACAAAGAGCGATACACACAGGCGTGTACATGCTCGCACACTTCACAGGCCTCTAATCACCAGTGAGAGGTCAGGCTAAATGGGAGTGTGTAGTGGGGGAGTGGATGTGGGCCTGAGCAAATAGGGGTGAGCGAAAGGGTGACGAGATTTTATTTCTTATCTCGTTTGTTACATGAGGATGCAAAGATGTCCAGCTTATTTTTGAGGGGCTTTTATGCCAAATCAAGAATTTGGTGGTTTCTACCTTTTTTGCATGTGATTCCCACATTGAAGCATAAAGAAAGTCCGTTTCTTGCATGTTTGAGTCATTTGTGAATTCTGCAATCCATTATTTGAATTCTAGTCTATTCTTTGTTCTTGGCCAAGAATTTTGTTCTCGACCACGACCACATTCTAATGTAAGCAGGAAGTGTTTGAGTGTATGCCTTCTGCTCATGCTCAGTTCTTCCCCTCAACAGGAAGTGCAATTTTTTCTATTAAAAAATGTGCCAAATCAGAGTATTTACTCGTGTGAGGAATTCTACCATCTGGGAAGAGCTCTGTGTTGAGCCACTCCTCCTCCAGGTCCAGATAAGCCAGATGAGGTGGTTTGGGCATCTGGTCAGGATGCCTCCCGAGTGCCTCGCTTGGTGAGATGTTTCGGACACGTCCCACCGGGAGGAGACCAAGAGGCAGACGCCTATGAGAGACTATGTCTCACAGCTGGCTGGGGAACGACTTGGGTTCTGTCCAGGGGAGCTGGAGGATGCAGCCGGGGTGAGAGAAACCTGGGCCTCCCGTCTCGCCTCAAATAGTAGCCAAATTGCTAAATATTTTCTCTCTGACTTTAGCCAGCTGAATCAGAAAGAGCTACATTATTTTTCTGGAACATGTCTGTGTGTCTCAGGTTTGCAGACGACACAAGAACATAACAAATACACTTGAAGCGTTACGGTGAAGCGGAAATAAATATTTCTGGATATTTGATTTTAAAATTGTATCTATGGTGTGTCGTCTGTACACAAGCTATTCATCTCTGTTGTTTTCTCTGAAAATCCCACGCAGAGCTGTAGAGAAAGATTACAGTGATACTGAATCATTACCTACTCCGCAATGAGATTTTCAAAGCTTGCACTTATTATTATGCACACGTGCAAAATGCTTGAAAGTAATTTGTTTCTTCTTGCTTGGAATATGAGCAGAGAAGGCAGTGGTACTGTTTGGGAGGAAATTGGCATGACAGATTTCTGTTTTTTCTTGTTTTCTCCTCCTCTTTGTGTCATTACCCCCCCAGCTTTGTCCATCCCATCCTCTGTTTTCATCCTTTATATTAACGCCCAATTTTCACTTGTTTTTTTTTTTTTTTTTCCTCCCTATTCTTCCTCTCCCCCTTTTACTTTTTGATCACAGTATTTTCAGTTGCACACACTGCCTCGGTCCCCAAGGAGCTTTTATACCCTTTCAGAGTATGTGTGTCTCTCATATGTGAGCAGGAGTGTGTGCTTTCTTTTTTTTTTCTCGCTGCGCACTTGTCAAATGTGACTCATTACACGCGTTAAGTAAGAGGACAATAGCTATTCTCCTGCATTTCCTGACCATTAATGAGCAACAGAATAAAAAAAGGCAAACAGATAATTCATTTCCATTATTTTTTTAATGTTGCTTACAGAGTGTTTTTTTATTTTTTTTTATTTTTGTTTATTTTGAATTACTCTATTCATCCCTCACCGGGGAAATTTGTTTGCTGCACTCCTTACACCGCAGCAGGCTGCGGTTTTAAAAGAAAAAGGAAACCGAAATCTTTCTGGTTGGAACTAAATACAAAAAAATGTTGTTTTATGATGGTATCTTTAGAATAAGAACATAAGTAGTAATAGGAATACATTTAATTTAAAAGCACCTTTCATGACCGCCAAGGTCACTGTACAGCTCACAATCATCAATAAACCATAGATTAGAAATAAATAACAATAAAAAAATAAAGTAAGAATAATAAAATAAATAAAATAACAATCAAATAAAATTAGAAACTGATCAAAACAAAGCAGAGCAAAGTGAATCAATATAGAAATCTGGACTAACTGTATGATTTAGGGGGAGACGGTGGCTCAGTGGCTAAAGGGTTTGCCCGCGGACTGGAACTCAGCCGGAATTCAACCAGAAGTTCGCAAGTTCGCATCCCACTGAGTGCACGTCTAGGGTCTTTGGGGAAGACACCTAACCCCCCATTTCTCCCACCATTGGCACCGTCGTGGGCAGCCTGCTGCGGTGTAGGAGTGCAGCACACAAATTTTCCCTCTGAGGGATGAATAGTGAGTAAAAATAAAAAAAATAACTGAAAAGATGAGTTTTGATCCTAGATTTTAAAAGTGGGAAAGAGTCCGTATCGCGTAAATCAGGGGGAACAGAATTCCATAGCAGGGGATCAGAGCACCTGAAGGCTCTGCCTCCTATAGTAACGAGCCGGGCAGGTGGAACAAGCAGGTGAAGAGAAGACGAGGAACGGAGAGACCGAGAGGGAATGGAAATAAGTAACAGGTCTGAGATGTAGGGTGGGGCCAGATTATGAATTCCTATGAAAGTGATGGAGAATTTTGAAAATAATCCTTTGTTTTATCGGAAACCAGAGGAGATGTTGCAGGACAGGTGTTATGTAGTCTGTTAAAAGTAATTAGTGTGTCATTAGTCTGTTATTTCAAGACCCAATCATGCAAGTAAACTGAAGAAAATCTTGAATACCCTAAACAGGTACCCAGTTTTTTACGGGTCTACACACATAGACCACCATCCACATACACACTCATTTTTAGGGGCAATTTCACAGCGGCCAATCAGCCTAGTATGCATATTTTTAGAGGGTGGGAGGAAACTGGAGTACCCAGAGAAAATCTACACATACACAGGGAGAACATGCAAACTCCACACAGAAAGGCCAGTGATTCAAAGCTTGCCCCCACTCCAGGACTCAAACCCCTATCCCTCTAGCTGTGAGGCCACCGTGTTAACCACCATGGACCAATATAGCGGTAAAAAGTTAGAAAAAAAAAATCCATCTACATCAATGACCAACAAAGAAATGTTTTTTTCTTCATTAATTTATGCATATTTTTTAACATAATTAGTAAAGGGGGTCCAAATTTCTGGAATCTTTTCGCAGCAGTTCTAAATATATGTGTGTGTGTTTTTTAACTGAAAACTACATCCTGCAGGTTTTTTTCTCCGTGATTGTTGTATTTTCTCGCTGTCTACCTGTCTGTGTAAGTCAGTGTGTCTTCAGACTCGTTGGTGTCTCGCCTCAGGGGTAGACGTCACCTACCAGCGTACCTGTGAGTGCTACACTTTAACAATCTCCTGCACACACCTGTGCAAAACAGCACGAAAGCACGCACATGCCTCGAAGCCATGATAAGACGGGCTGTTTGCACACACAGAGCCGTGTGCGATAGTGTGAATATAAATATGAATAAGCTGAGCTGGTTCACTTTATCTATCTTCATGATGTAGCGTGCACACCTACACACTGTTAGCACTTTGTCTTAATTAAACATTTACTGGTTAAAAAAAAAAAAAACAACTTCAGACGTCCCCCCCCCCTCATCATTGTTTCCATATCTTGGTATTTGAACCACAATGCTTCTCTCCTTCTGTCTCTTTCAGTCATCGGTCCCCATCAGACGTTATTTGCCCCATTTGCCCATGAGAATGCCTCCCATACTCCCACTCTGTCTCTCATGAGGCTTGTTGTGCTTGTGGATGCATGTTTTTATTTATCCACTGAGTTTTTCTAGAGGCAGGGGACCCCCTCAGAGCGCCTCTTTCTCACTAAACCCCTGCCAATCTCCCCTGTCCTTCTCCCCCGCGGAGTTCCACTCTGAGAGCATGAGAGTCCACAGGCTGCTATGTCCTGTCAGACTAATTCTCCTTTTTTTTTCGTTCACCCTCTCTCTGTATTCCTTTGCTATAAATCTACTGTATTTTTTGGGGGGTTGGACATGCATGCTTCTCAGTTGACTCCTCAACCCTTACTGCAACCACATCAGTCTAGTTATTGTGTTGGAAAAGGCAGAAAAAAATTAATGCAAGGCAGAGCAGTAACTGAGTGGAGGGACCAAGCATGAGCAGAGCACTTGCACTAAAAGACTTCCTGCTTACACTGGAATGTAGGCGTGGTAAAGAACATGAGGTGGGGCAAAGAATAACTGTGCATTCTGTCTTAAGACTTTACCATTAACCTTTTTTTGGACAACAGATTCCGGCTTACGTTAGAACGTGGGCGGGGCCAGTGAACACAATCCATGCCCAAGAACAATATGGCATTTGAGTGGTATCCCAATACTGAACGGAAAAGCTAAAAAAATTACTCAAACATGCCAGAATTAAATAGAAACCCTGTCAAACATCGCCCACAATTACCCCCCTTCAATGCAAAATGCTACAATCGAGGGAACAAAATCCATGGAAAAAAACAACGTGGCGTTCAAGTGGAATCCGAATTCTAGACGGAAAAACAACTCGCAATGAAAAAGAAAACCACTTCAGATAAAAAGGAGGGAATAAAATTCAAACTTTGTTGAAACCTCCAAAAAAAGTTGATTTTCCATGAAACCCTTTCTTTAACAGGATGCTTGTGTGTTTATTTATGTGTGTGTATCAGGAAAAAAAAAAAAGACAGAACGGGGGGGAATAGTCTGCTGTCGGCGCAGCATGGTGAGCAGTCTGTGTACGAGCCTGCACAAGCCAAGTTTCCTAGACAGACACACAAATGCACCCACACACTCGCAGGCAGAGACGAGGACTCTCATTTTCAGAGAAGAGAATAGAGGCGGGAGATCTTTTTTATTTTGCTCCTTCAAACACGCAACTGTGCTATTGTGAGCTGCCCTTGAAGACCCACAGCACTTGTGATTGGTAGATGCTTCCCTCCTGTCGGATACGGTGTGAACAGATGCTCCCTTGATAGTCTTTGGCCTCTTGCTGTCACCGGGGCGATCACCGGGGCCGCCACCCTGACACTGAATTGAACTACGGCCACTCTCGTCCTCAGCTCCACTTGTATCCCCCGACTCCCTCTCATCTCTATCCTCTATCCTCTTCCTTTGCTTAGATGCTACCCCCTCTCTTTCACACACATACACACACCCTTTCTCGCTTTCTGGCTGTGTCGTTGCCTGGAGGGAGTTCATTCTGCCCTCCTTCTCTCCTCCTCTCCTCCACCTCTTCTCTGTATCGGCAGCGAAACAGAGAGAGAGAGAGAAAAAGAGGGAGGGTGAGAAAATCACAGAGCAAGAAAGAGAAAGAGAGATAGTGGCAGCAGGAGCGAAGGAAGCAGAGCTGCTCTTCTTCTGATCATCTTTCTTGGATTGAGGGATGAAATAAAAGTCCCAGGGATCAGACGCTGTTCATGTTCTGCAGGATTTATTCAGCCTGGGTTTTATTTTCTTCCTCTCACTCTCCTCACTGGACCTGCTTTGCTTTTTGCATCTCTTTCTGGGTGTGTGCTAGAGTGGTGCATCCTGCTGCCACTTAGAGACGGACTGTGAGCGTGTGACCTTTTGCCCAGGAGATCTGAACAGGGGGCGAGTGGGTCGAGAGAGGGGGCGTGACCCTTTGCACCGCTCCGTCTGGGTGTATCTGTGTGACTCTGTCTGTGTATGTGTGTGTGTGCCTGAGCAGGCTGGGCGGTCCCAGCCTCATGCTTGGTTAGCAAGGACCAGAAAGCAGGGATGACAGGCTGAGTCCCAATCCAGCCTCACCACACACAGAGCTCCATTTCTGGGACGGGATTTCCACCTCCACATTTGAAGTTTCTCTTGCTAAATGACACTTAAATTATAACCATGTTTGGACTAAAAGCCCCTCTTTACTACTTGCCAGGTAAGTAAAAATGCCCACCTTCATCGTGCATGGTCATATCATGCATATTTTGTTACGGTTTCAAAGTTGCAGTGAAGACACTTTTCTTTTGGGCTGATGGTTGTAGGATTTGAACCGGTTCAAATCATACAACCATCAACATAACAGCAGCTCTTCATCTGTTTCTCTAACCTCTCTACCTTTAACCCGAATGGAAGCCAGCAGGTAAACAAGAAACTAAGTGAGTGTGTATGTTTTATTCAACACGACCCCACAGCGAGTAAAAAGGAAACGTATGGATCTGTGTGTGCGGTTTATCTCTCTGCTCGTCATATTTGGTAGTCTTTGTGTGTGGATCCACACATGCGCACGTGCGCGTTTTGTGTGTAAAGAAAAGAGCAAGTGGCGAGGTGGCATGAGGTTTCCGCCGGTCGGCGCTTAAGTGCGTCTCACGGCTGACTGGTCACTGAATGTGGAGAGGACGGCCAAGGGAGGGCGGTGAGAGAGGGGATAAGGATGACATACTGAGGAAGAAGAAGTAGTAAGAAATTAACATAAGAATGATAAGGTTTTTCTTTTTTTGAGGAGAACTGCTTCACAGGTGGAACAAAAAGTGTTAACTATGAACATTTCTTTATAGGGTGGTCTTTAAATGGAACTCGGGGTTCATGCAAAAATAATGTTTTAAAGTATGTTTTGCGACATCAAAAACATACTTGAAGTGTTTTTTTAATCACATTCTAACATGCTTGAGCAATTCACATGCCCTCCCGTATATTAGTATTTGGATACTATTCTATGTTGTTCTTTGCCAAGGATTTTGTTCTCCTCCATGGGGAAGACGGTAGCTCAGTGGTAGAACGTTCGCCCTAGGACTGGAAGTTAACCGGAAGTTCATTGATTTGATTCCCACTGAGTTCACGTCTAAGGTCCTTGGGAAAGACACCTAAACCCCCGTTTCTCCCACCATTGGCGCCGTCATGGCAGCCTGCTGTGGTGTAGTAGTGCAGCACACAAATTTCCCCGGTGAGGGATGAATAGAGTGAGTAAAAATATGAATGCTCACATCTTAACAAAAGAAGGAAGTGTTTTAGTGCATGTGCTCTACTCACTCTCAGTCCCTATTCCTCAACTAAAAGTGCCATTTTTATATGAAGGAATTTAAAAAAGTATTTGTGCTTGTTTTGTCAACATGTTGAGTTTTACACTGTTAAGCTGTATGGTGAACATGCATGGACTAACCAATCAGGAAGAGAGAGGAAGGAGGAATTTGTTGTGTGTTAAAAAAAAAAAGAAAAGAAAGGAACGGAACGGAAACTGAAAAAAATGTATATATTAATGTCCTGATTCAATCACATGAATGGAAATTGGACCCAATCTCATGGTTTCAGGCTTTATCCGAATTGAACGTTGCCTCCTGATCAGGCCGTAGACACATACAGTATATATTCTCATTAGTGATTTAAAAGTCTGAACTAGTTAAAGAGTGGCACAGTGTGAGACCTCTCAATTCCACCCAGGAACAGTGTCACATGCAGAATGATGTCATTGGACAAAACACGGACGTAGCCTCAAGCTGAGGGCGAGAGTATCCCTGCCTGCCCTGCGGTGTGGAAGTATTGTTTGTAGGTTTGTTTACTTTATTTCATGTAGTATAAAAGTAATGGATCAGGACTTGATATCAGGACTCAAAGGCTAAAACAAACCGATTTGGACGTCCATATTCATATGTATTATTTTTTTGGCAAACATCCCATTTCTGAGCTACAAAAACTACCATGTTTTTCTACCTATGCTTTGAGACAAGAATTATTACCCCACGACCATCCCCCTCTTTAAAAGCATCAAATTCTTGCACATTCTCAACAAAATAAATCCAAAATGAGCCCAAATGTTTTCATTTTTTTTTATAGGTATATGAAAAAATTATGATGTTATTTTTGCTACTCATTTTTTTTTCTTGATTTTACACCCACATCCACACAAACATGCTCGTCAGGTCATTTTGAGGTTTCAGTGATGTGTCATAAACCAGTAGATCTGGGTGAACCTGACACAGTGCAGAGATAAATATGTTCAGCTTTAGGCACTATTTGATTAAACCCAGTTAGACACATCTGGAGATTTGATGCTTCCATCTCACTACTTAACACCCCAGATTCTACCAACAGACCCCTGTGTCTTCTAGATGCCCCATTTAACTCAAGGCAAGTTTGTTTTTTATCTCCTACCTGCCTACCTTCTACTTCTTATTTAACACTCTATCTTGCAATTTCTGTCTCTGTAAAACGTCGATTGCACGTAGGGGTCAGTTTGCCTGGACCTTTTTGCACCACTTGGCAGTTGATGAAAGATGAAATTTTTTTTTGCAAAAAGGCCTTTGATAATATGTATTACAAAAAAATCATCTTAATAGAGCATCAATTATTTCTGAAAAGAATTGCATCATTTGTAGTTTTAAGTGCAACTTTTAAATAATCTGAACTCTCTCTTTAGTATTCGCTCAGCGTCTTGCTCGCCCACCTCTCTGAAATGGTGGTAAAGACCACTGAGAGCCCGCTGTGTAAGAAATAAAGACAGAAAGAGACACACAGAGGTGATTGTGTCAAGGGTTACTGCAAACTACAAAGGACAACACATTGTGGTTTTCTGTCAGATTTCAAAGCTTCTGACCCGAGCACTAGTTAGATTCTCTCTAAGAGAAATGTGGAAATGAAGACAAATTGAGACTAAAAATGGGATCAAATCAGAAAAATAAAAAGATTCAGATGATAGTTTCACATTCTTTATCTAATCTGCTTCCAACTCATTTATTATCCAATCATCAACCTTCATCCTCACATGCCTTATGGTATTTGTGACCCTTCACCCGCTATCCACTTAGGTGTCTGTTTCTATGTGTGTGTGTGTATGTGTGTGTGTTGGGTGCCCCTTGTGATCACTAAACCTCCCACAATAACCCAGCCTGAAGCGAGAAAGCCACACAGATTAGAGACACAGAGAGAGGGTCTTCGTTGTGACAGAGGCCAAAGCTAGTAAGGTCGCTGCGGTTTTGTGTGTGTGTGTGCCCAGCACCACGGGTTGCTTCTTCTCTTCCCCCTCCTTTCATTCAGACGCTGAATGAGCCCCTGCCTGCCTTCCCGTCTTTACCGCTGTTGCCTTGGAGACCATGTCAGACACATGCTAGTTCTCCATGATTATTTGACAACAAAAAAGGTTGGGTTAGATAAAGAGAAATGGGTTGGGGGGTGGTTTTGATGGAAAGAAAGCAGACAAAGTGGAGACAGTGCTGTATTAAGACGGTATGACAACAAGAGGTGTGAAGAGAAAGGTTAGGAGCACTTGAACTTGGGTTGCATTTACATCTCACTGAGGTGGAGCCAAGGCAGAGAGCAAGCACTTCAGAATGGGGGATGGGCCATGGTCAATCTGTTCGCATTCTTCTATTTAGCGGCTTTTACTAGGTTGGCTTCTATTTGTGTCATTTCCATAACTATGTAACCGTAAAGCCACATTGACTTTGTTTTTATTGGGCCTTTTCTCAAAGCTGGTTCGACATTGGAAACAAAATGATTGCTCCTAATGTGAGTTTGATTGTGGTTCAGACAGTATGTTTAATACTTCATGTTTAAGAACTAATTACCTTGGATTCTTCCACAAAGCAGCCATTTATTATTTGATGTTATATCTTAAATTAACCATACATCAAACCAATCTATCATTTATTTTATCAGGACCAGAAATCATAGTTTAATTCATCCTGATTTTATCCCCCAACACCACCCAGTATTCTTATCTAACATCCCAACGGGGATCAAAGTGCTGCTAAAAGCAAATAAGCAGCATGTTTGCAGCTGTTTTTTTACCAAACAATCTGGTGTAAATGAGAATTTGAGGAATGTCGACTAAATGTAAAAATTTCAGTTGATCATAAACACAAGTTTGTCTTCTAATCATGAGACAAAATAGTTATTTTTCACATGATCAGTAAACACCTAGTTTTATGTTTTATCATAAGAAAACAGTCCCTTCCCCCACCCCGCATGTCTAAGGTATCACTTTTTACAGGGTTTTAAGCGCTAAAACTGCAGTTATAGTGGAAAAAAGGGCTGTTTTTTTTTTTTTTTTTTTTTTTTATTAATTATTTCCTGAGGTCCCTAACGCCGATTTCTTACCCCATTTCAAATCCCTGTTTTTACCTGTATCCTTTGTATGTAAAAAAAATCCCTGTTGTTCCCCGTAGAGTTGGCATGCTATCTAAGATTATTTTTGACTCCTTTGGTTTGCCATGTTTGTGGACAAGAGGGTTTCAACATGTGGCATGCAAAGCAGCATGCCATTTTAACATGGCATGAGCAGTTGTGCACCAATTATATGCCCCCGCCCCACACACATATATGTAAATACATATTTTCATGTATAAATACATACATTGCAAAAGACAGGGAGTGATGTAATGACAGACAATCAAATACCTGAACAATAGAAAGATAAGCCGATGCAAGAGGTTTGTTGTGACAAGCTTTACGGAAAAGATGTTATTTAGACGGTATCTTGATTTATTCGGTTTAAATAGTTTTTTAGTTGACAGATTTATTCAGACAACCCATGCTAACTGTTCACTGAACTGCAGATGGAACAACCTGAAAGTATAAAGAATCTGTTGAGGATCTCCACAACCATACGTACTTGGAGGACACTTGTGCAGCTTCATTCGGTTCATTCGGTTCAGATACTTAACTGGCCAAACTTTACATGTTTTTTTTTTTATCTTCTATCAGTTAATATGTACGAACATAATAAATTTGCAGATTTTAATGACTAGAGTAAACTGATAGAAGTGCCGTTCATTTAATGGAAACTTCTCAAAACATTTCTATCGAGATTATACACACACACCTGAAGCCTTGTGATCTTTGTGATAAAGTTCTCCACCCACCTCTCTGATTCTCTCTTAAAATCAATTCCTGGAGTACCAACTCGATGGACAAAATGCCTTTCTCTTCTCTCTCAGACACACTCACACTGAGATAATCAATATGAGTGTGAGCCATGCTGGGTGTTAAACTGTGGATCAGAGTGTGGATTAATCACTCATGATTACTGACTCTTTATTTGAGAAAAAAAAAAAAAGCTCAAGTGGTGCATGTTCAGACGATTCTGGGGTAAATCTAAATATTGTGCATTGGGTTTTCTGTGAGTGTAGAGCCACCCCATGCTGGTAACACTAACCACAGGAGAGCTCTCATTGATAAAACCAACAGAGGAATCCATACTGTGTTAGAAGATTATCTGTGCAGCAGTGAAATCATTATATCCAATTAACTACCATATCCTTCCTTCTCTCTTTTTCTAACTGAGACCATCTCCTCAGATCAATTCCTACAAATCTTCTTTCTATGGCTCACTCTGTACCAGCATCTGCTCAAGTGTCAGCCATCTCTCTGCATCCTTTCCTCTGCTTTTATCCCTCACTTCACTCTATCATTGTACCCATTTATCTGTTTTACTCCCCTCCCTGCTTCACGGTCCTGCTATCCCTCCATCCCTCCCGCTTCGTATGCTCTGACAGCTCTGTCATTAGATGGCAGTAGTGGCAGTAAAGCAGTCACAATGATAGACTGCTGGCTCCCTCGCTCTTTCTCTCCTCCACTTACTCTCCCTCATCCTGCCCTTCCTATAAAAGCTGTGACCCGTCCGCCGCGTGGCATCTGTTCCACGCCAGTCCGCAGGTGGCATCACCCCAGTCACGGCTGTAAAGGTCGGTAGTGGCGCATCTCACCGGCTGCCCTGTTATCATCCTCATAAATCTGGGGCTGTTACACCCTGAACCCCCACACCTGTGGCCTCTGCTCCACTGACTCACCGACAGAAACTGGAGAAGCAGAGCCCCACTAACACACCTGCTCATATAAACATATTTTATGTGGATCATTTATTTATTTTAATGACTATTTTATATTTACCAACTAAAGAGATGTATCCAATTCTGCTAAGTTAAATGTGCGGCATCATGTGCACACCCATCAGCAACAATGGGCTGAGCAATCAGTGCATGTTAACATATTTTTTTGGTGCAACGAAACAAAGCACCTGCAAAAGAAAATTTAAAAAAATCAGTGCATAATTTGTGCATAAATATTTTTGAATACATATCTTTATGTGTGTGTGTGTGTGTATCGAACAGCATCGTTTGCATTTTTGAGTCAAGGTCCATGAAAAAATACACGCAACATGCAGTTTGTTACATGAAGCTCTTAATTACAATTAAAAAATACAATTGCAAATTATACGTTTTCATATAATATATATACGTATTTATTAATAAATATCAATTTATTCCCAAACCACTAAAAGGACTTTAGTAAAACTGTCCACAGTTACTCAGTACCAACTATAGATGAACTGATTGAGTTTTCAGGCTCATGAAACAAGACATCACTGTCACAAAAGTCAAGTCGAGATCTCCCAAACCACTGAAAGGTTTTTGATGAAATAGCCCACAGATACTCAACACCAACTATAGATGAACTAATAAAGTTTGTGATAAAATCAGGTGGAGAACCCCCGGCATTGGCTTTCGTTTGGACTAAAAGTGTCACTGGTTTCTTCCAAAAGATTATAAGTCATCCCAGAAGAAATGGCATCGTATAAAATATTTCATACCATTCATTTACTTCAATCCCTAACCCTTTTTCTGGTGGTCCAAGACCCGGCGTCCCTCTTCCGATGTACTAGTCCTCTCTCTTCTATGCATATGTCCAAACCATCTCAGTCTGGCCTCTCTGACTTTATCTCCAAAACCTCTAACATGTGCTGTTCCTCTGATCCTGTCCATCCTGGTCACTCCCAGAGAGATCCTCAGCATCTTCATCTCTGCTATCTCCATCTCTGTTTCCTGTCTTTTCCTCAGTGACACTGTCTCCTAGACCAATCAGCATGGCCGGTCTCACCACGGATTTGTACACTTTTCCTTTCATTTTAGCTGAAACTCTTCATCACACATCACACCTGATACTTTTCTCCACTCATTCCAGCCTGCCTGCACATGCTTCTTCACCTCTTTTCCACACTCTCCATTGCTCTGTACTGTTGATCCTAAGTACTTAAAATCATCCACCTTCTTTGTCTCTTTTCTCTGTAACCTCACTTTTCAATAAAGTGAGGCTTATTTCCACAATAATACCTGTAATACTAAATCAGAATTTGATATGGACCACTGTACATCCCCCCGTAGACAGCACACACATCTAGAAGGCAGCAAATGGGTTGGTAAATCCTCCTTTACAGCTGTCTGTAATCTGTAAGCTGATCTTGTACGTCACTCTCCGAGTGCTCATCAAACACTCGGTTACTATGACAGACATTCACCTCTGCTCTTTGGGGTTGAGTCACTCTGAGCTGACATGACCCGCAGTGTGGAATGTGAAAGCAGTGCATTTCACAGCTGAGCATGTGTGTGTGTATGTTGTCACCTCTTTCCTGAAACATTACTCCAGTCACTGAAATAGAACAACTGTAATTGCCTTCATCTTCTTTTGCTTCCACTAATCAAATTAGACTATGGAGAATTCTAATTAAACCTTCACTGCATCTGATGCCACCGGGTTCACATATGTACACACACACATGCACTTTGCATGCACATCATGGACTTGCTCACACAATTTTTTAGATTTTGTTTTCCACTTAACAAGATTTTGCATGAGCTGTAACCAGATGACCAGATCAGACACATATTCATATACACAATAAAATATTAACTGATTGTAAATCAGAACAAAAATATTGAAATTAATTACAATTTATTGCACATTCAAAAAAATATTGAGATTAATCACAATTACTAACTACTGGTGATTCATTGTGAAAAATTACATATTGAATTTATACCACAAAGTTGTAAGTTTACTATTTTTTTTTAATGGAAAAATGAGGTTACAGGGTGAAAACATAAAGAAGGTGGAAGGTGTGTGTGAAAGTACTTAGGATTAATAGTCCAGAGCAATGGAGAGTGTGGAAAAGAGGTGAAGAAGTGTGTGCAGGCAGGATGGAATGGGTGGAGAAAAGTATCAGGTATGATGTGTGAGTTTCAGCTAGTAAAATAAAAGGGAAAGTGTAGAAAACCGTGGTGAGAGCGGCCATGCTGATTGGTCTAGAAACAGTGTCACTGAGGAAAAGACAGGAAACAGAGATGAAGATGCTGAGGATCTCTCTGGGAGTGACCAGGATGGACAGGATCAGAGGAACAGCACATGTTAGAGGTTTTGGAGATAAAGTCACGAGAGGCCAGACTGAGATGGTTTGGACATGTGCAGAGGAGAGAGAGAGAGTACATCAGAAGAAGGATGCTGGGTTTGGAACCACTAGGAAAGAGGACAAGAGGAAGGCCATGAATGCAGCGAAGGAAGACATGAAGATAGTTGGTGTGACTGAAGAAGATGCAGCAGGTAGGATTAGATGGAAGAAAGTGACTTGCTTTGGCGACCCCTGAAGGGAAATGATGAAAGAAGAAGAAGCTACTTGACTCTAAACATGTGCACAGCAAGAAAATCTTGCAAAGAAAATTGATAAAGCTTATTCAAACAATTTTTTATTTGTGAGTTCCAAGCCATTTTTCACTTGTATTAATTTGGTATGTACATGTAGTTGCATGCAACAGATGAAAAAAAATTGTTTTTATCAATTTGTTTGCAAAATGTGTTAATTTTAACATCTGATCTTTGTTCAAAATAGGTCAAATAAATAATTTATTCCTTAGCAAAACCACAGCTTACACACAAACATGAGTAATAGTTTCCATAATAGCCCTTTTGACCACATGGCAGATGTTCAGATGGATTTTTTTTTCTGTTTTTCTGTAAAGCACCTGCTGGTTAAACCGGGCCAAGCAGCTTTAATAAACACTCTCACCTCAGCAGGCACCTTCTTAAATATGTGCACGCTTTGAGAACTGACAAATGCCGATGATATTGAACGTGTTATAACCTCCAAAAAAATTTCTATAAATAGATACTCGGTGAGGAAAGAGATTAAAGTGAAAAAATATATTGGTCTTTTTTTTTTTGTACCTTCAGGAGAAACAAAACCATGTTCCTCCCTTATATTGAATGAGTAACAATTTTTCAGCTTTCAGTCTCTGAAGTTTGTTTTGTTTTTTGATGGATAAAGGCGAGCCTTTTAGCATCACAGCTTACAAATCATTGACTAATGAGATTTCCAAGCTTGGCTATCAAAGCGAGCGTCTCACCTTCAATAACAAACCAATACACTGATTTTTTTTTTTCCTTGCAATAATCTGCTTTGCTTTGTTTTCCCTTCTTACTGAAAGATTAAGCTTCTATCTCGTTATCCAGTTTGTGACACAGTGTGTTCTCACCTCCCTCTTAGAGAAGGATCTGCTTGCAGCTCTGTGTGTTTGCAGCCTCTTGGCTAGTGTCATATGATAATCACCCATGTGGGATGTCAGCAGTCCCTCTCCACTCCTTCAGTCAGTCTCCAGGGCTCAGAGGAAGAGCTGTAGTGTTTATAGATGGAGCTGTGTCACAATGCGAGAGTGTCGGAGAGGTTAAACAGGAACAGCTAACAGTGTTGGAAGTAACGCATTACAAATGCAATGCCCGAATATAAGATGATTGTTTTACACTAAACTAATGCATTCTCAAGAAAAAAAAGTTGACGATATATTACGTGTTACGATCTCACTAACACAAGTTGCATGTATTTTTAAAGGAAGTGCTTTGGAATTGTAATCCTCTGAAAAAAAGTTCAACGTTTAAATGTGGCTTAGATGAAGAATTATGTTTCCTTCCTGTTGACTGAACTGGAAGTTTGAATGGTTTCTTTGTTTGGTTTTTATGTTTCAAATTCACATTGGTGTACTCTGGCTTTTTATTTATACCCTGTGAAAACTAATTCAAAGAAGGGGTATTCCGTTCTCTTGTACCAAACACTACACACACGCATCAACATTCCCACATTCCTGCAACCACCTCTTATATCTCGTTAACGACTTAGCGACTGAGTAAAACTAACATCTGCAAATGCAATATTTGCCAAAAAGGCTTATAAATAAGTTTATTTGGTTTTGCCTCTTCCCCCTCTTCTCATGGCCTGCCAAATTCGATTCCTCGCCACATACTGTACATGACACGGCGTAAATCTTGTACGCCTGCACAGTGTAAAGCTCATCAAGTTAGTAAAGCTAGCACAAATTTTTCTATGTTTTTATTTTGGTGCATTTGCATTAGATGGCGCTCCTTTTTGGGACTGAGCATGAACATAGCGCATACACTAAAACATTTCCGCCATACATTAGAATTTTTCATTTTAATTAAATATTTTTTTATTTAATTTTTATTTTTATTCACTCTACTCCTCCCTCACCGGGGAAATTTGTTTGCTGCACTCCTACACCACAGCAGGCTGCCCACGACGGCGCCAATAGTGGGAGAAATGGGGGGTTAGGTGTCTTCTCCAAAGACCCTAGACGTGCTCTCTGTGGGATGCGAACCTGCGAACTTCCGGTTTACGTCCCGTCTGCGGGCGAACACTCTAACCACTAAGCCACCGTCTCCCCCGTCCTCCCCGAAATGTGCACATTTCAAAGAATGAAATCCTTGGTCAAGAACAACCTAGCGTTTAAATAGTATCTGAACAATTGATGGGATTCAAACATCCTAAAAAAAGCTTTTAATTTACATTTTTGTTTTTAGATTTGCTAAACTTTATAGTTTTTATTTAATAATAAAAACTAGCTAAGCTAATTTCAATCCGAGCATTAATCAAGTGTAAAAAAAAAAAAGAAATAATGAAAAGCACTTCAGATATCTTTTAAATAAAGAAACAGCATTCAAATATGGTAAAAAAAAAAAAAAAATGTTAAAAAGAGTCCATTTTTGCAGAACACCTCAAAATAAAAGCTTCACCAAAATCAAATTTTTTCCACATTACTTAATCCTTGTTTATGTGACTGATCGGTCCAGAGCTACCAGACTCTGCACACAGGAAATGGACTTGAGTCAGGGGAGATAGATTAAGAAAATGGCGAGAGCTCATCACATCCTGTTAACGACAGTACATGACTCATGGCAACGTCCCTCCTTCTTCCTTTCTCTTTCTTTTCTTTTTCTGCTCTTCTCCATCACCGCTTACCCCATCCATATCTCCTCTCACTCCCTTTCCGTTGGTGTCTGTCATTCTTGGACGGCGGCTTTGCACAAGGCAAGTGACTGGGTCTAACATCCCATTAGAATTAGTGTCGCAGAGTAAATTTGTGTGAGTGAGTGTAAAATGGAAGGATGGAGTGAGGGAGTCCGTGATGGATGGTAGATGATAGTTGTGACCTGGATAGATGGCTCCGGGTTGGTGAGATGACTTCCTCAGGAGGAGGAGGAGTAATGAGGAGAGGGCTCAGGATTATGGCTCCATCACTCTGTGTTTATGGAGGCCTTTACACTGACCGCAAAATAAATAGCACAGCCCCCCATAGGCGGGCATAAATCTCACCCGCTGCTTTTTGTTTGTTTGTGCTTTTGAACTTTGTGTTCTAGGGATGGGGACATGGTTGGTTTAAGGAAAAGGTATTCGGATCATTTCTGATATTGACTACGGTTATAATAAAAAGACATCATCTTGGAAGCTACATTGTCGTCCTGCTGCAAAGCATTGTGGGTGCTATCAGCGGGTAAGCATTGTAATGGCAACAAGTGTGTAAGACAATGAGTGCCTCCGAGACCGTTTTTCAGTTTGTATAATTTTTCCACCACCTCTGCCTGAGTAAACTTTTATTTCCATTGTGATCCGTGTTTCCATTTTGATTTGCTCATGTAATGATTCGTTCCTTTGTGGAATTTTAGTCATCTTTTGAGTTTTAACAAGCAATTATCAAATCACTGATTCAAGATCCACAACAGACTGGCGACCTGTTTGGGGTGTACCCTGCCCCTCGCCTCGAATCAGCCGGGATAGGCTCCAGCTCTCCTGCAACCCAAAAGGAATAGACGGTTAAGAAGATGACTGACCGACTGAATTCAAGTTAAGCATCTACTTTGCGAGCCCTCTTGTCCATTATTCGGACACTATTTGAACATCAGGTTGATCTTGGCTATGGATTTTGTTGTCTGTAATGCACACATTCTAATATAAGAGGATAACTGGAGCTTTGCGCTGTATTTGTGCATGCGCTTTGGTTGCCGAACTAAACAAAAAATGACAGGAGGGGAAATTATAGTGTGTCAAAAACAAGTGAAACTGAATATACGTATATATTTGTATGTTTTTTGAGGGGGGACGCAAATGTTACATTTCTGCTCTGACAAAAGTTACCATTGTTTCTCTAGATCAGGGGTGGGCAATCTTTTTGACTCACGGGCAACATTGAGCTCCAACATTTGACCAGGGGGCCGGAATAGGAGCAGATGGATGGCATACTTTGGTAAACGCTAGATTAGACCAATAGAATAAAATAAATAAATGAATTACTCTATTCATCCCTCACCAGGGAAATTTGTTTGCTGCACTCCTTACACCGCAGCAGGCTGCCCTTCAACGGCGCCAATGGTGGGAGAAGCGGGGGTTAGGTGTCTTCTCCAAGGACCCTAGACGTGCTCTCCGTGGGACGCGAACCCGCGACCTTCCGGTCCGCGGACGAACGCTCTAACCACGCGGCCACCGTCTCCCCAGTAATGGTGCGCTAGTGCGATAGCGCTTAAAAACGCACATTTAGTGGTGCAAGGTTCAAAATCTATGCGCTTGATGTAACATTTTGCTTGTTTTAACATCTAACACGCTTGTTGATGTGTGTGTTTTGTCCCCGATGGCTTTCCATATCTGAGCACACTGTTTATTTTGACAGTGTGCGCATCACGGAGACACACACGTTTTAATGGGAGCAGTGTTGTTGTATCTTTGGCGCCATCTAGTGAGGAAACATTAGAACTACAGGGAAATAAAACACAAAAAAGTTTTATTTATTTAATTTTTTTTTATGTTCGCAGGCCAGATTAAAACGTCTAACGGGCTGCATGTGGCCTGTGGGCCGTAGTTTGCCCATGGCTGATCAAGATCCTGTATGGTGTAGGATTATAATCATCACCCTCACAAAAGCACAATAGCCTCTTCGATCAATCTTCAATCTGGTTTGTGACTATTCGGCTCCCGCAGCACTTCGATGTTGAAGTAGTGACCTGTCTTGAAAAGTGGGTTATTCAGCCTAAACTTTTTAACAAAAACTCTAACACCAAAACCAAAAAATCTTCAGGTAATAGAGCAAAGACCCCATTTCAGAAAAAGCTCTTGGCTCCATGGTGTACCTGCTCTGAGACTCTGTGTTGGGCTGCCAGTCTCACATGTCACCAATAGCCTTTTTTGATTTTGGGGTCACAAATTCTTGCCAGAAAAATTGTTTTTGACAAAATATTGTAAATAAAAACAGATGGTCCATCTCTAGTGTGTACTCAAAAATTACACCTGCCTCCTTCACAAATATAAACAACAAGGACGTAGATAGTTTGGTTCGGTGTCTCAGGTGCTGAGTAGTTGCAGCTCGCTTGTATTTCTTTGCTCTTTGTCAGTGAGTGTTTTTGTGGTTTCACATCCTCAGGGAAAACCGAACGAGATAAGAGGTCAGACAAGGTTGCATTGGCAGTTCCAAGCGAGTGAACACACAAACACACTTCCTTTCTGTTCGCCATGCATTTATGCAGAGAGAAACTGGCTAGCAGTAAAACTCGCCCTCTGCCATTCGTCCGCGAGCCAGTTTCCCCATAAATCCCAGAACACAACCAGTTGAAGGATGATGCATCGATCTGACATGCAGTCGTCCTGCTCTCCTGTGCTGATTGATGTGGCCTGACTCCTGGCTCCGAGTCTGCCCATTCCGGTCTCTCAGCATCATGTCAAGGAAGGTCTCACAGAAGAGCTCAACAACTGAGGGATGTTTTGTCGGTGAGGAGAAGAGCAGATGAAGGTCAGAGAAATATAGGTGATAAAAGGGCTGCGGTGGAGAGTTCTGAAAGGTAAGACAAGTGTTTGTGGGCAGGCATCCGAAAGCGCTTCACCACACTGAGAGCTGGCACCAGAGGGATGGGGTTAGGCTAGAGGTGGTTGTGAGGGTGGATGAGCGTTGGGAAGTGGGAACAGCTTTTGGGAAGGCCGGCCAGCTGAATCCTGGTGGGGAGTGGCAAGAGTAAGCTGGCACTGCGGAGGTGGGCATATGGAGGGCAGGTTGGCACTTTGGCTGCCACCGGAGTGTGCACCTGCCGGCAGAGGGAGACACTGCCAGGAGGAAAAGATGGAGGAGAGAAAGAGGGAGGGGAATGTGGTGGGTTTATGGCAGCCAAGGTTTGGATTTTTTGGAACTTTTCTGTGAGGATTTAGGATGTTAATGAGAATACCCAGCCATCATATTTATTTGTATATCACATTTGTCTCAATGGGCTTCATACAGTAAATTGAACAAAAAAATGATACAAAAATTGGTTTTAAGATTAAGAAACTCAGAGTATTCCTGTACTTACACTCGATCGTGGTAAAAAAGGAACCTCACAGAGATCCACATGAAGGAGTAACTCCCTCTCAGGACAGCAGTGGTGGAACGTAACGAAGTAAATGTACTTCATTACTGTACCTAAGTCAAAAAATTGTGTATCTGTACTTTACTTAAGTAAAATTTGAGACCTTTACTTTTTACTTTTACTTCACTACATTTTAGAGTAAATATCTGTACTTTTACTACACTACTTTTTAAACGTGTGTTTTGCATTTTTTTGTTACATTTTCTGTCAGGAATTTGAAAAATATGCAGTTTTTTTTAGCGCGTCTTGAAGCCGGATCGCCAAAATCAACTTGGGGTGGTAGTTGGTTGCCTGCGGTCTCCAAGAGGGAGAAGAAGTAATGAATCGAGGACCAATCAGAATCGAGAGTAAACATTTTCCACAGTCATTTACTGCCAAAAAACTAACATTAAATATAGCACAAATTAAAGAGTCAGAAGATTGTTGTTTGTTGTGTTTACTTCCAAATAAAAAGTTGAGCCATCATTACACAGAGCAGGGGCAGATCCAGGATTTTCTAACGGGGGCGATGAGGTGTGAGGTAATTGACAAAGCCAGTGTAGGGGCAGTGGGGGTCGCCGTCTCCCCAGAACATTTTGAAAAATAAGAGTCATTTTCCTACATTTTGGTGGCCCATTCACTGGCTCTGCAAGGGGATGGTGTGACTAGTCCCATTTCCTTTCTTCTTCTTTTTTTTTTGTGGACCAAAGGGGGGATCCGCCCCTGCAGAGTATTTATCTGTGACCCTCCAGCACAAAAAATAACATTTGAATTATGATCGAATACTTTTACTTTTTACTTAAAAAGTAACATTTTCACCCATTACTTTTGTACTTATACTTAAGTAATTTTTTTTGCCTAATTATCTGTACTTTTACTTAAGAACAAAAAGTAAGTACTTCATCCACTACTGCAGGACAGACAGCCAATGTTTCTAGCACTGCTAATCAAATACAAGCTAATCGAATTCTACAGCTAGATATTTTAAGAATTCATCAGATGGGCTTCATCTTGGTGGAAATGTTTTTATGTACTGTATGTGCAAAACAGCGGCGCTGCCATGTAAAATAAAATACACATCTACCTCCGTGTTAATCAAAGCTCGGCTGTCAGATGTGCGATCTGTCTTCCGACAGCCAAACAAATCGGCAACCTTGATAAACTCTGAAGTATTTAAACTCTGCTTCTCACACTACAACATGCCTTCTAATTGGGCTCAATAGTATTCCTCCTAACTAGCTGCTAATTAGATTAGATTTATCTTTCACTTCCTGTATCTGTCATTATTAACTACAAACAAAATGCTACAAAATGCAGAAACTCCACTCCGTAGATATTTATGAGAAATTAAATCATAAAATGGGCATCAATGTGTCAAAAATGGACAAATCAGATGAGCCTTTTTTTTCTGTTTTGGCATCTAAATACCGCCGCAGATGTTGGAGCTACGAAGCAATGCTCCTGTTAAGCTGCTGCCACAAAGGCCTTATTACAGCCCGTTGGAGCCCATCTGTATCCTGATACACTATATGCATAATAAAAAAAGATACTTACTTATTAATGCAGACAAATTCCAAATTAACCACATAATCGACACATAAATGTATATGTGTTCACCTACATGTGAATACATGTAGGTGTGTTTGTGGGTGGAGACGGTGGCCGCGTGGTTAGAGCGTTTGCCCGTGGACCGCAAGGTCGCGGGTTCGCGTCCCACGGAGAGCACGTCTAGGGTCCTTGGAGAACACACCTAACCCCCGCTTCTCCCACCATTGGCGCTGTTGAAGGGCAGCCTGCTGCGGTGTAAGGAGTGCAGCAAACAAATTTTCCCGGTGAGGGATGAATAGAGTAATTCATTTTTTTTTTTTTTTTTTTTTTACATACTGTATATGAATGTTCACTGTAGGTGAACACACTACCACCGTAGAATGTTCACCCTTGGACCGGAAGTTAACCGGAAGTTTGAGGGATCAAATCCCCACTGAGTTCACATCTACGTAGAGTCCTTGGAGAAGACAGTTAACCCTCCGTTTCTCCGTCATATGTGGCAGCCTGCTGTGGTGTAATGCAGCACACAAGTTTCCCGATTGAGGGATCAATAAAGTATACCTCTTTCTTTTAATAGTATGTGCAAATTTCCTTTTATTCAGGCGTGAACCAAAGGGGTTTAAGACGTAGCCCTGGGGTGCACCAGAGTTTTTTTCACCTCAATTATACCAAAGAAAATTTTCATTTTTGTTTACAGAAAGCTTTGCATTGTTGGATGAACATTTCATCCAACTTCATCCTCGTTTCCAAGTGCTTTTTTGGGGAAATAATTTATCGTCTCTGTAAATGAATGACATGATTCAAGCATTCAAGCTACGAGGGTTCTTCTGATCGTCCTTCTCTGTTTCATCCAGAGCACCACTGTAAGCGAGGCAGAGACAAAGTGCTCGAAAGGCTGGCAGCGACACTTTGGCCTTGAGGTGTTATCTCTTCCCACCACAGTGTTGGATGGAGCACAGAGAAGAAAGGCTGAAAGGATCTGTGGTGGTGATTGCATTAGAACCTGCTTCTCTTTTACTCCTCCCCCGTGTGGACGGTTAGCAGATGGTCTAGTTACCAGAAAAGGAAAATGAACATAGAGAAATTTGCTTGTGTTAATTTTGTGTCCCCCAGGTGAGATGTACAGTGCTTCAACGCACAAAAAATGTGCAAGCATCACACCGGCACACACACAAGGCGATGCACGCCCTGCCTTTGAAAGCACACCAGATAGTGTGTGAGGAGTGTGATGCATTTGTTTGGACTGTGTTTCCTGTGTCCATAATCTTAGCAACAAGAGGAATATTGCACTTATGGGGCAATAATTCTTATCTCGTAGCATGTATAAATGAACATGGTATCGTTTGTCAGCTCAGAAATGTGATATTAACCCCAAAAAATGTATTTATTTAGTTTCACTTTTGTTTCTGTGATTTCCCACTTCTTTTCGCTCCCTGCTAGGTCACACACTGGGTATATACGCGACAGAGCATAAATCTCATTTGAGGCCACAAATACAGTGTAAAGCAAGTCATGTTAGTTTTTTATTCTTATTTTTGTCCATTAAATTGAAAATATGAAGGGAGGGAGAGCAGTACCAGAGTGGAGGGACTGAGCAGGAGCAGAGTGCCTGCATTAAAACACTTATTGGTTATGTCAGAATATTAAAGTAATGGGTAACAAAATGTGTTTTTGGCGGTTTTTGTTTCGTCCTATGTGTTGTTTTGGTACAACAGACAAAATGGAACTTTCGGCTGAAATCTAGCAAATTCATATGTTGTTTTTTTTTTTTTTGTCTTTTTTTAAATGTTCATTAAAATACCGTTTTAATAAACATTAGTGTCCCTTTTAAATAATTAAATAACGATTGCAAAGCATGCACATATTTTATATATACAGTATAAGGTCCCTCCAAGTGGAGGGGAGGGACTGAGTGTGAGAAGAGCATGTGCACTAAAACACTTCCTGCTTACGTTAGAATGTGAGTGTGGTGGAGAACAAAGTCCATGATCAAAAACAACCTGGCATTTTAATAGCATCCAAATACCGTAAGAGAAAGCTGGACTCAAACTTTAGCAGGGGTGACCAGTAAACAGGACACTCACTCTGGAGACGTTTGGGCTCTGAGGAGCAGCCTGGCTGAGGTCCACGAATGGATCCGCGTAACATCTGCGTTAGATATGGCCACGCGTAGATATGGGGCCATATCTAACATTGTGTAAGTTTTGTTAATTAACTGGTGTTGTTTTTTTTTTTGTTGTTTTTTTTACTTGCCCAGCTGCATTGACCTGTGGCGGTAAAGCCGTGTGACTTTTTAAACGCCAAATCTATCCTCTCTTCCTTTTGTATCTCTTCTACAAGCCTAGCGCCGTCATTGGCTGCATCCTAAATTCTCGCAATTTCCCCACTGTGGGACTAATAAAGGTTTTCTTGATTCTTATTAAATTACCCAAACATGCAAGAATGACACAGAAAACCTTTTTCATTATATGTTTGATGTTGGAATAATGTTCACAAGATGTTAGAAACCTCCAAAATTTGATTTTGGATAAAGACCTCTTTAAACTGCTCTGAAATGTAAAGCTTTAACAAACATTTTATGTATGAAGTAACCCGGTTGTCCAAAAACAGAGGGTGTTTTCAGGGCAAACCTGCAGAGCTGAGAAGTGGGCTGAATTGGCAATTAGAGGCAAAGAGAAGCAAAAGAATCTGTTTTAGCAGGAAGGAGGAGATGGCATGTTCATCCTCAGATGAAGACTAAATCCTTTCATTCTCTGCTCATCTTCCCTCCCTTCTTCCCTCAGCTTGCTTTAGCAGTGAGATGAGCTTCTACTTTGTAACGTCTGCTTCTTCATGTTTGTGTGCATCAAGGATCCGGACTAGTCCGAAGCTTATCCCTTTGAGTGTGTGTGTTCTGCAGGGATAGAAGCGCCTTAGCCTTCCTTATCGCCTTATACGACCGTTCTAGCTATGGCTGTCTGAGCCCGTAGGGAGAACGAAAATGATGGGGGAGGGAAAGTAGGAAATCATACCTGTACCGAGTGTAAAAAGAGCAGAATTTTTTGCAATAATTAAGAGACATCCTCTCTATTCTATCTAGTGAAAGTATTACCATAGAAATCCTTCTGGGGTTGATAAAACTTGAATCAAAGCAAATAAATACGGTAATAAAAGTTTCAGGTTATAAAAGATGTTTTGTTAACCAGAAATTTGTATAAAACATTCAATTTAATAAAACTTAGCTGGATTATCAGTGCCGCATGTTGAATAACTGGTACAAACTATAAAAAAAAAAACCTTCAACCAAACTCTATTTAAAATACAAAGGAAATATATTTATTTGACAGAAGCTCTTGAACTGAGCACGCTCATTGCACATTTAATGGATGATCCCTGCTGCTCTCTGTGGTTTTCCTTGTCCTCTGGGAAAATAAATGCAGATCAACTTATGTTATAGCTTCCTATGTTGCTGATTCCGCTACACATAAAGGTTTGAGTAACAAGAATAAGTTGATGTGAAGGTGTTGAACAATATGCCCGTGTCTACAATAGTATGTCAGCTCTGCCCTGATTTTTATATGAGAACATTAGAAAAGCGCATTACAAAAGAGCAAAAAAGGTGGAAGATTTATGATCAACAGTCCAGAGCAATGGAGAGTGTGGAAAAGGGGTGAAAATGCGTGTGCAGGCAGGCTGGAAGGGGTGGAGAAAAGTATCAGGTGTGATGTGTGATAGAAGAGTTTCAGCAAATAAAAGGAGAAATGTACAAAACCGCGGTGAGAGCGGCCATGCTGTTTGGTCTAGACACTGGCACTGAGGAAAAGACAGGAAACAGAGATGGAGGTAACAGAGATGAAGATGCTGAGGATCTTCATCTCAGCATCTATAGTTGATATCAAGTATCTGTGGACTGTTTCATCAAAAACCTTTCATTGGTTTGGGAGCTTTTGCATGCACAAGAATGTGTGACCTTGACATTTGTGACTGTGTTGTCTTGTTTCATGAGGCTGAAAACCCAATCAGTTAATCTATAGTTGGTACTGAGTAACTGTGGAGGAGAGAGCGCACATCAGCAGAAGGATGCTGGGTTTGGAACCACCAGGAAAGAGACCTAGAGGAAGACCAAAAAGGAGGTTCATGGATACAGTGAAGGAAGACATGAAGATAGTTGGTGTGAATGAAGAGGATGCAGCAGATAGGGTTAGATGGAAGAAACTGACTTGCTGTGGGGACCCCCGAAGGGAAATGCCGAAAGAAGAAGATTAGACAAGAGCATTCATATTTTTTGTGTCCATTTATACAACGACTTTCCAAGAATAGTTACGGAAGTTTTTAATATTTCCTGCTGCAGTATTACTATTTGATTCCTTTTAAAGCAATACTCAATCAAACTGCCTGAAGCTCTTGTCATCTCCACGTCAACAGTTTCACTTCCCTCTTGTCTTGTTTAATTAAAAATGAGAAATCAACATCAGAGAACATAAGTAGAGTTTAATCGCTTAATTGCACCACACATCTCACCTACGATGAAACTTCTGCACTACTCATTTGTTCAAGTCTCTTCTATAATTTGTCATCTGTCTATAAAGCTCCGCCTGGTGAAACGACGACAGATATTTGGCTCCTAATTTCACATCAGCCTCCTGTTCCGCCTCACTGTCACTGCACACAAATCAGAGTCTAAAAAAACTGATCCTGTGAAACCTTCTGCATCTCTTGTTGCTTGTTCAGTAGGTTGTGGGTCTTGCCAGAGTGCTTGATGTATGCAGGGGAGTGATGATGAGCTTAATTCTCTCTGTCTGTGTCCTGAACGTGACTGCCACATTAATACTGAACTAACAACACACCGTCTGCTGCATGCTAATCATTTTACACCCATTCTTCTGCTAAAGCTTCTCTTTACTAATTTGCGCTGTTTCATTGAGACATAAAACGAAGAACGGAGAGAAGAGACGACAAAAATATGAATTCTTTAAACCATCATTACTTTTTTAGTATTTTATATTCTTTAAACAAGTGAAATGTGTAAGAAAATTTACAATTATCTTTCATCCAAGGATGCACATATGTGGGTAGCAAGTATCTGTTGCCAAAAATCAAGCATGTTGTTTCGCACCAACATGGCAAGCCTCTCAAGTTCAAAACTAATTTTAAAATAACACCGCAAGTTTAAAAAAAAAGTCCATTTTAAATTTGAAATTTTATTTAAATCACTTAAATGTCATAAATAGTATTGCTTTCAAAAGATCAACCTCATTGGCGAGGTGTAAAGAAGTATTCTAAGCAGTTTCCCAAACCGCCCCATCTGGCTCTTCTTTATGCAGAGCACCTACAGCTCTAACCAGAGTTTGGGCTCAATGGCAGAGCTCCCCAACCTATTGAGAGCTTTTTTTTATTTTTATTTTTAATATATTTTATTAATCCCTCACCGAGAAATTTGTGTGCTGGCTGCCACCTATAACGGCACCAATGGTGGGAGAAACGGGGGTTAGGTGTCTTCTCTAAGGACCCTAGACGTGCATTCAGTGGGGTGCAAGCCCACGAACTTCCGGTTGACTTCCGGTCCGCAGGTGAATGTTCTAACCACTAAGCCACCGTCTCCCCAAACAATATTTGGTGCTGAAAATATTTTTCTATTGAGATAAAAAACCATTTTTTCGCCCAAACTGCCAATATCTGTGCTGATACAAGCAGTTCGTAGCTAGTGGTAACAGCTAGTTGTATTTTTTGCAATCACAACATACGTTAATTTTCAAAGCTTTAGTCTTGTTTTTTTATTAAATGTACTTCATCTATTGAATTCACCTTTGAGGCTTTAATGGAATGAACCTTACTGACCCCCTCACCCCCACCACTCAGTCACATCTCAGACTGAACGGACAAGGAGAACCACTTCAAAGCATCTCAGTACCTATGCCAGCGGGCCTCAGGAGTGCAGAGGGAGGGGATGCGGTACTTAAATGAATTAAGAAGGGGGAGGGTGGTGCCGGGGTGTGAGCATGACTGCTATTAATGGCATAATAATGTATTTGGCTTGTTTTGGCAGTTGTGAAAAGGGTGAAGAGCAGCGGAGGGCAGAAGGAAAAGAGGCTGACAGAGTGTCACGGCTGGTTAAAAGCAAACTGTGAGAGTGGAGTAGAGCCTTGTTTGCCGGGCTAAACGCTGTAAATAACATCAGAGAGTGCAGCTAAATGGAAATCAATGCAATTACCCTATTAGCATGGACTTGAACTCACCATGGCTTCTGCTACGTGTGTGTGCATCTCTCTCTCTCTCTCCTCCCTTTCATTTCCTGTACATTTACTGCTCTCTATATTATGGCATATTGTACATTTGTGGACAAATCTGCCAATAAATTATGAGAAACAATTCTGGAAAGATTAACAAGGTTTTATGGGGAACAATTGAGTGGACATGCATCTGTTAGGTCGACGGCATGCATGAAGATATTGTTTAAATCTATGTTATGTGGCTTTATCAGACCTACATGAAAGCCCAACAACTGCTAGTGGTTTTAAGTGATAAGTCATAATTAGATAAATGATTGGTTTGGCTATCATCCTCCCTGTGCCATCTGTCTCTGAGTAAGTGGGATTGTGGGAGTGGGATAGAGGAAAGGGGAGTGAGTGTGTGTGAGAGGAAGAGAGAGTGTGGGGACAATGAAAAATATCAAGAGGTTTTATTAATTAGGGTTTCATTCAAGAAAGAGATTCAGATTCAAACAAAGGTTGTCCTTGTGGTTTTTCACAACATCCCCCTCGTCTGTTTCATTCAGCAGGGTCATTAGCTTGTGTTACATCCAATTCTTTCCCAATTTTAAAACAAAAGCAGTCAGATTTTCTCAAAGTCTCATTCAAAAACCTACAGTATGTCTTCGCTCAAATCTGAATCCTCTCTGTAATTTTTCCCCCACAGGTGATTGCAGCAAACATGTTTCCTCTGATACAGTCTTAAAAAATGAAAAACAGCTGACAGATTTTCTTGTTGAATGCGTTTTTTGGTTTCTTTAGAGAAACATGATACCACAGCTTCTACCGCCTGACACATATTTCCATTTGCAGTGGTCACACTGCATTTCATTTCCTTCTATTCTGTCATCTAAACAGAGCCTTCATGCAAAATCCACTTTTTGGAGGTTTCTGCCATTTATTTAAACATTATTCTTACATCAAAAACTATACCTGAGCATTTGAAAGCCGTATTGTTCTTAGCCATTGATTTTGTTCACCACTACATCTGCAATATTAACAGAAGTGAAACTGAAAAATGTATTGCATTTCTGAGCGAACAAAAGATACCGCCAGAAAAAAAAAAGATGATACAACTTTTGGGTTTAAAGAATGCATTAAACGTAAATAAAAAAATGGAAACAAAAAACGTATTTACGACTTTACAAGAACAAAAATTCCTCATAAAAACAGAACTTCTTACTAGAAGAAATGTGGGTTCAATGGTCGAGAAATTAAATTAGTGCCTTGTCAATGCCCATTGTTTTTTAACATAACGCTCTTGCAGCCAAATAGCATTGGGTAGCACAAAGGCCTTACAGCAAGAAGGTCGTGGGTTCGTGTCCCGGGTGGGGACGAGGCTTGGAACACTGTCCTTTCTGTGTGGAGTTTGCATGTTCTTCCCGTGTACGTATGTGTGGATTTTCTCTGGGTACTCCAGCTTCCTCCCACCCTCCACAGACATGCATGCTAGGTCGATTGGCCGGTGCCAAATTGTCCCTAGGAATGAGTGTGTATGGTTGTATGTATGTGGCCCCGCGACAAACTAGTGGCGTGTTCGGGGTGTACCCTGACCCTCGCCTTGAATCAGCCCTTGCGGGATGGGCTTCGGCACAACCCGCAACCCTGTATATCAGGAGAGTAGTCTGTTCCCCCTCTGTGTCCTGTTTCCCCCTCCCTCTTGTCTGTGTGTGTGCACAAGTCACACCTGAAACTCATCTACTCATCTGCTGGAGCATAAATGGATCGGTTTTTGACACACTCTTCGCCAGATCGTTTGTTTATCATGCTTAACTTGTTTTCCAGTTTTTGGCTCCGGCTCCTACATTAGAACCATCCTAGTATATCTGTTTTTGCCTTCTTTATTTGGACTTTTTATCAATCTAATAAATCTGCTTGTGATTTTTTCATCCTAGCCCGTATGTTGTGTCAAGGGTATATTTTTGGCCTCAGCTCCACATCATGACACTGTAAGGGATAGGACGGATAAGAAGGTGACTGACTGACTGGCTCTTGCAGCCAATCATTTAAAGATTTCAAAACGGAAACAAACTGTTCAACTTATATATAATTATGGAAATTAAAATCCAAATGAAGATAAATCCCAAATGCAAAAATGAAGTAACTATTAAAAATGGACACGACAGGTGCCATTTTTATTTATCCGTATGTGTACATTTGGGTTTGTACGATAAGTATGATTGCCCCCAAATCACAAACGCCCCATCTATACCGGTAAGCATTGCATCATAACAGTCATTATGGGAACCTCACAATTTGCCTTCACCTTTGTCCTTATAAAAGCATTTAGAAAGACATTCTGGTTTCCCTTTCTGCTCTATTGAAGCAAACAGCCAGTGAGGCTTCATCTCCACAATAATAGTGAGGTGGGAACAAATTGATCTAATTAGCAGCAGAAGTATCACATGTAAAGATTCTGCTCTTAACTAATGACTTCCACAATTAACGGAGAACATGCATCCAGTTTTTATCTTGAAACAACTTCACAAAGCTGCACAGGAATATATAAATATACATTTCCGTCTTGTTGATGTTTGTGTGGCGTGTATGGAACATTCACAATGACAGCCAACAATTAGCTCACGCCAGCGGGGCTAATAGAGTAGTGTACATTGTTAATTATGCCACAGCGGAGGGCTGGAAAGGTGGAATATATTTGAATAATACAAAGACTGAAATGAGGCTTTCACGTTCCTTTGCCTTTCTGTATGTCTGTGAATATGAGTGTCTACTTAGATTCGGAGACCTATCACTGGCAAAGATTAAACACACAAGAGCAAGCGAGTGGTTGTGCGGCTGGAGCACAAACATGCACAACAAGCCGGAGGTGTGAGAGACAGAGGGTATGTCTGAGTGCTGTGCTCGTGCCTGGTTTTCCAGATCAATGATGTGTGGCTGTGTGATCGATGTGAGGGCTTAGCGGACTGGAGAGAGCTAATGGGTAGGTCAGTGGCTCAGACACATCCTGGCTCTCCCTGCCTATTACCTCCACGTCTGTTAATAGGCTTCAGCACACCCCCCTGTTGCTTGCTCACACATTCACAGACATACGTGAGGGAACAAGGCCATACTCACTCACACACTTCCTCTCTTTACCCATTTTAACTCATGACACTTCCACAAGTCTTCATTTCTTATTTAGTCTGGTTTTGCTCTGCTGTCTATGCCTGGTTTAGCATTAAGCCTGCACAGCGTATGTAAATGGATGTACGTGTGTGTAAGTAGAGAGGTAGATAAGCAGTACTTCTTCTGTCATGTAATGTAAATATTAGAGAGATTATGTCCAACCTTCATCTGATCTACTCAAAGTCTTCCCAAGCACATAGTCTTTAGTAGGCATGCTTTGCAATGCTAGCAAATATAAGTAGCTCAGGATTGGTCATAGGCAACTGTCAGATTGTGCAGGTATAGATGCAAGTCAGTGGATGAAAAAAATAGAAATCATAAAAGTTAAAAAGTTCAATTTAACTAATGCAAATTGCACAATTTCCCCTTTTTTTTAACATCCTCTTTCTTGCCATCTTGTTAATTACATTTTCCACTACATGTGAAGTGAACAGGAAATATTCTAAAGGCCGACAAGCCTTAAACACATGAGAACACACACATGCATGGACATCTGCAAAAAAACCCCAAAACATTCTTGTGCTTTTTGTGCATGCTTAGATTGCAGGTTTTGTGTGGGTAATGACAGTAGAAAGCAAACCTAGCACAGCCTGGATGGAAACGGAGAGTAAAAAATCTGAATGTCCAGGATTAGCAAAAGCTTTCTCCTGCCCGTCCACTTTTAGTATGTCTTTCCTATAGGGAAAGCTGTAAAAGCTGTCCCTTGTCATCAGCATAGTGGAGACGAGGAAGGCAGAGGGTCCAGATTGTGCCACTTGTTTTGAAAGGACTGTGCAAATTCAAAAAAAAGGAGGTGAGGAGCCATTTTTATATGAATAGAGAGCAGGAAGCATTCACACATTAATAGCGCAGGCCAGACGTTCCTTTCCTATATACTCGACATGCACACAGACTCGCACAAATTGGATGCATTCACTCACACAAATGCAAATCCTACACTGCATAGCGTTTAACCAGGTAAAGCAGGTTTGAGTTGTGAATTCATGAGGTGAGTCATCCCATCATCACTCAAATGATTAGAACCAGGTATTAATATAATTTCCTCAATACACAGACGTGCACATTTGCTTTCTTTCTCAACCAATGCAACATGACTGTGTCTCTTGTGGCTGATAGATTGTAATGAATGTAACAGCAGTCAGATCCTTCAAAAGCCTCTCAAAAGCTTAAGCCCCTTTATTAAATTAAGCTAACGATGCCTAAGGCCAGGTCCGCTGCTGGGAGACAGAGAGAGAGCTCGAGAGAAGAAAATAAGGAAGCACAGAAGAGGCTGCAGAGAAAAACATGAAAAAAAAATGGTTGAAGCAGCATTAGGAGTGCTGCATGAAATGGCAAGCAGGCAAATCAATGAGGGATGGTAGGAACAGGGGACATTTAGTATCAAAGGAGGGAGGTGGTGGAGGAGAACAGGAGGTAAAGAGGAACACCCTGCAGACTCCTGCAGTTTTACAGCTCCACACCTGCAGCAGAGAGGACGGATAGTAATTAAAGCTCATTGTGGGAGATTCACAGTTTAAATGTGTATTTTGTAAAGTATCCATGTGTGCTGGAAGTGCAAATGTTTATCTGCTCTGCTTTTTAAATGGAACAAGCATTTATTAGCTGGGTTTTTATATCTTTTTTTTGGATCAATGTTAAAAAGAGGGTTTCACAGCAAAAAAAAGCATATTCATTCAGTTTCTCTGAATTCCCCTGTCATCTCACTCCCCGTATAGTCCTGGATGTGTGCACAACACAGCGTAAATCTCCTTTGAGGGTCCAAATACAATGTAAAGGGTGTCAAGTTTGCAAAACTAGTTAATATTGTTTTGTATTTTTATTTTGGTGCGTTTACATGATAAATTTGGTAAACAAATGTGCGTTTCGTAATGTTGTCTTCCGCTTAACCGGGGCCAGATGGGACAGGGGACAACAGCCTCAGATGAGAAACCCAGGCTTCTCTCACCCGACTGCTCACCTGGGAGGATCCTGAGTCGTCTGGCCAGCTGTGAAACATAGTCTTCCAGTGGGTCCGGGGTCTGCCTCTTGGTCTCCTCCTGGTGAGACGCGCCCGAAACACCTCACCAGCGGGACGCTCGAAATGCATCCTGACCAGATGTCTGAACCACACATTTGTGACTCGGATGTGTGGTTTTGGATGTCTGGCTTCTCTCGACTTGGAGTAGAGGTCGAAATAGAGAAATAAATGTGCATGTTTGAGAAATTTGCAAGCTCTGCCTTCCAGTAGTTGGATACTGTTTAAATGCCAGGTTGTTCTTAGCTACAGCTTTTGTTCTTTTAAATACATTTTTAGTTTTATTTCCATTTTTGACACTGAAATTCTCCCTCTCTGCTCCGTTCATCTGCTGAACATGTGCACAGCACAGCATAAATTTTAGATTGTGAACCCAATATAAAGCGCATCAAGTTATTGTTTTAGTTTTATTTTGCTGCTTTTATGTAAAAAATTGGGGTGACTGAGCATGAGCAGAGCATGTAAACTAAAACACTTTATGTTATTATGCAGGCACGGCAGACAACAAAATCCATGACTAAAAACAACCTAGCAATTGAATAGAATTTGAATACTTAACAGCAAAGTTAGCAAATTTCTCAAACATGTATGAATAAAAAAAAAAAGTTAAACACTTTTAATGTGGAAAAAACATTCAAACATAATGAAACTTCTAAATAGTTCATTTTGAAATAAACGCATCCTTTAAAAGTCATTTCGGGAGATTCACAATTCAAATGTGTATTTTTGAAAGAATATTTGTATGCTGTTTTGTTTTGTCTGCGTCTAAATGAAGCCGGTATTTAGAGGCTCGTTTCACGCTGCCAGCTTAATGACAGTAAATAGAAAAATATGATTGTAAAAAGGAAACTAGACATGCATTCACTCACTATTATGTCATTTTCAGTACGTAAACCCGTATTCTACACTCAAATCTTTGTCTCAAATTAGCGTCTAATTGACTGAGATTGTTTTTCATAACTTATTAATTAATATGTCAGAGGATTATTTCCTCTTAAAGTGATTAATTCAGTTATATTGAAGGATCTGGAGTTAATTTTACAGGAAAAGAACATGATTTTTTTTGTAATTCCTTACAGCGTTTACTAATCACTAGAAATGACAGAAGACTAATAGCTCATTAGTGATTACTTATATTAAAAAAAGACCATGAAAAATGCCATTTGAGAGAAATTCTGAGTCAGCTAACTTATTTTATTACCCAGCAGAGGAAGGGTTCCCTTTAGAGTGTGCAGAGCAGCCATGCGTGGAACATAAAGGCCTTGTGCTGCATTATGGTTCCAGATAGCGTGTCTACGTACAGGTCAAGCAGAGGTGAGAGATACACTATTACCGGATGAAAGACAGCGCACGTGAGTTATTAGTAATGCACACACATAAATAAACACACAGCAGGTTAAGCTTAGATCTCACCACGAGCCGAGTGAGTTTTTTTTCATTATTTCTGAAGGCAGCAGATGCACACAATAGACAATTAAGCTCGCATTTGATCCAATGTATCCAACAATTAGCCATTTAAAGCACAATGTGAGCTCAAAAAGACTTTATCCCACCTCCTTCCCAGTCATTACATTCTTAATCCTTATTTTCATCCTTGGCATTGAAAGAACACCCTGTATTTACTGCTTAAAAGTGTGGCTTTGATTTAACAGCCTGTGCAGTGACTGGTATCTAATCCCAAGTAAAACCATTGATGGGCCAAACCAAGGTGCAGCTTTCACTAGAGATCTTTATAGTTGGCTGTCCCCTAGTGGTTTTTTGCTGGGCCTACATCTCTTTTTTTGTTTTGCTCATATTTTCAGCATATTTTGTAAAAAATTATGAACCATATTGAACAAATTAAGATGCATACAATTTTGTGACTTGCTTTAAATTTTGGTCATTTGACTGTTTTGGTCTGGAGTAGGTGATTTTGCATGATAAGTTTTGTGGTTTGATCGGGTTCATTAGTTGGGAAATGCAATTACGCCTCGGATTTGGTGTTTTAAACACGGACTATTCATTTTAAAAATCCAAAAGAATGATAGCCATGTTATTTGATGCATGCATTAAACACTGTGATTCAACCACTATGAGGGTCTTCATGTAAAAGGACGACTTGGATCTTTTGAGATTCCAACAGAAAAATGGCTGAAAAACACCAATTTGGAACTTAAATAGTATTTAATAAAAGTAGATAATTTATTTGTTTTGAGCAAACAAAGTGCATAAAGTCCAGGAAGTTGTATTCACCTATCTCTTCTAACTGTCACGTTCAGGGATGATCGTGAGGTCCATCCATGATGGGACAAATAGACTAAATAAAACCCTTATTTGCACCATGACCATCCTGCTCCTGTCCAATCTTGATCAAATCCACCTCTACAATAACTGTGAATTCAAATGCATTCAAATGCATGCTGCATACCACCCAATACAGAGAAGACTGTGTGTACTGTAGCTCACACCTTCGTCACAAACAATAATCCAATAACAAAAACAATAACTTTGATGTTACACATCACATACCACATGAAGGAAAGATTCCTTCCCTGGGAAGAGCATCCAATGTGTAAGACTTTGTTTTGCCTTCGGAGCCGCTTATTCCTAACCAGGCTGTGGTAGCCTATCTTGGCTCCTTTCAGATGAGAGGCAGGGTACACTTCAAAGAGGCCACCAGTCCATTTTAGGCCCACACACCCTCAAACACAACCATCCTTGCATTCCACCACTCATTTCTAGGGGCAATTTTGTAGCATCCAATACACCTAACATGCATGTTTTTGGAGGGTGGCAGGAAACCAAACATACACGAGGAGAACATGCAAACTCCACACAGAAAGGCTAGTGATTCAAATTTTGCCTTCCCCACTATGCAACTCGAACCCTGACCTTCTTGCTGTGAGGCCACAGTGCTAACCTCTGCACCACCGTGCAGCCCTGTGTCTGAGACTGTTAATTAAATATTGGCTTATTCTACTCTATAAATTTACATGTGAAGAAATCAGTAGATGTTGCCTGTGCAACAGATTGGTGACCTGTTTGGGGTGCATCCCGCCTATAAAAAACATTTTATAATAAAGAAGTGGAGTTTTTTTTCACTTTTTTTTGATAATTAGATAATTTTTTTTTCTGAAGACAATGTGGGGGTGACCTCTGTGAACTGGGGGAGCAGGTGTTTAGACCCCCCACAAGCCTCCCCCCCTCCCTTACCCTTTTACTCTGACTTGTCTGTCTTTTCCTGGAGAGGAAGCTCCGCCCACTCCCTCTCTGTCTCTACCTCTCTCTCTCTCTCTCTGTGTGTGTGTCTTTCTCTCTGTCTCTCCACGGTGCTCCGTGGCCTCGCTAGCCGTCGGACCTTCCTCCGTGATATTAAAAAGTGTAGAGCGTGTTATTCTGAGGACAGAAGGATGGATGTTACTGCTCCTGAAAACTGAGGGAGATTTTTTTACGTATTTCTGGTAAACGGCGGAAAAAAGCCGGACTTATTTAAGGTAAGAGAAACGCTGTAAATCTGTTTGTGTGGGAGAAAAAAACGCGCTTTTCTTTGCGTTAAGGAAGTCATTAGTACACCGCAGAAAGGTTTTTATTTTTCTATTTTTTCTTTTTGAAGGTCGATACTGAGCCCCTTTGCGCGCGTTTAGAAGGAAGAAGCGCGCTGCTGCGTTGAGGTGCTCATTGAAAATATTCTTTTTTTAAAAAATAAATTAAAAAAATAAATAAATAATAAAACTATTCCACCTTAATTCGGAGAAAGGGTTTTAAATTCTAGTTTTCTTGGTTTACAAGAAAAGGAGTAACTTGTTGTAATGTTGTTGTTAGCAGGACACTGCTGGGATTATTCTATCAAGATCAGACCTCCAGGTTCTACACTTTACATTTTATATGTACACAATCTAAACCAAATAAAAAAAAAATAAAAGATCCATTCTGACTGCAGACTTCTAAATACCAGAGAAAACAACAGCAAGATTCCTATTTTTATATATAAACTATAGAATATGGATAGATATGTCTAATAAGGTCAGGAATTAGGATAAATAAAACCAGCCAATGTCTGTAACTCAATGACTAATCCACTGATTAATCACAAATTCATTTTTATTTTTACTACCATTAATCACAAGTTTGAAACATTGAATCATGATTAATCACAATGAACAACTTCTTGTGATTAATTCTGGTTAATCTCTCTTTCATGTGGATCCCCATGAGGTTTCTTTTTTTTCCCTCCATTGATTGTTTTTGTTTTAGGAGTTTTTCCTCACCGTGAAGGAGTGTGCTAACATTGTCTAGCTAGCATTTGTTAGTTTTCTTTCTCTTTTTTTCTTGTTTTTTGTCCTGAATCTACAATGTGAAGCTCATCGAGACATACATTTATTTTATACAAATAAATTAAAATTGAATTAAATTGAATTAATCACATATTGAATTTAAATACAATCACGTAGGGGACTGCACGGTGGCCTCGCTGCAAGAAGGTCAGAGATGTGTGTCCTAGAGTGGGAGCAGAGCTTAAATCACTGGCCGCTCTGTGTAGAATTTGCATGTTCTCCGCGTGTATTCTTGGGTTTTCCCCGAATACTCCCCGGATTCTCCAGTTTTCTCCCACTCTCCAAAAAGCCAAACATGTTAGGTTGATTGGTCGCTATGAAATTGTCCATAGGAATGATGCGTATGCGTGTCCCTGCAACAGACTGGCCACCTGTTCGAGGTGTACCCTACCTGTCGCCTTAAATCAGCCAGGACACCTCCGGCACTCTAAGTGGTTCAGAAGACAAAACAAGACAGCCACTAAGTTGTAAATTTAAAAAGTACATTTTCGCTCGCGATTTAGTAGTTGCTCTACGTTCGTACTCTTACCTATGATAACCAGTTGCGGGTGGTGACCGAAAGAATGAGATCATGGATACACATGCCCAAAATGAGCTTCCTCTGCAGAATGGCTGGGTTCTCACTTGGAGATAGAATGAGAAGCTCGAAGTAGAGCTGTTGCTCCTCCTGGTGTAGAGAAGCCAGATGGGGTAGTTCGGGCATCCTTCCAGACACCTCGCTGGTGAGGTGTTCCAGGCATGTCCGACCTGAAGGAAACCCAGAAGCAGACCAAGGACCTGTTGGAGAGACTATGCCTCACAGCTGGACAGGTAACTCCTCTGCATCCTCACAAGTGAGCTTTAGAAAGCAGTCGAGGTAAGGAAATCCTGGGCCTTCTGTCTGAGGCTGTTGCCCGAGCCACACCGCTCTTGATAAGTGGAAGGCAATAAAACGTTCACATCCTCTACAATAAACATGTGCACAACAGACAAAACTTGTATTCCAACACCATCAGTCTGTATGTTCATGTTAACCATATGAACATAGTCACAATAAATTTGATAAAGTTAGAGTGATTCTTCAGGCAGACTGGTGCTCCTTTTAAATGACTGTCTAGTCTGAGGAAACGAGGCATTTCCTCTGTAATTGTGCCAGATTTTGACCATTTGGTGCTCCTGAGGTGCAGGATTTGACCCTTTTTGTGTGCGTGTGTGTATGTGTATGCACGGCAGGTGGACTGTGTTGAATCACTTCCCACACGCTCCTTCACTTCTTTCTGAACCACGGGCACGCAAACACAACAGCTGCTCACTGAACACACACACACACCTCAGGTTAAAACACGCTCAGTAAACAGAGCCTGAAGTAAAGAAAAAAAAGGCTTTACTGAGCACACTGAGGAGCAGGTTGAGTTTATCTGCTGCCAGAAGGACCTAAGTTGTGTGTTTTAGCTGCTACTGATAAGGTTAGCCATAACTGGTTGAGCAAAGAATGGAAGCCTTCTGTTTTCTTTCCAAAGAGACTACCTGTTGCTTGGAACACACACACATGCAGACACACTGCTATTTCAGGTCTTGTTTTTTTTCTTGTGTTTGCATTTTACAGGCATTTGGTTATCATTATCAGATAAAATATCAATTACAATCATTTAACCTAATGCACAAGAAGGAAGTTGATTAGCACGATATCTACATTTATATCTACATACAAATGTATGCATTTGTTTACATGCACATACAACATACATGAAAATACAATCTAGATGTTCTGTTCATTCGTCTTCCGCTTATCCGGGGCTGGGTCGCAGGGGCAACAGCCTCAGACAGGAAACTCTGGCTTCCCATACCACAGCTGCATCCTCCAGCCTATCCGGAAGGATCCTGAGTTGTTCCCCAGCTGTGGGTCATAGTCTTTCCAGCAGGTCCGGGGTCTGCCTTTTCCTCACCGGTGAGGTACTCTGAGGGCATCCAGACCAGATGCCCAAACCACCCCATCTGGCTCCTCTCGATCTGGAGGAGGTGCGGCTTGACACCGAGCTCCTCCCGGATGGCAGAGCTCCTCACCTGATCTCTGAGTGAGAGCCCAGCCACCCTGCGGGGGAAGCTCATATCGGCCGCTTGTATCTGCGATCTCATTCTTTTGGTCACCACCCACAGCTGGTGACCATAGATGAGGCTGGGAACGTAGATCGACTTGTAAATCCAGAGCTTTGCTTTTCGGCTCAGCTCTTTCTTTACCACGACGGACCGATGCAGACATCTAGACACAATCGAGATGTGTCTGAATATAAATGAACAAAATCTATCGTCCAGCTTTCAGATGCAGCATGTACAGTAATAAGCCAGAAAAAACATTCATGTGTTTAGTTGATTACATGTTTTTAAGAGATTTTATGTTTTGTTTTTTTTTAATCACATGTAGCTGCACATTATTCATTTCATTAACTAGATTATTCAAATAACTCCACAGTGGAAATTTGAACCATCCTTTTTGTTGTTGTTGTTGTTGAATCATCTGTCGCTGAGGTTAACTTAGGGCACAGTTAGCACCTCCGATGGTGGGTAGTCTCCCCCACAGCGTTTCAGGAAGCTCCCTCATTAGCACTTACTCATCGTTGATGTTTTTTGGTTAAAACAATGTCACAAGTTAAATCTGGATTATTTCCTTTCAGTATGATAAAAATGTCTTAACTTGAGATGACTTACCTTCACAAAGTAGGTATTTAGGTTGTAAAAGTGATTATCTTTTATTTATACCCTGATTCAGTTTTTTTATACAGTAAAGTTTTGAATTTGGTTTAGAATTCAATTATAAAATCTTATTTCTGCTTTTTGTTTAGAATGAGAATGGCCTAAAACGTGTTGATAAGTGAAAAAAAATTACATTGTAAAACAAAACTTAATGGTGTTTCAGGATGGAATAGTAATCATAGTTTGGATCACAATCTGTATTACAAGTCAGGCTGAACTGTATTTAGTTATGCACATGACTTTACCGCAACCCAAAACTCAGAGATTACCTTGTTAATTTGTGTCTTGTTGACTTTTCGTTTTATTCTGATAACCAGCAGAGGTGATTGATGCTCGTGATCTTGGTCTAAGGAGTGTTCATCTTCATGCAACATGCTCTAATTGGGACTCGTTAAGCACACATGGATTCTCGTCCTTATTAAGTCAGAGCCATTCATGTTTGCACCTACTGTGGGGCAAGTAGTAAACTTTAGAGACCACCATTGATTCATCAACTTAGAAACTTATCATGAGATATGATTGCTTGCAATCTAAGAACGTTATATTGCTTTTCCTCAATTTGTCACACTGGAAAACATGAACCTCCTCAGCAGAATTAAGTTAGGCTGTAGATTCATCGTCACAGTCTTACTTAGGCTTGACGGTTTAGCTTCTGAAGAGTGTATGAAATTGCTTATGCAAATCCTGTTCAGAGAGGTAGAATTTTTCACTTATCTGCTGTTTAAAGGCTCTTGAACCTTTTATAATGCGATTCTGCTTTTACCAAGTTGGCATGCTTTCAGGTGTCATTGTGCTGTTTGTCGTGTTGCGGTAGCCTGCAGTGCTGCTAGTGTCTTGGGGCCAGACAGCAGCTGTGTTGAGTAGAGTGTTGGTGACAGTTTGTCTGTGGCAACAGCACCTGGCTCTGTTTAGAGAGTGATTAGGAGAGTCCCAAGCAGCTCCCTGTACTGTTTACACAAGAAGCCTGGAGTTAAAGGTGACCCACTTTGCATTTTCTTATCAACAGCCCACATTGATAGCTTTGAATAGCACGGGCTGTGGAGGGACCTTTGCATGGGTTTACATAGTTAGAGAGAATGGGATGTGTTTGACTGGGTGAGGCTCCATTTGGCTAGCTTTAAAACAATGTCCTGGGATGAAAATGTGGGAGCAACACCTCTCTGTGTGTCAGGCTTTGGATTCTGTGTGGTCTGGTTGTATGTTGGGAAAAAAAACCCACAGTAGGATGTTTTAGGAAATGAGAGTTTTCCTTGGCCAGCATGGGTCCATCCTCTCTGCCATGTCTCTTTCTCTCTTAGTGTTTCTCTCTCACTTGATCTTTGTTGTTCTGTTTCTGTGGCCAGAACTCTCCTCGGGCATGTCGTCGATTCGGTGATGTTAAAGTTCTGGTTGATGGCTCCTCCCTGAGGGATGGTGTTAGGTTGTGTGTTTATTCTGTGTGTGTGTCTAAGAATACCCTGCTGAGTGTTTAAAAAAAGGAAGTTGTAGTAAACGGGAACTGTAAATGTGATGACCTGTGAAGACAGCTGAACAAACGGGTCATAAAGTATTTATCAGAGAGGAAGACAAACCAGTCAGTTCCACCAGGTAGAAGCACTGTGTCAGGGTGTGCTCACTCTAGGCATGGTTGCCGGGAAATGGGCCTAGGTAAGGTTGCCTTTTTGTGACCCGCTATCTGCTCTGCACTCACATAAGGTTTCACCAAACATGCTGGAGCATGCTAGCATCTGCACTTACAATGGTTTTAGGTTAAAACGGGAAGGACAGTGCTGAAGTCAAATGCTCTGGTTAATAATAATTTGAAGTTGTTGTGTCCACAGTAATTCACATCTCTCTAACAGGTTGAGATAATATGTGCTGGACGATAGAAAAGTGTCTTTTTGTGCCATTTCTATCAGAATCAGAATCAGAATGCTTTTATTGCCATGTCAATGAGAATATCAGAGACTAGGAACTTGCTTTGATACAGGTGTGCAGTAATATAAGATAAAAATAATTAAAAATAAAATAAATAAAAATCATTTTAACAAAACAGAGTGCTCAGAAAGAAAAAGAAAAGTTTCTATATCTATATATATAAAAGTTTCTAAACGTTTCTATCATTTCTATACTAGTTTTGATCAATTTTTACAGCAAATATATCGTTGTTTTTTTTTTGTTTAAAATGTATGTTTCCCATTTGTGACGGTTTAAATATTACTTAAAAATAAAGTTAGAGACAAGAAAGCAAAAAATTTATGGCAAACTTTTCAGAATAAAGCTGTAAACATGTTTAAATTGTGATACATTGGGGTATATCGTTATTGTTCAATAAAATAATCCATACTATGACATGTTTCTTCCATATTGCGCAGCATTACAGACAACCTAGAACATTCCTTTCACGACACTTTTCTTCTCATAGCTACACTTTTTTACTACTGGAAATCAGCTGAAAACTGGAGGCAAGGAGAAAGCTAAAAACAAAGTTCGAGTTGACATTTTGGATAATTTGTAGCATTGGATGTTCAGAAACACCATTACATCATCCATGTTGTAACACTGTATAAACACTATCACTCATTCTCATCATTTTACACACTAAAGATAAGAGTTGAGAACTTTTAGAAGGTCAGCTTGTTTCTGTGATTATAACGATGCATATCTTTGTTCTTTTCTAGTCAATCTTTCATCAGAAAATCTACGTTTGTGTGCATCTTTGTAGCAATCTCATAGGAACAATTTATTTTATTTGTTGGGATTTTTTGTATCTAAGGATCATTGTTTCCAAGATTTGTTCTTATCACAGATTCTCTGCATTCTGTCGACCAAATATTCCATGTAAGGGAAAGTTTTGATCGTCTGAATTTAACAGAAACACACCGCCTTAATTGCTCAGATTTTATGTTTTAAGACCAACTGCACATGCAGTCTTTGTATTCTGTGAGCTTTTGTTTAGACAGCGGAGTACAATGCTCCACGATGAAGTAATCAACCTGTAACTTTTTCACAATGTTAACTTTGTGTTCTCTCACCGCTGCTCGGATTAAATTGCCTGTCAGGAGTTGAAGAAGGAAAACAGTTTCATTTTTACAAACCAGCCTTTTTACATGTAGCAGGCTGAAGAATTTCTTGGATTAAACTAGATTTTGTGTTTCTATGTAATTGTTGTTCATATTTTGGGCTATTGTTGTCTAATTCTCAACCTGATAAGGACTGGCCATATAATTATAGATTTATGAAAGCAGATAAAAAAAAAATCGTACACAGACACACACCTCTGACGAAGGCTAATAAATACCGACAAAAAATCTCATTTAATTTTTTTCTGTTTAATCTGTATTAATTTTATATTCAAATTACTTTGTACAATTCCTATCTATTTATGTGCTGCATTTCACCGCAGCAGGCTGCCACCTATGACGGTGCTAATGTTGGGAGAAACGAGGGGTTAGGTGTCTTCTCCAAGGACCCTAGACGTGCACTCAGTAGGATTCGAACCCGTGAACTTCCAGTTGACTTCCGATTCACGGGCGAACGCTCTTATTAAATACGGGCGAATGTATTTATTGTTAATATGAAAGAACAGGAAACATTCAACATTGTTTGGGCTCCAACACGTTCTCCTCATCTTGCAGAACTACTGACTAAATTTCCTGCTATCTTTTAAAAAACTTTTTACTGTTTTTGAAGCACGTGGTAATGTTTACAGACAAACTATTTTATCCTACTGTCTGATTTGCTCCGATGTGTTCCAATCTATTATGTAGATAAAATTTTTCTTTTGAGGTTTCTTCTGAACTAGAAGCCTCTGGAGGAACCCACATTTTGAAATTGGTAGCTGTTTGCTGCTTTCTAATGTCATTTTAGCAGCTGCTTATTTGTCTGGCAGAATTCTTTTTCACGTTGTCTTTATGTGCACAGTACAGTGTGGGTTCTTAATCAGACACAATTATCTTTAAACATTTATATTCCTGCTTTCGAACAGCACAGACTATTTTTCTTTCGCAGGTTGCCAGAAAATATTGATCTGCTTAATGATGTGAAACATCCCACTTGAGTTTCTCCTTTAATCGGACTCAAATGACAAACTGAAATACAACTGAATAAACATAAAAATATGATTTCAGTCATCCAAAAATCTTTAGATGCAAAAACAATCCAGGTAAGCCAAAGCAATAATTTTCCAGACAGTTAAATTCTATCAGTATAATAATTTGGAACACGGTGTACAAACTAGCTGATATGTCGACTGCAAACTCCCTGACAAATGTTTTGGCCACTCAGAGTGCACGCCGAGACGCTGTCTGGTAACAATTCTGTCTTAGAGAGACATTGTAAATTTAGAGCAACACTTGGTTTTTTGCAATTGCAAATGTTATTGTTATAACATCCATTTGAATATCAATAGATTGTGCAGCTCTCTTACTCATTTATACTTGACTATGTTGCCCTTGCAAAACAGTCTTATTTTTATTCTGCTTTTTTGCGTGCATCGTGTAGTTTGTATCTTTTTGTATTGCTTTTGTTCCAATCGCACACTTGCAATATAACCCCGTATTGTACTTTGGGCCAATCCTCAACAAAGCCCTATTCTTCTGCTATCACATTAGCATCTCTCTTTCTGCTTCTATCTGTGTCTGCTTCCATCTTTCTATCTTGTTTTTTGTTTTGTTTTCTTCTCGAGGTATCTGCACCATCAGCTGACTGTCATATTGTGTTTGTTAGAGGAAGGTCAGACGTGTCTGAGGAAGTGAGGTGGGATTGTTTTTTTAGAGTGTTTGAAACTGCTTATGGGCAGAACTTCATGCCTGATATGAGACATGATTGCTGTGCTTTTCATGTTGTCACACAGGCACTACGTAGACACCAGCTGACCTTATTTCATCTGTCGGCTATTCCTTTTTTTTCTTTTTGTTTTACAGCCTGGTTCTCGTCTTCCTAGAGGCTTTTTTTTTTATCTCAGTTTCACATCAGCTTAATGGTTTTCCCCCTTCCCTGATGTGTCGTGCAAATTTGGTGCAATATTTCAGTCAGCTTGTTCAGAAATGATATGTTGCGAAACAAAACATTTGCATTGCTTCTACATTAACAAAGCTTTAAACGCCTGCAAGCGAAAGCGACACAAGCTGAGACAAGATTTTTTTTGTCCTATGTGGAAAAAATACACACCAAACTTACATCATTCTTGACATTTTTGAAACTACAGTATGTGATGTAGTTGTACACATAATAACGCTGGATTTAAATATTTTGTTATTCCTTTTTGAGCACTTAGTAGAAAAATAATCTTGTGAGTATTTTAGTTTCACCTGCTTGCAAGTTTTTGTATCCTGGAAAAAACTGGATTTTTTCGGAGGAAACGTATGTGAAGAGTAAATATGCAAACAAAACGTTATCACACAGCAAACCACAGCAGTGTTTCCAAATGACAAGCTTTCTATTTTCCTGTAACAATACTAACCCATACTTTACCATATACGTACCACTTTAATCATAAAGAGTTGGGGTTTAAAGCTTTAAGATTGAAGCAAAAACCCATCAGCCAATTTTATTAGTTTATGATCTTTTTACTGAGGTACTGTACCCGTTTAGTTCAGAATTAAAGTCATTATTTCTGTCTGCATGGTTAAAATGAGTTTTGTTGCCCAGAAAAGAAAAGATCAAATAAGCGCTCTCTCTCTCGGACAAACACGCCAACGTGTGAGCAGCAACACACAGCAATTAAACCAATTACAAGATTATAATACAATAACTCTGCACGACTGGCACTGCGATGGAAAGTCAAGTGGGGCTGTGAACAAGGGTTTTTATGTGTGTGCATGTGCCCATGTGTATGTGCATTTGTGGCCAAACGTGTGTGCATGCATGTGGGTCGGTGTGCGTCTTTACAGTATGTGCGTGTATGTTTGTATGTGTAAGTGTATGCATGTGCATAAGTCTCTCTAGGTGTGTGTGTGTTCATATATGTGGGTGTGTACATGTTAGTGCTAGGCAAAATGGCCTATAAATAAAATCTCCAACTCTTTTATACAAAACCCAATTTTTGACTTTTTTGTGCTCTCTTTAAAATTAAAAAAAGACATGAAATAAAAGAATATTAAAAAAAAAAAAAAAAAATTGAACTTTTTTTTTCCTTTTTACTTTAGATTTAAAGTCCAACCTGTCAAGGAATAAAAAACAGGACTTCAAATTGTCCCAAGGAATGTGTGTGTCTGTGTGACCCTGCAACAGATTGGTGACCTGTTCGGAGTGTACCCTGCTTCTTGCCTGAAATCAGCTGCGATAGGCTCTTACACCGCCGCTACCCCAAAACGGATAAGCGGTTCGGAAGACAAATCTAAACGAGACTTCAAGCTTAACAGCATGCTATCATGTAGCTTCAGTGCTTTAATTTAACATTAACAAAAAATCCGTGGGAATCCCCCACCGCACCCCAAACACAGCAGTAACTCTATAAAACTTAATATGTATTTAACATCAAAATGATGGCAGAACATTTGCAAAACATTAAAATAAAAAGCAACTATTTGCAGGTATTGAATTGCACTAAACTCTTGGCTATCTAAGAGTCTAATGTAAAATACAAACAGAATTTAATACCTAAAAACGTTTAAATAGTACATTTATAACTTCTTTCTTTTGGTAACAACACCAGCTTTCCCTCAGTTGTTCTCATGCGTCTAAATCTACAGTGTTTGGGTACGTCCTGCCAACAGAAGTAACTTAGAACCATCGCAGTGCGTTAGGTCCACTTGCAATTAAAAATGATTTAAAATTAATGTTCATTAGAAGAAAATGTAGTTTTGAACAGTAAATTCAAATTAATTGATCGGACTCTCGTAGCTTACAAGTGTCTTTGTGTGTAGGTGTGTTTGTGTTTCTGTGCATGTATATGTGTCGAAATGTGTGTGCATGTGCCGATGTGTGCATGCATATACAAGTCTGAGGTGGGTCAGAAGCCACGAAAAGCTCCATTGGTGCTAATTAGGCAAATGAAACCTGAAGCGGAATATATCACAGATGAACTATGAAGAGCATAGAAACAGGAGGAAGTGAGAAGTGTGTGTAGTTAAACCAAAGTGAGAAAGTTAAAAGAAAACAAGAAAATGCCACATGCAGCACACTTAAAACAGGTTTCTGTGTGTATATCATGTGGGCACTTCTGTATATGTGAATATTTCTGAATGTGCCAGTTTGTGGGATAACTACTCTAAAGAACAGTACAGGTGCATCGACCACAAGAAGCTCCTTGGCAGGTTTTTTTTGTTGTTGAAAAGGGTGCATGATTTGAAACATCTGTGACAAAGCACTCCTTTTTTGGAGGGAGTCACACTGGCACCTCCTCTCTGCCTCTGCAAAGCAGGTGGGGGTGATTACAGGAGAGGGGATGTGTTATCATTTACAAAATATTGTCAAAATTGTCTTTTCAGATAAGAACGTTGCCCCAAAAAATGAGATGTATCTGCTGTCTGGGGTTGTATCTGTGTTGGTATTTCAGAAATCAAGAAGCATCAAATATAATTTTGAAAATAATGTAATATAAAATTCTGGTCATCGCTCTCAGCACTAGAAGGTATTGCAGTAAAAGTAAGTTTTACCGAGGGGTAAATGATTGAGAATAATGTGAACTAAACCAAATAAAGTACTGAAGACTAGACTTGGTACTGTAACAGTGACTCTACACTCTTTGCTCCCATAACGCTTTGCAATGTGAGGTCACAATCTTTTTCAAAACTGGAGAAACCAGAAATTGGTGTTTATTTATTGTGTTTGTGTTCGTTATCGTTGTATGTACCAGGATTTATCAAGATGAATTTTTAAGTCTATATTACCCACCCATAATAAAAACATTGGGATGGTGGCATGAAGATGTAGCTGACTTCCTTCTTGTCTTCTTGCCCTGAGCTGAAACAGGGCGTCTCACTTGGAGAGGAGGGAGCACCAGACACTAGACACACATACACACACACACACACACAGAGCAGTGGGTTTGTGCGTCTCTTCATGTGTGTTCACACTCTCTAAGCAGCGTTCTGAAGCGTAACCAGACTGTTCTGTCATACGCCCACACCGGTGTCTCCGAGAACACAACTACACACTCACTCAGATGACACGCACACACACACGCACCCACACAACCACAACCTCAGCACGCCATACCACAGCTGATATGTAATTAACAGACAGAGGAAATGGCTCTGTCGGGGGTTTGGGGGAGTCATCTCTGCTCGTGCCTACCCTTAGGACATAATATTTGTAGCTGCCTGTGTGTGTATTAAGGAGGGAGTGTGTGAGGGGGGTTTTGGAGGAAAAGATGGATGCCGGCTGGTCTTTTGATTTTTTTTTTCCTTTCAGGTTTCTGTCAGGCAGGTTGGGTTGGAGGTGAGGGATGAATAATAAGTTGTGCGTGTGCACATGCACACATGTACATTATCTGAAGTCGCCTCAGGTAGAAAACCATGAAACTTTGCCATTTGGGTTTTGGGATTGACATTTGTGTAAGAATAAGTTTCATTCATTTATTTTTATTTTATTTGCCCAAAAATTGGATGACATACAATTAATATCTAACATCAACTAATTGGTTAAAAGCCAGTAGATACATTGAACTTCCTAAGCTATCTCCATTTAGGGATTTTTGTAAATTTTCCAAAAGGGTATTTATTATGTTTTTTTGCCCTCATTTGAACATATTTTAATTTTATTCATAATCAATTTGAGTAAAAAGTAAATTTAACTCAAGTTAAATTTCTTATCGTATTTTTCGGACTATAAGTCACACCTGAGTATAAATCGCACCAGCCAAAAAATGCACAAAAAGAAAAAACATATATAAGTTGCACTGGAGTACAGGTCGCACCAAGAACAGCCATGTTTCTTTGAAAGGCATTTTAATAAGTAAATAAAAGAGAGTACAACAAGGTGGTACGGTATACCATCGTTACATGACGCATAAACAAACTGAGAACGTACATGATTTATTAACTTGTGGTGACCAGACATAATTCACCGAAGACTGTGGTTCAATGTGCCATTGTTTCCCCTTTAACGAAGAGCGCGCGTTAATGACGTCATATTCTAACGTATGTGTTTTTTTATTAGAAGTTTTACTTGGATTTGTGTATTCATGTGCTCACTCCTTTTAGTTACCAAATCCACACTGGTGACCCTGACGTTTGACTGTTGGACGTATCCACAACTTCTACAATGTCTATACACGCGGTTGCGTTTAAACTCCCCGAGTTTCGGGAATCGTCTGCATCTGCATGGTTCGCGCAGACGGAAGCACAATTCGCGCTACGAGAGATCACCGAAGACGCCACTAAATACTATTACGTGGTTTCAGCATTAAGCTATTCAGCGGCAAAAAGAGTTGTGCATCTGCTGAAAATCCACCAGCAAATGACGAATATAATGCGCTCAAAACACAGTTGTTGAAAACGTTTGAGCTTTTAGACGCTGATAGAGCCAACCATCTTTTCTCCCTTCAAGGACTGGGTGACAGCAAACCTATTGAGCTAATGGACAGAATGCTCAAGCACAGTCCGGATTTTCTTTTTATTCACTTTTTTTTTACGTCAACTTCCGGCACAAGTGCGCGCTGCTCTGGCCAATACAATAATCACAGACTGTCGGGCACTCGCTGTGCAGGCTGATAAATAACATAGGGTTAACCACACCATCAGTTTCACTCCAAATCACCAAATACATTGAAATCTTCATTCTCGATGTCACTTCTAAATAAACCCCCCTTGCTCCCCAACTCTGGTAGCCGGTGCACCGCTTCCTCTTGTTGCAGTTCCACACCCATACGCTATACTGCCTTAAATCTCCTAGTGGCTGGAGTATTTTGCTTAAGCCTCTAGGAATGATGGCAGGTATAGGGTTGAAAACTTTTAATTTAATTTTGAACTGTGGCTCCATCACAAGCAGAACTTTGCGTGCTCCAAAGAAGCCAGCTGTACGCTTGGCATTGCCCTTTATAAGCCATAAATTCAGCATTTCCTGATCCATCCACAACTACGTGGGCATGGAGACCCCACTGCACTGTTGATAAGCCTCTCCCAGCAGCATGTTGTTAAAACACCCATGTGCCGCTTAGCATTTTGACCGCGATTAGCTTTTTTGTTGTTGTTTGTTTTCTTCATTCCCATTAGAGTAACTTCCGCTTTTCTGCAGTACAAGTTTCTCGCGAACTAAAAACGTTCTTTCTGATGCTATATTACCGTTTTTAGCCGCATATTTGACTATTTTCAATTTATAATCTGCAGAATAGGCTTTTCTTTTCTATCCCATTTCAGTTTTTATGTTGCCAGCAAAGTTGAAACTAGAGCATCCTCTTGCAGTATAGTGTGAAAATTACATACGGTTTTGTGTTTTTTAAAAAACCATGTGGAATAATGGTAAAAATGTGTTAATATTTCCACACATATTGTAAATGCCACCGGAGTGTAAGTCGCACCCCCAACCAAACTATGACCGCTGCGACTTATACTCCGAAAAATACAATAATTCATTAATAATTTTTAACAACAAAGAGACCTAATTAATTTTGTTTCATTTACCAAAACAAAAGAAATGTGGTCATTTTTTCACATGATAGGAGCTTTTGTTGTCTTTTTTGTTGCCCTTGAGTCATGATGCCAGAACCTATCCCGGCTGATTACAGGTGATTGGGGTACAGCTCACCCCAATCAGGTCCCAAGTCTGTTGCGGGGCCACACATTTACAACCATACACGCACACACACACACACACACACACACACACACACACACACACACACACACACACACATTCCTAAAGGCAGTTTCATAGCAGCCAATTAATGTAACACGCTATTAAAATGGGAAACGCCAGTGTTTCAAGCATCGCCCCCACTTTAATACAAGATTAATTTATTAATTAATTTATTAAGAGAATATGAATGAATCAGTTTTCTTTAGTCGTTACAGATATTGGAAACAAATTAGAAACAAATTGGAAAATAAAACATGACTGTCTTACATTTAGAAGGCCAAATATGTAAAAAAGCCACATTTATCGAAGGCCTACAAGCTAAATTTAGTTCATAAAAAGTTGTAAAAATGCAAGTTTCTACCTTTGCCCTCTACACGTCACATCACCTCTTTAATTGTCTTTATTTTTTCTTCTTCAGTGGAATTTTCATCTTTTGATACAGCTGCTCTGAGTACCAGGATGTTTCTGATATTAGGATTTTATGTTTGACGTAAAAGAAGATGACCCCAGAAGGTGTTTCTGCATGTGCAAACACACTAACGCATCTGTTTTATAGGGCCTATGGCTAGATTGCTTTGACATCTCATCAGAGAAGTCAAACAAAGCTGGAAGCACCGGAACAGGTTTATCCTGCTGAGCCCCCTCATACTGTCTGATCTTGTACATTCAGGAAGGACATGGCTGCAAACGGCTGCATGAACAGTTCACACCCAAACTCCAGAAAGCACGCGCCAGCGTATTAAATGACTGAATTAGTTCCCAAGAACCTGTCAGTATTACATAATTTCTTAATCTCCTGTTATTAAAAGGGATTGCTTTTAATTTGCATAATCACTTCCAATTTTACTCGCTCATTTAAAAACAACTAGAAGAAAAATGTCACATTTCCATCATGTTGACATTTGTGTCTCGACCTGCAACTACGAGTCTTTTATTTTGTTTCAAGCTCTCTGCCAAAGGCGTAATAATTAATCATCTTCATAGTTTTATGTGAAATTCAGTTTATAAACTTGGTCTTTTAAAGAGTTGCTTATGTTATGAAGGAGTTTGAGCTGTATTTTTATGACATATTTTTGTATAACATATCAGTATAAAATCAATATTGCAATAATAATAACTCTGATTAGCTAACTGCAAATTCTTATGATCCGTTTTCTTTTTATGTTACGTTGCAATTAATTGCGATTTTCTTCTGATGTTAAAATTAGGGCCAGTCAATTTCTCTGTCACAAAACATTTGTAATCAGCGAAATGGATTTTGTTTTACCAAAGCAAGTTTTAACTTTTCATTGCACACTAATATGTCATTTTGGAAATTTTCAGCTGAATGCACTAATTCATCTTTTAGGCTACACCTTAGAGACATTAAATCTTATGTATTTAAGGGGAGAACAGATTAGAGCAGCTGCTATCTATTCTCTGCATATCAATCTCCAAAAAAGAAAATTGTAGCTCTTTACAACTAACTGAATATAACGGAAGGATGGCTCACGGGGGAGGGCGACCGTCCTGTAGGTTCAGGCCGCCCTCCCTTGCATGACAGCTTCTAGCATCAGGTATAACTGTGTGTGTTAATGAGTTAAAGCACTTTGTGAACCAACGCAGGTAGTAAAAGGCCTGGGTAAGGCCCTGTCCACACGTAGCCGGGTATTTTTGAAAACGCTTATATTTTTTATCTATTTTGGCGTGCCGTCCACACAAAAACGGAGGTTATTTTTACTCAAAACCGGCGTTTTTGAAAACTCTGGCAAAGTGGAGATTTTGAAAAACTTAGTTTTTGCGTGTGGACGTGCGAAAATGGAGATTTGCGTTTTTATGCGTCACTATATGATGTGTCCTTGTTTACAAAAGCAGACAGTGGGCAGCATGGATCCATGGAAACAGGCATTATTTTTTACCCTGTTGCAGACCCTCTTTTCTTGCCTTTATGTCCACTCTAACTGCTCGTGCTTCTTGTTTTGGAGCAAAGGAGGAGAAATGCATTGCAATCGGCAATTATTTATCACATAAGCCTCCCTCCTCCTCCACTCAATACTGCCAACTCCTGGTCTGGCATGCTCATAATCGCACTCAGAAGCGTATTTATACGGCTCCATGTGGACGCGGACATTTTGAAAACGGTTACGTGTGGACGCGAGCGTTTTCCTAAAACGGAGGACAGCAGATATGCGTTTTCAAAAATACCCGGCTACGTGTGGACATGGCCTAAGTAGAGTCTGTTTACCATTTATGCTCTATTCTTTGTTGTCTTTCTATCTTTTTGTCTTAAGTTTCATTCCTGAACTTCTTAGACACCCTCCTGGCATTCATTTTAATTCACATCTTCATTCAACCAAACATAATGACTTTTAGTCATCCTAAATCTCTGCAGATTGTTGGCCTGAGTTTATAAATCAAGATATTTCTGCAGGAAGGATTGTGTTAGAGCTGTCGAGATGGAATCGTTTGGAATAAAAGTTTATATCATGATCAATGAAAATGTCATGATAGGAAAATATTTTATTGCGTTGTTGGAAAAGGATGATGATACATGCAGTTCCCCTGCTAATTTAAATGTGCTTACTTTGCATCAGTGTTGCTTGGAAGTGATCCTGCTGGGTTGGAGTGGGAAGTAATTACAAGAAAATGAGTGGAACAAAACAAAACTCATGCAAAACCATTTTAAAAAAGAACCAGGCCATTTGTCGAGGAATTTTTATGGCTCATAAAAAAAAGCAGACATTTAATCGTTTAGCTCTTTTTCCAAGAACAAGGAGTTGATTTTCACAGAAGATGTAATGTTTTAGTCTTAGCTGCTCTGGAAATGGTTAAGTTATCTTAGTTGGATGGATCAGGTAAGGCCAGCTGCTCTGCACCGCTAGTTTTAACAAGCTGATAGGCAAATCCTTTCCTGGTTAAAGATTAACCACTCTCTAGAGCTGCCACTGCATTATCTCTCCACCGGCCGGGCAAACAGGAGCCAAGAGGATTTACTCGGTGTGTGTGTTTACGTGTCAGAGGGTAATCTGCATTCCAACCAGCAATGGGTGTAACTCTGTGTGTGTGTTTGTGAGAGTCGGTGATCAGCTTTTCTCCCAGCTGGGTGTTAAAACTGTATGTTTTACTGTATGCCATTTAACAGTCAATCTGTTTGGGTGAGTCATCCATCACTTTTTTTTTTTTGTGAGTAAATGTTCTAAGGCTCTTTTTTTTTATTGTGGGCGTGGTTATATTCAGAGTTAATTAGATCAGGAAGTCTAGTGTGTAATAAGCTTCTTATTAGTCACTGAGAAGTCAACTAAAGGGTAAAAACTAGAAGCAATCTGAATCATTGAGACGTCCGAATAGCTCTGAATGATCTTTTTAACCCTGCCCTGGTTTTCTGTTTTGTGATCTGTTTTTCTTTTGTGTGTCAGTGGGTTTGAACTGTCAGTTTACAGACAGTCGTGGATTAACTGGGAGGCACTACCATCTGCTGTTCTCTTTAAAGCATTGCACATTTGGGCTGCTTCCACTCACACAAATATATTTCTTATCAAATTTGTCATTTCATTTATGATAATCAGCCCAAATGATTGATTAAATAAGTTCAATGCGATCAAAAAGTATGGACACAAAACCAGCTCAAAATGAAGTGGTAAGAAGCAGAACAAGTGCATCATTTTTATTGTGCTGTAAAATCAAGTTAATACGTTTAATATAAGCTGTATCTGGTTACCCTTATATTTTAATTTGTTTGGATGAGCCTTACTTTTGTGAAAATTTGACCTATTTTTTTTGCCAAAATGTGCGTTTTAATGCATCTGTTTTATCTCTGAGTGATTGCTCTCTCAGATTCTGTTTGGTTGTTTTCATCAGAAGAAGGAAGTGACTAAAAAAATAAGTCATTTTACACCTCGGCATTGACAGCAGGACTGACGGAGGGGAAGTCTCACCCACACTTTAACCCTTTTCCTGAGCTCCACCACGCATAAATCTCCTCCCTGCTCACTTCTTGTAAATGAGGCGAGAGACTGTGTGTGACATTTGTTTACACGGAGATATCCACAGCTTTTATTATGACTTTCCTTTCTGTGTGAAATTGTTAAAAGTATAATTAGATGGAAATTAAATGGAAAACGTCTTCTTTTTGTTGGAGAATAAAAGAAAGAAAAAAAAGTGTGTGTAACTGAAAAGTTTGGACACAATGAGTTTATTCTTTTTAGAGTTATGGTTCGACTCATGTCAGAACATGTTCTCTTTTTTTTTCAACCGTTCTCTTATTGTTTTCTACCTGCTGCTTCCAGTCATGCATTTGCATGTATAAACACACCGCCACCCAAATAGGGTCAGATGTGGTGACCTCCTGAGCATCCCATTCTCCCTCTCCCCCTCCTCCAGTTCATCTTGGCAGGGCATGCATGCCTGTGTCTGTTATCTCCAAATGGCTGAGGAATTATAGGTTGAGAAGAGGGAGGAGGGAACGCGGGGATGAGGTCATGTGACATAGCAGCAGCTGCTAGGCTAAGAAATTTTCTGTTTTATCACTCAGGGAGCGAGCGAGAGCAAGGAGGGGAGAGATAGGCAGCATGTGTGGCGTGTCGCTTTGTTAGATAAAAAAAAAAAAGCTCCGAATGGTCTTTGTAAAGCAGGAAGGCAGAAGAGATAGTTGGAAAGCAGGAAGATGGTGTGTGTCCTGTTGGTGACTGGCTGCGTGCGCTGGGATGGGCTCGGTGTGAAGATGCAGCGATGGGGGATCCAGGCAGCTTCTCCTCTTTGTGCAGTAAGAAGCCTCAGTTATCATTTTTCAAAACAAAAATATCAGGGGTTTTTGCACTCGTACGTTGTTGTGTCTTTGCTGTGGTTTCCAGCGAGGCTGAAAATATTGTGTGTTCTGTCTGTGGTGGTTTATTCTAACAAAAATCAAACTTCCCCCTGTGTGCTTATCATCCTTTTACGAACGGAGCATAAGAAAGTCTTGTTTTTAGACTTGGAAACCACTTTTTGCTCGCCGGTCGTAGTTGTTGATTTTTATTATTAATTGTTTTTTTGGGTTCATTCAAAGTGCACCAGGGTAACGATGGGGTTAGAGGCAGAATGGCTCTGGAGGTGTGGGGAATGCTATTCATTCTCTCATGCCTGACTTGCCATGGTGTGTGTCCACACACACTCACACACAGTGCTGCACTTTTGCTTTCTTCTCAGGAGGGAACTTGATCTTTTTATAGCTCCATTGCCTCTGGGGCAAACCCAGATATAACTCCTCCTTATCTAATTGTGTGTGTGTGTGTGTGTGTGTGTGTGTGTGTGTGTGTGTGTGTGTGTGTGTGTCCACTGCTTGTTAGCAGCAGTGTCAGAATATTAGCTCAGCGTAGACGCTGGAATAAAAACCTGCTTGGGATTTTTTGTCTGTATTTAGTTAGAAGTTACTGCCTAATGCAGCGTGTAGGACTATCTGACCTCACTGTGGCATTTCAGGATTCCACAGACTGAGAAACTGTCAGTGTGGTTCACTTTACACACACACACACACACACACACACACACACACACACACACACACACACACACACACACACGAGGAAGGAAAGGGACAGCCATTTCAATTCACTCTGCTTACAACAGCTTCTTTATGTGTTATATTATTTATATATTTGATTTTTTTTATCTTTTGAGATTAAGATCAATGTAGTATTTTTTTTTCACTTGGTGATCTTGAAATATTTATCTCCGTTTTATTAGCAAGAAATTGCTCCTAAAATCATTTCCAGGCAGCATAATAATACAACATTTTATCTTAGAGGATAAATATGAGAAAAATAGTAGTTTTTTGTTAACATGTTGCCTTTGAGAAATATCACTGTCATGTTGACTGGAGTTGTTGTGCGTTCGATCACAATGGACCTCTTACAGACATGCTACTGAGTTTCTGAATGACCTGACCTTTTAACCTTCCACCTTTAGCCTTTGGCCATGCAGCCGGCAATCCCTATCCTCCCCAGCTGTCACCAACAGATACCCAGCATCACCTTCTGTCAAAAGAAACAGCCAAGTGTCTTATGCTTTTGGCATATGTTGGTCCATGTTGTTGTTTTTAGTCTTTTTTTTCCCTCCCATTTCAAAATTAATCTTTATTTTTATATATATATATATATATATATCACTTAGTTTTCTTTGTTTTTTTTTTTCTCTTATTTATAGGCATGAGCCATGAGCCAAAGTCACCATCGTTAGGAATGATCTCCACGGCGACACGTACAACGGCGACGGTCAGCCCTCTAACTCCATCGCCTCTTAACGGCTCCATCGTAGCAAATGGAAGCCCAGCTGCCCAGTCCGGATTCGCTGCAGCCCTCCGTAAATTGGCAAAACAGGCCGAAGAACCTCGAGGTAAACTTTTAATCCCAATACGTTTTGCAAAATTGACTTTATGACTGCGACCGCAAACACATTAAGAGAAAACTGCATTAGTGTATCCAGATTGCTTTGTAGGTCCCTGTTGTTGTTTTAATCTTATGTAAAATTATATCAAGACATATTTTAAAAAAAAAAAATGTGCCAATATCATCAAAAGACAAGTTATATTCCGCTGATTGGTTTGTTTTGTACTTCTACGGTTTTACAATATAAACACCAGCCTGAAACTTGACACACCATCTGTCTCCAACCCTAGTTTACATGTCTCATAGCCTGTTTGGGTGGTTTCTAAACATACAGTTCATGCTGAAATACAATCCAGAGCTAGAATGTATAGTTATGCAAAGTCTGTTGTTGCTGATATTCATACAGGACTGAATTCGTTTTTCCCTGGAGTCAGTAAAGCAATAAAAAAACAGTGATTAGTTCCATCAAAGGTAAAGGGTTCCCTGTAAAAAATGTAACTTTACCTCATAAGGAACTAAAAACTACTTAATCAAATAGTTTTTATATGGTTGTTGCTGCCAGACAGGTTTAGCTAGGTGTTTAACTGCTTTTCTTTAAATGTTTGCTTCCTTTTTTGTTAGTTCCTCCTGATTTACTGACGTTCCACTTTTCACTTCAGTGACAAAAATTTAAAACAAGCAGTGACCAAAACATCCATCTGATAACATTATTTCGTTTTCTGAACCACTTATCCCTAACGGGGTTAGGGGATTGCCGAAGCTTATACTGACTAATTTCAAGCAAGAGGCAGGATACACAATGAACAGGTCACCAGTCTGTTGCTGGGCCACACATACAGATAATCTTCCACACCATACTCATTCCTACGGGCAAATTTGTAGTGGACAATCAACCTTTGGAGGGTGGGAGGAAACCTGAGTTCTCAGTACCCAGAGAAAACCCACACATACAAGAGGAGAACATGCAAAGTCCGCACAGAAAAATCAGTGTTTTAAGCCTCGCCCCTACTCCGGGACTCTAACCCTGACCTTGTTGCTGTTACCATTTAACAGTGATAACATTGAAATCCCCAAAAGTTATAGATAGCAGACAAATGAAAAGGAGCCAAACACTGCTAAACTTCACAGACAGAGCTATTAGTTAGCCACAGATGTTAACCCTAACCTTCCAGACTAGGTCGTCCCAGCTCTTAGTCTGTGGTTATCTGCTATGGAAGTGGCTCTAAATTTAGTGTATAATAAGCAATAAAAATTCATTTTTCACAAAATATACTCAAGCAAAATGCTAGTCCCACCTGTTGTGGGGGATGTGTCCAGCAACACGGGGTGATAAGCAGCGCCCACCGGTGCATATAGACACAAAACGGTAGCTCCGGAGGGAAAAAGTTTTTTTATTATCCACGAGAAAACTCGTCCGCAATTAGTTTGCCATGATCTGAGCATTTCGTGTAGCTGCATACATGTCGTGGTGGATGGCAAGTCTCATACCGAAACAATTTAGCACTGATATATGAGACATTACATCTGGTCCAGGATCGAGTTTGGCCAATTAAGGTGACCTTATGTTCCTATGTTACATTATAAGAAAAATACTTTTTTTTTTTACCAAAATCTTTCAATCAGCATTTTTCCAGAATTAAGTGATACACTGATGTTTTTTGTCCTTTCTGCACCAAGTTGAGTCTTGTCTTTTGTATTACTGCAGGAATTACAGTCGTATCAATGCGTTTAATGTGCAGAACAGTACACATTTTGATACACACATACGCACTTGTTTACCACTTATATGCACCCATGTAAAAATATATATCTATATGGATGGATGGAGAAATACAAAACATGTAAATGAATGCTTACTTTCTGAGCTCTGTCTTATAGGCGTTTGGATGCCACAACCAAGTATCTGCTTTTCTATTTCATTTTAACTGGATACTCCATTTATGTGTTTTTAGTCCGTGCGGGTTTACAGGGAGCAGAGAGTTTGTTGCTACTTTATTACTGTCTGTATGCGTGGGACATGTAAAAATAATCTCCAATATACGTGTAGATCACGTTACTTTTTCAAACCTGCGTACCCAATGGGATCCTAGTTTTTAAAAACATCTTGTTACAAGTTTATAAATCTGCTGTGAGATTTATAGAGAGTCTCAGTGAGATGATTTTGGCTCCAGAGAGGCTCAGTTATTCCCCCTTCTTACCGCCACCACCCCTGCTCAGGCTCTTAAATCACATGGTCCCCTCCTTTCTTGCTGTCCCCAGACACCTTGCTCTCCAACCCGCAGCAGTCTGGGACCCGGAGCCCTGCTGATGATTTATTATCCTCATAGAGGGTGTGCTTAGACCCGACATCTTTTCAGCTCCCCTCTCTGTCTTTCTCTCCTTTATCTTTCTTCAATCCCTCAGCTCTGCATGTCAGCCCTATCACCTTCTGGCTGTTACTCTTTCTCTCTGTCAAACAGAAAGATTTAGTCTGCATTTTAATTTGGGTGATTTTTACCGTATTTCTTTTTTTTTTTTTTTTAATGGAAAAATTAGTCGGTTTGTTAGTTTCAAGGCATGTTGGTGAGTCAGCGTTTGGGTGCAATTGTCCGTGTAAGGGAGCAGTATCCACAGGGTGGGCAGAGAGTCATAAGGCCCCCGGAGTCCAAGTCATTTCTCTGTCTGCAAAACCTGTATTTATAGGCAACACACACCTAAAACTCCCACAGACATCATAACAGTCTCTCTGTGATTTCTTTGCATGCTGCAGCCTGTTGTCCTTTCATTACCTTTTGACTCAACCCATCTTTCTCTTTCTCATCCTCTGGTTTATGTTTCTGGGTGGAAAGAGGGAGTATATTAGAAATGCCATGACTCATATCCCGAGGCTTTGAGGAATTAGTTAGGTTTCAGGACTAGTATTACTACCACCAGCTGCTGAACTGATTTAAGACCCGCTGCTGTTTATGTACACACCCTTACACACCGCACACACAGACACATACATCGTCACTTGTCTGTGGTGAGTATAATGAATAGCTCTGTGTACTGAGTGCTGCGCTGAAGAGGGGAGGTGATGGATAATGAGCATCGGAGCAGCATAAAGGATGCACTCTCAACCAGTGTGCAAGCAAACCCACACACACACTCACCTACAGTGAGGTAAATACGTATTTGAACACTCTTTGATTTAGCCAGAACTCCCACTTAGAAATCAATGAAGGGTCTGGAATTTTCATCTTAGCTGTATGTCCACTGTGAGAGACATAATCTAAAAAAATATGGAAACCACATTTTATCATTTTAAAATATTTTATTTGTGTATTACTGCTGCAAATAAGTATTTGAACACCATCTATCACCCCGAATTCTAACCCTCAAAGACCTGTTAGTCCATCGTCTCCTCTTAATTTACTGTCCCAAGTTAAAGGCACGTGTCGACCCTATTTAAGCACTAAAACTCAAACTACTAACGTAGCCAAGACCAAAGAGCTGTCCAAAGATAACAGGGACTAAACTGGAGAACTCCACAAGGCTGGAAAGCCCTACGGGGCAGTTGCCAAGGACCTTGGTGAAAAAGATCCACTTTTGGAACAATTTATTTGAAAATGGAAAAGGGAAACTTGACTTCTCCAGACTGGGGCTCCATGCAAGAAATCACTTTGTGGGGTCTCAATAATCCTATGAAAGATGGGGAATCCGCCCAGAACTACACTGGAGGAGCTGGTCAATGACCTGGAAAAAGCTGGCACTGCTGTTTCCATGGTTACTGTTGGTAATACACTGAAACATCATGGTTTACAATAATGCATGGCACAAATGGTTCTCATGCTCAAACCGCAACATGTTCAGGCCTGTTTTAAGTTTACAAAATGACCATTTGGATGACTCTGGGGAGTCAAAGGATTAAACTGAAATACAATTTTTTGGCCTTAATTTTGCTTGTCCTGTTTAGAGAAATAATGAGTATAATTCTAAGTGCATTCCCAGTGTGATGGTGCTGTTAATGTTATGGTTTTGTGGTGTTTTTCTGCATATAGGACAGGATGTCTGCAATGTGTTAGAAGAGGATGACTGGGGACATGTGTTTTTGGATTTGGCTCAGAGCACTGAGGATGGGCGTGGCTGGGTCTTCCAACTTGACGATGATCCAAAGCACGGAGTCTTAATAGCCAAGAAGTATATCAAGTTTCTGGAGTGGCCAGAATCTCTTAGCCAGTCTCCAGACCTAAACCCAATTAAAAAAATTTTTGGAGGGGACTCAGAGTCTGTTTGTAAGCGCCGACTGGTCTAAAAAAGATCTGTTTGGAAGAGTGGGACAAACCTGGTGGAAAAACACTGAAAACAATTTGACCTATGTAATAGCAAAAAGAAAAAACTCTTGGAATATATGTACCTTACTTTTCTCAAGTGTTCAAAAACTTATTTGCTGTAATAACATACAAGTACAAAGATAACATACAAAGATTTTTCTGTCATAGTGGACATGCACCTAAGATCAAACCTTCAGAACCCTTCATGATTTCTAAGTAGGAGAACTTTCAAAATCACAGGGTGTTCAAATACTCACTGGCCTCACTGTAATACACTTACCTAATACACGCCCTTAAAAGAACAGACCTGCTGTTATCTGACTAATTAGGCAGATGTGGGTTTAATCATCTCGCGTTTCTTTTGCTCTTCTGTTCTACTCCCACCAACTGCCTGGTGAATAAAGGTATTTAGCATAGAAGCAATAAACTATGCAGCTTATGGTAGAGTAGGAAGTGATTATTGTACTTGTGAGGTGTTAGATGGTATGTGTGTGTGTGTGTGTGTGTGAGAAAGTGCATGTGTGTGGCCAGAGGCTTTCCTTGTTTCTGGGAGCCCGGAGCATGCTGGGACAGCAGGGCAGTGTGTCTCTGACCTCTCCATCTGGAGCTTGCCTGGAGCTCACACAGACTTGCTGTGCTCAGTGTGGAGCGTATGTGCCTGTGTGTGTTGTGCTCATGAGTGTTCCTCAAAGACAAAACCCTCCAGGCTGTGACTGTCCCTGAAACACTCCCAAACAAGCTCATTTGCCTCCTCTTCCTTCTGGTTTTTCCATCCACACCTCCTCTGACTGATGTTACGCCGTGTTTAAGTTTTATGCATACTTTGCAGAGTCAGCAGAAAACATACAGGACGACTCCTCTTTTTTCCAACCGCCATCTTGTACCGTCTTCCTTCTTCTCGCCGGCACAGCAGCACACACTGCGTGCGTGCTTTGGTGCACGCGCTTTCCCCTTCTTACTCCCCCCAACCCAGCGATGCAGATTACAGGCTTTGTGTTGTGTTGTCAGTGCGTAGCCGAGACTGTAGTAGCAGGTGTGTGTATGGCTGTGTTTGCGTAGTGCACGTGTTGAGGCTTGTGCTGGCGGGGGCGACATATGGATGCAGGGCTGGCTGGGCACTGCTATGCACACCAGGTGTGAAATGGACTGTTTAATTAAGTGCTGATGTTGTTGTAATGCATGCTGGGAGGGAGGAGATGTGGGTTGTGTTGGCAGTGAGGAGATCAGCTGCTGCTTGGCAAAGGAAGACGTATCCTTGGCTGGTTCTATAGAGGTGTTGTGGAGAAGGCATGTGGCAACCAGAGATGGGCAGTAAGGCGGCACGATATATATATCAATCTTAAATTTATATTGCGCGAATAGAAAACGAATAGATTCAATTTTTTGCCCTTAACAGTTTACATTGCCTTTCATATACAGTATTTGTTATGCATACTTTAAGCAGCCAACTAACTTGTCAGGCTGTTCCTATCAAACTTACTTGTAGATAAATCGGGGGCGTGGCCTAGCGACCTCACTGGCAAGTAGTTCTGGGCTGATAGTAAACACTTTGCTTGTGCGTTTAAAATGTGTTAAACATCAACAAAAAATTGAATCAATCAGGTAATATCAGACAGAATTTGTTAATATCCGGCAGCAGTGGTAGGCGATCAGTTATTGTTTACAAAATATCATCAAAAATATTTCTAGCAGTAAGAATTTGTCACCTCATTAAAAAAACCATTAAGAAAATCCCATTGATGAAATGTTTGTGTGACACACTCCCACGCCATGTGTTGACATGTGAGTCATTAACAACAGCGGAGCAGGTACGTTATGGAGGGAACTGCTTACTTTGAAATGTTTCTCGTGATGAACTTAATGTTAGCAAAGTTTTATCTGAACAGTCCGTTTTACAAGTGATACAAATACTCTGTTACGCAGTTGCTGCTAGGACTGAAATACCCACAAACCCAAGCGCTTTGACTGCAAAGCACAAACTCCAAACCTGTACGTCTGTAAAAGTAGTATTTGTGTAAACTATCAAGTTAATGTTACGTTGCTTAGAACTGAAAATAAAGGAGGTTGTTTTGATAAAAGAGCCAATTCTGGGAGTTTTACTTGTTACGGACCGAGCTAAACCATCACTCGCCAGGACTGAAGCGATATCTAAAATGCCTCAAACTAAAAAATGTGTCATTGTATAAGCCAATTTAAAAATTTTGAGAACTTATTGCAATAAAAATAAACTGAATGGTTGAAAAAAAAACATTGGGAGACAGTTCAATTAAAAAAAAAAACAAAAAAAAAGATGCAGATGCTCTGACACACCCATTGCAATGACATCATTTATTTATTTATTTTTTTCGGTCACAGTATAATTTCACATTGATGAAAGAAAGAAAATAATTATATTTTAGCAAAGGACCGAAAAGGTATCGGCTAAAGCAAACGCTTATTTCGCCGACCCTTTTTTCTAAGTCATCATAAAAGCAAAAAAACATATAAGTAAATATTCAGAAATCAATAATAATACATAAAATGAAAATTAGAACATCAAATGAAAAAGTAATACAAGTACAAAAGTAATACAATTGTTACTATAATTGTTTACATTATATATAAGCTTGAATTTAACCATCAAGACTTGCATATTTTTTAAGTAATAATAACTTAAACTTTTTTAAACAAAAAAGATTTAAACATAATTTAAGTTCATCATCACAATTATTCCAAAGATCCACACCTTTAATGGAAATCCACACCTTTAATTTACAGGCTGCAGGATTTACAGGCTACACGATCCTTTTTCGAAACTACGGAGAGCCATGTTAAAAATCAGAAGTTGGCCGGATAAATTTTTTAAGTCTATAATGCCTTTTCACAGTCATTAACATAGAGAATCAGAAAAGTTTATCAATCCATTGCAATAAAAATCAAGATATAACCAGGGATGCATGGTCAAAAATGGTACAAAATGAAACAAAAAAGAGGTCTCAGACACACCCTGACACATCCTTTGACAGTGCCAGTGTTGTTTGCACCGACAATGCTTTTAGGGCATGATGTCAAAATCAAATTTTTAAACTGGGGCAGGTGCAATTAGTTTTTAATTATTGTCAGTTTTATTGTTTGTACTAAAAAAAACAAATTTTTTGGGACACGTTTTCATTGTGTTTGTTCATTCTTGTTGGATAGATTCAGTAAAAACCCGTAGCAGCTCAGTGCTTTTTTTTCTTTAAAGGTTAGGGCAGAAGTACAGGGTGTTACCTGTTCAGGAACAGTCGGCCTCAGCCTCTGACCGCAGCTTGCTTGGGTTTGTTTATTGCTGCTGTTGGTTGGTTGTGTGCGTGTGTGTGTGTATGTGTGGCTCAGCTTGAGCTATCAAGTGTGGAGGCAGGCTGGGAGAGTGGGACTGGTAATAGAGGAGGCGATGGAAAAAAGGAGCTTCACATTAATCACACACAGCTTGGGACTGAGACAGGATTCTGCTTTTTCTCTCGCTCTCTCTTTTTGTTGCTCTTTTCCTTCTGTCTCTACATTCTCTGTTCTTTTTTTTTTTCCTCCTCTCTCTGCATCCCCAACCCAAACTCCATCATCAGACCTCACACACCCCGACACACCAAGCGAGTCGCCATCAGCGCTGCTAATGAAGTGCAGGTTGAGAGCTGATGAGCCTGTTTTAGACCCCCGGGGACCCTGGTTTCTCCTCCTCCCTACAGGCCCAGCATGTGTGGCCATCTTCTCTCTGTGCGGATAGAAAGAGGAGCATATGGCGGCGGTGACAGAAACCCGGTGCCACTCACACAGCTTCTTCAGATAAAAATACCACAATGAACCAAGAAGCTTATTGGCTTTATTCAGTTGTTTTGTGAGCATTTTTTGCTGGTTGGTGGGCACTGATTTTAAACATGTGGTGTTGGATGAAAAAGATTAAATAATAGCATCCTTTTTTTTTACCCTCTTCAAGTGTGTGTATTATACATGCTCATTGATTAATGATGCTTAAAAGCATTGGCAGAAGAGAAAAAAAGAGCTTCTGGCTCTTTCATTTCTCCTTCTGACCGTCACCTGCTCTCTTAATTATTTAGTCGGGTCTGCCTCTTTTCTGCTCTGCATGGACAAGGTGGGATGGATGGCGTACAGTTCTATTGCTTAGCAGTGAAAAATAATTCTGAATATCCCAAAATCACCCCACCCCCTGTCTCTCATCCTCCCGCTTCATTTGGTCCCCCATCCATATGAGCATGTTGGTGTGTGTTTGGATGTGTGTGTGCATGTTTTTCCATATGCATCTGTTTGAGTGTGCGCGCGTGTATTTGTGTTTAATTGTGTGTGTACATACATGTCTACATAAGTGCATGTGTGTGCCCACATGTGTGTCTGTGTGTGTATGCATGTGTTTCTGTATGTGCAGTGTGTGTGTGTGAGATGAGTGAATAGTGTGTGACAGGGAAGCTGTATGAAGTGTAGCTCTGCTTCCAGGCTGAGTGGGCTGCTATTGATTGGCCCAGTCTTGCAGGGGAGAGTAATGGCTCTCCGAGGTGAGGGGGGGAGATTAGGCCACTAATTGCCATTGTGCAGACAAGATATGACTGTACCACCCCACCCCCATCCACCACTCACCCATCTGCACCCCTTTATCTCTCTTTTGCTTTCTGTGCACTCCCTGGACACTCACCTCACACCTCCTTTGCACTTGCTGGCTTTTTTTTTTCTTTAACTAATCACTCACCTCTCCTATGATTTTTCAGTTTCATATCTCACCTCAGATGTATCCTCACCATCTTTTCTTCACATGTTTTTAACCCCACATATCCTTCATTATTTAAACATAGATTTTTTTTAATGTAGACATCACCTCATTGGCTTTAATGATTTTTTAATTTAATAATTTAGTGTTATTAGTCAGGATGAGGTGTTAAAAATCATTAAAACTCCCTAACCACACCTACTGTGTGTTGATGTTTTCTGCTGGGTCATGTTACTATGGAAACCAATGCGAGGGGGAAACGGTGGTTGAATAAAAAAAAAAGTGGTTTTGCCTGTGATGGTGATAATTTCAGATAGAGCAAACCTCAAATTGGCTTGAGGATTCTGCTATTTATCCATTTATCTGTGTGTGTGTGTGTGTGTGTGTGTGTGTGTGTGTGTGTGTGTGTGTGTGTGTGTGTGTCTATCTCTGCATCTATGTATCCATCCATCCATCTATGACCCAGTTTAATGCCCTGTTTGCTCTGAGAGCATGCTGTGCCATCAGGAGACGATTTGCAGAAAGGGTTTGAGAAGAACCACACAGTACGTGTTAAAACACCAGAAAGGGTGAAGAAGTGTAACGGTTTAGCACAACAAATTAAATAAGATGTTTGGAAAATGGAGGAAGGGTGCAGGTTTTTACAGTTAGCACAATGCAGATGCCAGCATGTGAACATTAAGCAGATCATATGAGAGCTTCGGAGCTGCAGAGAGAAAAAGCGAGATGTGTTGAAAGTGAGGCATGTGACCAGACCGTGACCCTGCGCTACAGGGTTTCCCTGGAGGGCCTTGTTAATGTGGCACAGCTACAGCCCGGCAGAGAATGTCATTGGGCCAGCGTTTCACCACCTGCTGTGAGTGTGTATGAGTAGTGGAGGCAGTAGGGGGAGTGTGTAGCTGTAAGCACTTCATATACATATAGTATTACCCATCACATTTTAGCAACATATTCTTGTGGTGTTGGTGAGTCTGTCTTGTTAGACTCAAGGGTGGGGTCATTCTTGTAGGGAGTTGTGCGCATATACAGTATATCTATATATTTTACCCAGATCTGAAGCCAGAGTTTAATTTAGTATCATTCTCTTTATTGCTACATCATTATTTTATTCTAGCTACCTTTTAAATTTCATGTGAACCCTTTTTTCATGTAAAAATTGTCTGAACTGTGACCAAAATGCTGCTAAACGCAAATAAGTTGCAAGTTTGCAGCTGTTTCTTCTTAAACAAGTTGTGCTTCTAAAAATGTGAAGTTTCTAATGTGAATATAAAAATATAAAATTAATAATAAAATTTTAGTTGCATTTAAACTCAAGTCTGTTTTCTGTTGGGGCCACAAATGTGACACTGTTTTTTTGTGAGGTCTTTTTTTCTTTTTAATTAAACGTGCATCTTTGTTTACATTTGCAGTTAGTAAAAAAAATCCAGTCCGTTTTGTAATAACAAGCAACTTGACGCAAATAGAACCCGTTGCAAATTTGATAGATAAACTAGATTAACTCTCAATCGACGTATTCATAATCCAGCATCTTTTAAATGCCATTTTCCCATGTTCTCAATGACAACTAGTGCTCTTAGATTTAAAATATTGCTCTCTTTATGCAAATGAGCCAATTCAAGGATGCTTTTTTTACTGTTTTGACTTGCTGTTTTGTGCAGAATAGCTTCAAAGAGTGTGTGATGTGCTGCGTAGCATCCCTTATGACAGCACATGGCTACCTGCACACCAGCTGTGTGCACGTCTACATATAACCATCACTATTTAACATCGCTCTGGTCTAGTTAACATTATATTAAAGTTTTTGTTTGTATTTTCTGTAATGATAAAAAAAAAAGTGCTTTCTTCTCTTCTAATGTGTTATTTGCTGTTTTTATCTGTGTGTTTCACTACAGCTGCATCCTCCATCAGTAGTGAGTCATCTCCTGTATCCTCCCCGGCCACCAACCACAGCTCTCCAGTCAGCACGCCCAAAAGAGGTCCCCTCGGTCCAGGACCTGTATTGGTTCCCTCAGGAGGCCACAGTGTGCCAAACACACCACCTGTAGTCACCATTGCGCCAACAAAAACTAGCAACGGCCTGTGGAGGAGTGAAGGTCGTCAGGTAAAATTGCATTGGAGAAATCGTCCACACCGTTATTTTTCTGTTCTTTCGTTTTTTGTGCTGATGTTTTATGGTTTTTATCTTATTGGAGCGTCCATTGTTTAGCTTTTCTTCAAACGTAGTCAGGTGAGCTGTTTGAGGGAATTGTAAAAATAGTACATGAGAAATTTAGTTTAGAATTTTTCATCCCAGGATAAAAAACTATCTAAAAATTGTACTAGGGATGTATTTAAGTGTGCGACGGTGGAAAATTGACAATAATGATGGAGCAGGCACACCATGCTGTAAAGAGCTAATCAAACCAATCCACTGTATTTGTACAGCATATCTCATCAATAAATCAATTCAATGAATACTGTATGTGTGACCCAATGTCACAAAAATATTCTCTTAACAGACAGAAAAGGGACAAAGCACTGAAAATGTATATACACAAAAACTAAACAGTTTCACCACATTCCTCTGCTTCGTCCCTCTTTCTCGGTGATGAAAAACTCCCAAAAAACAGCTGTGTGAAAAACAAGAAGAAACCTCATGGGGATCCACGTGAAGGAAGAATCCCATTGGGATGAACAGGCAATGACTCTTAAGACGGTTTATTAAATATTAGTTAATTCAACTCTACAGCTTTATATCTGAGGAAATGGCTAGAATACCATATAGTAAAAAAAAACGTGTCGTACGTGAGGCAATTAAAAGTCTATGGACGTATTGTAAAGAACATAAATGTTTAACGGGGTAACTTGTGAAAAATGATGCAAACTAAGGGGGAAAAAAACATGCTGAGTCAACTATTGCCGTGGCAACACCTGTATGCTGTTTGCACCCACAATGTTTTGCAGCATGGCATCAGATTTTTTGGAAAGGTGCTATTAGTGTTTATTTATTATCATTCCTATCAGTGTACTAAGACCTGGAAACTATCAGTTTATCTGGTTCAGAAGTCTGCATATCTGTCAGCCATTCATTTCATGTGAGAGTTTACCTTACTGACGCACACCTAACAGAGCTGTTGGGTCTATGAATATTTCCTCCGCCCACTCAGTGACTTCATGCGTGAAACAATGCCAGCTGCTACTGGGACACCGAGATGACAGTCCCAACGGCAGCATGCATCTGCGCCCCTCTAGGGCCTCTTCCACTTGGCCCTTTGATAAGTCCCACCCGAGCCTGGGTATTGAATCTCTTCATCCCCCCACCCTCTTCTAACCTTACCTCCAGTCCCTACCCTTTCACCTACGCAGCCAAATGCATTCTTTACCTCATCAACCCGACACCTACTCTTTGTTTCATAGCGGGGGAGAAAGAAAGAGGGAGAGCTGCTTGCTTTGATAAGGAGTGGATTATGGATTAAGGCCTTGCTTTAAGCCTTCTTATCTCAGCTCAGGGCTAATGGTTGAGGCCAAGTGCATGGTTATGAGCAGCACTCGGCAGCATGCGGAAACTCTCCGAGACACTTTGACGGTTCCCTGGAGACGGACAAAAAGGAGGGCGGGTGAGGAGGTCAGTCAGCCAGCAATATGTAGGAGCATTCAGGCTATTGTCTTCTCTCCAGAAAAACACCCCTGACCCTCTGTTGTGCCTCTGCTTTTACAGAATGACCCCTCAGCAGTTCAAGGGTCAGTGAGAATTGAGAGGGGGTTAGGAAAGATGGAGGATTTCTCATAGGGCTGGGCGGTATAACCAAAATCCTATACCATGGTATTTTTCAAAATAGGTGCTGCATCATTTGGCATTTTTACATACTTTAAACAGCAGACAGGCCTCCTTTTTTAAGTCAGTTATTCTGTGTTTACATTGTTTACTTTAACTTCTAGGCTGAGTGAATACTCTATTCTGATTGGCTGCAGGTTGTCCCTTGTTTCCGAATAATGTTTACCTCTGAAAAATGTTTCGGTTAAATGACCTCAGTTTTCTATGTTATTGCACCTGCCTAAAAGTTGGGTCATAACCATAACAGAAGCTTAAAACGAACCTTAATGTAAGTTATTTTGGTTTTTATTTTAGACAACAAAAACTATGAGTAATTTTTGGGCTTCATTTAACAGTTTGAGATATTTTTTTGCAATTAAAACTCCTTTAGATGCCGACTGCAAGCCAAATTTTTTGTCTTTCTTTGGACAGAAGCAAGCTGTAAAAGTTACACTTTCTCTTTGAAATGTTACTTTGATGTACTTGCTTAACATTAAGCATATATTCCTTCCGTCTGCGGACCAGCTGCAGGTTCTGTGGTTGTTACCTTGACAACAAACATTTTTTTTGTATCTTATTTTTTAAAATACTTGTAGTTACAGTTTGTCAAAATTTTACAATGCTTGCATTCTAGCAATAAAATAAACTTGAATTATAAAAAAGCTTCAAATTCAATCAAAGTATGTGTCATTGATTTAATATGAAAAAAAAAAAAATGAATTACTCTATTCATCCCTCACCGAGGAAATTTGTGTGCTGCACTCCTTACACCGCAGCAGACTGCCCTTCGACAGCACCAATGGTGGGAGAAGCGGGGGTTAGGTGTCCTCTCCAAGGACCCTAGACATGCTGTCCGTGGGACGCAAACCCGCGAACTTCCGGTCCGCGCGCGAACGCTCTAACCAATGAGCTGCCGTCTCCACCCTAAATATCTTTATATAAATATATAAATATCTTTTTTATTCTTAAATGACCACTGCTTCAGTGGGTTTTTACCCTTTGAGGTGTCCATTATCTAAAATGTATGGATGATGCTGAAGTATCAACAGTCCAACGTTCGTCAGGCATCACCTCAGTTTTTACTACTTTCACTGTCTATTTTTGCTATCTTTAAGTCCACTAAGCCCTGTACTGTTTCATGCATGTTTGGCGATGCAGTAGCTGCAGTAAAAAGTGTTCCCTGAGATGTAATTTACCAATCCGTGCGCTCCAGATGCATTCCATTTAAATCATTACTGCCAGTAGGTGGCAAAACTATATCATAATAAATACAGTACAACAATGTGTTTTTGGTACGATACAGGTAGACCGTCCACCACAAGTTTCTCATTGTTAGAGTTAAAGAATAGGTAACAATCGGAGCAGGTGTCCAGAAGGTTTTCTATGGGTTCTTGCATCTGTTCACTTGATTCAAGTTTTTCCGTCATTGTTTTAAATTTTATCAGCTGTTGATTTCACTTCGAGTCAGATTTGTTAAAGCGGGAACACAATTAAAACCCTTGCGGTATCAGTCAACAGGACCTGAGTTTGATTCCCCTGGAAAGGAGTAAATCCAGCAAAAGTTGCCTTTTCCCTCTTCATTTCTGTGAGAGGGTTTTTTTTTTTTTGCATGGTGGCATTTTTATTTGTGTGGTGTGTGTGCGTGTGTGTATCTAAGAGGTCAAGCTCAAACTGAGAAAAGATCAGGTCACTGGGTTCATGGTAGCCCCACGAGCAGTTCAGGGCCACCCTGCCAAAGAATGAAGAGGTTAAGGGAGGTGATGGTGACAAGAGGTTGGAATGAGGGGTTAGAGATTGTGGGGGACAGCAGGGGAAGATTCGTCATGAAAGCTGGCGTCGTGACACCCCCCTTCAATCCTCCTCTGCTGCCTCAGAGAGAATCAGAGGAGCATAAAGGACGCACATACAAATATACCCATCTCAATTCATTAAAATGCTACTCATTAATAAAGAATTTATGATGCTAAAGGGATCGTTCCGGCACACAAATGATTCTGTGGAAGTCCAGTAAAGTGTGTGAGGAAAACCGGTCAGCATGTACAAATGCGCCGCTTTGTCTCCACTGGAGGGGTGTCTGAGTGTCTCTCTCTGGCTGAGATACGAGTCTGGCTTTCAGAGGTGGGGTGATAGGCCAGGCACTGAAGGGAGGAGGCCTTGGTGCGTTGGCATTTTGCTTTAATGACTGCAGGAGTCTGCTCCCACTGCTGAATGTAATTGCTTTATAATTGGCAATTTGGATTCATGGCTCCATCTGAGAGGCGTAAACGAGCGCTCTACAATGCACAGGGTCTCCCACCCTCGCCGAGGGTTACAGGGGCTTGACTCGCACAGAAGAAGATGGCTGTTAATGGATGTCTTTTGAGTTTGAGTGCTTGTGTTTGCTGGTGTGTTTTCTGTGGCAGCTGGTAAACAAAATAAAATCACAAAATATGTGCACTGACTTTTTTTCAAATAATTTCAAACATTATTTTTCATTTCTTCAAACCATGGTGTAAAAACTAGAGTTTAAAACCCATTATAACAATAAATTTAGTCATAATCTTTTAACTTCTTAGTTTCAGCATATTTTTAACAACAAATTTGCATAAGTTTACATCCATTTGGTCTCGATATAAGTTGTTAAACTAAAACAGGGAAGCAGTCAAGAGCAAATATGCATCAACAAAGACCATTATTGTTGTTCCACTGCGCTCTTTTTATAACATTTCCAAGACATTTCATGAAACTAACGTTTAATTCAATTTAAGTAATAATCTGACTCTGGGAAATGCACCAATGTGCAACAGTGATCTTCAAACTGTGCCCCTGTGACGGGTACAATCTGTACGTCGTAGGATATAAACCTTTTTACATCAACAATAGATTGATTATTTGAAGACAACATATTTATATTGTTAGTTATATTGGTAATTTTTTTTATTTGCTCTAAAAGGTAGATTCTAAGTTTGTCTGGTGTAGAGCTTGTACCCAGATACACATGATCACGCTTTTGTGGGGATCAGGGATTAGAGAAGAAGAACAGTCAGGTTTAAGCTGGCATCTGACCTGGGCAGGCTCGTGTCCTGGGCAAGCATAGAGGGATGAGATTTGGATTGTTGCCAGAAAAACAGATGGAGACAAGAACTTTAGAACGGCAGATAACCTAAGAAATTAATAAAGGACATTACCGGTTTTCTAACAAGGCAGAAGACAACACACAGTTGTAAACATTAAGGCAATTGGGACTATGTGTCAGGGACGAGGGCAAAAGAATTGAGAAAGAGCCACAAGGGGAGATTGGGACTCTGGTGAGCAAACCTGATGGCAAATGCAGATTTTTGTTTTTGTCTACGTTTACATTTGCTACTTTTGTTTGCTGAGGCAGCACCGTGGCGCAGTGGGTAGGACAGTGGCATCACAGAAATAAGGTTGTCGGTTGGAATTCCTGGTCCCTATGTGGAGTTTGCATGTTCTCCCCATGTCTGCGTGGGTTTTCTCCAGGTACTCCGGTTTCCTCCCACCCTCCAAAACATGCATGCTAGGTTGATTGGCCACTACAGGGGTGCCCCGAGGAATGAGTACGTTTATGGTTGTATATATGTGACCCTGCGACAGCCTGGCGACCTGTTCGTGATGTACCCTGCACTTTGCCTCAAATCAGCCGGGATGGGTTTTGGCTTCTCCCTTAAAGGAATAGACGGTTAAGAAGGTGACTTTGTTTGCTGTTTTTGTTATAGCTTTGTCATCTTTTTTTGCACTAAAAATTTAGCTAACTAGTTGAAATCAAAATACAGTATATGTTGTCTAAAAATGCTTTAGTCCATTTAGAGAGGACAACATAACTGGAAATAGATTATTTTCATATGTTTAGTTAGATCTGACACAGATAGAACATAGCAGTGTTTAAAATACCACTTTTGCTCTTTTTTTATTCTGAAAAATGAAACCTAGAACGTTTTAACTGCTAAATATACTGGTTTATTAAGATTCTAAACTAGAAATGCTGCAAACTTTGTGCATTAATCCTTGTTTTAAATATGGATACATATACTGATTGTAGACATGTGACATTTTCAAAAGTAAAGCGCAAAAATGCTAATTTAATATAATATAGTAGCCCAAAAAGTTGAACCCAGACTGTGCAAAGATTTTTTCCACATCCCAACAGCAATGGTGGACTTAAAGTTAATTGATATTGTATGTATTTTTTTTACAATTATTTTAACTTGTGAAGCACTTTGTGACTCCAATCTGTAAAAAGTACTACAAAAATAAATTTTACTTACTTAAAGTCACTGTTATTAGACCAGATTTTTTTCCCCAGATACTGCAGGTTTTCTTTAACACATAAGATGACGTAAAAGAGTTATTATGTTTGAATAAAAAAGCCTCAACTTATACTACAGTACATTTGAAAAAGGGTTGCCCGTCTAAAAGTATTCCTAATATTCCTAATATTCGCAATAATCACTAGAAAAGAGTTAAGCAAATTTTTTTTCATTTTTACTGACAAGTTTTTAGCTTTTTTGGATCAAAAGTTAAAAAATTCGCTTTTTATTCCACAATAATATTTTTTCTAAAATATCCTCTTATTTTTCGGCTTGTGTTTTTTCAATCCAAAAATCTATTTTCAGTGATTAAAAGTAACTTTAATCAGAATTTTCTGTGGGTCTGATTAATTTCAGGCTCAAATGTAAATAACTTTTTTTTCCCCCTAAAACTGCCTAAACAACTGCTACTTTTATTCTGAGCTTTAAAAAGGTATTGAGGTGGGTGAGGGGTGTTTTTTATTTTTTTTAGGGATAGTCGTTGTGAGAGAATAAAGTGCTTCAGTGTGCCGTGAAGCGCAACAAACCCACAAGGCGCAAACGGTAACATTAGTGGGAAGTGTGGAAAGGGGTTTAAACAAAGGCTGATATGAGGAGTCTGAACATTAGAGGCATTTAAGATTGGATGTTGGTGCATCAGTGTCAGCCTGGGTCAGTGGTTGTGGAACAGGACATGGAGGTAATGGCTCAGTAAATGGGATTTGTTTTATCAGAGACTCCAAGAGAGAGGGGCCGGTATTGCTGTGAGGTCTCTTTCTATTCCCAGCGAGCCCAGAGGTTAATTTACTGGGGCAAAACCGCCTTCTCTTCTTGCTCACCATCTTTATTGCTTCATCTCTTTTTCTCCATCTTCCCTTTCTGTCCTTTCTCGTTGTTCTCATGCCAACTTCAAGTCCAGTTTTTGCAAGACGTCAGATAGATGTTCCACCTTCCCTGTGAAAATATTCCCATACCGAGCATCTCCCTCTAAACAATTTCTCTGCACAGCTTACAAGGATTGTAAAATGTTCAGCTCCGCTGTTGTATTTGTAGGCAGAGGAAAACCAAAGCTGGAAAAAAAAAACGCTCTCCCACTCCCACAGCAGGATGTCTTTTGTAGCACTGAATCCGTGCATGTGCCCGCTGAGTGTCTGTATGTGTGTTAGTTGTGGGATGAAGTAAGTGAGGCCAAGCTTGCTACTAAAACGAGGGAGATGAAAGAAAAAAGGGAGACACTAAGACAAGAAGAGGATGCTGCTTTTTGGACATTTCTGTCTACCTTTAAGGAAGGTGCAAAAAACACAACTGTACACCCTACTTTTGCACAGATCAATGTATCAAATAAGATTTTGAGTGAGTTTGATTCTTTCTCTGCACACACCACCCCTCTCCTCCTCATGGATCGGCTCTATGAGCAGTGACAACCAGAACGGTCACAGGCTCTCACAAACAATGACCAAAACTGTCCCTCTGTGTCTCTTTTTAGGCTGACTCGGGGCCTCGTGGGGCCAGCAGGGAACGTCTGGGTGCAGAAGGGAGTCTCTCTCAGGAGAAAGGTGGCCCCTCAGTCCCTGCTCACCTCCTGGGAAACCCCTATGCCTTCGGTCTCACCCCCGGTGCTGTAATGCAAGATTCACGTTTTCAACCACTCAAGTGAGTCAAACTGCTAAATAAACTAAAAGTTTTTTTCAGAAGGGGTTTCTTATGCAAAATGAACTTTTTGAAGGTTTTATATGGGCCCAACCATTTTTTTTTTATCATTAATCATGAACATGAACTGGTTTTTTTTTTTTATTTTGTTTAAATCCACCTTAGGTTTTTTTCTATTTAATTCATGTATGTTTGAGAATTTTGAAAGCTCTCCTGTCCCGTATTTGAATACTATTTGAATGCTAAGTTGTTGGCACAGATTTTGTTCTCCACAATGACTGAATTCTAACGTAAGCAAGAATTGTTAGCAGTGGCAATGCACATGCTCTGCTCGTGCTAACTTTGGGGGTAGGACTTACCGGGCAGGAAGAGGAAGTAATTCATTGTCTAGAACAGGCATGGGCAAACTATGGCCTGTGGGCCACATGTGGCCTGTTAAGCGGTTTAATCCGGCCTGCCGAATGTGGGAAAAATTAAATAAATAAACCTTGTTAAAGTTTTATATCACCTGCAATTCTGATGTTTCCTCACTAGATGGCGCACTCTAGATATTTGGCTTTGTTGAGAAAAAACAACATCGCTCCTGTTTAAATGTGCGTGTCTTCATGATGCGCATGTTGTCTAAATAAACAGTGTGCGCAAATATGGAAAGCTATCGGGGCCAATACACGCACATAAACAAGTGCGTTAGATTGCAAAATCTTGCAAATTAAAGCACATGTTTTCTCCACATCCCAAGATGTGTATTTTTTTCTGGAAATGGAAAGCATGCCATCCATCTGCACTTTTGTCAAATGTTAGAACTCAATGTGGCCCGCAAATCAAAAAGTTTGAAATGAATTTCATCTATTTTTTTATTTCCTTATTAGCCTGCCTAGACAGTTGCCCAGCGCAGTGCCTCCTGGTCCGGTACCAGAAGAGTACCTCCGGGGTTTTCGACCTTATCCCACAAGCGAGGATGCTCTCAGGATGCCATCTTTGCCCCTGGGTCTCGATCCTGCCACAGCGGCCGCGGCAGCGGCTTACTACCACCCGGGCTACCTGCCACACCCTTCTTTCACACCATACAGGTAATCCCCTACTCATGCAACAAACTGACACACAACTAAAAAATAATTATTGATTGCACTCATCTTGTGAAGAACTAAAAGACATGACACAGACTGAGACAGTTCAAATAAAACAACTTCCTCTGGGAAAAAAGTGTCTTCAAAAGTTTTCAAATGTCCAGTTTACAGATTGGATATTTAGAGACAGACTACAGAAACATAAAAGGCTCCAACACCTTCAGATTTAAAGACTCAGTCCTCAGGATTAATAACAATAATTAAGAATTGGACCTGTTCGCACTGGATAATAAATAATTAGAGACTCAGATAAACAAGAGGGAGCTCAGCCATGTTGTTGATTTGATGGTGATTTATTTGTTTATATCCATTAGTGCAGGTCTTTGAATTGAAGCTCCTTGAAGTTTATCGATTTTATTTTTAAAAGTTAAAAGAAAATAAAAGTGGTGTCATACGTCTTCCAACTAAATCAAAACCATGCTCTCAGATTTTTTTTTTTTTTATCTTAAGTTTATGAAAGTCAAAGCATAACAAATCACCGGTGCGTTATGTTCTCTTTGTGTCACTTAAAGTTGAAATGTCATGCACAAAGACAGACCAAGAAGAAACACTTCTACAAAAAAACATGGTAAAAATCGAGTTCATGGTCCCATGGGGCGTTGGCCTAGTGGCAGAGTTGCCGTCTTTCGACCGGGAGAACCTGGTTCAATTCCCCCTTAAATAATTGTATTATTTAAACCAGATTTATTATTTTTTTTAAATCTGGAGGTGACTGCCCTCATGACGTCATTATAGGAAGCGAAATAGTCAGCTAACTCATGAAGAAATCAAATTTACCAACAAATACACTTTAAAAAGGTACAATAAAGCGTTATGCATGTAAAACATATAATTACAAATATTATTTAGGGTCAAGCATTCGTAAACTTGTTCAACCAGTTTGTTTTTCATCTGAAAATATGATAAAGATTGACTATTTAAAAGTAAAGAAACGCAATCCTTAAAAGTGCAGATAATGTATTTCATTCTGACTTTTTTTAAATTAAACATTCAACTCCTCTTTAGCAACTTCTTTGCTCAAAGCAAATTCTTCAGTCATCAATTTGTTTCTTGCTTTTTGATTAATTATTTTTTAATTCTTTCACACCAAAGACACGATAGCTGCTGTTTTTTTATGGGATACATTCCAGCATATGAAACAGTTCAGTTAAAGACACTTTAAAAAAGGTCAGAAAAAACAAGCTATGTCGTTTTTTTTATATCTTTTCAGAAGATTTCAGAACAAATACCTGTATTTTATAACATACTAAGTCATTTTGTAAGTTTTTTTCTATATTGACCAACACTACAAACAAGGGGGCTGATTGGCTGAGGTTTTTAATTGTATTTTGTGTGCAGCTATTTATAAGCACGGGGTACATTTAAGGGATATTACAAAAAAAGACTTTATTATGATCTTTCATAAGACCTTTGTGTGTTTATATGCATGCAGTAAAGTTTTTTTAAGACCAAGATCTCCTTTTTGATGTCTTTTTTTCTTCATTAGGAGATTTGCATAAATGTATGGAAATAAATCCATTTAGGACACATTTTGCTTGTGAGTCCTTGTCGGTTTCTGGTGTGTGAATTTGAGAGGAACCCCGCTAGCTTTGAGCCGTCACATGTCTTCAGTCTGTCACTAAAACGAGATCATCAGACTGCGGTTCCGTCACACATACGGAGCTCTAATGGGTTTAATGAGCATTAGGGCAGCGAATGTCACACAATCCCAGAAAAACAGCATTTCATTAACATAGAGAATCATCTCCTGCTTTATGCAGATTGAGTTTAGCTCACCAACTGCAGCATGAAAGCTGCAAAAGCTCGTGATGTAGAGACAGTAGCACACAGGTTAATGAATTTGAACACTGTGTTGTCCCGTTAGGAGACTGACTTTCTCTCTTTGCATCCCAGGATGGATGACCCGTTCTGCCTCTCTGCTTTGAGGTCACCTTTCTACTCATTGCCAACAGGGGGAGCTTTGCCCCCCATCCATCCTTCTGCTGTTCACATGCACCTACCAGGGGTTCGCTATCCTGGAGACTTCACACACCCCTCGCTATCTGCACTGCAGTCCGAGAGGTAAAGTGTTTGTAACTTGACGTCTCGTCCTGCTGAACATTAGTAATATCTTCTCACTTTTCCTTGCACACTCTCCTTTTTTTTTTACCAGGCTCCATCTGGAGGATGAGCTGCGGCAACGGGAGCGAGAACGAGAACGGGAGAGGGAAAAAGAAAGGGAGCGTGAGGCGGAGAGAGAGAAGGAGCGTGAGCGAGAACGGGAGCGTGAAAGAGAACGAGAAAAGGAGCTGGAGAGGGAACGCGAGAGGGAACGAGAACGCGAGAGGGAACGAGAGAAGGAGAGAGAGAGGGAAAAGGAGCTTGAGAGACAGAAAGAGAGGGCACTGAGAGAAAAAGAACTGCAGGCGTCCAAAGCCATGGAAAACCACTACCTGGCTGAGTTACACGCCATGAGGGGACAAGAGGAACGAAGCAAGCCTGAAAGACTGACCCCTTGCCGGGCTGGTATGTGTCCTGCCATCCGTCTACCCTCTGAAAGCTACATTCAGAATGCTTATCAACATTTTCCCACAAAAAGTATCATATCAACTAGAAGAGGTCGCTTTCAGAATCAAGGTCTCAATTGTTCTCGTCTTTAAAAGCTGATTTGATTGTAGCGGGGTATGAAGCAAAGGCAACTTTTTGGAGGTTTCTGCCATGTTTGTACATTATTCCCACAACAAAAGTAGAACTGAAGTGGTTTTCAATTTCTCTCATGCATATTTGAGACATTTATTTGGCATCCAGATCCTATTTATGTTTCTATTTTACATTTTTATTGGTAGTAGAGTAGTTCGACTTGATCAAAAAGTGTGGGCAAACATGGCTTAATTCTAAGTTAAACTATAGCTGATGTTTGAGCAGAAATGATATGAAACAAAGGAGTGTCAATACCTCTGCAATTTTACAAAATAAAGTAAACACAACAAAAAGATCAGTCATTTAGACCTGATTACAAAAGAAAAGAAAATACATGGAGTAGCAAATACTTTACAGCTTTCAGCTCTATCTATAAAAATCTATTATTATACCTGTATATTTAGATATCTATGGAAACTTATTCTTCATTTTGCTTCTTTTTTGTTTTTTCTTTAGATAAAACCAAAGAGCCTGCCCTTCCCGCTCCGAAGCCCGTCCCACCTGGAATCCACCCCTCCATAGTTCAATCACATCATCACGTTTCTGCTCTAATCCCGGGTCCTGGCCTCTACATGGGGCCTGGCGCTATCGCCACGGGACTGCCAGCCTCCATCATCGCTCAGAGGACCAATGAAGAGGAGAGGTGGTTGGCACGGCAACGCAAGCTGCGTCAGGAGAAAGAGGATCGCCAGTACCAGGTGTCTGAGTTCCGCCAGCAGGTTCTGGAGCAGCATCTGGATCTAAGCCGACCGAATGAAGCGGCGGATCACAGAATAGATTCACACAGGTGAGAAAAGTCCGTAAAGTGTTTGATGAAGAGTTTTAAAGCATTAAAACATCTGTTTGAATTTAAAAAAAAAGTTTATTTTTTGACAAATTCTGCAAATTGTGGATTGTTTTTAGAACATAACAGCTGTCATCAACAATGAACCACTGTATTTAGAAATTGGAAATATATATTTTCTCTTTTTCTCTATCTGGGCAGTTTTGAGAGGTCTGAAAGTAGAAAGCTTACATTTGTAGGGGGTTGTTTTGTTGTTATGAAATCGATAGTAGTTGGTGGGTTTTGGAGCCGACAAAGCTGGCAGACTTCAGAAGTTTGTTTCCAGGCAGAGTCAGGGCTAAAAAGATAAACCCTATCAGAAGCATCATATCTTTATTTCAGAGCCACAATGTTCTGACATGTTGAGTAGCAATGGCGTTCAGTCAGTTAGAAAGTGGGGACTACTAATGCACACAAAAATGAATTCTCAGCTAATCTTCTCAACACGTCCCCTCCCCCCACCTTTTATTGTTAACATCTACATGTTTGTGTTGTGTGAGATTTAGAAGTGACGTTGTGAGTAATTCTGGTGGAACAGGAGCGATACACAAACATGTGGAGCCATATAGTATAATCGCTTAATCACCAGCTGCAGATTGCAGATAAGACACACACTTAGCCATTCACACACAATTGGGACACAAACAGTAGGCAGTTTGACTCAGGGGTGGGCAAACTTTATGACTTGTGGGCATGCAGGGTCCAGAAAGCCTAATTTATTACTGATGTGTAGAAAATGTGTTAGACACTGATTTAACTTTAAATATTTCAAACTAAAAACTCATAGTGATTCATGTAGTTTTCTTCTTTCTTTTTGCTCGACTCTTTTATGTGATTAACTGCAACTTTACTCTCATTTTTCTCATCTGCTATTAGGACTGGAAGGCTATAATTACCAGCAAGATAAACAAAATTAAATTAAATCTAAGGTGAAATAAAATTGTTTACAAGTGAGTGGAAGAATCAAAAAATATATTTTTCAATTGGAAAATTCACATTTTAAAAAAAGATCACCATTCATTGGAAAACACTTGAATTGCAAAGAAAAAAAATAACAAATTTATGTAAAATGTTTTTATTTAATTTAATTTATTTATTAATTTTTACTCACTCTATGCATACTTCATCGGGAAAATTTGTGTGCTGCACTCCTACACCGCAGCAGGCTGCCACAACGGCACCAATGGTGGGAGAAACAGGGGGTTAGGCGTCTTCTCCAAGGAATTGGAACCCACAAACTTCTAGTTGACTTCCGGTCTGCGGGCGAACGCGCGAACGCTGAGCCACCATGTCCCCCTTAATTTTTTTAATTTAGTTTTGGGATTAAAAGTTTTAAGGTGCCTTAGTGTACATCGTCCTTGGGTCATAGTTTACACACCTCTGGTTTGGCTTGTTATGCAGTATGAGATGAAATCACTCGAAAATTGATGATTTAGAAAATTTACATCATCAATGAACAATGTTTACAGATTCCCATCTAATGGAAACCACTGGCATGACAGAGAAAAAAAAGGAGTTATTAAAAGATAGATTGACGTGATTTCCTCACGTTTGGTAGGCTGGATAAAGGCTCGAAGGGCACAGATGTAACGATATGCAAATCACATAAGATATTTATCACAATACTAGGATATCAACGTTATTATTACGTCCTTATCGTGCAGTATGCGGTGCTCCCATGTTGTTAGGTCATTCTGTGGACCAACTCTCCATCTGCTTTTCTTTCTTTAGTATTTCTAATTACACATCGGGGTATTTTACTTCTCTGTTTGCTCGGGTCATTAAATATAATTCTCTTTTCCTTCCTTTTTTTTGCTTCAGTGTCAGTCTTTGATTCCCTGATAGCCTCTTATGGGAATATTTCTCCCCATTTCCTTCTCGGTGTGTTTGTGTGCTATTTAACAAAAGCCTCTGAGATCAAAAAGAGGCCTGTGTATCTGGAGGACAGTGTGTGCCTTGGCCACATCCTCGCTGCTCTGGGCGACTCTGGCTGGGCTTGATAACGCCGCTGCACACACAAACATGCACACAAACACACTAACAAGCTTTAGAGCTTGGTGTGTCTGCACAATAAGCACGTGTAGAAAACTATTCTTTCTGAAATTTAGAGAGGGTGTTTGTGTTCTTTCACATCTAACAGATGAACAATCTCTTCCTTTTAGATCCATACCAAATCACCACGAGCCAGGAAGCAGAGAGCATCACCCTCATTTAGGCGCTCCTCCGCCTCTGATCTCACCCAAACCTCCTCAACCTTCACGCGAGCACCCGCCTCCGCCTCCCACCACCTTGTGGAATCCTGCATCTCTGATAGAAACTGCCTCAGAGTCCAGACGCAACCACGAGCCCTCAGGAATGGGCCACTACGAGCTCAATCATCTTCCCCCCGGACCTTCGAAATTTGAAGATGGAACCCGCAGGACAGACATGGGAGCGGTGGAAAAGTATCCCCCGCTGAGAGTCCCCTCAGGCCTGACGGAGCCCAGCACCTTCCTGGCTGACCTGGAGAAATCCACCCAATCCTTTTTAAACCAGCAGAGGGCGTCACTCTCTCTAACGAGCCAATATGAAATGGAAGGAAACATCAAGAGCAGCGCTGGACTAAAAAGCTTTCAGGGACTCGCAGGGTCGAGTAGACATGGACAGGGAATCGGCCTGGTCTCTGGGTCGGTCGTTAGTCAGGTAACCACGCTGGGGATGGTTCCAGAAACAATGCTGATCTACGACGAGTTTCTACAGCAACATCGAAGGCCTGTTAGTAAACTGGACCTGGAAGAAAAGAGAAGAAGGGAGGCCAAAGAAAAAGGTGTGTTCGTCTGCACACACATGGGTGTTTCACTGTTTCTCAGTCACTTTCGTTCTTTTCTCAAAACAGTTGGTTTGACCTCCGTAAACGTTTAATCATTTGTGCATACATGACTTGAGCATTTTCAGATGATTTCTGACATTCCTTTATTGGAAAACCTTTTCAGATAAACTATCATGAAGACATTATAATAAAATTTATTTGAAGCCTTGTTAATAAGAAATGAAATCAGTACTTTTCCTTTTGACAGGACCTTCACTTTCATTGACAATTAGACACGATTTGGAGGAATAAACTCTCAATTTTGAGCAAGTTAATTTGGCCGGTCATCCACCAGTTTCGCGGTCTGCACGATCTGTTTTGAAAAATGCGCTACTTGTTGTGCAAATATGAATTGAAAGTGACTGAGATGAAAACTGTAGCGTAACTCTTTTTTTTATCACGATGTTCATCACCTCCACAGGATACTACTACGAGTTGGATGACTCGTATGATGAGAGTGATGAGGAAGAGGTGCGAGCCCATCTCAGGAGAGTGGCGGAGCAACCTCCGCTCAAACTGGACGACTCCACAGAGGTAAAATAAAAAATTCACGCAGAACAGATTATTGTAAATAAAGAACACTATTATTCAAGATAAATTTATTGCAGAACGAAGATGATCATTTTCATCTCTCCATGTAGAAATTAGGCTTCCTCAGGGTGTTTGGACTGACCACGGTGAGCCGGCGTGATGAGCTTGTGCAGCAGAAGAGGAGGAAAAGGCGGAGGCTGCTCAGGGAGCGCAGTCCTTCTCCACCCGCCTCCCAATTCAAACGCACTCCTCCTCCTTCTCAGCTCGTCACTCGCTTCACACCTGAGGAGATGGACCGAGCGCCGGAGCTGGAGGATAAGAAGCGGTTTCTCAACATGTTCAAACTGTCCCACGTCACCACGCAGCAGAGAAGAGGTAGTGTTTCAACCCACAAAATGTCTATGCTTCTGTAACACTGTCATGAGTGCAAATTTCTCAAACCAAAGAAGGGATTTTAATAAAACTAATAAAACACTCTTAGAAAGAGTGTGGATAAAATCCTTTCAGGTATTATGAGTATGACCAAAGAGTGCAGTCTTTAGTCTAGATTTGAACATTGCTAAAGTAGAGCCATGTCTCTTGTTCTCAGGAACACCGGCAGATTTTAGCCATTGGAGTTAGTGTTGATCGTCCCAGTGTTAAAATTCAGCAAATATTTTTGTCGAATGTCATGATTAACGGATAAAACTCGCACCAAATATTTGAGCTATGCCTCAAATCGGACTGATAAGCAATGAGTAAAATGTTGCACATTCCAATCTAAAATTGCAGAGATTGTGTGGTTACTTCTTTCAGATAAAGGAGAGGAAGGACAGAGGCAGTTGTTTTACATCCTCACACTTCCATTTTATTGTAAACTGAACACAAACAGTGTGTTGAACACAATAAACCTGCAAAGAAACTCCAGCAAATCAATGCTAATAATAAATAATAATTTTACAAGTTATCCACGTTTTACACATAAAGTGGTCATTCTTCAACTTTTTCACACAAATGAATTGAATTAAATGATCATTTTTAAACGGTAGGCTTTTTTTTTTCTTCAGTATTCAGCTTCAAATACATCTACATGTATTTATTTTACCCTGTCACACATAAAACTCAAACGCTGCGTTCTCGACTTTAAAAGGAACATTCTTGGTTTTTAAAGCTTGCTGATGCTTCACTTCATCCGCAGCACACTTTCAAAAACATGCTGACTCGAGTCTCAGAGGACAATTACAAGAGGGTTAGAAAATGACCATGTCAACCTGATAACATCTTTTATTAAAAAGAGAGCATATTAAAATTCCTGTGCAGAATACGACGCTCTACATGGACCCATGTGGAGTCATTTGTACACCTACATGTTTGACATGATTGATTTTGGAGTCCCTATTCTGCCCCTCCCACCTCTGTTTTAACTCAAATAGAATTTAAATCTTATAAAATGTCTTTAGGTTTCTCAAAAGCTCAAACTAAATTTTCATATAATCAATGTTCAGGTATGTAGATGATGTAATTATGATGTATATTTCAGACAATGAAAAGGTAGCCGAGCTGCTTCAAGCCATTAAAGAGAAGAATGTAACTTTGGATTCCATTCGACATGCTTCTCATCCGCTGTGTAAGACCCCCCCAACGCAAACCTCAGGTTAGACTTTTTTAAAAAAATGTTTTAAGTAAGTTTAGAGTTTAAATCTTAACCTGATCATGACTAACGTGTTTAAATGTTTACAGATCCAACATTCGCTGTGCCCTCTTCTGAATCAGAAGACCACCACAACGTTCGACCACGTAGCCCCCCCTCACGTTGCCCAGCATCCCCCAATGGCCATCCCAAACCTCTCGGGGAAACATTAAGACCAAAGGCACCCCCGTCTCCAGCTGTCTACCCCGACAAGGCCCGGGGGCCCGGTGAGGGACCAATCACAAAGAGGAGCTCCAGCCTGCTCAACAGTTTGCGGCCGCAGCTCCCCCTGCAGAGCAAAGAGGGGCTTCACAGTGTTAACGGACGCACAAAAGCCTGGGACAGCTTCACACCGGAGGAATTTGCTCAGCAATTTCATGAATCTGTACTTCAATCCACTCAGAAGGCCTTGCAGAAACACAAAGGTAAGGAAAATAAAAAAACAGCCTTATATTCGTCAGAACTAATGCTGCACAATATTTATAAAATATCAAATTGCAATTTCTCAGAATCATATCACAAAATTAGATTGACTTTTTTTAACAAGCTCTTTTACAATAATTGTAATTAAAATAAAACAATCTAACCTGTTAGTTTTTAATGATCGGACTGTAAAGCAATGAATAAAAACGAATACCTAGAAGTTTGCATGTGACCACAGGCACACACAGTTTATAAAACAAGAAACACAACATTTGAAAAGAACTTTTTTGTGAAACAAAAAAGCGTTTAAGTTTGAGCAATAAATACATTTTTTCAACTCTGAATCTTTGGTAAACAAAGCAGCAAAGAAACTGTTCATCTGGAAAAAAAAACTTTCCATTAAACTTAAAATTTCTTATTACAGTTTTAACAGTATTATTTATAGGAGTGTAAAACCCTCGGGTGGTCGGTGATGTTGTTGTGGAATTTTCTTAATAAGTTGTCACACAAATGAGAAGTGAAAAATAGAATTTAATAAAGTAAAAAGCTTAAATGCTGCAGCATTGGAAGTTCATGCAAACCAAAGTTTGATCGGCAAAAGTTCAACGGATTTGACCAAACACGTATTTTAGGGACCTCTATTGTTAGGAAGGGCTTCTCTGTTGCTAGGCTGGATGTCTCATTCTGGTAGGCTATGCAAATTTAGTTGCTCTGAACATTATGTATGATAGGCTAATAATTTATCAATGGGCTGAACAAACTTCATATGTTGTTATCTTGCACCTGCAACTTGCTGGACAGATGCTGCATTGTTAGGATTAAGTTTGTAAAATGTATCTTTGCTTGTCCCTGAACAGCTTGGAGTCTGTGTAAACAGGCTGGAACAAGATTCTCACACCATGGATGTTAGATAGGTGTCTTATTTCATCACATCAGGTTAATTATAGACACCCATTGTCATTAAGATGTTTTCAAAGTGAAGAAAAATTCTACGTAATCTTAAATTTTCTACCACATTTTGTATTTTTAAAGTAGAAAACAAAAAGTTACATTTAAATGAATGCTAGCAACCGTAATAATATGTTTCTCCACTTTACACGTTTTTTTTAAAAGATCCTAAATAATAGTGTAAACTACCTGTCAAATCAGTTGGCTGCTGAGAGAGGGTGTGTGACAACAACAAGAACAATTGTAGTTTCCTTGAGATTCGATGATTGCAGGTGATGATAATTGCGTGTCAATTTGATTTTGATATGCCATCCAGCCAAGTAAGACCTTAAATATTTCTTTATACAGTATTTGGTTTCTGTTTTTGTTTTTTAGGGGGAGCCGCTGGGATGTCGGAGTCGTCTCACGTCCAGGAGTCCTCTGTTCACTACAACATTCCCGAGCTTCGGACGCCACATTCACAGTCTCACTCAAACGCACCTCCGTTTCCGCACCCGCTGTCTCACCCGCTGTCACACTCGCTGTCGCACCCTCAGCCCAACGGGCAGCACTTTTCAGCGCCCCTTCACAAGGACGCCTCAGGGATGAGGGAGGAGCTTTCTGGTCCGGAGGACTCTGAGGAGGACGACGATGAGGAAGAAGAGGAGACCCCGGTTCCCAAGTGGCAGGGAATAGAGTCTATCTTTGAAGCTTATCAGGAATATATTGAAGGTTAGTGAAGCACACACACATCTAAAATAATTTAACTTTTTACAATTAGTTAAATTATGATTAATTAATAGATTAATTAATTAGTTAATTATGATCAAGACACCCATTGTCATTTAGATTTTTTCAAAGGGAATATTAATCTTACTTAATCTTAAGTTTTTTTACCACAACATCAAGGTCACAAATTTATGGCCCATGCAGATGCCTCTTATTTGAAGCCTTAGCATCGACATTTTTTATTATTCTTCTTTTCTGTTTTGTAATTTATGTATTTTTTATCATTTCAGAGCAAAGTTTGGAGAGACAAGTGTTGCAGAGCCAGTGTCGAAGACTAGAAGCCCAAAACTACAGCCTCAATCTAACTGCTGAGCAACTGTCTCACAGCATGGGGGTGAGACACGCACACACGTTAAACGCAAAGCCGTTTGAGGAAAAAACAGCACTGATTCAGGCAAATTAGTCTGAAATATAAGGAAATAAATTCCAAATATTTTATGTTTGGGGTTGAATTAAACTCAGATTTACCAGACCCGCTGTTCTTCAAAGTCTAGATCACGGGTCAGAAACAAGAGAGCCATTGGACCCGTTTCCATATGAAATCTAGAGTAAAACGACTGTATTTATTCGAGTATAACGAACGCCCAATCGTGTGAAATCATCTTTGTGTAAATCTGCTTTTCAGCTGAGAAGCCACTCTTAATCTAATGCAGAACTTCTCAAATAGTGGGGCGCGCCCCCCTGAGGGGGCACGACGTGATGCCAGGGGGGGGGCGCGTGTGACCCTGTGGAACATGTTTTTTTTTTTTTGCGTACTAGAATAAAGTGTAATTGCACAACCACAACAGTGGTTGGCGCTCTCGTTGTCAGAGTGTGCACAGGGAGGATTGACTCTATGGTGTAGAGCAGGGTTCCCCAACCTTTTCTGCTCCACGAACCGGTTTAGTGTCTGACAATATTTTCATGGATGTGGTGAAAGGTAAGATGATGAGACCAGCCTGAAAAAACTGGCTTTTTAAAATTAATAATAATAAACTTAAATCCACTTTGTCTTCACGAGAAAATTTATTAACAGCGTCTTTATAATGTGGAAACATTCTCTCTGCTCAAAAGCAATCTTGTTGCCATGGTAACGGTAACATATACCTTCAAAATAAAAAACATCACAAAAACAAAGTGGCCTGATGGTTGGGAACCACTGGAGTTTTTTGCACCAAATTTCTCGAAGACAGCACAGAGCAAGCTATAGGCTTTGAAAAGCTGTGTACTGCAAAACGTGCTCATTGTAGCCTCTAATTCTGACTTCCTTATTTTCATTTAAAAAAAAAAAAAAACAGCACAGATTGATTCATTTTTGTTTTTTAGATTAAAGTGTTTTATAGTTTGTGCTCCTGAGGTAATGTTGCTGATCAATTTAAATTTATTGATTTTATTTCCTTTATTTTTCAGTATCAAATGGTTTAATTAGTCAAAAATGTTTATAGTTTAAATAAGAATTTAATTTTTTTGAATTTCATGTTAATTGATGCACTTTAAATCTTTTCTGTTACAAACTAAAAAACAATGTTAATAAAGCTGTTCTTTTTTTTAATTGTTTTCTTTAATGTTAATGAGAATACAATGTTATGCAGATGTGTACTTAGAACAATTTCATACACAAATGATACTAATTATATTCACGGCGGAGGGTTGGGGGGTCCGAAATATTTTCTGCTTCTGGGGGGGGCGCAGCAGGAAATAATTGAGAAGCACTGATGTAATGGATCTTTGTGCGTTCTGTGTTTTTTTTCTTCTAGGAATTGATGTCCCAGAGACAGAAGCTGGCTGTGGAAAGAGAAAAGCTACAAGCAGAGCTGGAGCACTTCAGGAAGTGTTTGACACTGCCACAGACACACTGGTCCAGAAGCGGCCATTACAAAGGCTACCCTCCGAGGTGACCCCGACATGCTGATCTGATGGCCTCCCTTTGAGTATGGCCCCCCTCCCTCACAGATCCAGAGTTTATTTTTTCCACAGCCTGGTCCTCATGGCTTCACACAGGTGACCGTGGCTGCTGAGATAGGACGAGTGAAACGAACGTTAGTTTTTTTTGGCTTGTCGGGTGGACCGTGCTGCAAGCCGCTAACGCCTGCCAATGTAGCCAACATGAGATCAGATGGAGCAGAACAACCTGAAGATCAACATCCTGCTTTTCTGTTCAGTCCTCTGCATCCCTCACAGCCACAGTTACACAGACAATCCTGCCAATGAGGGAGCAGCTACTATCCCTAGAAGGGAACACGAAGGCTTCCGCTCAGTCCGGACTGATTACTTTTCTCTTATGTTTGTTTCTTTACTCTTATTTTCTTTTGAAATCACAGCGGCCATGTGAGCTTTTTGAACTGGAAATGCACTTAAGATTTAAAGCTGAAGAACTACCTGGTGGTACTGTGTTACAGCAAAGAACTGTTCCAATTAGGAAAAAAAAAAAAAAAAAACCTTAGAAATGCACATTGTTTTTTTTTTTGGAAAAGAATTAAGAAAAATGTTTTATTTCTAAATAGAAAATTTGAAAATAAGAATTTTAAAAGGTGCTTCAGCCTTGTATTGTAAATAATATGAAGACTTAAAAGAATTTTGTATGTTTTTATTACTTTAATCAATGTTCTTTTGAAAGAAAAAAAAAAGCTTGCCATTTTTTTATATGTTTCTGCTTTTTTTTTTTTTTTTTTTTGGAAGGGGTTGGAAAACAAAAAGCCTTGCTTTTTAGTGTTTGTACTGCTGCTGGCCAGAACAGCTCATATGAAGACGTTTAGCAGGATGACGTCCTGTCCCGCCCACTGCTCACCTCACCTGGTCTCACATCTTTTCACACTCCCTTATTCACAGCAACGCATGTGTGTGTGTTTACCACATGCTTCATTGCTAGTAGTTTAAACCAAACACACACCATCAAACAGTCTGTGGGGGTCTCATACAAGTTTGAAAGATATTCCCGCATCAAACACCTGAAATTTTTTTGTTTTCATTCATGCACGTTTGAGAAATCTGCGAGTTCTCGTGTCCGGTGTTTGGATCCAATTTGATTGCTAGCTTGCTTTAATTTAAAGATTTCATTCTAAGCCACGCCCACCTTTTAATACAAGCAGGAAGTGTTTTTTACTGCAGCAGTGCACACGCTCTTTTCACACTCGTTCTCAAATAAGTTTCACGCTGACAGAGAGGGGATTTTTTTCAGTGTCAAAATTGGAAGTGAAACTGAATAAATCGACCATGTTTACTTACGTACTACACAACACGCTAAAATATTTTTTTACCCAACGAAAGCACAAGGCCTTTAGCCAGGCTGGCGCCTCACTACGAGGTCAAGTATCATAAACATTAGTTTACAATTACGAGTCCTTTAAAAACGATCAGCTTTACAACGAATAGAGATGATGCTATGATGTCAAACAAAAGCATCTATCCAAGTCTGTACCTCAGTAACGAAGCATGAAAGTCAACCAAGTTGCTTGTGTTTGCAACAATTATTGAAATTTAGAATTTGAAGCCGGAAAAAAGTCAACAGAAAGTGCGGTTCTGTCCCAATGGTGTGAGGTCAGACTGTTTCCACAGAGTGAAGTAAACATTTTATATCATGAGAACAATACCGCCTCTTTAAATGAAAACATGAAGAATCTCTTGATGCAGCTTTATCTTTTTGTTGTTCTTTTTTTTTTCAACTCAGTCAGAATGAGACGTTTGGCCCGACTTTTACAAATCAGCAGCCATTAAAAGGACACGGTGCCAAAAATATCCAACCAATCACCATCTCCGGTATTGGAGTGTCTTTAGCTTCTACTTTAATTTGAGTTCCAGTCGTCCCTCGTTATTTTATTTAAACTTCTTGCTACATGTTTTATAGATTTTTCACTGACAGACAAATTTTCATTTTGACACTTCTCTCTTGTTTGAATACAAAAGTTCAAACCTTCAAAGAAGAAGGAGGACAGTTTGATCAGACATAAAGATTTAATGCTTCCCCGTTGAAAAGAAAATCGTATTGATTTTAGAGCCAATGTAATCCAATCAACCTACAAGTTTCGAACACATAAAAATTTACAGACTCAAGAGTACAGTCCATTACTATTTGACAGTTTCTCGTGATGTAATTGTGAGTACAGCCAATCAGTACGCAGAACAAAAAAGTGAAGACTCAATATTGCACTAAAAAGAATCTGCATAAAAACAAGGGATCACTGTATTTTAATTTAAATAAAAACTTCAAAACTGCCAACAAATAACCACTCAGCATTTTTTGATCAAACCAAGTTTTTTCCCAAACATTTTTCTGATATTTTTTATGAGATTTTTTTTTTCATCCAGCTCATTGGGACTTTTGAGGTGTTGGATGGGTGTCCAAAATTTTTTTTGACCCTGTCAAAAACTCACTTAGATCATAAAACTTTTACAGTTAACAAGATGTTTGATGCAAAAAAATTATCTCCCCTCCTGAAATGTAATAAAATTAAACTTGTTCTAAAAAGTTCATTCTACTTAAAAAAACTGAAGCACAACCCCCCATGCATTCACTAATTTACTGATAAGTGCCTCAAGAATTTGGGAGCATGTGAATGAGTTGCTGGGCATTCTTCATCCACCATCAGATCAGGGACTTTCCATCTTATTCAAACATGTCTGCAGTCTGTCTCCTTTCCAACAAGTCTGAAACTGACGCTAAATTAGTTTACAAAAAGACATCACTAAGCCTTTTTATTTGATTTGAATAATTAGGCTTAAGCCAGAAACGAGGAATACAAATGTATTTCTGTTTTTACACAGCGGTAGAAGCCAACAGTGCAGCCTGAGGGAGCATGCATGCTGAAGAAAGCTGCCAATTCACTGGGGAGGTGGTCGCTGTTAGAGGGGCCTCCTGCTAAGCCCTTCCCCACCCCATCGTGTCTTCAACCCGTGCACGCACATGCAATAGCCCCGTTACTCAGTGGAGGATGTCTAGATGCTGTGAAATCCTGTTTTTAAAATGTACTTGTTTGAATTCATTGTAATGTAATATATTCTTTGTTGAATGTAGTAATTAGGTATTTATGAATATATGGCTGTGATTTCAGACAAAAAAGAGAATAAAATACTTCAAAAATGTTAAATATCAAACCTTGTTTGTGGGTGATGGACTCCGTCTTCTCCTTTCAGCATTCCCCTTCAGAGGTCGCCACAGCAACTCAGTTACTTCCATCTAACCCTATCTCCTGCATCCTCTTTGGTCACGCCAACTATCTTCATGTCTTCCTTCATTGTATCCATGAACCTCCTCTTTGGTCTTCCTCTAGGCCCCTTTCCTGGTGGTTCCATGGAAGAGGAACCACTTTTGCACTATTCCTTTTACACTGCCTTCATCTTCTTAAACTTCGTCACTACCAGGGTCATCCTACACACCACCATCCTATGCTGTTTGGCTACGCTGTCTTCTGCTACAACTTTGCAGTCACTAATCTCCTTCAGATTACACCGCCTACACAAAATGTAATCTACCTGTGTACTCCTTCCTCCACTCTTGTAAGTCACCCTGTGTTCCAGCCTTTTCTTGAAGAAAGTATTCACAACAGCCATTTCCATTCTTTTTGCAAAGTCGGTGCAAAAAGGGTGGGTGGTGCACTCCAACTTTATGATAATAGTTGGATTAAAATGATCACACACACTACACTAGGTTGCCCACACTTTTCTGTCTCTTCGCTACTCTTACAAGGAACTAATTTAGTGTTCACTCTTAAACTGGGCCGTTTATTCCAGGACTGCCTCGGCTTCAATATTATTGATCATTTCAAATAATTAGTTTGTCTTTCTGGTATAATGAATCTACCCTCCAACATTTGTACGTTACAGGTGCCAAACACTTCACATTACAAATGGTGTTGAAGAAGCTGTTCCACATCTCTCAGTACTCTGGGGATGGGAGGGAACAGGGAGTGTCCTGGATGGGTGGAATCATCTCAGATCTTTTTGGGCCTCTGATGGAGTCGTTTGGGTGAGGGAGTGGGGAACCAATGATCCACTGAGCAGTCTTAATGACCAGTTGTTTCACGTCGGCCACCACACCCTGCATCCATAGGTCAGGACACGGACGTATAGAGGCTGCTGGGCCTTTTTAACTATGTTGCTGATGTTAACAGTCCAGCTTAGGTCCTCTAATAAGTGGAGGTCCAAAAACTCTGTTCTTTACCAGCTCCAGTTCTTCACCATTGACATTCAGGCCTGAGTGAGTGGTTATTGTTCTCCTGAAGTCAGTAATGATCTCATTTGTCTTCCTGGTGTTAAGTCTTTGCACCTGGCTGTGAGACTTTGGACCTCCTGTCTGGTTGGAGTTTCATCCTCATTACTGATCAGTCCAACAATGCTTGTGTCGTCAGCAAATTTGATGAGGTTTTTGGATCCCTGGGTGGCACAGTCATGGGTGTACAGTGTGTACAAGAAGGGACTGAGGACACAGCCCTGGGGTACACCTGCATTGAGGATGAAGAGTCCACAAATAAGTCAGTTTGTCCTGACATTACTAATGGATGATAGCAAGTTGTTGCTAATCTACTGCTGTGGTGGCATCTCCCGCAAGAGAGATAGCATAGTGGGAGGTGGTGTGTGACAACTTTGTGAGTGGCACACACTGATCTGTCATTGAAACAAAAAGTCTGACCTTAAAGTAGTGACAAAAAAACGAATCCCACACCAGGATTCCATATCAGCGACCGAAGACGATCCAAGTCATTCCAAGCTTGTAAGTTTATAAAATTATTAGTGTTGTTTTTATTGTCATCACGTGTAGGATGTGAAATATTGTGTAAAAGATGGTGTTAAAAATTAGTTCAAATGTGGTGATTAAAAGGGTGGGTGTGTCTGACCATCTTTTCAGTGATTTGCTCTTACTGTCTTATGACACACATTACTGTGCATTTACCAACCGTTTCCTTAACGCTTCATTTTACTGTCCTCCGTTCCCTTCAAGTTATGTTCACAAGTCTTATCTTTCGATCATGTCTTTTGATTTGTGTGGTGCAACTCTGGACTTTCACACTCGGCTCTCACTCAGAGATCGGGTGAGGAGCTCTGCCATCTGGGAGGAGCTCGGTGTCGAGCCGCTCCTCCTCCAGGTTGAGAGGAGCCTGATGGGGTGGTTCCCGAGCGCCTCGCAGGCGAAGTGTTTCGGGCACGTCCCACCGGGAGGAGACCAAAGGGCAGACCCCGGACCCGCTGGAGAGACTGTGTTTCACAGCTGGCCGGGGAATGACTTGGGATCCTTCTGGGTGAGCTGGAGGATGCAGTCGGGGAGAGAGAGGCCCGGGCTGCCTGCTTGAGGCTGTTGCCCCCGCGACCCGACCGCGGAACAAGCGGAAGGTGACGGAACAGAACTCTGGACTTTGGTTAGCGTTACGCGAAAGTCCAACTACTCCTACAACGTGATAGACCCCTAAATTTGTAAGGAAGTTGGAGAACATATGGATTGGGGATCCTGGTCTGGTGAGCTTTAATATTAGAATACAATAGAATATGCATTAGGCATAAGAGGGTCTCTGTCTTCTGAACCACTTATCCATACACTCAGTCTTCTGATATAAAATGCAAAATTATTTATTGATGAGACATAATCACACAAATTCTCTTTTTAAAAATGATATTCATACTAACATAAAAAAACAAATGGAGGCTCATTTAAAATGACACAAAAAATACACATTGAATTTGATATAAACACATGTACATGATCTTTTTCTTCAAGCAACACAAGCTGCTTTACTGTCATTAGATCTGGTTTACAGATAGGAGGTTTCTGTAAAGGTTTCTACCACCAGTGATTCCAGGACTAGTAGTCGTTGAACTGTCCCTTACTGGAGCCAGGCGTCAGGTTGCTGCGTAGCTTGTACATGCAGTTTAGAGAATCTAGAAGAAACGCTCTGACAGTATTGATCTCCATCAGAGTGAGATTGTCCAGCTACAGAGTGAGACAGAGACGACAAGATGTACAAAGTTTGATCATTTATGGATTTTAAGACCGTATGTGGCTGTAAATTAATTAATGACATTGTCAGCAGCTTTAACTTATGAAGACAAATGATCATTCTGTGTGATCGGTCTTACTTTGGCATGAGCTTCCTGCTGACTGATGAAACTGTCAGCAGACAGGCGGAGTTTGGCGATCCGAGTGTCCCAGATGTCTTTGACCAGAGTGCGGATCGCATCTGCTTTAGGGATGTTGTCCGATGCACTGAGACAAAAACACACGCAAATCAGGACACCGAAAGTTCAACGCATTAAACAGGTTGTATTTCTGGTTTTCTAACTCACTGGTTCAGTAACAGCTTGGTCAACTCCATGTAGTACGGACTGGGAACAGGTGTGAAAGTTTCTTCTGTTCTCTCCAGCTCTCGAATCTCCTCCAGTTTATCTGCAGTGAACAAGAATCATTCCTATTTATGTTTCAGCGAAACAAAACACTGATACACATTTGATATTACAACTTAATATAGTTGCTAGTTGGCTGCTAGATACTAGAAGCGGGGGGGAGTATGGTACATACCGTATGGGTTCTGTCCTCTAATTCTATCTACTACTCTCTGACAGACTGCCTTGGCCGCTTTTGTATCCACATCACCCCAGGCTGATACCTGGCTTTTCATCTCATTCATAGTTCTCTAGTGTCTTTTTACTTAGATTTTTCCACCACTAGTTGGTACAGTATGATTCCCATGTTCTCCACCTCTCTCGTCCTCCTCTGTTTCAGATTCCTGATGGATCCTCTGTGTTCTTGTCCTGTGGATCATCAGACTGAGGAGGTCTGTGTTTGATCTATCATCCTGTTTCCATCAGAATGAAGAACATCTACTGATTTCTTCATATGTAAAGCTGTAGAGTAGAATAAGCTAGTATTTAATTACAGTCTGCTCTTCCCCAGGGAGGGATTCCTCCTTCATGTGGATCTCCATCAGGTCTCTTATTTTTTTTCCCTTGTAATGGGTTTTTAGATATCTCTGTGATACAAATATCAAAACTTTTTTTTTCTTTAAAGATGGTTTGATTTGTTGCTTTTGGAACAAAATAAACTCTCTGTAAGAATTTAAATAAATGTGTATTTCTGTTTAGTGTAAAAAGATAAACTTTACCAACATCCATCCATTCTGGAGGAATTATTCTACATTTCTGTCTTTGTTTGAGGTTTAAAGCCAACCAGACAGGAACATCTACAGGAAGGCCAGGATTAAAAGGACCGAGATCTCCCTGAAGACAAAACACAAAGAACAAAAACAGCAAGGTTTTTATGCTGCAACTAAAAAAATTATATTTATAGAAATGTCAAAAGAGAAAAAAGTCTTTGTTGTGATTACTCACTCCGATTAAATAGATTTTATCCAGGCTGAAGTTTGGAATGATCCTCACTAATTCTTTCTCTGCTAGAAACTCTACTTCAGAAGGATCCATCGAGGGTTTCTATTTATTTCATAAAAAATTTATTTCCACAGCAAACTTTTCCCGCGCAGGAAGTACGTCATCACAACGCGACACCCCGGTAAGTACACTTTGTTGTTTTAATTAACTATTATTTTATACTATTAAATATGGTTTTCAATAAATCAAATAAAGAGATTTAAAGCATTAAATGAAGTTACAAATAATTTTATTTGAAGATCAGTAGTTTTAGAAACTTTAAGTATTCTGTTCCATGTATATGAGGTAAATTTCAAAATAAAAGTTGATTAAACTTTGTTACTTTTTTTTTTCAAATCAAATAATATACTTCTGCAAAAAAAATCTAATTAAAACAAGTGATCCTTTTATTTATGATTTATTAGAATATTTGTCTTAAAAAACAGCAGGTTTGAGTTTAAATTGTGTAAAAGTGTGTAAAATTTGATTTACAGTTTAATATTTCAAACTCAGCTGTAATCTGGACTGATTCATTAATCTGTATTTTTATGATTAACTGTTTGTATTAAATTTATTAGAACATATGTAAATTAAATGTTGTTGTGGAAACACTGTCACTCATTGGATCTGAGACTTCACTTTGTGCAATCATAGTCATTTCAGTGAATTCATTTGACTTATTTTTCCAAATTTATTGCATAATTTGTTTATGGATCTCAAAGTTAAAGTTTAAAAATGACAAACATTAATAACCAAGTTTATGGTGATAATTAGGTAGTTACATTTAAACGCCGCTAGATGGGAGTGTTTCACTTAGTAAAGCAAAGATAAAAAAATAAATTAAACTTGGTTTTAATACATTTCAGCTTATCAAATTAATTTTTAATTTCTTTTGATTTAGCTCCTCATATGTCTTTCTGAATTCAAATAGTATTTTTTAATAAACATAAAATTATGATAAATGACCAATTGTGACCAGTTACGGTAAATTCAAGCTAGATGTCTCCTGGTTTAAATAATTTCCATTAGTTGCTTCCTCTGCAGGGTGGCTGGGGTCTCACTCAGAGTTAGTAGGAGCTCTGAGTGGATCCATTGCTTCTCTGAGTCGAGAGACCCAGCTGGGGCGGTTCGGGCATCTGTTCCGGATGCTTAGCTAGTGAGGTGTTTCGGGCACGTCCAACCGGAAGGAGCACAAGAGGCAGACCTCAGATTCACTGGAGAGTCTGTCTCACAGCTGGACAGGGAAGACCTCGGGATTCTCCCGGATGAGCTACAGGAAGCAGTCGGGGTGAGAGAAGCATGGGTTTTCCGTCTGAGGCTGTTGCCCCCATGACCTATCCCCAGATAAGCAGAAGACAATAGAACAGATCTGTAGCTTTAAAAACTAATAATTAGAGGTATTTAAATGTGAAATATTGTGATTTGGTGTCACGCTGCTAAAAATAATTCTACGACTCTCTTTCACAAGTTAAAACATTTTATTAGAAATTTTGTCTTGCAAACTGACATACAAAATGTCTCAAAATTTTTCTCTCCAACACTCCATGCTACCGGGACGATGATGAACACAGAACCTAAAACAGAAGCAAAGAGAAAAAAGCTTGGATTTTCTCAATCAAGCAGTTGCCAAACGAGACACTGCAAAACAAAACTAATGGCAACATTAGAAGAATTTAACATTTTACATTCAGTCGATTAGAGTTTGTGTGATAAATTTCACACAATTAATTTTAATAGATTTAAATCTGAACCCTTAAATTACACTAAATCTTTCAACATTATAATTAAACACAAAAATTTCAATTTCTAAAAAAAAAAAAAAAAAGTAGGATTCTATCATTTAGAATCAATCATTCTAGAAAAAAAAATCAATCTGAATCCATGCATTTTGGAGATTAGAAAATAAAATTAAAATCATTTTTTTTCAGGCCGTAACACAAACTAGAACGTTAAGGAACACGTTTCTAAACATTTCTATTAACTTTTCCTGAATTACAAATATCTCCTAGATTCCAAAATGATGATTTAATCCTATAACGCTTTTAATTTATTAGAAATAAGTTTATTAGAGACTTCAGTGTGAAACTTTTTGTTGGATTTAAAAGATGACCACCTTCTTTAACTCAGTATCAGCTTATAAAGGCAGACATGGGCTCTCAGTGCACCGACAGGCAGGTCCCCTTAGTGCAAGAGGTTCTTATTAAAATAGAACGTGTGCTACGTGATAAGTAGCATTCCGCTCCTCTGTGTGTGTGTGTGTGTGTGTGTGTGAGGCGGTCTCAGCAGAGATCTAGGACGGACTTGTTTATGACTGGATTGGTCCAGTCGTTTCTCAGATCATCCAAATGATTGTCAAAGTCAATCAGGTTCTCATACGATCTTCCTTCCAGCAGAGCAGATGTGATCTTCTGGGCTTCGTTCCAATCCTCAAAACAGTTACTGGAAGACAAAACGAAGAACGAAATCAGTACATTTAGATGCAGAGTTATGCGTTTACTTTGAGACACTTACGTAGTTACTTCTCGTTTTTTCCACTTGTTCTCGTGATGGTCGTGGATGTGCACTATGGGCTCGAAACAGCTCATAGTTAATCTGCCGGTGTCCAGCTGTTCACACAAACCACAGGAAATGAAAAGTTAAGTCTTTGACAACAAAGCAAAGTCAATAACACATGTTTAGATGTATCAGTGTTTCAAACACAACCAATCTAATTGATTTTGTACCATAACGATCGCTGCATTGCTGAAGTTTTCTGAAATTCTGGATGCCACTTTTTCCGCCACTGCGTTGGGTCTGCACAGGAGAAAAAAAAATATCAACAGGTTGGGAAATTTAATCATGAGATATTTAAGGCAGAATAAATGATGTGTTTGTGACGTACTTTGTATCCCTCGTTTGTTCATTAGCTTGGTAGTATCCAGCGATGATGTAGTTATTTTCTTTACACCAAACATCGATCTTGACGAGCAATGGGAGCAAAACATGCAAGAACAAGATTATTAAATGATTTTTTTAACCATGGATGTAAAAAGAAACATCCATTTGCTCAAGCAAATGAGCTTTAATCTAGAAAGTAAAAATATATGTATTGACATTTCCAAAGAGAATATTTAAATAAAAGGTGGGCAGATTTCTAACATTTCCTGTGGTTGCCTGTTATAATGTTCTTATAACTGTAAAGCAAACTGTTATCATGTTGTTTTGTCTTTAAACCTTGATTTGGGAGCAAGGCAGCATCATCATCATTTTAGGTATTATGTCTACTAACCTGTGGATTTTTTTTTTTTTGCTTATGTGTTAACAATTGTAACTAAATACACATCATTATGACCTTTAAGTCATTTAGAAAAATCATTTTTAAGTGTATCTCAGGGAAATTCTGTTATTTTTTTGAGTAGTGTTTGAGTAACACTTGAGTAGTAGTGTTATTTTTTTTTAAGATTTGTCAAGATTTCGGATAGACTTCAGGTGATTTTAGTCAATTTTGACTATTTTCTGTGACTGGGAATGAAGAAAACTGTTGTGGGTGAATTTTAGTTCATATCTTTGATGTTTTTAGGTAGATTTCTGTGACTTTATTTAGTCTATTTTGGCCAATTTCTTAGTGTTTGAGACTGGAAGTAAAAAAGTTTTAGTTTTTGTTTGAGGTGATGAAGTATTTCAGTCAATTTAGATAAAACTTTTTTGGGTAGATTTCAACCTATTTTAGTAGATTTTTATCCCTTTTGTGGTGGACACGATTTTATCACTTTACAGGTAGATTTTAGCCCAATTCATTTCTATGATGAGAAATAAAAAAATACTGTATGTATTTTGCGTGGATTTCTGTGAAATGACTAGATTCCTTTTGCTTTTTTGGGTCGTTTTTGTCGGATTTGGTAGATTTCTGTGACTGGAAATGGAAAAAAAACAAAACATTTTGAGGTAAATGTTGGTATTTATTATGACCTGATTAAAAAGCCTCGCGGGCCGGGTTTGGCCCTCGGACCATAGTTTGACCAACACTAGTTTAAACATTATTTCTGTTTAAATGTGTTTTAAAACGTCAAAAAAATCCAAATAAACTGGAAAAATAATAGAAAATAATGTAAAAAATAAGCAACATATTGTCACAAGAAAAAAAAAGGGGACATTTGAGTAATAAATTTTATCTGATGAATGACTAGTTTTTATGATAAACTTACCAGATTTAATCATTAATATTTTTAATGATAAACTTACCAGATTTAAAGCCACTTCGAGCATCGGAGCCAAAGCCAGAATCCCATGAAATAAAGGAACACAATCCACACAAAGAACAGATTCCTTCTTCTTTTCTTTACTTTTCTCTGCTACTAATAATCCATTAACAGCACAGTGAGGATATTTAGCAGCATGTAGAAGCATTTTACAATAAGCCTGACTAGTTAGTAAAATAGGCATGTTTAGCTTTTAGAGGCTAGTTTTAAAAAAAGACTTCTGACGTTAGCTAACGTCACCTTTCATACCCACAAAAAAGTAGATTGAAGTTTAAAAATCTCCTTTTTTACCAGAATATGAAATCTCAGCTGTGTTATCTAACGAGTACATGTAATTTTAATTGTTTTTTCTCTTTAAATGAATGAATCGGAAGCTAATCTTACTTCCACATTTTCTGTCGTGTCCATAAGGACCGGTGGTGACGCAAAGCAGAATGAGATGTCGTAAAATAAGAATATTGAAATTATGAGACAGAGATGAAGGATTAAAAAAATAATGACATTGGAGAGGTGTGTGTGAGAAAGGGTTAATTTTAGGCGTTAATGGGATTTTTAAAAAATAGTTTAATTAGTTTTTTCTGCTTTTTGGGTTTTAATCTGTCAGATCGATAGGGGGCGATAGTACAAGAGCATAGATACAAACTACCTGAAAACTCCGTAGAAGAAGAAAAAGCAAACAGCCACTGAATTCAACAGAAGAAGAAGAAATAAAAAGTAGTACTTCCTTTCAGGTCAGAAGGGGACGGAAGCGCTGAAAAAACAGTAGGTCGTGTCCTGTTAAATTCTTCCTATGTTTCTTATTTAAAAAATATACTAGTTATAAATTTGTGTGCATTTATAGAATAATAAATAATTTGACACCACCTCCCCAAATGTTGGTTTGTTAAATCAAGGCGAAGCTAACATGCTAACACCCGGTTAGCTTTCGTTAGCAACGGATTTATGAAAGGAGAAACACGAATTTATCAATCGTTCACCGTGTTTTTTAAGTGTGAATGGTTACGATTTCTTTCTGTGAAATGAAAGAGTATCGAGCAGTAATGTGGTGTATAAACTGATTTTATTGTGATTATTTTCGTCCGGGCGCTGTGACCTTGTGTGTGTAGCTAATGCTAACATTAGCCCACTTATAATATAAACCTTGGAATCCAGATTGAACAAAAAACAAAGCTTTATTTTTGTAAATAAATATATTTTTAATGTTTAAAAATTGCATTTGAATCACTAACGTTGAGAAGCCGTTGTAAGAAAACGTTAACCTCCCTATATTTAAACAGTAAACCCTTTTTTTCCCCCCCATATAATCCATGTTTGATCTGCTGTGAACTTTAATAACTGTAAAAGAAGTGAATCTTAAAATAATTAATAGGTTTTTTTTTGTTTCCCCCAGAATGTTGGCCACAAGAGCCCTCAGCCTTATTGGCAAGCGTGCTATTTCCACATCAGTTTGTCTTCGTGGAAGTCATGGTGAGTTCAGTGATCAGTAATCTGTTCAGTCATCTTCCGCTTGTTCCGGGGTCGGGCCGCGGGGGCAACAGCCTCAAACGGGCAGCCCAGGCCTCTCTTTCCCCGGCTGCATCCTCTAGCTCACCTGGAAGGATCCCAAGTCGTTCCCCGGCCAGTTGTAAGACATATTCTCTCCAGTGGGTCCGGGGTCTGCCGCTTTGTCTCCTCCCGGTGGGACGTGCCCGAAACACCTCGCCCGCGAGGCTTTGGGGGCATTCTGACCAGATGCCCGAACCACCCCATCTGGCTCCTCTCGACCTGGAGGAGGAGCGGCTCGACACAGAGCTCCTCCCGGATCAGTTTTAATATTAAAATATATTAAAATCTAATTGAACTCATTTCAGTAGATCACTGTTGTTAATTAACCTTGTTAGTGAGAAAATAAAACTCTGTGATGATTGTAATCTCAGTTTGGGAATTGTTTTGAGTACATCAGGTAAAGTAACCAAGTAATTAAGTCATTGTTATTTGCACAAAAGGGAATAAAAATATTGTTTTAGATACATTTAAATAATGATGATAAAGCATATATAAATTTAGTTGCTTACTTCCATTTGAGTTTCTCTGAAACATACTGTTAAAATGACACATTTTAAATACCAAAAATGTCCTGAAATGGTTCACAATAAGAAAATATGGTCATAATTTAAGACTGCAAATGAATTTTTAATAACCAAAATAAATAAATAAAAAAAAAAAAAGCAGCTTCATGTTTGGTTGATCATCCACTACGAAATTGACCATGAGAGTGAGTGTGTGTTGACGGCGTGTGAGCGAGTTTATGACGGTGAGTGAGAGACCTGTTCAGGGTGTTCACGCCTCTTGCCTGATAGGATAGACAGCCAGGATAGACTCCAGTGGGGTCACTGGTTCAGAAAGACGAAACAAAAAAGCAGGTTCAGTTTATCTGTGTTTGTCTCAAATATGACCTAAGAAATGTTGATACTTTTAAAAGTCTTTTAGGCAATTGACATGTTTAATTATAAAAAAATTACTAAAAATTGATGTGATTAGAAATCAAAATAAAATAAATTACGGACATTTTGTTATTGGGTTGTTATGGGGGACAAAATAAATGATCATGCCAAATAAATAAAATAGTTAGTTGTTTTGTGACTAATAGGCTTAAATTTTTGTTGTTGGATCTTTTTGTTTATTTCAGAAAAGAAAGAAAGCAATGCAAATCAGATTCTTTCAAAATGTCTTTGTCAAGATTCCTAAAAAATAATGTTGGGGTTTTTTCATCGAAGTTGAAATGAACTTAAATGTGTACATTTTTACAAATCAAACTTTAAAGTTCCTGAAGTTTTAGTATAAAAGTTGATGTCAGGCTCATTTTTTCAGCTAACTGAAATCAGTTTCTCACAGTTTTGTTCTTTTGGCAGCTGCCATGTCCTGTTAAGATTCAATGTTCATAAAAAAAAAAAAAGAAAAACTTTTTCTTTTTTTTTTTTAAGTTTGGCTCTTTGTGACTTCTGTATTTTGTGCCGTTTTATTGTGAACTTGCTCGTCTCATTTACTTTGTGAGAAAAAAATCAGGCTGAAAAACCCTGTTGCTATTTGTACAATTAAAAAAAAAAAAATTAGGAATCCAAAGTGGTAAAAAAAAAAAAAGTTCAAAAGGTAACTTAAAATTAAATTTAGTATTTCCTAAACCTAAACAATAATATCATGGATATTTTTCAAATTTTCTCAGCATTATTTGAGAGCTTCTCTTTTGATCGTTTCAGTAGTTTGATTTTAATCAGTTGGTTCAGGACATTAATTCTTTTTTTATTATTATAGGTGTTGCTAAGGTGGAGGATTACACTCTTCCTGCCTACTTCGACAGACGGGAGAACCCCCTCCCAGATGTTGCCTACGTGCAGACCCTGACTGCAGAGCAGCAAGCTCTGAAAGAAAAGGAGAAGGGTTCCTGGGCCGCTCTTTCTAACGATGAGAAGATTGCATGTAAGACGATAATCACACATTTGTCTGATAACATAGTTCATTGTAACTTGTTGAATATATTAAGTTTTTTGCTTTAAATTGAAAATACTCCCCATTTTTTTCAGTGTACCGCATCAGCTTCAAAGAAAGCTTTGCTGAGATGAACCAGGGTTCCGACGAGTGGAAGTCTGTGGTTGGAGGAGTTTTGTTCTTCCTTGGTTTTACTGGTCTTCTTGTGCTCTGGCAGAGGAAGTATGGTTAGTATGAAAAAAATATTACTTACTAATATTTACCACATATTGTTTCAGAAAAAAAGGTGTGTTCTGGTATTTTGGATGCACAATTAATCTTGCTTTTTTACAGTGTACGGAGCCGTCCCAATTACATTTGACCCAGAATACAAGGAGAAGGAGCTGCAGCGGATGCTCGACATGAGAATCAACCCAGTTCAGGGTTTCTCAGCCAAGTGGGACTACGAGAACAAGAAGTGGAAATAAAATTCTGTTCCAGAAAACCACCGCATCTACTTGATCAAAACAAATCCATCTCAAGGATATGATAAAAATTTTTATTTCTGTATTTAACCATTTGTCCACGTTCCCTCTGTCTGCAATTTTGGAAGACCACTTCCTCCTAAGGCCCTTGTGTAAAATAAAAAGATAAATAAAAATTGTTAAACCAATTCTGTTTATTTAATTTTTACTCAAAGTAGAAATGAGAAAAAGTCATAGGAATACTTCATCATTTTTTTTTTAGACAAACTTGAGGGAAGGATGAAGAATCTAACAGTGTGTCTCTTCAATCAGTGAATCCTCTTTAATTATCTGACTCGTAGTGTAAAAACTAATGAAAACTAAATATTTTTATGTTTATAAACCACGTTGAAAGTATGCACCCATTGGCTTTTAACACAACCTGACCACTAAAAGATAACCGAGTTATTTTGACCTCAAATTTCTACACCGATTATGCAGGTTTGTATTTTGGTGGTGTGTCTGAACAGCTGAAATAAAAAAAAAAAAATAGTAATAAAAGGTAATGAAACTAAGTTTATTCATACAAATATATATTTTATTTATCCAAGAGGGTACATTGAGATCAAGATCTCTTTTTTTTTTTTTTTTTTTGCCAATAGGTCTGCAAAGTATCCCCAATTATACATATCTAACATGAGTAGAAGCAATGCAAGTATAGTTTGCAATTAAATATTTTTGTAATTATTTGTGATTAAATATTTTTTAAATAAAAATATTTTATCAAATATTTTTAAATAAAAATATTTAATTTCTGTAAAATAAAAATAGTTCAATTTAGCTTCTCCTTTAAAATAAATAAAAAAAAAATTTAAAGGATCAATTAAATGATAAATTTTCTGCACTACGTAATGACGTCAAACCGCCTGACGTTTGTACGTCACAACAACCCGGAAGTAGAACCATGCGATTCTAGGTCAAGATTAAAATGTATTTTTCTATATATAATATTATCTAATAAAGCCGTTTAATATAAATAACAGACTTTACCAATATTTGTATTAGTTAATTTACTTTAGAATTATTTATTTAAACCTAAGCTTTGTGGTTTCGTTTAAAAAATCATAATAAGCTACAAAAACTAATATTAAAAAGACTTTATAGTGGTTTTAATTCATCATGGGGAATGGAATGAACAAGGTAGGTTTAGTTTTACTCTTTTTATTTGGAAATGTTCTTGTTAACTTTACATGATGAGCATTAGGAACTCTTTCAGTTTATATTTGATGATAACGTCTCATTGTTTTCATTTTTTCAAAGAGAAATTCATTAAAAATCTAATTTCAGCTGATTTATGATAAATGGTAGAAAATCAGAATTTTTTTTTATATTATGATCTTTTGATTGAAGTTCTTAAAAGCAAAACATTGTATCTGCTAGTTGTTATTTTTGCAGAATCAAATTATTGTTATTGATAATAGAATTGGGAATATTTCTAATCCTCCAAATCTATTCAAAATTAATCAGATTATTAGTTTTAAAAAAGATATATTTAAGAGTGAAGAAAGTCTTTATTCTGATCATGTTTGGGATTTTTTTGTTTGTTTGTTTCAGTTATTTGACATCTTTCTATTGAACATTTGAAACTTTCATTTCCGTTCGTCATCTTCCGCTTGTTCTGGGGTTTGGTCGCGGGGGCAACAGCCTCAAACCGGTAGCCCAGGCTTCTCTCACCCCAGCTGCATCCTCCAGCTCACCCACTAGGATCCCAAGTCGTTCCCCAGCCAGCTGTGAGACATAGTCTCTCCAGAGGTCTGGGGTCTGCCTCTTGGTCTCCTCCCGGTGGGACATGCCCGAAACACCTCAACAGCGAGGCGCTCGGGGGGCATCCTGACCAGATGTCCGAACCACCCCATCTGGCTCCTCTCGACCTGAAGGAGGAGCAGCTCGACACCGAGCTCCTCCCGGATGGCAGAGCTTCTCACCCGATCTCTGAGTGAGAGCCCAGCCACCCTGCGGAGGTAGCTCATTTCGGCCGCTTGTATTCGCGATCGCATTCTTTCGGTCACCACCCACAGTTGGTGACCATGGTGAGGGTAGGAACGTAGATCGACTTGTAAATTGAGAGCTTTGCTTTTCGGCTCAGCTCTCTCTTCACCACGTCGGACCGATGCAGCGTCCTAGTTATTGCTAACGCCGCACTGATTGCCTGCTCTATTCTTCCCTCACTCGTGAACAAGACCCTGAGATACTTAAACTTTGATGCTTTTATTTACTATTCTTGTGCATGTCATCTTGTTATAAAATCCATTTAATTCCCATCATTTGAGTGGTTCATTAACTTTCTTTTCCTCCAAAGTCTCAGTAAAATGAAGATATCTTTATGCATCATTTTAAAAGTAACTTGTGTTTTATTTTCTTTCATTAGATCTTTTAATGCTACAAGAAACAGGAGACATAATCCCATCACACATGTGGGGATCTTTTAGTTTCTCTTTACTGTCCATTACAGGATCAATATAAAATCATTTTATGACTTGTTTTCCTGAGTCTCAGAGACACGCTGCCCTCCTTTCAGTCTGAACTTTTACAGCCTTGAACTTTATCCAGAACTCTTTGTTCCAGTTACTCCTGAAAGCTGTCAGACAGAATAGATTAATGTTCTTAATTTCTGTTTTTTTCTCTGTTACTTAGAAACTTTTATTGAAAGAGAATTTCTCTCATTAAATTTATGTTAATTGATGTGCAGGATTGTTTTTAGTTCTCTTTATTCAACCAATAGATTTAAATTTTTCACCATTTTACATGTGTAACCATCATTTTTTGGTTTGGTTTTGAGTTTGTTTGATAAGGTTAAATGCAGTTTAAATCTCATTCATTCTTTTCAGTTCACATTATTTTATTTGTTTCGTCCTCTGAACCACTTATCCCTAATAGGATCCCGGCTGATTTCAGGCAATAGGCAGAGTACACGTCGTAGAGGTCGCCAGTCTGTCGCATGGCCACACACAGACAACCATCCACTCACACACTCATTCCTAGGGGCAATTTCATAGGAGCTAATCAACCTAACATGCATGTTTTTGGATGCACAAAAACACATACACAGGGAGAACATACAAACCTCACCCAGACAGGCTATTGCCTCGGCCCTACCCCGGGACTTAAATCCCCAACCTTCCTCCTGTGAGGCCCTCCTGCTAACCACTGCACCACCATGCAGCGACAGTATTTTATTTTCTGTTTCGTCGTATTCCGCTTATCCGGCGCCGGGCTGCGTGGCTACCCGCTCAGGCTTTTCTTACCCACAGCTGTGAGACATAGTCCTCTCTAATTGGTCTGGGGTCTGCCTCTTGGTCTCCACCTGGTCGGACGTGCCTGAAACACCTCACAAGCGAGGCTGTCGGGAGGCATCCTGACCAGATGCCCGAACCACCCCACCTGGCTTCTTTCGACCTTAAAAATAATCTTAAAATTATTAAGATTTGAATACTTCAGCTTATAATCAAATCATTTAGGTGTAATTAAACGTTCATTTGACTCAAATTAACAATAAAGTGTATAAAAATATTGTGGAAGTAGTGTTAAACTTTAAAGTCTTTGTCCGTATGAAATAAAGCACAACCTGACTGTGACTGACCAAAGTTTCCTGAAAGCTGATTAAATTTCACAAGTTGTGACCAAAATTGATCACATTTGTTCAAACAAGAAACATTTTAATATAAAATCTGAGTCAAAGCGAAGTAAACTTTGAGATCTGATGAAGAAACACACAGTTTAAGATCCAAAGAAGAAAATAATTGGAACCTCCAAGTCTGAAAAGGTTTTCAAAGATATTTCTAAGCCGACAGAGAACTGCTGTCTGAGACCAAACTTTAGGAAATCTTCCTTTTAATGGTCAACCAACTAAAGTTACGTATTTAGAGTTAAAAGAAACCCCACAACATCTAAAGATCTACAGATATTCCTTTTGTTGAGGTCGTTTTTACTGTTTTACAAGAGAAAGTCATGTTCCTTGCAAAAAAAAGACATCATGAGGATGCATTAAACCTGGGTAAGAAATTAATCTGGATTTAATAAAACTGTCTGCCAACAGTGAGACGGGGTAGTTCAGTTAGACCTCAATATTTGGGTTTCACAACCAAACATCGAGGTCACAAGTTCTTGTGGATGTAATATCTTCCAAACAAGTGAAGGAATTTTAATGAAACTGCTAACAGTTTTTTGATTACCGACTATAGATGTGCTGATGAGGTTCAACCAAAGGTCAGGCTCACTATTCTCTTGTAAAAACTGCCTAAACAGTGACTAGAATGTTGCTCAATCAAACAAACAGCTGCTGGTTTTTGTATCAATTCTAAAAACTCAGAAGCAGGTTAGAAGTAGGTCTTGTTCACGAGTGGGGGAAGGATAGAGCGGGAGATCGATAGGCGGATCGGTGCGGCATCAGCAATAACTAGGACGGTGCATCGGTCCGTCGTGGTAAAGAGAGAGCTGAGCCGAAAAGCAAAGCTCTCGATTTACAAGTCGATCTACGTTCCTACCGTCACCTATGGTCACCAACTGTGGGTGGTGACCGAAAGAATGAGATCACGGATACAAGCGGCCGAAATGAGCTTCCTCCGCAGGGGGGCTGGGCTCTCACTCAGAGATTGAGTGAGGAGCTCTGCCATCCGGGAGGAGCTCGGTGTTGAACTGCTCCTCCTCCAGGTCGAGAGGAGCCAGGTGGGGTGGTTAAGGCATCTGGTCAGGATGGCCCCCGAGCTCCTCGCGGGCAAGGTGTTTTGTGCACGTCTCACCGGGAGGAGACCAAGAGGCAGACCCCGGACCCGCTGGAGAGACTATGTCTCACAGCTGGCCGGGGAACGACTCGGGATCCTTCCGGGTGAGCTGGAGGATGCAGCCGGGGTGAGAGAGGCCTGGGCTTCCCGTTTGAACCTGTTACCCCTGCAACCCGGCCCCGGATGAGCGGAAGATGACAGAACGGAACAGAAGCAGGTTTCCACATCACGAGTGAGAATCATCACCGATGATTTTAACACTGCAAAATTTAATTATTAAAAATGTAACACTTTTCTTAGTTCTTCTTTTTTTAATCGTCCTCTCATCACTTTGTCCTCATAGTACGACTCATTGCTTCGAACCTTGAATGGTTCTTTCTGTGTTTACACAGTTCTTAATCCTTAATCTTTAAATCCATCTCATCCTGACCTGGAACGTTTGCTCTCTTTTTACCGAAGGGAGTCTTGTAACTAAATGAGAATATAAAGTCCTAATGTCTGTTGCTGTTGCTTCACAGGTTGTAGATGGACTCTACCTGGGCAACATTAGAGGTAAGAAAACCGTAAGATTTAATTAAAAAAGGACTGTAAAGTTTTTCTTATCGGTTAAACCACAAAAACACTGAGGAGTATTTAATTAAAAAGGTTTTATCTTCAATTTTACTTGTAGATATTTAAGGATGTCTAATGTGGAAACTAAAGACAGTGGGATTTAATCATGTTGCTTGTGCAGCTGAAACATAACTCTGTTTTCATAAGTGTGACACTCTGAGGCTGCTTCGTTAACGTACCAGTGCCAGGTTTCTAACTTTAGCTGGATTAATAGCTGATCCACATGATGGTGGATACATAACAGCTAAAATTACTCTTAGTAAGTAACAGGAGAAAGGAACCACAGGTACGGATGGAATGGCTGGAAACTTTGATTTATTTCAGCAGCTGCTTTTGTCAGCAATTGCTCAAAAATAGTGGGTTTAATAACTTCTATCATTAGTTTGTATTTGAGTTTTATTATGTTTTATCACCTTCACATAATTGTTTTCATTTTAAATTGATTAAATATTTTCCAGACAGTCCTGAACATAAATTATGATGCATGTGGATCAATTTCTAATCAAAGAATCTTTTTTTTAATTTCTTTCCACGTCACAGATTCAGAAAACCGAGAGAGTTTGTCCAAAAATGGTATCACTCACATTCTTTCTGTGTACAACAATGCAAAACCAGTTTTTGAGGTGAGTGGATAGATCTATAAAATTGTGTTTTATAATGTTTTATGGTTTATTTTTTTAAATAAAAAATTACTTTTATAAATTGTGCCTAAAGATTTGTTCCTGTAATACACCTGTTAGCCACAAGAGGGTAGTATTTAGTTACAATTGAAGCAAGACTTTTGAGTCTTTTTTTTTTTTTAAAGTATGTGTTTACATTAAATAATGTGTCAAATATTAAAAGCTTTGATCTTAATCAGATCTTAGTATTATTTTTGGCCTTAGTGAACTTCATACACTTATTCTATGAAACAAATATAAGTTCTGTTCTCCATAAATCAGCTATAACATCATTTTTAAATCTTAAAATCTCACATTAAACTTTGTAGTTTGATTTACTCTGTTTTTTCAGCTGTTTTTTTATGTTTTGCAGGACATGACATATCTTTGCATTCAAGCAGCCGATGCTTCCAATGAGAATTTGTGAGTACAGCAAAACAAAACCAACAGTGAACGTATCAGCACTAACATGTACATACATGCAAAACATACAGGGGTGCACGTGAGATTTCAAAATGCTTCCCTGCACATCAAACTGAGTAAAAAATATATTCTTTAAATTGCATTTTAGTAAAAGAAAACCAAAAACATGCAAAATATAGCATTTTTTCCTCCCCAAGCTACTGTTTTTTTTTTTCACAAAAAACACTGTAAAACTAGGCGTTGAAAAGATGTCATTTTGATTTTGAAATTTTTCTTTCTTTCATTCTGTGAGAAAACAGCCGCCTGAAACATAATGTCATGAGAAGTCAACTTTAGTGGTTTAGTTAGATGTTGCTCATTGGGTTGGGAACGCCTGACCTGAGCTGTCGCAATCGAGCGTCCTTCCCTCAGGCAGCAGAGGAAGGAAACCTCCCAGTGACATCTGGCCGTGTGCTTCGACCACCCAGGGATTTAATAAACCTCCTCTGTCACAATCAGCAGTCTGAGTGACTTCTGGAAGGATGAGACCAACTGTCACCCAACAACACTCACCATCATCTGAGGGGCCCATATGGTCAGAGCTGATAGGTCCTGCAGTGTGTGAAGAACACAGAAAAGTTTCACTAAAGTTTTTGTGAAACAAGCAGCTTTAGATTTAAACTTATGAGACATACAGAAACTCACATGGAGACATTTTTTTTTACCTGTCCAAAATGTACTCTTATTAAGAGCTTTTTTTTTGCAAGCATTCTCACCTAAAGCATGTTTAGATTTTAATATGATGTGCAGAAACCATGAAGGTGTGAAGTCATTTGCGTCAGCGTTCAGACCCAGTCTGTTTGTATGCATGGTCTGTTTTACTCGTAACAACTCATTTATTCGCCACGACTGTTAATAAAGTTTTTTGAATGGGTTTTACTTTGATTTTATTTTATTATTTAATATTTCACTGGAATTATTTTCTGAAGCACTTTTTGCAGCTTGAGTTGTGGTTAATTTGCTTCATAATTAAAATGATGCTGAAAATTTCTATTTTTTTTTATGCATGGTTTCCTTTGCTCATAATTCTTTCTTTTTTGTTTTTTATTCAATGCAACTAAATCAACATTAAAATTTGACATTTTTATTTTATTGCTGTGTTTTTTAGATCCACACCTAGCATGGAAGAAAAATGAACGTTGGGTTCTGCACAAAAAATTAGCTTTTCTTCCCTCAAGTTAAAACCTCAAATCTTGTCAATTTTTTTTTTTGCAAATCAAACAAGATTAACGGAAACCTCAGTGCTGGGAAGACAGAACAGAGTGCTGAGGAGACATCTTTTTTGGTGTTGTTTAAAGGAGTTTGGATCTCAGGAAGGAGGAAAAAATAAAAGTGACAGTCAGTTTTTTTTTTTTAACCCCAGTCTGTTAGTCTGTCTGCGATTGAGAAACCAGCATCTGTTCCTCTGGAGACTTTATCAGCCAGCCAGTGATAATAAAAAACTATCAGTGTTTCCTGTTGGCAAATCCGTTGGTAATCTGAGGAAGTTTTTACACTTTCAAGTTTTTTTTTTTTTGGTTCTTTCTTAACTGAGTTTTCAATCTGAAAAACATCCATTTGAAGAATTTCTGAAATTTTCTGTCTAACTTTAATTTGATTGGTTATTTTGTTGCCTTTAAATACGTTCCTATTTGTTCCTTTTTGAAATACAATGACTCACATGATTTATACACAGAACAGATTAAAGTTGCTAACGGCCGTAATTTTGCGGATTGGCAAAAAAATGAAGACGTTAACTTCCCTCGTCTGCCGTTCCGTCTGTTTTCTGGTCGACCACAGACTCTCTGTTTGAGCAGTGCCAACATTTTACTCACATGACAAAAGAAAAGTTCACATTTTTTCTGTGATTTCTAAGAAAAGAGAAGGATCAATACACAATGTCAAATGTTCAGGAGTAACATCTGAAATCAGAACCACAAGCAGACAATTCAGTGTGAAATGTTTTTATTATTATCTTATAATCCGTATAAACTCTGATGTTTTAAATCAGTGCTTCTCTTTTTTTGGTTTGTTTTAGATCGCAGCATTTTAAAGAATGCATTGGTTTCATCCACGAGTGTCGTTTGAATGGTGGAGCGTGTCTCGTTCACTGGTGAGTTTTTATTTAACGCTCTCGTCTCAGATCTTCAAAACATGGCGTTTAAAATCTTCACGACAACAAACCAATGACCAAAAATAAATTCCACATTTATTTTTTTTGCTTTTGGGATTTTAAGAGTATCAACTTACACTCGGAACAGTGACTCAGTACCAACCAAAGATGAACTATGATTGAGTTTTCAGGGTCAAAGTCAGAAAGGTTGAAGTCACAAATCTTCTCACGTGTCACCAACAAGCTTTTAGCTAAACTAGCCACAGTTACGAAGAGGTGAAGGCCTATCGTTCAACACCTCAGTTTCAACTTCTGTGACTGAATTACCCTTTCTGTTTGCTGCAGTCTTGCAGGTGTGTCCCGTAGCACCACCATGGTGATCGCCTACCTGATGACCGTCACACACTACAGCTGGGAAGAGTGTTTGTCTGCCATCAAGACTGTCCGCTCCTTCGTCGGCCCAAACTGCGGCTTCCAGCAGCAGCTGCAGGAATATCAGTCCTCACAAGTCTCAGAGGTAAAGCAGAGATCAGAGGCCTCAATTACGTAGATATACCAACTTCCATGCAAACTGAGAAATCTATTAGAGTCCAAAATGTACAATTAGAACCAAAATGTTTTAGGCGGTGGTGTGCACATATCTCTATTGTGTAACTCTAAGCCAAGTCAAAAGCTGCCGTATGCAAATTGTAAGACGTGGGGAAAAGATGACGCTTATAAACAGAATCTGAAGTGAAGTGAGGACAGTGAAATGAAGCATTTGAAGCAGCAAAGAAAACAATAAAAAAGCACAAATGAATACCGGGGAAAAGAAAAATGGACTACATCATGGAAAAAGTTGTCATATGGATACACGCTCACCAGCAGTCGCCACATTTGAACTCATTTTAAAACGTGTGCTTTTATGCACCAGCTTCCACACAATGTCTCACATCCTAGATGTACAAATAAAAAATAAGAAGAATTACTTTCATTAAAACATCAAGCTGGGAATTACTTGGATTGCCTCCAGCGGCTGACATGGATTCCATGTTTTAATGAGAGTTTCTTTTCTGTTGCTACTTCAAAGTTGAACTTTAATTTTTTTTTTTCAGTGACAAATCAGTGTGCGGCACTCACAAAATTGCCAGGGCTTCTGCCTTCCATTCCCATGTCTTTCGCTTGTGACTGCAGCTTCCAAAGAGCACTGCTTTTCACTCCTCACTTTGTGGAACAAAATCTTCACTTTAATCAAATTACATTTCCTCCTGAGTCTTTCTTTATGCATGAGTAATGACAGGCGGCACCGGCTCATTTGCAGGATTCAGACGTTGATTGGAGTGGTGCAGAGATCAAGTTTTTTTATGCCCTGAGATTCGTCACAGAAATTTACAGAATTTCTTTTAATATAAAGCTTAAGTTATGCAAAGAAGTTTTTTCCAAATACAAAGTTTATGTGACGGATGCACCGTGCGTGAGCCGAGGGAAAATGATTGCTCAGCTCAAAATCTATGAATCTTTTTAAAGGAGGTCTGAGAACTCCAGGTCAGGTTTAATTGTAAAATATTATGTATACTTAGAAACTATTTTTAAAGTTTTGTGTAAAATAAAAACAACATTTTTAAAAAGTGATGGCTTTGATAGATGATTATTTCATACTTCGAAAAGCTGGAAGTGCTTTGAATTCTACAAAATCTCATAAAATGATTCTAATCCAAATGCAGGATTTAGGCAATTAAAAGGCAATTAAATGTTTATGGACGTATTGTCTTCTTCTTTTTTCGGCATTTCCCTTCAGGGGTCGCCACAGCAAGTCAGTTTCTTCCATCTAACCCTATCTGCTGCATCCTCTTCAGTCACGCCAACTATCTTCATGTCTTCCTTCACTGTATCCATGAACCTCCTCTTTGGTCTTCCTCTTGGCCTCTTTCCTGGTGGTTCCAAACCCAGCATCCTTCTTCCGATGTACTCTCTCTCTCTCCTCTGCACATGTCCAAACCATCTCAGTCTGGCCTCTCTGATTTTAAAACCTCTAACATGTGCTGTTCCTCTGATCCTGTCCATCCTGGTCACTCCCAGAGAGATCCTCAGCATCTTCATCTCTGCTACCTCCATCTCTGTTTCCTGTCTTTTTCTCAGTGCAGCCTATGGTTGAAATGTTAATCTCGGCCGTCTGATGCATATTTTATTTTTGCAGAAGTTGATCAATCAAAGTTATTATTGTACATAAATATAATTCTCATCTGACCCAGTTTGATGTTTTCAGCTGAGTTTACAACCAAAAAAAAAAAGGTTTTAGATATTTGACTGATTTCAAAGTCTATCTGTAAATTAGAAACTACAAAATGTATTTGCTTCCCTTTTTTGTTGTTGCTGTCAAATAAAAACTCCTCCAATCCTTTACATGAGCAAACAAAAAAAATCTGGATCTGTTAAAAAAGAAAAAATAGCTTTTACTATTATTTTTTTTTCAAATCCAAAAGCTCTAAAACAAAATGTTGCAGAAAATCTGTAAAAAAAAAAAAAATGCTGCAGAAATCTACGGCACAAATAAGCTCATCAAAGCTTGCAAAGACATTTTTTTCAGAAAAATAACTTCACCTTCTTAAAGTTTAGGAGCATTAAATAAACCATCAGTCATAAAGTTTTGCATCAGTGTATTAAGTTTAGTTTGTGAGACAATTGGCGTGCAGTTTGGTGACAATGAGTTTATCAAATAAAGTAATAGTTAATTAGAGAAGCAGAACTGTAAAGGGATTTGCTCTGATTGCATTAGTTTGGCAGCTGCTTGTCACGTGTCTGACATTACAGTCCTATTTCAACACGACTACAAAACATCTCAATGTTTGGAGACCTCCTCTCCAGGCTTTAGTGGAAATCTGGTTGTTCCGTAGTTGTGGTTTTTCCACAACAGCCTCAAATAGAAAGTGAAGATTGTGGAGATAACGTTGAATGAAGACATCAGAGCACCAGTAAGGATAAAAAGTCCAGTAAGAAAGGTGGAAAAAAGGGACTTTTAGTCATTTAGTTTGGTTTATAATCCTGACAAATTCAAAACACTGGATTATGAAAAACAGAAAAAAAAAAACTTTCAAAAACTACCTGTTAGTCTATCTGGATGTACTTACGTCTTCACACGCAAACATAAGAGATCCATACACATATATAAACACATGCATGTGCACAGATTCGTATTTTAATCTGCTTTTTTTGAAAAAAAGCAGATTAAAATAACTTGTAAATCATCTTCTAAATGAACCACAAACAGAAATCAAATTTAAATCGTTTTTAAAAATCTGATCATAACAAAAATAGAAATTTATTCATCTTCAGGGCCGCTTATTCCCTAACGGGGTTGCAGGGTGCTGAAGCCTATCCCAGCTGATTAAAGTCGAGAAGCAGGATACACCTCGATCAGGTTGCCAGTCTGTCGAGGGGCGATACACACACTCATTCTGAGGGACAATTTTGTAGCGGCCTATTAACCTAACATGCAGGTTTTTGGAGGTTGGAGGAAACCCACACATACGCGAGGAGAACATGCAAACTCCACATAGAAAGTTTGCATGTTTTCTCCCACTATTGGCGCCGTCATACGTGGCAGCCTGCTGTGGTTTAGTGCAGCATACAAATTTTCTGGTCAGGGATTAATAAAGTATATTTAAAAAAAAAGAAAGAAAGGACAGTAATCCAAGCCTCGTCCTCACCCGGGACTCGAACCCCAACCTTGTTGCTGCGAGGCCACTGTACTAACCACTGTGTAGCAAGAGTAGAAACCTGCTTCTTCAATCATTTTATTATTTGTGGTATTTATTGACGTTTTCTAAAAGATTATTCTGGATCAGTTTGAGCTGGAAATAGAAATCTGTTTTTTTTTTTCCACAGCACTACCCGACCGTAAAACCTGCAGAGTTTTATTTCAGTCATGTGCACCTCGTGAAACTCTTGAAAGTACTCTGTGGCCACACACGGGATGTTACCTATTCTTCTAATCAATGACAACCGAGAGCAGGTGTTTGTCGGGACTCTGTTTTAGGGATTTTATCTCTACATTCATCTCAATATTTGATTTCACTACGAAGAGTGTGTTCGTGATATGAGTCAGTCTTGGTTTAACAATGAGAACTAAGAAGGATAGAAATATTACTTTCAGATTGAGTTTCACTTCATTTTAGACTTAATGAATCGGTTATTGCACAAAATAAGATGATGATTGCTGAATCGTATTTAGAGAGATTACTTCTTCTCACTTACATCATTAAAAAAATATGATTCCAATGACAAAATCATCAAATTCCTTTTTAAGAACTTATACAAACTACTGAATTCTGTTTTTATCGTAGTGTTACTTTCATCTGTTTGAAATTTTTAAATGAAAATGTCTTAAGTATTTAACAATAATATTAAAATGTAATTAAAGTGTCATTTTTGTTTTTTTTCTCAGTACCGATCGTGGCTACGGTCCAGTTTCCGTCCGAGTCCGTTTAATGACCAGGAGCAGGTGGCTCTGCTGCTGAGCCAGTACAAAGAACATGAGGAAAGTCAGAGGAGGGGAGGCGACAGAAGATGGATGAATCAGGAAATGGGTTAAACTTTCTGGTTAAAGGTACGACCAGCAATAATAGGGAAATTAATCTATGCATCTTCTGAACTGCTCATTCCTAATGGGGTCACACAAGGGTGCAGTCATATCTAAAAAACTATAAATCACGGCCAAAAATAAAAGTATCATCATTTTTGTCAGAACACAAGGGTTTGCTCGCACTTTTTTTTTTACATTTATCTGTCAAAAATGACAAATAAATGGGATCTAAATCAAATATTTAACCTTTACTGAACCAAGTAAGACCTTTTTTTAATCACATAAAGTCTGAGTAATTTATAATAATTGTAGAAAATCTACGGGTTTCAGTGTAAACATTCTCAGTAAAAAAAAACCAGAAACATACTTTTTTTTTTGTTGCTGTTTTTTTGGAATCACTGAAACAGAAAACTACTGATAATCCATGTAAAACGGCACACAGATTTATCCGTTTATTATTTAATGGATGTCCCTCTCCAGATCTCGGAGATTTAAACACACTCTGATTTATCACATTCTATTGCCGGATGAGGCGGTGGCTCAGTGGTAGAGCGTTCGTCCTTGGATCGGAAGTTCGCAGGATCGAATTACACTGAGCTCATGTCGAGGTGTTCTTTGTGAAGACACCTAACCCCCCATTTCTCACAACATTAGTGCCGTCGTGGCAGCCTACTGCGGTTTAATGAAGCACACAAATTTTCCTCATTGAAGTATGTAAAAAATTCGGAAGATCTTCTCTGCTTATATAAGAAGTGTCCTGGAATAAATACACATTTGAATTAATTTTGTGGGACATTAAAAACTTCACCTAATCATTTTTGTACGGCCATTGAAAACGGTCGGCCCCACAGCCTGGCAATGACTTAAACTTCCTGGTTTTCTCTACGTGAGACATTTTTCATACTGCCTTTAAACATCTACGGTGCCATCCCAGCTGCTAAGAGATGTTAACCTTCTAAACAAGTAAGCCATTAACTTTGAAAATTATTTCTTCTAAATAAAAATGTAAGTCCAAATAAAAAAACTTACTGAACTTCGACTGCGTTTTAGAAGGAATTCAACTCAGAAGTCAAAAGTCTTCCTAATTTTATTGTTAACTAGATTTTTATTGTTTGATTTTGTTATTTCACTGTACTTTAATGTATTTATGATGTTTTATAATTAAAAGCATATATTGACTGAAGAACATATCATTATGAATAAAATCAGCACTTTAAAACAACATGAATCGGCTCTTTTTTTACATTAAGTTTGAACTTTATTAGCATTGAATTTTTATTTGATAAGTACGTCATTTGGTTTTACTGGATATGACAGATAACAAAAGAGGGATGAGATGGAGGGAAAAAAAATCTGTAGCAACAATATTAGGCATCATAACGATCGGCTGGATCTGGAAAAAAATAAATCAGAGATGAAATTGACATTGAAATATTTCACAAATTGTGTAGAACACGGACCAATGTTACCAAAGCTATAATGTAAGGAACATAGCGAACAGGAAACAGTTTGGCACAGTGTGCATGTGTGAGTTAAAGTACAAAATAACAATGAAAAGCACAGCAAGTTAGTAAAACTAGCGCATAAATTATTTTTGTATAAAATCGGACTCCCTGCTGACGGAGAGCATGTGCACTAATGTTAGATTATGGGTCTGATGAAGAACAAAATCCATTGCCAAGAACAACCAAATAGTATTTGATTTGTTTTCTAATTGCTCAAATACGCATGAATAAAGTAAAAAACCCCTCAGTGTGTTTTTTTCATGTTGGAATAAATTTTAATCATGGTTTAAATTCTAAATAAGTTTAATTCTTTGTGTGTTTGTCCAATAATTTTCTGACAAGTTTCTTTGGAATTTACCAAGAACTTTAGCTGGAAAACACGTCAGATTTACTGAATGACACGGTTCATCAGGATGTTTAATCAAGCAGATCCCAAAGTGGTTCAGCCAGCATGGTGTATTGTCGTTTGATCCATGGATTAAAACAGTTGACATCATTACACTCAGTTTCAACACAGAAAAAAATGACATGTCATTTTAAATAACTATAATAATAAAGTGAACTTAAAGAGTTTAGTGTGAAAGTAAAAAAAAGAGAATTCATCTCCAGATTTATCTCTATTAAACTTTCATTTGGTTCATTTTTTGTCTTTGTATTCATCAAATACTCGGATCATAACTACTGGTGCAAATGAAGTTTTCACTGTTTTGAGCAATAAAACAAGAAAAAAATAATTGTAAGCAATTTTTAGGTTTTCATTTAATGGGATACAAACTAGTAAATTTTCTTGAATGAGAACATTATCTGTTTATAATCATTTTTACAGTATTTTTTATGTTGTTTTATAGTTTAAGAGCATTTGATCTTTTATTAAAACTTTGATTAAACTCAAATGAACCTGAAATTAAGTCTATGCTTCTTATTGTTTGGCGTTGTATTAAAACCAGATGAAAATATTCAACTTTTTTAAAAAAAACAGTAAAAAACATCCGAAAGAGAACAAATACATTTGATGGCTGATTTATTTTCTCAACCTTTTTAAGGTGAACTATTCAAAAGAAGTTGAACACAGTAAAGAACTCAGAGCAACATGAAAGAGGACAAGTGTTTAGATCTGTTAAAAAAAAAAAAAGACAAAATCCTGAGTAGACTGGCTGAACTCCCAGACAGATTTTATTGGGAAAATCAAATTTTTTGCTGAATAAAATCTTATTTTCTTAAAAAATGTAGAGGTTCATAAGATTTTTATGCATAGTTTTAGTCAATATGACTTTTTTTTCTCCATTGATTTGGGAAATAAACATTTCTTGTTGGGTTTTTTCTGTGAAGTTCTGTTTCTGTTTTAATGCAGTAAAGTTTGATCGTTGCTGAGGTTCGAACGGATGCTGAGGGAACACTAGTGAAGGGTTAGATCTCCTCTTTGAAGAAAGTGTGTTAACCTTTCAGAACACACTCCACTAAACGTACAAGTTATTGAGGAATCTCTCAGATTGCATCCTGGGGGTTTACCATGTTGTCCTTATGCAAGAAGATATCAGAGTTTAAAGATAAAGTTTTTTTTTAATTTACCGTCATATTTTTAGGTTTTTTATAATTTAACCTCATCAGAAAGTTTTGGAAACTTCTCACTATCAGCAGGTTTATCTTCACAACCTGACAGAGGTTTGACATCACATCTGAGTGGGTGCACAAAAAAAAAATCCCCCACAGGACACAGTAACTTGTGACTTTACCAGTTTGATCAAAGCTCTGCTTGGCGTGGGCAGAAGCTTTACAACCAGACCTTGTGTCAGGCCATTTCTTGTAAACAGCAGCAGTTCAGAGAAGAAGATTTCCTTTGTGGGCGGTCCACGCTCAGATATTTCATTCAAGACTCAGAGCTCAATCACTATTTACAGCCTGATCTCTGGACTGTGCACTTGATCAGATTCAACCAGATTTACATCAAACACAGAGTTTGATTCTCAGCTGATTAAATGTAAGTAATTATTTTTATTTGTTAAAATAATTAAAGTTACTTTTTAAAAAAAAAAAAAAATGTTACTTTTGGATTTATTGTAAAATAATTAAGTCACATTTTTTTAAAAATATACATTTTGTTCAATAAATGCTTTTTTAAAAAACATGTTTCAAAGGTGTTTTTTTTTTTCTTTCTACAGATGTGTAACTCAGGAGGTCGAAGGTTAAAGCAGTGGTTGATGGAGCAGATCCAAAGTGCACAGTACTGTGGGCTGCAGTGGGAGGATGAAAGCCACACCATGTTCAGAATTCCATGGAAACACGCAGGAAAACAGGATTACAACCAAGAAGTTGATGCATCCATTTTTAAGGTGAGAATTTCAACTGGTTTTATTGTGAAATGCATCTGATTTAAAAGTCAAATCAAAGCAAATCAATAAATCTGTGAAGCACGAAGGTGTCAAAATCAAGTTTGGTTCATTTTAAGCACAAATTGACTTGATGAATAGTTAAGAACATTTTAAATCAAAATAAATAATGACATTAATTTAAAAAAAGTGATATTTTTGGCAAATATTTTCACAAAAACAGATGATTTTACGTGAAAGATGAACCAATTTTTTCTTATGCAATCATTTTTTTTTACAAAATAAAATAATTCTGAAAATGATTTTAATGTTTTACTAGATACAATTTTTTTTGCCATAAACATAGAAAAATAATTGGATTTTTTAAAAACTTTTAAGACACAAAACCTGTTTAAAAATATTTCATTTTGATTTGAAAAGTAAGAAAATGGATAATTTAGTATTCGATTACGTAAAGCATTTTAATTTTCTCTAGTTTTCTTCGTGGGGCCTGATTTGAGGGGCCTGATTTGACCTTCATAAACACCCAGAGCCTGAAGTTAGACCCCAATCCTCTACACTATTAAAGTTCATTATATCATATTTTACTGTAAAAATAAACCATATTTATTTTTATATCTAAAAAAGGAGAAAACTTTCAGCTTAAAAATAGTTTCTTTATGTCTCATCTGATTTTTTTTTTCAGCATCAGCATGTTTTTTTGTTACCCTTCTTGTTCCTCTCTGCAGGCCTGGGCTGTTTTTAAAGGCAAATTTAAAGAAGGAGACAAAGCTGAACCTGCAACGTGGAAAACCAGACTTCGCTGTGCTTTGAACAAAAGTCCTGACTTTGAGGAGGTGACTGAAAGATCCCAGCTGGACATTTCGGAACCTTATAAAGTCTATCGGATCGTATCAGAAGAAGAACAGAAACGTAAGTCACACTGTCTGATGATGTTCTAGTTTGAAACACATTGACTTAGAAAAACTTCTCTTTTCATTTTGCTAAATGTGTTCATTTTTTAGGCAACAAATGAACCAAATCCTTTTATTTTTTAGATGGAAAGATCCCATTATTGAGCATGGCGGCTCCCAGCAGCTCTGGTGAAATGACAGACATGGAATGCAGCCCGTCTGAAATCGAAGACCTCATGAAAGATGTGAGACTTTTTTTTTTGTTAATTATTTTTTTAGGTTCAACACAAATTTTCAGTCACCGAGTGTTTAAAATAAAAGAAAGAAAAGGATATTTTGTAAATATTTTCCTTTAAGAGTCACAATGTAAATCCACTAATTACAGGCAAGAGGCAGGGTACACCCTGAATAGGTCACCAGTTTTGCTGCAAGGCAAAAAACACAAAACTTTCTTTATCATCAGTTCTTTCAACAAAATGAAGCTGCAGCAAAAATTTTCAACATTTGCTGAAATGAAAAAGAAGAAAAAGAAAATATAATTTTTTGCAAACAAAGCAGTTTTTTTTTTTTTTTAAAAAGTACTGCGTGCACTTTGGCCTCTGTCACCATGTCGTCTTCTTTGTGTGTTTCTGTTTTGTTTAACGCACATCAGACTGAGCATGCTCACATCATTCTGTAAACAGAATTTTATTAAATATTATTTTTTCTGCAGGAGGAGGGTCGCCCCATCCAAGCCAGTCCAGAGTATTGGTCTCAAGGAAGCATCAACGGTAAAAAAAAAACAAAAACAAAACTTTATTCGGCAAATGGTCTGGATCATTTTTGTTGTTTAGTGTAACAAAAAAAACAACAACAAATAAGCAGTGATAGCACTGATTTAAAAAAAAAAAAACTATGCAAAAGGCAGGGTACACCCTCAACAAGTCACCATTATGTCACAGGACCACTTTATAGGTTCAAACAAGAAATTCACAGAAACTGCACAATTGCTGTTCTGATGCTCGAGGGTTTTTGAGGATAGATATATTTTACTTGCTTTGTGATGTGATCAATATATTTATTGAGGGGTCTTGAAATGCATTGAAACAGAATTTTTAGAAGTAGAAAATATGAATGATTGTTTGATTGTTTGATTGGTGATGACGGTGCATCCATCAACTCAACAAACAAAATACGGGACCAAATTGCAAATTAAAGTATATCTATTTAAAATAAAAACTTAGGGATTTCCAGAATTTTGATGGATGCATTTCCCAAAAAGTTGCTGATGCCCCCAGGCGTGACAGTAACAAGTGATTCAGCGTACACGCGAAGCTTTTGTTTTCCACTTCGTTTACCACAAAAACTCTTTATGATGTCATAAACAATAAAAATCGCCCATTTCTACTTTTTTACCCAATTTGTCTTCATGCATATTGTATGTCTCGGTTATAATTTTCTGAAACCAACACTCCGACTTCCTCTGAAATAATGCAAATAAAAAAACATTTCTGAGACTGTCGAAAGGAGATATTTGTTTGTCGCTCTGCAGTGGAAAAAAATTGACTAATATCCTGTTGAACTTTGCTGACTTATTATTTCTCAGTGAGATGGTATTTCTGATGATGCAGCAAAGACATTGCATGTCAATGTGGTTCAAAAACTGGACCTTAATCATCTCTTCTTTCTGTGGTTCACAGCGTTCCCATTGCATCAAGAACCTCTGCCATCAAACCCACACACCTCAGGTATGTACCCACACGGTAAATAAAGGATTTCTTTTATTTCATATTTGCAAGTCTGATCAGAATTTTTAATCCCCAGCTTTCTCCCAATTGATGATCTATTTCTACTATGGAGGCAAACTGGTCCAGAACACACTGGTAACTCATCCTGAAGGCTGCAGAATCTCAGCTCAGCAGCACATGGGTCGGAGTGCCCTCTACAGTTCAGACACCATGCAGAGCGTTTATTTCCCCTCTGCTGAGCTGATTGGGTTTGACAATGACAAGCAACGTTATGTCACACGTAAACTCCTGGGACACCTAGAGAGAGGCGTGCTGGTGCGTGCCAACCAGGAGGGCATCTTCATCAAAAGGTTGTGCCAGAGCCGTGTCTTCTGGTCTGGTCTGGGGGAAGCGGGGTCGCAGTACATCACCATGCCGGGGAAGCTGGAGAGGGATGCTGTGGTGAAGATTTTTGACACTGGAAGATTTTTACAAGGTGAGATTTTGGGGACAAAAAAGATCTGTAATATCTTCAGGTTTTGGGACGTTATGTGGAAACAAAAGCAAGTGGGATGTTTGAGTTTAAAACAGGTGTTTGTGTGGATGTTTCAGCTCTGCAGCTGTACCAAGAAGGACACATTTCTGCTCCTGATCCAGCTGTGACTTTGTGTTTTGGAGAGGAGTTCAGTGATTTAAGCAGCGCTAAAAGCAAACTGATCATCGTGCAGGTGAGACACAAAATAAAAACCTCATTCTTCAGATAGATGGTGAGAGAAATTGAAAGTACTCATTTCACTTTCATCTCCAGATTGCCATGGTGAACTGCCAGCACATGTTGGACGCTGTGAACATGCGTCGTTCTCAGCCGTACAGCAACAACCCAAACCTGGAGATGTGTGACGAAGCAGCGACTGATCAGATGGCTCGTATCTACGCCGACCTGTGCAGCTACAGTGCTCCTCAGAGACCGACCTGTTACAGAGAGAACATGCCGATCACAGCCTGATCTGTCACCATAAAGACCTCAGAAAGCAGTTTGTACAGTTTGAAGATCAAACCAATCCTACATTTTTTTTATGCAGAGTAAGATTTTTTTAACTTAATCTCATCAGATTTTCATTCCAGCTGATTCTAATCTCTGCTTAAAGTTTGTAAAGTTCTCAACATTACATTTGACTTTGAATCATCTGTATTTTTTATATTTTTCAGCTTGTTATTTTCTTCTGAAAATATAGTTTTATACTTGATGCGTCGTTAGAAGGATAGGTTTTACTATCGGATTTTTTTTCTATATTTCATTCAAATTTGGAGATTTCTTTTTTTAATAAAAGCTTTTTTTTCAAAACAAAAAAACTGTGTGATTTTCTTTGGATTTTTAGGGATTTCTTTTAGTTAAAAAGTGATTTAATTAATCACTTTTTTGAGGGGTTTTCCCCCAAAAAATATAAAAAAATGTGAATTCAGAATAATAAAAATTCACTTATTTTAAACACATGCAACCAGTTTGTTGATAAAAGCTCGTGCACTCAAACTTAAAAAAAATTTAAACTTGATTTTCCTTCTTTTTTTTGTCCTTTTTTTCACTGACGTGCAGAAAAACTTTCACATTGAAAAAATACTCATATGTACGTTGTTATTATTTGCCTCCCTCTTAAAAAAAAGTTCCCCACATGAAAAATTTGGAGGCTTGAAACACCGGTCTTTCTGTGTGGGGTTTGCATGTTCTCCTTATGTATGTGAGGGTTTCCTCCCACCCTCCAAAAACATGCATGCCAGGTTAATTGGCGGCTGACTTACTGCCTCTAGAAATGACTGTGTGTGGTCCTATGACACACTGGTGACCTTTTCAGGGTGTACCCTGCCTTATGCCTGTAATCAGCCGGAATGGCTAATTTTAAATGAGATTTTTTGTTTTTTATTTTCACATACTTAATTCATCCCTCATTAGGGAAATTTGTGTGCTGCATTGCATCACAGCAGGCTGTTCGAATGCTGTCAATGGTGGGAGCAACAGGGGTTGGGTGTCTTCCTCAAGGACACCTAGACATGAGCTTAGTGGGATTCGACCCAGCAAACTACCAGTCCAAAGAGGAAACACTCTATCACTGAGCCATTGCCTCAACATCGCTTGTGATAAAGTTCCAAATAAATGCAATTCTTCCCAATATTTTTCCTTTCATTTTTGGCTCAAAGGATCGAATTAAGCTCTATTATTGTTGAATGAAATTGTTAACATATTTGAAGAAGTATTCATTCTTAGAATAAAACTCTTTATCTTAATATAATTTAATAACAAACATTAGACGTGATTCATTATGACTCATTACACTTTTATTTAGTCCAAAACACAATGAGTCACAAAATTCACCAGAAGTCACATGAACTTCACATGATATCTTTGGATAAAACCTTTCACTTAAATTAGAACGCGGAGTTAACGGTTCAGTGAACAGCAACACAGATGGAAGTGTGTGTGTGTGTGTTTATTGATGAGTGGGCGGACTGTCTATGTTCCACCAAAGAGGAACTTGACTTGCAAGTAAGTTTACACCTCTTGATTCGAACATGAAGATTCATAGGAAGCAGATATTTGCATCTAAAACTTTTCTGAAATGTTTTCTTGTAAAAATGTTTTAATCATTAATTTTTTTTCTCTTGCTCCAAAATATCTGAACTATTTAGAGCAAGAGAACCGTAAAAAAGATTTGAAAAACAATCCATCAGATATAAATTTCAGTTTTAATCTATTTAAATTTGCCTTGAGGATGTTGATAGAGAAGTTCAGGGAAGGTCAGAGGGAGCTGCACTGTGTCTGTAGATCTAGAGAAAGCGTATGACAGGGTAGAACTATGGTATTGTATGAGGAAATCTGGTGTGACAGAGAAGTATGTTAGAGTGGTTCAGTACATGTATGAGGGCTGTAAGACAGTGGTGAGGTGTGCTGTAGGTGAGACAGAGGAGTTCAGTGTGAGGGTGGGACTGCACCAGGGATCTACTCTGAGTCTTTAAATGTTTGTTATGGTGATGAACAGGCTGACAGACGAGGTCAGACAGGAATCCCCATGGACAATGATGTTTGTGGATGACATTGTGATCTGTAGTGAGAGGAGGGAAGAGGTGGAGGAAAAGCTGGAGAGGTGGAGGTTTGCACTAGAAAGAAGAGGAATGAAGATTAGTCAGAGTAAGACAGAGTACATGTGTGTGAATGAGAGGGATCCAAATGGAAAAGTGAGGTTACAGGGAGAAGAGATAAAGAAGGTGGAAGATTTTAAGTACTTAGGATCAATGGAAGGTGTGGAAAAGAGGTGAAAAAGCATGTGCAGGTAGGCGGGAACGGGTGGAGAAAAGTATCAGGTGTGATGTGTGATAGAAGAGTTTCAGAAAAGGGAAAGTGTGCAAAACCGTGGTGAGAGCGGCCATGCTGATTGGTCTAGAGACAGTGGTACTGAGGAAAAGACAGGAAACAGAGATGGAAGTAGCAGAGATGAAGATGCTGAGGATCTCTCTGGGAGTGACCGGGATGGACAGGATCAGAGGAACAGCACGTTCGGATCATTTAAGTCAGAAATAAAAGACAACAGCGTGGAAATGTAATCTGGAAAAATATTCACTTCCAATAGTCAATCTTCATAATTAACTTTTTGCAGAATAATTCATCGAAAAAGTCAAAAAGAAGAAATAAAGTCTCTCCAATATTCACAACAAAAGAAAAATAAATCACTTATACAGTTTACAATTTAAAAAAAAATCCTTTTCTGAATGCGTCTGGAGATTTTTTTTCTGGGTCTTTGAGTTGCAAAATTTTTTGTGTCTTTAGAAAAAAACAGTGTTGATGTTTTGATGTGTCTGTTCTAGTCTTTCAGTTTTTTCTGGGCCACTTCATGGAATCACTTCTGATTTTTAGAAAAGCAGCGCTTCAAGGAAATCAGGCAAAAGAGGAATAACGATAACGTGAAAGCTTTTTTTTTCTTCAAAGAAACACGTTTGTGTCATTTTTGTGTATTTATTGAAATGTTTTATTCTTCAGTTTATCAGTGATTTGGATTCTTAGTAGATTTACTCCAATGAAAACAACGCTCTGATGTAAAATGTTTTTAAAATTTGATTTACTTCAGTACTTCTAGGACGCTGCATCGGTCCGTTGTGGTAAAGAGAGAGCTGAGCCGAAAAGCAAAGCTCTCGATTTACAAGTCGATCTATGTTGCTACCCTCACCTATAGTCACCAGCTATGGGTGGTGACCGAAAGAATGAGATCGCGGGTACAAGCGGCCGAAATGAGCTTCCTCCGCAGGGTGGCTGGGCTCTCACCAAGAGATCGGGTGAGGAGCTCTGCCATCCGGGAGGAGATCGGTGTCAAGCCGCTCCTCCTCCAGGTCGAGAGGAGCCAGATGGGGTGGTTCGGGCATCTGGTCAAAACGAGGTGTTTTGGGCACGTCCCACCGGGAGGAGACCAAGGGGCAGACCCCGGACCCGCTGGAGAGACTATGTCTCACAGCTGGCCGGGGAATGACTTGGGATCCTTCCAGGTGAGCTAGAGGATGCAGCCAGGGAGAGAGAGGCCTGGGCTGCCCGTTTGAGGCTGTTGTCCCCGCGACCCGACCCCGGAACAAGCGGAAGATGACGGAACGGAACAGATTTACTTCTGTAAAAAATGATTCAGTCAGCAGAACGAGAATACCTTGGTGCTTGATGTATCCACATTGCCCTATGTTGCCTCCTAGGCTGTTATAATATTGCGCTAAACAAAAATATAATCGAGTTTATGTTTAAGGAAAGATGTGATTTACTGTCAACTGGATGTGTTATGCAAGCCCTGGTTGTCGCGGGTGTTGGTGGTATCTCCAGGGAGAGCGTTGGTTAGCGTCAGTGTGATGAGAATAGGCGACTCAGAGAGGAACTGGGAAAGCACTGAGGACGCTGTCGGTGGAGAGACAGGTGGACCCAAATACCACATCCTGGGACAAAGCCACCTAACCACACACGCAGACACAAATTCACAGGATGATACGGTAGCCACTGACCTGGGATCATATCCTCTAATTAGTATCAGTTCAGGTCCGTAAAACAGAAGTTTCTGCACCTTCACAGGTCTTCTTAAACTTCAACTTTTAATGTTTTATTTAATATAAAAATATATGAAATATCTATTAAAATGAAAAAACAACTGCTTTAAAGTTTGCTTTTTAATGATAAGAAAAATGTCCCAGAAGTAGTTTGAAGAGAAGAAAAAGAGAAAAAAACAACCGATTTGACACGTAAAAGTGAAAATAAGGAAGTTTTCTGGGTTTTAGGAAAGTGATTTACTGTAACTCACCTTCACTTTTACTGATTAGAGTGGAAGGGTGTGTGTTTGTGCGTGTGTAGGTCCGTGTTTAAGTAAAGCGAGGTAAGTTCATTTTAAAATTTCATGTTCAAGACAATTTAAAGTTCTTCCACATAGAATTATAAGAAGTATTCTAGAAAAAAAAAACTTCACACCAGAGTCTGATAAACCAAAGTTTCTTTGTAAACTCAATAAATGCTCCAGTTCCTCCTGTCCCCAAAGTCTCTTTCTATTGAATAGCTTTTAGCAGCATTTTGGTCTCTTTGGACAGTTTTTATATGAGAATAAGGTTTACTTGCAATTTATGATGTGACTATAGGAAACAAAAATCAGTCTTGGCCACATCTGTTCAACTGGGTGTGTGGAGACCACACTAAAACGTGCAGAGGTTCCACTGCCTGCTGTCCTTTTTATTCATATGTTTTTTATCCTTGAGTTAAAGTTTTTACGGTTCCATCCTCCTCTCACTACAAGGAACGCTGGATTGGTCTCTCTGTTTCCAGCTCATCACCTGATAGGCCCCACCTGTGGACCCAGCACACCTAGAAGTCCATGTCAGACACTGGCATTTAAAGGCTTCTCCCCCCATGTTCCCTCACAGGTCTTCATGGTTTGCCTTCTTTCCAGATCGCCTGATGTGACCCCCTGTTTCCTTCCCTTGCTTCCAAGAAATATCCTTTTGGAAATTTCAAGGTTTTTTTTTTCCCTACAGCGTTGCTGTGGACACCTTTAGTTCCGTTCCGTCATCTTCCGCTTGTTCCGGGGTCGGGTCGCGGGGGCAACAGCCTCAAGCGGGCAGCCGAGGCCTCTCTCTCCCCAGCTGCATCCTCTAGCTCACCTGGAAGGATCCCAAGTCGTTCCCCGGCCAGCTGTGAGACATAGTCTCTCCAGCGGGTCCGGGGTCTGCCCCTTGGGCTCCTCCCGATGGGACGAGCCCGAAACACCTCGCCCGCGAGGCGCTTGGGGGGCATTTTGACCAGATGCCCGAACCACCCCATCTGGCTCCTCTTGACTTGAAGGAGGAGGAGCAGCTCGACACCGAGCTCCTCCCGGATGGCAGAGCTCCTCACCCGATCTCTGAGTGAGAGCCCAGCCACCCTGCGGAGGAAGCTCATTTCGGCCGCTTGTACCCGCGATCTTTCTTTCGGTCACCACCCACAGCTGGTGACCATAGGTGAGGGTTGGAACGTAGATCGACTTGTAAATCGAGAGCTTTGCTTTTCGGCTCAGCTCTCTCTTTACTACGACGGACCGATGCAGCATCCTAGTTATTGCTGACGCCGCACCGATCCGCCTGTCAATCTCCCGCTCCATCCTTACCCCACTCGTGAACAAGACCCCGAGATACCTAAACTTCTCCACTTGGGGCACCTTTAGTTACCACACACAAACTCTACGATGAGTTCAGTTTAGTCCTCCTGCTTCTCTAAAACCTCCACATATAAAATTTTTTTGTTTTCTCACAACAAGTTGTTGTATCATCTCCAGTATATTAGGCAGTTATTAGAGCGGACTGACCGTCTTAATTTTTTTCGGTTTTCTGTTTTAAATTATTGGCTCACTTTCCTCAGCTGGTGTTCTGTCGTTTTGAGCTACCTGGTAAAACCGACCTGTAAACATTGATCCAAGAGTAGATTCATTAGATTGTTTGTACTGCTTTGCTGTTTGTAAGTCAGTCAGTCATCTTCTTATCCGTCTATTCCTTTCAGGGTCGCGGGGGGTGCCGGAGCCCATCCCGGCTGATTTAAGGCGAAGGGCAGGGTACACCCCGAACAGGTCGCCAGTCTGTCGCGGGGCTACACACACACACTCATTCCTAGGGGCAATTTGGCACCGGCCAATCAACCTAGCATGCATGTCTTTGGAGGGTGGGAGGAAACCGGAGTACCCGGAGGAAACCCACGCAAACACGGGGAGAACATGCAAACTCCACACAGAAAGGACAGTGTTCCAAGCCTCGTCCCCACCCGGGACTCGAACCCACGACATTCTTGCTGTGAGGCCACTGTGCTACCCACTGCGCCACCGTGCTGCCGTGCCGTGCTGCTGTTTGTAAGTTGTGGATTTAAATAAGCTGTGTGATAATTAATTATTTGATTGTGTATCAGTGATTAAACCAATTCAATCCAGCCAGTAGGGACATCCCAACTTAAATATTTACTAATAAATATTGTAAACTTTATAATTTTAATTGTGGAAGGAAATATTCCCAAAATGAGAAATAAATTTTACAATATGTTGTACATGGTAATGGATTTTTTTTGGTTTTTACAGGATCAATATGTGATTTCCAAGTCAGGTGTTCGTACATTTTGCCTTCTCACTGACAAAAATAATGTCACATCAATCCATTGTCTTTTACTTTTGATTAGAGGAACCAGTTTGATTTTCTGAAAGTCATTCTTCACAGCTGGATTAGAACATTTAGACATGATTTGTCACATCTGAGTCAGAATTATTGCATCAGTTCGTGTCTTTGTTGCTGCACTCTTTGACAACACTGATCCCTGACCGCCTGAGTTGTCTCTGGACAGGAAACACAGGAAGGCGCCTGAAAAATATCCAGCAAACAACTTCTGCTCAAAAAAGAGGAACAACTCTTTCACAGGCCAGAAAAGTAAGCATTACTAATAAAACTAGCTCTAAATTCACTCAGAAGTAGCATCACTATGAGTTGATACTTGAAACTATCAACTCAAACTTTGATGTAATTAAAATAAGTAGAAACGTAAAAACAAACGAATATCAAATGTTACTTATTCATAATTTGAACGTATGTTTCATTTTCAAGAAAAACAAAACTTATGAGGATCAAACATGATAATGGAGATAGAGGTGAAGGGGAAGACCAGAGTGGGCTGGTGGTCCCTGAGGAAACAAGAGAACTCACACGTGAGTGCACAGTGTGTGTGTGTGTGTGTGTGTGTGTGTGTGTGTGTGTGTGTGTGTGTGTGTGTGTGTGTGTGTGTGTGTGTGCATTTGCATCCCAGTTACTTAGGTGACAGGATGTGGTTTTCAGAAACTACCTGTTTGACCTGGTATTTATATTGATTGTGTTAATTAAATATCAGTTTGTATTTAAAAATGGCACTAAGACAAATTGGAGTTTTAATTTTTAATTTTAGAAATAACTCTAATTTTGTTTAGAATATTTTTGGAAGATGTTGACATCTGTCTGGATCGATACATCTGTAAAAACACACTGATCACATGTAAAAGTGAAACGTTTTCTAACGTCTTGAATTTTCTTTGTGTTTCTGTGTAAAATTCTTTCTTTTTGCAATCTGGAGCAAAAAAAAAACATTTACTTTGCAGAACTTCTTCATTGTTGGTGCAACGTGCAGGATTTATTTTCTATTTTTGAGCTGTTTAACCGGAAAAGGCGAATCGTTCTGTGAAAATGTGTTATTTCAGTGTCACAAAAGTGACCAGATGCAGAAAAGATTTCATCAAAAAACTTCTATATTACAGATTAACTTGAAGCAGATTAGACATCGGATATAGAAGAAATTTCTGAACAATACTGAACATTTTTATTATAATTTCTCATTCATTTGCTCTGAAATATGAATTAGCCATGGCCCAAAATCCATGGTAAAGAACAACCTGAAATACATAAATAAATATTCCGGTATATGTATTTTTAAGTTGGCAGCACGGTGGCGCAGTGGGTAGCACAATTGCCTCACAGCAAGAAGGTCTTGGGTTCGAGTCCTGGGTGGGGATGAGGCTTGGAACACTGTCCTTTCTGTGTGGAGTTTGCATGTTCTCCCTGTGTTTGTATGGGTTTCCTCTGGGTACTCCAGTTTCCTCCCACCCTCCAAAGACAAGCATTTGGCTGGTGCCAAATTACCCCTAGGAATGAGTGTGTGTGGATGGTTGTATGTGTGTGGCCCCTGTTCGGGGTGTACTCTGCCCTTCGCCTTAAATTGGCCGGGATGGGCTCCGGCACCCCCCGTAACCCCGAAAGGGACAGATGGATAAGAAGATGACTGACTGTATTTTTAAGTTTTAATCCTCCTTGCATTCAAATATGTTTTTTTTTTATTGATCAAGTACCATTTATTTCTAAAAACACAGCATATCTTCTTTTTCAAATTGTTAAAACATAAAAAAACTAAATTTATAAATCTTGCAGCTTTTTTTTTTCATAGTATTGTTTGTGATTCATTCAAATTTTTTTTTACACACAATACTGAATTTTATTTTTCTCATTTTGTTCTTAATGTTTTTATAAAAAGCCCTTAAAACTATTGTTTTGAGATGTTGACCTATTCAAAAACATTTGAATTGAATTGACCTTAAAATGGTCTTGTTCATAAAATTTGCTCCATAAGTACATTTTCTTGCCTGAGTTGCAGATTAAATTTCCAAATAAAAAGACGACCTAAATCACATAAAATCTCACCAAGAAGCAGATATTTACAACTTGTCTGCTGTTGTATTTTCTGCATGACATGTGGTTAAACTACATGTGACTCCGTTATTGATTGAGGAACAGAGTTTTTGGAGGTTGGAAACCATTTTTTTTCCATTTCCAACTATAAACTGAATGAATTGCATTTACAATAGAAGATTTTTTCTGATTTTAGAAGCTCCACACTGACCAGGCAGCAGGTGCTTTTGGAATGAATTATTTAAAGTTACTCTAAATTGGTTGCAATGCAGCTGAAAGCCCTGCAGACCGACCACAGGCGTTTGGTGAAAGTACATACTTCCCATTTTAAAATACCAAAATCTGAACATGACCATCACATGAGCACACAGACAAGTTACCTGTTAATAAGACAAGCTTTTAAGCAATAATAAATGATGGGTCTTTTTAGGATTAGTTCAATACAGTCCGTTTTCACACCGTGTATTTGTTACAACGTAGAAAATAATTCTGATTTTAAGTCATTATGACTGAGTTTAAATGATTTGGTAAAAAAAAAAGTCTAAATCTAACAGGGAATTAGTGAATATTTGCATGTTTAAAATCAGCAATCAGATAAGAGGTTTATGTGTATTTTTATCACATATTTGCATTTTTCTGTGCTTCGTTGGAGAAAAAGAAAAATTGGTGGGAAGCAGTGGAGCAGAACGTGCAAGTCTAGTTAACCATGATGGACACACTTTACAGCTCACATCAATAAAAAAGAAGAGTGGGGAAAATCCTCTTTATGTAACACAGGACAGAAAGTAAGATTTGTGTCATTAAAGTGCTAAAAAGCATGAAAAGAAATAGTGAAACTGATGAAAAAGAGGAAATGGAATAAATATAAAGGAAAATCTACGGTCAATAGCAACACAAGAGATTTAGAATACAGCTTTGAGGATTATATTGGAGTTATTTGTTTTTTTTTTTCCTTTGAGGTTTTTTTTTTGAGTGAACTTTTCAAGCAGCTGTTGTAGCTTTTTACTTCCACCCAGTGGTTAAAACAGTTTTTACAAACTGCAGCATTTGATTTTTAAAAAAGAGGAATTATTCTTGCTCAAAATCAAAATTTTAAATTTGACAACATTTTACAGCTAGAAATAGTGCTTATTGGAATTTTTTATGAATATTTTGAGCGAATAATAATAATGTTTGATAACATTTCACGTCCTTTGAGCTAGCGTATGCAGCTGAGGGTCTGACCGCCAGGGTCCCCGTCGTTGGCTGCCACCCATAGGTGACCTCACTTGTGGTCACCAGATGTGGGTGGTGACCGAAAAAACAAGATCGCGGATACAAGTGGCCGAAATGAGCCTCCACAGGGTGGCTGGCCTCTCCCTCAGAGATTGGGTGAGGAGTTCTGCCATCCGGGAGGAGCTCGTAGTAGAGCCACTCCTCCTCCAGGTCGAGAGAAGCCAGATGGGGTGGTTTGAGCATCTGGTTAGGATGCCTCCCGAGCACCTCACTGGCGAGGTGTTTCGGACACGTCCCACCAGGAGAAGACCAAAAGGCAGACCCCAGACCCACTGGAGAGACTATGTCTCACAGCCGGCCAGGGAACGACTCGGGATCATTCTGGGTGAGCTGAAGGATGCAGCTGGAGTGAGAGAAGCCTGAACCTGATACGAGCCCGGATGAACAGAGGACGAAGGAACGGAATGATAAAGGATACATAAATTTTAAAGCAGCTTTTAGGTCACCCAAGGACACTGTATATGTGTCATGATCCCCTCTCCTGCCGCCAGAGGGAGCCCTGGATGTTCCTCATCACCATGAATAGGAACACCTGAGATTGATTTCTGATGCCACACATATGTGGAACCTGCCATCTATTTAAGGGCAATCACCACTCAATCATACTAAACAGAATAGAACACTTTATTCACAGAAATATTCCTTCAACGAGGCTCAAACAGAACACAAGTAGACATAAAAGCACTTCAAATCACACACTCTTGACTCATGGAAGGTTAGTATTTAATTGGAATAAAGGATTTCCAATAGATTGATAAGACATCAATAAGTTGAATTAATTTTTTTATATTAGAAATGAACTTTTTTTTTTTTTTGCCAAATTATTCCATTTAAGTTCTAAGCTGAAGCTATTGGAACGAGAACGGATTATATTTGGTAGTTTAAATTTAAATAGAAAAGTCAATGTGAAATATTAGACATATTTTTTCTTGCGGGCTGCACAGTCTTGCAGTGGTTATTATAGTGGCATCACTAAGAAGGTTGGGGTTTCAGTCCTAGAGTGAAGGAGTGAGACTTGGAGCTCCTGGTTTTCTATGTGGAGTTTGCATGTTCTCCCGTGTATGTGTAGGTTTTTTCCGGTTTCCTCCCAGCCTCCAAAAACATGCATTTTAGGTTGAGTAGCTGCTTTGTAATTGCCCGTAGGAATGAGTGTGTGTGGGAATGGTTTTGAATGTGTGGCCCTGCAACAAACTGGTGACCTGTTTGGGGTGTACCCTGCCGGGATAGGCTCCGGCACGCCCCGCAACCTCGAGGAATAGGCATTTCAGAAGACAATATAATATTTTTCTTGCTCTTTTTTCTTCATTTCGAAAAGTAAAGATGATCAGTTTTGCACACTTTTTTAAAACAAATTGATCTTTAAAATCTAAAGTCAATCCAAGAACGTTTCAGGGTCTCCAGCAAAACTTTCTTTGTTTCTTCTTGTTACAAACTCCAATTTTCCAAGCTTTCCTCACTCAGACGGTAACTACTCCAAATTAGTCACTGACCTTAGCTGAGTGTGTGTCGGTGTGTGTGGGTGGCAGTGGTGGAGAAATCCTCCCTCAGTCATTAAACTCGTTACCAGCCCATACTGACCTGGAATACCTTCAGAAAGCAGAGGAAACTAGTAAATTAACTGATTTCTGTAAGAAATTATTCAGGTTTGTATTTTCAAAGCTATTTTAGGCAAAAACTATAAAGTTCCTTTAACTTTTAGGGATGTGAGAGTATTTTTTTTAGTGATGTGAACAAGCATGTTTTATCTGAGAAAAAGGCCTTTTTGTCTCACGTGAGCAGATGTTTTTGCTAACATCTGGATGTTGCAACTTCATATGAAATGTTAAATCAGAGATTAAGAGGAATGTGAGTTTAACTCTTAGAAAGAAGAATGGTTATGTTTTTAGGAAGATAACAAAAAGAAGATGTTTCATCAAACAGGAAATACGGTGTGCAATCCGTCTGAAATGTTTCCTTTGTGATGTCAATGTGTGTCAGACTGAAGAGATGGATTAGAATAAAAATCCAGCTTTTCTAATAGATTTCACCCACAGATTTCCACTTCTGTAACACTTTTGTGAATGCAATACTTGCCAAACCACCGAAAAGATTTTTATGAAACCGCTCACAGTTACTCAGAAATGTTCAACTGTAGATGAACTGATTTGGTTCTCAATTTTATGCCATGGAAAGTCAGGGTCACAGATGTCAAAATTACAAGATTTGTAAATGCAAGGGAGGCATTAGCTCAGTGGTAGAATGTTCACCCTTGGGCCGGAAGTTCGCTGGGTCGAATCTCTCTGAGTTCATGTCTAGGTGTCTTTGGGGAAGTAACCTGACTCACCATTGGCGCCATCCCGGCAGCCTCCTGCGGTGCAATGCAGCACAGAAATTTCACTTTTGAAGGATAAATTCTTCTTCTTTCGACATTTTCCTTCAGGGGGCGCCACATCAAGTCAGTTTCTTCCATCTAACCCTATCTGCTGCATCCTCTTCGGTCACTCCAACTATCTTCATGTCTTCCTTCACTGTATCCATGAACCTCCTCCTCGGTCTTCCTCTAGGCCTCTTTCCTGGTGGTTCCAAACCCAGCATCTGAGGGATGAATTGAGTATGTAAAAAAAAAAAAGCCTTTTTTACACCTTGACCAGAACTGTGGCCACAGCGCCACGGTGCAGCCCCAGAAAACCCAAATTAGACAGTTACAAATAAAAAATCGACAAGGTATGTTTATATAACTACCGTACTTATGATTTGATGAGCCTGATGTCACACCTTCACAGGCCACAGGTGAAGGTGCAGCCGTAGTTTACCCTCCCCTAAATGTGTGAGACATTTAACGTCATTTCAACATTGACGTTACATTTTTATTTTTTGTTTTATTGACCCTTCTTTTTTTTTTTAAATCTCTGTATGTTCGAAAAAGCTTAAATAAGAACGAGATACAATTGACGGTTTTCACCAAATTTTTTCTCAGCATTCATAATTAAAAAGTTTAAATTGATAAAATTTTATAACATCACTCAAAAAAAATAGATGTTGCTTATAATCCACGATCAACGTGTAAAGAAAGTAAAAAGTGGGGTTCTAAAAATACAGAAAATTCTCCTTCTCTTCTTTTTTTTTTTACATGTAGAAGTTTATGGCCGTGAGCTCATCTGTAGGTGGGAAGGTTATAAAACTGTGGTCAGGACCAGAGATGGGATCTATCTGTATCTGGAAAGCTGACAGTTCTGTGTTCAGTCTGCATCCAGACCTCCTACATGAATGTCTCTTTGTTTACTACCTCCCTCCATATATCTATCATTTAAGCCAGACCACACACACACACACACGTACGTCATGACATACACTCCAATGCAGGGGTTATTAATCTTAACTTTCTTAAAGTCAAAAACTTAAAATGATTAAGTCACAATGTTTCGTTTTAACAGATGAGAAATTTCTTTTTCGGAAGGTTTTAAACAGAGACTAAAACGCTTCCTTTTTATTTTAGAATGTGGGTGAGAAGAACAAAATCCATGGTCAAGAACAACTCATTATTGAATAGTATCCCATCTAACACTGGGAGGAAATAATAACATTCAATCTCCAAAAGATTCACTTTCCATAATCCGCCCACTTTAAAGACAGCAGGCAGTCCATCGGAGTCCTGTTTTCAGGTCTGATACACGTCATCGGGTCCCCCTCATTACAGATGGTTTGTTCAGAGCCAGACTGCTGCTCATTCCACACGCAATTTCCTGTAATAAAAGAGTAGTTAGAGATGATGAGTGTTGATGCCAGTCTGTGATACTTGCACACCAGGGATTACTGCCCATGTCTGACCATAAGATATCATGTCCTCACCAAACAGTGAACCTTCACTAGGTGGTAGATGTGTGGATGTTTCTTTACTTTGAAACTGACCCCAGTTGTTCAATTTCAACTATAGATTAACTGAACTATCTTTTTTTTAAATGAAATTTGTGATATTCGGCAGGCGGAGGCATATTGTTTGTGGTCTTGGCATGGTCTTATTCTAGTCCGTGCATCATCAGTTCCTTTTTAAAACATCTAGTTAAAAGTCACTTCCAATTTTACATGCATGTAATTCTTTTTTGGTCTTGTTGTTGAATCAAATCAAACTTTATTTATGAAGCACTTTTCATACATAAGATGTATTACACGTTAAAAACCACCAGAACACAAAACAAAATAAGGATAAGTCCACACCCCGAGATAAAAAAACCCACTTACCCCCCACACACATACATATCCATACATGTACAAATACAGATAGAACACACACCCTCATACATGTAAACAGGCACACATACACACTCACTTAAAAATTCAACAGGCTGAATGCAGATGAAACACCTGAGAAAACGGCATCTGAGGAGCCACCGCAGCAGGAGCCGAGACCTTGTGACCTGCAATCACCGGCCATGATCCAAGGGCCTGGATAGAAGATGAGGCCAGAGCCAGATCCCCACCAGGGCCTCGGAGCCAGGACCAGCAGCCGCTCTGCCTGCAGAGGCCTCCCCAGAGGAGGACATGATAAAAGTAACTAAAAACTGATAAGTACTAAGAAATGTTAAAGTAAAATCATCTATTAAAACTACAAATAAACTGGATATGAGAAACTTGGTTAAAAGCAAGATTAAAAAGACGTGTCTTGAGCCTCTTTTTAAAAACGTGAAGTTTCTCTGTGGCCCTGAGCACCTCCGACAAAATATGATTGTGTGTCTGATACCACACTGGAGATGTTTCCAAGGTTTATAACTAGACATGTCTTCATTCTATCCAGTAATCTTTTTTTATCTCATAATGTAAACTGTTTCAATCAAAACAGCACATAGTACTGATGACCACAAAATATAAAAGTGATTTACTTGCACTTTTACACATGCTTAAATTGTCGACTGACTTTTATCTGTTATTTTGGTTGTGATAGAAATGTAATTAGCAAGCGGCTGAAATGAGCTTCCTCCGTAGGGTGGCTGGGCTCTCACTCAGAGATCGGGTGAGGAGCTCTGCCATCCGGGAGGAGCTCCGTGTCGGGTCGCTCCTCCTCCAGGTCGAGAGAAGCCAGATGGGGTGGTTCGGGCATCATGGTCAAGATGCCCCCCGAGCACCTCGCGGGCGAGGTGTTTCGGGCACATCCCACCGGGAGGAGACCAAGGGGCAGATCCCGGACCCGCTGGAGAGAAATCAGGCAAAAGATGAATAACTATAACGTGAAAGCTTTTTTTTTTCTTCAAAGAAACACATTTGTGTCATTTTTGTGTATTTATTGAAATGTTTTATTCTTCAGTTTATCAGTGATTTGGATTCTTAGTAGATTTACTCCAATGAAAACGAAGCTCTGATGTAAAATGTTTTTAAAATTTGATTTACGTACTTCTGTAAATTTACTTCTAGGACGCTGCATCGGTCCGTCGTGGTAAAGAGAGAGCTGAGCCGAAAAGCAAAGCTCTCGATTTACAAGTCGATCTACATTCCAGCCCTCACCTATGGTCACCAGCTGTGGGTGGTGACTGAAAGAATGAGATTGCGGGTACAAGCGGCCAAAATGAGCTTCCTCCGCAGGGTGGCTGGGCTCTCACCAAGAGATCGGGTGAGGAGCTCTGCCATCCGGGAGGAGATCGGTGTCAAGCCGCTCCTCCTCCAGGTCGAGAGGAGCCAGATGGGGTGGTTCGGGCATCTGGTCAAAACGAGGTGTTTTGGGCACGTCCCACCGGGAGGAGACCAAGGGGCAGACCCCGGACCCGCTGGAGAGACTATGTCTCACAGCTGGCCGGGGAAAGACTTGGGATCTTTCCAGGTGAGCTGGAGGATGTAGCCGGGGTGAGAGAGGCCTGGGCTGCCCGTTTGAGGCTGTTGCCCCCGCGACCCGACCCCGGAACAAGCGGAAAATGACGAAATGGAACGAACGTAAGAAATGTAATTATATTTCTCCAACTCTGTGATTTAGTTGTGTTTTTTGGGTTTTGCAAAAATGAATTCCCATTTCACACATTACAACATTGCTAAGTTGCTTCTACCATTTTTGTTTGACATCCAACATCTTGTTAGATTTTCTTCCCATCAGACATTTTCATAAAGAGATAAAATTTCTATTAAATTAATATTATCACCATTATTTTTGTTCAATTTACTATGAGGCGTGTGGAGACGTCTCTGTTATGATATAGGGCTGTAGTAATTTAACCATATAGGACCGTTGTGATGATCCCCTCCCCTGCCACCAGAGGGAGCCCTGGACCTTCACCCTTATTAGGGACACCTGAGGGTGATTAGTCTGATGACACACACCTGTAAATTCTGGTACCTACGTCTTTGTTGGGTCACTGTCATCACCGCCCCTTCCAGCCAGATCTTCCGTCCTGGCTGCCTGATCATAAGTTGCATCTTTGAACTCTTCTACAAAGTATATTATTTGATCCTGAGTTAATCCTGTGCCACTTGCCTCACAGCTTTACTGGAATTTTTGCTTTAATCAACTTTTAACTAATAAATCCTGTTTTGTTGTCCTGCATTTGGCTCCTCTTCCGTCCACATCCCCACATCACAACAACCGCCTCCTTCAGCTGCAAAAATCAAACATCGTATACATGCCAGAAATCTCTAACTTTTCGAATACGTCACACAAAATCAAAACTAATTTTTGTTTACTTGTCAATTTCTAAACAATAACTGACGTGTAGAAATGTTCCTGATTCTGTTCACTGATGCCTAACTGTGTGAATTCCATTGTTCTCCCGGGACACTAATCTTCATATGGGTAATTATAGAGTAACCTGGAGGGTGTAACGGGGAGGAGAAGCCTTCCTAATGGGAATCCAAGTGTTTTTTGTTTTTTTTCTGTATCTTATGAAACCTCAGCTAACCCTCGAGGTCACCAGAGGTCTGCAAAGAGATTACAATTTTTTTCTATGAATGAATTGTGATTCCATGGGACAAATTCAACCTCTTATAAGCTGATGGAAATCAGTCTTTTTTTTTTGGTTTGTTTGTTTGTTAACACAACTTAAGGTATAATCTCTACCAAGGTTGCCACCCCACAGGTGTGATCATTTAAAAAAAAAGACCACACCTGTTTGGGTTTGTTAGGATCCCATGTTGTCCTTGAAGGCCGAATATCTGCAGTCTTGCCAAGTTCTGCAGCCCAATCCTGTCTTTAGTTTGGTAGGTTTAATGATCATTCTTTGTTTTGTAGTTTTAAAGATATCCTAATTTCTCTAACATGAAAAAGTAAGTGGCGAACAGTAAATTTTCTGTCAAACTTGAGTCCCAAATAATTTAGTTCAGTGCAAGTAGTGCAAAGCTTAGCCCGCTTCAAGCTGACAGTGTATCTGCTCATGTGTTGGATTATATTCTATCTATCTTCCTGGATTGTCACAGACCACACAAGTCTAAGGAATCTAAACTGGTAAGTTGTGTTTTATGCATATTGTTCAATGTAGATAGTGTAAAAGTCTGGCTGTTGCTCATCCTACCCTGCAAATGCTTCCTGCTATGTAAAAAGCATCCTTTGTTGATATGTAGTATAGGAGTAGAAATACCGTTCAATAACCATTGAATCATTTTTAAACCACTTTTAAATGTTAGAAAGCTCAGAAAAGATTATTTAACAAGATGAGGTCTTTGATGCTTCCCTGAAACCTGCATTAAAAAAAATTAAACACAAATGCAAGAAATGTATTTTTTTTTTTTTCAGTACAAGAGTATTTTTGCCAAAATCAACCAGGTTGTTTTGTTTTGTTTTCTCTTTGTGCTTTCTACATGATTATAGTAGTGGCGCACGGTGGCGCAGTGGGTAGCACAGTGGCCTCACAGCCACGGTCATGGGTTTGAGTCCCAGGTGGGGACAAGGCTTGGAATACTGGTCTTTCTGTGTGGAGTTTGCATGTTCTCCTCATGTATGTGTGGGTTTTCTCCGGGTACTCCGGTTTCCTCCCATCCTCAAAAAACATGCATGTTAGGTTGATTGGCCATGACATGATTACCCCTAGGAATGAGTGTATAGTTGTATGTGTGTGGCCCCGTGACGACTAGTGACCTGTTTGGGGTGTACCCAGCCTCTCATCTCGAATCCGCCGGGATGAGCTCCCACAACCCCTTAAGGGATGAAGGGTTAAGAAGGTGACTGATTGTGTCAAGTCTTTATTTTGTTTTAAAAGCTAAAAAGTACAGTATTTGTGGGTTCCAGATTTTTTTTTTTTTTTCATAAATCAGGTACAAACTGGTCTTTTTCTTTCCGAGTTTTAGACCTCTGATAAAAATACTTCCTGAAGCAAATAATTATTTGCAAATGTTTTAATTTTTGCTCTATTTTGAATAAAAATCAAAGGCAGATGTGAACTCATCCAAGTTTAACCAGACATACGCAGAGTTTAACCTGAAGGTGGCGCCAAAGGAAAAGTCAAGCAATTACAGGAAAAAAAAAAATCATTTTTTTTTAAATACAAAATAAAAGCATAAATCTTATTTTACGAAAAACAAAAACAACAAAACCAACTCATTAGTTAATTTTTCTTTATTGTACAATAACAAATTTCAATGATTCAAGCTGATGTCGTAAAACTTTTTTTTATGATATTTTTTCTGAAAATCAGAGCAAATGAGTCACACAAAAAGCCCAAATTGAAGTGTTTTGTTTCCTTTTAAAGCCTTTTAACACAAGTTTAATCATCAAGTCATTCAAACAGGATGTTGATAACATCCTCAAAACTCCAGATCTCTGTTTTCTTCCAGTTTTCCATCCAGGAGGTCGAATGAATCAAACCTTAAAAAACTCTGAATGTGTTAACACATACTGTATCTCACTGTGTCTGCACACTTTAATCATCAAGGGTCACTGGTTTAGAACCCCTCTCACTTTATCCAGATCCAGATGCTTTCATTTTGGGAAATTTCAAAAAGTCCAACATTGACTTCAGACTTAATCGTGATGTCATTTCTAAAAGTTTGATCTGAATTTCTTGATATTTTAGTGTAAAGAATTTAAAACCATGTTTTTCTATGTTAATATTTTTCTCAGAAGTTTTGTTGCAGATCATTTTTTAGTTTCTATTTCTCTTTATTTGAAAAATGTCATCATGGAAACATTGTGTAACAAGTTCTGTTAATTCCTGGAAATTTGGCTGAAATCTTTCAAAGTCTGGATCATTTTTAGGAACTTTGATGTTCGTAAAAATCTACCTTTATATTGTCTTATTTTTGGATGTAATCATATATAAAATAAAAAAACAATTCAAATATACATTTGTCAACATGTTTGTTTCATAAGTTTTTTTGCACATGCGAGTCTACGTTTCAACATCATCCGTTTTTCTAGAAATAAAATAATTATTGGTTTTACAAGCAGTGCAGATCTCATGATGGTTTAATTCAATTCAATTTTAATTGTGTAGCCCAAAATCACAGAATTTCTGTCTCAATGGGCTTCACATTGCAGATTCAGAAAGAAGAAAAAACAGGAATGTATAAACACAAATTTACAGCAAGAAAACTAACAAACAAATGCTAACTAGACAATACTAGCACATCCTGCCCCTAGACTCTCCTTCACGCTGAAGAAAAAACTCCTAAAAAAAACCATCAGTGGGAAAAAAGAGAAACCTCGTGGGGATCCACACAAAAGAGGGACCCCTCCAGTATGTCTAAGATTATTGTTTAAATATGATCTTATTCTACTCTACAGCTAAATATCTAAAAAAAGTCAATAGATGTTTTTGATCCTGATGGAAACACGGGGGTTTGTAAAAGTTCTTTTTTTTTTTCTGAGGAAAATGCTTCTTGAAAAGATTCAAGACGTCTCAATTTGAAGTTTTTTATTTGTTAATTTTTTCTCACTTTTTATTGAATTTTCTCACTGTTTTATGTCTTTGTTTTGTTATTTTCTTTGCTTTATTTAATAAAACTGAAGTTCTGTAGAAATAAAAAAAACTTAGTGTATTTCATCATAATTACTAGACTTTTTTTAAGTTTTAACTTTTGTTTCCATCTCTTTAGCGGTCACAGAGTTCATGTTTGAATCGATCAATCATGTGCTTCATTGGCTTTTAGCAGCATGTATAAATTTGGATTACAGAGATGATGCAACATTTACTTTGCACCACGTTTACAAATCTGTCCAGTGGGTTTAGAACCGCTCGAGTTTTTCACTGGGACCAGAATCTTCCAGTCCTGATTACAACACTGTCACAAGATGACAGATGAATGTTCTAAAGCTTTCTATCTTTAGCACTGCTTCAGTCTGCTCTCTGGGCTCTTAAGGGAAGAATGGTGGGACAAAGAGGAAAAGAAAGGCCAACAGATGGAGACAGAAAATTAGTTCAGAAAGTCACCTGCAAACAAGTGTTTATTTCCCTTCCAAAAAAGATTGATTGTACCAGGACGAAACGAGAAAAAAACTATCTGTAACACTTGATTTATAACAGTCGGTGTCGATAAATGAATGATTTCCCTGAAGAGTGTTTTCCACGTCTTCATTCCCCGCCACTGACCGTGTGCTGCTTCTGTCAGTGAAGAAGACAAAGCACAATTTTCCTCGACCTCCTTCGTCTTTTTTCTCTCCTCCTACCTCCCCTTTCAGGTCTGTGTTGGTTTAACCCCTGTGGGCAGCAGGCAGACCTGACAGCACCCAGACACCAGTATGTGATTTATAGCACGCTCTGAGAGTAGAGAAGAAATGACCACTTGGATCTGACCCCTGCCATCTTATCAGCCACTCATCAAGAAGCAGAAAAAAACTCAGACTTAATGTCGCTTACTCATCTAAAACGAGGAGGTTAGTCAGAAGAAACTTTAGGAAGTACTTTGTAATAGTTTAAAGAAATTAGTTCCATGTGTACTTAAATCTTTTGGTTTTATTTTTACAAGATAAAATCATAAAATCTCAAATTGGAAATCTCATGCAGCTAGTTAATGATTTTTTAAAAGAAAAGAAGCAATCAAATTCTAGTTTACTGAATATTTTTTTTGTTAAAGATGGTTAAAAAACTATTACAATGCAATAAAATCTGTGTTTTTGAACTTTTTAATTAGTCACATATTATCAACAAGACTTTGATGATAACTCAGAATGACTAAATTGGGGTTTTTTTATCCCTAATTGTGAAAAATATGAATTTCCATCTGTGATTTTTATTTTAATGCAGGTTTTAACCTGTAGGGAGCGTCCTGCACAATATTATAAACTACTGCCAAACTTCTTTAAGAATCTGACATTCTGACTGAATCACAACCTGGAACAATTTAAAAGCTTCACCACACATTTAAAAAAAAATCTGCAACCATTTGTTAAGATTTTATATTTAAAAAACAAAACTCTGAAAAATAGGACAAACAGTTTTTTAAAGATTACTGTAAAATATTCACAAATTTTAACAAAAACATGTCAATTGCATAAAGTAAGAATATAAAAAACTTAAAAAGGAAACATAGTTAATCAAATTGAACATTTTTCTTTTTCTTTTTTTTTTACATTGTCTTTTGTTAAGAAAAAAGTCTTGTTTACTTCAGTTTTTCTTCAAAAAAAAAATAATTGCAATTTGGACCCCATTTGGATTGAAATGTACTGTAAATTAATTTTTTTATATTAAAATACCATCATATTTTGCTTTACAAAACAGTAGCATTTTATTTCATCCAAAAAATATTTGTCTATTCGACAAATTTGTTAAAAAAAAAAAAAGTGGAACTTTAGTGTCAAACTGACAATATTGTTTGTCACAATTTTTGAGCATCACTTCATGTGTTATTCTAGTCCACTTATTAGGGTCTGATTTTTATCATCCTAAAACAGAATTGATATTAGAAGCGATAAAGTTTTGTTGGTAAGTCTCAGGATTAAAAAGTGAGAAGTTCAGATTTAGTTCCTCCTGTTGACATAAAAATGTAACCGTCTTTGAGCAAAACCCTTAAAACTACTCTCCCTGTTTCAGTCTGGGAAAGTCTCAATGTTTAATGGCGTACCAGCTCAGATGTGACACTAAAAAGCCTTATTTTTTTCTTACTCCTTTTCCAGTAAAAATAAATACTCTTTTAGATCGTATTTTTACGATGGTTTTTCATCAGCATCAGCTGCCAGCATCTTACCGTAAACAACAAAATCTTTTTTTTTTTTTTTATTAGTGTTGTTAAAAATTAAGACTTGTCATCGTGACTTTGACAAAATGCCACATTAACCTGATGACTGTTTTTTCCAACTGAAAATATTTCATTTTGCCTACAAAGTTCACCACAGAACATCTTTCAAAACAAGCACCGGGTTGGTTTTTCGGTGATATAAACACAATTCTATTTTCGTAACCATGACACATGGTGGTTTCTTTTGGAAAGGGGGCAGCAGACCAGCTTCACAACAAAGAAGGCCACACAGAAAGAAAAGGTTGGAGCAGATCTGTGGACCAAGTTATGGTCAGACTGTTAAGATTTTAAAAGTCGTTTAGGTCATTTACCCGTTCCTAGGTGGGTGGGGGAAAAATGTCTTATTTACTTGCTTAGCAACATTAAGTTTGAAGCGTTATCTAAGAAGTAATAAAAAGGAGGAACATCAGAAATGGAGTGATGCTTTTCTGAGCAGCTTATCTGTGGGACACAACAAGAAAGAGCAAAACCATTTTTGAGAGTCAGAGAGAGGAAGAAATGATCCAGATCACTGTGGTAAAGTCACCCTGACACAGAGACACAGAGCAGACAAAAAGCTTTACCCCCACCCCTCGTAAAGTCAGCAGTGAGTCTTCAGCGATCTGGCAACAGGGACGTTCACACAAACCCATTGGATTGTTGTCCAGTGAGGTTAAGTATTTCATCTCGTGTGTGAGCGGTGAATCAGAGATGGGGAGGTTGGATCTACGTGTGTGAGCTTTATCAGTGTGCGTGGATCGATCAGACAGACGTCTCACACACACACGCACACACATATACACTCCTCTCACTGAAGCTTGGCCCACCCAATTGACTTCATCAATCAATAAATTGGGTGCCAAAAACTCTTCGCTATTCCAACAACCTCCCCTGTCTTGTAATCCAAAAACACAAACACAACACAACTGGTCTTCCTCACATCTACAACTGTGGTGGATGTTAGTAGAGTTTAGTTTAGTTGGGTTTTTATAATATTTGGAAACATTTATTTGCATTTGAGTCATTTGCAAACTCTCCGGTATCGGGATTTGATACTATTCAAATGCTAGGTTTGTTCTTTACCATGGATTTTGTTCTCTGCCACAAACACATAAAGCTGCAGATGCAGATTCAACTTTTAGAATGTCGTAAATTGAAGCCCCACATCTAAAACATTCCTGATGTAAGTTCCTGTTTCATTCCTGCATGTTTGAGTCATTTGCGAGTTCTTCGGTCCCGTATTCGGACAAGTATTTAAGTTTGATCTTGACCACTGATTTTGTTCTCTGGTATCTCAAGTTTCTAATTGTAACCATGTTTTGGTCCTTATCTTAAGAGGGATTGCCAAAATAAGATCATAAGTGAATATGTGCTTGCTTTGCTAACTTGATGCGCTTTACACTGTATTTGGGGGAGGTGGAGTCATTGCTCGGTGGGGGATACGGTGGCTCAGTTGTAAGAGCGTTTGCCTGCGGACTGGAAGATAACCGGAAATTTGCGGGTTCGCATCCCACTTTGTTCACATGTCCATGAAATAGACACCTAACCCCTCATTTCTCCCACCATTTGCACCGGCATTGGTGGCAGCCTGCTGCGGTGTGATGCAGCACATAAATTTTACGGTGAGGAATGAAATAAGTTTTATTTATTTAGTTTTAGTTTTAAAATGGCTATCATTGGACTGAAGTGTTACCGGTTCGAATCCTGCTGAGCTCATGTGTTGGTGTTCCTGGAGAAGACCTCTAACCCCTAGTTTCTTCCATCATTGGTGCCGTCATTGGCTTCCTGCTGTGGTGCAATGCAGCACAGGAATATCCCCATGAGGGATTAATACAGTATGATGAATTAAAACCCATAATATTCCTTCTTTAAGTTATTTTAATGACCACAGTGTGCAAAAACATTGCTCATACTAACATACAAAAACACCAACTTCCTACCGTCCATGTTGTTTTCGTTCATAATATTTTAATAACTACATACTTGGGTTTTAAACCGCTCCAGTGTTAATAATGTTGGCATGCATCTCTGTTTTAGGATGTCGACGTCAGTCTGATTCCTTTTGCATGACGCAAACAGCAGGTCAGAAATGTTCTCAGAAGATAAACAACCAATAAATGTTATTAGGTGCCTTCTTAAAAATCTCTTCACTCACTAGATTACTAAACGTCTCTGTTTGCTCACAAATCTGCGCTGACAAATGGAACAACTCCTGCGAACTCTCCTCTCCATCACCTAAGTGAATACGTGGGAGCTGGTGGATGACATGAACATGGTGGGAGAAGGATTGTGTGAGTGTGTATCAGAGACAAATGAAGTTTGCCTTTTGCTAGAATCAGAAGCTGATGTAGTTTTTCGTGATATGGTTTCATAGGTTTACGACCATCCACTTAGAGGGATGAGTCATGGGAGTGTGTGAGCTATAGTTTGGGATGTGGATCATTTAGGGAAAGTAATATGGACACATTAACTTTGTTACACACACACACACACACACACACACACACACACATCTCAGTTGATAATCTGGCAGTTTATAACTCCACTTTACAATGTCAGGGTTTTTCTTTTCAAAATAAAACTACTCCTCTACTAAACCATCAGGTATGACTTTAAAAAGCAAAAATGCTCATCACGTAAATTACAAAGCATAAGACAGTTTGGGATAAATTAAGAGATCTTTTTTCACTTCTTTTATAGTTTTAAAGCCATTACGTCTGGCTCTCTGTCACACTTTTAAAAGAAAGTGAATTTCTCATTGGAATAAATAGGAAATGAACTGTTTAAAGTAGCATTGATTTAAAAACAAAAAAACAAAAAAAAACCTTCATTCAAACATTCAATGCATGTCAAACATGCATTTTTCTTTTGCATTGTTTTGTTACTTGTCCTAAAATGTTAACGATGCAGCGTCCTTATTATACGTAGTGACCTTATACTAGTTATAATGTTTTCATTTAGTGTCGTGCACACCCTTACATCTCAAATAAACAAGCCTAAATCTCAGTTTTACTCACACAGTTAGTCATTTAGAATAATAAAAAAAATACGGTTGGAGCTAAGGAGGGTGTCGTAGTGGGTAGCACAGTGGCCTCACAGGAAGAACGTCGTGGGTTCGAGCCCCAAGTGGGAAGGAGGCTTGCAGCCATGTCCTTTCTGTGTGGAGTTTGCATGTTCTTCCCGTGCATGCGTGGGTTTCCTCTGGGTACTCCGGTTTCCTCCCACTCTCCAAAAACATGCATGTTAGGTTGATTGGCCGGTGCCAAATTGCCCCTAGGAATGTGTGTGTGTTGTTTGTTGTGGTGTTTTATAAATGTTTCTGTAAAGTTCATGCTGACAATTTGCTGAGGAACAGAAACTAGCATGCATCAAGCCACCCAGTTTGTATTGAATCATGCTGTCAGAAAGGAAGCAAAGCTCATCTCTGCCTCCCTTGGGGTTTCTGACCTGGATTTGATCGGAAAAACTCAAATTCGGCTACTTTTACTCAGTAAAATGGCAGAAATGTGTAGCCGTACTCCAAATGCATTTTAACACATAACAGCGGAAAATATTAGACTTTCTTTATGTTTCTTTTTTTTTATGATGGGAGGGGAGGCACTGCTTCCCCTGCCTCTCCTGCCTCCCCTGACCGGACATCACTGCAGTGTGTAAGATTACAGATGATCATTATTAGGGTTTACTAGTCGTTAGATTTTTTTTTTAAAGCTACATCTATAACTTTGACAATTTAAATTACATCTCAGCTGTGTTGTTCTTCCTTAAACACAAAAGTTTTGCAGATCCCATAATCCAATCTGCTGGAGAAAAAACATCCAATAGCGTTGTGTTTTGTGTGCTTACGTGTGTTTTTTTTTTTTTTTGGCCTTGGTGGCTCTGATGTACATGTGTTTGTGTTAAAGTGCCACTGCTTGCCTACTTTTCTTTCCCCTGAAGGGATGGTGATAGTCTTTCAGATAAGCTCCATCTCCATTTACAATCACAGCTCCTGAGATTGAGTCTCTTTTCTCTAATAAGTAAATTGCCGCTAATACCTTCTGTGCTGTACTTGGCTGCTCTCAGTCTGCTCCGAACACTCATGGAAAACAGATGTATTGCCGACTTGTATGCATGGATATGCGGTGGGGGAACAAACTAACTAAAGCCACACACAATAAAACGCTTCCAATAAATGCTTCAGATGATATTCTTATTCTGGGTTTTGTATGTCAGCTTAAATCTTTTTATTTGTAGTTTTATTCCTTCTTTTTTTGACCTCGGTACAGCTCTTATTTCCCTCATTTCTTTATTTTCTCGTCTGTCATCACCCCTCTATTCCTTTTATCAGTCCTGCCTGCTTTATCCCCTCTGGGCTCATTTCTTTCACACAATAACAAACACAGATTTTGTATTAAGGTTGAGGTCAATTCAAGTTGGCTAATGAGGGTATCAATCGATCTTAAGGTGTAGCACCGCTGGAGGTGGTGGGGGAAGAAAGGATGAAGTTTTTACTGATCAAGCGCCCCACCTGGAAAAGATATTCATCCACACCGCTTGTTTGACAGTCCCAAACAGCTGTGTATCGGTGATTTAAACGCTGCAAACCATTGCTAATGATATATTTTCAATTTACCAATGTATCCATCACTGTTTCGACGATAACTTCTAGTTTTGGACTGAGATTAAAGATTTAAAACCGATACCATATGTGGAGCTCAAAAAGTATGATTAGGACAAGTGTGCATGTATGAGAGGTGTGTTTGTGGAATGTGTGGATGATGGCGGTTGTGGGAAAGGACAGTTTTTGTCAACGCATACGTTCACTGACAGGCCTCCATGAGTGCAGCACCATGTGTTCCAATGGACATGCTGCTTTCTATCATGCGGTTTCCAAAAATACAAAGTTATGGACACACATTCATCCCTCAGCTCCTCCTTCCACCCTACACAAACACACACCCAAACAGTCATCAGAGAAAGAGGAGGCAGACCCTGCATGATGTGTGCTGGTGTCTCTGACCCGTACCTGTTTCTGTGGGTTTTACAGGCAGCTTCACACCGCCATGTCACGCATGGCCACACTGTAAGGCCTCTGAACACTGAGTCTTTGTACAGCCACAGGAGCGCGTGGGAAGAACCTTCTGCCACACACACCATCTTCCACCTAAAATCTCGCACCCATCAATGACATATTAGCGGTGTTGGAAAGTTACTCTAAACCTGCAAAGTGTTATAAATCTCTTATTGTGGAGGTAGAATTAGAACACGTTGGATTCACAATATTACCGCAACAAAAGTTGAGTCACACTTTTATTTAATTGAACATTTGTCGAATTAAAATATTGTTCAATGCTAATCCTTTGCATTTATATGCGACCCTGCCATCTAGTGACCCGGCTCAATTAAATTTTACTGTTACTCCGGAAACTCATTCAGGTATTGCAGGCTCTAGTTAACTATTGTAGCGATCGGAAAACGTCCGCTCAATCAGTGAATAGAGATGATGCCATGTTTGTAGTTCGGTTGTAGAAAAAAGGAGGTGGTTGCCCTGCTACTGGTGTAAAAGTTTGTTTTTATACTTCATATCCCGGAATACACTGACTACACCCAGCTTTACATATGTTACTTCCTGTCCTGACTAGAAAGCAGCAATTGGTTAAATAAAAAAGTACCCATCAACCGAGGGGCAAGCAAATCCCAATGCTGCAAAGTCAGACTGTTTCTACAGAATGAAAGAAACGGTTTGTGCAAGTCAGAGGTGTCAAAAGTAACAACATTTTCTACTCAAGTAGAAGTATAAATACCGAGTTAAAAAACTACTTTAGTAAAAGTAGAAGTATCAACTCAAGTTTTCTACTTAAGTAAAAGTGAAAAGTAACCTATTTTAAAACTACTTCAAGTAAAAAAAGTAAAAGTAATTTTCAGAAAAAAAGGAATATTGTTAACAAAAGCGTAATGAACATATTTTTAAGCATTATCACATGCTTTAAGGAGCAGAAAATATGATAATAAATGAAAGGGTTTGGTGTTAAACTTTATGAATCAGAAACATTTATTTCTTAATAATCTTTATTGGAAATCGATTAAGTAACACAATCAAATGTATTAACATAAGCAGGGCATTATGTAACGTCCCTTCAGCTACCAAGCTTCACTCTGCATCACCTAATTTAACCAACTTCAAGACACAAACACACTTGATGTAAAAAAAAATAAATAAATAAATGAAAAAAAAAATGACCAAAAGGCTTTTTCAAGCCTTGAAGGCAGCTAGTTCTCAAACTTCTTTGAGGGAATACTGAATAGTCTTTATCAAGTTGATAAGGTTGGGAGTGCCACATAAAGCCTGCGTGACACCTGGAACCAGCGTTGCCAGGTGGGAGGTGCTGGATTATCGTACTAATGACGTAAAATTATCGTATTTTACAAAAAATATCGTACACCTAGTAAAACCACGCCCATTGACAAAATAACACCCTTTACATGCACTCGTAAGGCAGTGGGAGTGAAGGAAACACACAGGAGGCAAAATCCTTGGATTCTTTTTCTAAAATTTTAAGAACTGCAAAAATGAAAAAATAACCAGGGAAACAAGATTTTAAAAAACCAGTAGGGGCGGGACCTAGGAGACGGTATATATAAATTTATATTTATACATATCTACATATATATGTGTACATACATATAAGGTTTTTTTAATGTTAACCCAAACATCTTCATGATACAAAATCTAAGCGATGTGTCGTTTTAATCTCCTCAGTCAGTCTTTATAAACTAATCAATAACATTTTAGATGCTTTTAAGCACAAATACTTCATCCACTACTATTTATGGATTAATCAGTTCAATTAGCTTTGTTTCTAAAGATAAAATAGTGCGTCACAGATCAAAGTTATTTTTATAAAAATACCATCTACAACATTTTCAGCAAAGACGTTTACAATAACCGCAGAATGAAAATAATAATAAAAAAAAACATTTCTTTGCTGTTGTTTTTTTTTAAAAAATTGATAATTCAATCAAAGTTCAGTGTTGCAGCATCAGAAACACTTTGATTTCCGAGCCCGAGTCTCAAACACGGAAATTGACGTCCCTGCTCTTTAAAAGTTTGTGGGCGGGGCTACTCGCCCCAAAGTAATGATTGACTGGACCTTTCAGCCAATCATTCATCTGTTCCTTTGTTCGATGCATTCAGGGTTCATACAAAAAAAAAACTCCGACAAACAGTCGCGGCTTTTTAACGGTGACAAAATGGCGAAAGTAGCGACTACTTTTTATAAAATGAACGAAGTAAAAGTACAGATAATTGCATAAAAAAGTAGTGAGTAAAAGTAAAAAGTAGACAAAAAAAATAATTACTTCGTTAAAGTAAAGATAACGAGATTTTCTACTTGAGTAAGGTAACGAAGTAGTCTTACTTCGTTACTTGACACCTCTGGTGCAAGTACATGAGGCCCTGCAAAAGAATGGTAACCTGTTCAGTGGGCACACTGCCTCTGATCTGCAACCAGCTGGTATAGGCTCCAGCCCCCCTGTAAGCCTCACTGATTGACTGAAACCAACAAAACTTGATCCCTTCACTAGAATATTTTATCAATCTTTGAATCAAGTTAATAATTTCACTTCATCATCGCCAACCATCATGAAAACACATCTCAGTTTGATATTGAACTGAGACTGGATTCTTTATTGAACAAGTAAAAAATAGTTTTGTTTGTTTGCGTGGACATCCTTAGATGGGAGGACAGTGGTCCGTGCACAAAAACAGCGCAGGGCAAATGAGCTCCATCTGGAAACTATTGGAAGAGGCTTGGACCCTGCAGCTACGAGAGCTTCTGCCCACTTTTTCCTCTTTTCAAGGACTAAAACGTCTCTCTGTAACTCCTACCCTCACTCTGTTTCCCCCCACATCTCTGTTCTTTCAGAAGTGCATGTAAGAAAATGCAGAGAAAAACTTTCATAGGGGACACATTTAAAAAGCCAGCATATACAAAGGATGACTGACATAACTCTCACACACACATACACCTACTTACACCCCTGTTATTGGCAGCATCTCCACCAATCTGACCCCGGAGGGAAGTGGTGAAGATTCTTATCACAGCGGCCCCTTAGACACTGAGCTGATTGTGTATGTTTGTGTGTGTATGCTTGCATATGTTGGTGTATGCATTGAGGACAAGCTGTGTCCCAGGAGAGAGGTGTATATGAACGAACCCTGAGGCCACAGGAAATCCACAGAGACAGAGAGACTGAGAGAGCGAAGCCTGTCAGAAGCAGAGGAGACGGTGAGGGATAGAAATGTGTACTTTGCTGTTATATGTTATTTTAAATCAACAAAAAGGTGGAGCTGGAGAGCTTTTTCGTCTTAATGTCAAAACAATTTTTTTAAGCTAATAATGACCTGATTTCTTAAAATGATGGAAAATTAACTTTTTTTTTACCGTTATATTTGAAAGTCATTCCATTAAAATATTCCTCAAGTGCTTTATTTAATTGATTCAAATATTTTTGAGAAATTTGTTTGCTTTCCTGTCTGGTATACAGATACTGTTTGGATGCCTGGTTGTTTCTTGACCATGGATTTTGTTCTCCAGCACACCCTCATTCTTGCTTAAGCAGGACACATGCTCTGCTCATGCTCAACACTAATAAAAAGAATATTAAAAATATCCACAAAATTTGTTAACTTAAAGCACTTTACAGTGTATTTGCAGCCTTAAATGAGATTTACACTGTGTCATGCACGCACTGAGCAGGCAGGACTAAACTGAATTTACAAAAAACCCCAAGCTTTTCAATTCTGCAGTTGAATGCAATTCAAATGTCCTTGTTTTTCTTTGCCATGCCTTTTGTTCTCCACCGCACCCACATCCTAACTGGCCACCCCGTCTGTGCTGAAATGAAACGGATTAAATGTACTTATAAGAATTTTTCTGAGCTTACGAAAACTTTTATCTACAAATGCTGTGAGATCAGAAATATTACCCCACAAAGTACAATACTCCTTCTTTAACACCAGATATCTCTCTCTATGTGTACTTGTGTGGTCTGAAAAGCTCTTTACTTTTTATTGGAATTGTGATGCTCCTCCCAAAAGGATTTTTTGAGTCATTTTTTCTTTTTCCAGAAGCTCGCTTAGGTGGCCACAAGACGAGCAGCGGGCAGCAGACAAAGACTCCTGCATCTCTCCACTCAGACCTAACTTTGGTGAAACAGCTATTTAAATCTATTGAAATTTTATTGGGCGAATCAGCCGTCTTGTGCACGGTTCCCCTTGTGAAAGAGCTGCTTTGTAGAAGGAGGCAGGCAGAGCCGTCCACAGACTCTTTTGGTAAGGTGAAGGTGGTGAGGATATTGTGATTTCATTCAGGCTGCTCCTGTGGCCTTTAACAGTTCACTAATATCCACCGTGTAGAACCTCCATGGTTCTGCACTCTCATTTTAGAAGACCACCTACATGTACACATTCTACTCCTCTCCCTAATGCCATTCAAAGGGAGACACACACAGCTCTGTGTTACACAGTGCACGTCTTAACACACTCGGTCTCATAGACGAAATTAAAGAAATAAAACTTCAGGGGAAACTTTCTATCTAAACTTTCTACCATCCATTTCACACCTAGACCTTCAGATATGCTCTTCATGCATCAATGAGCCCCCCAGTAACTATTTTAAAATAAAATTTAATCCAAGTTAAAGTTTGTCATCTAGATTACTTTTAGGCTTGCAAGGCATTCGGCGTCCGCCACTGCTCTGTTATCATATAACCAAAGGATCACCCTCATACTGACATACCAGGCATGATTACTGCCCAAATCAGCTTGAAGGTTAAATTATTTTCATTTAAAATTGTAGTTATTATATCTCTCAATAATTAATAATAATTAAGTAATAATAATAATATTAGTAATAAGTCGATCTACTCTCACCTATGGTCACCAGCTGAGGATGGTGACCGAAAGAATGAGATCACGGATGCAAGCGGCCGAAGTGAGCTTCCTCCGCAGGGTGGCTGGGCTCTCACTCAGAGATCGGTTGAGGAGCTCTGCCATCTGGTAGGAGCTTGGTGTTGAGCCGCTCCTCCTCCAGGTCGAGAGGAGCCAGATGGGGTGGTTCGGGCATCTGGTAAGGATACCTGCCGAGCGCCTCGCGGGCGAGGTGTTTTAGGCACGACCCACCGGGAGGAGACCAAGAGGCAGACACTGGACCCGCTGGAGAGACTATGTCTCACAGATGGCCGGGGAACGACTTGGGATCCGTCCAGGTGAGCTGGAGGATGCAGCCGGGGAGAGAGAAGCCTGGGCTTCTCGTTTGAGGCTGTTGCCCCCGCGACCCGACCCCGGAACAAGCGGAAGATGACGAAATGGAACACCCCTCAATTATTATTATTGTATCTTCTATCACACCTGGCTCTTTCCTCCACCCGTTCCAGCCTGCCTGTACACGCTTCTTCACCTGTTTTCCACACTCTCCATTGCTCTGGACTGTTTATCCTAGATACTTAAAATCTTCCGCCTTCTTTATCTCTTCTCCCTGTAACCTCACTTTGGATCCCTCTCATTCACACACATGTACTCTGTTTTACTCTGACTAATCTTCATTCCTCTTCTTTCTAGTGCAAACCTCCACCTCTTCCCTCCTCTCACTACAGAACACAATGCCATCTGTTTCTTCAAAAAAATGTCTCTCATCATCCGAGCTCCCTTTCAGATAGACCAACATTAAATGAAGAAAAGTATCAGCCTTAGCAAGTAAATTTGACTGGAAACTCTTTGGGAAGTCTCAGAAACCAGTAAGTGATGCTCTGGAAGCGTGCTCTAACATCGGGGAAGACACTTTTTTTTTATCACCCATAATAAACAAGAGGAATGAAACAGAGCACCCGAACCACCTTTCTGTTTGCTGAAATACAAGTAATAACAGAATAAAAAAGATCAGTTTTCGAGTGTAATTTTTATGCTTTTTGAAAAGTTTCCTGTGTTCATTAATTTTTTTTTATTGTGTCATAAATGCGTTCCCCTTTTTTTTTAGTCATAATTTGAACATTTTGCCATAGATATAATTTTGTGAGCAATCTAAACAAAACACCAACTACTTTCCCACAGTTTTGTACCTAAAATCAAACAAACAGCAGAAAAATTACCAATACATCCATAAAACCAACAAGAAAATGTTTTCCTTCTTCATATTTCTACATAGTGTGGTGGATACGCACACAGAAACCACACATTTAGCCACCCACTGTGCATTTAAGAGCCACAGTGGATATCAGATAGATGGCAGATCCTCTAAAGCTCTAAAACGGAGCTTGCAAATTACCATCACCTCCTCCAGTCTTTCAAATGCATGCCTATTTTCATTCAATCCCCCTCTTTCCTCCTGTCCCTCTTTGACACGAAGGCTCTCATGTTTCTCTGTGCAGCATTTGCAAGGTTTACAAGACAGTTAAGTTTGAAGAAAGCCCTGGAACTAAGACAAAAAAACAGATCTGTTCCTGAAAAAGTTTCTCAGGGCAGCCAGTTTAAAGAAAAAGATATCTCTAAAGTTCATTTTGTACCGTTATTATGTACATATACACAAAACAAAGAGCAAGACGACCAAGGTGTTCACCTACATTGGTACTGAGTAACTGTGAGCAGTTTCATTAAAACACAGACAGACTGCCAGAATGCTTAAAATAAGCAAACTAAAGGCAACAAGCAGAAAACAAAGATGACAACAAACTAGAGCCTAATTTTTTTTGGTTGGCCGATTAAATTGAACAATATGTCACTTTCACGAGGCATCGATGATCGGCAAAAATGTTGCCGATTGGCTCTAATGGATTTTGTTAATTTGAGGCAAGCTGAGACTTTTAACAAAAAATTGTGGTATCAGTTCAGTAGAGTGCAATATTTAATCTGATAGGAAACAAGTCGGGGATATGTGTTGGGGGAGATCAGATTACAGCAGCAACAATTTTTCCCTCTTCTCTGCTGATCATGGTATTAAATAACTATCTTTTTAGAAATATACGGTATATTTAAATGGGAGAAACTGTTTCTCATTTCAGTTCATTGTCACACTTTTTTTAACCTCTTAGATGAGGAAAAGACTCTATCCTATAATGTAACTGAGTGAAAGAACATAATAAATCTACCTACCGAAACCGGTACCGTACCAGAATGAGACACCTGAGAAAAAACAAAAAAGTGACAATGATTATATGAAGATATATTTGCTGCTACTTTATACTGTATATTAAATCCAGATTTTCTAAGTATACCATCTGTGCTAACGCTAGTAACTTTATTGCTGTTCGATTTCATAGCTTAAATAAATAAAGTTTTTCACGAGTAAAAAACTACATGCAAAATAGATTAAATTTGCACAACCGGTAAATGCATTTTTTTTTTTTGTTTGTTCACGATTGTGTTTAATCGACCATTTGAACGGACATGTTTAGCATAAGTTCAACCAATGAAATCAAAATAAAGTAATTAATCAAAAACTGAATTTAAAGATCTTCAGTTACATTTGCAGCACTGCTGTAATTGTTTTTTTTTTTGCAACTGAAATCAAATAATTTCAATAAAATTTCAGTTTTTATAAAAATAGTATTTGACATGCAGATGTTAATATTCGCTGCACGCCTACATGCTGTGGAGTCTGTGTAACGTACACCAGAAGCAGTTCTGTTATCGTGATGACGGTGATTCCCACTTGTATAACATGATTAAACTCACTTCCTGTGACAGTGAAACCCACTGACTCCGAGGACACAAGTGTGCACTCATCTGTTGTTGGCGAGAGAGAGTGGTTTTCCACGCACACTCGTGTGTATGTGTGTGATTGTGTTGTGTTCGTTGCATGCATGGATTCTGTGAATGTGTGTGCATGTCAATGACAGAAGGAAGACAGAGAGAGTATACCTTGTTAGGTAAACTGTTTGACATTCACGTGGAGGATGATATAAACAGGAAACAGTGAGACCCCCCGCAGTGTCCCACAGCCACACGCCAGGGTCACAGCAAACATCCCCAACATAAACAGGTCTGATACGCAGACATTTATAGTTATCTGGCCAGTCAAAACATCAAAAGAGTAGTATGAATGCTGTCTCCATGGATACAAAAACAGATTTTGTGACCATAAAAGATTTGGTGTGGTTTGCATCGTTGACCTGAATTTTTGCATTTCAAACCAAATGCAACAAAAATAAAACTGTTTGCATTCAAAGTAACTGTAAAGAAACTGATCTGATTTGCTTCTTGTTTTAATGTTCACCTCATCGTTCACCTCTTACAGTAAAACTTTTGGGTCGTCACAAATTGAGGCATGCAAACCTTCTTCTGTGTGTGGCACATCACTCTGGCAGTCATGTGGTAAATATTGTGTTTCCTGTCTCCTCCTTAACTGTTTTGGTAATTGGCTTGTGTTAACCCTGTGACCCAGTTACTGCTGGTCCAAGCCTGGCCTGTGTGTGTTTATGTGTGTGTTGTTACATGTGATTCATATCCATAACCATATCAGGAGAGAACTAATAGACTCTTTTATTTTTTTGAGTGGGTGGTGTGAGTGGGTTTTTTTCAGAAAAAAAATAGATAAGAAAAAACAAGCATAGTAAGAATCAAAATAATATTTGCTAAGTTAATAATGTAAAGTATGCTGGCTAATGTATTTCTGTACGAGAAAATGTACATGAGAATATTGAAAACACAGTGGAAAAATAATTATTTCATATAATTAAAGATGGAAAAAAATCACTAAAATGAAGATGCTTTTTTTTTTTTTTAGTCTGCACAACTTTCTCCCATTCTCCTTGAATCTTCACACTGTAACTGCCATTTTTTGGAAGTCCATACATCTGAGAGTAGAGGCATAAAAACCCTGAGCCAACCTTTTTAAATCTCCTTTTTTCCACCTCTCTTTGTCTTGCTGGATTTACTAGATGCATATTTCACAGAAAAAAAAAATGTTTTCTAGCTTCAGGGCTTTTGGTCTGCAATGATTTGTGTTTCCATGTCATGTTCTTGAAGAAATAAATTATTGTAACAAAATGCCATGATTGAAGTAAACATCTTCTGTTTGGGTGCAGATTTTTTTTCAGGATGGAGGGCTGGGGCTAGTTAGTGCTGCTGAGTGGTTGGAGGTACAGAACAAATGAGCAATTATGAAGTTCCTCTGTAGCTCTCTGTATTCCTGGTGGGCTGATTAGATTGGCTTGGATGTGCTAACAAGCAAAAGGCACTTAGAGTAAGCTCTCATCTCTCAACTGTCCCAGATACTGTTCCACTTCAGAGAAAGAGAGAATCCGTGGCCAAAAAAGGATGTAAACCAAAATGTGGGGGTTACACAAGTGGTCATTTTTAGTTTTCCAGAAACACTTAAGAGTTTAGTCTGTGAAGAATGTAAATTTATTTTCCCTGAAAGGTGAGAAAAGTCAACTTTTGAAAGTTTGAAGAGGAGGTTTGGGAACAAAATGGACCGTTGCTAAGTTAACAGAAGCAAAAAGTGAGAAAACACAGAAGCTGTTTTTCTCATATCTAAATAAGACGGTTTTCTATCATAGAATCTTTTTAACAATTAAATCAATTTAAGAAAAATCTTCAATAGACTAGCATTTGAATTTAAACAATTTGAATTACAAAAAGTATTAAAAAGTTACTTTTTTAAATGTAACATAACAACTAAATGTTAATAATTCAGTTTGTGTAAGAAATGCAAACACAGAAATAATCTGTTTCTCTTTCAAATTTGCAAACATATTTGTCAAAATAATAAAAGAACATTTTTACTTATATATTTGTGGAAAAAAAACTTTTGCACAAATCTAATGAACTAAGATAACAAGACTAAACTCTAAAATAGCGGAAGTTTGTGGTTTTTGTTTCACACTGAGTTCAATTCAATTCAATTTTATTTGTATAGCCCAAAATCACAGAAAGTCCGTCTCAATGGGCTTCACAAGAAAAAGAGGAATGTATTAACACAAATACACAACAAGAAAATTAACTAACAAATGCTAACTAAACAAGACTAGCACATTAATGCACTTAGACTCTCCTTCTCGGTGAGGAAAAACTCCTAAAAAACCCATCAGTGGGGAAAAAATAAGAAACCTCATGGGGATCCACGTGAAAGAGAGATCCCTCCCCCGGGACGAGCAAACAATGTGTCAAAGATTATTGTTTAAATATTAGCTTAATCTAATCTACAGCTAAATATCTAAAGAAGTCAATAAATGTTCTTCATCCTGATGGAAACACTGGGGGACTCCTCAGCCCGGAGATGTCCAGAACGGGGATGAGTAGATGTTCTTCATGCTGATGGAAACACGGGGGACTCCTCAGCCCGGAGATGTCCAGTACGGGAATGAGTAGATGTTCTTCATCCTGATGGAGACACGGGAGACTCCTCAGCCCAGCGATGCCCACGGCGGAGATGAGTAGATGGATTTCGTCCTGATGGAGCGGGGATGAAGAAGCGCGGAGGTCTCCTCGGTGTGGCCATGCCCAGGACAGGAACGCAGAGTCCTGGATGGGGCTCTCTCCCAGAGAGGAGGGAGAGAGGTGGACAACATGTGAATTGTATTGTACCAACTAGCAGTGTAATTCTAAATAAACAGACAATTTAGAACAATGAATGAGATAGCAAGCCAGGGGTTTAGGGTAGAGGGTTAGAGTAGGGGGCAGGGGGAAAGAGCCAAGACAGTCTGGCAGAGAATAGTAAATAGAATTAGAGGACAGAACCCCAATGTACCATACTTTCCCCAGCTTTTACTATCTAGCAGCCAACTATCAATTATGTCAGCTAATTGAATCTGTTTCTATCTGGCCTGTTGATAAGCTTGTTCAAACAGGAATGCTTTAAGCCTCCCTTTAAATGTAGGAACACTGTCTGCCTCTCTCACTTGAGCTGGGAGCTTATTCCATAAAACTGGAGCTTGGTAGCTAAAGGCTCTACCTCCAACTGTACTTTTTGAAATCCTAGGAACCACCAACAGCCCTGCATTTTGTGAGCGGAGTGTTCTGCTTGGTTGATAAGGTACTATAAGTTCACTAATGTAAGATGGAGCCATGCCGTCCAATGCAGTTATGCAGAGTTCACGTCTAGGGTCCTTGGAGAAGACGCCTAACCCCCCGTTTCTCCCACTATTTGGCGCAGTTGTGGCAGCCTGCTGCGGTGTAGTAGTGCAGCACACAAATTTTCCTGCTAAGGGATGAATAAAGAAAGTAGGGAAAAAAAACCTTTAAAACAGTAAGAAAAGCTGTTTGTTAATTTTTTTATTAATGTTAACGGGTACAAAATAGTCATCAGGATTTAAGTGTTCTTATTTTAACGATAAGGTTAACCTCAAAAATGTCAAATTATGCTTAATAAAAGCAGTTTTATGTCTTCCATGTGGAAGAGTTCACATGCACTTTGCCCGGTTTCACAACTCCTGCTCCAAAAGAAACTAAACAACTTTTTCTTTGTAATCGTAGAGATCGGTTTCTGTGTGGAACAAAACTTTTCCAATCCTCCGTAGCGAAGGATTGGATGCAGTTGATTAGGAGCATCGGTTGCATGTGTAATTCTGGTGATCAGTTAAAAAAAAAAAAATTGCTTGCAAATCCAAGGTGGCGTCACAAGTGGCCGGCGGTCTAGTCATTAGCTCCAGTGAGGCCACCTGCATCTGGTCCTATCATTCTAAGACACTGGAAACCAGTCCAAACACAACAAAAACTCTTTGTTTAACTCACACAGGCCTCACAGCACTGCTCTCATTTATAGACATTATCCAAACACCCTTTAAATAATTCTTATATTGTAGCAAACGTGCTGACGAATGGGGGAAAATAACAACATCAGAGAACAGAAAGTGAACCTCACTCCTTTAACCTGTAAGATTATCTCTGTCAAACATTTCAAACGAGGTGCAGTAAATAAATCAAGCTTCGCCTTCCCCACGGCGAAGTGATGTGTCATAACTTTTGTTCCATTCGTGGTGTGTCTGTGACAGTAAAAAGATGGGCTATTATGAAGCATCTCTTGGGAGCAAGTCAGGACAGAGAGATATGAGTGGTATCTACTTCTGCAGAGTCCATGACCCCCTGTATATAAACATTGGGCGGGACATAATGGGACATGCTTCGTGCTAGAGTCACTCTGCCAGACATTCTCAGTCTGCTATTAAACAGAAAATAAATACTTTATTACGTTAAAAAATAACTGCATTGGAAAGTAACTTCAACAATCTAAAAAATATAAATCAATTGATCAATCGATCTATGCATAACATAGGTATGAAAAAAATATATATCTCTATAGATAGAGATATGTTCAGATTCAAGATTTTTCATTCAAATTTTGACAGATTCTGAGCCATAAATATAAAAATCTAAAAAGTAGAAATAAAAATAAAACAGGTGTCAGATGAATAGACACTCTGAAGTATCGACATAGTATTTTAGGTGGTTATATCTCTATTTACACACATGAACAATAAAGACGCGTTATCAGTCCCACACAGGGACGGATAGTATATTTTTGTAGTTTACGTTTGATTACTTTTCTGTCTTTGTTACTGAAGCTTTCTTGAAATATCCCTGCATCAGTTTCATGTTGTTTTTTGGCCAGCAGCGGCAGCCTTTGGCCCATCGTGGAGTAGAGCCGGTTTACAGTTTACATCTGATTGTTTGCCTCATCTCTCCTCCTGCTCAGGACCACCCAGAAGAGCAGTGGAATCGTCCCGCTCTTTTCTCATTCTCAAGCAAGATTCATGTCTAGACTCTTTTATTTTGGATATTTTGGAATATTTCTGTTTTTAAGACACTGTTTGTGGAATAGTACAAAAAATAATCTGCATAACCAAACAAGGAGATCAAAATGTGTATACTGTGCAGCAGCAATACTTTTTTTATTTCTTAGATTTTGTTTTAACTTTTGTGTATGTTTTATGTATTATGGGATGGTGGGAATGGCAATCAGGCTGGGAACATGCAAAAACTATATTTGACATTTTAAACAATTACATTTTCACAATAGTTTATTTCCGTTTTGCCAAAACCGTCTCGTGAATTCCATCGGTAGATTACCAATTCTCCTTCAAGCATGTCTCCCAGTTAGAAAAACGCCAAAATCAAGCAGACTCATGCAAAAAAGATTACAATACCTTTTAAGACTGTTAAGTTTGCAGGTAATATAATAACATGAGAATTTTGCCTGCCTGCCTGCCTGCACACATTTCTTCACCTCTTTTCCACACTCTCCATTGCTCTGGACTGTTGATCCTAAGTACTTAAACTACAATATATATAAGTATATATAAAAAACATATTTACAGATGGGTGCACATATTTTTTTATTCTAGTACTCAGAGGAGAAGCGTTACGTCCTCTGAGGTAAAAATAAACCACCTGTTCATGTCTAACTAGAACATGTGGTTCAACATGTTTGCTACTATATAATTGAATATCTTATAGCAAAAATATTTTCTTCAGTTAGGGATTAACACCATTATATTACTTATAGATATAAATTTGAAATCTACCTAATCTGATTCAGGGGTGAGTTTGATCCGATCATCAAGGCCATCATTGTATAATATCGGATATTAGGCTGACACCGGTTCTACAGGTTTGAGAAAAGCTGATTTATGATTTTTTTAATTTTTTTTTTTATGAATCATGAAAAAAAACATCCTTCTTGATGTGTTAAGGTTGTCAAAATCAAAGGTTAGATTAAAAAAAAAAAATAATTCAAAATTAATTTGGATAATTTGTCGGTAAAAATTTGTCAGGATTTATTCATTCAGAGACGGGATTTATTTTCATATTAAATGGTATAATTTAGAGTAAAATGGTCTTTTAACACTAGCACTGCCACAGCTGTCAATATGACTCCCCGTCACTTTAATATACTAATTAGAATAAATAAAACACAAGCTAGGGGGCTGACCTTTTATGACTTTTAATTTAGATATGTTTTCTATTTTATTATGTATTTTCTGTGTTCTAAAAATGAACATTTAAAAATTTGTAAGCATTTTATCTTCTCTAACCTGCTGCGCCCCACAGGAGCTGAGAGGAAGCACGCATTGCCACCACAGCAACAACTTTCCACAGAAGTTGTTGCTTCGTTGCTATGACAACAAACACATTGCTATAGCAATTGATTGCTTGAACTATCATCCCGTCTCTATCAAGATTAGCCCATCTACTCATCTCCGTCCTGAGTGCCGCCAGGCTGAGGATGCCCCTGTGCTTGCTTAATCATCCCATCAGGATGAAGAACATCTACTGACTTCTTCAGATACCAAACTGCAGAGTAGAATAAGCTAATATTTTAACAATAGCCTTAAACATATTGGATACTCGTCCCGAGGAAGGGATCTCTCTTTCATGTGGATCCCCACGAGGTTTCCCAAATTTTCCCCAGGAGTTTAAACACAAAAATTTTGTGATTTTGGGCTATACAAATAAAATTGAATTGAATTGCATGTATAAGACATCCAATAAACGACTGCTGCCTTTCTCGACAGCTGATCCGTGGTAGTTTATGTCTATAGGTATATGTATACCTATAAATTTATAAATGTTAGCAGTGATAAAATTCTTTTTAACTCTACTACTTTTAATCAAGTTTAAGTGTTGACTTTAACACCAGCCTGCAAACTGTTAGCCGTGATCCGACAGCCACACACATACATAAAAACTAGCAGGTACAACAAGTAGGAAATGACACAATTTGCTTCTGATTTGAACTGTCAAACATGAGGATGCTGACCCCAGCTGAAAAGGACCAGTGTAATCTCTTTGAAATCAACTGTACCCCTAAAAACAGTGCAGTGCCTCCACACTTTACTGTGTCCACACCAGAAAAGAGACATGTCAAGTTGGGTAAGAATATGAGCTACTAGCCCGGGAAGTCAGAGAAAGAAACGTTACATTAGAGAGTGTGTGTAGTGACAAATCCTCTCTAGTTGATGACCCAGAGAATTGTGTATTTTTAGCCCGCTTCTCTGGTACGCTGAAAGAAAGAGGCATGTTTCACTCGCTGGAGGAGACAGGCGAGTAAAAGCTGGCGAAGCAGGCGGGCAGGCTCTCGTCATCCTTCACCACAGGAAATTAAGGCAAACAATCAAGAGCCTGTATCCTGTCTGGGAGACCATACTGTGATCTGATCAAAACGTTTGTAATGATGTGTATGTTGGTGGTCGTACATTTCTTCATATAGAGTAGACTGAAGTTAAAAAATTAGAGAACATATATGTGGAATAACATCTATTTGATCAAAGTAGGAAGGCTAACATTTAATTGTTCGTACATAATGTCAAGTAGGATGATTTTGTATTTGGGATTTTAAAGTCACTCTCTCTCTCTAAATATCAGTGACAGATTGTGCATTTCCATCCTGGATCTTCAAAAGTGCTCCATTAGCATCAATCAGCCTGGCTACAACACTCAAAACTATCCACAAACAACTCAAAAACTTCTATTTGTTTTCTTCCTATGATTGCAGTTTGAAAAAAAAGTTTTACAGCAACAAACTATTTTAGGTCATGTAATCCACCAAATTATGACCTGCTACGGCTTACTTTTTTTTTTACCTATAGGGAAAGCGATGAGAAATTAAGAGTTTCAAAGCCATTCACTTTCTGTAAAATTGACTTTGAAGGTCTTTACAGACGGTCTACTGATTTTAGGCTACCTGGCAACATATGCTGGCTGAAATGTGATCAAATCCATCAACATGAAAAAACACATTTAGCAGCAAATGAGGCTTTCAGAAAAGTCATAAAAGAAAAATATTTAGAAATATTTAATACATATTGATTTTACAAAATGCAATTAGCAGCAGTTAAATATTTTTAGATCAGTAAAGTCTATGAAGGCAGCTGCTAGCTGTACATTTTTATGTACTGTACGTATACGTACATGTGGCCCTAACATGCCAACGTTTAAATATAAACCTTCTTATACAAATTGGCCAAAAGAAACCTCTTCTTATGTCCAGCTTTATATTTTGATCCCTGTCCTCTTCTCAAGCATTCCTGTTCACTTTCATGTCCTGTCCCCCTTTAATCTGTCTACTTCTCTTGGTTTCTTCTGTCCTCCACTTTTCCTCCGTCGCCTCCTCCTAAGGGCTTCTCATATTACCATTCGTTTCTGGTCCAGACAAGATGGAGATTCTTTCAACAAGCAAATTACAGGCAATTAGGAGCCCAAAGGATAACATTTAGTGTTCAGGAGAAGGCTGAAGCAGGAGGGCAGAGAGTTGTGCAGCTTGGTGTGGAACACCATGCTCCTGGTATGAAAGTTTATAATAAGTTTTTCTTTCTGGTGTGTTAAGACTTGAAAAAACATGCAAATATTGTTGCAATAAGAATCAGAGAAGGATGAAATGGGGTCAATGAATAACTCTTACTGTAAAGGTCACTGATGGAACTCAAATGCTCAAGAGAAAAAATCTAGAAAATCTCCGGGAGGATGGATAGAGTCACAGTGTAGCACTGTTTAGAGTAGCAGCATGGTTAACTGAAGCACAACCACTTAGTCTGGAGCATTCCTGAAGACTCTTGACAATTTATCTCCCAGTTTTTACGTGCGTTAAAGACTGAAAGCGAGGCTGTGTTGCTTGTTGCTCTTCTGACCTGACTGTTAAAAAAAAGAGGGATAAGATTAGATCTGAATTGGATGAATGAGAGGGAATGGAAAAATGTATCTCAGCATCTCTGTATGATGGGGTTTGATTTCTCTGAGTGTCTCAAATGAGTCCAATTTCTGCTGGAGGAGCTTTGTGCTAAATGCACATTTGGTTTATATTCTGGAGTTTATGAAGTCAACTTAATCTCACCGAGTCTTGTTAATACCATGAAGCTTTTCAAAATAACGAGACCGTTATGAAATAATTAGTTTTGTGTTCATTGCAAAGCATCAGAGTTACAAATGTTCATCTTTTGGAAACAAACACTTCATGGCACAAATATGTAACTTATACGTAGAAGGACTGTTGTGTTTGTGTTTGGCGATCATTCATATCTTATAGAATATATGGATAAACATAGTAGCAATAACGGCAATAATAAATTATATTTTTTAAAAAGCTTCTGAATACCTTTCAGTTTCACTTTCAATTTTGACGCTATGAATTACGCCATCCTCTTGCTCCCCGCTTAGTTCCGTCCCCTTACACATGTACACAACACAGCGTATATCTCTTTTCTGGCTGGAAATACAATAAGAAGTGCATCAAATGAGCAAAGCCATCACATGTTCATTTGTATCTTTATATTTGTGTATTTACATAAAAATTAAACTCTTTGTTGTGAGGAGGGACTGAGCATGAGCAGAGCCAATGCACTAAAACACCCCATGCATATAATAAGAAAAATATTAACTTATAAATTTATTTGTGAAGCCGTATTGAAAACAAAGTTTACAAAGTGTTTTACGTGGAAGAATAAAATGCACAACTAAAGAAACACAACAGGTTGAAAATCTAAATGCCAATAATTAGCAACTTGTTCATAGGAAATAAAATCTAACCGCTGAGGAGAAGAGAGAATAAGTTTGTAAAGAACGAAGCCCACCACAGCTGTGAGAAGCCAACATCATAATTCCAGCCCATCTCTGTAATCACAACTTCATCACAAAATGGATTTTGTCAAGTTACGCCAAGTCCTCTAAGAGCTGCTGTAGTGAAACATTAAGCAGCTGGTTTTGCTCCTTCTCTCTCAAACATGTTAACCACGCACGCACACACACACACACACACACAAGCTCAATGCAAACATACACAAATACATCACATAATACGTATAACCATAGTTTTTGAAAAAAACCTTATTATCTGATCCTGGGGTGGCTTTGACCCATCTTAAGCTCCTTCCAGTGTCATCTGAAGGTGCCAAAAAAAAAAATTCAAAATGGCACATCTATGACGTATTACATCTGAGGTACAATCTTTTAATAATAATTATTTAATAATAATTTATACTTTATTGATCCCTCAGCGGGGACGTTGGTGTGCTGCATTACACTGCAGCAGGCTGCCACAATGGTGCCAATCAGAATCAGAATGCTTTTATTGCCATGTCAGTGAAAAACATCAGAGACTAGGAACTTGTTCTGGTACTGGTGTGCAAACATATAAAATAAAAATAATAAAAATAAAATAAATAAAAAAAATAATAATTTTTACAAAACTAAGAGTGCTCAGAAGAAAAAGAAAAGTAGTGCAATGTCATAGAAAATAATAGAAAATAATAAAGATAGTAAAGTGACAAGAGGGAGGTGACTAAGAGATGTGGGGATCCAGGTTATAAAGAGTTCATAAGTCCAATGGCAGAAGGGAAGAAGCTGTTTTTGTGGCGGGACGTTCTGGTCCGAATGGACCGGAGCCTCCTGCCCGAGGGGAGTCGCTCAAAAAGTCCATGTCCAGGGTGGGAAGGGTCAGCTGCTATCCGACCTGCACGCCCCAGAGTCCTGGAGACGTACAGGTCTTCGAGAGATGGAAGGCTGCAGCCGATCACCTTCTCTGCGGAGCGCACAATGCGCTGCAGTCTGTGTTTGTTCCTGGCTGTGGCTCCAGCGTACCACACGGTGATGGAGGAGGTGAAGACAGACTCGATGATGGCTCTGTAAAACTGCATCAACATCTGGGCAGGCAGCTTGGCTTTCTTCAACTGCCGCAGAAAGTACATCCTCTGCTGGGCCTTTTTGATCAGGGAGCTGATGGATGGCTCCCACTTTAGGTCCTGTGTGATGGTAGTGCCGAGGAAGCGGAAAGAGTCTACAGTGGTGATGGAGAAGTCTGTCAGTGCAAGGGGGGTAATGGGAGCTGTGACTTTCCTAAAGTCCACGATCATCTCCACTGTCTTCTGAGCGTTGAGCTCCAGGCTGTTGTTGCTGCACCAGGACACCAGCCGGTCTACCTCCATCCTGTAGGCCGACTCATCGCCATCAGAGCTGAGCCCAATGAGTGTGGTGTCATCTGCAAACTTGATCAGTTTGACAGAGTCATGGCTGGAAGTGCAGGAGTTGGTGTACAGGGAGAAGAGCAGGGGAGAGAGGACATAGCCCTGTGGAGATCCTGTGTTGATAGTCCGAGAGGTGGAGACATTCTTCCCCAGCCGCACGCACTGCCTCCGGTCTGTTAGGAAGTCAGTAATCCACCTGCAAGTGGAGTCAGGCACGTTGAGCTGAGAGAGCTTGTCCTGAAGCAGGGTAGTGAGGATGGTGTTGAATGCAGAGCTGAAGTCCACAAACAGGATCCTGGCATAGGTTCCCGGGGAGTCCAGGTGCTGCAGGGTGAAGTGGAGGGCCAGGTTGATAGCGTCGTCTACAGACCTGTTGGCTCTGTAGGCAAACTGCAGAGGGTCCAGAGAGGGAGAGGTGAAGTGCTTGAGATGAGGGAGGACCAGGCGTTCGAATGACTTCATGACTACAGACGTAAGCGCCACAGGCCTGTAGTTATTAAGTCCAGTGATACGGGGCTTCTTGGGAACAGGAACGATGGTGGACAGCTTGAAGCAGGCTGGAACGTGGCATGTCTTCAGCGAGGTGTTGAAAATGTCTGTGAAAACTGGAGACAGTTCCTCAGCACAGTGTTTCAGGGTGGCCGGGGAGACACCATCTGGGCCCGAAGCCCAGCTCCAATGATGGGAGAACGGGGGGTAGGTGTGTTTTCCAGGACCCTAGACGTGAACTCAGTGGGAATCGAACTTCCAATTAACTTCCGGTCCGAGGGTGAATGCTTTACCACTGAGCTATTGCCTCCTTCTTTCAAACCCTGCTTTTATAGGTTTTCAGTAATAAAAAAGGACTGTTTTATTTTCCCTTTTGTGCTGATGTGCAACATGACGTCCATTGTTTGTGTGCAGAAGTGCACACCTCGTATTATGTTACATGATGCACCTCGTATAAATATTTCTAATAGCTTTTATTTAAATTATTTGATGTTTTTCCATTAGTGCCTCCTGATTTAGTGACGTTTTACTTTTCACTTTTGTGACAAAAATGTTAGACAAGCCATGATCTGATCATAGCTTTATAAGTTCAAAAAATAATAAATGACTGGAGAAAAATTAAAACATTAGAGGCTAAACACTGCTAAAGCTAAACCTCACAGCCAGAGCTCCTAGCTAGGATCAGATGCAAATGCCAACCTCCCAGACTAGGTTGTCCCAACTCGCAGTCTGTGGTTGTTTGACATGTAAATGGCTCTAAATTCAGTGTCTGATGAGAAACAACAATCCAATTTTCACAAAATAAACTTTTTCAAGAAGCTCTCAGATCATGTGCAAGAGGCAAACGTGTATAAACCGTTTACTCGAACCTGCTGCCTTACAGCCCCAGTAATACTCTGGCCTGACTCCACCCCTTGTCCTACTCGTCCTGCCCACTCCAGAGGGACATTGATGACGAGTGATGGAGAGGAGCGTAAGGAGGGGCGCATTTTGACTGCTTTCAGGGGTCTGGGGGTTGTGACAGTTCAGTAACACTCACCAGAGCTCGCCGTCCCCAGCCTCGGAGTGGCATCGGCCACCCTCAGTGCCAGAACTGAGAGTTTATTTTTTTAGCTCCTGCTTTCCCGAGTGCTGGCTGCAGAAGACCACCGAGTGTGGGGTTCCTCTCTCCCTCAGTACTGAACCTAAGTCTCTTTTAACCGGAAAGAAATTTATTGGTGGTAGGGGGGTAAAAAAAAAAAAAGAAAAAACTTGTGACCTCCACTTAATTTGAGATAAACACTTTTGATTAAACTTGTGTTCGAGTTTGATCAAAAGTGCTACAGTAATCAAAAGCTGTGTGTCTTATGGAAGTTAATAAGAAAAACAAAACAAGATTTTTTTCCAAAAGAAAAAGAAAAAGTGTATTGAAAGGTCCAAGGCAGGGATGTCCCAGGATGTCCTGGAATTATGCATCTCGTATGATGCATAATTTTTTATCTGATTATTGTGTAAAACCTGTTCATATAACTTTGAACTATAAAAATGAAATTAAACTGGATAAATTTAGCCCATGAGACCCGATTAAAGATTTAAGATGAGAGAGCGTGATAGTTTTTTTATTTTATTTGCTTACTAAATATAGTCCTTTATTAAAGCAAAACATCATTTGGCCCAATTTTTTAAATCTAAAATCAGAACCATTCCTACTGCAGAGAGATTAAAACACACACACCACCAAAACACACATCTGTTTGACATCATATTTATTTAAAGAGTATGAGCTTCCACCACTGGTTTGCTTTTCTCTGACCAAAACTTTAAGGCAGAAATTTTTTTTTTGGTGGGATATGATGACTATTTTAAATTTTTCAATTGACACCTTTTTAAATTATAGGTACATAAATGTTTACAGAAAACTTGTCTAGTAATTTGAATATGCAAATAAAATGTTTGTGTGGTCACACTTTTTAAAAAAAGAATTATTTGGATAAAAAACCCTTAGGTTTTGGTTTGGTTTGTCTGTTTTTTTAAGGAAGACCTCGTATAATCCTCGATGGTCATTTAATTGGTTTGCTAAACCACTAAATTGTTTCTGGATCCTCCACAATTTCAAACATAAAGTTCTCCGGAGAACAGGAGGGTGTTTTGCTTAAATTTATAACTTCATTTTAAACTTGTGCTAATGATTGTGACTTTTTTTTTTTTTTTTTTGTCTCTCAGGGTTTTTATTTTCTGTCTTTTCTTTGTCGTCTTTTCTGTGGCCCCTAGGACGGCTTGGGCCTAGCGGGAGTCGAACCAGGTTCTCCCGGTCAAAGCACAGTATGCCTACTGACCAACGCCTCCTGGGACCATGGTTGTGACTCTTGAGCCACTATTATTTTAATTTGTCATTTTGTGACCAAAAAACAAACAAATCGTGAAAATCAAGGACAAAAACGTGCATCAATGGAACAAATAACAATCCCGTGTGCCCCCTATTTTGTTGTTGTTTTTTCTCATTTATTTTGCTCAATAAATTGTTTTCCTATTTATGCATCCGCTCACAAGATGTTTGATTGGGACTGTCACCAGGTGTTTGGTATCAGGTGCAGATGAACTATTTAGGTTTTTGTTTGACCAAAATTCAAGGTCACGAAAATCAGTCACAAATATTTGTGGATGCGGAATCTTCTAAACTACCAACGGGTTTTTAAAAAACTGTCCACTTTTACTCGATACCAATTATAGATGAACTGTAGGTTCTCATGTCACACAAGCTGAAATCACAAGTTCTTCGTACATGATAAATTTTGATAACATGATAGCAAAACGTTTCAAAACCTTACACTTATGACTGCTTCAACTTACTTATTAAATAATCCTCAAACATTCATAATTAATATGGTTTGATTTTCAATTTGAAAATCAAGATGCTTCGACTTCTGAATGGAAGCCGAAACGTCTTGAACGAAAAATTCACTGTCCAGAAAGTCTTTTTCACGATGGATCACTCCTGTATGAAATAGGGAATACACGGACTTACAGGTTGAGGTATTCGACTGATATTTTTTATGTAAATTTTTTCTTGGGTTTTTTTCTGCAGAGTTAGCAATAGTGCTCATTCAAAATGTTCAGTCCATGGATTTATTGCAGAGGATTACTGCTATGTGATGCTGTGAATCACAATGTAAAACTGTCAAATTTAATTTCTCACTAGCTAATATAGTGATGACAGCACTGGTGATGTGCAAAACGATTGTAGAAGTACGATCCAAACAATACCAATCTAAATAAATCTGCTATTCTTTTCAGACTATCATCTAATCATTTCAACAACGGTTTCAGCTTGAGGGTCAAATCCATTTCAAGAGTGTAAATTTGTTTTATGTCTCCCACCGGCCAAGAAATACAAACTTCACCCACAGATCCTCATGTCTTTAAAGGGTTATCTTTCTTTTGCAACCTAAACAACATTTTCTTTGGGATATCTCCAAAGTGTGTAAAGTGTAGCACTCAGAGACGTAAAACTTATTGATCACAGTCTGTGCAAACTCTACAATCTAATTATTCATGCATTCTGAATATATTATCATCTTTTTAATATTGCAATTTTTGCACAATTATTTTCACTCATTTTGGGATGTTTGAAAACTTGCAGGTAAATGAAAAAAAATATTTTGTGTATTTTTTTTTGTTACTCAATTTATCAATTTTGTATAATTTGTATGATTTTTAAATAATTTTTTTGTATTTTTTTTAAGATTTATGTGGATAAATTGACAAATTATTCAGTGACTAAATCAAAATTGTAGTTTTTTGTTGTATTTTTTATTATATTTTATAAAATCAAATGAAAATTTAATGCCAGAAAGAAATTAATTAATTACAGTAGTTTTTTTTTTTTTTATTCAATTTGATTTAAAATAAAATGATCAAACACGCTTTTTCCTGTCATGATTTTATGTTTTTAATACGTACTGCAAAATAAAATATTATCACGTGATTAATCCAGAAAAAAGTTAAATAGATTTAAAATCAAATCAAAAGAAAATTCTTTTTTATTAAAATATTTTTAAACAATTTTTAATCTTACATTATGTAAGCAATTATAAATTCATTTTTATTTTTTAAATTTAAAGAAAATATACAATATGTAGTTTCATTTCATTTTCACCGGAAAAAAAAAGGCAGAATTTCTTCTTTATTTTTCTCAAAAACATTATTTTCTATCCACAGTTGGAAAGTTCCGAGACAATAAAAAGTTTGGTTTTCTCAGTTCCACCTTTTGCACGCTGACCTCCTGCTGACCTGCATGTCCTCCTGTTTTTCTTCACTTCCTGACATTTTCTGAGCTATGAATTCAGTCAGTACAGGGTGTAGTTCGGACACAGAATAGATAGTCCTGTGTGTCTGAAAACCACACTGACCATTTTACAGAACAGAGAGTGAATACACACACACACACACACACATCCCAGTCCGTCACCAGCTCAGAATAAACAGAATTCTGCTCCTCTGGTGCTGCCCAACACCTCCAGTCTGCCAATCAGTTCCATTTACAGTCCTGTGGTTGTGTAAGACATAAGGGTACCCTTCCTGTCTAGACCGGTGGAGATAGGGTTAATAAAACTCTTTACACCGTCTGAAAGTAGTCTGAATGTAAGCTGTGGCATCCATCCTCAACTTGTTCCCACTGAAGCAGAGTATCACACCTCTGCTGCACCTTTTTTTCCCCTCTTGTGTCCCACGACAGATGAAAAATCTCCACAATACACACTCTTTTTTAGTAACAATTTGTGGTGAGAAAGTATTATGTTGTGCACGTAGCTGCCAGAAAAAAAAACATCTATTAAGACCTCATAAACTTCAATACAAATATAAAAATAATAAGTGGAAAGTTGGATCATTTGCAGATAAAATCTTTCTCACTCCTAACCAACGTCCAGCCTGTCCTCATATTTCGGCCTAAAAAACAAGCTGCAAGGAAGCGTACACAAACCTGTACACAAAGAGGAGTACATACAACTGGACAGTGCTGGTTTCTCTCTCCTGTACCCCCAGATAGCACCTGTTTTTGTAATGTAATAATATTAATCAATTTAATTTTTAGGCGGCTTTCAGAACTCTCAAGGTCGCTTTACAATAAAATACATAAGACATAAAAGCACATAATAAAATTATTTAAAAGACAAAAAAAAGTGTTCAATAAATAAAGTGCAAGGTGAGGGCTAAAGCGGTGGTGGGGGCCAAAGAGAGAAGGCAGATTTAAACAGATTAGTTTTGATTCTGGATTTGAAAAGGAGGAAGGAGTCAATGTTCCGGACGTCAGATGGAAGAGAATTCCAGAGAAGGGGAGCACACCGGCTAAAGGCTATGCCCCAATCGTGCTTAGACAGGCAGGATTTTAAAATATACTGATTTAGAGCTTGATTTGCTCAGATTTAATCACCATTCTTTGGTAGATGTCCTGTCAGTTGTCTGAGATGACTCCCCATGAGGTTTCTATTGACTATTGTTGACAATTAATTTCTGTTTTTCTCAAAATTGATTTTCGTGGGATTTTTGTTAAATTTCCAGAGTGAAGCCCTGATAGAAGTGTTGTGATATTACTTTTCTTTCGGCATTTCCCTTCAGGGGTCGCCACAGCAAATTGTTTTTTCCATCTAAGAAACTGACTTCTGTGATATTCCACCTAAACAAATACTTTGTAGACTTGATTAAAGGTCACGTGTATCCTAGGTGATCATCAGCTCTTAACTTTGTTCTGATGGCATCAGGCTGTCGTTTGTTTACTTTTGCATGTTCAACTAAATGTTTTTCAAATCTTTTGTGCCTTCCGCAGTTATATTGTTACGTTTTTAAATCACTATAATTGTACGTGTTTTTAAGCTGATTTGGTCTGACTTAATGAGTTCATGTGGGTTTTTTTTTATTATTATTTATTTGATGTAATAACTGCTCTGGAATGCTGCAAACAAATTGCGCTGTGGGATTGAGGACATTTTTTTTTTGATTCTGGTAAGTTTTGTAATATTTCTCTTCATGTTGCCCACCACCGATGCTGGGTTTGTGTATTTAGCTGCTATGCAGATCTAAAAACAGTGATGTAGAAGGTCTTTGAGAAACTCCAGGGAAATGAGCTCAAAATTTATTGGTTAAAAGAAACATTTTAGCCAACCTGGCAACAAAAGCTGGTTGAAATGTGATTTTAAGAGTTGGTTAGGAAGAAGCAAAGAAGAAATGGAAGGAACTAAATATACCATAAATATTAATGACCCAAGTCTAATTAACATCAGTTTGTGATTCCCAATATTTTTAAGCCAGTGAAAAAGGTCGTGAATGTATTCAGTGTTGACCGGTGATTCATTGTGACTGTGGAACTCTTCATACAGCCTTTCTCTTACAGCTTCACTTACGCATGCGCTCCATCTTTCCATGGAGATGAATTGCGCATGAGGTAGTTTAAGAATAAATAGTGGTCAGCAGTTCAGCCCGGCAGGCAGAGGGAAAAATGTGTCTAAAGCAGCAACGCTGCCAACAAGAGCACCTGGACGGCGTTAATCACAGCTAACATAAACACCACTTCAAAACAACTGCGTACACTACCAAGTGCGCATGTACACAATCCTTCTAGATTGTGTGTGGAAATACATGTTAACTTAGTGTGACACCAACATCTGGTGACTTTAGCACCTAAAAACTGATAATATGTTTATACAGTAAAGGTTACTATTCTGATAATGACAGTAAACACACCTGATAATAAAACATTTTCTTTCGTAGAACTTTAGTGTATTCCAAGAATGTGTAATGTAGAATGTATTTGGTGTTAATCCGATAGCGACTGGTTACAGGGTGGCATTGTGAAGCAGGCCTGTAGTGATAATACGACTACGTACAGGAGAAACGTGACCTGTTTTCTTGCACCAAAACCTACAGAAAAACATAAATACAAGACAAAAAGTGTTTTAAATACAAAACACCTGGAGATCACCTGTCGTGATCCCCTTGCCTGCCACCAGAGGGAGCCCTTGACCCTTTCCTCGCCCTGAATAGAGACACCTGAGGGTGATTAGTCGGAAGACACTCACCTATGGATCCTAGTGGCTATCTAAAGGCAGTCTCCCTGGTCTTCCATGTCGGGTCATTGCCATCCTTCCCAGCCAGGTCCTCCTGGCTGCCTGACCACAAGTTTGATCGCGGAACTCTGTTATGTCATTTGAACCTTTTGATCCTGAGTAAATTCGTTGCGCTTTGCCTTACAGACTTACCTGACTTCTGTTAATGAATCCTGTTTTTGTCCTGCATTTGGGTCCTCCTCCTTCCACAACACAACAATTTCCTACAAATGTTGCCAAAGACGGCCTCATTTTTTATCTGCCACAACGTGATTAGAGCTCCCGTTATTATTGTACAGAAATAAGAAAATGTTATTTAAAAATATGTAAAGAAGCCAAGAACATTTGATCATATGGTTATATCTCTCGGTCTCCCGAAACACCTAGCTTGCGAGGCGCTCGGGGGGCATCCTGACCAGATGCTCGAACCACCCCATCTGGCTCCTCTCGATCTGGAGGAGGAGCGGCTCGACACCGAGCTCCTCCCGGATGGCAGAGCTCCTCACCTGATCTCTGAGTGAGAGCCCGGCCACCCTGCGGAGGAAGCTCATTTCGGCCGCTTGTACCCGTGATCTCATTCTTTCGGTCACCACCCACAGCTGGTGACCATAGGTGAGGGTTGGATCCTTCCAGGTGAGCTAGAGGATGTAGCCGGGGAGACAGAGGCCTGGGCTGCCCGTTTGAGGCCGTTGCCCCCGCGACCCGACCCCGGAACAAGCGGAAGATGACGGAACGGTTATATCTCTCCATTCATTCTTTTAAACCCTTTTTTTTTTCCTCACCTCTGGGATCCTTTCGTCTGCACTCGTTGGAAATAATCCTCTAACAACGTTCTCGTAAGATAAGATTTTTTTTTTAATTCAAGAGACATATTCATTTGTTGTTGTTTTTTCTTTTTAAAATTCAAGTTTAATGATTGAAAAACAGACTGATCGACACACGTTTGGGCATTTCTGGCAGCAGTGTCATAACTTTTTGGAAGACCAGTATTGTTGGTATTGCCAATGCTGTCACTGATACCAAGAAAAACCCACCAAAATAAAAACACAGGAATGAGAAGTTTGGCTGTTTAATGTTTTTGTTTTATTGCACATGTGAAGTTAGCTAAAAACATGTAACTAAGTTTATATCGATTCAATACTGTCAACCACTCATTTGTCTCAAGAACCTTGGAAAAAAAAACGTGTTTACTTTGGACACAAAGTGTAAAACCAGGAAACAACATGGAAACCTTTTGAGGTTTTTTGGTAGAACAATCACTTTTGTTGCAGAGTCCCCATGCCATAACTATTTATACCCTTTTTATGCCTTCGTCCACAAAATGTGAAGGAGCCATCTTTTTGTTTTTATTACTTAAAATAAAAATGCGTTTCTACACTTAAAATTCTGATTCAAAGAATAAAATTGGTAATGTTTCCTTTGTTATTGGCAAACATTGTAATATTATTTACAGATGTGGCAGAAGTAAATACTTTCCAGATGTTTGCTAGAAATGATCATTTACAAAAACTTTATTAGCAACCTCTTAGAAAAACACTTTTTAAAAAATTTTCCTCAACACTCAACCACTCACAAATTTCTCCTAAAATTTCTTTTGCACGTTTAATCCGATCTCCTGACACTTAACCATCCAATTATTTATCTCTCAGGGACCTGAACTCCTCTTCACTGTCACTTAACATCCAGTCAGCTCTGCTAAGTAAACACATCCTGTCACATCAGCTAAGCTCTTTAAATCTAGGGACCTCTTCCAGTCTTCCTACGCGGGCCGAATGTGTGTGTAAGCCGGACGAAAAATAGCGCAGGACTTGGCTCGGTACTAACGACAGCCATGTTTTATGGGTGAATGTCTGGGATGAAATAAACACAGTCGGTATGCCGCAAAAAGGTTGCATGTGTGTATACGCTCACGTCTATTAGTCAAATGAGAAAGATGTATTATCTGTTTAAACTCAGGCCACACATCAGGCCTGCTGCCTTTTAGATTCCGGGTTACACAATCCAACTTTCCTCGCTACAATACTTGAGATTTTTTTAACGCGCAGTTTTGATAATTATCATTCAAATCTTCTTTTTCTTTCGGCATTTCCCTTCAGGGGTCGCCACAGCAAGTCAGTTTCTTCCGTCTAACCCTATCTGCTGCATCCTCTTTGGTCACACCAACTATCTTCATGTCTTCCTTCACTGCGTCCATGAACCTCCTCTTTGGTCTTCCTCTAGGCTTCTTTCCTGGTGGTTCCAAATACAGCATCCTTCTTCCAATGTACTCTCTCTCTCTCCTCTGCACATGCCCAAAACATCTCAGTCTTGCCTCTCGAACTTTATCCCCAAAAGCTCTAACATGTGCTGTTCCCCTGATGTACTCATTTCTAATACTGTCCATCCTGGTCACTCCTAGAGAGATCCTCAGCATTTTCATCTCTGCTACCTCCATCTCTGTTCCCTGTCTTTTCTTCAGTGCTGCTGTCTCTAGACCAAACAGCATCGCCAGTCTCACCACGGTTTTAGACACTTTCCCTTTCATTTTAGCTGAAACTCTTCTATCACACATTACACCTGATACTTTCCTCCACCTGTTCCAACCTGCCTGAACACGCTTCTTCACCTCTTTTCCACACTCTTCATTATCATTCAAATATACTGAATGTATATATTTATAAATATATATATATTTGGGGGAGGCGATAGCTCAGCGGTAAAATGTTTGCCCTTGGATTGAGGGTTCGCTGGTTCGAATGCCACTGAGCTCATGTCTAGGTGTCCTTGGGCAAGACATCTAGCCAGGGGTGGATCTAGAAGGGGATTGTAGAGGGTGCACGCCCTCCCTTTGCTCCCCTCCTGTTCCACAAAAAAAAAAAGAAGAAGAAAGGAAAGGGGAACTAGTCAAGCTATCCCCTTACAGGGTCAGCGAATGGGCAACCAAAATGTAGGAAAGGACTCTTATTTTTTAAAATGTTCTGGTAGGGGATGTCGTCTATCATCCTAATATCTGCTACTGTATTTGAGTATTTTTCTATTTTTCATCAGTTGTTGCCAACAAAGTTCTTAAATAGGTGTTTTTCTTTGGTGTTAAAAGCCCATAATTTGGTGGCCACAGTGTCCAAACCTCAGCCGCAGCTGGTCAGGTCTTGTTGTTATCTAAGACATGAAAGCAGGAGAAGGAAAGACTTCGAAGACAAGTTCAAATGCATAGATTTTAAATTTAGATTATTTACATCAAAACTGATCAAAAAGAAAATGTCTTTGCTTAAATCAAGGGTCACAAACTCAAGATTGAGGCTCGGTTGTATCAATTTTTTAGAGTATCTTAAAAAATGGCCAATTTTGGTCAAAAAGAAGGTCACTTACAGTCAGTCACCATCTTAATCGTCAATTCTTTCAGGGCTGCGGGGGGTGCCGGAGCTCATCCCGGCGAGGGAGGTTGCCAGTCTGTCGCGGACCACACACATCCAACTGTACACACACACACACACACAAACACACACACACACACTCATACCCAGAGGCAATCATGTGGTGGGCAATCAACCTAGCATGGATGTCTTTGGAGGATGGGAGGGAACCGGAGTACCCCGGAGAAAACCCATGCATACATGGGGGGAGAAAATGCAAACTCTGCACAGAAAGGCCAGTGTTCCAAGCCTCGTCCCCATCCGGGATTCAAACCCACAACCTTCTTGCTTGAGGCCACTGTGCTACCCACTGTGTCACCATGCCGCCCCCAAAAATAAAGTAAAGCATTAAAAGATTAACTGGTGTACTGAAATAGTGCTTTCACGTCTCACTGTGAACATTGTTATAAAAATATGCTGGCTGTTAAAAATACTTCTTGCTCAGGACTGCTGGCGAAATTCAAGCTTGATCACAATTTATCCACTGTTTGCTTGTTTGTTGTTGTTCAATTTTTTTTTTTTAGTGGCTAATTTGGAAAAGATGGAAAATTAAATTAGTGTTTGACTAGTCAGACTCATTTTTCTGAGATCTAATTTTTCCCGTTCAGTGGTAATAGATAGACAGTAAAAAGTTGAAGCTGACTTGAAGTTGATGTTTGTAAAACATTTTAAATACATTATTTGTATTTTCCATCGTTTTTTTCTTTTACTTTGTAACATTCTTAAATGTTACAAACCATACTTTACAACTAAATAGGATTCATTTCAGTTGCTAAAACCTTCCAGAATTAAATTATGTGCTGTAATGTTCTACAGTAGGCAGAATATGAAAAAAAAAGTCTATTTATAATCCATAAAATTTGTGTGTGGATATGATGTCACTCTGCAAAGCAACTTTAAAATAAATCAAAATCCATTTAAAAAATTGTGTGGTAATAATTCTTAACTTCTTCTTTCAATATTTCCCTTCAGGGGTCGCCACAGCAAGTCGGTTTCTCACATCTAACCCTATCTGCTGCATCTTCTTCAGTCACACCAACTATCTTCATGTCTTCCTTCACTGTATCCATGAACCTCCTCTTTGGTCTTCCTCTTGGCCTCTTTCCTGGTGGTTCCAAACCCAGCATCCTTCTTCTGATGTACTCTCTCTCTCTCCTCTGCACATGTCCAAACCATCTCAGTCTGACCTCTCTGACTTTAAAACCTCTAACATATGCTGTTCCTCTGATCCTGTCCATCCTGGTCACTCCCAGAGAGATCCTCAGCATCTTCATCTCTGCTACCTCCATCTCTGTTTCCTGTCTTTTTCTCAGTGTCACTGTCTCTAGAAAGGGATAGTCTTTTGTCTGCTCAAAAATACAATGTTCACCAAAAAAGCTTGTAAATGCATTCATTCAGTTTTGGAACTGAATTCCTCCTCCTCTGGCTCCCCACTTGGTCTTGCCACCTGGGTTTATGCACGACATAGCATAAATCTCATTTAAGGTAAAAAAAAAAAAAAAAAAACAAGTAAAGCATAACATGTTTGCAAAGCTGGCATATTAATTAGGTGAAAATACACAAAATGGTACTCCCTATTTGGATTGAGCATAAGCAGAGGCACTTTGTGTTTTCATTAGAATGTGGGCGGGGTGGAGGATAAAATTCACAGCGAAGAATACATGTTTCTGATTGATGAACGGGAGGGATTGTAAATCACTCAAATGTGCATGAATGAAGTAGAAAAACACGTCTGAAATGTTGTGAATGCAGGCCCCTCCCAAAAATAGAATCAGCACATTAAGCACGAGTGTCCGAGCTGGTTGACTCATTCAGTCAGTTCTGTCTATATGACTGTAAAGTCCAGTTTGTTTCAAATATTAAAGTTTGGAATTAAAATCTTGGTCATGCAAATGCTGAAGTAATGTATCTTAAAAACTTCAGAGGGAAGTTGTAAGCTTTCTTCAAGGTCACAAATTCTTAAAACATTGAAGTGATTTTGAAGAAACCGCCCTCACTTACTCGATACCAACTATAGATGAACTGAAAAGTGGAGGCATATTGTTTGATGCTTTGACTCATTCTAGTTATACCAGCCCCAGACTCACACATGGTGGATTGTTTGGATGTGAGATTGTGGACCAACCCAATCTACTCACACATTGATTAACCCTGCGAGTGTTTGGCCATTAGACCCTGATCTGCAGAAATTAAACCAATATGTGAACTTTGTGATTAGTGTCAAAAGTATTACAACGCCTTTCACTCAGCTGGAGCGTAGTGCATTCCAGGCCCGCTCCCCATATCTCTGGCATGAAATACAAATACCCCATAATGAGGGAGAGAAGCTAAAGAGAGCTGTGGGGAGGGGGTTATCGAGCTGTTACATTTTTTCCATGTCATTTCAGAGAACACGTCACCCTGGAACAGCCGCTCTCCCACCTTTTCTTTCTCAAAGCCACAATCAGTTATGAAAATATTTCTCTATCGTCAAACGTGGAGGGCTTACTGAGGCAGCAGGTCTGCTTTCTACCTGTTCCATTTAAAGACCTCCCTGAAATTCACCGTCTGCCTTTCACCTGTAAAGACTGTCACACTATCAAAATAAAAGTCTCTGAATTCTAACGAGAGCTTTCTCTCAGAGGACAGATGTCAAGGCTATAAACGCAAACTAAAAACATCAGCACTTTTTTCTATTTTTATGCCAGAATGTAAAGAAGTTGTCCGTGCATTCGTCCGTCTGTGCTCCTGTAACACTTTTTGTGAATGTGATGTCTCCCAAACCATTGCAGGGATTTTAATTAAACTTCTAACAGGTACTCAGTACCAAGTATATATGAATCACCAAGGGTTATACGACCAAAGGTTAGGATCACCCATTTTTAGAGCGCGGTTTTTTACTTCTTTTTGTTGTTTTCCAACTGAAACCGAAGACAGAAAAAAGTCTGGTCGCAGTACAATGACAACATGTTGGAAGGATGGTGAGGAAACAGGATAGACTTTCACCACACTGCGTGGGTGACCCGAATAAAACGACTGTAAAACGGTGGTGGTGCATCATTCTTTGTTTATACTCCAGGCTGATATTTCTAAACCCACAATCCATTTATAACTTAGTGGCAAAGTGTAACCTGAAAACGCAAAGTACTGAAACTTCTCCCAGAATCCATGTAGAATTTTGGTCGGGTTTTGAAGTTCAAATGAAATATTTCACTTTAACATTTGACTTTAGGGTCTTCGACCTTCTCATGTAGTATAATAATCTAAATTACATTGTCATATTTTAGATATGATATCGCATATCTCTCCTAAGGGTGGCTGGCATGAAGACAGAGGCCAAGCAGGAAGTTAACGAAAGGAACAAATTGTTAAGAGGAAGTAAATGTTTACGTGCAGATGAAAGATAGCTGCTGATTGCACCATAATTCTCCTCTTATACCAGTTTTGGACAGTAGCAAAGTTTTACCATAGCTATCTTGCCATGTTTTAAGTCTCACATCATAAAAAAAGATCATTACAGAACAGTTTTTTATTTTTGTAACTTTATGCTACGTTGAAACTTTTCATCAGAAAAAAGCCTAAGATTAAAATTGCTTTTCATATAAAAACTGTATTTGAATTAATGCATATATACAATTGCATTTTAGACAAAAAAATAGACTTAATTGTCCTCAATTATCAATGTTCAAAACAGTGTAAATTTTTTAATGTTGGGGAGACAGTCGGTCCCCGTAGTGGTTAGAATGTTCGCCCACAGATCTCAAGCCAACTGGAAGTTTGCGGATTTGCATCCCACTGAGTGCTCCTCTAGGGTCCTTGGAGAAGACACCCAACACCCCGTTTCTTCCATCATTGGCGCCATCGTGGGCAGCTTGCTACGGTGTAGAAATGCAGTGCTCAATTTTCCCGGTGAGCGATAAATAGAGTGAGTAAGAAAAAATAAAAATTTTTATTTATGAAGAGGGGTAACTCTGCCTATTTTGAGCGAATGCAATGAGTGGCCTTTATGCATGCAGATGCTAAAAAGCGTAACTAAAGCTGAATATATGGGACTTCATGGTTCCATATATTCAGATCCAAGCCCAGTCCTAATCTACAACAGGCAGAGAGGGAAGATGGCAAATATGACTCCAAAAGATGTCATGCAATTTCAGGTTGATCATTTTTTGGCTGCAAGTCCATTTATGGCAAAACTCTGAATTCAGATTTGTCCCTTTCTGAAACCCGCATGAAAAATCATAAAACGTGTCTAATTAAAATAATGTATAATTTACATTTTTAGTAGATTATTTCTTATACGTGCTGACAGAGAGATTCTCGTTGGTGAGAAAACATGATGGTTCACTGTCTAAAAGGATAAACGTCGAGAGCATTTGGACATAAAAAATAAAAAATCTAATAGCCCCACAGACACTTCATGTGTTGCAGTGATTTATGTGCACGTACTCTCACATCATTTTGATAAATCCGGTCACATTTAATCTGCAGGTAGTTTTATGACATTGGACTCTGATTTAGTCTACAGGAACAAAGGATTACAGGCCTCACATCTGGACGTAACCATCAATGCTATTGGCTCAAACGCGATGCCAAGCCACGCACACCAACCTGTACCCAAAATGGGGAAAAAAAAAAAAGACCAACACACAAAATGAAGCTGCAGCTGCATTTTTTTTCTTTCTTTCTGCACTTTTATTTTTGTGGAAAATGTTCTATTACACATATGTGTAAATGCTTTGGTTGCCAAAGGTGTTCAAGGTGTTGGCGGTAGTAAATGTATATGGAGCAGAGCAAACTATTATGGTCTACCTACCAACAGGCTGCTCACAGTTCACCACACACGCCCCACCAGAGTCCTCTCCTTCATAATTACACCTCTCTGATCATTTCTGCATGTTCTGTTCTTTCCTTATTGATCTGTCTATTTAAGACCAGGCTGCTTTATAAGTTTAGTTTACCATAATGTGAAGTTTCTTACTAAATTATTGATGTATTTAAAGTAGTTTGCAGCGAAGACACATTGATTTCTGTCTATTTTAAAGTTCCAACATCTGCTTTTCTCATTTTCAAAAAGTGCATCACTCAGCTGACTGTGAGCTCCAGATTGGTGGCTGAAGCTGAGGCAGAAGCTCGGCAGTCTGTTGCATTAAAAGTTTGAAAATTGATTCCAGGTTTTCTCTGGCCAAATGACAAAGTACCCTTCAGCAAGACAATGAACCCCAAACTGAATTTTAATGTGTCTATCAGGGCTGAAATATTAAATGTGGCGTAAAGGCTTTTATGCCTTTGCCCACACAATGAAGAGGAGGCATTATGCATTTGGGCTCTCTGTTTGTTTCCGTAACAATTTTGTGAGTGCAACATCTCCCAAAACCCTGAAGGGATTTTAATGAAACTGCCTGCAGTTATTTAGTACCAGCTATGGATGAGTTGGTTAAGTTTTCGAGGTCATACAACCAACCTCAAAGCTCAATATTTCCCAAACCACTGAAGAGCTTTTAATGAAACTGCCCAGAGTTACTCGAGACAAACTCTGTAAGGAATAATAAAGTTTATAATATAGGGCAGGCTAGGCACATTGTTTTGCCCAGGATCTCTCTGGGAGCACTGTAGCATCTAAAGTCACATGTAAGGGCAGATATCCAGCTGCTTTGGTTAGATCTTTTCTCTTCCTGCTATTCTATATACGTCACCCTCCAATCTACTGCGAGCCTCTATGGGAACTTTTTAGATGGGAGATTTGTCTTTGTGCGATGACACCTCTCACTGACTATGTCACTTCCAGTCATGGGAAAGAAATACCGAGCTTTGGCCAGTGGGTGATGTGAAAGGATGGATGTGCTTGGAGTCGAGAATTTTAGCCCCACATGGATGTTTGAAGACCTCGGGTTACATTCGCAAAAACTTGCATTGATTTTAAAATGAGAAGTGATTTAATCAGCTTAGCGTTGATCCGCAAAGTGTTTTTGCACCTTGATTACAACATACAGATTCAGAATTTTTCTATGGATCATGCAAATGGGGCAATGCACAAATTAGTTGGTGCCGTTTGTTTTCACTTGCCATACACCATGGCGGGGGAGGGGGCGTGAGAGCTTGCAAACAAACAAGACAAACGAGCATGACTGATGAAAGGTGTTTCTTGATGTTGGAAAAATATTCAAACATGATAAAAAACCTCTAAAACCTTTCAAAGGTGTGGTAAACCTTGTACTTTACATTGTTATTGTTCTTATTCCTCACTGTATAGAGTTTATAATGACACACAAATTACTTTGTAATTGTTTCTGGGCTTAATGAACCATGACAATCCATCTCTCATAAAAAAAAAAAAGAGTAGATATTATAACCACAAAAAAGTACCTTTGGATCCATTCCTCTTACAGTCTGTTTATTTCTTTCACTGCCTCTATGTAACCTACCCTTGCACCCTTCCCCACCTCAGCTCTCCAGCCCCCCTTCTTTTTGCTCTCTGATAGAATTAGAGAGTCCTTGAACCGTGGTGATCACACTTCCGGAAGCAATTACTATTAAGCATCAGCCTCCAAACGGTGAAACATGGAGAAGTGGGAAGCTACTTTTGTGGATTTCTGGATGAGTTTTCTCTTGCCAAAATCTGACATAACCCGTGTTTCTGCAAACACACTGACAGCTGGGTCATTGAAGATGTGCAGGTACAGATGGTTGTTTTTACAGGATCCAACTTCTTAACCACATATTATAAAAAATGAGAAAATGGAACAGAAAGATCCCTCGACTTTACCCAGAGACTGGAGGTCTTGTTGAACAAATTTTACGAAGAAAGATAAGAAATAGAGAGAAGATTAAGAGAGGTATGCTGAGGAGTGCTGGACATGGTGTAATGGCTCATGGTGTTCTTAAATCGGTGTATTTAAAAAAAAAAAAAACACACACAGAAAAATGTGTCTAAATATTTTTGTATTTTTTCACAATACCACCTGTTGATGCATCGATGAGCTGTAAACGTTTTTTAGGAGGTAAAGAACGTTAGGTGGTAAAAAAGAGCTGAGCCAAAAAGCAAAGCTCTTAATTTACAAGTTGATCTACACTCCAACCTGAGTTACTCCGCAGGGTGGCTGGGCTCTTACTCAGAGATCGGATGAGAAGCTCTGCCATCCGGGAGGTGCTCGGTGTTGAGCCACTCCTCCTTCAGGTCGAGAGGAGCCAGATGGGGTGGTTCTGGCCCCAGATAAGGGGAAGACGACAGAACGGAACGGAAATGAACAATAATAATTTGTATACTCTTATCACTACATGTTGGATACCGTGTATAATCTGTTAACGCAGATTAACAGCAAACCAAATTCAGTTTTCATGAGCCAGGAATCTGAGAGTCATGCTCTTTTATAGCAATTTTCTAGACAGTTTACACTTGCAATAAAAAGCACAAGTGAAACTGAAAAATAAATAAAATCCCAAAATGCATTGCGCCGTAAGCTTTTTTTTTTGACAAATATAAAACACAAATTAATCTCAAACTAATTATTTTTTGCAGCTGGATTATCTTTTTAGCGTTAATATTAAAACAAAATAATAAAGAACTTAAATGAACTTTGAATAAAATTATGTTTAGCTTTTTAATCCTTCGTTCGAATGAATTTTAAACTGTGTGCAGAACAAACTGATTTAGAAGATCTGTTGTGTTTTCTTTGTCTTACATTTCAAATGAGTGATTTTTGTTTTATTTTAGAAAAAAAAAACATATTTCCATTACAGTAATTTTTCAATTTCTTCTTTTTGTATTTTCTCTTTTTTTTGCTCGTGTTTGTTCTAAAATTCCTTTTGTTTGAGTATTTCCTTCCTGTTTTTGCCGTGGTGCTGTGTTTTTAATCACTAAGTCTTTTACAAATAAGACATGAGCTTTATAAAATATGTTAATTGGAAACAAAAAGCTTCATTTGAAAGCTTTGTTTTAAAATCAAACCAGCAGTCTCTTTCTATTTGCGTGTTATGAAAAGATCTTTGTTCGATTTATTATTTTATTTGTTGCGAGAGAACAAATCAATATTCAAACCAGCTGTTTATTCTCGGACCGGATCGTGTAAAATCTAATTTGTGCAGCATGGGTGCTGGGTGACCAAGGAATCCCCTGCAGCTTTGGAGGAGGAAGAAGAAGAATGTGACCCTAAGAGGTCAGTGGTCCCCTCTCCCAGGTTACAGGGGCTCATGCACAAAGGCTGGACTGGGGGTCACAGGTCAGCAGGCTTGCTCATTCAGTTCAGCCCTGGCGCCTGCCGGCAGAGCCCTCAATTTGTAAAGCAGTAGAAGATGACCCCAAAGGGCCTCTTCTGGCTTCCCTGGCCAAACACAGGTCTTAAACACTACCAGCCTTCCTACTAATTCTCCTCTGTCCTGTTGACTCCCCAATGCCAAAACCAGGACCTGTAGTCTAATGTGCACACTCAACACCAATCCATCCTTAATGAGAGGAATTACCTCAGGCAGGGGCAAGGGAGAAAAGGGCAGGTTTTTCACCACCCCCTCCTCCTTATTTAGTGGATTTATGCAAGATCATATGCCCTGTTCATAGTGTCACACTTGGGTGCTTAACTCCTTGACCTTCACTGTAACAGGACCAAATTAATTACATAATTCAAAACATCGTTGTGGAATTAGAGAATCAAGAAGCAAATCTAATAATTTAAAATGTTCTTACAACCTATAGACTTCTGGCTTATTTTCTAATCCAAATTACCACCTAAAAAGTGGCTGAGTGTGGGGACTATTTTGTAACTCCGAGTAAATTTAGAAGCTGCTGAACACAGATGGTAAGAAGTGTGGATCAGACAAGAGTTGTGGACAAAATCATTGGAAGCAGAGAGGAAACATTTAGAAAGCTCACAGAAATAGCTTTTTTTTTTTTTTTTTTTTTTTTTTTTTTAGAAAAATGGACATAAAGATTAAATCAAACATAAAGATTAGTGATGATAACAACAGGAATAGTAATATCATTACAATTTAAAGCTGGAAATTATCTGAAATACCTAGAATGGGTGACATCGACTCCTATTGTACATCTTTTTTATTTCACTGACAAATCATTGAGCGCCACTCACAGAGTTGCATGCCATGGTGACTACTTCCAACTCTGCTGTGGGTGACAGCACCCTGGCTGCACAGTGAAAACTCCTTTTCCATTGTGCATGAGTAATGACGGACCGCACCGGTCGATTTGAAGACCGGTGTGATTTGCCTGATTATGTGTGCTAGCGGTGTGATTGGTGTGATTGTTAGAGGTTTTGGAGATAAAGTCAGAGAGGCAAGACTGAGATGGTTTGGACATGTGCAGAGAGAGAGAGAGAATACATCGGAAGAAGGATGCTGGGTTTGGAACCACCAGGAAAGAGGACTAGAGGAAGGCCAAAGAGGAGGTTTATATATACAGGGAGGGAAGACATGAAGATAGTTGGTGTGACCAAAGAGGATGCAGCAGATAGGGTTTGATGGAAGAAACTGACTTGCTATGGTGACTCTGAAGGGAAATGACGAAAGAAGAAGAAGAAGCGGTGTGATTGGAGCGAGATAGAGAAAAAGTTGTCTTACACCTGAGATTTGTCTTCGGTGTCATCTATAACTTTTAAGTTGCCTAAAAGAGTTATACAATAATTTTAGAATTTTGAATTTGCATGACGTAAGCCAGACGCCAGATAAGATCTACTTAAGACTTTACAATTGAAAACCCTTTGAAACCAACTTTCTCCCGTTGTCTGCAGATTCTAAACTCTGTTCTGTAGAAAAACAGAGTTAAATTCCAGCCCCTGGGTATCTGAAAGCTGCCAGTTTCTCAGATGAGAAGGACTGAAGTCATACTGACTGTTACAGAGAGACCAATTATCCTGGCCAATGAGGACAGGCCTTTGACAGCGTAATTACAGGCAGCTTTGCCTCGGAGCGACCATGAGCCTGGCTAACGCTACCACTCACGGAACAACAAGGAAACAAAATAGGGACATTGGGGTGAGTTTATAGGGGTCTTAATTCACCAAGACCCAAGGCTCTGTCTTGTCCTGTGCTCTGGGGTCTCTGTATGCTGGAGCCTGATTTGGCCCAGCTGGAGGAAGCGGGCGATCAGAGTTCAGTTGGTGCAGACAGAAGTAAAGTAAACAGCCGTGGTCACTGGGCAGGCTGTTAGCAGGCCTCGGACAGATGAGCAGGGGGCCGGGTGGACCACACACATTCACATGGAGCGGGACCACACAGGGGCCGGAGCTCAGGGCCTACGCACGCAAGCACACGCCTCATCGGCAGGGTTCCCCTGTGGATAAAGCACACTATAGGTCAGGGCGGAGCAACATTGGGGAACAACAGACTGGCACAGAGAATGTCTCAGTGAGCTTGGATGAACCCGAACACGGCCTCAGTGTGTGAGAAAACCCAGCAGATCTGATCGAGCTGCTGGAGACGTGATCCCTCCATACCGCGTAAATGCAACAATGTATAAACACAAACAGGAAGACATTTATAAGTATGGCGGCGTTTCCCCTGCCAAAAATTGAAGTGGAACTTGGAGGGTGTGTCCATCTCCACGTTTTAGATACAGATTAATTTTTACTGAAAATAACTAAATTTATAGTTAATATTCTTATGTCGACAAAGTATAGAATTGCACAAAAAAGAAAAAAAAACTGAAATCAACAGAATATTTTTAGCCTTTATTAAATCTTCTTTTTCTTCTTTCGACATTTCCTTTTATGGGTCACGACAGCAAGTCAGTTTTTTCCATCTATTTTGATTCTATTCCGAATCAAAGTAAAAAAATCAGAAATACTACGTAATAAATATTACTTATTGTTTGTTTTGCAGCTATTCAAAATGCATTGTGTTGTATTTTCTCTCACCTATGCAACACAAGGCAAGAAAGAAACTGGACCTTAGTGCATTTTCATGTATCACATAAATTAACAGAAAAAAAAGTCTTCCAAAAAGTCTTCAAATCTTCTAAGAAATATTTGCAATCAATTTGTTTAAAACTAACACCAAAATGTCCTAAAATTCTGCAACTTCTTTTCCAGTTATTTGTTGTTTTGGATTCAAATAAAAGAACGTTAACTGATAGGTTAGAAAAAAATCCAATTTGTCATTAAAATTGCATCCATTTAGTGAAAAAAAAAAAAAAAAAAACGAATAAAAATTCCATTTATTTTCCACATTTTTCACCCCAGCCTATGACTTATAACTTTGGCAAACACATTAACAGGCGAGGGATAAACTGAACTAAACACGCAACACACAAACACACACCTACACACACTCCTCTTCTCTCACTTCTCTCCAGTCCACATAATCATCCGTCTTTCTCTTTATCTGGACAATGTCAGAATGACCCTTGGGAGAGCCAGTGAACATGACTGTGCGTCTGTGTGTGTGTGTTTGTGTGTATCACTCTGACACAGGGTGGAGTGGAAAGTAATGCTCTCAATCACAATTCCTCCCCACTGCCATCGACCGTATCGGCTGCCTCGCATCACCTTTCCACGTGAACACACACACATTCACAAGAGAAAACACAAGGTCAGCATTTAAAAAGACATGATGTTCTTTAAGTTCGTCATCGAGTCCAAGCTCACCTCCGCAGAGGATCTAATGCAGCTGTCAGGCAGAGCAGGTCTGGACTGCACACACCCTCTAATCCCCAGCACCCTTCCTCCTCTTCTTTCAACGCTTATCTCCGCATTTAAAACTACATTTATGATAACAAATGACAGGTAGCCAGGGCTGCAATCATTCCTCATCTGGTCTTTATCTCGTAATGGAACCATCTGCATTCTTTGCTCCAGTGCTGGGCTTTTATACATCTAGATTACTGGGTGGGCAAAACGCTCTATAAAAGTTTTCCTGGCTGTGAAAGAAACATCATTTTTAGATTGTACATTTAACACGTGGACCACATGTTTAGGGGCACTCAAAGTTAAAAATATGGATTTAAAGAATTTTAAAAAGTCAATTTTACTTTGAAATAAGAGATCGACCTAAATTTACAAAAAGAAAAATTGAATTCTATTTTGGGTGTTTTGAGTTGACTCAATGTTGACAGTTGTGTTATGTCTTTGATCGGAGTGTATGTCAGAGTGAGACGTCTGTCTCTTCTAAAGATCTTTTGTAATTTCTTAAACTAACAGCAGAGTGAGAGGTCTCGAAAATAGTAGATCTAGCATGAGTCTGAAATTGAAAAGACGGAAGTAGACTGCGCTCAAAACTTGTTAAAACCTGGGATAACTTTAGTCTTTGTAAGTATTTTTTGTGTTTATGTGCTTTGTTTGCATGCTTAAGATTGTATTTCATTTGATAACGTGTGAATCGCGTCTTATGTAGTAAGCCACTTAGGATGTGGGCGCGCATGTTTCAAGCTAAGCTAACGTGCGCATGTTTCAAGCTAAGCTAACGTGTGTTTGATCATGGAGACTCAGCGTTTTGTACAGCTCGTAATACACTTCTTTTGTTTGTTTTGTTTCAGTTACTATTATCACGTACATATATATACGTACATATATGTATAATCCTGTGAAGAAAGAGTCTACATAAACAAGAAAAGCAAGCCTTGTGTGGGAGTCTCTTTTTTCATTGGAAGAGTTAGCTGGCTGTCTAGCTGCACACAGTCACGTGTCGTGAGGACAGCACAGTAAAAAGACTTAAATAGAAGAAAAAAGACTTCTATACGGCGGGTTAAACAACACTGAGCTACACAGTCAACATGAGTCTACGCTCAGGTAAGAGTTACTTGAGAGATTATGAATCACAGTTCGAGCCAGAGGCAAACTCAGAGCAGCAAGCTGATGACCAGGCTGCCACCAATCACCCGGTTCCTGCAGACCAGCTGTCGCCTGAGAGGCAGCCGTCAGAGAGGCCGCAGCATTCACCTCCACACAGCGTCAGGTCCAGAGCCACCAGCAGACGGTCGCACACCACAGCAGCTTCAAGTGTGTCAGCCACAAAAGCATACGCCAAAGCCCAAGCAGCAAAGGCCCAGCTCCGTTTCGCAGAAAAAGAAGCTAGTCTGATGAGACAAAAAGCAGATTTGGAAGCAGATTCGGCGAGACAAAAGGCAGATTTGGAGGCCAGTCTCCATGTTTTGAAGTGTGAAAAGGAGATAGCAGCAGCTGAGGCAGAAGCTGCAGCCTATGAAGAATTAGAAAGTCAGAGCGGGGAGTCAGACCCAGAACTTCCTATTACAGGTGAGACGTTAAATGCAGTACAACGCACAAGTGATTATGTGGAACAACAATGTAAGCTAAAGGCGCTACCTAGTGCTACACATGATAGCACAAAATTTCAAATGCCAAGTCGATCAATAATAACAAAAGAAACTCATGTCCAGTTCCCAATGAAAAACGATGTTAAACATGAGTACATACCAGAAGCTGTTCCAACCAGCACATTCTCACTCAAACCCCAAGCTCACACCTTTTTGCCTACAAGTCACAACCAAATAGAGCAAAACAGCGTACAAGATTTTGCAAAATATCTCATCCGCAAAGAAATAGTTAGCACTGGCTTACTCCAATATGATGACAGACCCGAAAACTATTGGGCATGGAAAGTCTCATTCACGAGTGTTACTAAAGACTTGAATCTGTCCCCTAGAGAAGAGCTAGACTTGCTTACAAAATGGTTAGGGCCAAAATCTTCAGAGCAAGCAAAAAGGCTTCGCGCAGTACACACCCTCAATCCCACTGCAGGTGTAAAAGTGGTATGGGAGCGTCTAGAGGAATGTTATGGCTCCTCAGAAGTCATTGAGGATGCACTGTTAAAAAAGTTGGAGGAGTTTCCAAGGCTGACAAACAAAGAGAGTGGCAAATTAAGGGAGCTGGGTGACATCTTGTTGGAGTTGCAGTGTGCTAAGTCTGATGGTACACTGCCAGGTCTTGCATATCTAGACACGGCTCGAGGGGTTAGACAAATAGTTGAAAAACTCCCCTTTAACATGCAGGAGAGGTGGACCACTGTAGGTACAAAGTATAAAGAAGTCAATAGAGTGTCATTTCCACCTTTTTCTGTCTTTGTGCAATTTGTACAGCAACAAGCAAAAATGAAAAATGACCCAAGTTTTTCCCCATCCAGCTGCAGCAACCAAGTTACCACACGCAATGAAAAGTCCATTCCATATAATCGGAAAGCTACTGTTGCAGTACACAGAACGGAAATTGAGGAAAGAAAACAAGGGAGTTTTGAACAGAAGAAAATCGAAGAACCAGATCGTCTGTGTCCAATTCATAAGAAGCCACACCCTCTGAAAAAATGCAAGTTATTCAGAGACAAATCAATTGAGGAACGACAGGCTTTTCTGAGAGAGCATCGTATATGCTACAGGTGTTGTGGGTCTGTGCAACATATAGCCAAAGATTGTAAAGTAGCAGTAAAGTGTGTTGAGTGTGACAGTCCAAAACACTTGTCAGCACTCCATCCGGGTCCCACACCTGTCCCAAAAGATGACACCTCAAAGAATGTAGATGCTAAGGAGGACTCAGAAGACCATCCTGCAGTAGTCTCCAAGTGCACAGAGGTATGTGGACAAAGTGACAGCCCACGCTCATGTTCAAAGATCTGTTTGGTGAAAGCATATCCAGAAGGTCAAAAGGACAGAGCTATAAAAATGTATGCAGTGATTGACGAACAGAGCAATAGGTCCCTGGCTAGGACGGACTTTTTCAACCTGTTTGGAATAAAAAGTGCACCTGTGCCATACACGCTGAAAACATGCTTAGGAAAAGCTGAAACTGCAGGTAGGAGAGCAGAACATTTTGTAGTAGAGTCCATGGATGGAAAAACAAATGTCAAACTGCCTCCTTTAATCGAGTGTGATTCAGTGCCGGACGAAAGATCTGAAATTCCTTCACCTGAGATTGCTAAGCACCATCCACACCTTCTCCCTATTGCAAGCAAAATCCAACCGGTCGATCATCATGCTCCTATTCTCCTTTTGCTGGGAAGGGACCTCCTCAGCATTCATAAAGTAAGAGAACAGATCAATGGACCAAATAACGCACCATACGCCCAAAGGTTAGACTTGGGGTGGGTTGTGATAGGGGAAGTGTGCTTGGGCAAAACTCACATGTGATGGACCAAGCAGTGCAAATAGACAGGCACAAGGTTTTAAGTAAAAAAGGGGTCTTTTTATTGAACCCAAAAAAATATCAAATGTTCAACAATTATAAAAGAGGTCAAAATAACTAACTCAACTCAAGATAAGGTTTAACAAAAGAGAATTAACTCAAACAAACAGACCTCTCTGACTGAGAACAGCATGACCTTAAATGAAAGAATACTAAACCACTGCCAACACAAAGAAGGGGGGGTTAACAAAACAGCTTAACTAAATCTAAGCTAACAAAACCAATTTCACCCCTAAAGAAAATAAATGGTTCAGTCCAATTAGGTGACTCCAGCCCAGGACAGCAGGTGATCATTCGGCCCAGGAACTGGAGCACCTGCAAAACTCAAGAAAATCAAATTAATGTGAATCAACAACATAAAAACATGTGCACTAATCTAAACTTGTATTAAGTCCAAAGTAAAGAAAAGTGGTTTAACAAACAAAATATCTAAATTATATTCATAAAGTGAATAAATTATAAAGTTTACAAACTAAACAGTTGTGTGGCTGTAGCCATCACACACGCCCCCTCTTCAGATTTCTCGCTGACACAGCGAGAAAGACAATCTCCAATGACGTTGTCTCTGCCGGGAATGTGGTGAATAATGAATTTGTACGGCTGTATGGCCAGGTACCACCGTGTAATTCTTCCATTTGTGTCCTTCATCTTCTTGATCCATTGCAGAGCCTTGTGGTCTGTCTCCAGAGTGAACTCACGTTCAAGAAGATAGTACTTGAAAGATTTGAGTGCCCACTTGATGGCCAATGCCTCCTTTTCCACAGTTGAATACCGGACCTCTCTTGGAAACAGCTTGCGGCTGATAAAGGCAACTGGGTGGCGCTCTTCTGATGGTCCCTGCATCAAGACAGCTCCCAAACCCCTCTCCGAAGCAACAGTCTGAAGGACAAACATTTTGTCAAAATCAGGGCTATGCAAAACTGGACTCTTACTAAGAGAGGGTTTTTGGCACTGAGGGCAGCTTTCACAGTACTGAGCAACATCTGTCCTCAATCCAGGCCAATAGAAGTGCTTTCTGATGCGATCCACGGTCCTACGTTTTCCAAGGTGACCGGCCCCTCGGATTGAGTGCCCCAGAGACAGCACCACCTGCTGGATCTTCCGGGGAACCACCAACTGCAAAACTGATCCCTGTTGACGATAAAGTACACCCTCCTTTATCAAGAAGGTTTCTTTGCTGCAGAGATTTTCAGATCTCTGTTTCCCTTCTGCTTTCTGAAAAAGAGGTGTTAGAGTTGAATCTTCATGTTGCATTTCAATGATGTTTTCAGGAATCTTGAAACCCAAAGGCAACTCCAACTCAGTGTTAACAGATAGTTTTGCAGTGTGATTGAATTTATCTTGACTCTTTTGTCTGAAAGACTTACGAGACTTCCCTGGTGCTGTCTCCAGGTCTGCATCAGGAAAGGGCAAAGTATGAAGTATATGTGAAGATTCTTCTCTTTTCACCGCTTGAGCTCTGGTTACAGCAACATTGCATGCCTGGCTAGAATCAAGCAAGTCAGACAACACAGGTAGATCTCGACCCAACACAACTGGAAATGGCAGATTCTCAGAGACTCCGATGTTTAGCAGAAATGTTTGTCCTTGTACCTTAATGTACATTTCTGCTGTTGGATATAGTTTTTCCTCCCCATGTACACAGCAAACTGGGATTGTATCAGCAACGTTGACTTTGTCTACAGGAACAAAGTCTCTGTGCACAAGGGTTTGGGTACTTCCTGAGTCAATTAGAGCTTTTATAGTTCTACCATTTAGCTCAACCAGCGCCACCTTTAAACCACTCTGCAGGTCTATCGTTGGGGTGATCTGCTGACGAGGGACAAAACACATTTGGCTTATTTTTGTTGAATTTTGTGGGCACATTGGCTTTGTGTGGCCCTCCATTCCACACAAATAACAAATCACCGTCTTGGATCTTGAGGGCACTGTGATGGACTGACTTGGAGGTTTACTCACCCCTGTCTGGTAGGTTTGAGATTTCTTAAAGTCCTTCATTTTCCAAGCCGTCTGACTCCACGGTTGCCCTTTTTCCCGTGCCGCTACAAACACATCAGCCAGCTGTGCAGCCTTTGCAGCAGTGTTTGGATTACGCTCTTTAATCCATATCTGTAACTCAGGAGACAACATTCTCAAGTATTGTTCCAGAATGAAGAACTCACCAATTTCCTGCACCGTTTTTCCATTTGGTTTAATCCATTTGCTGTACAATTCTTTTAAACGTGCATAGAGTTCTTTTGGGCTTTCATCTGACTTTACCTCTAGAGAACGGAATCTCTGACGAAACGTCTCAGGGTTAATGTCATATTTCTCAAGGATGACTGTTTTCACTTTATCATAATTTAATGAATCATCCACATCCATGTGAACATACGCACCTCTTGCCTTGCCAGTTAGCAGGGGGATCAGCCGAAAAACCCAGTCTTGTTTTGGCCATCGGCAAGCGAGGGCAATACGTTCATAGGTCATTAGAAAATGTTCAATGTCATCATCATTTGTTAATTTTTCCAGTGTTGGTGCCTGAAAGTGGAACTGACCTGCTTGAACATGCTCTTTATGATTAGTAGCAGAGCAGTTGTCCTCAGCTTCCCAAGGCTCCACATCGAAAGGTTCAGGTTCATCCGTTTTATTTTCTGGAGCTGGGGATGTACGAGTTTGTACTTCCACCTGCAACAGCTGAAACTGATGTTGTAATGCTCTGAACCGCTGTTCTTGGCGGGTGAATTCCTCCTTTCGTCTTGCTTCATGGGCCTCCTGTTGACCCATATGAGAACGAAGAATAGAAATCACTTCCGATATTGTTGGCTCCTTACCGTAGCCCTCAGTGCCATCCACCCCTCCAGAGGCTTCATTTTCCTCTCCTTGGGTTGCTGTTTCAACAGGCTGGTTTTGACCATCTCCTTTCACTCCGTTGCCGCTCCGTCTAGGTCTTGGCATTGTTCAGTCAGGAAGGGATTATGGAAAAAAACCAAAAAAAAAAAAAAAAAAACCTTCATCTGCAAGATCCCACTTCTGACACCACTTGTGATGGACCAAGCAGTGCAAATAGACAGGCACAAGGTTTTAAGTAAAAAAGGGGTCTTTTTATTGAACCCAAAAAAATATCAAATGTTCAACAATTATAAAAGAGGTCAAAATAACTAACTCAACTCAAGATAAGGTTTAACAAAAGAGAATTAACTCAAACAAACAGACCTCTCTGACTGAGAACAGCATGACCTTAAATGAAAGAATACTAAACCACTGCCAACACAAAGAAGGGGGGGTTAACAAAACAGCTTAACTAAATCTAAGCTAACAAAACCAATTTCACCCCTAAAGAAAATAAATGGTTCAGTCCAATTAGGTGACTCCAGCCCAGGACAGCAGGTGATCATTCGGCCCAGGAACTGGAGCACCTGCAAAACTCAAGAAAATCAAATTAATGTGAATCAACAACATAAAAACATGTGCACTAATCTAAACTTGTATTAAGTCCAAAGTAAAGAAAAGTGGTTTAACAAACAAAATATCTAAATTATATTCATAAAGTGAATAAATTATAAAGTTTACAAACTAAACAGTTGTGTGGCTGTAGCCATCACACACGCCCCCTCTTCAGATTTCTCGCTGACACAGCGAGAAAGACAATCTCCAATGACGTTGTCTCTGCCGGGAATGTGGTGAATAATGAATTTGTACGGCTGTATGGCCAGGTACCACCGTGTAATTCTTCCATTTGTGTCCTTCATCTTCTTGATCCATTGCAGAGCCTTGTGGTCTGTCTCCAGAGTGAACTCACGTTCAAGAAGATAGTACTTGAAAGATTTGAGTGCCCACTTGATGGCCAATGCCTCCTTTTCCACAGTTGAATACCGGACCTCTCTTGGAAACAGCTTGCGGCTGATAAAGGCAACTGGGTGGCGCTCTTCTGATGGTCCCTGCATCAAGACAGCTCCCAAACCCCTCTCCGAAGCAACAGTCTGAAGGACAAACATTTTGTCAAAATCAGGGCTATGCAAAACTGGACTCTTACTAAGAGAGGGTTTTTGGCACTGAGGGCAGCTTTCACAGTACTGAGCAACATCTGTCCTCAATCCAGGCCAATAGAAGTGCTTTCTGATGCGATCCACGGTCCTACGTTTTCCAAGGTGACCGGCCCCTCGGATTGAGTGCCCCAGAGACAGCACCACCTGCTGGATCTTCCGGGGAACCACCAACTGCAAAACTGATCCCTGTTGACGATAAAGTACACCCTCCTTTATCAAGAAGGTTTCTTTGCTGCAGAGATTTTCAGATCTCTGTTTCCCTTCTGCTTTCTGAAAAAGAGGTGTTAGAGTTGAATCTTCATGTTGCATTTCAATGATGTTTTCAGGAATCTTGAAACCCAAAGGCAACTCCAACTCAGTGTTAACAGATAGTTTTGCAGTGTGATTGAATTTATCTTGACTCTTTTGTCTGAAAGACTTACGAGACTTCCCTGGTGCTGTCTCCAGGTCTGCATCAGGAAAGGGCAAAGTATGAAGTATATGTGAAGATTCTTCTCTTTTCACCGCTTGAGCTCTGGTTACAGCAACATTGCATGCCTGGCTAGAATCAAGCAAGTCAGACAACACAGGTAGATCTCGACCCAACACAACTGGAAATGGCAGATTCTCAGAGACTCCGATGTTTAGCAGAAATGTTTGTCCTTGTACCTTAATGTACATTTCTGCTGTTGGATATAGTTTTTCCTCCCCATGTACACAGCAAACTGGGATTGTATCAGCAACGTTGACTTTGTCTACAGGAACAAAGTCTCTGTGCACAAGGGTTTGGGTACTTCCTGAGTCAATTAGAGCTTTTATAGTTCTACCATTTAGCTCAACCAGCGCCACCTTTAAACCACTCTGCAGGTCTATCGTTGGGGTGATCTGCTGACGAGGGACAAAACACATTTGGCTTATTTTTGTTGAATTTTGTGGGCACATTGGCTTTGTGTGGCCCTCCATTCCACACAAATAACAAATCACCGTCTTGGATCTTGAGGGCACTGTGATGGACTGACTTGGAGGTTTACTCACCCCTGTCTGGTAGGTTTGAGATTTCTTAAAGTCCTTCATTTTCCAAGCCGTCTGACTCCACGGTTGCCCTTTTTCCCGTGCCGCTACAAACACATCAGCCAGCTGTGCAGCCTTTGCAGCAGTGTTTGGATTACGCTCTTTAATCCATATCTGTAACTCAGGAGACAACATTCTCAAGTATTGTTCCAGAATGAAGAACTCACCAATTTCCTGCACCGTTTTTCCATTTGGTTTAATCCATTTGCTGTACAATTCTTTTAAACGTGCATAGAGTTCTTTTGGGCTTTCATCTGACTTTACCTCTAGAGAACGGAATCTCTGACGAAACGTCTCAGGGTTAATGTCATATTTCTCAAGGATGACTGTTTTCACTTTATCATAATTTAATGAATCATCCACATCCATGTGAACATACGCACCTCTTGCCTTGCCAGTTAGCAGGGGGATCAGCCGAAAAACCCAGTCTTGTTTTGGCCATCGGCAAGCGAGGGCAATACGTTCATAGGTCATTAGAAAATGTTCAATGTCATCATCATTTGTTAATTTTTCCAGTGTTGGTGCCTGAAAGTGGAACTGACCTGCTTGAACATGCTCTTTATGATTAGTAGCAGAGCAGTTGTCCTCAGCTTCCCAAGGCTCCACATCGAAAGGTTCAGGTTCATCCGTTTTATTTTCTGGAGCTGGGGATGTACGAGTTTGTACTTCCACCTGCAACAGCTGAAACTGATGTTGTAATGCTCTGAACCGCTGTTCTTGGCGGGTGAATTCCTCCTTTCGTCTTGCTTCATGGGCCTCCTGTTGACCCATATGAGAACGAAGAATAGAAATCACTTCCGATATTGTTGGCTCCTTACCGTAGCCCTCAGTGCCATCCACCCCTCCAGAGGCTTCATTTTCCTCTCCTTGGGTTGCTGTTTCAACAGGCTGGTTTTGACCATCTCCTTTCACTCCGTTGCCGCTCCGTCTAGATCTTGGCATTGTTCAGTCAGGAAGGGATTATGGAAAAAAACCAAAAAAAAAAAAAAAAAAACCTTCATCTGCAAGATCCCACTTCTGACACCACTTGTGATGGACCAAGCAGTGCAAATAGACAGGCACAAGGTTTTAAGTAAAAAAGGGGTCTTTTTATTGAACCCAAAAAAATATCAAATGTTCAACAATTATAAAAGAGGTCAAAATAACTAACTCAACTCAAGATAAGGTTTAACAAAAGAGAATTAACTCAAACAAACAGACCTCTCTGACTGAGAACAGCATGACCTTAAATGAAAGAATACTAAACCACTGCCAACACAAAGAAGGGGGGGTTAACAAAACAGCTTAACTAAATCTAAGCTAACAAAACCAATTTCACCCCTAAAGAAAATAAATGGTTCAGTCCAATTAGGTGACTCCAGCCCAGGACAGCAGGTGATCATTCGGCCCAGGAACTGGAGCACCTGCAAAACTCAAGAAAATCAAATTAATGTGAATCAACAACATAAAAACATGTGCACTAATCTAAACTTGTATTAAGTCCAAAGTAAAGAAAAGTGGTTTAACAAACAAAATATCTAAATTATATTCATAAAGTGAATAAATTATAAAGTTTACAAACTAAACAGTTGTGTGGCTGTAGCCATCACATCACAACACAACAGAAGTCAACGTGTACAGAACACACATGCTAGACAACGGACGGACTACTCATTTTGAACCATGTCCAAACGTCTTTACAGTGAAAGAGGACTATGTCAAGCAGCCCCAGCAAAGCACACCTTTAATCTCAAATAGTGTGGACATTAAAGGCAACACACACAAGCTAGGTCAGTCTGTGTTTGAACGTACAGAGTCAGATGACAAGGTGGCACTGTCTATAGATGACAAAAACTTTCTAACAATAATGGACAAGGCGGTCCAACAAAACAAAACACCTGGGTCGCTCCATTGCCCTTTCGCTCTCCAAGGAGGAGACTCCCAAGCAACAGAGTTCAAGCCTCAAAACGTCTATACTCACTCAAAAAGACGTTAGAAAAGAAACCAAAAATGAAAGATCACTACATCCGATTTATGCAGAAAATGTTGGATAACGATCAAGCTGAACTCGCTCCACCTCTGCCCGAAGGTAAAGAACACTGGTATCTGCCAACGTTTGGTGTATACCACCCGCAAAAGCCAGATCAAATACGTGTTGTTTTTGATTCTAGTGCAGAGTGTGAAGGAACATCCCTGAACCAAGTGCTACTCAGTGGACCTGATCTGAATAATTCTCTGTTAGGAGTGCTGTTACGGTTCAGAAAAGAGCCAATAGCCCTGACAGCTGATGTTCAACAAATGTTTTATTGTTTTGAGGTGTGTGAAGATCACAGAGATTATCTGCGCTATCTCTGGTTTGAGGACAATGACGTCACAAAAAATGTGGTCGAATATCGGATGAAAGTGCATGTTTTTGGGAATAGCCCATCACCCGCTGTTGCCATTTACTGCATGCGGCGGGCAGCAAGCGAAGGTGAGCTGGAACATGGCTCAGATGCCAGACGGTTTGTTGAAAGACAATTTTATGTAGATGACGGGCTCACTTCAGTCGCCACACCTGAACAAGCAGTTGACCTGTTAACGAGAACACAAAACATGTTAGCAGAGTCCAATTTGCGACTACACAAAGTTGCCTCCAACTGCAGCCTCGTTATGGAAGCATTCCCTGCAGACGATCTAGCAAAGGACTTGAAAGAATTAGATCTTGGTGTAGATCCACTTCCTGTTCAAAGGAGCTTAGGACTATGTTGGAACCTGCAAACTGACAGCTTTACTTACCTTGTATCCAATGAGACAAAACCATTCACACGTAGGGGAGTACTGTCAACTGTCAATAGCTTGTATGATCCGTTGGGTTTTGCAGCTCCTATAATCGTGCAAGGCAAAGCGCTACTCAGAGAACTTTCAACTGAGGAGAGCGACTGGGACGCACCTCTTTCCCCAGAAAAAGAGGACGCATGGATCTCATGGAGAAACTCACTGAAAACTCTAGAAGATCTCCAAATCAAAAGGTGTTACAGTTCAGGTTCTTTAGGTGAAATGAAAACTAATGAACTCTGTATTTTCTCAGATGCGTCTACTGTAGCTATAGGTGCGGTAGCTTACCTGCGCTCTTTAGACACTCAAGGCAAGTATCACGTAGGTTTTGTGATGGGGAAGTCAAAACTAGCACCCCGACCTGCACACACCGTACCACGGTTAGAACTTTGTGCTGCCGTGCTGGCAGTAGAAATGTATGACTTAATCAAAGACGAGTTAGACCTCAAAATTGACAGTGTCAAGTTTTTCACTGACAGTCGCATTGTGTTAGGTTACATACACAACTCCTCAAAAAGATTCTACATGTATGTAGCTAACCGCGTCACACGAATCAGGTCATCCACTCAACCTGACCAGTGGCATTACGTTTCAACAGATGTGAATCCAGCTGACCTAGCAACTAGATTTATTCCAGCCGTTGAATTCAAAAACAGTAATTGGGTTACAGGCCCAAGCTTTCTGTGTTCAGAAAAACTCAATGAATCTCAAAAAGACTATTCATTCTCACTGGTAGAGCCTGAGAATGACAAAGAAATACGAGCTCATGTAAAAACACTTGCAACTACCGTCACAACAACTCAGTTAGGTGCAAAACGTTTCGAAAGATTTTCAAGTTGGACAACGGCATGCAGAGCAGTAGCCAAACTTATTCATGTTATGGTTTCTTTGAAACAAAAGACAAATAAACAAGCAGGATGGAGAAGTCTGAAAGAGAATGTAAACACAAATGAACTCACTCAAGCCAAAAATGTCATCATTCGTTCGGTGCAAGAAGATGCTTACAAAGAGACACTGAAAATGTTAAAAGAAAGAAAGAAGATTAACACAAAAAATGACACACTCAAAAAGCTAAATCCGGTCGCGGACAAAGATGGAACTCCAAAGGTGTTTTTGAGACCAGTCTCAGAGACTGTTGTTTTGCTTTCGGAGTAAGATATTATCTATGTAAATTTTATGTTTCGATATGTGGTGATATAATGTGTTTATATCAAGCGGGGAGTGTTATGTCTTTGATCGGAGTGTATGTCAGAGTGAGACGTCTGTCTCTTCTAAAGATCTTTTGTAATTTCTTAAACTAACAGCAGAGTGAGAGGTCTCGAAAATAGTAGATCTAGCATGAGTCTGAAATTGAAAAGACGGAAGTAGACTGCGCTCAAAACTTGTTAAAACCTGGGATAACTTTAGTCTTTGTAAGTATTTTTTGTGTTTATGTGCTTTGTTTGCATGCTTAAGATTGTATTTCATTTGATAACGTGTGAATCGCGTCTTATGTAGTAAGCCACTTAGGATGTGGGCGCGCATGTTTCAAGCTAAGCTAACGTGCGCATGTTTCAAGCTAAGCTAACGTGTGTTTGATCATGGAGACTCAGCGTTATGTACAGCTCGTAATACACTTCTTTTGTTTGTTTTGTTTCAGTTACTATTATCACGTACATATATATACGTACATATATGTATAATCCTGTGAAGAAAGAGTCTACATAAACAAGAAAAGCAAGCCTTGTGTGGGAGTCTCTTTTTTCATTGGAAGAGTTAGCTGGCTGTCTAGCTGCACACAGTCACGTGTCGTGAGGACAGCACAAGTTGTGTCTCGAGGTCAAGCGAAACAAGGACACAGGAAAAGTTCAATGTCTGGACAGGATGGTCAGGAGTTGAGATTTAAGGTCATGGCTGCATGTTTGAGGAAAAGAACTTTGTAGAGGTTGGGAACTGAAAAATCTTATACAGACAACTTACACTTTTGATTAGCTCAAATCGATTACCAACGGTGTCTTACATCAGGCCTGCAGGCCAGATTTGGCCAATCCATAGTTTAATCTGTCCCAGACCTTATAGAGAAACAAAAAGCCTAAAGTTGCATTCCCACCAGACGTGTCAGTGTCAAAAGCACCAAGTTTCAATGTTAAATCAATGGGATTGGTGGGCATTAATGTTTACGTTATGACTACACCTCTACACGGATAAAATTTGCTCCACATCAACGTATGTGCACCGCTTCTGGGATGGATGGTAAAGCACATGAATTTACTTGGTAAAGCACATGGAATGCTTCTGTAAATTCATAATAATAATGTAAACTTTATGGATCCCTCACTGGGTAAATTTGTGTGCTGCATTACACCGCAGCAGGCTGCCATGACGGCACCAATGGTCGGAGAAAAGGGGGGGTTAGGTGTCTTTTCCAAGGTATGAACTCAGTGGGAATCAAACCCGCCAACATCCTTTAAACTCTGAGTGCAAACGCTCTACCACTGAGCCACCGCCTCCGATCCACCAAATTCACCAAGAGTTTTAAAACTAAATAAAAATCTCCGAGATATCCTCTTTTGGTGACTGAAGAGTTTTTAAGTGAAAACCAAAATGTTCCATTCCACATAGTTTGAAAACGGCACCAAGAAAAATTAAATTAATTTTCTAGCAATGTTTTAGATCTGCTGTAGTTGTCTACTGATTCTTGGATTGGGAATCTTATCTCATGCTTTGACAGACAAAAGGTCGGTATCACCGGAAAAAAAATCAGAAATAAAGTGCGAGACAAAACTGAAAAAGATTTCTGTGTGTTTCGTTGTATTTTGCACCAAGACAGTTTGTGGTTTGACGGTTTGTGTAACATTAAAAATGGATTGTGTTGTGACTGAAAAAGCAAATGGAACAATATTATTTGGTCAGAATTTGTTGTAAACAGTATGAGAACTTGGATACATCATGCTTGTTTACCACTTGTGTTACCTCTGTGCTTGTTTGGGCATATGAGAAAAAAGGTTTTAGTTTGGTGAGATTTGTTTGCAAAGCGTGGAAAAAAAAGACAGCCAAAGTTATTTTCATGACAAAATTTCCTTTGATTATTTTTGCTTTTTTTAAATTTATTTTTGTGTACAAATATTAATAATCTTTTTCTCTCTCAAAATCTGTTTGTCACTGTTTCTCCCTGGGGGGCTCAGTGGTGGAACGTTAGCCCTCGGACCAGATGTTAACCTGAGGTTCGCAGGTTCAATTCCCACTGAGTTCACGTCTAGTGTCCTTGGAGAAGACACCCAGCCCCACCATTGGCGCTGTCGTGGCAGCCTCCTGCGGCGTAATGCACGGTGAAGGATCAATGGTGTATAAATTATTATTGTAATACACGGGTTGTTATTGATCTTGTGCAGCTTGACCAGCATCCTCCTCTGACGTATAGACTCCATTGAGTCTAAAGAACAGTCCAGGGCAGAGATAGTCCAATTCACTCTTGTCCCTCTTCGTAATTCCTCTACAACAGCAGAAAGTTGCTGATGCAACAATGATGACACAAAACTCCTCAACAGTGTCATCCTCAGTCTCCACAGGCGGGAGAGCCACTTTTGTCCTTCTTGTATAGCACACCAACCTTATCTGAGAGGTTCAGTTTGTTGTTAATATGAACACCCAGGTGTCTGTAGACATGGTAAATGGACTACTTATACAGCACTTTTCGGCTTGTGTTGGCACTCAAAGCGCTTTGCAATGTAGCTCACATTCACCCATTCATACCTGATGGGGATGCTACCATGCAAGGTGCAAACCACCATCAGGAGCAATTGGGGGTTCTGTGTCATTCTCACCTTAGCATGAACTCCTAGGGATGGGGGTTCGAAACAGCAACCCTCCGGTTACAGGGCGGTCGCCCTACACACTGAGACATTCACCCTTTCCATGTCAAATTCCTGGATGTGACCTATTTTTAAACTCAATCGCCATCTCTTTTGTCTTGGTGGCATTGATGTGATCTATTTGCATACATGTATGAATATTTCAGCAACCAATACACACGTCTGCTTAAATGCCCATGTTTTGCAAAATAAACCTATCATAGAACCTATCATTTTGAAATGATTTTGGAGTCATTTGGGCCTCATAAATGTTTTCAATGGAGTTTTTCTTTTTTTTGTCTGATGCCCACATGTTTGAGTTTAAACCCGGATTATGCCAAGCTGTTCGAGCATTTATCCCAGATCCTTGATAACTAGCATTAAATTTGGCAACATGCACACTTGTGCTTTATAACTACTTTGTGCATGTTGTGAACTAGTGACGAAATTTTATGTTTGATGTCAAAGATCTGTAATAAATCCTCAAACGGCTTCCCAAACCTGTTTGTTTTTCTCTCATTTGAGGAGTAGAAAAATAGCTGCTAGCACCTTGCACTGACCACGCATCCAGAAAGTGCTTCTGTCACCTAACTAAGTCAGCAAAACTTGAAAAAAAATTGTATGTATGTCTGGTTGACTAAATTTTAAAGTGTTACAGTAGATGCATAATCTAGCTGATTTTTATTTTGAGACGTTGGGGTCGCTCTAAGAATTTAGGAATATTTCATAACAATTGAGAGTTGACCTTTAGGAGTAATGTTATACTTTCTGGCACACTGGTGTGGGAGACTATTTGTTTTCTGATTGGTTGTATTTGTTATATTCATTATTTTTAGATAAAATACACCCCTGAAAGATGTTTCTGTCAAATAACCTCATCATTCTATTTTATTCTGCCTGCGTAAACACCTAGAGGAAACCAAAACAAACAGAAGATTAAATTAAAAGTTATTTTGGTTGTTTTTCTGCACTTCATCATCCCCGCTCCATCAGGATGAAATCCATCTACTCATCCCCGTCCTGGGCATCGCTGGGCTGAGGAGTCCCCGTGTTTCTATCAGGATGAAGAACATCTATTGACTTCTTTAGATACGTATTTAGCTGTAGATTAGAATAAGCTAATATTTAAACAATAGTCTTAGACACATTGGATGCTTGTCCTGGAGGAGGGATCTCTCTTTCATACGGATCCCCTCGAGGGTTCTCATTTTTTCCCCACTGATGGGTTTTTTATGAGTTTTTCCTCACCGTGAAAGAGAGGGTAAGAACAAGAATATGCTAGTCTTGTTTAGTTAGCATTTGTTAGTTAGTTATCTTGCTGTGTATTTGTGTTAATACATTCCTTTTTTTTCTTGTTTTTCGTCTTTCTGAATCTACAATGTGAAGCCCATTGAGACAAAAATTCTGCAATTTTGGGCTATACAAATAAAATTGAATTGAATTGAACTAGATAAAACAAGATTTTTTGTTTCATTGAACAATTTATATTTCTTGCAATTAAAATTATCTTAGAATCTGCCCGTGGACTTTTTTTGAAGCACAGTTTTGCATCATCCTCTAGACACAATCATTCGGAATACAGCTTTGTTTCACTTACGTAACATTAAACCTGTGTCAATTTCTCTTGCTGATAAGTTGTGGACCAGCTGAGGTTTCGTGGCCGTTGCCCTCCCAACAAACGCAAATAAATACTTGACCATTTCTCATGACAAAAACTTACAATTTAAATTATAAATAAACAAAATAAATTATTTCTAATCTTTTCAATAGTATTTAAATGACCGTGTCATACGGTGGCAAATGCTCTTCGAGGTGTCACTTTTCCAAAATGAATAGCCAACACGGAAGCTTGAGCTGATGTCACACCTCGCTGAGCATGAATAGCATGAAGCCTGTTTTATGTTGAGAATGATAAAAATCTGTGTTACGTAGAGTCTCATGGTGCTGCTTTAAAGCTGTAGAAGCGTGGTCAGTGTTCTGATGGGTCAGAGAGCTGGTGAAGGTCACTAAGATGTGAAATATGGCTGTCAGGTAGAAGGGAAGCATAACACAGACTCTGTCCTTCCTGCTCTGCTAAACAAGTGTGTGTGGGTCCCCACTAGAGTGACACAATGGGGTCGTGACCTTAAAAATGAGCTGCAAAAAGGTTCGAGTGGAGTAAAGAAACCAAGAGATGGATTGCTGCAGAGATGATCATCATCCTGTAAAAATGATTCAGATACAGTTTTGCACCGTGAGAAAAAAATCTTGCTTTTTAGTTCAAATTACTTGCAAACAAATTTTTTATTTTTGTAATTACCGCAAAAATAAAACTAATGATAGAAAAGAATGTACCATATTAATGTTTAATTTGTTCAAGGAAAATTATTTTTAAGAATCAAAACAAATTATTCCACAACATTCTTTCCACCTTCAGACATTCAAGACTTGTGATCTTTTTTTAAAGCTGAAAGACTTTGGCTCGGATTCTTCTATTGTTCCTCTGGACAGGAGAGCAGGTCCTTAATAAGACTCACGTAGCCCACTTCCCTTTGACCCCAACATCTCTGAGCTTGTCCTTTGGTTCCTTTACGGAAAAGGAGGACAGACAAAGAAACCTTGCTCCGGGGGAGTAAAGCTACAGGGCAGGAAGACACAAGAAAGAAGTGACTCATTGGCTTTTCAAACAAAGGTACACAGTCTCAGCACATGTCAGAATGAGGATGCTGTGTCAGTCACAGGCCATCCAAGGAAAATCAAACTTCAATTAGGTGCTCTTTTTCTAAATCTCTGCTCAAAAAAGTATTTTAAGACAGTCATATTCGTGCAAAAGGATTTTTCAGGCAAATCTAATCTATTACTGTATATTTAGTAAAGAATTAAAAGAATGTAACTTAGTTGCATTTTCAAAAAATATATTGCGGTATTGAGATATTGTACAATATTAATTTTATAAAACTTTCATTTATGCACATTTGAGGGCACAAAACTTGATTTTTTGTAACATTTTACTAATGAAGCAAAAAGCATTTTCTATGTTTTAACCAACTATCGTGCAAGCATAAAAAAAATACTGTTAAAATCTGCAAAACAGTGCCTGAATTTAAACGTTCTCACAGAACAAAAGTTTTGCAAAATGTATACATTTTAAATTTGTGCAATCTGCTGTAAGACGGGAGCCGGTGGCTCAGTGGTAGAGCGTTTGCCCGCAGAGTAGAAGTTCGCGGGTTCGCATCCCACTTAGTGCACGTCTAGGGTCCTTGGAGAAGACACATAACCCCCATGTTTTTCCCACCATTGGCGTCATCGTGGACAGACTGCTGTGGTGTAGGAGGGCAGCACACAAATTTCCCCGGTGAGCGATGAATAGAATGAGTAAAAGTTAAAAATAATCATAACAAACAACTGATTGCATGAGAGCTTTAAGGCTTCATCTCAAACGAAGGCTCACAAACTAATGTCACATTGTGCAAAAAATGTCATGCTTTTTTAATGAACTTTCACAGGCTGCACATAAAAGAAGCCTGAGAATCCCAACCTGGATGTATAAGACAAGCCACTCTGCTAAACAGCATGATGCCTGTAATTCTTCTTCTATGAAGCAATTCAAATTTAAATTTTTTGAGCAGTCAGTTTTTTTTTCATCAGAGAATCACAATATTAAAGCACTTCATAACAAAATCCTGCAACTTGTGTTACTCAGATTGCAACGAGTAACAAGCTGTTCACTTCTTCTTGGAAACGCATTAAATTACTGTAGTTAAAGAATGAATACACCTTAGTGTGACGTGTTACATTTGTATTGTAACATGGTTATACTCTGAGCTTTGTTTCTCTCACTGATCTTTTTTAGACCTCAGGTCCATCACGTCTGGACTTTCCTCTGAAAGATTCCTACTATTTTTTTTTGTTATTGTTGCTGTCTAAAACGTCCTGCACCTAACACTCCTTGCACGAGTTGTGACCAACACGTCCAGCTTGAAACAGAAAAAGTCTGCTCTTAAAATAGACATGCACAGGGAAATTCTTCAGCACTGTGAAACAAATAAGGCATGCACATCTGCAAGAAGAAAAACACATTTAGCTGGATAAAAGTAGCAACGTGTTTGGAATATTTAAAGCAATATGAAGCATTAATGAATCATGCATGAATAAAAAATCTGTAAAGCAACGTTTGCTTTCAGAATAAGCAAAGATTTTTTTGTCTATGACAAACCTCATGTTAATTCACTTTAAAATTAAAAACATTCTTTTTGTCTCTAAAAATAACAGTCTTAAGTTTTGGCTTCATGACACTGATATAAATCAAACTTTTTAATCAAGAAAACCTTCATGAGTCCCACAATGAGGAATTGCAATTATGGAGATCAAAGGATAAGTAGATGCAGTACATGATTAAAATAGGTCAAATAAATAAAAATTGATGCATTTTAAAAGGGGTACAATTTTTAAGTGAATTCTAATAAAAGGATATATTGCACGTTTTTTTAGTGGATGAAATGAGATAAATAGTTGTTGCACAAAGAGTTGCAGATATTGCACATGATTAGGATTGTTCATTGTAGAGTCTCGATGCAGTCTTACATAAAAAAAGACAGGGTTTTTTTTGTTTTCATGGTATTGTTTTTATTTCCTGCACAGTTTCGTTTGCCAAATCAGTTCAATCTTTCTTCTTTTGTCACAAGAATGTACATTCCTTTTAAAAAGAACGTACTTTTTTTGCTGCCGGATGATGTCTCACTGTCTTTTAAAGAATTATATTTGACATTTTTGGTCAATCAAATCAATTAGATTTTATTTTTTGGTGAACAGAGTGATATAAAAAGTACACACATGCATCTGTGGATGTTGTAACCATCTACTGATGAATCCCCTAGATGGCGTTAACATGCTATGAGGGTGTGTAAGTTCATTTGTGAAACACATTGGACTGGAACAGAAAAATTTGATCAAATTTGTTCAGCCAGTGATGCAAAATATTCAGAAGCCCTCAACAGGAAGTAACAAAAAGTCATCTTCAGAAAAACAGAAAATAGATCAAATATGACACGTTAATGAAACATAATTTAAAAAAATGGTAACAAATGCATAAAGTTTATCATCTTGCACATAAAATCCTTGCATTCTCATGTATCCATCTATATAAATACATATTCACATATGTTCTGGACTAAATGCTCATAATTGTTTCATCACTGTGTCAGCTGGCAGCACATGAGTAGCCAAAATGATCTTGTGAAAAGTTGGTGAGCACACGAAGTGCCACACAGACCTCTTATATCTAATGATTTGAGGTCCCGGGGTCTCGGGCTGCACAGTTGTGTGGTCCTGTGCAGACACAGCAGGCTCAGAGAAAAGTAGCCCCTCTCACCCCTGGGACAGAAACAACATTCGCTCTCTGGATCAAATGGCAGCAAAACACTTCAGTCGACATCAGAAACAAAAGGACTGTTGTGTCACTCAATATCAAACAGAGACAAGCATTTAGACAACTTACAAGGTCGGAGTCACCCGAGCGGAAAGGAATGTAAAACTTCTACTTTGGAGGTAGAAAAATGGGGGGGAAAGACTGTTATTTCTTATATTTTTAGAGGTTAAAAAAATGCAGATTTAATTTAAACATTTCAAGAAATTTTTTGGTTTTGTTTCCTATGCTAATCTATAAATAGAAACCGAGTTTAATCCTGTGGAATCCAGCAAAGCACGAAAAGCCAAATGGGTCTGAATGAGTGCTGCTATAAAACTTGTAGCAGGCCTTGTAGAGCTGTAAAGGACAGATAGCTGAACAGGCCTGTTCTCAGGATGCACGCAGGCATCTGGCTGTTTTCACAATCCTTTCTGTTTTTTCTAAAATTTTTTTCTTCTCTTCATGTCTTTCCACCTCTTTCTCATCACTTTCTTTTGAGGAGAATTTTCTCTTTTAAGGGGGAAAAAAAACGACAAAGCAGCTTAAGAATAAATACATGGTCAATATATACGTATGTTTGAGTGTACTTGCATGTGTGTTTCTGTGTGTGTATGTATGTGCACTGTTGTGAATCTGATTTCAGAAATGTAAGTAGTTACGTTACAGATTACCTCTCAAAAAGTAACCCAGTTACAATATCATAAATTAATCAGTTACAAACTGAAGTAATTGTAATTCTCAAACCTCAAAGATACGGTGTTTGACAATAAAAATTTACACCATATTTTTTTATTTTTGTAAATTTACAGCTTCTCCAAAAAAAATCCACTTTTTGATTCAGCAAACCTGGTTGTAACAGAGAAGGAGAAACTCTTCTAAACAGCTGTTGGTAAATCTGCAGCATGGGAGAACAGCCGAGCTAGAGCGCCCTCCTACTCTAATTAGTGCCCCTTTTGCGACCTCTTTCCTCCGCTTCGTACACTGTTTTTATTTATACAAACAAGAGTAAGACCACTGTAGATTCTTAGTAACGTACCATCGTTGTAACTGTAGGAAAAGTAAGTAATTAGATTACTCCACTTCTTAAAAACATCTCTTCTAATTCTGTTAAACTTAAACAGTGTTATTCCTAAAACTGTGGATGTATGGCTGCGTAGGAAGATGTGCCCATGTAGCAGTGTGTGTGTAGATAAGCATGTATGAGTGTGTGCATATATACAAACATGTGTGTACGTGTATGTTAATGCATACCTTTGTGTTGTGTGAATTATGTGCATGCATGCACGTGTGATTTTGCGTGGTGTTTGTATGATTATGATATGTGTGTGTGGTATGGATGTGTGGATTTGTGAGTGTATGTGTGTTAGTGTATCTGTGTGTATGCGTTTGTGCATGTGTGTTTATCTGATCAAACAGAAAATCAGTGTGTGATTCTGAACTGTTAAATTGAAGTCATAAAAATCATGAGTTTTCTGTCTTCATTTGATCACAGAGAAGTCACCAGAGTTCTTATCACATCAGTGCCATCCAGATATACACACATGCACACACACACGCACACAGGTGAACCAAAACAAAAATTTCCCCTTTTAATTTTCTGCATAAATAGCTTGTAAATTCTGATCCGCTGACTGTAACCTGTCATGCAATAATTAATATTATTACAAACACACATTTAGCAGGTAAAAAACTATTAGATTTTAAATATATTTCCTTCATTTTTTAACACATGAAGTCCAGATAACATTGCATCCCTATTTTCTACTTTTATTGAATTTTTTTGTCGCATATGTGTGTGTGTGTGTGTGTGTGCGTGTGTACACTGTATGAGTTTGTGTTAGATAGCTTTCACAGACATCTCAAATGTCTGTTTTCCTGATGTGTGATCCATAAATATTTGAAGTGGAGCAGGCAGAGCTGCGTTCTGCGACAAATCTAATTAACCCAGGACTTCCTATGTGTTCCTCTGTCTGCAGGGATGTGTAGTGGTTTCTGACAGTGTCAATTTACCTCCATAAAAAGGAGCCACTCAAACCTCAATGCATCAATCAGTCTGAATTTAAAGAGATGCATTTGAGAAAATGTCAAACAGTCTACCTGGCCTGCATCATAAACTTTATTAATAGTGAATAGTTGAGGTTTATGTGATCACTACGTTGAAGTAGACATGTGTGAAAGGTTTTCTTTTTTTTTTTTAATTTTGTGACTCCGATCAATGTGACTTTGACCTTTGGTTGCGTCTGTCCGAAAACCTAATGAGTTCATCTAATTGCTGCTGAGTAACTGGCATTTGAATTATTTCAGTGTTTCGAGAGATATTGTGTTCACAAGGATGTGTGACCGCGACATTTCATTTAGGCCCTGTCCACACGTAGCCGGGTATTTTTGAAAACGCATATATGCTGTCCTCTATTTTAGAAAAATGCTTGCGTCCACATATGACCGTTTTCAAAATGTCCGCTTCCACACGGAGCCGTATAAATACGCTTTTGAGTGCGATTATGAGCATGCCAGACCAGTAGTCGGCAGTAGGGATGTAAACGTGAGTTCTGAGCTATCCAATCAGTGCACCTCTCTCGTCATTTCCGCAGCATGGATACATGCTGCCCACTGTCTGCTTTTGTAAACAAGGACACACACGAATGACGTATGTGCATTACTTGTCGCAGGTAGTGACGCATAAAACTCAAATCTCCGTTTTCGCACGTCCACACGCAAACACAAAAACTGAGTTTTCTAAAATCTCCACTCTGGCCGGAGTTTTCAAAAAGTTCACTCAAAAGTTTTTTGAGTGAAAAAAAACTCCGTTTTTGTGTGGACAGGGCCTTATAGTACTGAGTATCTGTGGACAGTTTCATTCAAAACCTGTTGCGATCCTAACAGTGTTACAGAGGTACAGACAGCCTGAGGGTGAAATGCATGGAGGGGAGCATAAAAAACGAGCACACGTCCCATTTTTTTTTTTCTTAACAATGGACATCAGCGTTTGGGATGTCGGATCCATACCACACACAGACTTTACCTAAACTAACAAAATGTTAATAAAATCAATCAACCCTAAAGTTTCAAAAGCAGCAGTTTTGTATTTACAAAGGAAAGTCAACCTGATGACGTTTTCTTTTCTCTTCTGTTTTTCATCAAACCAACAATATAAAGATAAAAATTACGACTTGTGACATTGTTTCCAGTTGTTTCTGTATATTTAGCTCACAACTACAGTAGCCTGTTTGTCAGTGCGTCAGACATTACTTACCCCTCTGTTCTCAATCTGACCCTTTCAGGAAACACGATGCCTCTGAAATATTTAAGAGCTGTAGATTCTGAGATAGTCCCTCATCCTTTTAGCCAGATAAGACATAAAGGTTCTTTTTTTTTAATACCAAACACTGGAATGCCCAATTGAAATAAAGGTTTGGGTGAGGATTCCTGAGGCCTTGGGATGCTGATTTCATTACAACGTACCACACTATTAGAGCCCCCACAGTTTGCTTTGCACTCACTCTAAGCCTCACATTTCCATTTTGCAGCAGAGGATTCGGTTTCACACAAACGGACCGTGCTCAAAACATTTCCGCTGCAAACCACTTGCTTAAGTTATTTTACATTTTTACAATAAATATGAAGGGAAATGTGGCTGGGATGTTGTTTGAGGAGGTTAGGGCCTACTTAAAGAGGGCTGTTGTGCTTTTGTGGGGTTATAATTCTTATCTCAGTGTGTAGGGATAAACAGGATACGTTTGTCAGCTTAGAAATGTAACATTTGTCAAAAAAGGCTTATAAATAAATTTTTCAGTTTTTCCCCCATTTTTGACTGAGTGAATTTCGCCTCCTCTTGCCCCCCTAATTAGTCCCGCCCTTTGGACATATGCACGGCACAGCGCAAAAGTTTTTTATGGCCGCAAATACAGTTTAAAGTGGATCAAGTCAGCAAAGCTGGCACTTCAGTCAGTCAGTCACCTCCTTAACCGTCTATCCCTTACAGGATTGTGGGGGGAGCCAGAGCTCATCCCAGCTGATTTGAGGCGAGGGGTGGGGTGCACCACGAACGGGTCGCCAGTCTGTTGCAGGGCCACACACACATATTCCTAGGGGCAATCATGTCATGCATGCATGTTTTCGGAGGGTGGGAGGAAACCGGAGTACCTGGAGAAAACCCACACATACACAGGAGAAGATGCAAACTCCACACAGAAAGACTAGTGTCCCAAATCTCACCCCCACCCGGAACTCAAACCTGTGACCTTCTTGCTGCGAGGCCACTATGCTAACCATTGCGCCACCATGCTGCCAAGCTAGCACTTGTTCTTTTATATTCTTATTTGAGTGCATTAAGAAGGTACTCTATGTTGGGAGGGATTGAGTGTGAGCAGAGCACACTTCCTGCTGAAGTTAGAAAATGGGCGTGGTGGAGAACAAAATCCACTGACAATAGCATCCGAGTGTTTGAATTATACCTGAATGCTGGATAGAAATATTCACAAACATCTAAAACGTGTTTTTGATGTGGAAATAACTCTTAAACATGATCAAAACTTTTCCATGAACCACACCCTTTAATGACAACCCACTTTGTCCCAGATGGTACTGTCCTCTCCTAGAAGTAATTTCCTCTGCTGAATGTTCTTCCCTCCAGCACAAGCTGGAAATCTGACAAATTAAAAAAATCCCTCGTCCTCCAGAAGTGACTTACCAAACAATGGCCTAATGTGGGTCATTTCTGCTGCCAGCCATTCTCAGACAGACTGATGGAGGTCCAACACCTGCAGCACATTTTCTAGCACTCACAGCAACAAGGAATTGGATGAGACCTTGAATTAATGGACATTACGCACTGAGCATACAACGTACTTCCTCCGTGCCCCTTAGAAGAGCTATTCCATTTCACTGCACGCCATTAGCAGCACCACTTAGTCCAGATTAAAAAAAAAGGAAACCAACTAGTTTTACTGCAGAACTGCTTTTGGAAATCTCTGCTTTTTATAGTTAACTTTTGCAAATAAAATGATTTATATCAATAATCTAGAAGCTTAAAGTTTGAAGCAAAAGTTAGTCCCCCTGTACTTACTTTATAATCGATTGAGCATCGTGTCTTGTTTTCTCATTTAGTAGACGTTTGAAGCTTCATAACACCGGACCCATTGGTTTTTTGTTTTCTTTTTTTTTGCACAAACCTGATATTAACCTTGCATAGCTTCCAACAAAATAGATATACAGTATAATGTCTCGTAAACATTGTTTTTTTTCTAAATTTGCTCTTAATCAATAAAATGGGAGGAAGAGGTGGGAGATAGACAAGTGAAAGACTGCAGCGTCCACAGCAATTAGGACGCTGATTCAGTCGTCATGGTGAAGAAAAGGATGAGCCAAAAGTAAAACATGTTTCACCGGTCAATCTACATTCCTGAGCCAACCTAATAAGTTCATCTATGGTTGGTACTGTTAACACTTGATTCTTTGATTTGTTTGGGAGGTATCATGACCTGTTGTTGCATGACCTTGGAAACCCAATTAGTTCATCTATAGATGGGACTGGTTAACAGCAGTTGGACAAAGACTTCATCCTGTCCAGATTCAACTAAAATGAGCTGTGATGGCCAAATCTTAAATTTTTTAAAGTCTTCTTCAACAAGGTTTTTGAGAAATTTAGTCAAATCTAAAAACTTTTTTTTCATAAAGCCAAAATTGTATGTTCTACCTTCACACATAAAAAAAATGGGTTTAGCAGATGAACATCTTCAACAACAATAAAGAGGACGGTAAAAAACACATAGAATGAAATTAATCTACCAGCTTTTATGTTTGAAACAGTTACGTACCTACAGCCCTTGAAAGCGCTACACTAAACCATGAAATAAATTTCCACTTTACAGATGTGTATTTATCAATTTTGTTTCATTTTTTTCCATTCTGAGTTACAAGACCTTCCAAATTAGAAGTAAACACTCCTTCCTGATCCATTTAAAATCCCACCCCGTGCAAATGGGGTGGGACATACTTTGTTTTTTGGAATATTTGTTACACAATAGTTTTGAAATCTTTTTCTAATTTCTAAAGCTTTCTCACTGACTAAAAGCCTGACTATTGCTCATCCATTCGCTGGTCCTAAGAAAACGCAATATATAACTAAAACCTTTTAGTTTACTACAATTTCAAAACACTATAAAATAATTAAATTTGACTCTTTACTCTGACATTCTGCTGATGGTACGCTGACAGGATTTCTTTCAAAACCCAGTGTTGATGCTCATGTTGATTCTCTCAAAAGATTCACAAATATGTTTCTATATATTTTTTGCTCAAAACAATTTCATGTATTTAATAAAATCTGTTTACTTTTTTGTTTTTACACAGTTTTATTTTTCTGATTAGATTCCAAAATAATTTTTCATTTTTAACCAGGTTAGTTTTATTCTTTTCTTTTCTGTGTCTTATTCCAGTGTTTCCTCATGGGGATCATCCATCCCATTAACTCTGCCTTCTCAGTCTGTGGGGTCTTCTCTGTGGGGGTTTGACTGGCCTGGGGGATGTGGGTTCCTCGCTATAGCCTGGGGGCTTCCTTGGGTGCCTGTGTGTCATGGAGCTGGGTGCACCCCTGTGATTTTGGCCGCTGCAGTCATGAGCAGGCCGACTCCTGGTGTGGATTGATCCCCAGTTATTATTTCCTCACAGCATCAGGCCAGATGCTTATTTTTATTTCAGATAAAGAGACTGTAGCTAGCGGTTCAGATGCAATGGGGGTTGGGAGGGGCATGCGTTGGTGCGGCAGCTGTGTGAATGTCGATGCATGTGTACAGTGTTTTGTATGAGTGTGTGATTTTTGATGAATGCTTGTTTTTTACTTACTATTTTTTTACTTCTAGATTTTAATGTTGTTTGAGTTTTTATCTGTTCTGATCAGCACTTTGTGTTGGAAAAGTGCTTTATAAAAAACATTTGATTTGATATTGTTTATATAGAATACTCAGTTCTCCATATTGATGAGAGAGACGTGATTTGTAGATTAGATTTTATTTGCAGATTTAATTTATTATTCAGATTTAATGATTATGTTTGAAAAAATTTAATTATTGAGGCACAGTTTGAACTTTCAATTTGTTTATAATACGGTAGGGTTGGGTTTTGTTTTTTTTTGTTGTTTTTTTTTACAGTTCCGGTCTTTATTTTGTTCCCTTTTTTTAATTAACATCTCATGCACTTGTTTTTTATGAACACTTGAGTCACTTCATCCACATGCTCATGGAAGCAAACAGCAGCGGTGCTACATGTCTTCCTCAGATGGTCAAACTGTATGCAAGCTCCTGCTCATCCATTTTTCAAAGGCAAATCAAAACAAAGTCATTTGTTTTAAGTTCATGCTTTAATATTGTGCACGGTCACAAACATCTTTTTTACCATTTTGCCTCCCCCACTATGTCTGCATCATTAAAAATATAAATACAATTTCATAAAAATTTAATGCTGACTAACCAAGATCCTGGTATGCAATCACTGGTTATATCAACTTTTGTTGTCAGTTTTGTTTAGGTGTTTTATTTAACGGGGAGATGAAGAAGGAGTGGTGAAATTGGACGGAGCATGAGTGAAAAAATTCTTACTACATAAAACACATCATCAGTGTAGCTTGTGTGTCATTGTAACACGGGAAAGCAGAAATACTGATTCAATTTGCCCATTCTAGAAACCACTTTGGCGGCAGATATAGCTCTGCACATCAATGTTAGAAGATAAAAAAAGCTCCAAAAAAAGCAGACATTTTAGAAAAAAATAATCTTTTTATGAATTTCAATATTGGCCTCACGAAAGAGTTTGATTATTTTTAATATCTATTTCAGAGATGCCAAGTTTTTGGCTTCACAAAGAGGGACATTTTGAGGCGGGGCCAAAAGGAGTCGGGGCTCTGAAATGACAACACATTCGCAAATGGACAACACCCGCCATGACAGTTGGCGAAAAAGTAACCATTCAAAACATGAGAAAGCAGCTGGTAAATTTTACGTCTTCAGTGTGTTACCACCTAGCAATATGTATCAGTACGAAGAGGAATTACCACCTGGAATACACCCCTGTACTGCTTGTTCGCGCTTTGTTTTGCGGCTCACTCGCTGAAGTTGTCGCATGACCAAAGTTCCCAGATGTCCGGCTTCTTTCATACGTTCACCAAAAACAATACTGGCAATAGACCATGCAGATCGATACTAACGGCTTTCAGATGCACAGCTGCAGCAACAGGAGATGCCATGTGCTTAGCATCATAATGCCTAATCTTGTGCATGGAATGAACTAGAGTGTTCGCATGTGCGAGTTTTATTAGCTTTGGCGGGTGAGCGTTCGATAGGTACTAGTTGCGGGTGTCTCACGCCCAATTCGGGAGACTAGGCAAGTCTGTTATATTTCAATATGCAACTGTGTGTGTTGTAACATTTATTTAAAGTATTGTCCGTGTCTTGTCATCGTCGGGGCATTCCTGCCTCCTCAGCTCTTTAAGTTCTCAAAGGATAAAATTACCATGAAAGACATAAAAGATCATTTTTGGTTCTTTTTTTTTAAGCCATGATGTTAATGAAATGTTGTTTTTGTAAAACAAATGAGACATTACAAAGAATTGTTTAGTCTCAGTGGTTGTTCATTTCAGACCACTTCAGGCCCAGAGTAGCAAACACAAAGACATTTGGTTTGAAGGAGTATTTTCTCATGACTTGTTGTCGCAATCAACCTTTTCATATAGTCGACTGCTCTGATGGATTGCCATGGCAGTGATTATTAATCTTTTATTGCATATTCTACACTTGCAGTAAATTAGATTCGGAACATTTCCTTTGCTTTTCACAAAGTGACACATTCAAATTTTTGTAACTCTTCAGTTTAAGAAAAAATGATAGTCGTAAATGGAGCTCTATTTAAGTCAATTTGACAGATAAAATGAGATGAAAAAACATCGAACCGGAAGAGTTGATAAGCGTAGAAGAATGTCTTTGTAGATAGTGTAATTGTTTAAATAGTGGTGGCAAACTATACTGTAATGGATAAAAGAAAATAACGGATTTGTGGATCTAGAAGTCATGCAATAATTACTTCCTTCTTCTCATTCTCCCTCATTTTGTGTTATCTAACTTGTAGTGCTAGATAGTGAGGCAGTGTAAGATCATGAGGGGAAATGGAGAACATGCATACCATGTCGTCAAGTTAGATAAGAGATTACGTCTGTGTTTAAGTGCAAGTTTGTGTGTGTGTGCTATAGTAGAGCTTAAGTCCCTGATTGCCTTTACCAGGCTTCCCACAATAAAGTAGCTTCTGCCTTTGGGAAGAGATTCCTGACTGCTTTGCAAAATAAGGAGAGGAGGGGACGACAACAAGAAAAAGATATGGAAGAGGGGAGTAAAGTGGGAGGGCGGAGGCATTTAGGTGAAAAGGAGCTGCCAAAACAACTCCCAGGCTTTATCTGGCATGCGTCCAACTGTCCGACACACACTTGTTCACTCTCTCCCTCTTTCTCTCATACAAACACACAAACACACCGAGTTTCACCCCACCACCACTACCACATGTTCTTAAGTGTGGACCGCACAGGGGGTAGCCCGCTAACCCCTTTGGCCCCATATCCCGTTCCTCTCTTCCCCCTCTCAGCTTTAATTGAGAAGACAAATGGATCTTTCACAGCCCACTACTACGCCACCATACATCAGTCATGACAATGTTAGCTTTATAACGAAGGGCTCGCCATGAGTTGAACCATATGTTCGGCCCACGCCACACGCACCGGCAAACACCTCGATACCATGTTAATGGTGCCCCAGTAATTGCCTGTTGTTTTATTATTAAAGGTAATTTAGTCCCTAATGGAATTCATTCAACATTTTACATCAACGCCACATGGACACTGCTGTGGACACCAGTTTGTTTTCAATCTCTGGAAAAAAAAACACGTTTGGTGCAACAAAACACGCATCATACCATCCTCCTTTTCCTTCCACCCTTTGTTCTGATCGCCACAGTCACTATGCTCTGGAATCCCGATTACATTTTTATTTAATTAATTTATACACACTGTAATCAAAGGTCCAGCATTACGATCCGACACTGTAAACCCCAACAATGAGAAAAGTAGTTTTTAGAAAAAGTCATACAATATTAATCTTTTTTCATGTATGTCTTTTAAATGCCACTTTTTGCAGTTTTGCCGATAAAATAAACTGTGCTCACCCCTCGCCGCCACATTTTAATGCTGACATGGCATTTCCAAGATAATTTTTTATACTTGTTTGCGATGCACAGAACTTCAACACGTTGGATTTGAAGCATGCATTTTTTTTTCATTTGCACACCCTTGGCTATAACGCACACAGTCTTCACTGTGTCTCCAAATTTGAATCTTTAGGGGAAATATTTCTCTTTGTTCTTTGTTCAATTGAAACAAAAAACAATATTCTCAAACTGGTCAAGGATACTGTAAAAAAACACTAATCATTTCAGTATTTCTAAAGATTTTCAGGACATCATGTGTGGATGACAATATCAAGGATATGAAAGGACCAGTATTTTATTTTACAATTATATGCATTGAACTTTTATGATTTTTATAGCACATAAGACTTTTGTAAACCTTCAAATTTCAAACATTTTTTTTTACATAGAGTTAACAATTCTTAGTTTTAGAAAATTGGAATGACTTTAAACTTGCACAACATTAAAAGCATCACTGCTTGATGAAGAAATTTCTCCCACCAGTGGTGCCGTCATAGGTGGCAGCCTGCTGCGGTGTGATGCAGCGCACAAATTTTCTGGTGAGAGATGAATGAAAAATATTAAAAATAATTATAAAAAAGATTCATTAAGAGAGCAAATATAATATAAAATAACTTTATAATGAATCAAAATTTAGTTCTTAATATTTAACAACAAAATTTGACACTTCTTCCTACAGCATTTCCCTTCAGGGGTCACCACAGCAAGTCAGTTTCTCCCATCTAACCCTATCTGCTGCATCTTCTTCGGTCACGCCAACTATCTTTCTGTCTTCCTTCACTGTATCCATGAACCTCCTCTTTGGTCTTCCTCTAGGCCTCTTTCCTGGTGGTTCCAAACCCAGCATCCTTTTTCCGATGTACTCTCTCTCTCCTCTGCACATGTCCAAACCATCTCGGTCTGGCCTCTCTGACTTTATCTCCAAAACCTCTAACATAAAAATTTGACACTGTAATCTGATTTATTAGAGACTAGTCAGATTTACAGTTAATCCTCTGCAAACACCCAAAAGATGTGAGAAAATATCATAAAAGAATTTATTAAAGGTAAAAAAAACTGTGGGACATAAATATATAATTATATTGTTCATCGTTCGTACCATGTGAAACACTCTGGGACGCTTTTACGGATGATTACGGTAATGATTCGTATGAGTTTCTGCTATCCAGTGTTTTGTTTGACACTTTTCAAGTCTTGAAGCGGAGCATGGGATCAGAGCACGTTTCTAGAAAACAAACATGTGATCAAATCAACAAAAATATTAAAAATTAAAAATAAACACAAGACTAATTTTTTATTCACCTTTAGCTATTTTTTTCAAGTTAGTTGACCATGGATCCCTTGTTTTCAAATCCCATAAGAACTACCCATTAAGCACCGTGTAACATCTCCAGGCGCTAATTTGTGAACTTTACCAGAAAAACAAAATGAGCCTCTGGTTCTAAGAGTCCTCATCAGTTATTTTTTTACTATCTCCTGATTGAGTTTTTGTTTATATGAGCATGAGTTTTACTTTACTTGATAGCTTTTAAAAGTACATTTTTATTCTCTATATTTCCCAGCACAGGAAGCCAGTGTGGTATCCTGGGATTATCTGAAGCTGTGTGATCGTCATCATCGCTTTTCTTCCTGATCTTTGCTCCCAGGCCTGGTATTAAACATGCCTATCCTCTGACTGAAACTACTTTCTTCTGGAGCCAAAAAACACCAAATCGAGGGTCCTTCCTCGTTCAATCTGATAAATTTTTTACTACAGTCTCCGGCATGTTAATGAAGAACTGCAAAGCTCTCATTGTTTCAGTCACTGCGACCTCAACGTGTATTTTAAGGAGTCAATGGCAGTGTGTCAAAAAAGTTTTCTTCTTCTTGTTGTGAATGTTTTTTTTCTCTGGCTCTCTTGTTCCCAGCAAGATGTGAATGTTAGCCAGGGTTTTTTATCAGAGGACTTCCAGCAGAGCTCCAACAGCCCTTCCCAGGAGAGAAGACTACAGGAAGTCGTAGGATGATAAAAACTGGGTCATTACTGAGCCAGGACAGGACCTCAGGGTTCATCACCCCTCCTCTTCTTTAACTCTAATTTTCTCACTACAGAAACACTGGAAACGCTCGATGCACACCTCAGATTTGTTCATAAAATGAAAGCTTGTAGCATATATGTGCTGTAATAGTCAGATAATTACTCAGAAAAAAACAAAAAGCAACAACTTTACAGTCAAACGTACAAAAACATTGTTACCAATAATTATAGTTAGAAATGACAGACAATGAGATGTGACATGATCACTCAGCAGTGGACCAGAAAGTTTCTACGAGGAATAAAAACAGCTGCTTCAGGGATGACGTCACAGCCTTGAAACAACTGATGTGGCACCTAAGAATAGAATGAAACACACAGCCTGTGAATGTTGGTGTGGGGATGCTGGGAAGTAACTGGTGGTCTTACAGAAGCGATGACGGCTGATACAGAGCAACTGGAGATGATGAAAATAGAAAAGCTTGGTAACGTGAAGCTAGCAAAAGCTTTTCTTTTTATGTGAAGTTTTTCTTTGTATAAAATCTTCTTTTCAATGAAAAAATAAATCCATTGAGATTCAAAGATTTTTTTTCCATCAGAGTCCAAGCAAAGTGACTTTAGCAACACAACCCGACATGTTCACATTTCATTCTAATAATGTGAAACCAGAATCAAAACAGTTAAGAGTTACCATTTGCGTTTCTCGATCATCAGAAAATAAGTCAAAAAGAGGTCATGGACTCAAAAAAAAATGACCAGACAAAGAATCCTGGGGTATTGCCTTTACATAGGCCACAGGATCCACAGGTGTGTGTTATAAGAGCAGTCATCCTCAGGCATCCCTAATCAGGGTGATGAGGGAAAGTCCAGGGCTCCCTTTGGTGGCAGGGGAGGTGATCATGACAAATAAAAGTTTGACAAATGATTGAATATGAATACTTCTAACCATTGGTGGAGGTCTTTACTTAGACTTGATAAAATTTATAACGCATGAACGATGATCTGCAACCAAACTATGACAAAATTATTTGACTATCGTCCATTGTTCAGAAGAAAAAATGTTTTCAGACTGATTTTATTTATTAGACATATTTAGAAAAGATTAACTTGTATTTTGTCATAGACAACTTTTATAAGTTGTAAAACTCTGAAAAATGTACATTTGTGAAAAAAATAGTCTATAACTCATAAAAATCTTCTTTTATTTTACATTAAAAGATTAAAAAAGAAGCCTATCCACTAAACTTAGAAGATCCATAAAACATGTTTAGCTGATTCAGACATTCCTTTTTCCAATCCAGTATAAGCAGCCAAATGACCCTGATGCTCTGGGGACCCCATCCTTAATACCATCCAATCAGTCCGTCCAGTTTCCCTTATCTGTTCACCACTCAATTACCCCGCGCTGTACAGACCTCTAGAATCTTCAGACGAAGAGCCTGGAGGTTATGTTGGGCTGAACTGAGGGGCGGGGGCACTGATGGCCTTTCAACCCTCCATGCACACAGATAAAGAATGAAGCGGGGATTTGCTGGTTCGGGGCTTCAGTCTGTGTTGGCTGTTGTTAATTCTGAAAATATTTTGTTTTCTGTGTACGTGACAATACTCTGGTCCAGAATAGAGAAGTAGTTTTAGAAAATATTTCAGCATTATCCCAGCATTGGTGATATTCTGCTTTCACGTGTTTTATATCCTATCAGATTTATTCGGTTGAGTCAAGAAAAAAATAGTATTATTACGTCTGGAATTAATCTGTTTTTGTAATTTAAAAACCTTTTTTAAAACGTACTGTAAAAATGTTTAAAGTCAAAACTTTCAGGTCTCCTATTTTACAACTAGTTGTGCAAAAATGAGATTTTTTTGTCTCAAGGATAATCTAACTAAGATGCAGATGTTGGAATTATAACAATAATCTGGTGTAAAGGTTTTAATCTTGTAACATGTAGACAGATCGTATTTTAAAAACATTTTAAAAAGTGGTTTTTAATCATTTCTTTGCAGAAATAAATGTTTTTTTTTGGAAAAGAATATGGAATGATTGTCTAATCTGAAGATGTTTTCGTGTTTAATTTTGGCAGAACTTTTTTTTCCCAGACCACCTTTAACGTTTTCACACTTTTTTGTGTTTAAACACTCTCAACATTAAAACATTCATAAAAAAAATACAACGTTAGCTTCAACAGATCAGCAATAATCACTTACAACATTGCACTGTTTATTCAGTCAGTCAGTCACCTTCTTAATCGTTACAGGGTTGCGAGGGGTGCCGGACTAATTCCGGCTGATTCGAGGCGAGGGGCAGGATACACCCCGAACATGTTGCCAGTTCGTTGGGGGGCTGCACTGTTAATTACAGTATTCTGTAAAAATTATCCAGTTCCCATTCACTATGTTAATAGTGACTATGAAGGCTCTCGAGTCTTAAATAACATGCTTGTGTGTCTGTGTGATAAAACCAAACAGATATTTTTTTTAACTATTTTGTATATTTCTTACTAAACCATTAGTTTGGTGTCAATTTATTTGTTTTTTTGTGCAATTTTTTCCAAAAAAGAAAATTTGTCAATCGTGTGGCCTTAAAAAAGGAATACTTTTATTTTGAGGTGTAAAAGTTTTTATCTCATATAATGATGAAATGTAATCATTGTTAATTGATATTGTGAATTCTCCCCTCTTCTCGCTACTTGTTCAGCCTTGCCTGATGGGCCCCGTGTGTGATTCTTGTTATAAGCATCAAAATACATGCATCAAGTTGGCATGTATTTGTTAGCGCATATTCTTTTATATTTTTATTTCAGCTCATTTTGACTGTTCTAAAAATGTCACCCCCTGTTGAGGTAAGGACTGAGCATGAGCAGAGGACATGCACTGAAACACTTCTTGCTTGGATTAGATTACAGGCGTGCCGGGGAACAAAATAGTGGATGCTCGCAAATTACTCAAACATGCATGAATGAAATAGAAAACCATTTCTGGAATGTATTTTATGTGAGATAAGAAACATAAAAAAAAAAAATTGCAGAAACTTACAAATAGTTGATTTTGCATGAAAACCACACTTAAGGCACTTGGATAGAAATAACGTCGGCAGACAGTATGTTGTAAATCTCTGCCTCTTGTCTATTGTTTACTCATTCAGCACGCAGAAAACAACGAGTCAATTTGGACGCTGAAAAACAAAGCTTTGCAGAAAATAGAGCTGCAAAACTGTCCAGATTTCACACCTTTATTTTCTTGTAAATCATCATCTGTTTCCATTCCGCCATGCTGTCTACTTTCCACCAACATGAGGTTGAATCTGTCAGCACCCAGCTGCTTCATGTGAGCTATCACACTTTCTGTGACTGGGTGTCTTCACCTGTCCATCCATCACTGCAGAGACACTCAGTGGCATTATGGGCTGTTTGTATGTTTGTCAGTAATTAGAAAGGAGGTGTTGAGAGTGAAACCAGCTGTGTGTGAGACAATCTCTGCCGTCAATCAGGTGACAAACACTCAACAGGGAGCTGATGACAGTAAGAGTTAAACTCTTCAACGCGTCTGCAAGTCCCCAGTGTGAGTCAAATGAGTGGAGCTGAGAACAGATTCGATGAAGGGCCCATATCATGATATTTTTATTTTTCAAAATCTTTTCTAAGCATATTTATGATGGTATTTTTAAAATGCGACTCTCAATCATTTTGAAATATTGTTCTTTTCTCAGAGTAAACTCAAATCCCTGAAGTGAAAACTGTTTGATTTAAACAGTTGTCAATTTAAGAACTCGTCACCCCCCTTGGTTCAGACATGCCATCCTCGCTGGTAAATAAAAAAACTTTAGTTTTCTTTCATTGTGTATTGTCCGATGGTAAATAAAATAGAACAAACACATATTTACAACTGAAAACACATTTTCCCCAACTAGTTGTGTTCAGCAGTAGAAGCGAGAACACAAAACGAACCGGGCAAGGTTGCTAAATAACAGCAGTACTTTTTGGAGGCGTGGTCAGTACAAAGTGGTATCGGCACATTTCTATCAACTTTTTTGGAGGTTTGTATCATGTTTGAATGCTATTAACACACATCTTCAACATACCTAAGGTAGTTTTCCTTTTTACTGATGTACTTTCAGCAATTTGCAAGCTCAATACCATTTGAACATTAAGTTGTTTGTGTCCACAGAGATTGTTCTCCACCCCACCCACAATCTCAGCTATACCCGAAGTGTTTTTTTAAACTTTGTTCTGTTTAACAAGCAGAATGATCTATCTTCAAAGCTTCCAGTGTCGAACCAGCTTTGGGAAAAGACCCGACGTAGTTAAAAAAAATAAGACCATAGAGTCACTGTGATGGTGTAGTTGAGTCAAAGTGACGAATCGTGTCCTTTTAATAACGATTCTTTAATTAAGAACAGAGTAAAAACTGTAGGAAAAACAAATACAACTTCTCTATACAGACGTAAGCAGGTGCCACGTCAACAAAACAATAGCCTGTGTCGTTTACTTTAGCTTAGCCGTGTTAGTCGTTAACTTTAGCTGAGCCGTTTTAGCATGCGGCTAAATTCCTCCAATCCAACAAAAGATGTAACACACCCTTCAAATAATAAATATTGGTAAAACGTCCATTAAACACTCAAAAACAACTTACGACATTGATTCCCCGATTCTAATCAGTCAGTCACTTTCTTATCCGTCTATCCCTTTCGGGTTACGGGGGTGCCAGCACCCATCCCAGCTGATTCAAGGCGAGGGGCAGAGTACATCCCAAGCAGGTCGCCAGCCAGTGGCAGGGCCCGATTCTAATCGTAAAGATAATGAATAGATTAAGCTGCAGATTCTGTGGCTGCCTTGTTGCCTTGTCTGTCGTTATAACAAAACACAGGAAGTGACGCAACCGAAACAAACAATGTGAACACTACAAAATAAAAGAAGACCAGGGATCATTTCTAAACAATACAATAATTGCAAAATAATTTTGATAATTCTTTATTAACTGTGATAAATATATTCACTCTGTGTTATTTAATCACAAAGACATTTTGCACTGCAAGTTTATACTCAGGAGAGTAACCAGCCACAGGTAACATTTACAGGTGCTCGTGTGAATACTGGACCAAAAACATCATGTATGCTCTGTTTATGAGGCACAAATAGCTCCCATGTCGTTAAAAGCTCTGAAAAGTTGTTTTAGCACGATAGGGGCCCTTTAAAAAATCATTGAAAGTGACACTGGTGTTTTCTGTACGGAGCGGATGGTCAGCTGGAGAGATTTGACTCCCTTCTCAAGGCCGTCGTTGGTGCAGATTTGAAGGATAAGCTCTTTAGAAGGAGGGTGGTCTCCCCAATCAGCATTCTGCCAGCCTAAATGCCCTCCATAGGGTGAGATTTCAGAGAGACTTTGTAAGTTTGTGTATATGTTCATATGAGTCACATGTGACTGTGTTCAGGAATCTGAATGAACGTTCTCTCCTGTCTTTTTCTTCATGTGTGTTCCATGTGTTGAAGCCGCATTTTGGCAAATATTTACACCGGGTGTAAAAGCCTCTTGATCTTTCTCCCCTGTTTACTCTCCTGTTTTTTCTCTTCGTTGACTCCTATATTGACCTTTTTTTGTCCTGATTGAGAGTGACAGCAGTGAGGGAACGGAGAGTCGGGGGGCAAAAAAAGAGCAAGCGAGTGTGGAGTGAGGTCAGGAGGAGAGAAAACGAGCACAAAAAAACCTCCTGCACAATAAAGAGTAGTGAGTGTTTGGTGTGATGGATGACTTGTCATTTTACAGAAATCAAAAGCCCAATCTACCACGCTGAAAAGCGCACAGTGAGGCCCATCGGGCTAATTGTGGAGTAATTTGACATCTGTTGACGTCTGAAAACGTGTTAGCTACTATTGAGAGACAGAGACAAAAAGGGAGGGCGGTGTTGTAATGATCTTTGCTTGATTTCTAAATGAGGCACATGCTGCTGACCTAGCTGGGCGCACACGCCTCTGAAATGAGAAGAAAAACATCCAGATCCAGTTTCAGAATGGTGTATCGCATTTGTGGTCTTTGTCATCAGCTCAGCTGCGTTCACAGCGGTGTGATCAATGGGGTTTGTGTAACAATATTCAGCCTGAAACATGAAGTAATGTGTTGCCTAAACTAATGAGCTTTGTTGCTGGGTGGCCCACAGAACACACACACCCTGACATTTACACACCCTACATGCACACTCACACCCACACACATGCACAAATGTAGCCTAAAATGCACACATGCTCTTGGACACACATATGCCCTCACACACGCTCATATACATGCACAACCGTACATACACATGTACACACACTCATGCACATACACTCATTTCCATCCATATTCAATCTGGATCCAGATACACGCACGATCCATTCACACACACACACACAATTGTGCTTTTTTTCATGATGTCCAACAACTCTCTATACGACGGTCAAAAGAAAGTGGATTTTTACGACCTTGAAATTGGACTGATTTTGGTCAGAGATCAGTTCGCTATAGAACAGATATCTGATCGCACAAATGCATGCAATCAATTTTTCGAAGAAAATAAAACTTTATTTTTACACAAGAAGAATGAAGAAGCAGTGTTGGACTGCGATTGGATTGGTTGGTTGCTGGGATTGGTTGTTGGCTTTGGTTTGAAGTTTTGTTCTGGGTTGGAACCCAGACCGAACCGTTACAGCTTTTCTTTTTGTTTGTTTGTTGTATTTTTTATTTATTGTCTTGTGTTCATTCAGAACTTTTGTTGTTTTAACTGCTTTTGTTTTGTTGTTATTTATACTGTTGTGAGGAGCGCCTGTACACGCACATCTCTCTGTTGATGTAAGATGCGTTTGTGGGGTTTAAGTAGGACCCCTGAAAGAATAGCAACTGGTATTTCTGGTAACTAATGGGGATCCGTCATAAACAAACAAACAAACACACACACACACACACACACACACACACACACACAGACCCTCTAACATACACTCATGTAAACGTTGTCCCTAACAAACACACATCTGCACATACAAACTTACAAACCCAAATGCATACACACGTGTACGCACACATTCAAACCCTGGTACTTGCATGAAAAACTTTTCCAGATAACATAAGACTCAACAGTCGTGAGTCGTAAAATCAAATAAATCAAATTTATGCATTTATAAAATGCAAATATGTCAGTTTTTTTAAAAAATAAACTCCGCTAAATTATTCATATCTTCATAATAGGATTTTTTAGCATCAGATTTAAAGCAATGATTTGAAGATTATTTTTAAATGAAACCATTTTATAGCAGCTAACCGGGTCCTAACACATCTCCAGCTGCTGGGAGTCCTTCAACTTAACCTCCACATTCCTGGCAGCATAAAACTCTGCTGTTCTTCGCATGTGGACGGGAAACAGAGCTGGTAGCTGGATTCCTCTCTAGTGTTTTGGCAAAGGCTATGGAAGAGGCCTCAGGATCATTAGTGAGGCTGGCATGAGAGGTTGAAGGATATCTGCTAACACTCTGCTATTATCCAGCAAGAATGAAGACAGCTTTGGCCTGACTGGAATCACAGAAGTAGGTTTATTCTTTTTTAAATAACAGCTGTCAAAATAGCATAAAATATCCGGCCAGTGCACACACGTTCCAATTTTCTGCCATAAATGAAATTGCTGAGCATTGTTTGCACTTCCTTACACCCCATAGCTATTTTTTTGCAAAGAATCTGCCAGACAGGACTCATCTTTTCTGAATAAAACCAAGCTGGAAAACTGGGGGAAAAAAAGAAAGTGAAAGGTGCAAGAAGTTTATATAAATGTAAGATAACAAAGTAGAAAAATGATGGGATTTAGAGGCTTAGGTAAGAAAACCCTAAAGAATGTGTAACTGCTATTTAACACGATTTAATGCATATCTGAATTAAATGCATTGAAATGCATTGAAAATATGAAAATATGACAAAAACAGCAGTTAGAAAAAGTTTAAAATAAAAATGCAATAAAAAATTACTTGAATGAACTCTGTTTTCTTACTGATGTATTTATTCAAATTGTTTTACAACATAAAAATTATTTTAATATTATTTTACATTTTACTGACATGTTGCAACATTCATATATAAGCCTTTATTTTGAAACGTTGCATTAAAGCTTTTATGCAATGCTTAGTTTTTCGCGCTCATTAAATTTTATCGTTCAAATTTCTCCTTTTCGCTTACCTGTTTGAATTGAAACTTTTATTCTGAAGGGATGTTTACGTTTCGGCACTGTTTTAGAAAGCTGCACACTTTTTAAAGCACTGTCTATGTTTGATTGGTTGGTTAAGAAGATGTGAAGGTGTTATTGACTTGATTTAAAAGGTTAATAAAATAAACTGTAAAAATCAGGTTTGCTGATCCCAAATGAGCATAAATGAAACTGTGATCAGCTGTAAGTCTAGAAGGATTGATGCAGAGTAGTGCATTAATGCATTTTGATTAGCTTCAAGTAACTTAACAATGTGTAACTCAGTTACATATTTTAAGCAGTCATTTTCTAACAAACATGTTTCATTTTTATCTTTTTAACTATCATTATGTCACGTATTACTGCTTTAGAGCAACTTGCCCGACACTCGTCTTTTTTATGCTCCAGTGCATGACATCACAGCACTCCCAGCTTCCATTAGAGCCTAATAAATGAAGGGAAACTAGGCTGAGTGGGTGGGAATGATAGGGCTAGGGGATATGCACTGTTCCCTGCCACCCCAAGTTTCTGTCAACCCTTCAAAAACACTAGAAGGAGGGGTTGGAATGGAGAGAGGTTTGTTGCACAAAGAGGGTGGAAAGAGGCCCAAAAAAAAGACAGAAAAAACCATTGGCCCATTAGAGAAATCAGGCCGGGACTCTAAAAACACCCTGAGAGCAGAGAGGCCGAGTGGCCCTGATGTAAACATACGGTGGGTGGCAGCCCCCGAGCACTCTGACAGCCAACAGCGGCCATGATGGATCTGTGGAGTTATCTCATTTTCCACTGTTTTAATTAGAGGCCAGCCCGTGAGCCTCGGCAGCTGGCTCTTCTGTACTGACTCCTGCGGCCTGACAGAGAAAAATGTCCACCAACACTGCAGCCAAGTTCAGTTTAACCGGAGAAAAATAAAAAACAAAATCAAAATTTCAGGGTCCATAATTACTTTTACCAACCAGGCAGGTATCCATTTGATCTACGATATAACCTGATGTGACTTTGAAAATTAGATAAAAATGGCTTTTTAAATTTAAATAAGAGAGCATGCATAAGTTTAAGGAGAGAAAAATATCCCTGTGTTTAAAGCTAATTAGAGCCATGCATCTTAGATGACAATGACAGGATGAGTTTGAGAGTTTGGGGATCAGGTATTCATTCACTGAAATGTCTGGAGTGCACCTCAGGGTGCACCCTGTTATTAGGTGGCGCTCTGGAGCCTCTAATTTATCAGATTGCTGCAGATGGAGTAATAACGGATCAAAAACAAAAGACAAAAATGAGCCCACACGGTAAAAAAGGAGAGTCAGAGATTTACACCTAAATATATTTTAAATTTTATTATAAAAACCAAAGCATTTTATTGATTAATTTAAAAAACTATTGTGTTTTTTGCAATAGTTATATAAACTTTCATAATTTATTTTCAGATGATAAGAAATTAAAGAAATCTTGTCTGAGCCTTTTTTTTTTAGCGTTTCTGAAACCAAAGTCCTTATAAACAAAATATTACTTAAAGATTGACTCAAAAGTTTTGTTTTTTTTTTTCATTTCTACTAAAATGCATTTAACATGCTTTTATTCTTTGTTGGAAACGGGGTGAAAGCTCAGCCGTGAGAGTGGAGTTTGTGAACACTGAGAACAAAGAAAATAAAACCATGTCACTGTTGTTTACTCGTTGGGCTCCAAATAAAGGCCCTTGTGAGAGTCTGTGTGCAATTCCCTGTTTTTAATGTTTAGGCTGTGTGTTATTATGAGTTCACCTCAAAGGGAAATTTTGAAATCTACCACCAGACCAGTTTAGAGAAAAAAAAAAACTGAACTGTGGCGTTTGGTTTTGTTCAGCTCAGCTCAGGTTAGCAGAATCCTTTGGATTTAAAACAAGACGTTGTACATTATTATGCCTTTATTTTGTAAAAATTAAATATATGTTTAATTTATTATGATTAAAAAATGTCCCCCCCATTGACTTTTGGTCAATTTTGTGGTGGTTGATTAAAAAAAAAAAAAAAAAAACCTCATCATTCTCTTTATTCATCCCATATAATTGTGTCATTTCATTTACATTCAGTCCATCCAAAAAGTACAGATTAAATTAATTTTCTTCCTATAAACTTCTGGGAAAATATTCCGTGACAATGTTGAAAAAGTTATTTTATAATTGTTGCAAATTTATTAAAAATGAAAAAACTTGAAAAATAATATGTACATAAATATTTACAACATTTGTTCAAGACTTAGTTGTTGCTGCTTAATGGCCTCAAATTGTTTTGAACCCGATGCCACAAGCTCAACACCTTTCTTTGGGAGTTTCCTTCCTCTTCACTGTATGCTCAAGCCCTATCAGATCGAATAGGAAGTGTTGGGCATTTTTACATCTTTTCATAGATGTTCAATTGGATCCAGGTCAGCTGTTCTGAAGCCAATCCTTCCATAAGTCAGTAACATCCTTTGTATCGTTGTCCTGCTGAAAGATGAACTATTACCTCAGTCTGAGGTCCAGAGCGCTCTGGAGCAGGTTTTCATCCAGGATGTCTCTGTCCATTGTTGAATTCAGCTTTCCCTCCATCCTGATGAGTGTTCCAGTCCCTCTCCATAGTATGATGCTGTCACCCCCATGCTTCACTGAAGAGATGCTTTTGGCCTGCTGAAGAGCAGTGCCTGGTTTTATCCAAGCAGAAATCCTGCCATTCAATCCAAAACGTTCTATTTTGCTCTCATCAGACCACAGAATTTTGCTCCTCATGGTCTGAAAGTCATTGAGGTGTCTTTTTGCAAACTTTAGAAAGAGCCCTGGTGATTTCAAACTTCTTCCATTGATGGATGATAGAGTCCTCTGTGCTCATTGGAGCCTTCAAGGTAGCAGAATTTGGGGGAAATTAGTATCTCCAAAACAATAACAAAACATAGAAGAAGAGACGCTGTTGATTAAAAAATACGTCTTTTCTTTTAATTACATTTTACTTAATGTGACTTATTCTATTTCTTCCATGAATGTTTGAGTAATTAGTGAGCCATCCCGCCCAGTATTCAGATTCCAATCCAACCCCAGGTTGTTCTTGGCCACGCCTTTAGCTCTTCACCACACCCTCATTCACGCTTGGTCTAAACAGGTTGTGTCAGTTTTATGTATGTTTATCAAAATTAGAATTTAAAATATTATGAACTAACTTTGCAAACTTGATGCACTTTACTGCAACAATAATTACTATACTGTATTGTTCACAGATTTGGTCACATTTACAGCAAGTGAATATAAATGTATTTGGTTTATGGATATGTATATTTAAATATATTTGTCAGATTTATTGGCAAATATTGCATTTCATATAAAATAGATTTCATATGATCAATTTCATATACTGTCTCTGTCAATACAGAGACACAAACTGCTGAAGGAATTTTAATTAAACTGCCTACAGTTACCCGATACCAACTATAGATGAACTGTCAAGATTTTCAGTTTCAAGTGACCAATGGTTAAGGTCAAAAATAATTTATCATCATTTATCATCGATATAGTTTGTGATAAAAGGTAGGCAGATTGTACAAGGCCTCAGAGTCTAGTTATTCTTGTTGTCGGGGAAGTTCGCAGAATCAAATCCCAATGAGCGCATGTCTGGGGTCATTGGAAAAGACACCTAACCCCCCGTTTTTCCCACCATTGGCGCCGTCGTGGCAGCCTGCTGCGGCATAATGCCACATGCAAATGTTCCCGTTGAGAGATGAATAAAGTATACATCTTTCTCTTTCTCTCTCTTTCTTATCATTGTTTTAAAAATGTGAGTTATTTCCAGTTAAAACAAAATAATCAGTTTGGTTAAGTATAATTTTAAGCTAAAATTTGCCCAAAGAATAAATTTATGTATCTATTTATACATAAAGCTCTCTAAACATCGATATCCAGTGTCTCGTGGTCTACTTTTTTTCTTCCTCTTTTTATTCATTCTCCTGATTTTCTCGGTCTTCCTCTGCATGTTTAGAAGGATCAGCTCTCCATGTTGCAGAGTGGCAGGCTGTTATGACAGCATGCTACTGTTAACTGTGTTTGGTTTTTGAGGACAGCAGAACACACACATTGTGACGTTCTGGAATACACAGACGCACCAAGACATTGACGTCTTCACTACTGGCATTGCTCATAGACGTGCAGAATACACAGGCGTATATCTCCAATCAGCTTGGACAGATGGAGCGCATCCTCCCCAACGTCAAATTATGACTGCTCATTCAGGTTTCCTCCTTATGTGGTCATTGTTAAGCCTCCGTGTTGCATGTGCAAGCGGTTTGTCATTTGAGTACATGAGAACGTTTGACCCTTCAGGGTGAAGCGAAGAGGTCAAGTACCAATGCTTCTCCGAGGCCACTAACTCTGGTAGACGTGTGAACTATTTGACTTACGCAGGTGGGTGTTTTTCTCTGAAGTGCATCCTGCTTCTTTTGGACATTTGTTTGTACACACGATGAGTAAGGATGAGCAGGATGTTTGGGGCCTAAATGCGCGTGAGAGAAAACATTAATGTGTGGGTGGGTTGACGACTGATGTGTATACGCATTTAGACATTCACCTTGTCTTTAAAGTCTCCTTAAAACTAACATCATTTTATCAAATTAAAGCCTTTCATAAAGAAACTTCTAATCTGTCATAATCAGAAGCGCTCTCTGATACACAGAAAATGACCACAAACAGGACATAAACACATTTAAACACTGAAATTTGGGAAAAACCTAAATGTTGAACAGCATGAAACCTTCGTGCACTATTATCTTTTATTCCTTCATATTCACTTTTTCCACATTTATTGTGGCCGCTTTGATGCATGCTGAAAGAATGTAGAGTGAGTAATCACATGGGGCAGAAAGAGGAGGAAAACGAGCTGGATTACGCTGATGAACTGAGGAGGTGATGGAGACAATTAGGGAGGCCACAGGGTGAGAAAAGATGGACATTTAAGAAGAAAGAAAGAGAAGATAGAAAGAGCTGGAAAGAAAAGTAGAAAGAGAGTAATGGAGGCCTCCCTGGTTGTCGTTACGCTGTGTGCGATCATTTGGGTTGATTTGGATTAATGCTTTAATTGGGAAACACACGCAGACCGTTAACATCTGTATCCCATAGCGTTGGGGGGGCGGCCAAAACAAACCGGTGCAGCGTTACACTGACGGATTTCCTCCCAGCAATAAGACTGCAGGAGTGAGCGGCTGTGGAGGCGTGACATAGGGCTTGAAAGCGAAATATCACAGTTAATACTGGGTGGTTCTCGGTCATCAGGGTGGTGCAATGGAGAGCTAATCACACACACACAGACTCACAAGAAACTTCTACAAATTGAATTTAAATGGAAAGTCGTCCAAGTTTATCTGATTAAAAAACACGGCCACAATTTTTTATCTTTCCACCTACTTTCTTAAAAGAAAACAACTTTGTTGATAAAGTAGTTGAATTGATTTTATTTCCATTAGAAAGAGGAGAGCAGCCTTTAAAAATTTTGATAGACTACTTATTTTGAATACTTCTACTTTTATACTCAGACTGTTTCTTTCACTCCAGGGAAAGAATCTGACGTCACACCATTGATATTTGTTCGCTCCACTGGGGGCTGGTACGTTTTTGCTTTAACCAATTGCTGCTGTCTGGTTAAAATTTAATGCGCTAATCAGGCTAGCTACAAAAGTACGCTTTACCCAAACCCTGTTGGCAGCAGAGCAACCACGACTGCCCCCTGAATAAAACTCTCTAAACATAGTCTTTGTCCTTCCTTACTTCTTCTTCTTTTGGCATTTCCCTTCAGGGGTCGCCACAGCAAGTCAGTTTCTTCCATCTAACCCTATCTGCTGCATCCTCTTCGGTCACACCAACTATCTTCATGTCTTCCTTCACTGTATCCATGAACCTCCTCTTTGGTCTTCCTCTAGTCCTCTTTCCTTCTTCTGATGTACTCTCTCTCTCCTCTGCACATGTCCAAACCATCTCAGTCTGGCCTCTCTGACTTTAAAACCTCTAACATGTGCTGTTCCTCTGATCCTGTCCATCCTGGTCACTCCCAGAGAGATCCTCAGCATCTTCATCTCTGCTACCTCCATCTCTGTTTCCTGTCTTTTTCTTAGTGCTACTGTTTCTAGACCAAACAGCATGGCCGCTCTCACCACAGTTTCATATACTTTCCCTTTCATTTTAGTCCTTCCTTACTTCAAATTCTTAATTTCAGGAATCCTTGCTAACACAGGCCAAATTACTTTGAATTTCCTAGCTATGGAACTACAGACAGACTCAGGTGGACGCTTTTGCATTTGATGTCACTTTCATTGGTCACTTTCATGATGTCACTTTCATTAACTAATTAGCTGGTTATTTATCAGATTTCACAAATGTTTCTTTATTAGTTGGTACCTGACCTAGAAGCTGGAGTGACAGAGGTGGCACCAGCCTGACTTGAACATTACAGAATCCTTTCCCTAATTCAAACTGTGAGACTCTTGAAAGCATTACGGAAAATTTTCCTGCAATGGTAGCCCAAAAACTCTTCGTGAATACTTGGTAAATATTAACTTTAGAAGCCCCAAGATTTTCTCAACCTCCTGTCCACCCCAAAAAGCCATCATCTGACCCCTCTACTTGGCCTGCACACTGAAGAGCAGAGTCGTTCAAAGGTTTTTGTTATTTAATTAGAGTCTCCTAGTCCTAGTCTCCGAGTGTTAAGTGCCTTCCAAACGATTCTTAAGTGCCTTGTTTTAATAACAAAAGCAGAAGGGCTTGGGTCTCGAGACACCTCCACGAAGTTATTAGATGGTGGTGGTCAATTGACCCCCCCCAGTGTTAAGAATGTCTTGGTCTCTACTGGCCAGTCTTGCCAAGTAGTGATATCCAACTGTCACTGGACCAATTCGCAGTCAACTGTGAAGCAGCCAGGAAAAGAGTCGGCACTTCCAAATCCTTAGCTATGGTCCTGGACTTGAAAAGGTAAGAGTGCCCCCTACAAGTTAAGGGCAGTGGAGAAGTTTAAGTACCTTCAATTCACCAGGTGGATTGGTGTAGTGTCCACGATACATGGACGCTGCATCGGTATATTGTGTTGAAGAGTTTGCTGTGCCAAAAGCAAAGCAATTTACCATTCTGGTGTACGTTCCGATCTCATCCGTGGTTTTCCTTCTTTCGGCATTTCCCTTCAAGGGGCGCCACATCAAGTCAGTTTCTTCCATCTAACCCTATCTGCTGCATCTTCTTCTGTCACACCAACTTATTTGTTGGTGTGACCGGGAGTTGGTGTGACAGGGAGGAGACGGCAGCTCAGTGGTTAGAGCGTTCCCGCAGAGAGCACGTCTAGGGTCTTTGGAGAAGACACCTAAACCCTGCTTCTCCCACCATTGGCGCTGTCGAAGGGCAGCCTGCTGCGTTGTAAGGAGTGCAGCACACAAATTTCCCCGATAAGGGATGAATTGAGTAATTCTTTTTTTTTTTTTTTTTCATTTGGTTAAAAATTTGAAATATAAACACATAAAGCGGTGTCACTGATTCTGTGGAAGCTAATGGGCTGATCTGACACGGCGAGTTGGTACCTTTGTGATGAAGCAGAATTTTAAAGCTAGAAAGTCTCATCGTTATGAGGTGGCCATTGAAAAAGATTGATCAGATCACGGGAGAACAGTTTTTGATCTGCTGAATTGGTTTGAGGTTAGAATGTCATATAAACACCAAGCAGCAGAGCCATAAACATTCAACAGTTTTATTGTTGCGATAATGAACCCTTGTGAAATACTGTTTAATCGCAACGTTCTAGAAAAACATCTTGTTTCTTTATTCTTGGGCGAAAGCAACCCCTTTTTTAAAAGCTGTGGCAATAACTGATTGGTGTGTGGTTTAAAACCTGGCAACACTGAGCTTAGTTAGGTCTTGTTTTGCTGAGTTTTGTTACATTTTGCAGAATACTTCACAATGTGTCAATAGTAGCCATTTCCTTCACATATTTGGAAAGAAATGGCACATTTATCTACAAAAATGTCAGCAGTACAGCTAGTAAATTTACCATCTGTGCTTTCTTGACCAACTCTGCCATCAAACAGAAAACAGAAGAAAATCTGACTTTAATTTCTAAATTGTGTAAAAGCGAACTGAAGTCACAAACCAAACAGCCCAACTTTCCAATCCAAACACAAATGTGAGGCAGTTAAAAGGATTACCTTCATATCTTTTTCATTAACTTTTTGTTCAGATTAATTTCTCATTATTTTTTATTATTTACAATAAAACCAAATATGCAACAAAATTAAGTCATTGGCAAAGGCGTTGTGTGACACGGTCTGCCATACATCACAAACATTATTGAACAGTTTGTGACCTGGACCTTTGTGAACATGACTTTTGGTTGCATGACCAAGAAAACCAAATCAGTTCATCTATAGTTGGTACATTTGGGGTCTTGGGAGCTATTATGTTGACAAAAATTTGTGACCTTAATCTTTGAATGCAAGACCCTAAAAAATTCAACAGTTCACATATAGTTGGTACTCAGTAAATGTGGGCAGAATCATTCAATTCCTCCAGTGTTCAGTGGTTCGTCGGATATCACTTTCTCAAAAGTCAGTCAGTCACCTTCTTATCCATCTATCCCTTACGGGGCTGTGGGGGGTGCCGGAGCCCATCCCGGCTAATTCAAGGCGAGGGGCAGGGTACACCCCAAACAGGTTACAAGTCTATCGCGGGGTCACACACATACAACCATCAACACACACACACATTCCTAGGGGCAATTTAGCACTGGCCAATCAACCTAACATGCATGCTTTGGGAGGGTGGTAGGAAACCGGAGTACCCGGAGAAAACCCACGCAGACACAAGGAGAACATGAAAACTCCACACAGAAAGGACAGTGTTCCAAGCCTCGTCTCCACCCGTGACTCGAACCCACGACCTTCTTGCTGTGAGGCCACTGTGCTACCCACTGCGCCACCGTGCCACCTTTTCTCCAAAAGAGTTAAGGAAATATGACTGTACGCACAGCCCAAGAGCTTAATGCCTGAAATTATACATTTAAAAAATTTCTATGTTGAGAAATTACTTTAAATCGACCACCAATGGTGAACATTTGGGCAACGTGTCTTTAATGTCCACATTTGGTTGATCTTTTCACACAACGCTGTAGATTCTCATAATTTTACTCAATAATAAATGAGAATTAAATTCATGAGCAAACAAATTCTTATAAACAATTGTGAGAAACTGCTTCCATCGTTGTGTCGTCATATTAGCAGCCACAGAACAATGTAGGACTACACACCCTGTCTATGGGACTGTGTGACCTCTTGCACTCCTGTGCCGCAGCGTTTTTTTTCCCCGATCACACTACTTTAGTGTTGACCTTCATTCATGCAGATCGACCCTTCTTATCAAGCCTGCCAGTTTAAACTCTCACATAACCAGCTCCTTTCTACCTTTTTTGACTTTTCGCTTTTCCTCAACAGTCAAACACATGGACAGTTTTTCTCTTTTCCTTCTCGTGCATTCACACACATTTGAAACCACAGGCTGTGGGAAACCACGCTGACTCATTTCTGATGGACAGCCCAAAGCCCATATTCGAGCATCGAAGCTTCAGTTTCACAACACAAGGCCAAGAAATCTGACTCTACAAAGGGTGATTAATTCAACAGAAAGTTTTGAAAAAAAAAAATCTATGTTCACACACTTTCTTCCCAAGCTCAATAATTACAACCCATACACACACTTACGAAGCAATTGCAGAGGCCTTTGTAGCTGCTTCCTGTAATCCTCATTTTAACCTGTTTGATCATGCGTGTCTGCAACATGCTCACAACATTGCACCTAATTAACGTTGAATGGTGACAGAAAACACACGCAAGCACGTATTGATAAGCACGGTGTACTGTATACACTACTGGCATGAAAGGCCTGGTGCAACATGACTCTGTGGTTGTAGATTAACAGCACAGCCTCTCACACAACTCATTGGCTCTGTATTGCATTCGGTGACCATCAGCTGTGCAACGGCATGCACACACTGTCTGCTGCAGAAAATAAAACAGCTCAAAGAGGAAGGGAAGTATGATTGGAAATGAAAAGAAAAACAAACACAGAACATAAAACCTCCTTTCTCCGCCAGCAGTGGTGGTAGTCTAGTTAAACGACATGCTCACAAATCAGATAAAATTAATTACATATTCTAAGATCTGATCTTATTTCTGGTTCCCATTTTTTTTTTGCCTCATCAAGTCAAGTAAGCGACACAGACACACTGGTTATTTTTAACACACTGAAGCTGGTTCAGCAATAATTTAAAAGTAAGAAGAAAAATGAAGTTTGGAGAGTTTCCACGGAGCGGATAAGATTCAAGGTGGATGTCAAATTATTTGCCATTCAACAGGGATTTACTGAAATGAATCTGTTAAATTTCATTTGAGTTTCTTTCAAATGTGTTCTATGGAACTGGATGACATAGTGATCTGTAGTGAGAGGAAGGTAGAGGTGGAGGAAAAGCTGGAGAGGTGGAGGTTTGCACTAGAAAGAAGAGGAATGAAGATTAGTCAGAGTAAAACAGAGTACATGTGTGTGAATGGGAGGGATCCAAATGAAAAAGTGAGGTTACAGGGAGAAGAGATAAAGAAGGTGGAAGATTTTGAGTATCTAGGGTCAACAGTCTAGAGCAATGGAAAGTGTGGAAAAGAAGTGAAGAAGTGTGTGCAGGCAGGATGAAATGGTAGCAGAAATAAAGATGCCGAGGATTTCTCTGGGAGGGACCAGGATGGACAGGATCAGAGGAACAGCACATGTTAGAGGTTTTAAAGTCAGAGAGGCCAGACTGAGATGGTTTGGAAATGTACAGAGGAGAGAGAGTACGTCGGAAGAAGGATGCTGGGTTTGGAACCACCAGGAAAGAGGCCTAGAGGAAGACCAAAGAGGAGGTTCATGGATACAGTGAAGGAAGACATGAAGATAGTTGGTGTGACCAAAGAGGATACACCAGATAGGGTTAGATGGAAGAAACCTCATCTTTTTCTGATAGGGAAATGCCGAAACAAGAAGAAGAAGAAGTTTTAAAAGTTCTGATGAGCACAATTTGGTAAATTGGAACTTGTGTGTCATTTTCATCTTCTGAACCGCTTATCTCTGTGAAGCGTGCGAGGGTTGCCAGAGCCTATCCCGGCTAATTTCAGGAGAGAAACAGGGTACACCCCGAAAAGGTTGCCAGTGTGCTGCGGTGCAACACACATACAATACACATACTCATTCCTAGGGGCAATTTCATACCATCCAATCAACCTAACATTCATGTTTTTGGAGGGTGAAGGGAAACCGCAGCCCCTGACTTATAAAAAACTATTCTTCATGCCAGACAATGTTATTTATATACGCATGTGGAAGCTGGTATTTTCTCAGCAGCTCAAATGCTAACATGATCAAACTTTTCTAGCTCGTAAATGGTTGATCAACCAGGGGAATTATAAAAACTGAAAAAAATTGGTAAAATCTTGTGCTTTTTGCAGTGGCGAGTCCTAAAGCCTTCTCTACTGGTCTAAAAAATCAGTATGCAGATTTTTAAGAAACTTACAATCTAATCTTAGAGAGAGAAAGATGGATTTTATCTACAAATAATCCAAATTGTAACGTATTCTCAAATAATTTAACCTTTATGTCCATTACATGTCTCCTAAACCACTGAATGAATTTGAATAAAACGGTTCAGAGTTCGTCAGTACCGGCTATAGATTAACTCAATAGGATTAATGGTCAGGCAACAGGAGTCTATGGTCATTTGTACATCCCCCTTCCATAATACTTTTGTCAACGTGATATCTCCCAATACCAGTTATAGATGAACTAATTACGTTTTCAGTCTTAGGGCAAGGGGAACTAAGTACACCCCTCTCTGGTGCTCTCTTTGTATGTCCTCTCTTGTGACAACTCATTATTCAGCAGTGGAAAAACAAAAAGCTCAGGTGGGCAAGCTTCATGAAGGATAAACAAGAGGTGAGCCAAATTACGGATGCGAGGATGTAGCAAAGAAAGGTGGTTTCTTCGTCTTCATTTTGGTGCCCAAATATACATGAATGCCAAGCCAAATTACTGAAAAGCCACAAAAGTATCTATACCAGCACCTTTTATATAAAGCATCTTCTCCTATTTACGGAGGTGTAATGAGCATCCTGAACCGTTCAATTAGAGATTTCCTACTGACGAGGTAAACAAAGATTTAAATGTGGCTGAAAACAAACTCTAGATGAGGAGGTTGTTGCCAGGCAGACCGGTTGTATCAAAAAGTAGTGGGGGTGGAAAGTGGTGACAATGTAAGTGTTTTCTTTGACAGAGCTGGTGTTTTCCATATTTGCGTCAGTGCACACACGTGTGTACGGGCTTTTCCAAAGTTTACATAATTGTAGTTACGGGATAACTCTGTCCTCCTGAAAGCAGAATACCCAGTGCTTATCTTGGCAGAGTTGTTGTGCTAAACCAAAATCTGACCCCTGTTTGAGAGCCAATTGTGATATTAAAACAAGAAATTTTCGCGTCACCACTCACTTCAAACTTTTGGCCCCTCTCTCTCTTTATTCACTCACAGGAACTAAAAACACAATTGTGATAAAGTCATACAGATGATCGATCCTTTTGAAGATCATTTCTAATATTAACGTTTCTAGTGTGTGCAAGCTGCACGGTGGCGCAGTGGTTAGCACGGTGGCCTCACAGCAAGAAGGTTGGGATTCGAGTCCTGGGTGGGGACTAGGCTTGGAGCACTGGCCTTTCTGTGTGTAGTTTCCATGTTCTCCCCGTGTATGCATGAGTTTTCTCTGGGTACTTCAGTTTCCTCCCACCCTCCAAAAACATGCATGTTAGGTTGATTGGCCAGTTCCAAATTGCCCCTAGGACTGTGTGTGTGTGTGTAGCTGTATGTGTGTGGCCCCGCAACAGACTGGCGACCTGTTCAGGGTGTTCCCTGCCATTCGCCTCGAATCAGCCAGGATGGGCTCCGGCCCCACTTGCAACCCCGTATGGGATAGACGGTTAAGAAGATGACTGACTGAATAGTGTGTGCAAAGTTATGATGGCAAGAATGACTAGGGGGTCTTTACCTCTGAAGGAAAGAAAGACTTTGCAGAGTGGAAAGTTTAAATTGGAATTCTAAAAAATCATGATATTGTTTGGACTCTTACCTTCCGTCACCACACTTCCATGAGAAAACTAATCAATATACCAGCACAAGATGTTTCTCACCATCACTGATTTCATGGTAGCAAAAAGCTTGGCCATTGTTGGAAAAAAATGGAGCCTTAAATGTATTTAGGTGAGAATCAGATTAAACTAATCAACTCACCCCGACTCACAACGCCATTTCCAGGACTGACGCAACTGAAGTAACGCTTTTCAACGAGGCCTAAATTTTCCATCTCTCTGTGGATTTTTTTTAACTAGTTTCACATGTATTAAAAAGATGTTCTCAAACTTAGGAACAGTGTCTGCCTCTCTCACTTGAGCTGGGAGCTTGTTCTATAAAACTGGAGCTTAGTGGTTAAAGGCTCTACCTCCAAATGTACTTTTAGAAATCCTAGGAACCACTAACAGCTCTGCATTTTCGGAGCAAAGTGTTCTGCTTGGTTGATAAGGTACTATAAGTTCACTAATGTAGAATGAAGCCATGCTGTTTAGGGTCTTGTAGGTTAGGAAGAGGATTTTAAACTTGATTCTAGACTCAATCAGGAGCAAGTGGAGAGAAACTGGCATGGGAGTAATATGATCTCTTCTATTAGTTCCTGCTAAAGTCTTGCTGCTGCATTTTAAACAAGCATAAGACTTTCTAGGGAAGTTTTCGAGCATGCTGTGAGCAAAGCGTTATGGGCTGCATTTTTGGACCCTTTGAAAACGTAAGGTTTAGTGGACACGTTCACAAAGAAATGCATCGGCACCAATTAGCTACCATTTTTCAAATTACCAATGTCTCGCAAAAGTGAAAAATCGTCCAATTTAATCAGCAAACAGGCAAATCAGTCGGACCCTTATTCAAACCAATGAAAGCAGATGAGCAACCTCAGTGCACAATGGCAGATGTAGACCATAAACAACAGGGAATAAACCAGAGTCAACATCCTGATTTTCCTCCTTGTCTTTCTGCAGACAGAACTTGTCAAATGTTTGGGGTTTGTAGATCTCAGTCTGTGTGTCTCCCCAATAATCCCCTGGTGGCAGAAGGTGGAGGGCAATCTCTCCTGCTTTAGCCTGAGGCCGGCCAGATCCAGGACAGAGGTTGATAATGAGCAGAGGGATAAAGTAGAGTTATGGAGGTCTTATCACCGTGAGCCTCAGGGTCACACAGTTGTGCTGGTGGTCAGAAGCACTAAAATCATCACCAAATCTTTACAAACTGGGTCCATGTGTTATGAGAAAGTTTAACTTTGTATGATCATAATTTTTACATGAAAAGCTGCACACGTGTTGAAAATTTAACTTTTGTCAGAAATTCCTTGTATTTCTTTGTGTTAAGGATAAGACAGCTTGACCCCTGGTCGCTGGAGCTTTGGCTGATAGCTGTGTTGTAGGTGCTGTCACAGCAAACTGTGTGGGGGGTCAAAAAGGGAGACAAAGACGAGTGTGTGTGGGGGATCACCAGACTTCAGGATGTGATTTGTTGAAGTGCATCAGACGGGAGTTGACCAGAATTTGAATAAATCACTTCAGTGGCACCAGTGACAAAAACCTTGATAATTGCCCTTTTTTATCTGCTGGACCAGTTGTGGATTCCTAACGACTTTTAACCATTTGTATCTGTTAAGTCCATTTAACCTTCAAACTTTTCATTTGTTATAATCTTAATAAAAGCCAATTTATTTATGAAGCACATTTTGTGCACAAGACCATTAAAAGTGCTTCACATAAAAACATAACGGGTAACGGTAAAATCAAATCCATCATAGCAGGATGTAGTTTGAAGGCCCTGCCCAAAGACCTCCACACTTTTTTGCTGATGATGAAAATCAGACCAGGTTTTCCAACTCCCAACTCTTGTGACTTACCAACAAAGGTTTTGTGTCTCATACTCTACTTTTATAGCGCTTGTTTCCTGATACTCAAAGCTGTTTACAGTGTAGCTCACATTCACCCATTCACATTTGATGGTAGAAGCTTCTAGACAAGCCGTAAACCACCATCAGGGGCTTGTTGAGGGACTCCTCGGTAAAAAGTCCAGGCGAAACGATCGAACCGGCGACCCTCTGGTTACAGAATAATCACCCTACCCACTGAGCCATCTTTCCCCTGTCATGTTCTCTTTTGTATTAAAATACTAAGACTCCCACAATGTATTTTTCTGTTCTGTCCCGTCATCTTCTGCTTATCTGGGGTTGGGTTACAGGGGTAACAGCCTCAGACGGGAAGTTTAGGTTTCTCTCGCTCTGGCTGCATCCTCCAGCTCACCCGGAAGGATCCCGAGTCGTTCCCTGGCCAGCTGTGAGACATAGTCTCTCCAGTCCGGGGTCTGTATTATTATTAGCAGAGATAGAATTACTCTTCAGGTAAATGGATTTATCAATTGAAAATTCTTCTGTAATAAAATGCTAGAAAACAAGAGTATGTTGAGTCATGCACATACAGTATTATCAACATTGACACGGGTAGGACAGGTAGCATGAGCTGATGGGTAGCTCAGGCAGAGAGGGAAGTAGTTTATATGTCATGGGCATTTGCAGAAACAGCACAAGGTGGCACAACGTACGGCGACAGTCATCGACACCAGCAAGTCACCATATAAAAAACGACTGATTTTTCTTTCCTTTTTTTTTTTACAGCGTATTGCTATTCTTTTTTTTTTATTTAAATAAAACTGTTAGTTGAAAGTAAAACAAAAGGTTATATAGAAAAATATAGATATAAAAAAAATTTTGAAACAAAACTTTACAGACAAATGTGTAAAAGTTGCTGCTCAACAAATAAATTGATTCAGTTACTCATTATTTTAAGAAAGTCATATTATTTAGTTTTTTGGATTTGTACATGTTTTTAATTGTTACATTTTACTGTGAAATATTAATCCTATTTCTAACAGAGTAGAACTTGTCTGTGTGTCTGTGTGACAGTGTCTGTGTGTCTTGAAGTTTTACAAACATGCTCGTAATCTGATTTTAAAAAGTTACAACATTGTTTAATTATTTTAAAAGGCATTTTTCCAGAAGAATAACAGATAAATTTGGACAAACTGTTTTTATCCATCAGAAACTGATGCTTTTGTAAAGTAAAAACGTGACGAACGCATGGCGTGTAAATGTATGGTTAGTTGAAGGTTTCTTCCTTCAGAAAACAAACTTCAGGAATTTCCGCTGACTCATCACCACAGAACGTATGCTGTGGAAATCATCACAGAAAAATGTCCACCAGACCGTAACTGGTCGCCAACACACATACCTGCTCCAAAGGGGATTTCAAAATAAATGGATTAAAAACAAGGTATGGTGTGTCGCTAACAGATGATGATTTGGGATTAATATTTAAAAGAAAATTCTGACTAAAAAACTGCTAAATTCTCCTAAAATGTTTGGTGTTAAGTTAAGTCTTAGAGTCACCGAGGGGAAGCAGGTCAGTCGAGCTTGTATCCCAATCCTTCCTATGATGAGTCAAAAAGGGATTGTCTTACCATTACTATTCTCACTCCAGGCCAACACCGACACTGCAGCTGATGAAAAGATTGATTGGAGGAGGTTAAAAAGCCATTTGATACTGTTGAGTTTGATTTAATGACCTTCTTTAGGATTAAAAGACAATCAGCGACAGTGGGTGGGTGACACGGACCAGAGCTGCTCTCTTTTAATCGTTATTATTCTACTTGTTAGGTCTTTAAATTTAAAACAAAAAAAAATGAACATTTAGCACAACAAATGATTACAGATATGTTGAAACGAGCAGCATCAATCTAAAAGTGTTTCTGTAGTAACCAGAGTAAAAAACACGAGACGGTCTGTACTTCTTCATGTCAGTATGTATCCCATTATGGTTGTACTGTGCGGACAGAAGAGCTCTGCTGGCTCACCACAGCTTTATTTATTTTATTGTCTTTCATCTGCAAACCACCAGCAATCTGCATCAGAGGCAAATCTACTCTGTGTATCCCATAGGTGTCATTTAGGATTGATTCCCTGGAATTAGCAGACGTCAAAGTAGAACCATGTGGCTGTCTGTCTGTTCTTCCCAACACCTGTGATAAGACGTTTTAACACAGAAACAGCTCAACGGTCTTTTGTTATTTCACATTTTTTGGCATCAGGGATTCCTGAGGGTTTATATCCCAATCAGCTGAACATAAAAAACAAACCTGATTACAAAATGGAATAGAATCGTCTGCTCACATCTTCTCATTTTATTTGACATAAATGCAGCTTTCTGAACATTTGAGGTCATCCTTTTAGCAAAATAAAACTTTCCAAATAGTGTTGAAATTTTTTTGTCTCCAATCAGGAACAATTCTATTCAAAATTGTGCACAAATAAGACACCAGGTTGTGTTCGATTAAAGCCACGCACAAAGCTAACGTCCAGATTGGGTCAAATTTGAGAACATTATTTTTTTGTCTTCATTGTTTTATTTTTTACTTCGTCCTTTTCAGTGTGCTGTTCCTTAGACCCAGAGAAAACTTTGGCCCAATCGGATTCGAACCCGGTTCTCCTGCTCAAAAGACACGAATTCTACCAGTAGGCCAACGTCCCCTGCGTTCTCAAATTTGAGAACAGTTTTGTTTGAGAAGATTTTATTTGTCAAATAAAATTATATAAAATTATATATCAAACTTTTAAGGGAAACCTATGTATGTTTTATATTAAAGAAATTAAAACTTGCTTTTAAATTAAGAAGGAAAAGGCAGCAAATCATTCATTTGTATTTTAAACTTTTTAGTTTCGTCAAATTTAATCAAATGATAGAATATATTTCTATTCAGTTTGAAAAATGTCAGTCAGTCACCTTCTTAACCGTCTATCCCATATGGGGTTGCAGGAGCCCATCCCAGCTGATTCAGGCGAGAGGCAGGGTACACCCCGAACAGATCACTAGTCTGTCGCGGGGCCACACACATACAACAATCCACATACACGCATTCCAAGGAGCAATCATGTAGTGGCCAATCAACCTAGCATGCATGATTTTGGAGGGTGCGAGGAAACCGGAGTACCTGGAGAAAATCCACGCACACATGGGGAGAACATGCAAATTCTACACAGAAAGGCCAGTGTTCCAGGCCGCGTTCCCACCCGAGACTTGAACCCACGACCTTCTTGCTGTGAGGCCACTGTGCCACCGCAAATATCGATTGGAGGCAGAAATTCACAGTTTCAAAATAAGTGAAACATAAACATGAACCATCCTCAAGTGAAGGCCAAGTGTTAATCAATACAACACCAACTTGATTATGTGCATCGTACGACCCCTGCCTTCTGCATTTTTACAGAAGTCAAGATTTATACACCAATGATATGGAGTTTTAACAGAGTTGAAACCTCAGCACCTCTCGATACAATGGGCTAAAAGACACAGGGAAAGATACAGATTTGGAAAAGTAGATTGGATTATTAGATACCGTTTAAACAAATGTATAGCTAAAAATTCCATCCAACATGTTCAAAGTCGTGTTTAGGAATCGACATCCAGTTAAGCTAGGGTTAGAGTTAGCACATAAAAAGCTCTCATCTTTCCGCTGAGCACCTACCCCCTATATGCCCTGTGCACGCCACTGATTCTATGTATCAACAAGAAAAAGTTGACAATAAAGCGTCGACCAATATGCCACAGCCTGCATCGTGTCACAGACCGTGTTAACAACCTATGGCTGAAATCTGTGTTCAACCTAAGTTGAAGCAGTCGTATGTGACTATAGTTTACTTGCTATTAGAGAGATGAGACAACGTGAAGTTGACTTATAGTTGGTACTGAGTAACTCAGGGCAGTTTAGTTCCTTTCTCTTGTATGATTTCGTGTTGATAAAAGCTTTCCATATTCTGACTTAAAGTTACTGTTTATGTGTCCATGTGCCACAGAAAGTTTTTGCTCGAGCTCCGTTTCAACCTGCTATAAATCTTACTTTGCAGGGTTTACTTATTTAGATGACTGTACGGTACACGCACACTGCACACACATCCTGTTGGGGGTGAGGGGTGGACTAATAATGCTGACGTAAATAAGAGGACCACCAGCAGATTCGCTGTTAGTGAATTTATTTTCTTCCAGTGTTTAGATTCCCTCTGCAGCCCAGCACGGAAAAAACGAAGAAGTCATCAGAAGGTCCTCAAGTGGTTCATGAATTTGGTGAATCTAATGTCTCTGCAGCTAAATTTAAATCCTGCAGGGATTCACAAGTAAAAATGTGCACGTGTTTGAGTTTCTTATCATGCATATTTTAGGTCTTCATAATGTTAATAAATTTGAAGTAAAATGCACTTTGCAATAAAAAAGTAAATCCCAACACTGTTCAGAAATACTTTATTGATCCCACACGTGGGTAACACGCAGATTTCCAACGTGTGGGATCAATAAAGTATTTCTAATTCAGCTCAAAAACACTCTAAAAAAAACACATTCAAATCACACAACCATTTGTTTTAAAAATATGTAGAACTTTTATTTTATTTTTGTTAATGCATTAAAAATGTAATTAAAATAAAATTCATAAAAAAAAAAAATCTTTTTTCTGAAAATATTTTTATCAATTGAATGAACCAAATTCCTTTTTTCCCAGAAAATTTCAGTGAACAAGAAAATATAAAAAATTTAATAGAATTTTCTTTATTGGTCAAATTTACTGTGATTTTTTGCCTCATTTCACTATTGCAAAAAAAAAATCAACTTTTCTTTAAAAATAAAAAAAAATAACAGCACTTTTAATTAATTTTACATTAAAAAATGTCAATAATGCAAGAATTTTGATGACATTTTTAATACAAAAGTACATTTTTTTAAACATCCTGGTTTGGAGTTTTTTTGTAATTTAAAGTCATAAAAATCTGGAAAACAAACATTTGACTGTTTCCTTTTATAAAATTAGAATACTGAATTTTTCTCAAATTAATCACAAACAATGTTTGAAGCAAAAGCTTTTAAGAAAAAACTTCTTCATCTTTACTCACATCTCATAAAAATGGATATTGATGTTTTTGAGTGTGTCTCAGTGTTTTGTGTCTCCAGTCAGGACACACTGAGCAGCGCGTCCACTTTGCCATGACCGTGTTTACCTTCCAAATACACAAACACAGCCTGCCACAGGCTCTATTAACGAAGCGAGGAGAACCAAATAACATCGTCTGATTGACCTTTTTCATCTTGTGAGATTTCCCTGTTTGGACACAAACTGACCTTTTACAGGTCTTGATTTTCTGTGAAATGACCTGTAATTGTTCGACACTAAATGTTCCAAAAACGAATGAAACACACTTTTAAAAAGAGAACTTTATTTTAAAATCTCACAAAAATAAACTAGTTTAGCAAACCTTTAATTATGATAAAAATTGTGTGCCTCGACTGAATTTAAGGACGTTCAGGCTTAGCTGTGGTGAGTCTGATTACTTAATAATACGGTGATAAACACGACGATCCATCAAAATCTCTTGACAGCACTTACAATTCAGATGAAAATAAGAGCTGCTGACTCTCTCATTGTGGCACCGGAGTGTGTAAAAAGATACTCGTCACAATCTGCAATGAAGTAACTCTCACTAGGGCAACGCTGGAAAGAAATGATCACTTTTTTTTTAACCAAATGAAAATGTTGAAACTTCAACCTCACCTTGGAAACAACAGCTGTAACATTTAAGAGCCAGATTTGCCGGCGTGACACTTTTAAACAATGACACAATGTTTGAAAGTGTGCTGGAAGCCTTACAGGAAACATCAAGCTCAAAAACTCTTCTTATGATTTTTATTATTTAGAGTTTGGTGTGATCAGATTTATATTTCAGTGACATAAATTCATACCGATATGTAATGACCTGTGAAATTATCCAATTAGCAGTCAGTGAATCTGATTTTCTTATGGATTGTTTCTAATACAGTCAGAAGATGAACGAACAAAACCTCTACTTTTATTATTTCACTGATCTTTTATTGCAATTAAGAGTGTTTCGTTCAATTCAAGGAGTTTTTTATTGAAGTGTGTTCATGTCTTCTGGATGATTCCTCTGTAAAGATTCTTCTTTCAGCTCTTTGGAACACAATGCATTATAATATTTAATATGCTGTACATCTGGCAACAAGCAGCACAGTGGTTAGCACAGTGGCCTCACAGCAACAAGGTCAGGGATTTGATTCCTGGAGTGGGGACAAAACATGTTCTCCCCGTGTAAGCATGTTAGATTGATGAACCACTATGAAATTACCCCTAGGAGTGTGTGTGTGGATGGTTGTCTGTGTTTGTGGCCCCACGGCAGACTGGCGACCTGTTTGGGGTGTACGCTATTTCATGCCTTCAAATCAGCTGGGATAGGCTCAAAGACTCCGCGCAAGCCCGGTAGGAAACAAGCAGTTCAGAAGACGAACTGCAACATTTGGCAACTGATACTACCAGTAAATACAGAGCACGTTACGACAGTGTGTTTTTTTAAAAGATAAGTGCATAAAAATGTAATAAATAAGGAGAAAAAATTTTAAAAAAGCTACAAGAACTGTAAAAAACAGAACGTTAGCAGGATGAAAGTTGATTTTGTGTCTTCGGTATAAGTATGATCTTTTATTACGCCTTACTCTCTCACATCTTAGTTCCAGACCCAGTACAGTATCCATCATACATTCCACAGTGTCGGTTCATTTCGCTCTGATATGTCTTTGTTTTTGTCGGTGAACATGACTGTTTTTGAGTTTGTTTAAGACGGTTCTTCATTTTGAGGTTGCCACATGAGGGATTTTGTTGAGCGTCGATCCCGTCCATTTGATTGATTCCATGTAGATTTTGATTCATTCTAAACAAAAAATGTATTCATTCTAAATGAAAGATGAATGAATAAAATTTAAAAAACAATACGTAAAATATGGATTAATTCTTAAAGAAATTCAAATCAATAATTATGAAGCAAAACCTTATAAAATAACTGTATTTTTATTAAGAAAAAGATGCAAAATTAAGCTTCTATAAAATGTATTTTTTTATGATCATCATTTAAGAATCAGTATTCAGTTTATTTGTTGTTTACAGATATTTATTGTAAAATCAACAAACATTTTTTACAGTTTTGCTTACGTTGTTTTTGTTTGTGAACGTTTTCTCTAAAATAAAACGAGATGGTGAACCAGTCTTGCTCTCGTCCACTTTGAGCAGACCGTGGCTGATTTCCTTCCTTGCGTGACTCTGGGGTGTAAACACAGAGCCAGAGTGACTCATCACAATTTTTCACTTTCATAGTCTGATATAAACACATGATAGGGTCAGGGGTCATTTCGGGGTGGTTTGTGGGTGGGAGGCCGGCACGTCTCTCCATAAGACGTCTTAAAGAATTCACAGCTTCCTGTGGCCAAACCCGCGTGCCTGCCCACTTCAGTCTAGAGGAAGGAGAAAGAGAAACAGAGTTAGAAACAGGCGAAGAGACGGTGATAGATCACCTTTTGTGCGACGCTGCTCTTGAGCAAAATGGAAAGAATGCAGTGGAGATGAGCCTGCATCTCTTCCTTCTCTGACAGGATGAGAAAGAGAAGGATGGTTGGAGAAAAGACGGAGGGGATGAAGTTGGAGAGAATATTATCAACATATCTTTAAGACACCAGACCTTAGACTTTACCAGTTTTAATCACAGTTGTTAGAATCATTCTAAATAGAATTTATGAGAGAATTTGGAAAACATGTTAAAAATTCAATTTTATTTGTAAAGCCCAAAATCACAGAATTTCTGTCTCGATGAGCTTCACATTGCAGATTCAGAAAGAAGAAAAAAGAGGAACGTATAAACACAAATACACAGCAAGAAAAATAACTAACAAATGCTAGCTGGACCATATCAGCACATTCCTGCTCTTAGACTCTCCTTCACGGTTAGAAAAAACTCCTAAAAACCCATCAGTGGGGAAAAAATTAGAAACCTTATGGGGATCCACACGAAAGAGAGATCCCTCCCCTCGTCCCAGGGGAAATTAGATTTTTGCTTGAGCCATTGCGTGTGGCCGGATACTGAAAATTACACCTATATTTGTGGTTGAACGCTTTGACAATTCTTATTTCACGATTAAGAAAAATGTTTGTGAAAATGAACCATTAGAAGCGTTTTTATGAAGTACAGTATGTTTAGGTGTTCACAAGAGGGGCTGCGTTGTATCCAAACGGAGATATTTGGCGCAAAATGGATAAAATGCCATATGGACGTGCATCGATGAGTGCTCCATAAAAAGTTGGAATCTCAAGAATTCCACATACTGTGCAGATATCCGCTGTATCGACATAAATAATATATCTAATATATGGCGGTATGTTTGTACATATACTTTATAATCTGTTGCGTCGTCTTCCGCTTACCTGGGACCGGGTCGCAGGGGCAACAGCCTCAGACGGGAAGCCCAGGCTTCTCTCACCCCAGCTGCATCCTCCAGCTCACCTGGGAGGTGTTCCGTGTCCAGCTGTGAGACATGTCTCCAGCGTGTCCAGGGTCTGCCTCTTGGTCTCCTCCCGATGGGACGAGCCAGAAACACCTCAACAGCGAAGCGCTCAGGAGGCATCCCGTCCAAATGCCCGAATCACCCCATCTGGCTTCTCTCAACCTGGAGGAGGAGTGGCTCGACACAGAGCTCATCCCGGATGGCAGAACTCCTCACCTGATCTCTGTATAGTAAATTCCATATAAATAACGTTTAAAATGACTGGTAGTTTATTGTGACGAGTCGACTGATACAGCGTCTATATCTGTGAAAATTTGTGTCACTTGTCTGATATTTTTACATAAATAACAGAAATAATGTCAAACATTAATTGATTTCTATGTTTATAAAAACATTGTTTATAAAAACCTTTCAGTTGGCACTTGGTTCAAACTGGATGTCTTAGGAAGTCCTGATGATGGTCAGTGGGTTATTGTCGGCTGGTTAACATGGAAACCGGGCGGATAGCCACTTCCTTTCAGGCCCCCATTTGAAGACGAGCCAAATCCAGTCTGACATCAATCACCACGCTCACACACACACTCACACACCGCAGTGCCATTGTTACAGAGCAGAGCAGCGGAAAGAGGCCGGTAGCAGGTGGAAATAAAAAAAACTTTGACAGCTACCAACATCGTAACATTTACACAATCCAGAGGGAGCAGGATCTGTGCACACACACACACACACGCACACACTTATACATCCTCACACACTCGTGCATTCACACACATTCCTAATGCAAACACGAGAGGTGTAACTGTACACAAAAATGAGGGTTTTGAGGTCACGGTTTGGTTCGTTTTCAATAACGTAATTGGAATAAAATGTATAACCATTTGCAAGTTATTTATTTCTGTGTTTATTAGACAAACTTTTTAACATCAAAATTAGAAAAATAATATAAATGCAAACGTCTGCTTGGTCATATGTAAAACAGAAAAAAAAAGCATGACTTTTGTTCAAAAAAAATAACTAACATCTCGTGTTGTAAATCGTTGGTGACAAACTCAAACACTCATTGGGACAAAGTTGCAGATTAACACTGATATTTATGGAAAAAATGTCTTCATGTACAATAACAAACCTTTTTATTTGAACCGAGACGAGCAAAGCTTCATACTGTAGACAAACTACTCTAAACTGATGCTGCAGCAACCGTCAGCAAATCAGAAATCATTTATGAGTCCTGGCAAAACACAGAAAGAGCATTCTGGGATTTGTAGTATTTGTGCTGCATGAACTCTAAGCTGTTGTAGCAGGGTCAGCTTATATTGTAATTAAGTATTGGTTTGATGAGCGTACCAAAGTTTGATCCCCATGCTGTAGCGTCACATTTAAACCATGTGTCGTATACTCTACTATGTTCTTTTACCTGCAGAAATAAACTACATCCATGCACAGAACAAAACATTGAGCATGTGCGTCACAACCAGCCGAAAAAAATGTTCTTTTAGAAGCTTGTCATTTTAGAGCAAAAATGGCCCTTTTGGTTTTCCATACTATTTGCTTTTTAGTGTTAATTTTCTTTTTTTGCCATTCTGTGGTCCCAGGGACCCAGTGGGATTCAAACCAGGTCCTCCCGGGTTGAAAGACAGTAACTCTACCACTAGGCCAACACCCTCTGGGCCCTCCATAGCATATGCTAGATGCCAGAAAATACAAAAACTCATACATGTATGGAGATAGAAATGTTATAGATATTCATACACACTTACACACAGGCGGCATGGTGGCGCAGTGGGTAGCACAGTGGCCTCACATCCAGAAGGTCATGGGTTTGAGTCCCAAGTGGGGACGAGGCTTGGAATACTGGGCTTTCTGTGTGGAGTTTGCTTGTTCTGCCTGTGTATGAATGGGTTTTCTCTGGGTACTCCGGTTTCCTCCCACCCTCCAAAAACATGCATGTTAGGTTGATTGGCCATTACATGATTGCCCCTAGGAATGAATGTGTGTGGTTGTATGCATGTCGCCTCGTGACAGACTGGCGACCTGTTTGGGGTGTACCCTGTCCCTCGCCTCAAATTTGCCAGGATGGGCTCCTGCACAGTTAAAAAAGTGACTGACTGACTGACACACTCACTCATACATACAAAAAAATTTTTAGTCAGCAATATTCTTCAACATTGCAGCATCTTTTGACTCACACATGCAGCCATCCCAGAAAAGATGCACAAACATGAACCCACATGCAAAAGCCCACTTATTAAAGTTACTTTAGATAAAATAATCACAGAATTATGCTGCTGATGAAAACTCAAACTGTTTGATTTTCTCTGTTCTGATTTGCACCTTTTTTTTTTTTTTTACATAAACCCTGCAAACTGTTTGTGTTTAATCGACATGAACTGCTACAAACTTTCTCCCCGTGACCCCAGACTCCTCTCATAGCCATAACTCGGTTAAATCAAAACACACACATCGCTCCCACACACTCCTGAGATGTTATGTGTGATTAAGCTTAAAAAATTTATAATACATTTATTCATCAAACCAAAAAAGAATAAATTATACAACTAAACAAATGAATTTTACGGTATGTATCTATATATTTCTATTTTGCTAAATGATTAAATAAACATGCATATATTCGTATAGATAAGGAAAGATAAACAGATGATAAACAGAGATATTTTATATATGTGTATTTATGGACATAAATAGATCCATATATTTCTGGATATGTGTAGATATGTCTCTAGACACGTGTATACATCGTTACATATTAATCTTTGGATTAATATTTATCAACGCATATGCAAATGTGTATTATAAACGTTTTTATTTCAGATTTAGAATAGAATTTTAAATAGAACTCAAAAAAAATTTAAAAGGTCCTTTTTGTTTCTCCTTAAAAAGTCTCTCCTGCAGGTTGCAGCTTTTTTTCTGCCTTCCCTGGTCCTACACACACACACACACACACACACACACACCATACATCTCTTCCTCACCAAGAATCACAGCCTAAACCTGGCATGATCTCTGTCATATGATGCCATGCATGTGATGCTTCACTTGGACCCCCTAAACTCAGGAAATGCCCGGGGCTTTTTTCCCACCCTGGTGTTCCGCTGTGGAGAGCCGGGCATTACGATTGAATCCAGTTACCATCCCAAAAGCATTCCTGACTGATTCCAACCACTGCCTGCCTATCACTTCCCACTGAAAACATCCTCATTTCAAATCGGTCTGAGAACCAAGTATCAAGATGTGAACGACCAAAGTAGTTCGTGGCAAAAAAAAAAAGTTTGGGTTCTCTAACAGAGTACAACCATAGCCACTCATCCCCCTCCTATTTTCTACAATTTGAGGTTTGTCTGGAGGTGGATTTGGTTGTGTGCAGATTTAAAATAGTCGACTCATTCCAGACAATAACTACAAGGAACACACATTGCACAAACGATATCTCCCATTGCGGTGTACAGTTTGGGAATTCTTAATTGCTTTTTCCGAAGCAGCATGCCACAGGAAAATCCCCCTTCAGAGCGAAGAAAAAATGAGTTGGTGGGCTGTGCATAAACACCATAGATATGATGTAAACATGTATGTATAACCATGTGCAGCCATCAAAGTGGTATGAAAGGATCTAACCTGCAGCAGAGACGCTTGTGGCTCTTTTGTCTTCTCCAATGTGGTTTCTGCTTCAGCTCTCGTTATTGATGTCTCTCTCTGTGTGAGACAGACCATGATGGACCAGTCCCTGGGAGATGTGCAGGAAAACAGGGTGGGGTACCAGACATTGTGTGGGAAAGAAAAATAAGAAGGAAGAGCAAAAAAAAATGTAATACAAAATTATTCATAAAAACTCAAATGAAAGAAAAGTTTGGAGGGTTTTTTTGGACGATAATTTTTATCTCATAGCATATATAGATCAACTTTAGCATAGAAGTGTGGGATTTGCCAAATAAATAAAAGCTTGTAGAGACATTTGTTCAGTTTTAATTCCCCCCTCCTCTCGCTCTCTGATTAGTGCATGGCCAAAACAACATTTGAAGCTGCAAAAACAGTGTTTGAAATACTCTAATTTTGATTAATTTACATGAAAAGGACACTACTTATTGGGGAGGTGATCAAGCCTGAGATCCTCTGCTTTAAAACAGCCCTTTCTTGCGTTAGCAAATGAATGGAGAACAAAATGCTCGGCTAAGAACAATTTGGCATTGGAATCGTTTCTGAATACTGAACAAAAAAGCTCACAAATAATTCACATGCATGAATGAAGGATAACCAGTTCCTTTTTGTTTCTGATGTGAGGACAACATTCAAACATAGAAACGTTCAAAAAGTCAACTTTGTGTCGTAACGCCTCTTAAATATATTGTTTTTTAAAAATTCTCCTTGTTTTATCTTTTGCTCAAAATATGCATGAACACATATTTAACCAGCACCTTAATTAGAGTCAGAATGACCCCAAATTTAGATCGTCAAAGATTTGAAATTTCAGCGAAAGATCAACCCCTGACACACTTTGACAATTCATTTGTTTCAGGATAAGTTAACAAATTCATTTTTATTAAAGAAAATTATGCTACAACAAATTATAAGGTTTGAAAAAATATAACCTGCTCCCCATATGTTTAAAATCAAACAGACAGTTCAGCTGAATGTTCTGGTTTCTTCCTAACATCCATATTTTGTCGTAAATTTTCTTTTTAATTGACAAAGTAGTTGCAAACTTGCAGAGACACCTTAGAACAGGTATTTTCAAAAATTTTGTAGCATTTCTCTGCTGACATCAACCATATTCCAAGAGTTCAGTAAAATCTCCAAAGCTGCCAAATCCTTCTCACTGCTGCTACTTCTCGTCAAATTATGTGGTCATTTTCTGGCCATGATGTGCAAAACAAACCAGTAAAATCTTACATGCTCTTATGAGGTTTTTTTATTGTCTGGCAGATATGGCTTTAAAATGTAAGAAGTAAAGAAAATAAACTGAGAAAAAGAACATTTTTCTTTAAATAAATGCACACAAATGATTTCTGCAAAACTCTCACAATAAGAAATTCCAGCAATAAAAACGAACAAGATTTTTGTTTAAATAAATATAGAATTCTGTGTGTAAAACATTATCAGGTAGAAAAATAGTTACAGTGAGGTTTTTTAAAAAAAGTCTGCTTTAATTTAATTTTTTTAATTCAACATTTTGTTTTAAATAAATTAAATCTAGAACTATTTTTATTTTAAACTCAGAGGCCAAAAAAAACATGAAGATGTGTGTAAAAAAATTAATTTAGAGAAAAAGTAATTAACATGTTCATTTTTATCCACTTTTTAATGCATTTTAATCCAACAAAACTGCTTTTTTCGCCTTGAAAATATTTATTTTTCTCTAAATAGTAAGTTAATAAACAGATTTTAAAAACTATATAAAAAATTTTGTGATGGAAAAAATTAGACTAAAACAATGCTGTTTGCACCCAAGACAGATTTTTTTGGGAGGGGAGTCAAAAAATTTCTGGGGTCAAAAACTTTCAGGGGATGAATTTTAAAAAGCAAGAAATGAATTGATTTGCAAAAAAAAATCACTCAAAGTTATTCACAAAAGCAAAAATGATAAAATAACGGAATGAAAATAAAAATAAATCTTTGTGGATTTGAGTGATTTTTTTTTCAGATGATTGAACGGAAATGTAAAAAGTCAGCTCAGTGAAATCAGTGCAATCAGCAGTTTGCCAACAATCCCTCCTTTTCCATCCCATAAACAACACTTAAAGAAAAATATACATGAGGACTCAGAGAGCAGAGAAAGTGCAGCAACTCACACTGTTTCTAATTCTAATCAGTAAAAAAAAAAACTGCTTCATTTCAAAATAAAACAATAGTCTTTCACTATTTTATCCTCTGATCACAAGAAAAAGAAAGGTTTTTATTTATCTTACTGCAAATAAAATGATTAAAAAATAACATTTATTTAAGCAGAAATGATAAAAATCCAAATTATAAAAACAACGCAAATAAACATCATTTGTGCTTTTTTTTTTTTTTTTTATCATTTTTTCACCTGCATTTTAATTTTTGGTTTTTCTGTCTTTTTCTTTAAAAAAGCTGGAGGTTATTTATTTATTTTATTTTTTTTGGTGTTTAGGTTGAAAATCGGAACTTAGACATTTACCAATTTTTAAACTTCAACCTTTATTTCCTCTGTTTTAAAATTTATTTAAATCACAAATTTGACACAACATTTTAGTCTCTTATTTTTTCATTTAATTAGTGTTAATTTTGCAGCATATTTCAGAAAAATACCTGCAGAATTTTTTTAATGACCTTCTAAAAACCCTTAAAATGCAGCATTTATGAAAGAAAATGAAAATTATTTCGTTTAAAGTGGCTTAAACAAAAACTTCTGTTATTAAATAATCTGATGTTTCAGTAAATGATGAAAACATAAAAGTTTATTCAAATTTATAAAAAAAAAAAAACAGCAAATAATTGCAAAATATTAATCTGATGATTAGAATGGAAGCAAAACTGTAGCGTGTCTGTATTTTTGTGATCTTATTTTTTATTATAAAAGCTCATTTATTTTACTTTTATCCACTTATTTTTATCCATTCATTCAGTTATTTTTGCAAACTTTAATATTTGATCAAATTCCAAAGAGTTTTTTCTTTATTTCATTTTTTTTCTCAAGTTCAGTTGAAACTCTCCAAAAAGCTGCTTGATGGATTTCTCTTCAGGACTGTCCTCCAAACAAAGATTCTACGGCCTCCCAGTGACCCTCTGGCCCCCTCTTTCACCACCCAGAAGGCAAAACTATGACAGCTATTACTCACTAACACCACAGGACAGACCGAAAATTAAATCTAACACTTGAGAGAAAATTTATGAGTACATTCAGAGAAAAAATGAAGATGCTGTTTTATGGTTTTGAGAAATTTGTGACTCAACAATAAAAATAGGTGATAATAACTCTGAATATGTGTTTTAGATTTATATTTAAATCAAATTGACCAATTAGTTTGATCAAAAATTAGATTTAAAAAAGCAAGTAAAAATTATTTTGCACCCAATTCTACACTTTTTGAATTCAAATTTACTGTTTAAAATGATTAAAAATTATGTTATAAAATAAAAAAATGTATGTTCCAGAAAGTTTTTAAGATCTAAAAGAACATTTTAAAATGTTCCTAGAAATATTTTAATCTTTAGATTCTCTCATTTTTCAAGTAGTTTTTGGAGTTTTTTTACATACAGTGAATATTTTCATAGAAAAAAAAATTGAATGAAACAGTTTTATTTGAAGAAATGAGTCAAAATCTTCCATCAGCTGGATTTAAAATGTTCCAAGTCAGAATGCAGTCAGAAGGAGTGTGTGCGTGAGAGGGAGAAACCTTAATGGCATGAAGTCATCAGTGGTAATTAAATGCAATGGGTAGAAAAAAAAGAGAAAAAGAGAGAGAGAGAAATCGGTAGTGCACACTGGGTGGTCACTGGGTGGTCCCTCTACTCACTGATTTAAAGAATCCATGCATTTATTTTCAGTGAAAACAAACATCTCAATTCTTTCTGTTTTTTAAATGTAAACGAAAATCAAAAAAACATTTTCTTCATTTATTTACTTCTAATCATTCATTTGTATTTGAAAAGGTTCATCATTGCACAAGAAGACAGAAACATATTTGTGTCATTTTGGGACAAATTGAGCTTTTTTTATTTACATACATGTGCATATAAAACCTAATCCTGCAGGTACATTAAAGATTGTCTGAAACAATCATTTGGTTCCAGATCAAACACAGACTGAAGGATTTGCAGCTCTCTGGGGAACAATAAGCAACTTACTGTCAACAGTTTAAAGCTCTGAACTCATCCAGCAGCTCTTACTCCAAAAAAACAGACTCAATGCAACTTTTTGACTTTAAAATGTTAAAAATCGAACTTTTCTTGGTTAATTTTGTGTAATAAATGAACAAAACCCCTCATTTTAAAGTAATTCATCCTCCTTTCTGTTGATTTAAAGTCTTTTTGAGTTTGTTAAGTTTGTCTTACCAGTATTTTTTTGAGCCGTCTGATGGTTCTTGGATTATTTTTGTCTTCATCCCAGTTTGTGTGCTCCCAATCCGAGCCTCTCTCCTCCTTCTGCATCACACAAACTATATTCAATAGTTGAAGAAAAAGAAGGAAAAAGGTGGGTTTAAACATGCACATGAGGAGCACAAGCATCAGACTATTAGCTGATCTAGAAGGGTTTTTGCTTGATTTTTGATTTAAAGAAAACCAGGAGGAACATGTTTAGATTGTGCAGTCTAAACATCCTGCCCATGTTCCTGTCCATCTTTTTACAGGCTGCTCTGCCACTTTGGATCTGATGCCTTTTAAACATGGAATGACTTTTTAAAAATGTTTTATGTGCATAAAAAAGAAAAACAAACTCGAGCTTTTTGCAACTTTAGAGCTGCTTTGAAATGAATTGACAAATTTGTCCATAAAACATGCAATAAAATCTGATTTGGAACAAATGGGAAATAATTTCACTTCATCCCTTTCGAGGTTGCGGGGTGCCGGAGCGCATCCTGGCTGATTCAAGACGAGAGGCAGGGTACACCCCGAACAGGTCGCCAGTTTGTCGCTGGGACACAAACAAACAACCATCCACATACACACTCATTCCTAGGGGCAATTTTGCACCGGCCAATCAACCTAGCATGCATGTTTTTGGAGGGTGGGAGGAAAGCCACGCAGACACGGGGAGAACATGCAAACTCCACACAGAAAGGACACTATTCCAAGCCTCATCTCCACCCGGGACTCGAGCTCACGACCTTCTTGCTGGGAGGCCACCGCGCCACCATCCCGCCCTGTGAAAAAATTTATGAGACAAAATTTTTTATTGAAAAATTTCTTGTGATATTTTCTTTTTTGTGACATGAAGAAAACATGATGTATGATCTGCATATTTTATTTTCTATTTCTAGATGAACATGTGTGTTCATGTGTGTATTAAAGGTTTATAAATAAGATTTAAACATCAGGATTTAAATTTTTTTATTTGTCTTTTTTTCCTCAAGCTTTTTAAAAATGATTATTTTCACATATTCTTTTTAAAAAATGTTGATTTAATTTTATTGTAAATCTGGAAGTTTTTTATGCAGTAAAAGTAAAAAAGATGTTGGTCCTTGCTGCAACCAGTGGAGGAGGTGGGAGGGCTCTGGGCGGAACCCCCAAACTTTTAAGATGAACAAGACAGCTTCCATTGCCTGATGGTTCCAGATAAGTTACAGTGAGCTGCAGGAACACAGCAGGAAAAAAAAGAGGAAGACGGATTCTCTCTGATTTCAGGATCCAAGAAGAAATCAGAAAAACTTTTTTCTTTTTTTTAATCATCAGATCTTCAGATTTTTAAAAGATTTATTTGAATCATCCTCCAGATGACGGCAGAGGTTCAGCAGACCCCTGCCCAAAGCAGCCCCATGTCCGCGCAGGAGAAGACGCACGGACAGACGGTGGTCATGGAAACCGCTTCTTCTACAACAAAGAGCAAAAAAACAAACGCAGGAATCCGAAGACCAGAAAAACCTCCTTATTCTTACATCGCTCTGATCGTGATGGCCATCCAGAGCTCTCCTAGTAAACGTCTGACCCTCAGTGAGATCTACCAGTTTTTACAAAGCCGCTTCCCTTTCTTCAGAGGATCCTACCAGGGATGGAAAAACTCTGTCAGACACAACTTATCTCTAAATGAGTGCTTCATCAAACTCCCCAAAGGTTTGGGACGACCAGGGAAGGGTCACTACTGGACTATAGACCCTGCTAGTGAGTTCATGTTTGAGGAGGGGTCTTTTAGAAGGAGACCGCGGGGTTTTAGACGCAAATGTCAAGCGTTGAAGCCCATGTACAGCATGATGAACGGTCTGGGATTCAACCACATCCCTGATTCTTATAACTTCCAAGGAGGTGGTGGGGGTCTCTCCTGTCCCCCTAACAGTTTGTCTCTGGACGGTGGGATTGGGATGATGAACGGACATCTAGCAGGTAACATGGATGGGATGTCCATGTCCCACTTATCCACTAACAGTGGACATTCCTACATGGGGAGCTGCACGGGGTCTACAGGGAGTGATTACCCCCACCATGACAATTCAGCCTCCCCTCTACTCACCAGTGGAGGAGTCATGGAGCCTCATCCAGTTTATTCCAGCTCTGCATCGGCCTGGGCTCCCACCCCATCGGGCTCTCTGAATAACGGAGCTTCTTATATTAAACAGCAGTCTTTGTCTCCATGTAACCAGACCAGCTTACAGACACACGCACTGGAGCAGCCTTACCTGCACCAGAACAACCACAGCACTGCAGAGCTGCAAGGTAATACCCAAACCACCCCAAAAAAAACATTTCATTCACAATCAGAGCTGCAAAGTAAGAATTAGACCTGCAAAACAAAAAAAGACCACATAAAACACATAGATTCATGATCAAATCAGAGATGAATCAAATGTAACCAGAAAAAAATCTGAGTTTTACAATCAAATCAGGACATAAAAGATTTTCGATCTGCAATTAAAGCATTTTTTGTACTTATTTAGCTTCAAAATGTTAAATTTTTATCAGTAAATCTGAAATCAAATATCAGTTTTGCAATAAAACGAGGACATAAATAGAATTAATCCACAATTAAAGCATTTTAATGTCAATTAAACTAAAAAATGATCATTTTTATGAGATTTATTGAGTCAAAATCTGACTTTTATGATGAAATAAGGACAGAAAATCTGTTAAATCCACATTTTACATTTTTTTTGTTTAACCTGCTTTTGGTTTATGAGAAAAACTAAAAGTAAAATCTCAGTTTTTTTGTAAAAAAAGGACATAAAAGCTACTAAAAACACATTTGAAGCATTTTTAATGTTTAACCAGCTTGAAGATTTTAAAGTTTATGAGTTTTATTAAATAAAAAAATTCTGCTTTACAATCAAATCAAGACATAAAAGATTTTCAGTCGACAAGCAGAGCTTTTTTAAAATTTATTCAGCTTGAAATTTTTAACAGTTTATGAGCAAAACACAAAAACCATAAAAGCAAACAAATCAAGATTAAAGCATTTTTTTCTTCAGTTTAATCATCTTAAAATTTCTAAAGTTTAAGAAAAGAACTGAAAAAATGTCTCAAAATAAAAAGCAAAATAAGAAAATAAAAGTTTTTCACTTTAAAATTAAGACAATTTAGAGTTGATTTATCTTGAAAATTGAACATTTGAAGAGTGAAACTAACAGCATGCAGGATTGAGCCGTCTGATTTGATTTAATCTCCTTTTTGTTACAAAAAGGTTGAAATAAAACCCATTAAAAGAAAATCAAGATGTCCTTAACTCAAGTAGGTCATCCCTGACCTTTCCTACCAGGAGACCCTCAAACCAAAACCCATTTAAACTCATACACATGCTAATGTTTTCCACGCCGAGAAAAGGGAAGAGAGGGAAAAAATGGGCACGGAAGGGCAGTTTATGTGTCATGCCAAATTTCTGGGCGCAGTTAGGCCTGCCTTGCCCAGAGGCACTTAGTCCACTGGGACTGGCGTGCAGAGAGTGACTGTCAATTAGTCTGGCTGGACCACCTCCTCATTTTAGTCCTAATGGGGCTTTAATGGAACATGGGTCAGTGAAATTAAAAAAAAAAAGATGCCTCATAAAAAATACTTTAAATATAAATAAAAATTATACTAGAAGCTGATTGGTTTAAAAAAACATTATTGTTTATATTTATTTGTACATTTAAATGACTTTTTTTTTGAACACAAGTAATGCTTGAATAAAAAAATGGGTTTATGCATTTTTTGTTTAGATTTACAAACACACACACATGCTAAAATTTTTAAGTGTGTGTGTGGATAGGTGTGTGTGTGTGTGTGCAGTCTAATTTGTTTTAAAAGTAATATAATTTAAATATTTCATTATTCTTTATAGATTACAGTCAAATTTGAGGTTTTTTTGGGCTTTTTTAAGAACTTTCGTCCAAATCTTTACGGGATTAAATTGACTCAAATTTTCATCTTAAAGTGGATTTAAACAACCTTTTTGTTCATTTATAATAACGAACACGTAAACACAGATTTATTAAGATTGATAAATGTGGTCGATCGATTTATAGAAGTTTTTTAGAGGCAGATTTTTAAAAATATGCAAGTAGTTTTGGACAATTTTACATCCTAAAAGTTGAAAATTAAAGTCAATCTAATCAATTAGAGTTAATAAAAGAAGCTTACATATACACATACACACACACACAAATATAATGAGACATGCATGACTTTCTATCAATGCATCTGTACATTTATGGATCAAGTGTTCAGTTTAAGAATCGTATGATTTATTCTCATAATTTTTTTTTCAGGTATTCCTCGGTACCACTCTCAGTCCCCGAGCATGTGCGACAGAAAAGAGTTTGTGTTTTCCTTCAACGCCATGACATCGTCCGCCATGCATTCACCAGGTAGCAGCTCTTATTACCACCACCAGCAGGTTTCCTACCAGGACATCAAGCCCTGCGTGATGTGATCCGATCCACACACACTCACACACATGAGCCATGAAGACCACTGAGAAACCTGTGGACATGGGAGAGCCGGACGATTTCTCACTCATAACAAATATGGAGACCAATTTTGAAATAATAATATATAATAATATAAACTTTCATGCCATCTTCGTCTAGCAGTGGGTGTTTTTTTGGAGGAAAACTTGCTGCTTTTTTTTGGTACTAAAAATCCTGCACACAATGAACAGCGGATGAATATCAACTCACTATTTTTATTTTAATTTTTTTTTCATCTTGTATTAAAAAAAAAAAATGGGGGAAAAACAGACAAAAAAGAAACGCACTTCCATTTTTTCCATTTTTCCGTTAATGTTACTTTTAATTAGACTTTTAATGTTTTTTTTCATCTTATTTTCTTCAATGTTGAATTTTAAAAAAGAATAATTATGGACTTTATAGTGTCGTCCATAAATGTGTTGAAAAAAAAGACAAAAAAAAGGACAAAAAACAGAAAGAGATGGCACTTTTTTTTCTTTTTTTTTTTACAAAAATAGCCTATAAGCGCAAGTTTTATTTATTTTGTATTTTTAAATTTCAATTGGTTTTAGAAGTTATGTGCTTTATTGGCAATATTTGTCAAGTACTTATTGTTTCAAATGAAATTGAGGGTATATTGTAAGCACTGTGTATTTCTGTCAGATTTTGTACAGCATTATTTTTGGCACTGTATATTTACTTTATATCAGCAAGAAAATTTGAGCGAAAAGGTCCATTTAAGTCGGCTCAATTGTATTTTTTAGAAGTTTTTTTTAATCACCAAAAAGCATTTTTTTAAAATGCTTGAAAACAAAATTCCATTTTAAAAAATGACCTTCGAATTTGGAGGAAATTTAAGATTTTTTTTTCAGTTTTGTTTTTTGTCTAAATTTTTTTTTTCCAACTTTTAATTCCTTTTTAAAACTTAAGTGCTAAAATGATCGAAAACATAATGAAATTAAAATTTGATTTACTATCAAATTTGATTTAATATGCAAGAAATCTTAAGAAATTTGTTTCGTTTTTCAAGGCACACAATTGGTCAAAATTAAATTGAAACTTTATCAAATGTTTTATGATTAAAATTAAGTTTGTCATTTATGAAAGAAAATGAAATATTATTGGATTTAAAAAATCTGGTAAATTAACCCTTTCATGCACCAGTGGTCACTATTGGGAAAATTATGGTGGAATTTTTTTTTGGTTTGTGCCAAAAAAATATGAAAAACTTGGAAAAAAAACTCTAAAACAGCAGATCATAATTCATAATTTCAGCATGAAAGAGTTAATAAATGAAATTACAGCTGATCAAATGAACGCAATTTTTCTGGAATTAAGGGGTCAATGTAACTTTTTTTTTTACTAAGAATTAAAAGGGAAATTTAAAAAAAATTCTTGTGTCAAAGTAAGAAAAAACCTTGTATCAATTTCTAGAAACACTTCACCTTGTATTATAAAGTCACAAGATTCAATTAAAGTCAAAAGGAAATGATCAATGTGTGAATGTTTGATACTTTTGGGTGAAATTATTTGGTTAGAAATTCTTGTGAAATTATTTGAACTTTTAAACTTGTTGCAAAAAATGTATGTTTTTATGTTCAGCTTTGTGCAGGTTTAATGAAATTGAAAGAAATTGTCTGATTTTTTTTCCCCCCTAATCTTTAGATTCCTGCATGTATGCGTTCCCATAAGAAAGAAAGAAACAAGTGGGTTTTACAGGCGTCCACGTTGACCAGTGATTGACCCCCAGTAAAATGCTACACTGTGGAACAGTAAAGCAGCACATTAACAAACTGATGACATTAGCCGGGGGTTCATGTCTCTGGCAGGGCTCAGCTGTTCACATGACAGCTCCATAAAAAGCCTGCGCTCTGCAGACAGACACGTTGTGGCCTTCTGGCTCCGTTTTTACCAGGAATCCAATAAAAAAAGAGGGAAGAAAAAAACAAAACCTCACTGACAGCTTACTGTCATGTCAGCGTCACTGAAATCAAAGACAAAAACAGAGGGTTTTAACGTGAGATTGATTTTATTTTCTCTTAAATGAACTAAAAAAAACTTACATTCAACAACAAAAACCAGTCTCTCATACAAAAAAAAAGGCAATGATTCAAATTTTTCTGAAGAAAAACGTACATTTGTTCCAGATTAGTGCTTAAACTTTGATTAAAAGCTTATTTGAAAAGAAGCTCAAACTATAGAAAACTCTGATTCCAAAAAAGTGCGTTGGAAATAAATTCCAGTAAACTCGCCGGAGCAAAAACTGTTTAAAAAAAATATTAAAAAATGATTTATTTGCAATTTTTTTTCTTACAAAACAGTGATTGTCGTTGATGCTGTGTGCGTAAAAAAAAACAAAAACTCCCAACTTTAATTAAATAAACATAAATAGAACACTTACAAATAAAAAAAAAACAAGTTTTCTCTAGAAAACTGAAAAAAAAGATAAATTTTTTTTCTTTTTGACGTAAAACGGATTAAAAACAATAAATTAAAAAAGGCTTTGACAATATTTCAGAGTAAAATGTTTAACAGAAACGTAACTCGTTCACAGCAACAGATTATAAATTAAAGCATAAAGAGAAAAAACTCGTACAAAGTGATTAAACATTAGCTTGAAATGACAAACAAATAATAGAAGTTAACAAAATCCTTTTAATGAAATCCTCGGACTCGTTCGTTCAGAATCTTACAATCTGAGAGGCCACAAGGGGGAGCCAACAACAAGAAAAACTTAGTGTTATTCTAAACAATAAAAACGTTGAAATGAGGAGTTTGTTGTTAGAAAGACTTCATGTGAAAAAAAAAAAAGAAAAAATGGCAGATTGTGCGCAAAAAAAAAAGTCTTGAAGTAAGGCGACCCATCATGTCACAGTGCAGGACCCGAAGCAAGGCACGTTAGTTGAATAGCTCGGATTAAATGCTTCGTCGCATTTAAACGTCAGACACTTCCCAAAGAATATCTGATAGGTGCCCTGAGGACTACACAACTCGGTGTGCGTGTAAAGGGTTCTGAATACGTAACAGTCTTCCAATTAGTGTTTGTTCTTCAACTCTTGTTTTTAGGTTCACGTGGGATCATTTGACGGGTTTTTGGACTTGTGTGTAAACATTTTTCAGACTTGTGTGTTAAAGGGTTTTATGAAATAATTTGGCAGTTTGTTTTTTTATTTTTTTGGTAAACTTTAACTATTCAGGTTCCTTGGCGGTCTCGCTCTTTGGTTCCGCTGGAGCCGCCTTAGATTTTGTGACATAAGCTGGTTTGGGTCTCCTGCCGGACAGTAAGTACTTTTTGCCTCCACGCTGGCTCTTTGCCATCTCGACCTGCACATTCTGACCATTCAGACTGAGACCCTGCAGCGCCTCCAGAGCTGCGTCCGCAGACTGAGGATCGGTGTAGTCCAGGAAGGCTCGGTGCTGAGCACCCTGCCAGGTGAGCCTCAGCGGCGCGACCTTTATCTCCCTGAGCACACTCTTTAACTCGCTAACTCGCAGCCCAGAGGGGATTCCTCCTAGGTACAGGGTGGTCACTCTCAGAGGGACTTTACGCTGACTGGTCAGATCTTCACAGACCTCTCCCGGTTCCTGCTCTTTAACACCCTCCCGTTTTTTTTCCTTTATGCCATTAGAATTTTCTCCCTCTTTCTCTCGCCTTCCATCTCCTCTGCTGTTCTTCCTAAATCTCGCCGGTCTGCTTTTTCGCTCTGCCTCCACTTTCTTCTCCTGTCGTACTTCTTGGCCGACTTCGCCCTCGGCGTACGTCTGCGCGTTTTGTTGGGGTCTGCGTCTGATTTCCCGCTTGGGCCGTTCGGGCTGCGGAACGGACGCCGATGTCCCCAGAGTGACGTCCTTTCCAGCCTGTTCTTCCAGAGTTCGCAGTTTCTTCAGAATGGGGATCCTCTCTAGCTTTTCTGCAGTCAGCTGAAGACAAATGAAAATATTTTAGTTTGTACCACTCAGATCTTTCACTTCCTTTACAGTTAAAAATAAAACTTTTTTTTTCATTTGTTGGGTCTTCAAGAGGTCTGGCAGTCTTTGATGCTGACCAGTCCTGAGGAGGATATACGAGCCCATTGTTTTTCCACTGCCCTGCTTGACCTGCAGAGCCACACTGGAACTGCCTTTGATGCTCAGACTCGGCCTTCCTGTCTGCGGGGTTACAGGCTCCTGTTTACTTACACGTGTGTCTTAAGAACGCAGGGAGGTTACAAAACAATTTGGGCGCACGATAAGAAAACCTGCCATCGTGTCTAATTTAAGCCGTCTTTGCCCGGAGGAAACTGTACGCGTCTCTGCTCGTGTCAAAAAGTCAAGACTTCCTTCAGACAAAAGCATAAAGAAACTTCTGACACTCAATGTTGGGAATGATGGAGTGAAGTTACAGTCTGTGCCCACATGGGGGCGGTGTTCCTACAAAGAAAATTTCTACATTTGGAAAAACTTGCAAAAATTTAGTAATTAAACAAATTAATTATATTCTTATTTAGATTTTATTCTAATGCAAATTTTATTTGGTCAGTTTAGAAAACATCAGAAAGCAGAAGAATCAGAGTCGGAACGACTCACAGAAAGTTTTAGCTTTATGGTGTAGGGGTTTTTTTTGTAGGCGTACAGCAAACAAACAAGAGGGGTGCAAATTGTTTTCTTGTTGCTTAAGGGGCGCAACAGAAAATAATTAAGAAGCACTGACCTAGAGAACCCTAGAAAATCCACTTTTTTATCAATTTATATAATGTCATTGAAGCATTTATTTGACAGGAAACAAAGTGGAAAAAAAAACTATTTGGTTCATAACAATTTTAGCCAAAGTTAATTTTCATCTGGGTTCTTTGAACAGGAGAAAAATACAAAATAAAATGTACAAATTGATCAACTAAACACTCAGTTTAAATGTCAACTTATTACACAATAAAAATGTACAATAAATGTTCTCAAAGACCAAAATAGTGATACCACTGGCTTCCTAATAATCAATAAGCCACGTGTAAAACCCTTTGACTCTCTGTTTAAAGTATTACATTAATTAAAGTTTGTACGGTTTAGTTTGTGTTTACCTTCGACCAGATGATCCCCTGAGGTTTTGGCAACTTGCAGTTTGTGGTGATAACTCTGGTGGGCGTGAGGATGACGTCAACGGTCAGATCATGACTTTCCATCAGTTCCTCTGGAATATCCATCACCTGCAGGAAGTATTAAAGAGAATGCATTTTAAATTAAAAAAGGGGTGGAGGGGGAGAATAGTGAAGGTAGATTCAGCAGACTAACCTGACAGTCATGAACGATGGTCACAACTAAAGTGGATTCGGTCACAGCTCCAATAGAAACCATCATGGCGTACTCCATGTCTGCAAAGCCCTCGCCTTTTCCAATCCGACAACCTGATGGAAAAACAATGAGATTTATCAGTTTCAATCTCAATCCCACAGAGGAACTTATTATTTGCCATATTGGTACATTATTTTGTGTAAAGGCAGATATTGTTTTACACAAAACTTCTTCTTTCGACATTTTCCTTCAGGGGTCGCCAAAGCAACTCTCTGCACATGTCCAAACCATCTCAGTCTGTCCTCTCTGACTTTATCTCCAAAACCTCTAACATGTGCTGTTCCTCTGATCCTGTCCATCCTGGTCACTCCTAGAGAGATCCTCAGCATCTTCATCTCTGCTACCTCCATCTCTGTTTCCTGTCTTTTCTTCAGTGCCACTGTTTCTAAACCAATCAGCATGGCCGCTCTCACCACGGTTTTGTACACTTTACCTTTCATTTTAGATGAAACTCTTCTATCTACGCAAAATATCACCAACAAAAATATAGTGTCGACCAATAAACATTTTTTTACAGTAAACAATCACTTGTAAATCAGAATGGAGGCAGGTGGGGGAGAACAGTTGAGAATGATACAAATGTTTTGGGTTTTTTTTCCAAAAGTATTTCTGATGTTTTTCCGAGTCATTTTATTGAAAATATTTCAATGCAATTTTTATCTTTTTTTTTTTTATTTGTTCAGTTCCAGATAGTGGAGGTTCATTGCTCCTCAGTGCTGTGAGCACAGGAAAGACAACGTACAAGTCATCTTTTGTACAAAAAAGTGGATGAAAAGTTAAAATTAGGTCGAGAAGTTCATTTACAGTTTTTTTTTTGCTGTCGTATCAGTGAGATGTGAAGACAAACCTTTCTCAGAGACCGCCACCGAGCCGACAACCACCAAATCCACTTTCATTTTTGTATCCAAGCCGATGGGCACGCTGAATATTTTCACACCCTGATGACAAGACAGAAAAAAGAAATCACATTTCATTTCCAAACTGGGGTGATTTTCTGTGTCTGATCGGATTGGACAGCGGCTGAAATTATTCCGATTTTATTTGTCAACAAACAAAATCAGAGGGAAATACAAATATTTTTTCACAAATTTAGAAACAATTTTTTTTTTTCTAAAACAGACGAAATAATTTAAATGAACTAAAAACACAAACTTTAATATAACTGACTAAATTAGTTAGAAATACAAATATATGTTGCCATGTGTTCATTTCTTTCAGATGCGATTCTTTGACTATTTTGACGTGACAGAATTTTTTCCTCTTTTAAATTTAATGTCCATTTAAGTTTAAGTGCATTTTGAGAATTTTTTTTCTGCTCAGATTTGATCTGCAGTTTGAGAAAATCATTCTTAAGTGTCATAAATTTGGGGCATAAATGAGGAAAAAAAAAACGTTTCAACACTAAACATGTTTCATTGTGTTCCAGTAGATTTTGTACGACGGCCCGACCAATTTAAAAAAAAAATAAAAAACTTCTACTTTGACGGGACATTGATAATTGTCAAAAAGGTTGGTGATTGATACGGACGAATCCGTCTGGAAGTCTATTCGCCAAAAAAACTCAGATTTACTAAGTTTTTGTCGACGCACTACCACATCACTCCATAGTGATCTGCTCCGGCAAAGAGGAGGAAAGCAGAAACAGACCTTTGTTTTGTCAGTGTTATGTGAACTAATGAGCTAGTTTTGTGAAATGTTTCATAATTAAAATATTTCTCCTGGGTTTAAAGGAGAGATACAGTCAATATAAATTAGCATAAGCCAATGTTAACAACAATATTGTTTCTATAATTTAAGTAAATAAAGTTTTATATCAAATGCAAAGTGCAATTAATAATAAATAGCAAATGGTACCAGTAAATGTCTTTTTTTTTTTCCAACGACCATTTGAACAGATGACATAATAAAGGCAACAAGCTACAAAGTTATACTTTTTAAGACAAGAAATTTATTTACTGTGTGATGTTATGATCATAAATTATTAAGCTTAATATTGTACATTATTTGAGTTACAATACCATATAAATAATAATAACTTATTTTCTGTTGTTCAGAAACATATGTTAAAAAATAAAAATGTACTTATTGAGGTTTGGCCGTTTTTGGAACCCATTAAATTTGTATTGACATCAACCTAAAAAAAACTAATTGGTCGCCACGTGTTATGTACCACTATTAAATCATTTTGTTTGAGACTATAAAAATTAATTTGAAAATAAATTGTTCTAATCTGTCGTTACACAACTGGGAATATGTATGAAAGTGTTTGATGACCATTTTCCTGAATAATAAAGAAAATCTACTGTCAAGTATAACTAAATATTAAATTTATTTGCATTTAAAAGGTTGCTTCTTTTAAAAACATATAAGCCATAAAATCCTAATTTCAGCCAGACTATTCAAATTTGTATTACAAAAATTTTCTTTTGGTGTCTTTGGTCTGAAATAAAAAAAAAAATAATTGGGAGATTCTTTATGTCCAAACTCTTTAGATTCCAACCTGAGAAGAAGCGCACAAACGCATCTGCACTTTGGTAGCTCCTTGTGGGGGCGTGATCTTGTTGAAGAGTCCGGTACGAAGGCGAGGCGTCGGGACCAATAAAGTTTTGTTTGCCTGTAAAATAGTGACTATTAAAAAAAATAGTCCCAAATTAAAATTTATGTATTAATTTTAACTTCACTAAATTAGGGTTAAAAAATGATTCCTTAAAATAGTTTTCATGCTTTTGCCTAAAGAATGTGGTGCAGGCATGAAGGAATCGAGCTGTCGGTCTGTGTTTCTGTAACTTTAGTGATCACTGAAAGGAATTATTTAAATGGCCCAAACTTCCTCAGTACCAACCATAGATGAACTGATTGGTTTTGAGGGTCATGTGATCTGATTGGCTTAGGAAACTTATACGACAAGCAATAAATTTTGTTTGGCATCAACTACAACCGGATTCCAAAAAAGTTGGGACACTTTAGAAATTGTGAATAAAAACTGAATGCAATGATGTGGAGGTGCCAACTTCTAATATTTTATTCAGAATACAACATAAATCACAGGTCAATAGTTTAAACTGAGAAATTGTATGATATTAAGGAAAAATATGCTCATTCAAAATTTCATGGTGTCAACAAATCCCAAAAAAGTTGGGACAAGGCCATTTTCACCACTGTGTGACACCCCCCCTTCTTCTTAGAACACTCAACAGACGTCTGGGCATTGAGGAGACCAGCTTCTCAAGTGTAGACATAGGAATGTTCTCCCATTCTTGTCTAATACAGGCCTCTAAGTGTTCAATCGTCTTGGGTCTTCTTTGTCTGACCTTCCTCTTAATGATGCGCCAAATGTTTTCTATAGGTGAAAGATCTGGACTGTTGGCTGGCCAGGTCAGTACCCGAATCCTTCTCCCACGCAGCCATGATGTTGTGATTGATGCAGAATGTGGTCTGGCATTATCTTGTTGAAAAATGCAGGGTCTTCCATGAAAGAGACGACGTTTGGATGGGAGCATATGTTGCTCTAGAACCTGAATATATTTTTCTGCATTGATGGTGCCTTTCCAGATGTGCAAGCTGCCCATGCCACACGCATTCATGCAACCCCATACCATCAGAGATGCAGGCTTCTGAACAGAGCGTTGATAGCAACTTGGGTTGTCACTGTCCTCTTTGGTCCTGATGACATGGCGCCCCAGATTTCCAAAAAGAACCTCAAAACGTGATTCGTCTGACCACAGAACAGTCTTCCATTTTGCCACACTCCATTTTAAATGACTCCTGGCCCAGTGAAAACGTCTTCGCTTGTGGATCTTTGTTAGAAATGGCTTCTTCTTTGCAGAATAGAGTTTCAGCTGGCAACGGCGGATGGCACGGTGGATTGTGTTCACTGACAATGGTTTCTGGAAGTACTCCTGAGCCCATGCTGTGATTTCCTTCACAGTAGCACTCCTGTTTTTGATGCAGTGTCGTTTAAGGGCCCGGAGATCACGGGCATTCAGTATGGTTCTCCGGCCTTGACCTTTACGCACAGAGATTTTTCCAGATTCTCTGAATCTTCTGATGATATTATTCACAGTTGATGATGACAACTGCAAACTCTTTGCAATTTTTCGCTGGGTAACACCTCTCTGATACTGTTCCACTATCTTTTTACGCAACATTGTGGGAGTTGGTGATCCTCTACCCATCTTGGCTTCTGAGAGACACTGCCAATCTGAGAAGCACTTTTTATACCCATCATATTGCCAATTGACCTGATTAGTGCTGATTGGTCTTCCAGGTGTTTGTTGTATGCTCAAATGACTTTTTCCAGCCTCTAATAGGTTCTTGTCCCAACTTTTTTGGGATTTGTTGACACCATGAAATTTTGAATGAGCATATTTTTCCTTAATATCATACAATTTCTCAGTTTAAACTATTGACCTGTGATTTATGTTGTATTCTGAATAAAATATTAGAAGTTGGCACCTCCACATCATTGCATTCAGTTTTTATTCACAATTTCTAAAGTGTCCCAACTTTTTCGGAATCCGGTTTGTAGTTCTTGTTTCTTCTGTAAACATTCACATTAAGAATGAATATCAGATAGTTATTTAAAAACGACTTTTCAGAGCTCTGAAACTCTGCCTCTCGATACAGTGTACCCCTACCCACATGCTAACGTGCTACCTGAAGCACTGCAAGCCGCGCACCCTCCAGAGGTTTATCAGGATCCACCTTCACCTCAGCTGCTTTGGTGAATATCTGCAGCTCTGCCAGTTTGGCGCAGGCCACAAAAGCCCCCTTAAGAGAAAACAGACTGATAAAATATTTGTAGAAGTCAACTTACGTTCAGCGTGACAACGCGTGCCTGCAGCTGGGGTTTATCAGGGTTCACTTTGACTGTTTGGCTGGACTTGAACTCCTCCAGCTCAGTTAGCTTGTTACATGTTTGAACGGCACCCTGATTAGCATAGAAATGGAAAAACAGAACGTACAGTACATGCAGGACAGGTTTTAAACACATAAACAGCAATTTGGAACTAATTCAAAAGTTTTGTAAATCCCTTCAAGAGTTTTCTCAGGGAAACTAAAGACCAATAGTACCCCCCCCCCCCCCCCCCCCCCCGCATTGCAGCCACCTGACAGCCTGAAAAGGATTTTTATACATCTTAAATAATTTTAACACTAAATATGTACATCTAAGGTGTACCAAGCGACCTCTAAAATGGCCATCATCTTTGTCTAAGTGAGTTTAATTTATCAGATACATTTCTGGACCCCGATGGCGGGATGGTGATGCAGTGGTTAGCAACAGTGGCCTCACTCCACGAAGGTTGGCGATTCAAGTCCTGGAGAGGGGGCGATACCTGAAATATTGGTCTTTCTGTGTGGAGTTTGCATATTCTCTCTGTGTATGTATGGGCGTGTATGCGTGGGTTTTCTCCGGGTACTCCGGTTTCCTCCCACCCTCTAAAAACATGCATGTTGGGTTGATTAGCAGCTACAAAATTGTCCTTAGGAATGTGTGTATGGTTGTCTGTGTGACCCCGCAACAGACTGGTGACCTGTGACTTTAAATCAGCCTTGATAGACTCCGGGTACTCCCCCCAACCCTGTTAGGGTTAAGCATTTCAGAAGATGAAATGAAATTTCCGGACCTAAATTTCATACCGGTCAAGGCATTCCTTCTGAGACCCTAATAACCGTATTCGTCATGTATTTTGAAAATCACAAAAGATTGTGCATGTGCAGTCAATTAATAATGAGCTACTGACATAAGGGAAGGTAACCAGTGTAGCTCTGACTGTGCTGCAGTGGTGGATGAAGTACTCACTTTTTGTACTTAAGTAAAAGTACAGATAATTAGGCAAAAAATTGACTTACGTAAAAGTACCAATAAAAAAATCTACTTAAGTAAAAGTACAAAAGTAATTGGTGTAAATTGTACTTTTTAAGTAAAAAGTAAAAGTATTCCATCATAATTCAAATGTTATTTTTTGTGCAATAGGGTGTCACCATGGTAATCAGGATAAATACTCTGCAGGGGTGTCACCCCCCCTCTCCCGCCTCTTTTGGTCCACAAAAAAAAGAAAGGAAAGGGGACAAGTCAAGCTATCCCCTAGAAGGGCCAGTGAATGGGCCCCAAAATGCAGGAAAATGACACTTATTTTTTAAAATGTTTTGGGGGGGGAGGCCCCCAGTCACTATATATTGGCTTTGTCAAAGCCCCACCCCCCTTTGGAAAATTCTAGATCCACCCCTGCTCCGTGTAACGATGGCTCAACTTTTTATTTAGAAGTAAACACAACAAACAACGATCTTCTGACTCTTAGTTTTTTGAATGAATGCGGAAAATGTTTCTCGATTCAATACTTCTTCTCCCGATCAACTGCTTCTTTTGATTTTTGCGATGCGGCTTCAAGAAAAAACTGTGTATTTTTCTAATTCCTGAACGAAAATGTAACAAAAAATGTAAAACACACTTTTAAAAAGTAGCGAAGTAAAAGTACAGATATTTGCTCTAAAAATGTAGTAAAGTAAAAGTACCGGTCTTAAATTTTACACAAGTAAAGTACAGATACACAATTTTTTTACTTAAGTACTGTAACGAAGTACATTTACTTCATTACGTTCCACCACTGCTGTGCTGTAACAATGACCGCCTGGAATGAACCATAATCAGCTCGTCATTTTGTAGGCGATTTAATGTATGACACTAAACAGTTTTTAAATCACATTTTTGCCTTATTAAAATATGGTAAAGCCATATAACTTGACAGATATGCTTATTATCAGAGTGTTACATGCACTTTAAGAACATAAAGTAACAAAATTCTTCATTTTAGTCTGAGATTATGAAAAAAACCACAAAGGTGTTAAACTGTTTAAAACTAGATCCTGAAATCCAACTGGGATTTTATCTGTTTAAACACTAAAGATCATTTAAAGGCAATTAAAAGTATAAAATGACTGTTGTTACTCTTGTAAAATTAAACTGAATTGTAGTGAACATTGTGAGTGTGTGACAGTGTGTGTGACTGTGTGTGTGAGCTGCATCAGTATCTTCTGCAACATTAAGCTTCACAGCTGTTGGAATTATTTTTAGTGTCCTTTTTTAAAAAAAGAAAGACCTCAGTGACCCCAGATGCCATCATGAGAGAAAAAAATACCATCTATTTTTCATTTTTTTTAGCAGTGAATATCATAAATTCGCCATTTTTTTCAACAGACAACATCTTATTTTAGTTGCAGAATTTGTGCTGAAAACCTGCCTTAAAGTTGGGGATTCTGTTATAAACAGGCCTCGGAAAGTTGGCCAAATTCTTTTCTTCAATGTAGCTCCAAACTTTCTCACGAATGTCCCATTTTGAGGCGCCTGAAGAAGAAAAAATATAGATATTTATAATTAAATTGCTTCTGAAATGAGGGACATTAATTAAACGTGTTAAAACAAAACAGCAGTTCACGCGAGATTTAACATTCAGTTTAAACTGGTTGAAACCTTCACTTACCAGGACTTATTTTAATAATTGGCTCCATATTTAATGATCTTTGCGATCAAATAATCTCTTTCACTAAAAACGCGTTGGTTTTTTTTAAATAAAGTTTCCACGTGCGCAGTAACATGAAGAAACAGCTGCTGCTCAGTAATGTTTGTCGTAACTACGGAAGCCGAAGAGGGCGAGCGACGCGCATGCGCACAACTCAGAAAAAAAAAACTAAATTTGAACTAAAACGTAAATGTATTTTTTTAAAACTTATATTTGAATTTAATTAAAACTCATGTAATATATTTTCAGTAACTATCAGGAGTAAATAGGCTGTTTATATTAGAATTCATGTATAAAACACTAAAAGATTCAAGATTATTATCACAATTTCAAATAAAGTAAAATTTTGACAGATTTTACTTTAAGTATAATAAAAGTTAGAAAGTAGAAATAAAAATAAAACTAGTAAAAAAAACAGCAAAAATTGACACTAAAAGGAGACATGACCGGTATTAGATTATTATTTATAGAATAATTTACAGTGCAGTGTTACATTGGTTATTGTAATAGTAGTGAGTGTTGCTATAAAGTGTCCATAGTGTTGGTCAATTGGGTACGTTCGGTGGGATGGAGGGTGGTGGGGTTGAAATCTGTCACCTCACCACCAAGACAAGTGGTTGTTTTGATGGTCCTGATGGTAAAGATACAGTCAGTGGGGTGTGGGGTTGGTTGCTATGCGTCTGGCCTTCTGATGAACCCAGAAGCTGTACATCGAGTCCAGATCTGGCAGACAGCAGCCTATGATCCACTGTGTAGTCCTCACCACCAGGGCCAAGTCCTTTTTGTCCTGTGTAGTGCAGCTGCCATACCACACCGTCATGCTGAGAGACAGGTAACTCTCAATGGTGGCTCTATAGAAGGTCAACAGAAGTTGGGAAGGACAGAGCAGAGGGCTTCCACTTCCTGAGGAAGAAGAGTTGTTTTGGGGCCTTCTTCACCTGGTGTGATGGGTTAGCAGTCCTCGAGAGGTCAGACGAGATGTGGATGCCTAGGAACTTTATACTGTCAAGACTTAAAACTAGAGCTCTACAACCTTCCTCTATTTCCAGAGAGAAACAGGTTCAGTCCTCTTGGACCTCCTGTAAGTCCATCATCACCTCCTTGTCTTATTGGTGTTCAAGCTAAGGCTGTCCATTGACCACCACCGTGTGAGGCTCTGGACCTCTTATCATGGGTCTCATCATCGTTGGTTATGAGACCCACCACGGTGTTATCACCTGCAAACTTCACAACCATGTTTGTTGGGTGGATGGCAGTGCAGTCGTTTGCAATGAGCATGAAAAGTACGGTGCTGAGCACACAGCCCTGTGGGTTACCAGTGTTGAGGATCAGTGGTGCTGATGTAACCCCCTCTTACCCTCACCACCTGTTGGTGAGGAAGCGCCTGATCCCTGAACAGATGCTTCACACAATTTTATACTGTTACAGATATTAGATTATTGATAACAAGCATGCTGTCTATATGTAAACTATGCTTACAATGAACCAAAAATGGACAATTTGCTTACTGGATTGTTATTAATGATAAATCACATGTTTCACATGTAAAGAGTGGATCTGAGAGAAATCTGCTTGTTTATTCGTGGCAACTGCAGTTTTCTTTGCGGTAGTCTGTTGGGGAGGCAGCTTGACCGCAAGAGACAGCAATAGGCTGGACAGACTGATAAGAAAATGTGGATCTGTAGTGGGGAGAAATGTGGACTGTGTGGGAGCTGTTTTGGAGGGGAGGATGAGGGCTTTAATGCAGGGTATCCTGAATGACCCCCGTCACTCTCTTCATGATGTTATCACAACCCAGAAGACGACCTGAAGTAACAGGTTCATCTCACTGCGCTGCAGGACTGAGCGCTTTAGGAGGTCGTTCATCCCTTCAGACCTCAGGCAGATGTTTCTGGAAGGAACTGAGTCCTATTTTATTATTGTTTGTATCTTGTTTTTATTTATTTTGTGTGTACTTAATTTCTTTTGCTGCTGGACACCAAAATTTCTTCTGCGGGAGATTAATAAAGTTTTATCTATCTATCTGTAAAATCTTTTAATTACAACTCCAATCTACAAATTCTGCTGCTTTAACAAAATTAAAGTCTGATGTATCAAAATATGTTCTTATGTTTTCTTTCCTTGATGGGATGTCGTAGATCAGATCTATCCAATCGGCTTCTTAGAGCTATTACCGTCCTTTGAGCCACTAGGTGGCAGTCTATAGCCACACGTCGTGTTGAACAGTCACCATGACCTGATTTTTTTAAGTGTTTGAGAATCATTACATTTAAACATCCATTAAATTTAATTACCAGAAATCAATTTTAATCAAAGACCCAAGTGCTCTATATCACATTAAAATGTTTCATTAACAGCTTGCAATCAACTACATAAATAGGTTTGTCACTACTGAACATGTGCTCTCTCTTATACACACACAGTCACACCCTCACACTCATTTACAATACCCCCCACAAAAGACCCCAGCCCTCCGTGACACCCCATTCTCTCTGGCAGTCTGGGCGGGTTGCCAGCCTTCAACAGTCTTTTCTTTCCTCTCTCTCTTTGCTCTGGATTTCTCTGTGTGGATCTCACAATGCTGTGTTCACTGGACACAGTGGCCCAGAAATCAGCTGCGACGTCGCTGTTCCCAGACCTCCCAATCTGCAGCCATAGAGTCTCTCTGTGAAGAAGGGGCAGTGGTCACCAGACAGCTCTGATGCACCATATGAGGACCAAAGTAGCGGAGAACCCGACAGTCCCCTCTTAGGGGTACGCATAGAAGCAGACAAAAAGAGGAGGGAGACAGTTTGAGGTTTTGCTGCTTCCACCCACCTCCTCACCACTCCCTCTAACTCTCCTGCATGCACACTGACTCTCCCAAGCCCCCTCCTCACCTCCACACATTTCTCCTCTCTGCTCACCAATGCTGATGTGGTGAGGACCAGGACTTTTATCAGAGCTGCATGGAGACACAGGGAGGGGCAGGGAGCCCAGGTAAGACATTTCATCTTCTTTTATTTTCTCCTTTAGGCTCAGTTTTTATTCTATTGTTGCATTGGGTTTTTTTTTCTCATTGTCAAGTGATGAAATAAAAACCACACCTAGATGGAAATGGGTGGAAAATAATGCATAAAAATGGAAACATAACATCAGAATGTAAAATTCTTCCTCTTTCTTTTCAAACCTTCCTGTGAGGTTTCATGAGGTCAAGCACTCTGCAGATAGTAAAAGTTGCAATTTCAGCAGATGTGTCCATTTTTAAATAGGGGATGCATTTTTTGGCTCACCACGTGCCCGTGCTGCTGAAAGAATCTATCATTCAATTTTGATAAGACGTATCTCTGAAACATGTCTAAAATGAGTCTGGATCTTCTGTTTGTAATGATTTGAACTGTCAACAGTTGGAGATGTAATTCGGCCACTTCCTCTAAACGTATTTCAACAGAATAAATCGACTTGATATGAATGATGATACAAAAAATGGACACCCACAGAAGAGAACAATGTTGTGGTAAAATTTACGACCATGACATAAATTAACCATGATGTAGACCCATTGCTCCTCTGGGTCGAGAGTAGCCAGACGGGGTGGTTTGGGCATCTGGTTCGGATGCAATCCGGATGCCTCGCTGGGGAGGTGTTCCGGGCACATCCCAATGGGAGGAGATCCAGACCCATATGCTATATAGTATACTGTATATGCATATACCATATTATGCATAGTGTACTATGCATACTGTATGCATAGTACAGGAAAAAAGTCAAAGATTCTTCTTCTTATTTTGGCATTTTCCTTCAGGAGTCAGTTTCTTCCATCTAACCCTATCTCCTGCATCCTCTTCGGTCACGCCAACTATCTTCATGTCCTCCTTCACTGTATCCATGAACCTCCTCTTTGGTCTTCCTCTAGGCCTCTTTCCTGGTGGTTCCAAACCCAGCATCCTTCTTCTGATGTACTCTCTCTCTCTCTCTCTCTCTCTCGCTCCTCTGCACACAACAAACAAATCATCAAGTGATTGTACTGTGTACTCTACAGTGACATTAGGTTGCAGCATAAACTGGAAAATAGTTTTTACAAATCTGTTCATTTCGCCTTCTTGAGCTTCCAAGTTAAATCTCCATTGATTTATTAATCCCAAACACCAAATTCAATTCAGTTCTTGGCAATCATTCTGTTGTACATCATGGTCACCCTTCTTCCTCTTCAGTATTTGTGCATTTCTCTTCATCTGATCATTCTTAGTAAAACACCAACACAGCAAATAGAAGAGACAAGAAAAGGCACATCTTGAAGAGGGCACGATTTTAAACCATGAGTAACTAACTTTGGCTTCTTCACAGACATTTCAGCAGGTGGTGTCCTGAACCGACCATCTGCGTAAACATTCTCTGATGCCCCAACTGAGACTCAGACTCATAAAAGTGTGTGTGTGAGCAAATTGGAACAATAATGCAATTTTCTGAAGGACATCAAATCCAACCTGCTGGTCTAAAATTTTTGCATAAACAACAAACAAAGCTATAATGTTAAATGGGTAGGTTTCCATGGTTACCACATCAAAATACATCTGAAGTCATTTTCTGTAGTTTGGAGTAGTTTTGCAAATACCACTCCAATGCAAGGTTGCTCTTGGTTACAGATTCTGTTCTCTGCTACAAGCTTTTAATTCTGACAATGTACACATTCGATCGTAAGCAAGAAGTGTTTTTTCAGTTTGCACACACTCTGCTCACACTCAGTCCCTCCCAACAGGTTCTGCTCTCCTAAAAAATTTCATGTGCCCTTGGTGTCAGGACTAAGCGGGGTGATTCATTCTCAGTCAGCTTCTTAACCGTTTGTCCCTTGCAGGGTTGTGGGGGTTGCCGGAGCCCATCCCGGCTGATTCAAGGCGAGGGGCAGGGTACAACCCAAATAGGTTGCCAGTCTGTCGCAGGGCCACACACATACAATCATACACACACATTCCTAGGGACAATTTGGTACCGGCCAATCAACCTAACATGCATGTTTTTGGAGGGTGGGAGGAAAGCCACACAGGGGTGCATGCAAACTCCACACAGAAAGGCCATTGTTCCAGGTCTCGTCCCCACCCGGGACTTGAACCCATGACCTTGTCGCTGTGAGGCCACTGTGCTACCCACTGCGCTCAGAAATACAATTTCTGATTTGACAAAAAGTACCATGTTTATGATGTATTCTTGTGGGTTTTTGTCTCTGACTGTTCTTGCTGTGCCTGGGCTGCTGCATATTGCAATTTCCTCATTCTGGGACTAATAAAGGTTTTCTTAATCTCTTAATCTTATCTATATATGCTTTAACGGGAGAATTATGACTCCAGAAAGGCAGAATAACCCCTCCTTTATCATAACAGCAGAGTGAAAGCTATAGTCTCTCAGATTGTGTAGGAAATGAATCAATACTCAGCGTTGTGCTCTTTGAATCTATCACACCCTCCTGTCTCTTAAACTGTGACAACCTGCCATCTATCCCACCAAACCATTTCAGAACCTTCTGAAGTTAGAAATGATACCAGCCATCTGCTGAGGCCCACCAGAAAGCTGCTATCCTCCCACACATTCCAACCATATTACTGTAGAATGATGGAGCAGTATTCCTATCACATTTTGTCTGATTTTATTCCCATTTTTAATCCAATATTACTACTTTGAAGGCCCTATTTGATGTTTTAAAAACGCTATTTTTGAATCCCTGCTATTTTTAGACTTGTTAAGAGGCTGTGAAGTGTTTGAATAGATGTTTGAAAGGTTTTTCAAACTGTGACAAATAAAGATTGCAAACAGAAAGAATACAGTCGCAGCACAAAGCAGCTGTCAAATCATTTCACTTCAGTCCTAGACAATTAGAATTCAATTCCTTTGATTCATTTGGAAAAAAAAGTGGGTATGAGTTTGTGTTAAACCACCAAAAAAAAGCTTTGGTTGGTTCACATCTTTATTTAAGAATTTAAGCTACTGTTAAATGGCAGCCTTGCTTGACAGAAGCAAGGCTGCCATTTTTGCGCCATCGGCCCCTCTGGCCATCACCAACGAATCACACATCCATGCGAGGGTGAAGTGTCTAGCCCTGGGACAAAGCGACAATTTGATCTCAACGGTCATCCCACTGTGGCACCTGGGGTTCCAGTGGTCTCCCTTCCAAGTACTGCCCAGGCCCAGCCTCTTTAGCTTCTGACTGTATCCACTTCTCACTGCATCCATGAACATCCTCTTTGGTCTTCCTCTAGGCCTCTTGCCTAGTGGTTCCAAACATCCATCTTCCGGTGTACTCTCTCTCTCCTCTGCACATGTCTAAACCATCTCAGTCTGGCCTCTCTGACTTTAAAACCTCTAACATGTGCTGTTCCTCTGATCCTGTCCATCCTGGTCACTCCCAGAGAGATCCTCAGCATCTTCATCTCTGCTACCTCCATCTCTGTTTCCTGTCTTTTTCTCAGTGCCACTGTCTCAAGACCAAACAGCATGGCCGGTCTCACCACGGTTTTATACACTTGTTGGATAATGTCTCAAAGCCATAATAGTTTGTATAAATTCAGTTTTTCTGACAAGCAATTAATATTGTCATTCATCCGGCACCTTGTTTTTATATAGATGGTAAAATCTGTTTTATTTAAGTCATAATTCTACAACCTTAATGTTGAGTTCATGTTCTTCTGGATGAAAACAAAATGAGCTTCAGTCCCTGAAACAGCAGATCAATAAAATCTCATTTTCAATTTTTCTTTTAAAAGCCAAAGCAACTAAAAACAAGAAAAAAAAAAAACAATCCTTTCGGGAGTTCTGATGATGAAAAATGTTTCATCAGAGCAGCTGAAGTCCTTTTATTTCTGCAGCACCATTACAGAGCTGTAAGGAAAATAAATTGTTTCTTGTAGAAATGGAGACAAATTTACCAGGAAACTCTTTAGGGTCCTATTATTTGAGAGGAAACTAAAATCTTTTTGGAGCACTTTTTAGATTCTTTTTGGAGCTAAAAGTGAATCCAAATAATGGTGTTAATTTGTTCGTGTTTTCTCATTTAGAGCCCAACAAAGAAATCCAGAAGCTGCTAAAGCCCTCCAACTCAGGTGACCTTTCCAAGGAGGTGTTCCCTCACTCATCAGTGGAGGACGAGGGGACCCTATCAGGCCACACTGCTAGCCTGTTGCACATCTGTGAAAAGAGACGTAAGTAGCATGGGAAGGCGGAAAAGAAGAAAAAAATATGTTTGTGAATTTATGAAGTTTTATTGGTGCATTCTTTCTGTTCATAAGAGTTGTCATTTTCTCACGTCTTTCAATTCGTGCACAGCAGCTTCTGACTTTGCTTAGGTCGACCGCGGTCTTACTGGTAGATTGCGGACTGGTCCTGAGTCGACCGCGAGATGTGTTGTATAAAAAAATGAAGAAAAAAAGTTTATGACAATTTTTTTTAAAATGACAAAAAATCTGTATTGCCAATTTAGTGACCATTCAGCCGTTCAAAAAAGTGGCTAGCAAAACATACTAGCGCCTTTCTTGTGTTATAGAGCACTTTCACCCACATGACTAAAACCCAGAAATCGGCCAGGATCAGGATAAAACTATCAAAGCAATATTTTTGTTGACTGGTGGAGAAGATCCCTATACAATTCTAAATAATTTATTTTCAAACATTCCCAATTTGATGCCTGCAATTCACCCCAAATTTCTACTCAGCTGCAGATCTGAAGGCTAATAAAGGAGTGGACGCATACTATCGGATTGGTGACATCACGTGAGAATCCAAACAACTGTAGTTTTTTAAAATAAATGTTCTAATTGGCTGTGGATCTGGAGGAACTACTCAGGACTAATAGTTGTTTAATTACAGGCCGGAAAAATTTGTGGCGGTTTGCAATGTTGCCACGGTACAGGTACAGTAGATCTAAGAGGTTTGCTACTTGAAAAGTAGATTTTGGAACAAAAAGGTTGGGCACCCCTGGCTTAGCATTACACAATAGTCTTCTTCATCACGTTTACAGATTGCTCAATTTTCATAGACGGTGGCGTATGCACAAATCAGGCATATGAGGTATTTATTTGATATTTTTGACTGTGAGAATAATACATGATCTGGATAATCCATCGTATGTCTGATTTTTATTGCTCACTTTTGATGTATTAAGAGTGAATATAAACATCTTTTACAAATTTCCCACCATTCTTCCACACAATCATTTAATTGCACTATATGCAGGGAACAATATAAAATATGAAGTCTCTTCCTACCAAATCAGTTCATCTTCAGGCGGTTGAGTCTTTGTGTGTTTCATGTATTCCGTCCTTCATTCTTACATAACTTTTTATGTGAAAGGATTTATTGTGCATTGGTGTGGTGTAGAAAACCCAGAATGTGCCAGACTCCCAGGCTTCTGAAGCACATAGACAAACAGTGAGGCGGCTTTGGGTGACAAGGCCACCTTTATTTGCTTCACTGACTAAACACTTTCTCAGACGGACATCTATTTCACAGACTCTGTGCCTCTGGGATTTATTGTAACTCAGTAACTTAAAACTTTTACATTTCAGACCAGGGAATGGTAGAACACTGTTTTATAAAAAGTCTATCTTCTGAAATGGTTATTCAAGTTTGAGTTTTCTCACCTGATGTGTTTGTTCATAATGCTGCAGAGCCAGGCTGCATAGACCTAAATTATCTGCAAGTTATGTTCTCTTCCCAAAAAGGGAACAACTGTTGTTCCTGAACTGTCAGCAACATCTATTTTTAGATCTAAAGGAAAAGGCACGGTGTGTAAAAGACAACTATCTCAAAATGATAAGAATGAATATTTCTACACTTCTTATTCCTACAAATAGAATAAGCATAATCCCTGAAAAACCTAATCTCAATGTAGAAGAAGGTAGAAGTCAAGAAAGTTAATATATTGACTGAATGATGTCTAATTAGGCATATAGTTGCAGGGGCTGATCTAGGATTTAATAAAGAGGGCTGGGAGAGGGCGTGAGGTTATTGACAAAGCCAGTAAAGAGGGGGCTGGGCGCATTCCTTTCAGAACATTTTGAAAAATAAGAGTAATTTTTCTGCATTTTGGTGGCCCATTTCTGGCCCTGCAAGAGGATAGCTTGACTAGTCCCGTTTCCTTTCTTCTTCTTCTTCTTTTTTTTTTTTTTTGTGGGCAAAAAGGGAAGGGGGTGTGCCCTGGATCCGCCCCTGAGTTGTCATTTTTACAGTAAAACAGAGCTCATAAAAGACCTCTAGCTACATTTATAAAGACTTGTAAATATTAAGCTGAGATACTGCCTTCTCATCTTGTTAACTTCAAACAAGTTCAAGATTTTTAAAACCTCAGTAACTCTTTATACGCAACCTGAACTTTATAATTTCACACCTGCGACCACCTAAATCAAGCTAGAAGTGCCGCCTGTTGTTACTCATGCATCATGGCAAGAGAGCGTAAATTTACCAAAGCCAAGGTGGAGATGTTGGTCTCCAAAGAGAAGGTGTGATAAGTAGTGCTCTTTGCAAGCTACAGAAGTGGTGGTGTCTCCCAAAAGAAAAAAACAGCTGAGTGGTAGACAGTTACCATGGTAACTCTGTAAATGGAGCATACATGTCACCAAACTGTCTCTGAAAAAAAAAAAAACGAAAAAAGAAATGGTCTGACCTTTAAGTACTGACAAAAAAGAAAGACTATGTAAGCTACTTAGAGGTGGTCCAAATCCTTTTCTGCTTGATGTTTTAATATTAATATTATTAGTAGTAGTATTAATTATCTTAACATTTAAGGGTGAGAAATATTGCCTAGAAGCAGGTGAACAACAGCGCATGATTTCAAAATCGGTTCAAAAGTGGTGGGTGGGAACTTGCATTTATTTTAATCGACAACCTTTTCCTGGACAGACGGGCATTTACGTGTGCTTTCTACATGCTTCTTTACTGCTTCAAATGCTTTATTTCACTGACCTCTCTTCACTTCAGGTGCTGGCCACAAGTGTCACTTTTTCCCCACGTTTTAGAATTTGCATACAGCAGCTTCTAACTTAGAGTTAGAGCTACCCAACAGTCCATACACTCCTCCACCTTTGTAAATTGATCAATTTGCATTAAAGTTGCAGTATGCATGTATTATTATGTAAGCAAATTTCTTAAATAAGGCCCCAGAGCAAAAAACCATGATGCTTTTTATTTATAGTTTATTGATTTAGAATTGACCTGGATTATTTATGGGGTTTTTTGTAAGTATCAAACTCACTGTTATTTTTCATTATGTAACTGTCTGTACTAGTCTCAGAGGAACGCGTTACATGCATAATATGTGTTAATAGGGGAGGCGATAGTGATTGGACCGGGAGTTCGCTGGTTAGAATTCCACTGAGCTCATGTCTTGGTGGTGTTGAAGAAGACACCTAACCCCTTGTTTCTCCCACCGTTGGCGCCGTCGTGGCAGCCTGCTGCGGTGTAATGCAGCACACAAATTTCCCCGTTGAAGGATGAATAAAGTATTTCTTCTTCTTGATAAAGTGGCCAAATGGTAAATGGACTCTACTTGTATAGAGCTTTTCCACCTGTGTCGGCACTCAAAGCGCTTTACAGTGTAGCTCACATTCACCCTATTCACACCTGATGGGGATGCCTCCATGCAAGGAGCAAACCACCACATGTTAGGTGGCCAAACCACCTAACATGTTTTTTGCATGTTTTTGGAGGGTGGGAGGAAACTCAAACTCATGCATACATTGGAAGAACATGCAATCTCCACACAGAAAGGCCAGGGATTCAAGACTCATCCCACCTTGGGACTCGAACCCCTGACCTACTTGCTGTGAGGCCACCGTGCAACCCCCACTTGAACTTTTTTCTCAAAATTGAACCTTTTTGTCACCAGACTATTCACATGTTTTATGTGTTCTTTGCCACATTTCAGATAATGACTGCTGTATTTTCTGTCACAGGAAACCATTTTTATTCACACCTGCCTCAGGATATTTTTAGAAGGGGTCTTGTGTGCTTTCCAGTTCCTGTTTCAAGAAAAACGTACTGTTTTCTACTGATCACTCCACCCCCATTCATCTTTGACTTAAAGCCAGTTGTTTCTGTGTGTCTGGGTTGGATTGGAATAGTTCTGATCAATAATTCAAGGACTGAGGGTATGGAGGAAGCAAGGAAAAGAGAGGGAGGGGTGCAGCGGTTAAATGGGAGACATGGTGTGTGGATAATCTTCCTAATCAACTCAAAACAATAAGAGAGAAAAGAGATGGTTGCAGATTGGTTCAGCTTTGTACAATTTTATAGTTTCTTCTATATGATTTTTTTTTTAATCGCCTTGCATTTATTTTCTTTCTTGCAAATTTATTCTCTTTTTTTCATCATCCTGTCACACAGTGTTTTTTTTTTCTCTCCACCTCCGTAGTTTCAATTCCCATCTAAAAATTGGTGGCTTAAAGGTTAACAACTATAAACAAGCTTAAGCCAAAAAATATATTTTAAGAAAAAAAAACTAGATGCACATGTTGAGAATTGGTGTATTACAGTTTAAATTCTGCTACTCATTAAAAATAAAAGTTAGTGTTTCCACCTGCAGAATAGAAGGAGGCCTGAAGCACTTGGCTGCTCGTGAACGTAAAATCTCCCAAACAACTGAAAAAAAAATTTAATAAAACTGCCCCCATTTAGAAAAAAACTAACTACAGACTTGTTCTTGTTTCTCACAAACTAATCATCAGAATGTCTAAAAGTCAAAAGGTTGCTGGGCTGTATTCATGACATTACCATGCTCCATCCGTGGCTTAACCATCGGAACATCTCATGCAAAGTGTTCTTAATCTGTTTGACATGTGACACATTGACAAACCACCTCAACGTGATGAGAAGTCCCCCATAAATCAATAGATGCTCTGTTAAGGGGGAGGATGCAGTGAATTAAGAGCAGCAGACAAAGAGGTGAATGTGTTATTTTACAGCCTGGAAAACAGAATGAAAACAACACCAACAGCCCTCAGACTGTTAGGCTAATCTTTGTTTTTCAGACCACGTTTCTATGCAAGCAAACATCCATTAAGTAGAAAACAAAATGTACAGAATGAGTTCAGTACTGTAATTATAAAATACACTCAACACCCGGGGTGAGCCAACTTTTTGATTTGCGGGCCACATTGCATTCTAACATTTGACAAAGTGGCCGGAACAGAAACAGATGGATGGCATGCTTTGTAACCTCATCTCATTGGAAAAAAATTTTACACATTTTGGGATGTGAAGAAAACATGCACTTTAATTTCCAATTAATATTAAGAAAAGTATTAAAACAAAATGCAAGGACAAAACAGTTGCAGGAAGCAGTGTAAGGGCGCGTTAAATTTGAGCCAGGAATGGAAAGGCATCAGGGCCACTACACACACATACATAAGCGCGCTGGATGTTACATCAAGCACGTTCAATTTTAAATCAAGCACCCTAGCGCTTTAAAAAAAATGGGCATCTAGCGTATAGGCCTCGCTTTCCATATCTGCGTACACATTTTATTAGAAGCAGTGTTGCTGTTTTCTCAACAAAGCCAATATATCTAGAGTGCGCCATCTAGCTAGGAAGCATCAGAATTGCAGGAGAAATAAAACAACACATTTTTTAATTTATTTATTTTAAGTTCGGCGGGCCGGATAAAAACGTTTAACGGACCGCATGTGCCCCGCGGGCCGTAGTTTGCCCATCTACACAAAACTTTTTGAATAATCGGCTACAAACAGTCCTTTTAAGTACAAAATGCAACTTGTGTTTTAGTTAAACAAAATAAGTATGAGATATGTAGAGGATTTCAATTCCTAAAATTAATACTCAATATTTGTGATAAATTTGACCCTCTACGCGGGATGCAGGGGGAAAAAAACTTGGTACCATAAAAGCTATGCATTGATCTAATCTAATAAAAAATGCATTCCTTTTTATTTTCTAACTTTTTGAGCATGTTTCTCTCTTTTGCGTTTTTTTTTAGAACCACTCAGCAGCGTGTCGTCTTTAGAGGTGCACTTCGACCTCCTGGATTTGACTGAGCTGACGGACATGTCTGATCAGGAACTGGCTGATGTCTTCGCTGATTCTGATGAGGAAAACCACAACAAGTCCCCAGCAGGTGAGTAACGCTCACTTTTAGAAATATGATGACTTACTCATTCATTTCTTCCAATTAAATGTAATTATCTCAACACTTGGTTCAATAATTGCCTTTTAAAAGTTCTAAAATTTACTGTCAAAATTATGAAACGTAAATCATCAATATGTCTTTTCCACTACTAATCCAAGACAAAAATCATTAAGGGTCCTTTAATTGGCCTGACTAATTCCTTCTTATTCCAAATGACCTGACAAGTCAGATGACCACTCAGTCACACAGGCCCGCCAGTTACGTTAAAAGAAACAGGCCAGTCGGAAAAGATAGGTTTTTAATCCAGATTTAAAATATGAAAGTGTTTTAGTGTTGTGGAGGTCAGGAGGGGCAGAGCGGCTGAATGCTCTTCACACCATAGTGGGACGGGGAAAGAAATCTGGATAGAGGAGGAGGAGCGGAGAGAGCAAGCAGGTGTGGCAACATGGTGAAGACCACAGAGATACGGAGGTGTAAGGCAGTGTGATGCTTTGAACGTATAGAGCAAGGTTTGTATTGTATGCGGTACAGAATGGGGAGCCAGTGGAGCTGGTGAAGGACGGGTGTGATGTGGTTTCTGGAGGGAGTGTGTGACGATACGAGCAGCTGAATTCTGAACCAGCTGCAGTTTATAGAGAGTTTTTTTTGTGTGGATTTAATAATAGATTTGTTCACATGCATAGTAAATGCTGTTTCTTATTATTCTTGTTTGGATCCTGTTGCTTCATTTTTATGTCAATACTCATTTTTCTAAGATTTCCTAAGATGGTTTTTTTAGAGCCAACAATCTGAATTAATCTTTGCAATAAGATGCGTTCACTGAAAAGAAAACCGCAAAAGTCCTTTTAGCAGAGTTTGTCTTTTTAAATAGTTGCTCTGTTTATCTCTACTGCACGTTAAACCACCAGATTTACTGCAATGTGTAACATTTTTTAAAAAGCTTCAGGGCTTTTTTTTTCTGTTTGCGTGGTTATTTTAGAAATTGCCGTGTGTATCGGGAGCTTAGTGGAGGAAAAAACTTTATCAGTTAAGATTATAAAGCAGATGCACCAGAAAAGTTTTGTATTTCTGAAGAAGTGAAGACGGCCCACAAGGTGAACGTGGAGGTGAAAACTAAAGAGAGTCTTTATACTTTGCAAAAAGATGCATCAAAGCATCTTCATGTTTTATTTATGGCACCCTCACCTCTTACGTAAATGCAGCCACATGCACAAGGTAAAACATCCAAGACGAGGAGGGGGTGTAATGGTCACAAAGAAGCTGAAAGTTTTGCCTAAAAGTACCGACACATGACGGCAGCCTCTCCATCCTGGGACCATTTGTTACTCGACACGCATTACACATGTGTCATATCACATTTCTGCAGATGACACCCAGCTTTATATCTCACTAACAGCAGATGATTGTGGATCAATGAATTTATCCTGTAACAAATCAATTTGTGGATTGAGGAACAATTTTCTCCAGCAAAATAAAGACAAAAATAGAAATAATCCACTTTAACTTGCAGAAACAGAGAGAAAATGTATATGGTTAACCCAGGTTTCTTTTTCTAAACCAGATCAGGTGAGAAATTTAGGGGTAATGATGAACATATGAACTTCTGCAGTCACATTTCATTTCTGGCATGTTTGGATATTAATGATGTTTAATCAAATGTCTAAATCAGAGCTACAAAGTATTATTTATTCCTTTATAGAGCACTGTAACAACAATCTGCTCACTAAAGGTGCTATTAAACAGATGCATGACATTCACAACATGGGATCAAATTAGTCATGTCCTAAAGTTTAGGCCCCGGTTTCACACAATAGATTTTTAAAACAACTCTGTGCATTAGTCTCTTCACGGTTCAGGACTTGTCAGTCCAGTTTAAATCATCTCAGACTCAGAAAACCATGGAAATAAGTTTTTATTGGTGCCCAAGTCCAGACAAGAACTCAGAAAGTATTTTTCTAACAATGTGAGGTGGGTCTCTTTTTTGAAAATGTTCAAACCAAGACTAATTGCTTTAAATTCGTCATCAGTACCGAATACTACGGACACTATTTAATCAACACTACTTTTTATGCTTTTCTAAATTCAGTTTTAAAGTGATTCAATATGATTTTCTATTTTCTTCAGAAGTCTTACTTTTGAACAGTTACCTCATCTTATAATCAGATTCAGCTCTAATTTTTGTGTCTGCAAACTTTTTTATTAACATTTTCTCACTCTGTTCCTCTTCACCAGCATGTTTACTGTTTATTGCTAATCTTTCACATTATGGCACAGCTTGTTAAGTGTGAGTTATGGTCCCGGTGCACCATCTGTGTATTGACTGCTGCCTGCAGAGGCACAGACTCTTCAGGCTTTGTGTCTTTACTGAAATGTGCACAGTAATCTATGCTGTTGGGTCAATGTTAATTTATCACCGTAACATCCCATTCATACAGCAGTATTTTTTTGTTTGCACAGCAGAGGAATGCTGTCGACACAGACACCAGTGAGTTCCACATAGTTGCAATTTTTCTGCCATCTGTTTTTGCAACGTTTGTTTGAAAGAAAACAAAACCTGGTTTCAGCCTGAACTATGAGGCTAACAATTCACTGAAATTTACAATTCCTCTTCTGAACCGCTTATAATTATACACGGTCACGGGGGTGCCGCAGCCTATCTCGGCTGATTCAAGGCGAGAAGCAGGTTACACCCCGAACAGGTCACCAGTCTGTCACGGGGCTACACACACAGAACCATCCACATACTGTACACTAACTAGCTGCAATTTCATAGCAGCCGATCCTCTAACATGCATGTGTTTAGAGGGTGGGAGGAATCCAGAGTAGCAGGAGACAACCCAAAACATACATCGGGAGAACATGCAAACTTCACATAGAAAGACCAGTGTTCCAAGCATCGACCCCAACCGGTATTTGAACCACCAACCTTCTTGCTGTGAGAACACTGTGCTAACCACTGCAGCCCCGCCAAAAATAAAAGTACATTAAAAAAAATGATTTTATTTCTCCTATGTTCATAGATAAAACAATTTAGTATCATATTATTAATTTTATGCTTCATTAGATTGTTTAGGCCATATTTTGTCCTCTTTCTTGTTGTCTGTAAGCGTTATGAATATTTAATGCAGCACAAGATGTACACATACAGCAATTTAATTTAACGGTGGCATGATGAAATGAAAGGGGACCTTCTGAGTGGTATGCAGGGTGAAATTTGATTGAATTATTTTTTATTTCAGCCTGGGTTGCAGAGGTGGGTCAGGAAGCATTATTACATAAACCGCTGTGCGAGTGTAAAGGATGAAACCGGTGCTAAGAAAATGAAAAGCAGCTGAAGGTGGGGGAATGAGTTCATGCTAAAAGCAAGCTCTTAAATAATTCATTTCCCCCCACTGGAAACAAGGCCTGTTGTTTCAAAAGCCGTTTAAACACTTATCGGTAGGAAATTCCTTTTGAATGTTGCATAATTGTGACAGGGAGTTTTTTGTTGTTTTTATTCTCCAGGCCATTAAAATTAGGGACGTATCCTCATTTAAACGTACTTATCCTCATTTGTTGTTTCCTTCTTTCAAATGCTGATTGCAGCGCATAGTTTGCAGCTTAAAAACAAAAACCAAAAGAACAATCATTTCTTTGAAGAGCAGCTTCGGTGACACCGAACAAAAGCGTGGTAATGTCCAGTAGATTTACACTTTGTTTTAGACTAAAATGGACTCGATGAACCATAACATTTACCAACATGATGAAACCCACTGCAGGCAACACACACTCAAACTGCTGACTGATGCATTGTAGTTGGGTTTGTGTTGTTTGTTTGCTCAGATTAAAGTTGGAGACGTGATAAAGCAGATCATGTCTGGCAGAACAAACAAACAGAACGTGTGTAGGGCTTAAGTTAATATATTAATCAAAACCAAAACGTGAAGTTTATTAATCTGATCCTTCATCTGTTCATCTCTGAATTTTGAGTTTGCTGTGGTGAAGCGTGCGATCACAATTGGATGAAGTGTCACACTGTTTCTTGTCTGCTACTTCCCCTGCTTACTATTCACTCTCACTATGAATCATCACATCGCTTCCTGCTGTCATGATCCCCTCGGCTGCCACCAGAGGGAGCCCTGGACTTTTCTCTCTCTCCTGGATTTCAGCCTGATCCCAAACACCTGTGGTGATTAGCCTGATGCTAATCATCTGTGCGGCGGCCTATTTAAAGGCAGTCTCCCCTGACTTCCTCGTAGGGTCATCACCATTCCTCCCAGCCAGGTCTTCCTGGCTGCCTGACCAAGGATATGGGCAGAAATGCCTTGTTGATGCCATAGGTCTGAGGGGAATGGCCAGACTGGTTTGAGCTGACAGAAAGGCTTCATTGACTCAAATAACCACCCGTTACAACCAAGGTAGGTAGAAGAGCATCCCTGTATGCATAGTACGTCGAACTTTGAGGCAGATGGGCTTTAGCAGCAGAAGACCACACCGGTTCCACTCCTTTCAGCAAAGAACAGGAAACTGAGGCTACAATTGGCACAAGCTCATTAAAATTGGACAATCGAAGATTGGAAAAATGTTGCCTGGTCAAATGAGTCTCAATTTCTGCTGCAAATTTCGGATGGTAGGGTCAGAATTTGGCGTCAACAACTTGAAAGCATGGATTCATCCTGCCTGGTATCAACGGTTCAGGCTGGTGGTGCAGTGGTGTGGGGAATATTTTCCTGGCACTCTTTGGCCCCCTTGGTACCAATTGAGCATCATTGCAACATCACAGACTACCTGAGTATTGTTATTGACCATGTCCATCCCTTTATGACCACAATGTACCCAACTTCTGACGGCTACTTTCAGCCATGTTTTAAAGCTGGAATCATCTCAGACTAGTTTCTTGAATATGACAATGAATTCCCTTTACTCATATAGCCTTCGCAGTCACCAGATCTCAATTCAATAGAGCATCTTTGGGATTTGGTGGAGCGGGAGATTCACATGTGCAGCTGACAAATCTACGGCAACTGTGTGATGCCCCCATGTCATTATGGACCAAACTCTCTGAAGGATGCTTTCAGCTCCTTGTAGAATCGATGACACAGAGAAGTGAGGCAGTTTTGAAGGGAAAAGGAGGTCCAATCCATTACTAGCATGGTGTACTTTAGAAGGACTAATTTTTCAGAGACATCCAAATGTTCATGTTCTGTTAATTCGTGTTAATGTTCTGCCAGACATTAGCCTTTTTTGTCATTTTTTTTTTTGTTAGAAAATAAACAGTCTGGCTCAACTAAACAAAAATTATTGTTCATCAAATGTTGCAAACTGTTAGCTTTATAAAGATTGGTTTTTGATTGATCCTGACTGATCAGTTTTGGTGAAACAGAATGTTTTTGATGGCTTCTGGTAGTGGTAAAGATGATATGTGGTTCAGATGTTGTTTGCCCATTGTTTAGCGGATCATGATGCGGCATGAGTACATCAGGCGACGAGTATACATTCTTGCTTCCAAAAAAACTCTTAAACTTCAGGATCAACTTCCCTCCGATATGGATGCTCTAACTAGGACTCATCCCAGGGCACGAGGGCTGGGTTGGTCCCATGGTTGTATGTTTTTATGTCTAGTCATTTTCATTCAGTTGATTTTACTAAATGTTGATATCGTTAGCATTAACATACAAACCAGATGAAACACTTTACATACAGGTTAGTTTATTGTTGGCACATTGAAACTGCTCTCTTTTTCCATTTGTCTTTCGCTCTAAATTAGAGTGGAGGTGACACCGTGTAACCATGACTTCTTTAAATCTGTAATCACCCTGACACTTTGGCCCAGCTCGAGCTGGGTTATAACAATCTGTTTACCCCAATGCACATTAAAATTTTATGTGGAAAATAAAACGGACACAATTATTACTGCACAGTAGAGATTTAAGACGTACTTTAACTAATATCCAAGTGTATTTGAACATTTTTATGGCAACAGGCCTCCTTGTTTAACGAAGCTGCTGCTGTTGTGCTCTCTTGTGGAAAAAAATGGTGAAGTTTTCCATCATACCTTATTGGAGTCTATGCTCTACGGGTGTTTTTTTTAGTTTTCTTTCCGTCATCTAGGTACTCCAGCTAGTATTTAAAAGTGTCTGGAAGCTCAGACACTCGCCACTAAACTGTCTTATTCATTGATATTTTAGATGTGTTTTATCTTACATTTGTTTTAATTTTTATAAAAGTTAATATCTTCTATCATTTCGCATAATGGTCTGATAAAACACTTAAATTTTTGTCTTGTACTTTAGTCTTTCTGATAAAAGCTCTTTTCAGCATTCTTCAGTGACCTCACTGAAGCCCCAACAGACAGGCAAAAATGACTTCCACAACTGCCACGTGAACTGGGGGCCCCTGTTCAACACGGTGGCCACAGGCAATCCATGAAGACATTATGGATCAGGAGGTTTGCTGTTTCTTGGGCAGAAGGGAGTTTGAGTAGAGCCACAAAATGTACAGCTTTTGAAAAACGGTCCACAATGTTGAGTCCACTGGCGTTGCCCCTGGATACTTGGAATCCAGTCACAAAATTCTGACCAATGTGGGATCATGGCCGGCTGGGAATTGGAAGCAACCCTGAGGGAGGCCAATGTGAAGCCTTGTTCCAAGCACATGTGAGACAGTCTGAAACAACAAACCAACCCTTGACATCTTTTGATATTTTCTTTCTGCTATTGACATGTGCAGTCATTTAATAAACATTTGGACATTAAGACATCCGAATGTTCATGTGTAAATCATGAACCTGACTCGTTGGACTGGGTTTTTTCAGGTTAGGGATATATATGAACTTCTTCTTGAAATGTCCAGTTTTTTTTTTCACCTTTATCTAATTTTTCAAAAACATCCGAATGTTTGTGTTTCGTTAATTCGTATTAATGTTCTGCCAGACACAAGCCCAGACACGACAGTCTGGCTCAACAAAACAAAAATTATTGTTCATCAAATGTTGCAAACTGTTAGCTTTATAAAGATTGGTTTTTGATTGATCCTGACTGATCAGTTTTGGTGAAACAGAATGTTTTTGATGGCTTCTTGTAGTGGTAAAGATGATGTGTGGTTCAGATGTTGTTTGCCCATTGTTTAGCGGATCATGATGCGGCATGAGTACATCAGGCAACGAGTATACATTTTTGCTTCCAGAAAAACTCTTAAACTTCAGGATCAACTTCCCTCCGATTTGGATGCTCTGACTCAGACTCATCCCAGGGCACGAGGGCTGGGTTGGTCCCATGGTTGTATGTTTTTATGTGGAGTCATTTTCATTTGGTTGATTTTACTAAATGTTGATATCGTTAGCATTAACATACAAACCAGATGAAACACTTTACATACAGGTTAGTTTATTGTTGGTAGATTGACACTGCTCTCTTTTTCTTTTGTCTTTCGCTCTAAATTAGAGTGGAGATGACACCATGTAACCATGACTTTTTAAATCTGTAATCACCTTGACACTTTGGCCCAGCTCAAGCTGTCCGTTTTATTTTTATGTAGAAAATAAAACGGACACAATTATTACTGCACAGTAAAGATTTAGGACGTACTTTAACTAATTTCCAAGTGTATTTGAACATTTTTATGGCAACAGGCCTCCTTGTTTAACGAAGCTGCTGCTGCTGCGTTCTCTTATAGAAAAAAAGTGGTCAAGTTTTCCGGCAGACCTCTCTGGGTGTTTTTAGTTTCTGGTTTTTTTTTTCGGTCAGTTAGTGACTACAGGTAGTGTTTAAAAAGTGTCTGGAAGCTCAGACACTCGTCACTAAATTGTCTTATTCATTGATATTTTAGATGTGTTTTATCTTACATTTGTTTTAATTTTTATAAAAGTTAATATCTTCTATCATTTAGCATAATGGTCTGATAAAACACTTAATTTTTTGTCTTGTACTTTAGTCTTTCTGATAAAAGCTTTTTTCAGCATTCTTCAGTGACCTCGCTGAAGCCCCAAAAGACAGGCAAAAATGACTTCCACAACTGGCACGTGAACTGGGGGCCCCTGTTCAACACGGTGGCCACAGGCAATCCATGAAGACATTATGGATCAGGAGGTTTGCTGTTTCTTGGGCAGAAGGGAGTTTGAGTAGAGCCACAAAATGTACAGCTTTTGAAAAACGGTCCACAATGTTGAGTCCACTGGCGTTGCCCCTGGATACTTGGAATCCAGTCACAAAATTTTGACCAATGTGGGATCATGGCCGGCTGGGAATTGGAAGCAACCCTGAGGGAGGCCAATGTGAAGCCTTGTTCCAAGCACATGTGAGACAGTCAGAAACAACAAACCAACCCTTGACATCTTTTGATATTTTCTTTCTGCTATTGACATGTGCAGTCATTTAATAAACATTTGGACATTAAGACATCCGAATGTTCATGTGTAAATCATGAACCTGACTCGTTGGACTGGGTTTTTTCAGGTTAGGGATATATATGAACTTCTTCTTGAAATGTCCAGTTTTTTTTTTTTCACCTTTATCTAATTTTTCAAAAACATCCGAATGTTTGTGTTTCGTTAATTCGTATTAATGTTCTGCCAGACACAAGCCCAGACACGACAGTCTGGCTCAACAAAACAAAAATTATTGTTCATCAAATGTTGCAAACTGTTAGCTTTATAAAGATTGGTTTTTGATTGATCCTGACTGATCAGTTTTGGTGAAACAGAATGTTTTTGATGGCTTCTTGTAGTGGTAAAGATGATGTGTGGTTCAGATGTTGTTTGCCCATTGTTTAGCGGATCATGATGCGGCATGAGTACATCAGGCAACAAGTATACATTTTTGCTTCCAGAAAAACTCTTAAACTTCAGGATCAACTTCCCTCCGATTTGGATGCTCTGACTCAGACTCATCCCAGGGCACGAGGGCTGGGTTGGTCCCATGGTTGTATGTTTTTATGTGGAGTCATTTTCATTTGGTTGATTTTACTAAATGTTGATATCGTTAGCATTAACATACAAACCAGATGAAACACTTTACATACAGGTTAGTTTATTGTTGGTAGATCGGCACTGCTCTCTTTTTCTTTTGTCTTTCGCTCTAAATTAGAGTGGAGATGACACCATGTAACCATGACTTTTTAAATCTGTAATCACCTTTACACTTTGGCCCAGCTCAAGCTGTCCGTTTTATTTTTATGTAGAAAATAAAACGGACACAATTATTACTGCACAGTAAAGATTTAGGACGTACTTTAACTAATTTCCAAGTGTATTTGAACATTTTTATGGCAACAGGCCTCCTTGTTTAACGAAGCTGCTGCTGCTGCGTTCTCTTATAGAAAAAAAGTGGTCAAGTTTTCCGGCAGACCTCTCTGGGTGTTTTTAGTTTCTGTTTTTTTTTTTTCGGTCAGTTAGTGACTACATGTAGTGTTTAAAAAGTGTCTGGAAGCTCAGACACTCGTCACTAAATTGTCTTATTCATTGATATTTTAGATGTGTTTTATCTTACATTTGTTTTAATTTTTATAAAAGTTAATATCTTCTATCATTTAGCATAATGGTCTGATAAAACACTTAATTTTTTGTCTTGTACGTTAGTCTTTCTGATAAAAGCTTTTTTCAGCATTCTTCAGTGACCTCGCTGAAGCCCCAAAAGACAGGCAAAAATGACTTCCACAACTGCCACGTGAACTGGGGGCCACTGTTCGACACTGTGGCCACAGGCAATCCATGAAGACATTATGGATCAGGAGGTTTGCTGTTTCTTGGGCAGAAGGGAGTTTGGGTAGAGCCACAAAATGTACAGCTTTTGAAAAACGGTCCACAATGTTGAGTCCACTGGCGTTGCCCCTGGATCCTCGGAGTCCAGTCACAAAATTCTGACCAATGTGGGACTATGGCTGGCTGGGAATTGGTAGGGGACAAAGCAACCCTGAGGGAGGCCAATGTGAAGCCTTGTTCCAAGCACATGTGGTACAGGCAGAAACAAACTCCTTTGATATTTTCTTTCTGCTATAGAAATGTGCAGTCATTTTGACATTTAATAAACCTTTGGACATCAATACATCCGAATGTTCATGTGTAAATCTACCTGACTCGTTGGACTGGGTTTTTTCAGGTTAGGAATTTATAAGAATTTCTTCTTGAAATGTCCAAAGTTGTTTTTCATGTTATCTAATTTTTCAGAAACATCCGAATGTTCGTGTTCTGTTAATTCGTGTTAATTTTCTGCTGGACTTTAGACCTTTTTTTAATTTTGTTTTTTAGAAAATAAATAATCTTGCTCTACAAAATAAAACATAAATGTTCATCAAATGTTGCAAACTGCTTTATAAAGATTGGTTTTTGACTTATCAGTTTTGGTGAAGCAGGAAGTTTTTGATGGCTTTTGGTCGTGGTAAGCATGATTCAGATGGTGTTAGCCCATTGTTTAGCGGATCATGATGCGGCATGAGTACATCAGGCAACGAGTATACATTCTTGCTTCCAGAAAAACTCTTAAACTTCAGGATCAACTTCCCTCCGATTTGGATGCTCTAACTCAGACTCATCCCAGGGCACGAGGGCTGGGTTGGTCCCATGGTTGTATGTTTTTATGTGGAGTCATTTTCATTTGAAACACTTTACAAACATGTTAGTTTATTGTTGGCACATTGACACTGCTCTCTTTTTCCTTTTGTCTTTCGTTCTAAATTAGAGCGAAGGCGACACCATGTAACCATGACTTCTTTAAATCTGTAATCACCCTGACACTTTGGCCCAGCTCAAGCTGGATTATAACAATCTGTTTACCCCAATGCACATTAAAATTTATGTAGAAAATAAAACGGACACAATTATTACTGTACAGTAAAGATGTAGGGCGTACTTTAACTAATTTCCAAGTGTATTTGAACATTTTTATGGCAACAGGCCTCCTTTTTTAACGAAGGTGCTGCTGTTAAAAATTTTTTGTGGAAAAAAATAGTGAAGTTTTCCATCATACCTTATTGGAGTCTATGCTCTATGGGTGTTTTTTTAGTTTTCTTTCAGTCATCTAGGTACTCCAGCTAGTATTTAAGTGTCTGGAAGCTCAGACACTCGTCACTAAATTGTCTTATTCATTGATATTTTAGATGTGTTTTATCTGAGGCGTTTACATTTGTTTTAATATTTTTTAAAAGTTAATATCTTATATCATTTAACATAATGGTCTGATAAAACACTTATTTTTTTGTCTTGTTGATTAGTCTTTCTGATAAAAGCTCTTCCCAGCATTCTTCAGTGACATTATGTGTTCAAACTTTCTGTTTGACAGAAATTGAGTTTAAGTTTGTTTTTTAACATCAAAAGGCTGCAAACCTCAAGTGCAAAAAAAAAAACAAAATTTCATCAAAATGGTCTATATATCATTTAATCAAGCATGTCATGTCTTGGGCATGAAACTCAACAATCTGACACAGGCTAGGGGTGGAGGGTGGGTTATATAGCTTGCTGATTGCTGATGATCTGCAGGTGGTGAGCAAGTTGCCACGGAGACAGACCCCCTTCCAGAAGCAGGAGCAAGGATCACAACATGTAGCACATAAAGTGAGCATATCATAACACATTCAAACAAATCACATTCAAATCATGCAAATTAATAACCAAACTGAATAATGAACAAAATGAAAAAAGGTCTGTTTCTGCTTTCTTCCTCTTTGTTGCAGCTGAGTCTTGTCTAATGTCACATTGTGGTGTTTTTTATGGGAAACTTTGATGCCAATCCAAATGGCAACATTTTTGCAGATTCTCAATGTCTCACAGGGGTGTGTAATCAAACCATCACAGAGACCACCATTCTGCTCATCAGTACACTAGACAGATAAAGTTGAAGGCAAATAAAAGAGTTTGCTGTGTTGAAACGGGTTTTTATCACACCAAAAAAATACATCTATTCCTGTCAGAAAACATGCTTTCTGGTAACAACAAATAATACTTCAGATCAAGTTAGTTTAAAGTCCACAACAAAAAAAACAGCTGCTTTTCATCACGTGCTGGATTCTGAAAACCACCCTGAGTCGGTCTATGAAAGCTTCTTTGAATCTAAAAGGTCAAATTCCAGCTCGACTTGAAGCCTGAGGGTTAAAATGACTTCACTAATAATTATTACTTCTTGGTTTATATATATTTGTTTTAAGAAAAAGGAAAGAAATAGTTTAAATGAAGGTAAAATGTTTAAAATGTAATGAAGATATTTGAAGATAATCGTCCTCAAGTTTGTTTTCTTCAAAATAACGTCATTAATCTGATGTTGAGAGAAATTTGAGAAATGATAAAAGCAAGTAACTGGAGTAAAATTAAGTAAAAAAAAACAAACCCTGCAGTCATTTTATGCATTTAATTAACTTCTTAAACATCTTAGCAGAGATAAAACACAATCTTGCAGCCGTAAAGTATGATCTAATCAGATATATTTACTCCGGTGCATTATCATGATATAAATAAGTTGATGCCGAAGTTTTGTTCTAACCGGGGTCGGTATTTTATCGAGATCTGCGACCTCATCGAGATCAACGACCGGTCGCTGATATCGATAGATCGGGGTTCCGAAAACTAACGCTAATTTCAATAGAACTACGACAGGTCACAGATCTCAATGGTTAGATCATCTGAAAGGGAGGCGGAGCGTTCTGGGCATGCGATGAGGCACAAGGTCGCAGATCTCGATTGTCGCAGATCTCGTCAGAACACCGGGTCACAGGGGCAATAGCCTCAGATGGGAAGCCCAGGTTTCTCTCCCCCAGCTGCATCCACCACCTCACATTGGACATTATAGTTGGACATTATAGTTGGACATGGTACATTTTGCTAGCTCAAATGCGATAGCTCCTCTCGTGTCTGTGAAGTCCTGTCCCGTAGGCAAATGCATGATACTCTTACAACTTTTATCAGTTCATCTGCAGTTCGTACTGAATAGCTATGAGCAGTTTTGTTGGTACTTTCATTCGTTACGTTGTCTGCTTATGCGGGGCTGGGTCGCGGGGGCAAAAGCCTCAGACGGAATACCCAGGCTTCTCTTACCCTGGCTGTATTCTCTAGCTCACCCGGACGGATCCCGAGTCGTACCCCGGTCAGCTGTGAGACCGAAGAATGACTGTGTCTCTCCATCAGGTCCGGCGTCTGCCTGGGATGTGCCTGAAACACCTCACCAGCGAGGGGCTCAGGAGGCATCCGACCATAAACCCGAGTCACCCCATCTGTCTTCTCTCGACCAAAATGTTAAATAAAATGCCTCCGTCTGCCTTTTGAAACAAATTTTATTAACAACGAACGTTCGAGGTTTCTGTGATAATCACAGTTTGTTGAAGCAGTTTTATGTGTACGGTTTTAACAGTTTTGACCTCAACTTTTGTTTGTCGATAAATAGTTTGGAAATCAAATTTTTCCCTCAAGCGTCATGTATTTTGTTTTGTTAAGATTTATAAACAACATATCAACTGAAATCAAACTAGTTTTTTTAGAAGAATTTCTTTTTTTGAGTCACAGATAAAGTTAATTATTTCCTCTGTAACAGCACGGTATCATCAGCAAACCAAACCTTTTAAATGTGTGTGTGTGTGAACAAAGCTAAACACGATCCATCATTCGTTAACAGGTGGTGTGTTTTATTCCCAGGTTCCCAGCAGCCTGCACTGCCTAAAGGCGGCTACATGCGCTCTCCCTCTTGGACACGCTGCGGCAAAGCAGAACTTCCACGGGAGCGAAAACACCACAGTGACTCAGACACCGCAGAGCCCTTAATGAAGCTGGAAAGGCCAAAGCAGCCGTGATCAAACGACCCGGCAGCACAGAGAGAAAAAAGGCCGGTGTATGAGAACACAAAGCGGACCAAGAGGCCTCACTTAACGCTCCATGGTGCTGCACGTTCAGGCTGAACTCTGGACACTGTGCTCTTCAGTTTTTAAGATGTGCAATATACACAATCTGATTTCTTTCTTTTGTTTTTTCTCAAACTCAGAAATAAACTAATGTTTTAATTGCAAATGAAATTAAATATGTTTTAGATTCACTTATTTTGAAAAACAAACAGGGTACGGGGTCATCAGAGTAAGAAATGGAATGAGATGCAGTTTGAAGAAAAAACACAAGTCTTTTAATTCAGTAAGTTTACTATCATTCTGATGACAGGTAGTGTGTGTGTCTGTGTGTGTGTTTAATTCACCTCTGTTTCCATCTCTGTGAGAAATTTGCTGTTATTTAAATAATCCATAAGAATTTTGCACTTATATTACCGTATTTTCTGCCGTGATTTTTGGGATATGATTCAGATGACTGTAATGATGAAGAAACCAAGTGGCAGCTATTTGCAATCGTTTCCATAAAATCTCTTTTTTTTTCTTAATACATTTCAAATAATAAATATAATCCAAAGTACAAGACGTGCAAATGTAGCTAAATTTAAAAAAAAAACTCTGGTTAGTTTGATTTGCATGAAAACCAAAGCAAAGTGCCAAAACTTTATTATTTGATCCCTGGAATTAACTGATGAATGATTTCTCATCAAAATAAAAAGCTGTGCACTTGATTTATTTATTATGAAACATCTTGTGTCTCTAACTGGAGTGCCGAAAACACTGAATGCTGTGACGTGATGAACTGAAAGTGAAATAAAGATGGTTGAAGATTAAATTAAGTGAAAAAAAATCTGAGTCTGAATTGTATTATTTTTGGAAGGTGTATTTCTAGTTTGTCACATAAAAAGATTTTCTAATAAGATTCATCTTGATCATTATTTATTTACATTTTGTGTCGTCTTCTGAACCGCCCAACCCTAACGAAATTAAACCCACGCATACACTGGGAGAACATGCAAACTCCACACAGAAAGGCCAATGTTCCAAGCCTCACCCAACCCGGTACTCGAACCCCCGTCCTTTCTGCGAGACCACTGTGCTAATCATTGCGCCACCCACCTTACATTTTAATTATAATTGAAGATACAAAAATAAACCCTATAAATGATGTAGCATTTAATTACTGCTGAAAATGCTAAAAATATTTTTGCAAAAAGCAAAGCCATCAATTTACAAGTCGATCTATGTTCCCACCCTCACCTATGGTCACCAGCTGTGGGTGGTGACCGAAAGAATGAGATTGTGGATACAAGTGGCCGAAATGAGATTCCTCCACAGGATGGCTGGGCTTTCACTCAGAGATCGGGTGAAGAGCTCTGCCATCCGGGAGGAGCTTGGTGTCGAGCCGCTCCGCCAGATGGGTTGGTTTGGTCAGGATACCTCCCGAGTGCCTCGCCAGTGAGTTGTTTTGGGCACATCCCACCAGGAGGAGACCAAGAGGCAGACCCTGTACCCGCTGAAGAGACTGTGTCTCACAGCTGGCCAGGAAACAATTCTGGATCCTTCCGGGTGAGCTGGAGGATGTAGCTAGGGTGAGAGAAGCCTGGGCTTCCTGTCTGAGGCTGTTGCCCCCGCAACCCGGCCCTGGATAAGCGGAAGACGATGGAATGGAATTTTTTTTTCAAAAAGCTGAGATGGCTGCAGCTACAGTTCATTTAGTTTTAGATCGGTACACATTTGCGGTCACATTTATCTGGTAAATTGCAGGACCCTTATATTGTTTTGGGTCAGACTAATTTAATATTTTTGAGTTTTGCAGGAGCTCCAGTCCCTCAGCTGAAGGATCATCAGACGACCACAGGATGGAGCTACCTCATAAGACCTCTCACCTCTTTTCGGGTGAAATTAGTTTGTTAGGTTGGATTCTTCCCATCGGTGCATAGATGTAAATATTTATAGCAGGCCACAAAACTCTCAGCTCAAAACTACCTTGGTTCTTCTCACACTTGTGTGTCCCCCGCAAATTTAATTTCAAACTCCTCATTTGATCAGAGCTCTGGAAAAGGACGAGGTCCTAGAAGCTCTACCATGTCACGCCTGTTAAGCTTCTCGGTTTCTAAAAGACGTTTTGCAACCTGTGTGTCAGAAGTAAAGAAAAAATATAATCAAATGAATCCTAACACAGTTTTTATCAGTCACTTTGGTGCATTTCTCACATTTGATCAACAAAATCAGCTGAATCGTCTCCAATATGAGGTCACTTTCACAAAGTTAATAGTTTATTCTTCAAATTCAGTTTTACGTCAATAAAAGGTTGGTATCATTAAAATTAATATCTAATTGTTGTGCAAAAATTAACAGTGTTTGTAAAAAATAAACCAAAGTGACTGAAAAAAAAAACATTAAAAGTGCATTTTTTCAAGTTCGTACCTTTTCTACCATTTCTTTCTTATCAACAATAAGCTGATGCGTTCGCTGAAAGGCAGAATCGATTAGCGAGCGAACCTCCTGATCGATGATTTGGGCCGAGGATTCGCTGTATGGCTTCTCGCTCATTGTGCTTTCTGGGTGAGGCAGCTCAAAAGAAACCTGGCCCACCGCTTCACTCATTCCAAACTGCACAACCTGAAGGGAAACCAAACAGGTGTAAACAGGAAATTCAACACTAGTTATCTACCTGATGAGGCGTCTTAACTAAAGACCTCCTTCTGCCCGACATCAAAAACTACATGAAGAAGGAATGTTTGAGATCTAAATGGGCCCCATGACAGACAGAGTGTACCCTGCCCCTCGCCTCGAATCAGCCGGGATGGGGTTCGTCACTCCTGCAGCCCCAACAGACTGACTGACTGAGATCTAAATGAAGCAGACGTATGTGAGGGCTTTAAATTTTGTGACTCTAACCCAGGGGTGGGCAAACGTTTTGACTCACGGGCCACGAGTTCTAACATTGACAAGCGGGCCGGAACTGGGGGGGTCCACAAAAGAAAAATATCTTCTTACTACTTTAATTATTATAAACTTTGGGCAAAATACGCACCAAAATGCAGAAAAAATACAAAGTACTTATTTTTCAAAAAAGTTCTGGAGGGGTTCCCCCCCTTTTGGAAATCCTGGATTTGCCCGTGGGAACAGGAGCAGATGGATGGCATGCTCTGGTAACTTCTAGGTTTGACCGATAGAATGGCGCTAGATTTTAAACAAGCGTTAAATGTTACATCAAGAGCGTTAAATTTCAAATCTATCGGCTCTAGGTCTGAAATCTAGTGCGATAGTGCTTAAAAACGTGCATTTAGCAACGCTAGGTTTGAAATGTAAGCACTTGATGTAACATTTTTCTTGTTTTAACATCTAACACGTTTGTTTACGTGTGTGTATTGGACCCGATGGCTTTCCATTTCTGTGCACACTGATTTTTTTGAAGGTGTGCCTCAAGGTGACACACACATTTTAAAGGGAGCAGTGTTGTTGTATTTTTGGCACCATCAAGTGACAAACATTAGAATTGCAGGAAAAATTAAACTAACAAGATTTATTTATTTCTAGTTCGGCGGGCCGGATTAAAATGTTTAACGGGCCACATGTGGCCCGCGGGCCGAAGTTTGCACATGCCTGCTTTAACCTTTGTGTGCATAACTTCAAAAAACCTAATCAGTTTATCTATAGTTGGTTGTGAGTAACCATAGTTTCATTAAAATCCCTTCACTGGATCGGAAACTATCGTGTTCATAAAAGTGTTTGGAAAGCACAAATGAATGGGTGGCCAGAGAGTCTTGTGCACATACCATAGTTCATTTGGGGAGATTACCTGGGCGTAGGCAGACAGGGTGACCTTCCTGAGGTCATCTTGTGCCCCAGTGGTGATTTGTTGAAAGAAAACCTGTTCAGCGGCTCGACCACCCAACATCACACACATCCTGTCAAACAGCTGCTCCTGGGTGAACAGATGCTGCTCTTTAGATAAGTATTGTACGTAACCTAAACTTTTCCCTCGAGGAACAATAGAAACCTAGAAGAAAAAAAGTATAACAATAAACGTAACTCAAAGAAGGTGTAAAAGAGATAATGTGTAGTAAGTAATACCATGAAAAGTGGATCAGCATGCTCCAGAAACCAACTAACAACAGCATGACCGGCTTCATGGTATGCCAAGGTGGTCTTATCTGGAAGCTGTAGAACCTGCGTCTTCTTTTCAAGACCTCAAACCAAAGCAGATGTATTAGATGAGTTGATTGGTTGAAATGTGCGAAGAGGAAGATTCATAAAAGCCTCTTTTTATAGTTTAAAGAGGGGGTATTGTGCTTTCGTAAAGTTAAACATGGTACCTTTAGTTCACGGAAAAGTGAACCCGTATCTTTTAAAAAGGAAAATTTATAATCTTGTAGTCAAATAATTATGTCTTCTTCTTCTTTCGGCATTTCCCTTCAGGGGTCGCCACAGCAAGTCAGTTTCTTCCATCTAACCCTATCTTCTACATCTTCTTCAGTCCCACCAACTATCTTCATGTCTTCCTTCACTGTATCCATGAACCTCCTCTTTGGTCTTCCTCTAGTCCTCTTTCCTGGTGGTTCCAAACCCAGCATCCTTCTTCCGATGCACTCTCTCTCTCCTCTGCACATGTCCAAACCATCTCAGTCTAGCCTCTTTGACTTTTATCTCTAAAACCTCTAACATGGGCTTTTCCTTCCATATAAAAAGCAAGTAAAACTTCATTTTAAAATATATTATAGGGTGTCATCTTTACCTCCAACGATTCTTTCAACTGCTTGCTCAAAGTGCATGGAAGCAACGTGTTGACTAGAGTGTCGTGCAGCTTTCAGAGCAGCTTCATTACAAACATTTGAAATATCAGCTCCTGTTCAAAGACACATGATACACAACTTAGACTGGGAATGCAACCACAACTAAATATATATGAGATCTTATTGTCTTGATATTTAAATCCACACGTACTCAGATCAGAATTTTAAATGTGATTATCTGATATTTTGATTTGTAAGATCAAACATCGCGAGGTCTCACCAGTAAAACCCGGAGTTAAAACAGCTAATTTCTTAGACAAGGCTTTCACATCTAGAGTGGGGTCCAGCTTCAGTGGTCTCAGATGTACCTTAAAGATCGATGCCCTGTCTTTTAAATCTGGGAGCCCTTTGAGGATAAAAAGAAAAACAAGAGTTAAGAATGGTTAAAAAAGTAGCATCACTTTACTCATAAAATCATTCAATTAAAAACGGAAAATTGGCAACTTGTCACATAATATTAATTTAAGTACATGTGAAATGTTAAAAAAAATGTATGTTAGTATGATCCCCTCACCTGCCACCTGAGGGAGCCCTGGACCTACCTCACTCTCCTGAATTTCAGCCTGATCCCAAACACCTGTGGTCATTGGCCAGATGCTAATCATCCGTGCGTCGTTAGCCTGATGCCTATTTAAAGGCCTATTTAAAGGAAGTTAGAGAAGTCAATTTGTTGAGGAGGATTTGAGTTACTTGGGAATCAGTAGATGGCGGTAATGCACCTGTACAGGTGCTTAGCGCCTTTAAATGGAAAAGAAAACGTCAGGGAAGACCCCTGACTTCATCGTCAGGTCATCACCAACCCTCCCAGCTAGGTCTGTCTGACCAGGCTTATATTCTTGAACACTCAGTTATATAAAAATTTTAACTTTGATCAAGAAGACATTCCTTTGTGTTAATCCTGTGCCTTTGCCTTACAGCCTTGCCGGACTTCTGTTACTAAATTTAGTTTTTGTCCTGCATTTGGATCCTCCTTCTACATTATAACAATTAATTATCTCAATCCTATAGAAATTTTTTAATGAAATTCTGTCAACTCCGAGGCAAAATCTAACATTAATACAAGACGACAACAATCGTAGTCCAATCAAAAAGAGACATTTTAACATGAAAAAGCTTAAATATCAGCTCAAATTAATGAGCTGTGACTTTTGAAGTCGACCACAGGATGGAGCTATCTAATAGCTTCATCCTGGTCAAACAAGTAAAAAATCAACACCAGTTCATTTATAGTTGGTATTGAGTGACTGGGCAGTTTCATTAAAATCATTTCAGAGGATTGGGAGATAACGTGTTCACAAAAGTGTAACAGAAGCCTGAACAGACACACAGACGGAAATTCTGTGGGCGGAAGTTTAGAAAACAGACGTCTCATCAGTCACGTCGGCTCTTCGTTATCTAATTTTTCTTTCTCAAAGCAACAGGCGTCTCATTGTAACCCTGCCCTGCATACCAGCCCCACACTGCAGCCGCCTAGCAAATTAGATCTTAACAAGCAGAAGAAACAATCAACCATTTTAAACCAAAGATTAAAGTACACACAGTAAAATGAAAGAAAAGAAAATCTAATTGTCACAGAAAACAGACCGAGTTTATCACCTCATCAAAAGCACAGCCCAGGAAGAAATGATGTGCAGGTCTTTGTGCACATTAAATCTAGAGAATGACTCTGTGTAACGTCTCTATGCAGAGTTCATTAACACAGAATCACCAATACATTTGATACTAAAATTCTGATTAATGAGAAAATGCAGCAGTTGAAAGAAAAAATACAACAATCTTCGACATTAAAAAGTCGAGTAACGCAGAAAGTGTGACTTAAATCACTGCTTCACCTATGTATATGTGGCGATCAAAGCGTCCAGGCCTCATTAAAGCTGGATCCAGAACATCAGCTCGATTAGTTCCGGCTAAAACAACTACATTAGAGCTGCTATTAAAACCTGTAATGAGAAAAACATTAGTCACTCAGGGTTTGTGATGATTACAATTAGAAAGATAAGCAGCCAGAAACACACAACGTACCATCCATTTCCACCAGAAGCTGGTTCAGGGTGTTTTCTTGTTCGCTCAGATCGCTTGTATTTGCACGGCCTCTCTTCTTACCGACCGCATCAATCTCATCGATGAAAACAATACACGGGGCATTTTTTCGGGCCATCGCAAACGTATTTCTGATCTTAAAAAGTAAAGAAAAAGTACATGTGATTTTCAGTTTTCTATACTGAACAAAAACAAAAATGCCAACACTCGTTTTTAAAAAATTATCTCAAATGTCAAAAACTTTTTTGACACACACGCAATGACCATTTCCCTTAAACATTGTTCCCAAATCTAAGTCTGTAACACCGAGCCCTTTCTCCTGTGCAGACTGTGGTGGAAACAATTCATGTTCATGTGCTCCCGTCACCTGAGGCCTCATCTATCAAGAGTTTTTTTTGACAATATTTGTGGGTACGCTGACTTCTACATAAATCGACCAATTTTCATGAAGATGAAGGAGTGTATAAACTACAATGTAACTCCAAGCAAAGTCAGGAGCAGTAATTTAAAGCTGTAAATTATGGCTTTGAAGTCTAACCTTTTCTTTTTTATTTCAGTGACAGATCAGTGAGTGCCACTCCAAGAGTTGCATTTGTGACCGCCTCCCACTTCTGTCTCTCACTTGCTGGAGACGCGACCACAGCTGCACAATGACAATACATTACTTTGGGCATGAGTAATGACAGGTGGCATCTGTTAATTTGAGGACAATTTCAAATACATCAGATCATTTGTATGATCCATATTTGGATTTCTAGAGGCATTGTCACGGCAGGACAGATTTCAAATCGATTTACGCCTGAGATTTGTCGCAGGTGTGATCTCAAAAGCTTGAGTTGTGTAAAGATACAGTAGTTAAGGAAGTTTTTTATAAAAGTATTTCTAATTGAGGTTCCAGATGCTTAGCCGAGAACTGCATTCTGTTCTCTCCTCCCACTGCACTGGGTTATCTGCTAAAGCCAAATAAACCAATACAATTCTCTAAAAGCATTTTTCTGTTCATTTGGAAAAACTTTGAGACCTTTGAGTTTATCTCCTAGAAAATTGGAGCAAAAATAAAGTGTTGTGTTCATATATTCTTTATAGATACAATTATATAGATTCATACGAACCCTCGCCGGACCAACACCAACAAAAACTTCCTGAAACTCTGAACCGTTGACTGTAATAAACGGGACATCGGCCTCTCCTGCTGTTGCTTTCGCTAGCAAAGTTTTTCCAGTTCCAGGTGGACCTGAAAGCAATGCTCCCTGAGAACACAAAACGGGATGGGTATCAAAAAGATTTTTGTTGATGCTGCTATTTGATCTCTCAGCTTCCTGACCGACACTTTTTTGTGCGGAAAAGACAAACCTTTTCATTTAAATTGAATTGAATATACTTTATTAATACCAAAGGGAAATTTGAGTGCTGCAGTGTAAACACCAGGTGTTTAACACATCGATACCCCTTTACCCCTATTCACCGGCATCCCAGTCCGGTCGCACTGTGTCCAACCTGGCAACCCAAAAGCTGGAATTCAGAATGGGTCCACGAAGCCAGGCCGCAGTGAAGAACACCAAACTGCCTCGGTGTATTTTACACAGTCTAAGTGTACAACGCCTCAAGCTCTTCAAGCGAGCAACCGGACATTTCCATGGAAACCGCTAAAACACCGGGCCTGAAGCACCTCCTCTAGACCGTCTCCTTCTCTGCACCTCCTCCAGATCGACTCTTTCTCCTCAGCTCCCCCGGGACCAAACCATGGCTGGGGGAGTTGCAACTCCTCCAGCCACACACGGATGTACCTCCAAGAGCCAGCAGCTGGTCGCGCACATCAACATGCATGTCAACGGCAGAATGACTCCATAACCAGCTAGCCGTTGGGAGCTAGCCGGACGATTTACAGCAATTCGAAACAGAACATTTTAATTTAATGCGGTTTGACTGTTTAACTCTATTCTCTGACATTCTGTGGCTACTTTGGAAAGAGTTTCTCTCAAAGGTCAATGCTTTTTAATAGTTTTTATTTTGGTGCATTTACACAAAAATGGACCAAGCGTGAGCGTGTGGCAAAAAAACCCCTCCCTGCCTACAACAGAAAGGGGGCATGACGGAGATCAAAAGATGGAGGGAAGAACTTCTTGGTGTTTGAAGAATATCCAGAGACTTGTTCGGTAAGTTATAGAAAACCACCTCAGAAATGCTTTTAAAGAAGCCCTTCCTTCTTTAATAAAATGGATTTATACATCATTAAAATTTTATACAAACCTTAGGAATTTTGGCCCCCAGGCTGTGATACTGATGAGGATTCTTCAAGAAGTTGACAAACTCTAATATTTCAGTTTTGGCCTCTTCACATCCTGCAACGTCTTTAAAACGGATGTTTATGTTGTCTTTTATTAACTTGGCTTTAGTTCCACTCATGTTTAGGGGGCTTCCTTTAATCCCAGCCCCCCGTACTCCGACCATTGGTCCCTGGTGAGTGATGAAAAGTAAAAACCCAACTAGGAGCAAGGTTGGGAGGACAGTTAAAAAGATTGTCCTGTCAGTGGGAGAAAACGAGCTTTAATTTAGGCAACACTCCACAGGAAGTTTTGTTAATGAGTCACATCTCTCACCCGTCTGATTGGCTGCTGTATACAACAGGTATTCTGTGTATGGAGTTGAGGCCTGTTTCCTGCTCAGCCATCTCCAAGTTACGCTCAAACGAGTCCACGCTGCCGATATTAAACCACAAATAATTCTGAAAAACAACAAATAAGACACTGCTTTGACTTGATCACGTCTTTCAGTGGCCTGAGTGTTTCCGCAGCTGCACTGCCGTCCCTCTGGGGAAAGAAAGAGGACATAATGTGACAACAATCCTGTCACACTGACCACTTCTGATGGGTTCACATCGTAGGCAGGAAACGCTTTGACATACTTTTTGTTGACAACCTCCATGTGACCGACCTGTGAACATGGAAAACAGCAGAATGTAAAAAATATATCAGAACAGTTTAAAAAACATCTAGAATTAAAGCGTTTCCCTTTCTTACCAAACCTTTACTCAAATAGTTGTGCACAAAATCCTTCCAGGAAATCTGAACTCCAGTTTCTCTGAAGTGAAAGTAGAAAAAAGCCGTGGTCATGCCTGCCATGCCAACTGTCAGGTTTTGTATTTTGCTTTTACTCCTGAAAAAATCCTCCTAAGGGAAGAAAAAGGGTTTTTGTTCAAAAGAAAATGCTGATAAAGACGGATCATTTGAGCGTTTACCAACTGGAAGTTGGAATCTTAACACTCGGACCGCCGAGTTCTAAACCTACCTGTGAGCGCCATGACCGTCAATGTGACGCAAATGTAATTATTCATGCTTTGCGCTGCTTTATTTAATAAATAAACTTTTAAACAACTCAATTTTTAAAGTAATAATAATGATAAAATGTTAAATATTTTAAAAACCTAGAACAAAAAAGCAAACATCAATGTAAAATGATCCAATTCGTCAGTAGCCTAATTTTTTTCACATTTTGCGCTGCTGCTTTAAAAAATTTCCTCGTTAAAAATTGGCTATATTCCAATATGTTAACCCGAACTTTCAAGACTTATCTAGAAAACATGGCCGACTTTATTCAGACTCTCTTCATGGTGTCTCTTCAAAATTATCTCACTCAACCTTTCTAAAATGTTTCTGTAATGGTGTGTCTCTCTCCACAAATATAAACACACACACACAAACACTTATGTGTAGCCAGAGCAATGTGTTTGTTGCCATAGCAACAACTTCCAATGCCCGCTTCCTCTCAGCTGCTGCGGGGCACAGAAGGTTAGAGGAGATAAAATGCTTATAAATTTTGAAATGTTCACTTTTAGAACACAAAAAACTACATGCTAAGACATGTTCATAATAAAAGTCATAAAAGATCAGGCTCCTAGGTTGTGTTTTATTTATTGTAATTACCATATTAAAGAGACGTGGAGTCATATTGACGGCTGTGGCGGTCGTAGTGTTAAATTTAACCCCAGAATAAACAACGCCATTGAGACCAAATGTACATAATAAAAGCCTGAACTTCTTTCTTTTTACACCTGAAAGCGTGTCCACCAGTGAGACTGTGCTTTTCTTTTTTTTTTTTCCTCTTTGACCTCCATCTTCACCTGGTTCTCCTCCTTGCCCTCCAGGTGAATCAGAGTCTTTCATGTTTTTATCTAAAACGGGACAAAAGATAAAACAGTAAGAAAAGATTTAGAGCAACTAAAAATACTATCAGACTTATTTAAGACACAATAAGGATCATTTATCTTAGAAATTTAAATGGAAGATTTTCTTTCTTTTTCTTTATTTTGAACATGTGTATGTGTCACAATCGCCCTTTGGAACATTTCTTCACTCTGAATCTGGCCCACTGTCTCTTCTACACACCTGGTCATAGATGTCTCACCTGTGTCTGGTCTTCCCCCTGGTTATTTAAACCCTGGTGTTCATTATTGTCCACTGTGCTACTGCTCTACTCTCCTCCTGCGGCCATGATGGCATCCCCTCCAAGTCGTCTTCCAAACTGCACATGTCTACCCCTCTTCCCTAACCCAGATTACCCACAATAGGAGGCGATAGCTCAGTGGTAGAACATTCGCCCTTGAACTGGAAGTTTTCCAGAAGTTTGCAGAATGGAATCCCACTGAGCTCATGTCTAGGTGTCCTTGGGAAAGACACCTAACCCCCTGTTTATCCCATCATTGGTGCACCCCTGGCAGCCTGCTGTGGTGCAATGCAGCACACAAATTTCCTGACGTGGAATCACTACGGTATACTTCTTCTTCTAAAGTGCTTAAAACTGGCCGTGCATTTGGGTCCTAACATTTCCACTTTCATTATCTCATAAAAAATGTGGCAAACAGTTGCTCCAACAAAAAAATTTCTGACTTTTACTCAGACAATTTTAAAGAGATATACAAACTACTTTACGTACTGTTTGGTTGTTTATTTGTGCAAAAAGACTTTTTAAAGCAGAAACTGTGACGATATAAGCCTTCATGTCTCCTCTGGATGGACGCTGTTCTCTGGAAGAAAAAATATCAAATTTATACAGTATTTATCTATTAAAAAATAAAGATTTGTAAACAATATTTATGCAGACTATGTGTTCAAGTCAAGAGCTTTCAGCAAAGAAAGAGTTAAAAAAAAAAAAGAAGCTAAAAACAGTTGAAAAACTATTGCAAAAAATAAAAAAAACAAGGGTTTAAAAATAGTTTTAAAAACTTATACAAATGAAATAAATTAAAATAAATAAATAAATAATAATAATAAAATACATATAAAATAAATATTTTTTTTATTAAAAGAATAAAAACTAAATGAGGAAAGAAAAAAAAAGTAAAAAACAAATATATTCATATTAAAAAATATTAAAAATAAATTAAGAGTTACTCATGAAGTGTGGATTAATTTAATTACCGGTAATCTTAATTTTAATCCATTTATATTTGTATTAATGAATCTAAACAGAAAAGTTTGAACACCTTGAAAAATGTATAAAACAGTAATAAAATTATTTAAGAATCTAAACTATAACATTTTAGATATATTTTTCTTTCTTAAATATTTAATTCCATAGTTTTAAAGTCTTTAGTATAAATCTACTGTTTTTATTTCCCATGACTTTTATTAATCAGTATGTGTGTCATTAATAACTTTCCAATTTTTAGAGAAACATATTCAAAATAATGATTAAATATATTTTAATTATCTTACCAGAATAAAATCACATCTGCTAAAAGAGGTTGAAAATGTTTTAAAGTCTTTTCTCCAGGTTCCAATTCTTTTCATGTGGTTCCAAAGATGTGATGTGGTCTTAAAGAAATCCATCTGGATGTGAAGATCAGTCTGTGTTTGTCTTAAATTAATCTGGATTCCTCTGATTGGATCAAACAGACACAAAATTTTACTTTTCCTCTTCTGATTGGATGACACCAAAAAGACCAAAAAAAAAATCCACCAATCCTACTTTTAATGTATTTGATTTTTTTTAGTTAAAGTAAGAACAGTAAAGTCAGAAAACATATCAATTTAAAATATTACATTTCATAATGTGGAAAAAAAATTAAAAAGTGCAGATCATTCTGTCAAGCTCACGTTTCCAAGCAACAAAAAAGCGAGACTTCTGTTACCACAATAAAAGCACCGAAAATTGATTCGATTTTGTTGCTTGATCCTAATGATTTAAGATTAAAATTTTGCTTCTACATATAAAAAAATGCACGAAATTGAAACGTTTCTGTATTTTTACAACATTTTTTAGAACTAGAAAATAAAAGGTGCTTGATCCCTGTCTTTCCATCTCGTTCATCGATCTCTAATGTCTTTTCATTTTGTTTTTTATACCTCTAGTTCAGGGCTGGGCAAATCCGGTCATCAAGGGCCGGTGTCCTGAAGGTTTTCATTGTGTTCCTGGTTCAATACAGCTGATGCACAAAAAGTGAAATCAACAGCCAATAAAATTTGGCTAAGTGACCCAATTAACAGGATTAGGTGTGAAGGTGTAAGAAAATATGGAAAACCTCCAGGACACCGGCCCTCGAGGACCGGATTTGCCCACCCCTGCTCTAGTTGGTACAGTATGACTCACATGTTGTCCACCTCTCTCTTCCTCCTCCTTAGGAGAGAGTTCTGTTTCAGATTCCTGATGAATCCTCTGTGTTCCCGCCCCAGACCGAGGAGGTCTCTGTGTTTGATCTACCATCCCGTTTCCTTCAGGATGAAGAACATATACTGATTTTCTTCAGCAGAAAATTTGAAGATTTTCTAGCTGTAGAGTAGAATAAGCCAATATTTAATTAACAGTCTGCTTCTCCCGGGGGCGGGATCTCTCCTTCATGTGGATCCCCGTGAAGTTTCTCTTTCCCCCCTGCTGGGTTGCTTGGAGTTTTTCCTCATGTAAATGAGGGTCTAAAGGCAGGAACGTGATGACATTGTTAAGCTAGCTTCTTTTAGACTAAACTATCATTTAATTAGAAGAAATAAAAAATGATTTCTCAACAGAAGAAGCAGAAATGACCACCAGTTTATTTATGAATTCCATATTCACAAGTTTAAAGACTTTATTCATGCACTACGTCACCATTTTAAACATGTTTAATTTTAACACCACTTGTATTTATAAGGACTTCAGAACAAATACTGGAGGTCACAAGCTTTCACTGCGCATACACACACACATACACAGTTTAGAAAAAGTCTTTTAAGTATTTTAAGACTAAAAGCATTAAGACGTTTGGATAACATTTAGGCACACAGTATCAGTATCTACTGCACAGCACAATACTGAAAAAACAAAGTAAAAAAAAATCACAGTTTTAAGCTGGCAACAACAATTAACATCTCTAGTTTACTCTTTAAATTGGAAGCATATGTCTTACATGTACCCTGTAATAACTGTGTTATTTGTAGTGTGTTTGAAAGCTGAAGAAAAATCTAAAAACTTAACAAGTCAGCTCATCCTGCTCAAAATCAGTTTTCCTCTATGGACTTTAAATATCTGTTTAAAACTATGTAAAAAAAGTTAAACAGATGAACAGATTATGACTCATCAGAGATTTAAGCGGATGAAGGAAAGTACAAACAATCATAATGAGCAACATAATGAACTGGGGCCTCATTTACTATCCATCCCACCCCAACCAGAGCTTTTAAGCTCCAAATATGGATGATGCCAATGATGTGATACAAAGTCGGTGGAGCCTGAAAATAGTCATGAACAATGGCAAGGGTTCGCAATGTCGCAGCCGTAGTGATGTCCTCTCACGAAAGAGTGGAAGGTGGTCACCACGGCAACTTTGTAATTGCTAAAATTATAGTGATGATGAGGACATAGGGTAACCACGCACCAGGAATCCATATCAATCCCTGGAGGCGGTTCACAGAATTCCAGATTAATTTCTAAAAATATTTTACAAATTATATTTGTTTAGGATGTAAAATATTTTGTAGAAATAGGTGTGTAACAACACACTGCACAGTGGCGCAGTGATTAGCACGACGACCTCACAGCAATAAGGTCAGGGAAAAAGACCCGGAGTGGGGACTTGAAATTAAACACTAGCTTTTCTGTGTGGTGTTTGCATGTTCTCCACATATATGCGTGGGTTTATCCGGGTACTCCGGTTTCCTCCCACCCCCAAAAACATGCATGCTAGGTTCATTGGTTGCTACTAAATTGCTCCTAGGAATGAGTGTGTGTGGCTCTGCAACAGACTGGCCAGGATAGAATACTGCGCCTTTAAGGGATAAGCGGTTCATATATAAACAAAACAGTCTTGAGTGTTTTCTAATTATTTCCGTTCTGCTCTTAACTCTTTATTTCACTGTTCTCAAGTCATTTCAGATTTCATCCACACGTCTTGTCACCACGTCTCAGTATTTGCATTCAGCTTCATAAATGAGACCCCTGAGAAACTGTAAGCAAATTTATAGTTTTTGTTTTGTTATGTAGAATCAAAGATAAAGAATTTATCATTAGGATTTAAAATGAAACCTCTCATTGATGCAGAGTTAATTGATTTTGTGCCTTCGTCGTTAGGTCATTTTTTTTTAAATAAATAAAGGTCAACATACGCATCATAATAAACCATGCAATATTACATTAAATTAATGACAATAATTTCTGTATGGCAGTATATATCTGTAGAAGTGCCATGCACACAGACACACACTTCTATGCAACATATTCCAATAGGAAGATAAAAATAAATGCTCACATTATTTTCCAGACAGGATTTTAAGTCGACTGTAACTTAAAGAAAAGAATCGACTTCGGAACAAACAGAAAAAAAAGACTGAACAAAGTCTGATGCTCAAACTTGTTCAGTCACAAGACAAAGTGCAAGATTCTGCGTTTTCTTCCAGCGTTTTCTTTCTTTTTTCCACACCTCATTCCTCGTCCTGCTTCCTCCCCGTCATACGTGCACATCGTGGACAAGTTGTGGAATTATCATAGTAACAATCTCTAAATGAATAAACAGTGAAAAAACAAACATGTTCACGTCATTTGGGAAGAATGTTATTCTAAAAGCAGCATGCAAAAATATTTGAAATGAATTGTGTATTTTAATCTAAATAAAGTCTATTTGCACAACTTTTCGAGTGATTTTCTGGTCACTAACCTGTGGAAAACAGCAGAGCAATCATGGCAAACCGAAGTGTGACTGTCAAAAGGAAACAAGATGTCTCCTTCTTTACAAAGCTCACAGACAAATCCTTTGGCCTGACAACGCTGCAAACAAACACACACACGGAGAGAAGAGAGACAGGAAGGTAGAGAACAATGATGCATGAAAGACATTTTAAAGTTGAAATTTACCTCACAGTCTAATTTAATGTGCTTTGCAAACGTGGTGTGGATCTCAGTGAGCGAACAGCTGAGTCGACCACTTGAGATATCGATCAGATCCTGTAGCGAGTACATGTCATCGTTTTCAACAAAGTGCTGCCGATCTTGTAGCTGGAGAGAAATAAAGTAGAAAAAGAAAAGTTCAGTGCAGCTCATTTTTCAGATGACGCCATGAAAAAAACTCATAAAAACATGAGATTTTCCTCCACTATCACCACTAGAGGGTAGAAAAAGTTTCAAAAAAAATCTTCCTGACAGTTCAATTCTTGAACTTTGTTCTGAACTGTCCAGAAGACTTTTTTGAAACTTTTTCTACTATGGATCACTCCTGGATTAATGAGGGACTACACAGACCACTAGAGGGTGCTGTTGCATCATCTCTCTGTGGTTTAATTTTCAGAATAAGAGTTTAATTTACAACATAAAGTTTAGATTTTCTGACCTGCAGCAGCAGCCGAGCTTCCATGGCTTCCTTACAAGTAATAAAATACGGTTTCATCAAGAGGATATCTTGACGAAGTTTCTGTGGAAAACAAAAAATATAAACTTCCATGTTTTTATTTAGAAATTCAAAAATGATAAAGTAATAAAGGTTGGATGGATTGATAAAAACATTCATGACAAGAGTGATCATAACTTTTTCAAATGACGTTTTTACGAGCATTAAAAACAAACCGACCCTGATTTCAACCAGTTCTTCCACAAAGTTGAACAGCAGTGGATTGATTTCTTTCAGCTTTAACACAGGTCGTGGCATCATGAGAGTCAGGTAACGCATGGACGAACGACAAACCTGAAAAAAATTTACACCGTCAACTTTTCATAATTATATAAGAACGTGTATGTCACAACTAATTCCAAAGAAAAGAACAAATGCACAGATAAAAAAAAGACAACATGATGATTACCATTCAGGAGGCAGACATTGTTTAGTATTCTAGACAAAAAGTTTTACATTCTCTAACTAATCTTGGGATTTGTAGTCTTTTAGATGTCCTCTGCATCTTACATCCTCTCAGTTGCTTGTACAAACTATACCACAAGATTATTTTTCTTCTCTATTCTTGTCAAATTTTCTCTTAAAACTGCCCAATCTTTGCAAATCAAATTGACTGTTTGAGCGAAAAAATCTGGATACATTATGGGAGCGTAAGGTTGTAAGCTTTATACTTAAGCAAACTTAAATATTGAGGTCGACAAGACCATAAATATTTAAGGAATTAAAATTAATTAAAAAAAAAGCATTTTTTTGGTGCATAAATATTGACCTTATTAACCCTTCTTATTGCTTTTATTTGAAATAAAAAAGAAGAATTAAATCCCCATTGTGGGACAAATAAAAGTTTTCTTGAACTTCTTGACACTTAATTACTGCACAGTAATTAAGGTGTGAGAATATGAGAGAAAATATATAAAAAAAAGTGACCTGTGATTTAGAGAAGTATTCACTTTGCACATTTTTTCTTTAAAAATTGATATAAAATTTTCAGATGATATCAATATCCATCAAAATGGATACCTATTGAACTTGACTTCGATTTATCCTAATGTTCATGTTTGCTGATATGCCTTAATCTAAAATAATATAGTTTGTTGATAATGTTTTGAAGTCAAGCCATACTTTTCATGCTATCAACTCATTTTAAACACCTTAAATTCACTCAAATGGAAAGAAAAAAAAAATTATTAAATTGACTAACAGTGGACTCAGGCTGTTCGTGTCACTGTAGTAAATCAAAGTTAATCATTACCTACTATAGATTAACTTGAAAAACAAATCCAAGATCAGCTTTCGTGTTGACTTATTTGTGTTCTGATTTTTACTCAATAAGATAATGAAATTAAGCTTAAACTCACACAGAACACTTGTCATAAAAAGTATCCATTCAGGCCTTGAAATGAAGTCTGATTATTATTTTCTTACTATTTTGTTTTGGTTTATTTGATATTTTTCCTTCTTTTTAACGTTCCTGCTGTAACTTATTTCCTCTGAGTGTTAATATTGTGCAGTGAAGAATCAGGCATCCCAAACATCCGCTCGGATCTTTATTTAATTTGGATTAAATAAACAAGTTAAGGAATTTGGGAGCAAAGAGGTCGCCTTTGAGTTGATCGTTGAATGAATCAGAAATGCTATTTTTAGATATTTTACTTATAACTTTTTTTATTATATTTAAACTATTTTCACATGTTAAAATAGTTTTGAATATTTTAAATATTTTGTTGCTTTATTTTCAGTTTTGTTTCCATATTTTCTGGACCATAAGACACTACTTTTACTCCATGTTTTGAACCATGAGACTTTTTCTCTTCCAACACTGGAGTATAAAAAAAAAATAGATAAAAAATTGATGCAGAGACGTATAAACATAATTGCACATAGAATCAGATTTAGGAACTACAATGTCGGGCAAACTTTGTGTGATAAAATAAAATTTTATAAATAAAATTTTTCATATCATTTATGTTAGAAATACTCTGTTGTTTTCTCTTAAAAACAAAAAGCATTGTAGTTTCTACAAAGTACATTTTCAAGTAAAAATAAAACAACAAAAAAAAAAAAACCACACCTTCCGTGGTTCAAACTCCCAGTTATGGATGACGCGAGCAGGGATGATGGCCGAGTCGTTCCAGTGACACGTACCGCAGTAGTACTGACCAGTGTAATCACACTGTCTGGCCTCGCTCGGTACACCTCCTGCAAGAAGTCGACAAAACAGTCACAAACCATCAACACCTTTTCAGATGTTTATTATCTTTGCAGATTAACCATTTGACGCAATGTTCAGAAATAGAAGAAAAAATAAATTCAAAAGTAATTCAATGAAGTTCATGTCTTTCGTTCCAGGTTAGAACAGTAAAGGGTTTCAAAATAAAAGCATTCGTATTGGTTTTGAAAAAGTGGTACTGGTGTGACTCAAAACCTTCACTGGATTACAAACATGAACTCACTTAGTGAAACAGGTGTCCGACATTCTGCACACCGATAGTCCTGCCGATCCAAACCTATTTCTGGACAGATGCTGAGCTCGTATTCCGACTGGTGGCTGACCTTAGACCTGACACATGGTTTTGTGATCAGGTTCATACACTTACTGTGGCAACGATAATAGCAACCTAAAAAAAAAAAGAAGTCATATGTGTATAGACGTTTTAACAGAGGTTGGAAACTTCCTGCTTCTTCCTTTCAACATAACGTGTCATATCATCTGTTTCTCTTATAAAGTCATCTTACAGATAATCTTCATTTCATGTTTACCTGTGCAGGTGTACCAGGTCTGGATTAATCCCCAGATGATCGTGCTACATTTGTCACAAGTCTGTTTCACGCTTTTGCTCTTTTCTTTAGAAAAACGGTGCTCCAGAACAATTCTCAAGTTCGGCTCGTCTTCCTCTGGGTCCTTTTAAAGAAAAAGAAACCAGAGATTTTTAGGCCGAACAGCCTCACGTTATTCACATTTTTTATATGATTTTCCAAAAACAGGTCGTTAGGTGGGATTTGTATAGATTTTTATAGCAGAGTTCAAAAGACTATATTTAACTTGCTGTTAGTAAAAATCAACTGAATAAGTTTCATAGAATATGAGAAATAATCTCAGGTCATGGAGGCGTAAACTTTCCTCTTTTTTACTCATTTTTTTAAAACAACTTTTCAAACGTACAAACTGGGGCTTTTGAGGAACAAAGACGTCTGGAAGAATTTCTCCTTTTTAACTTAGAAAAGGGAACAGCTCAGAGGGCAAAAATGTGATCTGCTGTTGTCATCACATGATGAAATTCATCCTGGTTCAATTTTTTTATCTTTTTTTTTTTTTTTTTTTACAGCAGCCGGTGGGAAATATTTTAAAGCTACACGTCTGTGTTTAATTTTATAAGTTGGGAAGAATTATTGGCAGCATTTTTATTAAATTCTAATCACTTTTGATCATCTAAAATGTTAGTTTTCAAAAAAATAAATGCAATTAAAAAAAGTTTGTCTGATTAGTTTGCGTTTTCGCTAAAATTGCAAAACAATAGGATTAAAATTTTGATCCATTTTCTGACCTTAAGTTCCTGGAGTTTTAGACGAAGGTGGATTAGTTTCACAACCGTGTCCTTCTGTCTCTCTGAATGTTCCGGTAACTCCAAAATCAGCTTCTTACATTCCTCTATGGCCAGTTTCAGCTGTTCAATGTCTGACGCCACGAAGGAGCCCTGAAACAGCAACAAATAGGACAAAAAAAAAAGTTCTGTTTACAAGTAAACAACTTCAATGTTTTGGTTTTTTAAAGTGAAAATAATTTAGATTCATTTAAAGGTTGAATCTCATCCCAAATCCTTTTTTTATTGTATCTTTGTGCACATAAACATCCATCATACAATACTTCAGAATGATACAGTTTTATAAAGCATTATAACAGATGAGGAAGTGCAAAATACTTGTTGTACAGCACTTTCCCTCGCCCATGGTTTGAAAGCACAGACTCTGTCCTCAGATGAAAGGGCAGAACTTTTTGTAACAGTCTCTTCAGTAGAATTCTTTTCATCACACAGGAATACAAACTAACAGCTTATAGATGATCAAAACTGTGTGGAAATGAGCTGAAGTGGATGGTTTCCATAGACGTGTTTATAAATAATAAAACACAACCATTATCATAAAATAACGAAGCACTTGAGCTGCGTATGATTAGCTAGCAGGAAATAACGCGTCACGTTTTCCTCTGTCTTTGTTTTTTAAAATAATTGTCATCAGTACTTCAAGAAGCTTAAACAATGTTATCTTGAAAATTTTTACAAAAGCATAAAATATTCATTTATTAAGTAAAAAAGGTGTTTGAATAAATAGTTTTATTCCATAAGTGACATGTTCAGACAATTTATTTTTCACAGTAACAAGATGTGTTTGTGCTGCGTCCTCTTCAGTCACACCAACTATCTTCATGTCTTCCTTCACTGTATCCATGAACCTCCTCTTTGGTCTTCATCTAGACCTCTTTCCTGGTGGTTCCAAACCCAGCATCCTTCTTCCGATGTACTCTCTCTCCTCTGCACATGTCCAAACCATCTCAGTCTGGCCTCTCTGAGTTTATCTCCAAAACCTCTAACATGTGCTGTTCCTCTGATCCTATCCATCCTGGTCACTCCCAGAGAGATCCTCAGCATCTTCATCTTTGCTACCTCCATCTCTGCTTCCTGTCTTTTCCTCAGTGCCACTGTCTCTAGACCAATCAGCATGGCCGGTCTCACCACGGTTTTGTTCACTTTCCCTTTCATTTTAGCTGAAACTCTTCAGGCACACAACAATCCGTTCCAATCTAGTGCAGTTTATTTTAAAATAAAATAAAGTTGACCACATGCGGTCGTCGCAGCCCTGTTCAACCTCATCTCGACAAGGCTGCATATCTCTACGGAAAACTAGAATCAGCAGGATGAGCAGCAAAAGTGGGCGGGTTACGCGTAAAATTACTCCTACTACGTAAAACGCATCATCTATGTAGAAACTGCTGGTATGTTGAGGATGACAGGGGCAGAAATACTGATACGATTTCTTAAAAAAAAAACCTAATTCATTCTCAAAACAAGCCCGAAGCATATCTTATAGAAAACTCTGAAAGGTTGATTTCACATGAAATGGGCCTTTTAATAAGAACAATAACAAGTTACTCACCACGGGTCTTGAGAAATGATCCTCGGCTAGACCGAGATCCATCGTCCGATCAGAACTGTTGGTTCTGATCCCAGAAAATAACTCTGGTCTCGCTTCTGAAAACAAACAAAAAGAGGAAACAATGATTGGTCAAAAACGTATTAGTTTACACTAATTTAACAAACATGAAGGTTACAGTCAGAAGGAGAGAAGAATAACATAACGATCATCAAAACTCACCTAACAACGTGTGACTAAAACACGCCTTCTTTGTCAATAAACCGCAGCTCACCTGCATGAATGAACTTTGAATTCATTCATTTTTATACCTTTGCAATGCTTTTTGCCTCCTTTCAGTTTCTGACACACTTAAAATATTATAACACAAACTTGTTTATTGGCCTATTTCACCGATTACATCACGCTCTCTTGTATAAGAACAAAAAATATGATCACGAGCAGCACTTTTTTTTTTTTTAATACAAAGTCTCATGAAGAATGAAATTATTTCTGTAAAACAGAAATGGGAAAAAATGGCTGAGAAGATTAATTAATCTAAACATATGGTGTTGAAATCATTTAAAATTTTAAAACAGTATTTTTGTGCAAATTGCAATAAAGTATAAAACATAAATAAATCAAACTGAACAACATAAAGTAATTTTAATAAGTGATTTACCTGCGTACACCTCCGACCAAAACATCTTGATACCAGAAGAAAAATGTGGATTAAAAAAGATCAAACAGCCAAAAGGTTGAAAATTTTGTTTCTTTAGTGTTTGAAATGAAACAAAATATATTTCTTGATTCCTAAATTTTAAAATGAAGGAAGTGTTACTAAAATACAGCTCATGTTTACTCAGAAACAGGATTTTCTCACTTCCTGTAACTAAAGCTTTAAGTTCACCTAAAAAGTCCAGCAGGATTTTCCTGCAGAATATTTTAACATGGACTTTTTTTTTAATTAGACATGAGTAGAAAATGTCTTTCAGCAAAAATATAAATCAATCAAACTTAAAAAGGGTAAAAAAAACCTGACCTTTTTTGTGCATGAGTGTGGTTATATAAAATCACACCAGTCAGTAATCCCTAAAATCACATGCTTTAAAAAGGACTGATTTTGTTGGAAACTGTAAGAATTACTAAATCCTTAAAGTAAATCTTTAAAAACCTTCCTGGAAAGGAATAAAAACGGTAGATTTGACGAATAAAATAAACTTAAAATTAATGCTTTTAGAAAATCTGAGGAAAGTTATTGCATTATGGTTGTTAAATAAAAATATGAAACAAAATTATTCAAAATTTAAAGCACTTTAAAAGCAAATTTCTCAACATTAAAAATAATTATAGAAACGATTCAATTTGAAAAATCAAACTTAGAACATAAAAGGGTTGGAAAAGAAATCTTTAGACACGTGCAAAGGAAAGAAATGACTAAAAAAAGAAGTGTAGACGGTAAAGAAAAGGGCCTGATTGTGGCTTTTTATGCTGATACCGTGCTCGTAAAAATACGGTAAATAAATTCAATCTTTTAGTTTGTAAATGAATTTAGGATTGCTATATTTGTTCCGTTCCGTCGTCTTCCGCTCATCCGGGGTCGGGTCACAGGGGCAACAGCCTCAGACACGGGAAGCGCATGCGTCTCTCTCCCCGGCTGCATCCTCCAGCTCACCCGGAAGGATCCAAAGTCGTTCCCCGGCCAGCTGTGGGACATAGTCTCTCCAGCAGGTCCAGAGTCTGCCTCTTGGTCTCCTCCCGGTGGGTGCACAAAACACCTCCTCCCGTGCACAAAACACCTCACCAGCGAGACGATTGGGGGGCATCCTGACCAGATGCCTAAACCACCCTATCTGGCTCCTTTTGATCTCGAGGAGGAGCGGCTCGGGACCGAGCTCCTCCGGGATGGCAGAGCTCCTCACCCGATCTCTAAGTGAGAGCCCAGCCACTCTGCGGAGGAAGCTCATTTTGGCCGCTTGTATCCGCAATCTCATTCTTTCGATCTTTTCATTCTTTGTTTTTCCTCTCTTTTAAAAGTCTGGGAGCTAAATGTTTGGGTCTTTTAAAGAGTTGTGCTTTTTAGAAATGATAAAGCCATAAAAAATAGAATTTGATTCCCTAGTTTTACCACTTTTTGGAAAGTTAATCATTTTATTTTCCACAATCTTAAGCAGATCTCTAATGTCTTAGACACCCTGACTGTCATACAATTATTTGTTCAATTCATCATCATTTTCCTTCAAATTTGCTGACGCAGGCTGAAATTAAAACCATACAGACTCAAACTGATATTACCACCATGCTGAGGGGGCGTGTTCCCTTCCTGTGATCCATCTTCTTCCTCTCCACGATCAAATGGGTTGAGGCGAGTTTGCCGGAAATGTGCGAGTCTCTCATCGTACTCCATTTCATTCCCTACATCTGACGAGGACAAAACACATTATAGAAAATATGATTAATGAATATTTATATCAACATGTCTCATGTGGTCACAGAAAAAAATATAAGCAAAAGGATCAGCTGTTTAGGACATACGTATGATTACAATACAGATCATTTTTATGCAAATATATCAGATGAATGCATCTGGTTGCATTTAGTGGAAAGGTGCACTCCACCTCAGTGCATTTAGTCACAGAAATAGAACATTGTGTCCCCCCCCCCACTGCATGATCTGCTCGCTACAACCAAAGCAAAGAACTCTCAGAGAATGCTGAGCAATAAGGACAACATCTCAGACTTTCACTGTCACACAAACAGCCTCGAACAGTCTGTACTGCCAACAGCAGTCAGAGTAGAGTGTTTGTGCTTAGACCGTTCAAATCCCACCGAGATGTCCCTAAAGCAGAATCTAACCCCCCAGGTGCTCCCACCATTGGTGACGTTGTGGCTGCCTGCTGTGGTGCGACGCAGCACAGTAATACCTCCATCGTGGGACTAATAAATAAATAAAATAAATAAATGAATTACTCTATTCATCCCTCACCGGGGAAATTTGTTTGCTGCACTCCTTACACAGCAGCAGGCTGCCCTTCAACGGCGCCAATGGTGGGAGAAGCGGGGCTTAGGTGTCTTCTCCAAGGACCCTAGACGTGCTCTCTGTGGGACGCGAACCCGCGAACTTCCGGTCCGCGGGCGAACGCTCTAACCACGCGGCCACCGTCTCCCCGTTAAAGGAATTCTTCTTCTCGATTTAAACATTGTGACAGTGTCGGCCTGTCTCACAGCCTCAGGTAGACCAGCAGGAAACCGGTCCTTAGATTTCTAGATGGTTCATAAAACACTAACATTTCACACTTAAACACAAGCAGAGCATCTTTAAAGTCTATCCTCTCAGAGATGCCAAGTTTTTGGTTTCACGAAGTGGGAGATTGGGGAGATGAAGGGGGGATTTGAGGAGGAGGGGGCTTCACATCCGCCAATGAACAAACACCCGCCATGACAGTTGGCGTAAAACGAACTGTTCAAAACATGAGAAAGCAGCTGGTAAATTGTGCATCTTACGTGTGTTACCACCTAGCGTTATGTATCAGTACGAAGAGGAATTACCACCAGTAATACACCCCTGTATTGCATGTTCACGTTTTGATTTGCGGCTCACACACTTAAGCTCTCACATGAACAAAGTTCCTGGATGTCCAACTTCTTCCATACGTTCACCAAAAACAATACTGGCAGTAGACAATGCAGATCGCTGCTAGCGGCTTTAAGATGCACAGCTGCAACATCAGGAGATGCCATGTGCTTAGCCTCATTATACCTAATCATGTTCATGGAATGCACTAGAGTGTTCATCATGTAGGAGTTTTATTAGCCTTGGCGGGTGAGCGTGAGATGCATCCTAATTGCGGATGTCTACCCTCCAGTAAAAATAATAATTTTTATAAAAATACAGTCAAAGTATAACTAAAAAATACACTTTTATTAACTACAGTCTCCTCGATAATTTGCTGTTTTTATAACATTTATTTTACATTTCTATTTTATTTCAATAATATATTCATTTAAAATAAAAATGACTCATTTTGTAGCAAAAATACAAACAATTGAAGCCATAAAGTGACAAAATAAACAATAAAAATAAAGCTCTGCTGCAAATTTATTTTTTAAAAGAACATTTTAAATGATTAAACCAAACTAATCAGTAGTTATTGTAGTAAATAGTGTTTGATGTGTTTTTAATAAGTTGTCAATATGATTAAAATAATTATTTTATTGTATTAATAAAAACTGGATCATGTTAGCATGTTGGCTAGCTACATAACAAGCCTAATGGGTGTTTTTTTATGCTAAAAGCTTTAATATTTTAGATTTTAATGGTTGAACACTTACCCCGTTTTTGTCAGAAGAAAAACCAGAAAATAATGTTATTAAATTTGTTTTTATGGTCTGTTAAAGAGAAAAAAACAGCTTCAATTTTTGATTCTCTGTCATTTAGCAGCAAAAACACATGTCAAGTCATGCTTTTAAAACGAGTTACTTCCGGTAATTATTTTCAGAATAAAATAACAATTAAAGAGAGAATTATTATTATTATTATTTTTTTTTTAATTATTTCCCTTCTGTTGTCTTCCTCTTATCTGGGGCTGAGTTGGCGGGGGCAACAGCCTCAATAAAAAAAAACAGGCTTCTCTCACCCTGGTTGCTTCCTACAGCTCACCCGGGAGGATCCTGAGGTCTTCCCTGTCCAGCTGTGAGACATAGTCTCTCCAGCCTGAAATACTTCACTTAGGAGGCGTTCTAACCAGATGCCCGAACCACTCCATCTGGCTTTTCTTGACCCAGAGGAGCAACAACTCTACTCCGTGCTCTTCCCAGATGGCAGAGCTCCTCACTCAATTACTAAGTGAGAGCCCATTTCAGGCACGTCTATCCGTGATCTTGTTGTTTCAGTGACCTTAAGTGAGAGCAGGAACATAGATCCTGGTTACCATGGTGAGGGTAGGAATGTAGATCCTGGTTACCATGGTGAGGGTAGGAATGTAGATCCTGGTTACCATGGTGAGGGTAGTAACATAGATCCTGGTTACCATGGTGAGGGTAGGAACGTAGATCCTGGTTACCATGGTGTGGGTAGGAACGTAGATGCTGGTTACCATGGTGAGGGTAGGAAGTAGATCCTGGTTACCATGGTGAGGGTAGGAATGTAGATCCTGGTTACCATGGTGAGGGTAAAAACGTAGATCCTGGTTACCATGGTGTGGGTAGGAACGTAGATGCTGGTTACCATGGTGAGGGTAGGAACGTAGATCCTGGTTACCATGGTCAGGGTAGGAACGTAGATCCTGGTTTCCATGGTGAGGGTAGGAACGTAGATCCTGGTTACCATGGTGAGGGTAGGAACGTAGATCCTGGTTTTCATGGTGAGGGTAGGAACGTAGATCATGGTTACCATGGTGAGGGTAAGAACGTAGATCATGGTTACCATGGTGAGGGTAAGAACGTAGATCCTAGTTACCATGGTGAGGGTAGGAACGTAGATCCTGGTTTTCATGGTGAGGGTAGGAACGTAGATCCTGGTTACCATGGTGAGGGTAGGAATGTAGATCCTGGTTACCATGGTGAGGGTAGGAACGTAGATCCTGGTTTTCATGGTGAGGGTAGGAACGTAGATCATGGTTACCATGGTGAGGGTAACGACGTAGATCATGGTTACCATGGTGAGGGTAGGAACGTAGATCCTGGTTACCATGGTGAGGGTAGGAACGTACATCCTGGTTACCGTGGTGAGGGTAGGAATGTAGATCCTGGTTACCATGGTGAGGGTAAGAACGTAGATCCTGATTACCATGGTGGGGGAAGGAACGTAGATCGTCTTGTAAACCGAGAGCTTTGCATCTTAGCTCACCTTTTTCTTCACCACAACAGATCCATGCAGCGTCCTTATTATTGCAGACACTGCACTGATCCGTCTGTCACAACGATTCCTGAGATTGAGAATTTAAAGACAGTATTTAGCAAGTTGTGGTTGAGCTGCTGCCCACGGAAAAAGTTTGCACAGGACTTCATCTAGTCCTTTCTTGAAAGGAGCAATTGGTTTTAAATAAAAGAACCCGACCACTGTAAAGCAGGTGAATCTCAGTGCAGCGAGGTCAGACTGTTTTCACAGAATGAAAGAAACGGTCTGATGTTTCAGGGTACAATCACATCTTTCCTATAAAACCAAATCTCCCTGAACTTTGTCTTCTATCTGCCTGGTTACCAACACAGACCATAAAGCTCTGGTCTGTGTTACCCTCCCTTATCGAGGTCTTTTATTGTTGATTCTTCACCAGGCTGTGGATTTGTGTAGTGGTTTGAAGGAAGGCCTCAGGCAATGGCCTCAGACGGGAAGCCCAGGCTTCTCTCACACCAGCTGCATCCTCCAACTCACCCTGAAGGATCCCAAGTCATTCCTCAGCTAGCTGTGAGACATAGTCTCTCCAGCGGGTCCAGGGTCTGCTTCTTGGTTTACTCCTAGTGGGACGTGCCCGAAACACCTCACCAGCAAGGCGCTCGGGGGACATTCTGACCAGATGCCTGAACCACCCCATCTGGCTTCTCTCGACCTGGAGGAAGAGCAGCTCAACACCGAGCTCCTCCCGGAAGGCAGAGTTCGTCACTCTATCTCTGAATGAGAGCCCAGCCACCCTGTGGAAGAAGTTCATTTTGGCCGCTTGTATCCGTGATCTCGTACTTTCGGTCACCACCCACAGCTGGTGACCATAGATGAGGGTGTGAATGTATATCGACTTGTAAATCGAGAGCTTTGCTTTTCGCCTCGGCTCTTTCTCTACCACCACGGATCGATGCAGCGTCCTAGTTATTATTGACGCCACACCGATCCACCTGTCGATCTCCCGCTCCATCCTTCCTCCACCCTTTTCCCACACTAAGCTTGTTCATGAGTATAAAAATGTTTGTTTTTTTTTTTTTTTTTGTGATACACTCCTGTTTTGTTTCTGCATCACTGTTCAACTTGAATGATTTAAAATCAGGTATAAGTTGAATGTCAAAGGATCAAACTTGAAGGACCTGTTGGGAAGTTTAAGATGTGATTTGGATCAACATTCAGAGTGCAGTGAACAGGGACGTCACATCATTTATAAACATTCATAATTGGATCCGTCACACATCCATTTAGTTCCTGTTTCCATTAATTCCCAAACTAAATTTAATCTTGTTTTGTGAACAAGCAAATAAAATGTGAGTGAAGGTTTTAACTTTTTGGAACAGACAAAATAGTAACTGAAGATTTTAAAAAGACGGTATTTGATTGCATGGGGTTATAATTTTAAATTTAAAGCATTTTTAGATAAATGTAGAACATTTTGTTAACTAAAAAAAAAATCTGATAAATACATTTATTAGTTTCACCAAAAAAAAAATCTTCAACTTTATATTTCAGCATGAAAAAATGTGTTTTATACTCGATAAAAAGTTTGAATAAATGTCATTTGTATAATCGACACACCAACGTTCATGAGGTGGATTTTGTTCCCATGTCTAAAACCACAATGTAACTCTTTCTTGTCATGTGCACCTTACATAAGACCAGGAAATGTTTGTTATGTACTTACAGCTCTTTATTTAAAACAAGCTAAAAAAAATACTAGTGTTTGCTTTGACCTGTGTGACTTAAAAAATGTGCTTCAGAATAACACTGATATTTTTTAAAAATTGTTATTTTATCCGGCTGCATGGTGGCACAGTGGGTGGCACAGTGGCTTTGCTGTGAGAAGGTCGTGGGTTTGAGTCCTGGGTGGAGATGAGGCTTGGATGACTGTCATTTCTGTGTGGAGTTTGCATGTTCTCTCCGTGTAAGTGTGGGTTTTCTCCAGGCACTCTAGTTTCCTCCCACCCTTCTAAAAAACATACATGTTAGGTTGATTAGCCATGACATGATTGCCTATAGGAATGTGTGTATATGGGTATGTGTGTGGCCCCGCAACAGAGTAGCGACCTGTTCAGCGTGTACCCTGCCTCTCACTTGAAATCAGCTGGGATAGATTCCCGCATCCCGTGTTACCCCAATCAGGATCACTGGCGGCACAGAAGACGATAAGAAAATATTTTCTTCTTTCATCTATTTTTTTATACCGACTGAGTTTCAAATTTGGTTTATATTAAAATATTAATCAAATAAATTTAAAGAGGGATTTCACGCAAAATCAATTTTTTGAATGTCATTCCAACATAGAAAAAATATTGCGTTCCGTGTTCGGACTATTTAAAGTCCAAGTAGTTCTTGTCCATGGATTTTGTTCTCTGCCACGCCCACATTGTAACATAAGCATGACGTGTTCTAGAGCAGGCGCTTTGCCATTTTTATGTAACTGTACCAAAACAGTAAATATAAATGAATATACGCTGTTTTTTTTAACTTGATGCTCTTTACTTTACAACCCATAAGCGAGGATCGAGAGGAGGAGGAAAATTCATTGTCAGAAATGGAAATGAAATTAAATAAATGGATTTATGAGCCTTTTTTGGGCAAATGTAACATTTTTGAGTTAACAAAGAATGTGTTATTCTAGATAAATCAGATTAAAAAATTGAATCCCTCAAGATCTCATCTCTTCTGGAAAATTCCCTCACTTCAAATTTGGTCCTTGCCCTAATTCAACACACCTAGTTCCAATTGCCTCTCCATGAAGTCTCCACCTTCATCTTGTCTTCTCCCTGGTTATCAGAATCAGAATCAGAATCAGAATGCTTTTATTGCCATTGTTATTTAATCCTTGGTGCACTTCACTCTGTTGTCAGATCATCTGCCCTGATTTAGCCATGATGGTGTCCCTCCACTAGGGATGGGAAATCCGACGCCTCGCGACTCATCGAGCAACTTCGAGCAACTGCAAAAAGTCGACACGAGGAGTCGGCACATCTGCAGGCTACGCATGCGTAGATGAAAAACAAACCCCAAGAAATAAAGAAAATCTACGCCTAAAGTTCTGTCTTACTAGAAGATGAAATGTGGGTTATTGTTGGGCAATTACTCTAGTTTTTTTTTAATCATGAAATGAGATTATTGCGTTAATCCGTTGCCATAGTAACAGTTACCTAAACAATCAAATCTCACCCTGTTACTAACAATGTAATAAAATGTTCAATAAAACACACACTGACCCACTGTTTGTCATTTGAGTAACTAGAGGACCTGCTGATAGCATCTTACGGAAGGGAAAATGAACACATTGATACAATTTAACATCGAGATGTTTGTGGGAGCGGGTAGTGGAAGATTTCAGAAAAATAGTTTGGTTTTTGGAGAGTGTGATATTTTCACTTGTGTCCAGTTGGATGTTCTCCAAATCAAAGTATAGAAAAAGTCTTTTTTGATATTTTAATCTAAAGCACTTTGTAATGTTTTGATAAGAGAAATACTGTATAAATTAAATTCCATTTGAGTCAACAATCTGTGACACAAGCAGCAACATTCAGGAAAGACGTAAGAGTCTCTGCGGCTCTAAAACAGCGCAAAAACTCAAACAGGACAATTGAAAATGTTTTTGTTATAGATTTTTATTTTAAATAAAATCTTTTCCACGGTGGTTGGCTTTAGTCTGCTCCTCTTCAGACAGACTACCTCTCCCGCTTTGGAGAAGACCCGCTCACAAGGCACCTGGGTCGCTGGCATGTGGAGATGATGCTTCACCGGTTTGGGCAGGTTTGGGTAAACTGTTGTCCTCGATGCCCAGAATGCGAGAGGGTCTTCTCCCCTGAAGAGGTAGACCTCTGATAGGCATCTCTGAACCACCACTGTGGCGTTCCCCGTCGCACACTGACTTCTCTGGGTTTCACCTAGAAAATAGAAGTTAGTAAAACCATGTAACATGAGAACATCGTTGATCAGATGAAAATACGTACCAACCCGGCTGTCCAGCAGGTCCCACAAATTGTCATTCTCCGGTGAAGATGACGCTCCCGGTTAGGACTATTAAAACAGAATTGGTTCTCCCTTCATTTACTCTTCCTCTCGATCCAACTTACACACAGAAACACACACTCACCTTTCACTCTCACACAATTCACGCAAAAACTCTTTCAACCTCTCAATTCTAAACACTCTATATTTGTGTTGGTGAATCCTAAAAACTAATCTAATAGATCTGTGTGTGCGTGAGTGACTGTGTTGGTTGAATGTGTGTGTGTTTTAAGTGACACTTACAAAAGGTCTAACAAGATCAAGGTGATCTTATTGTGTACAATACCTACTGTGATAAAATCGTTGTAGAATCCAAAGCTGTGATGTCGCAAAATCGCTAGAAAATCTTCTCCTCACAAAACCCCACGTCTCCCAGAATGAATGAAATCCTTTTATATGTTTTGACTGATTGATCGACCCGCCTCTTCAAACTTTCCGAGCTCTTCGACACCTGGCTCCACGTGACAGTAGCTCGGATTTTGGGTCGCGCGATGTTTGACATTCCGACACATGGAATCGGAGCAATTCTCGCGATACTTTTGTGTCACTCTGTTCGGCTCAGCTCGAGCAGCAAGGCTCGAGCTGGCCATCCCTACCCTCCACATCTGGTCCCTTATGCTGCTGTTGTTCTGCTCTCCTGCTGCAGCCATGATGTTGTTAGTCCAACGCGTCTTTAAGGCTCCACATGCCTGCCCCTCTTCCCTAACGCTTGATTACCAGTAATAAACTGGTTAAAACTTGCAGTGACTGTACATCTGGGTCCTACGTCTCTACCTTCACCACCTCATGACAAAATCACAATATCCCCCTGAAATAAAATGTTTCTTTTTTTAAACTTTATGTTTAATAAAAAAAATCTGATTTTTATTACAATGTAAAAATATGGAAGACAATGTGGATTGAGAAATAAAGATTTTTTTTTTTATCTATTTCAGTGTTATTTTTAACCATTTTTCCAGTGGACCCCATTGGCTACTTTGATGGCCGGATTTTGGTCCGCGGGCCATGAGTTTGAAACCTCCGCTCTGAATCCTAAATACAGCATTTTGTAGATTTACAAAATCCATGTCACTTGAAATTTAATCCTAACTTTGATTTGCCTTCTTTCATTAACATCCTGCAGCAGCAGGACAGTCATGGGATTTTTTTTTCTACTTTTACAGATTTTTTTCACACTGAGTAATTTACAGAAAACGGTTACAATTTATCCTGGTTTTTAAAAAAGCTTCATAAATAAGACTTAATGAGCAAGAAATTGCAGTTCCTGCTTATGATAAGTAAATAAACAGCTTCTAACATTCATTGTTTGATTTAATTTTAAGCAATCTCTCTGAAATCTCTCCTAATCTCAAAACAGCAGATAATCTCTAAAGTATTTCATATCAAAGAAAATTTGCTGAAAAGCCTAAATCTGGCTCAAAAAGACTTCAGTTTTCTGTTGATCTTGAGGGCTGTTGACTTTAATTATGAGCAGATCAGAATGAAGGGTCACATTCTGGATTTTATACACAAAAAAAAGTTGACCAGAGGGGGAAAAAAGTGGCAAAAATGTTTCATTTTTTTAGTTCAGTTTTCAGTTTAAATTAAGTCCAAAGAAAAGTTTTATTAAAATGTCCCACATTTTCAAGTTTGATGGACAATAAATAAAATAAAGCAGAAAATTAAATTGAGTCCAAATCCATGAGCAGAAAATCCAGGGTTTGGGGATTTTCATGCGCTTTTACGCACAGTCACCAGTTATTAAAAAAAACACTTTGAGATAGAAAAACTTATTCAATCCCATTTTTTCTTAATTTACAAGAAATAAAATGTCATGATCCAAAGTAACAGGAGCAGAAAAAGTCATGATCCAAAGTAACAGGAGCAAAAAAAGTCATGATCCAAAGTAAGAGGAGCAGAAAAAGTCATGATCCAAAATAACAGGAGCAAAAAAGTCATGATCCAAAGTAACAGGAGCAGAAAAAGTCATGATCCAAAGTAACAGGAGCAAAAAAGTCATGATCCAAAGTAACAGGAGCAGAAAAAGTCATGATCCAAAGTAACAGGAGCAGATGAGGAGCTCCTGCAGAGTTTTGCGCAGCTCCTGACTTCTATAGGCATAAATAAGAGGATCAATCAGAGAATTACAGATGATCAAAATCAAAAACAGATTAAAATTCCTGAAGAAACAGTTACAAAAAGGACTGGTTGGACATGCCAGGATGAGGATGAGATGAAGAAAAAAAGGTCCCCAACATATAATAAAAACTCCCAGCAGGATGGTGAGGGTGATGGCTCCTTTCATACTGGTTGATTGCCGTCTGTTTTTATTAAAAGCAGTGATTCGTCTGGAGTGGAGGTGAGCCAGGACGAACATGTGGAGATATAAAACAGCATTGAAGACCAGTGTGATGCAGAAGAAGGTAACCAGACAAACAATGACTGCGTTATCAGTGTGATAAACAATGAAGAGGATGCTGGATGTGATGCTGACACACCAAACCAGTACTATGGTAACCACAGCACGCTGGGTGGTCATGATGCTATGGTAACGAAGTGCATAAAAGATGGTGACGTATCGATCTGCTGCGATTGTGCAGAGGAATGAAAGAGATGAAACCACAGAGCTGCAGATCATCACGTCTATAACGTTATCCAGGTGTCTCAGCATCCCAGGATGAACATCCAGGAGACCATGGTCATTTAAAAGCATGAAGATGGTTTCTACCACGTTACTGACACTCACAAGCATGTCAGACACGGCCAGACAGCAGATGAAATAATACATAGGTGAGTGCAGATTGCGGTTTTTTATGATGGCAAGAATCACCAGGATGTTTTCAACCAGGCTGATGAGTCCCAGAGCCAAGAAAAGTTCCTGAGGGATTCGGATCTGCACGCAGCCAAATCCATTCTGCTCTCCTAAAGTGGTGTTGGTCTCATTTTCATCCAGAAAGTCATTGATTGGATTGAGCTCCATGTGGAGGATGGAGGGGAAATGCAGGGAGCTGTTGGAGAGTTCCATTTTTTTTAGAAGTTTTTCAGATGAGGGTCATACATCAAATGGTCCAGTTGGCTCCCAGCAAAGTCACACTATCACACTTTTTATCCAAACACATGGAGATTTTTTTTTAGCCCATCAAAGCTCTGGATGAAGAAAATACAAAAATAAAATCTCATGCTGTCCAAAAATAAGAAAAAATCACAGCATTTTCTTCCATTAGAAATAATTTTTTTTCTAATCCATAAAATCTTCATTAAATCACTTTTTTTCTCATGGTTTAACTTTCTGTTAAATCTGTTTCTCTGAAATCAGAGCTAAGCTGCTGCAGATTTCAAGTTTCCTCAGTTAGTCTGAAAAGATGCTGAGTTATTTCATAAACCCAACCCTCACTCTGAGATCAGCAGGCTGTGGTCAGGGCGCAATGCGCATGCGCACAGGGATCTATAACATTTTATTTTAAATGTTCTTTTTTTTTGTGGAACCTCTTTTAGTTAAATTTTATTTATATTAATAGTTTTTTTTTTCTTTCTCCACAAACTATGAAACAAATATTAAAGGGAAACTATTATAACTTTATAATATAATACAACTTTTATTACATGTAAACAATGTATATCATGTAATCATGTCCTAACTTATCATATTTATGTGATCTTGATATTTTCTATTTTTTACCAAGTACTGAAAAGCCACGCTCTGCTTTGTTGCAAATCAGATACTTCACACCCCTCCCTGCTCTTGTCTTTCTAACCTGAGCAACCATAGACATAAACACACTAGACTGTGGAAACAATTCTCCAGTCAGATGTTGTGTTGTGTGTATTTTAAAGTTAGTGAGGTAGTTATGCAGCATGAAAGATGTTTTATTCTAATAATCTGGTTGTAATCCAGGTCAGTATTATGGTTTCTATGATTTATAAAGTCTCAGTGAAAACCCCGGCAGTAAACATGGAGCTAAATAAGCTGGAGAAGATTTCACTAGTGGACAGAAATGCAGAACAATAAAATTGTTGATGTCCAAATTCTTGTTTAATAGTCCTGTGGTTAGAACCAGAATCCACCACACCGTGTTCAGGCATCGTATCTACCACAGTTTTGTTTGTCCGCAGCTAGGACTACCGATCCAGCACCCAATGTGGGGTCTACTCTTTATGTCTATGTGTGCCACACCTAGGTCAGTCATTGTTTCTCCTTATATGGTGATTTCCTCTGAAAACACGTGTATAACAGAGAGAAAAAACGTAAAAGATGGATCTAAACCAAAGCGATTATAAAAAGATTATAAAAAGATATCTTTGCTGTTACTTTATGGATTAAATCCTGATTTTCTAAATAACTACAGACTTTATAGACTCACAAAAAAATCCAAGAGAGAAAACATGAAGTCAGTCCAGCAAAATGTGTCCACTTCAAAATCCCAAAGGTCGAGATCACAAATTCTTGTGAAGACGATATCTTCTAAACCACTGAAGGTATTTTGATTAAACTGAACGGAATTACTCAGTACCAACTATAAATGAACTAATTAGGTTTTTGGGTCAAGGTCACAAAGTTAAAAAACCTAGAAAATATGATTGCTTCAACTTTGTTATCACATAAACCTCAAGATTCATTATTAATAAAGTTTGTAAAATAAGGCAGGCTGACGGGGTTAAAGTATTCTTGTGATCTTTCAAATTTATACCAAGAAATCAAATGAAACATAAATTGTATGGTTAGTTTATCCAAAAAGTGTGATTTCCTGTCTCACATTCATTCTTATTGTGAAAGATTAAAGCAGTTTAATCTGAAAGCCTGTTCAGTCTAAAATAAACAGCTTCAGCAGCCTCGAGGAAGATTCAAACAGAATCCACTCTTTGTCTTTAAGAGGAAAATATTTGCTTCTTGAGCCAAAAATAACTTAAATTCAATGCTAACACTGCCAGAAACTATTTTTTGGGGGGTTGTTGAGGAGAGTGAGAGGCGGGAGGGAGAAGGATGACTGACCAATTATGGCTATTGAGACCAATTTAAAGGACTCAAAGTTTCTAAGAGTCAGTCAGTCACTTTCTTAACTGTCTATACCTTTTCGGGTTGCCGGAGCCCATCCCAACTGATTCGAGGCAAGGGGCAGCCTACATTTCGAACAGATTGCCAGTCTGTGCAGGGCACACACATACAGTATGATCATACACACAGACTCACTCCTAGGGGCAATTTGGTGCTGGCCAATCAACCTAGCATGCATGTTTTTGGAGGGTGGGAGGAAACTGGAGTACTCCGAGAAAACTCACGCAGACATAGGGAGAACATGCAAACTCCACACAGAAAGGCCAGTGTTTCAAGTCTCGTCTCCACCTGGGACTCGGGGCCACCCTTCTAAGAGTCAAATCATACAAAATAATAAAAATGTACTTTTTTCATATAACATACACAAAAAATGACTAAAATGAAAAAGGTCTGTTTCTGCTTTCTTCCTCTGAGCAGAAGCAACATTTTCCGCAGTGTGATGTCATATGCTGGTGCATTAATGGGAAGTTTGTAAATCTGATTGATTTGTGGATAAGTCTAAGCAGAAATCGATCAGCGCCAATCAGCAATAAATTAGTTGAGCCGATTTAATCATCCAACTTATAAATCTCTCCTTAATTTACTCACTAGCTTTAACAATAGAATAGAAAATAATTTAGAAATCAACAACAAACACAACAAACCAAGAATGTTGTGACATTTTCAACACAAATTACAAACCTTGGTCAACTTCCGTGGTTTGTTTGCTACTGAGCTAAAAACATTTTTGTGTTTGACGTCATCTCTTCACTGATTGGTTGATTGTTGTTAGGGTACTAATGCTGATTGGTTGATTGTTGTTAGAGGACTAATACATGCAATACCTGACCTAGTGGCAGGAGTGAAATTAAGTTGAGTAACTCAACTGGTGAAATGATCGAATGTGGTCGTCTAAAAAAAAGAAAAAGACTTAATATTTTAATAATTATTTTAGATTTTTCTTAATTGAACCACTGTGACAAATTAGTTTCTCACCAGGAATAAATAAAGTCAATCTTATTTGAACTCCATTTAGAAACATGTGTGAATTATTACTGTGGACTTATTTTATATCAGTTTTTCTTACTTTAATCTTGTCTGGATGAACGTCGAGGCGAGGAAGTTTGAAATTATTCAAAGAATTCTCAATGTTTTTAAATCATAATTAATTTTAATAAATAAGGTTAAAAAAAGTGAGAAAATCTGATTCTTGGAATAATCCTCACTGGTTTTAACCGATGTTTTAGACCTGAAGCTACAAGTATTTTAGACAAAAAGTATGTTTAAATAATTGCCCTAAATAATTTTGTTAACCCTTTAAAGCTGGAAAACCACAGACAAATTTGACTTTCTCTGAATGGCCACAGCTGTGCACGGATGTGAAAGCCTTTTCTATACAGCAGAAAAATCACATGAAGCTTTTCCTGTTTCAGTTATAGCTGCAGGTGAATTAGAACAACAACTTCTATTGGACACCAAGCCAAGCTGCACAGATCATGTGGCTCTCTGAGAATCTATGCTAGAAATAATACACAGCTTGAATATTTTACAAGAGTAGGAAATTGACAGCAGAGTGTGAAACAATGTGCTTCGACCTGTTCTATACATTTTTTTACCTCAGTTTTTGGGACAAATAAAAATATCAAAAGAATAAAACCCAACAACTATTGAGTCAATACTTTTTCAGAAGTTTAATGGAACAAAATAAAGCTTTGTCTTTATCAAATTAAATGATATAAAAAGCTCTCTATCTGACGATCATCTGAAAAAGCAGAGAAATTGGTAAACTGTGAAAAATACTTATTAGATTGTAATTATTTTTTATATGTGATGCCAGAAGCCAACATTACAGACCCAGAGCTTCTCAGTCAGAAAGCAGACATCCAATAAAAGAATTAGTTTCTGTGTATATGTTCACTTTTCATCCAGCGAACAAAGCCGAAAACTCACTTCTGGATCATTTTTGGCCAATTATATCTACTGCTTTATAGAACATGATAGATGTAATCACATTCTGGGCAAGTGAACTCAAATTGAAAAGTGAGAGGAGTGCCAAGAAAAGCTGGAGTGGGCACAAGAGGGGATTATTTGAGATGGATTTTTTTAAGACATACAAAAAAAAACAAGTGTTAAGATAAAAAAGGAGGAAATGAGGAGAACGTCATGCTGACTTCATCCTTGTTTAAAAGTATTTAAGACTTCTTAGTGACAGACAGAAGAGGATTAGAAGCATGAACGGGCTAAATCTGAAAATAGCCTGAAGAAAATGAAATGTGAATCGGTCATTGTGATTCCAAACTGGACAGGGTCAGCTAAGGAACTGGTAGATTTTTTTTTTGCTCAGAAGGTTTTGAACCATTAAGGTTCAGCCTTTTTTTTAAAAATGATCCAACTTTAAAAAGTCGAAATGATGAGATAAAAAGTTGGAATTAGAAACTAAAAAAGTCAACAAAACGAAATGATAAAATTATTAAAAAAAATGATTATTCAACTAAAAAAAATTAAATTCTGAGATGAAAAGTCAAAAAGAGACGTTAAAAAGAAAAAGTCAGTCACCTTCTTAACCGTCTATCCCTTATGGAGATAGGGGTGTGCCGGAGCCCATCCCAGCTGACTCGAGGCTGATCACAGGTTAAGAGAAGCCAGATGGGGTGGTTCGGGCATCTGGTCATGATGCCTCCCGAGCACCTTAATGGTGAGCTGTTTCGGGCACATCCCACCGAGAGGACACCAAGAGGCACACCCCGGACTTGCTGGAGAGACTATGTCCCACAGCTGGCTGGAGAATGACTCAGGATCCTACCGGGTGAGCTGGAGGATGCAGCCAGGGTTAAAGAGGCCTGGGCTTCCCATCTGAGGCTGTTGCCCCCCCGACCTGGCCCCGGATAAGTGGAAGACGACAGAACAGAATGAACATTTACAAGAAGAAAATAGTTTCCTCTTTCAGGGACAATCATTAAAATGGTTTCATCTTCATAAAAAATTTTTCACACAAACACATTTTTTAAAGAGTTTTATGTAAATTACTTTTGAACAAAGTTTTCAACATTTTTTCTTTAAACATTTTTCAAACATAAGATGATCAGTGTTGCAGTGTTCCATCATAAACACTTATTCTAAACATCTCTGTTTATAATGAACATATCAGGTTATTAATATTTCTTCATAAATCAGTATTTTGATAACTTCAACAGAAAAAAACAGGGGAGGAAAAAAAATCAATAAATTAACATTTGTTATTTTGAATTATTTCAGGACTTAATCCAAAATTGATTTCGGGACTCTTCGTTCTTTGACATTGAATTTAAGAACCACTTTTAGAAGCTGTGGTTCAAATAATTTCAGAAAACTTTCTAAATGCTCTTCTGCTCAAAACGGTGAACTTGAGACAGAAGTAGATAAACTGATTTTAACACCAATAATTCTGCTACATGAAGAGTTTAATCAAAAAGACCTGAATGTTTTTCCCAACAGGGTCACCATCGAGCATCAGCAGGGAATTAAAACCTCCACCTGACCTTATTTTTAAAAGCTGAATTACACATTTTGTTTGTTTTGAAGGGTTTCTTTTTTTATGTCCTGTCCAGCATCTGATGTTTCTCAGTCCCATTCGTCCTCATCTCTGTATAGGTTGTCTTCTCTTGGTGGTTCTTGAAACTGGATGTTCGCCAACATGTCCCTCATCGCCGCCATCAGACGGTTTACTTCCTGGTTGAGATCCTGGCCGGCTCGAGCGACCTCCATTTCATCCTCCAGCCTGTGATCTCCCTTAAGAAGTAAAGAAAGAAAACACAAATTATCGAGAATAGTTTCTCAACTTTTATTTTTACACCTCAGAAAGTGGAGGAGGCGTTAAGCACACGGGCTGTCTGTTCGTCTGTAACACTTTTGTGAACGCAAAATCTCCCAAACCACAGAGGGTATTATAATGAAACTGCCCACAGTTACTCAGTACAAGCTGTAGATGAATATATAAGGTTTTCAAGGTCATGCGACCAAAGACATGCGATTTGATGAGATATAGTACACTATATTGCCAAAAGTATTCGCTCACCTGCCTTTACTCATTCTATGAACTGAAGTGCCTCCCATTCCTAACTCATAGAATTCAATATGATGTCGGTCCACCTTTTGCAGCTATTACAGCTTCAACTCTTTTGGGAATACTGTCCACAAGGTTGAGGAGAGTGTTTATAGGAATTCTTGACCATTCTTCCAAAAGCGCATTGGTGAGGTTACACACTGATGTTGGTCGAGAATTCCTGACTCTCAGTCTCCGCTCTAATTCATCCCAAAGGTGTTCTATCTGGTTCAGGTCAGGACTCTGTGCAGGCCAGTCAAGTTCATCCACACCAGACTCTGTCATCCACGTCTTTATGGACCTTGCTTTGTGCACTGGTGCACAGTCATGTTGGAAGAGGAAGGAGCCCGCTCCAAACTGTTCCCACAAGGTTGGGAGCATGGAATTGTCCAAAATGTTTTGGTATCCTGAAGCTTTAAATGTTCCTTTCACTGGAACTGAGGGGCCAAGCCCAGCTCCTGAAAAACAACCCCATTCGATAATTCCTCATCCACCAAATTTCACAGTTGGCACAATGCAATCTGAAATGTACCGTTCCTCCTGGCAACCTCCAAACCCAGACTCGTCCATCAGATTGCCAGATGGAAAAGCGTGATTCATCACTTCAGAGAACGCGTCTCCACTGCTCTAGAGGCCAGTGGCGGCGTGCTTTACACCATTGCATCCGACGCCTTGCATTGCACTTGGTGATGTGTGGCTTGGCTGCAGCTGCTCGGCCATGGAAACCCGTTCCATGAAGCTCTCTGTGTACTGTACTTGGGCTAATCTGAAGGTCACATGAAGTTTGTAGCTCTGTGCAGAAAGTCGGCGACCTCTTTGCACTATGCGCTTCAGCATCCGCTGACCCCTCTCCGTCACTTTACGTGGCCTACCACTTTGTGGCTGAGTTGCTGTTGTTCCCAAACGCTTCCATTTTGTTATAATAGAGCTGACAGTTGACTGTGGAATATTTAGGAGCGAGGAAATTTCACGACTGGATTTGTTGCACAAGTGGCATCCTATGACAGTTCCTCGTTGGAATTCACTGAGCTCCTGAGAGCGGCCCATTCTTTCACAAATGTCTTGTTTCACAGTCTGCATGCCTGAGTGCTTGAATTTATATACCTGGGGCCAGGCCAAGTGATTAGAACACCTGATTCCGATCATTTGAATGGGTGAGCGAATACTTTTGGCAATATAGTGTATATACCAAAAAAAAAACTCACTATAAATGGATTTTAATAAAACTATTCCCATTTACTCTGTACCTTCTATAGATGAACTGATTAGGTTTAAATAATCAAGGCCACAAAGTTTAAGGGTTATGCGATCAAAGATCATGCAGCCAAAATTCAAGCCCAAATTTGTAGGGCGGGGGTTGAAAAATTGATTGATGCTCGTCGGGACGTAATCTTGCTTAGATTATGTCTTACATCAGGGGTGTCCAAATCCAGTCCTCGAGGGCCGGTGTCCTGAAGGTTTTCCATATTGTTCTTGCATCTACACACCTGATCCAGTTAATTGAGTCATTGTCCCAAATTCTATTGGCTGTTGATTTCACTTTCTGCGCATCAGATGTATTGAACTAGGAACATGTGGAAAGCCATCAGGACAACGGTCCTCGAGGACCGGCTTTGGACACCCCTGTTTTACATCGTCTTGAACTTTGATGGCACGACCCTGAAAACTTAATGAATTCACCTATAGTTAGTACTGAGTCCACACATACACAACTTTAGTTGCACTGATTTTGTAGGCGTTCAGCAGCAGAAAAATAAAAAATCCTCCTGCACGTCTTTGACTGATGGAACACTTTCCTCTGAAACTCATGTTTAGCCCGGAGGCTAAAAATGATCTAAGCAGGCATATGACTTTGTTGAAGTTCTTTCTGACCTCGATTTCTCTTCGTGAAAAAAGAGAGTAAAACAAACACAACATTCATGTAACGTTGTTTTTATGTTCAAATGAAGACGTGGATTTATGCAAATGGAAACAACACAGAAAGTAATGTACTGTAAATGCAGAGGAGCATCTCGGGTTGTTCTTTTTTTTAAGCAGGATACTGATAGTAGCAGATGTGTGGATGGCGTGTTTCTGTTCTGTTCATCCTGATTACATCATCTTCTTCTTTTGGAAAGAGATGCCGTATGGATAAAATAAACACACTTACGGAGAAAACAATACGCTGCCATGTTGTTTTAAAAATGCTTAAAACAGTTTTAAAAAGTAAATTATTACCAGGATCTTGTAGTTGAGGTAGCTGTAAATTTAGAAATAAGTTTATTAAAGAAAAAAAAAAAACACTGGACATGTGTGCACATGTGTGCAGTTGCCATAGTTTGGTCAGAAATATTCATGTGAGGAATCTAGTAAAATTACATTTAATAAATTTTGGTGTAAAACTACAAGAAAAATTTACATCAAGGCGTTTTGAATAAAATGCCCCATTTCACAAACTGTTTAACCATATTTTTCGGACAATAAGCACACTACTTTTTCCTAGATTTTTCTTCAACAATTAGTGGCGCTCTAACCGAAATTAGAAGAAAAAATAAGATGAATTAAAAATGAATGCAAAGAAAAATAGGCTATTTCTTCTTTAGCACAAAGAGTTACCAAATGGTAATCATTTTCAAATCCTTGCCCTATTATTATGGAAACCAAGTTTTAAAAAAAAATTTTTAAAGGTGAAGGCCATCAGTCCTGCTCTGCATGAGGGACCAGCCCTGCAGCACGCACGCTTAGCGTCCATGAATCTATGGTGAAACATTGGAGGGGGCAGCAGGAAGAGCTCAAGCAATACAAAACTCCAGAAAGACTTTCAGAGGACCTAAAACAGGTGAACTTGAAAATGTCCAGGGGGACTGGGTGAACACATACAGAGCAGGCAGCTGAGGTGGATTCACTATACGGATCAACTGAAAGCCAAAACAATGGCCTGCAAAATGAATATTAAAGATTTAAAAGCTGGCCCGTCCTGGTGTTTTTATGTTACGTGGTTACATGAGCCTGAAAACCTAATTAGTTCATTTATATTTTGCACAAAGTGACTTTGGGCAGTTCCATTAAGTTCCCTTCAGTAGTTTGGGAGATATTGCATGCACAAAAAAATGTCACAGAAGCACAGACAGCCCAAATGCTTAATGACTCCCCAAATATTTTGTGGGCAGAGGAATAAAATTGGGTACATGCAACCGATTGTGTCAAAGAGTGGAGAGACAAAATGAGTTAGTGTTATTATATTATAAAAACAGGATCAAATAACCGTGTAGTCCCTCATTCATCCAGGAGTGATCCATAGTAGAAAAAGTTTTAAAAAAGTCTTCTGGACAGTTTAATTCTTGAACGAGACGTTTCGACTTCCATCCAGAAATCATTTTCAATCTGAATGAAATGAACTGAAAACTGGATCTATTTATACTAACCTGAGTAAAAGGTAAAAAAAAAATAGTAAGAAGGGCTCGACCAATGAGCCTGTGTTACCTAAGATGGCCGTGAATGGCTCCTATTGTAACCACAGACCAGTAAACGATCCCTATTATAATAATGCTAAAAAGCTAGTGAATAGAAATACCTGCTAACGAGAGGCATGAAACTGGGTCACGAGGTGTCATCTTTAGTCCATGGCTTCAAAAGGCTGCCATAGATACCGGGTAAAATGTATCTAACACCTCCACTCCGATTCAGTGAGGTAACACAGGCTCATTACTCGAGCCCTTCTTACTATTTTTTTTTACCTTTTACTCAGGTTAGTATAAATAGATCCAGTTTTCAGTCCATTTCATTCAGATTGAAAATGATTTCCGGATGGAAGTCGAAACGTCTCGTTCAAGAATTAAACTGTCCAGAAGACTTTTTTCTACTAAGGATATCATTTTTTAAAAAAGCCTCCTGAAAGTTTCCCCTTCTGTTTAACTGACTGAAATCCCAAATTGCATTCTGACATATGGTTCTAAAAAACTCCTCATTTTTTTCTTTTCTGATCTCCAAGTTGTATGGAGCTCTGCAGGGTTACAGAAAGTGAACTCTGCACTCGGAGTAACAGGATTTGTTCCCATACAAACGGCTCGTTTGTCTGACTTACTGCTGCGGATCACATGGCATCTCCACATGAACAGCATGGGTTCTTAATTAACATTTGATTTTATTCAACATCTATGCAGACATCAATAGCTACTAATTTAACTTCTGTAGGTTTGAGGCCAAACAACCAAAACAATGCGGCGAAACACATTTTACAATCACAGACTAAATATTCTTTAACATAAATAACTTTAACTGAACATCAAACTTTTATCAATTAATAATTATTTCATTGGTGCAAACATAGAATCATTTATAAAAACTAACCTGCAAGTTGAAGTTTGGTAGTAAAGACCGGAAGAACAGAGATAAAGTGCTCTCATTGGACGCTCCAACACGCTGCCTGGTTGTGAAAACAAACAGAAATAAACACACATGATGTAAAGCTGGGTGATATGAAAAAAAAAAAGTCACAATATGAATTATTTTATCTCACAAACCAATGTTGATCACAATATCCAACTTTTTCAGGATCTTTACTTTTATCTGAAAAGTTTGACTCAAATTTCACTGCTTGCTTTTTTCCAGCTTTATTCGGAAGTGACATTTAAATGAATTGTTGAAAATGAAACTTTACATTTTAGAGCAACAATATAGTCGTCTGAAAAAAAAAAAAAAGAAGCTGCAGCTGTCATGTCTTTTGTTTGGAAGAAATTAGAAAAAAAAAACTCGAAGTGGTTAAAAAGATGGAAGCAAATTGAAAACTGAAAAAGAATTGTTCTAATTAACATAAAGAAGCTAAATTTCAAGCCTTAAAAAAGTCACATTTTAAATGGGCAAATCTGTGCATTTCAGTAATCCATTTTAAAGCTCACCTTACGGGTCTTGTATATGAGACAACAGACTCTAGCGGGGGCAGAGGATCAAAACCCATCACAGGCTGAGAGGTGACTTCCTGTGGACACAAAAATCACAGAGTTAAAGATCACTTTCACATCATTCAGACACCACTCAAACATTTCTGAATAAAATTAGTTAAAACATATACCCCTGTTAAACTGCTCTCAAATGGTTAAGACGCTGTCCTGGGCGGCTGCTTGCTGCAGTGCTCCATGTTACTTGAGCGTTTATTCGCCAACTTTCACTGAGTTTCTGTCCCATCATCTGGCTTTGTTTTGTCTCTTTCTTAAGATTTTATTTTGAGCGCACTAAGAACGTCATTTTGGACTTTGTTTGTGTCAGGCTGCTGGTTTTATTTAGAAATCATCTGGCTAGCTGGGTATGTTGACATGCACGACGACCATTGCTGGCTCTCGGAGCTACATTCCTCGTGCCTGGAGGAGTTGGTTTGGCCCGGCGGAGCTGAGGAGGAGTCTATCTGGAGGAGGTGTTTCGGGCCCTGTGTTTTTGTGGTTTCCATGGAAACGTCCGGTTGCTTGCTTGAGGAACTAGAGGTGCTCACTTGGAACCAGTAAAATACAGAGAGTGAAATACAGTTTGGTGTTCTTCAATGCGGCCAGGCTTTGAGGACCTATTCCGGGCTCCAGCTTTTGGATACAGTGCGACCGGACCGGGACGCCGGTGGATAGGGGTGAGGGGGGTTTGCACTGCAGCATGCAAATTTCCGTTCAGGGATTAATAAAGTATATTTAATTCAATTCAAACTGGATCAATATTTTAATAAACAGAAAGTCTGTACTTACTTACTAACTTGCAGAAATAAGGAGGTTTTTTTAAGAGCTTCTTTATTAATGTTTTGGGTGAACGTAAATAAATAAAAGTCAGACGAAGTCACTTTTGGAGGTTAAATTAATTTTGCTTTTGGCATCAATTTCTCCTAAAATTACATTCACAGAAGTTTTTAATGGTACCAAATCTAATTTATGAATGGGGCACTAATTTAATTGTTGGGTTACGCAATTCAGGGCAGATTTGCAAGTATTTAATATAAACCTCATAAAATGGGAAACAGTTTTCAGCAAGAAATTCACATACAGTATTTGTCTTGACATAAAGGACAAATATGTAAAATGATTTTTTTTTTTAATGAGGGGAAGCCGGAAGATAATTAACAAAGAATTTATTTCCATTTGAACTTTGATGCATCTTGTTGTATAAAAAAATGTAAATAAATAGTGTTTTGTTTTTTTTAAATCATTTTATACCAGTGACTCAGAATTTTTCTGAGAAAACTTTTACACAGAAAAGTTTTTTTTACCAACAAAACAGCAGCTCAAAAAGCAGAGTCAATAAAAGGACTGACTGATCATTATAAAATCTTAATGACACGCATCCCTACCAGAGGCAGGGTGGCTGTGGCTTCTTTAACGTCAGAGAGAAGGACGTGGCGATGGATGTTTCTCGGGGCACTCTGGTATCTTTGTTTTCTCCTTGAAATAAAAATAAGTGAAGAAGACGTTAAAAATTATTTAATCAATAACAGAGTTCATTAATAAATACATTTCATTAAATTTGGTTTGATCTGTGAATGTGGAGGACAAATTAACCAATCAGGCTGTCTGTGCATCTGTAACAAATGCACTTTTATGAACACAATCCTAAATCACTGAAAAGATTTTAATAATACTGTCTACAGTTACTCTGTACCAACAATATATGAACTGATTAGTTTTTCAGGGTGATGCAAACCCGTTCAAGGTCACATATTCATGTAAACACACCCTCTCCCAAACCACAGGAAGGAATTTGATGAAACTGCCCACAGCTCCTCAGTTTTAGGCGGAGGTATATTGTTCAACACCTTTCTGATGACTTAGTCTCCACCTCATTGAATGTTTCCATTTAACGTTCCTGTTATGTGAACGTTTTTGCTCCACCTGCTCTTTCTGCCTCTGTTTTTTTTTTTAAGTGTTGTGGAGCTACCTGATTGGCAAGCTGGGAGCCAATCAGGGAGCCAGTATGTCAACCAGGTAATGTGGGCTGAGAGGTTGGTAAGTATAGTTTTGGGGTACCCTATACACTTTTCTATCACGTAGTTTCTGTTTGTTAGACACCCTAGCTATCAGTTGTGCCACCCTGATTGTTTTGGTACCTGCAAATTTGGTAGAGGAGTTAAGATTCGGTCATTTTTCTTTCATTCCTTACAGCAGTCCAGGTTGTCCCAGTTTTGTTACCTCTAATTTTATTCTTTTGGCACAACTGGGTTGAACCATCTCCCTCCTGTTCTATGTTGTTAATAAATTTAGTTAAATCTGCAGTCTGACTTTGTGTCTCATTTTGATTGTTTTATGTTTCGTTATGTGCCTGCTGTTAAGGCACAAAACAATTCCACTTACTTGTTTTGGCTTTCGTCCACTAAAGGATCTTTGGCATCAACCCGACGCAGCACTTCCTTGACACACTGCTCAAGCCAAAGCATGACACTCGCCTCTCTCCACAGATTGAACAATCTCCCCACATACAGAGCCGTCAGCTCAGAAAGAGCCGGTGGCTGCCTGGAGACAGATGAAGAGTGATGGAAGATGAAAGACAAAGCTTGTACGAGTTAAAAATAAAAGGCCATGAAATTATCCTCAGCTGTCCCTTTGATTGATTTTTCACGGCTACGTGATGAGGAAAGATAAATTATCTCACGCTGCATTAATAAAATAACCATTTTTGGGAGAAAAAAAAAATCTTTAGTTGACAAATGGAGAAATTTTTACCCTATTTGACTTTTTGGTCCAAAGAAGCTGTGAGAGGTGACGGCTGCATCTGGTTGCACGCTGCACTGGTCCAGCAGAGGCATCAACACTGTGGAAATGATCAAGATTAACTTGTTAAATTAATTTGACATGAGTGGGAATAAGTTGTAAAGATTTTCTAAGAAGCGCTTGAGAGAAACGAGGCGTATCATGCGTGATGTTTGTACCTCCAGGGAACATAATGAGAGCTTCCTGAAGCATCTCGTCTGCTTTGGTTCTCGCTTTGTCTTTTTCTTCGGGATTCTTATTTTCTCGCTCACTAATGTGGAAATGGCAAAGAGCCGTGGAGAACGCAAAGTTTGGCAGCTGAGACAAATTTTTGTGTTCCTGAAAACATAAAAACGGATATTTCCAGAATACATAAACTTTAGAGACTCACGAACATAAAATAACCACCAAAAGAAAAACACTCAGTTTACCTCCCAGTCCTGATAAAACTGGAGAAGAGACTTGTATTCTCTGCAGCGCAGAGATAGAAAGTCAATGAGCAAGAGCATGCAGAGGGGATCATTGTCCGGGTCCAAACTTTGACAGAAAAAACATACACAAAGTTATTTAATATGCATCAGAAGAAAAAAGCATAAAAACAATCCCATCATACATACATTGCACAGCTTGGAAACAATAATAATAATGTATACTTTATTGATCCCTCACCGGGGAAATTTGTGTATTGCATTACACCGCAGCAGGCTGCCACGACGGCGCCAATGATGGGAGAAACAGGGGGTTAAGTGTCTTCCCCACGAACAGCTAGAAGTGAACTCAGTGGGATGCGAAACCTGCGAACTTCCGGTCCGAGGGCGAACGCGCTGAACCACTGCCTCCCCTCTTTACTATCCAGTGTTTACTTCCTCTTTGCTTGACAAGACCGTTTCCTCTTAAAGTGAACAAAATCCATCTAAAACCACTGACTTCTACGTAGAAGATATTTTTGCCACATTTACACAAATCTGCAGCAAATTTGGACTTGATTTCTGCAACTTTTTTTCTCTTATATTCATATCAGAAATGACACGAGAACACATTTGATAACCTGATCTGATCAAATTATCAAAAAACTGGATAGATCTTCGAGTTTCAAAATTGATTGGAATTAGTTTTAACCTCTTCATTGAAACTCGGGAATAAATATTCCCGGTCAGCGAGTACTGGGGGTGGGGTTAAATACGTTTTTTTTCTCCACACTCCTTCTTGGACATTAGAAAATTTAATTTGTGTACTTGTTCTTAATGCTTTATTATTATGATTTTGAACTGACGCCATATGTAGAAGAATGTTTATGTTAAAAACATGTTACCCTGTTCAAGATGAATAATTAAATAAATAATTACTTAATTTATAATCAGATTTAGGTACGCGGTGGCACAGACTGAGACCTTTTAACTCTACACAGAAAACGCAACACATGCAGAATGTCACTGAACACAGATGTAGCTTCAAACGAAGGGCGTGAGTTTGTCTGTGGTGTGGACGTGTTATTGTCTATTAACTTTGATTTTTAATGTCTTATAGAAGTATCAGACTCTGTATCAGCAGGTTTACAAAATTTACTCAAACAGGAATAAGTCAAAACCAAGGCCAGTTCATGTATAGTTGGAATGAGTAACTATGGGCAGTTTTGTTCAAGTCTCTTCAGTGGTTTGGAAGATATCGCGTTCACAAAAGTATTACAGAAACACAAATGCATGGGCGGAGACATGAAAATAACAAAGGAGCGAGTTTTCATACCACCATAAAAAAATTAAACTCGTTATCGGATAATATGGATGAAATCTTTAAATAAAAGTGTTTAGAATTCCTTATATATACAGTTACACTTGTGTGGTTAAATTTTCTTCCACAGTTTCAAGTTTTCTATGTATATTTCCCTCTAAATGTTTCTCTTTGTACCTCAGGATGAGCTTGCAGTACTCCAAAGCAGTTCTTGGGCATCCTCTTTTCTCCAGAAACATCATGTGCTTGTAGAGAACCAGATAAAATGCTCTGCAAACAGAGATGATCAAATTACTGGATTGCTGCAGTCATAAAATATCATTTAAGTTTAAACAGTAATCTGGGGCAAATGGAAGATTTTTTTAAAAAAAGACTTAGGACTAAAGATGGGGGGAAATAAAAAATATCCAAACAAACCTGTTTTCTGGTCTCAGATAGTCCAGCCTGCAGGTACCAGACGTCAGACTGAATAATGGGTGGAAAGCACACTCAAAACTGTACAACGCCCTTTCTGAGAAAAAAAAAATAAAAATCTTTACATTTTTATTAAAGTAATAACCATAACACCTTTAGTAATGAAAGAGGAAGTAAACAGGTAAGAACGAGCAGTGTCCGCATCACGTGTCAGCAGTAAACGTTTACATAAGGCTTTTACGTCCTAAAAATACAAGACTTGAAAACTACTGTCTTATTTCCATCCTTATTAGAGTTCTGCTGATGGCATGTAATAAAATTATCCCGGAAGAAAGACAAATGCCCTTTGTTAAATTAGCCCCCTGGTCTTCAGCATAGACTATTTTAGCCAGCCAAATAAGGACAAGGTCTGTGATGATAAACGTAGCTTTGTGCTTCGTATGAAACATGAACTCTGACTTGGTAACAGAAGCTGCTTTGATGAGCATGTATGTGCAAAACAAATATATTACTAAGCTTCATAAGATAAAAAAAAAAAAAAAGTAAAAATAATAATTTGCACTTCTATAGCGCTTTTCAGGATGCTCAAAGACGCTTCACATATGCATCATTCATTCACTTACTCCATACCAGGTGATGGTGAGCTACTTTTGTAGCCACAGCTGCCGTACGGCAGACTGACAGAAGCGAGACTGACATTTTGCGCCATCGGTCCCTCTGACCATCACAAACCGATAACATAAACACCATACAGAGTAGGCAATGTGGGTGAAGTGTCTTGCCCAGCGACACAGCAACAATTTAATCTCAACGGCCATCCAACTGTGGCACCTGAGGTTCCGGTGTCCTGACGAGATCTGCAACCTGCCATACTTCTATTGGAATTAGCGTTAGGGTTAGTTTTCAGAACTCCGATCTCACAGATCTAGACCGGTCAATGAGGCCGCAGATCTCGATAGAACACTGGTGATCTCCCATCCAAGTACTACCCGGCCCAGCTTGCTTAGCTTCTGAGGTCTGACGGGATCAGGCATTAACAGGCTGGTATGGCCAGCCTTATACCTATACTACTTATACTTGCGTTTTTTTAAACATTTTTTTTAAATGGATCCCCATTGGGTGCTACCATGGTGGCTACTAGCCTTTCTGACATGTTTAAATGAAGGTGCTGTCATAAAGTAAGCACATCTTTTAATAACAGAAATGTCTCTCCTCATTTTGGCCACCAGCTTGCAAATATCTCCAGACAAATTCAATTGATACTTGACAGTGATTTCTAACAACACAAATTCCTGCAACTACTCCAAATGAAGATCCTTCAAATGGTAAATGAGTTCTACTTATACAGTGCATTTCAACCAGTGTCGGCACTCAAAGTACTTTACAGTGTAGCTCACATTCACCCAATCACACACACATTCATACCTGTCTGAGTTATCAGCGTACATTGTATAATTGTACAATTTTTAAAATCAAAGGCAGACATCTTTCTTAGTCATAAATCATTCATCATGACCAGTAACACTAGACCATTAAAATTAAAACAAGAAAATGTAAACACCGGATAAATAAAAGCTCCTCTTAATCTGTCAATGTTAAAGGTCCCCTATTATGCATTTTTTCCCTTATTTTATCCTGTGCTATGTATCTGATATGCATAATTTTACATTCCGCCACAATCTCAACACAAAAGGTTATAAATACTAGCCTGTTTTGGAGCGCAGTTTCATACCCGGAACTCAAAACAGCTTGTTTCAGTCTTTTTTTCTTTTTTTTTTCCCGGGACCCGCCCCGTTGGTTGCGATTGGTTGTCATTCATTGTGATTTCCCCACCCACCCAGCACAGCGTGGAGCGGGAGGGGCGAGGTGTGCTTCACAGTAGAGTGAAGCACGGAAATGGGTGGATATCAGGGTGGAGAGCAGGTAGAAGTGGGGGAGGGTGTTTGAGCTGCAGGGGGCTGAACAAAAAACAGATGTACGTCACTATGTTCCACCAGTCGTTAGAGGTTTGGAGAACACGCCCCTTACTTTGAATTTAAATATCTCAAAATAGCATGAATCACAATAAAACACACTTTGGGGGATTGTTTGGGGTAGTACTAAGTAAAATAAAAGGTTAAAACCTCATAAAAGTCAGTTTTGCATAATAGGGGACCTTTAACGATGCAATGCTAATCCTCTTACAAAGCAATTTAACACATACTTATCATTTTTATGGGCATACTGGGTATGGTTCTACCATACCCAGAACAATATGGTATGGTTCTACCATACCCAGAACAATATGGTTCTGGGTATGGTAGAACCCAGAACCATACCAGAACCATACCAGAACCATACCATGGTAGAACCATACCCAGGTTCTGTTTGGTAGTTCAATTTAGTTCAAATTTATGGTAGTAAAATTTATAGTAAAATAACTACAATATTTTAACTCTTTAAATGGAAACAATAGAGAGCGTACTCTGTCTCGACTGGCTCTGTTAGCGGTGATGAAGAGCAGATGGACAGTAAATGGCAGATATGTATCTAAAGAAAAGCTGGAAACACTGAAGAAAATATATTATTTCATGTCTGTGCCTAAAGTCAATGTTTATATGATGACAAACTTGAAATAAAATCTTTCAAAAACAGAAAAAAAACTGCATCAATCAAATAATTAACCCATTTTTTTCCATAGTTAGGAAAAGATGTCCTGCAAATTATTTGGTTAAGCCATTTAAAACCGTAGTTAGTTTACGTAAACCCAACACAATATAAGGCGTTTTCTTAAAATAGCTGGAAATAACTGGAGAGAGCTGAAAATAGTTTTAAAAAAATGCCAAAGTTGGTTCAAACTGCTAATGATTAGAAGAAAAAAAGGGCAAAAGTTTGTTGAAGAAGTTTAGAGATCAAAATGCAACAGTTACTGTATTTTCTGGATCACAATGTGCACTGTTATATAAGCCGCATCTGCTTTATTTCAGTATTTTTTCTGAAAAGATATATGAAAATATCTATGTTAAAAAATTAGATATTTACTGCATGTCGAGAAGGAGTTTGTTCTCCACATGTGCATGTATGTACCTTTGCACAGTGCCGTTTAACACGGCAGCAACTTTGCTTATTTAAATGGAACAAAACCAAGAGAAAATAAATGGGCAGTCAATTTAAAACTTTACAAGTTAATTACAGGTTAATATATTATCAAATTGTAAAACACGATAAGTTTCACGTTGTAAAGTGATATTAGACTGTTAAAAAACGTGACACATTTTACCTTATGACATGAAATGTTGTAATGACTATTAAGTGAAATACTAAGGCAACGTCGCTGATCCGATCTGTGTATTTTTCGATCTGTCACACCAGTAGAAGAAGAATACTCTCACCAATGAGATCTCTGGCCATCTCTTGATCCTCTTGTATCCGGCACACATCAGAAAGTTGCAGGAGGGAATCGATGTGAAATGGATTGAGCTGCAGGAGGGCCTGGAAAGAAGCAGGGAGAAAAAAAAAATACAATCACCTCAGGGAAGCTCATCGATAACAATCGAACACATATAAGTATCACCTCATGTGACAATACGCTGTGTTTTTTCTGGAAAACCTATTTGCTTTCATGACAGATGGGTGGGAATTCAGAAAACAAATCATCTTCAGATCGTGTGCTCAGTTAAAACATTTACTTTCTGCATGATTAGATTGAATTAAAAAAAAAAAAAAAAAAAGTATATACTTTATTGATCCCTCACCGGGGAAATTTGTGTGCTGCATTACACCGCAGCAGGCTACCATGGCGGCGCCAATGATGGGAGACAAGGGGTTAGGTATCTACTCCAAGGACCCTAGACGTAAAGTCAGTGGGAATCGAAACCCACTGACTCGAATCGAAACCCGCGAACTTCCGGTTAACTTCCGGTTCGAGGGTGAACGCTCTATCACTGACCCACTGCCATAAAAAGAAAGGTTTAACATTTTCTGTTATTCACATTTATAAATTTAAATAATATTGTTCCAAAAAATAGGTAAAATGTTATGCATTTCCATTTTTTTTTAAAAAGTCCCAACAATTTGAACTAAGTTATAAAAATAAAAACTTTTTCAAAAATAATAAAAAAAACAAAACAAAAAACATTTTTCTTCCCTTTAAGAGCGAGATTACACGTTGCATTAAAAAGGGACATTAATGTTACCGATTAGGACAAAAGAGGTCATTTATGTCTTTACCATGATGTTGTTGGGATCCATGGATTCCACAGCGTCTAAGAACTTGAACTGGACTTGCTGGTAGTCACGATTGTGCTCGAACGTGAAATACTGAACGCTGTTCTTCGACTCCAATAAGCTCATTGTGACCCCTGAAAAGACATTACGCTTAATGTTTGATTGTAAAATTTAAACCATAGATGTCACTTTTATTTGTTTGCTACTTTCTTCCCTTTTTAACAAAAATTTAATCCGAGATAAATTTGTCAATTTACTGATTAAATTTATCTACAGCCAGAAAAGTAGATATTTTTAGCTACAACAGAATTTATACATTCTGTTTCTCTTTCATTTTATACTCTCTGAACAATAAACTGATTGTCTTTATTTTGGATTTCTACAGTTTGAAACAAGCATAGCACCATGAGGATAGGACTAGAATTAAATCATTAAATAATTGACCGTAATCCAATGCACGTCATTTAGCAAGCATACATAACTATGTAACCAATGAACTGGCGGAAATAAAAATTTGTTAATACTTCCCTTCAGGAAAAACAATTAAACATGCAGTAAAATAATTTTAATAAATGATAAATATTAAAAGCACAAATTTACTGAATATCAATTAGCAGATTAAAAAGTCTCAAGGAAATTAAGTGTTAAAAGAGGGATTTTAATGCCTTATAATTAGTCTGATGTTCATTACTTTCTGAATGAGCGATATCGGAATTTTAACACAAAGTTAAAATTTACCGTACTTAAAGTGACAATGACGAAATGTTCTTTATGTAAAAGAAAAATTGACCTGTTCGGCTGTATCGAGGCCAACTGTCCTTCGGACTGGTCATCCAGGTGCTGCGGTGGTACTGTCTGTTCCTCTGTCGAGGTTTGCTTTAAAAGAAAAAAGAATTTTTAATCATCACAGTTGACCCTACAAATTAGTGCATACATTAACATGACAAAAGATAATTACCAGTGTCAATGAAAAAGAAAAAAAAATGTTTTTGTCGTTTTGTACCTTTGTTCTCCAAGAACAGCACGAGCACCAAAATATCTCTTCAGCTCAGTCTCTGGGTTGAGATTCCTGCAGAATGTAAACAAAGCAAGAATAAATGTATGCAAAGGTGTTGAAAGATATGCTGCCACCTGTCTTATATCACAAACTTTAGCAGTTCATATTAGGTAGCAAATAACTGTGGGGAGTTTCATTAAAATCCTTTCAGTGCTTTGTGAGATATTGCATTAACAAGAATTTGTGCCCTCGACCCATTTGATCCAGATGGGATCTTTAATCACAAAATCCTCAAAACCCAATCAGTTGATCTTTAGTTGGTACTAACTGTGGGCAGTTTCATGGAAATTCCCTCATTTACTTGTGACAAATAGTGTTTGCAAAAGTGCTACAGGAGCTCAGAGACATAGACAGCCCTGGTGCTGTGTTAGAAACACTGTATTAACCAAAGCAACTGTTTGGTTCAGACTAGGACAGTACTGTGTTTTTAAAATGCCTAAAACAAATTTTAAAAAATCCCAGATATCATAGTTATATGAGTACATGTGAAACAAAAAGTTATGGAAACTTTCATGACCCAAGTGTGGTGGACTCAAAATTACAATTATCTACATAAATATATTCTATTTTGCCATTTTTTCCAAATTAAATTTTAGATGTTTAAACATGACTTTCATCAATAAATTCTGGGGGAAAAAATTACCTTGAAACATTTAAGTTTAAAAAGACCTTAGAAAACATTCGAGGTCATTTTGCAAAAATCAAAATAACTTCATAGACTTCTTTGTGCACGACGGTGGTATCAGTGAAATTATAAATATTCATTTTTTTATTTTCTCTGCTGACTTCAAGCAATGCATGTTACTAATGTTAGTATACATGTTTCTTCCTCGGTGGGTTTGCGCCACCGCATGGTTGAAAACAGAAGCCCACTCATTGTTCAACAAGTTTAAATCGGGTCAAATACGTATTTTTTTAACCAAATAAAATTCATACATTTGTTCATATGATCAATTTGTACAAATTACAAATTAGTGACCAATTTTTTAATAGAGTAATCAAGAAAAATGAGTTTGGATTCACACCTGTGCTCCACATGCAGTATGCTTCTTCTATCCAAGCCTGCAGCGTCTTCACTTTGAAGACTCGCCTGGTCGGATTGCGCGAGGTTTTCCAACAGTAAATCAATGTTATCTACTGAAACCTGGTGAAAATCAGTTAGAACAATCTTTCAACAGTTTGCACTTAATAGCTGTTCGTTTGTTAAAAAAGCTTTTCAGCTGAAAATGTGAATCATGTGTATCAGCTGATAAAGTGTTAGATATTAGCAACGTTTTAAAAGTCCTGTATTATTCTACTAGTTTCCTGGTGGACATTAATCAAATACTTTCTATTCCATAAAGCAAATTCAAAATGCACAAACTTACCTGCTCATTTTCTTGTGTAGCTTTTGTCTTCTTTTTTTTCTTCTTCTTCTTCTTTACCTTTTCTATATTCTTTTGATGAAACAAAGGTTGGATTAAAAGACTCAACTTTACATCAATATTACTAAAGAAATAAAGTTGGAGATTTGTAACAAAAACAAAAAAAAAACGTCTTTGTTGTATCGAATAAATCTGACCTGAGTGGAGACTTCGGCATCTTTTTGCTCGTCCTCGCTGTCTTCCTTGTTGGGCTTTCCCGTACAGCCCGCTTTGTTTTCGTCTGGATTTTCATACTCTTCTTCGTGTGAATTTTTCTCCTCCTCATTGTCTGCATCGCATATCTGGTAAAAAAAAAAAAAAAGATAAAAACACCAAATCATTTTATTATGAAGCACAACACAGACTGAAACAAACCAAACCCCAACAAAATGGTTTAACGGGCGAAAGCCCCTTTTCTGTAATTTAGTCTATATACAGTATATATATATATACACACACACACACGAGTGCTTTGAGAATCAGTTTTTATTTTTAAAAAAATCCTTTTTTTGTACGTATTTTTCAGTATGTATATTGTAACTATTGTAACAACAAGTTAGAGAGGATCGCTTATTTCTGTTCAAAGTTTTACTCTTTTTCTCATGGATTTAATATCTTGTGCAGATAAAAAAAAAAACACTGCGAAATTTTGTGGTTAAAAAAGAATGCCGGCCAATTATCAAGTTTTTGGCCATGGAAGAGTGCAAACCAGTTGAAATTCAAGAGAGAATATTAACTATTTGCAGTGTCACATGCTTCAGACAAAAAAATATCTACAAGTGGGCTAAATTGGGACAAAGCAGTGTTGAGTTAAGGGTGAAGACCAAGAGGTCTCCAAAGATGCCGAAAGAAGTCTAACAGAAGACTGACGGTGAAAGACATTGCAAGGAGTTTGAGCTTATCTCTTGGGACAGCACATAAATTCGTCCATGGTAACCTTGGCTACTCGAAGTCAGCTACTGGTGGGTACCAAGGACGTTTACTTTAGAGCATAAACAGAGGGTTTATGAAGGTTGAGTTCTCTCAGGAGTGTCTCCCACTGTGAGAAGGATGGTAATGAGTTTCTTAGGTTTGAGTCCAAACAGCAGTCCATGAAGTGGAAAAAGTTGATGTAGTTCATGTCCCAACAGTCAACGAGGAAGGTCATGCTCATCATTTTTTGAGAGATTCAAGGCTAAATCACAATTTCATTTCTTGATAAATGAATCATTGTGAACAATAATAATAATAATATAACAATAATAAATTCAATGAAATCTTATAAAATACACCTATAAACCTTAACAATGAATTAATTATGTGGGAGACAGTAAATCAGCGCTAGAGCGCTCGCCCGCGGACCGGAAGGTTGCGGGTTTGATTCCCATTGAGACCACCGTCTAGGGTCCTTGGAGAAGACACCTAACCCCCGCTTCTCCCACCATTGGCGCTGTCGAAGGGCAGCCTGCTGCGGTGTAAGGAGTGCAGCACACAAATTTACCCTGTGAGGGATGAATAGAGTAATTCTTATTCTTCTTATTATTATTATTATTATGTCACTAGAGGGGACGCAAGAGGAGGTGTTAGCTCAGTGGTAGAAGGACTGGGAGAAGCCGGTTTGATTCCCCCTGGGTTCATGTCTAATTGTCCCTGGAGAAGACAACTAACCCCCAGTTACTCCCATCATTGGCATTGTCCTGGCTGGATGGTACAGTACAATAAATAAGTAAAAATAAGTGAATTAATATTTTAAAAAAGGGAAAACTTGTACCAAAGAAATAAACATATTTAAAATGTCAAAATAATTATTTTTAATTAGGATTCATTCCGTTAACAGTTTGACAGTTAAAACTATTTTTAACCATCATTTTGAGCGTTTCCATGGTGATCATTTTATGAGGATTGTAAAATAGTTGGATTTTTAAAAGTTAAATATTAAATTTATGATAATATCAAATTGAAAAGTGATTTGATATTTTGTTAGAATTGTTTAGCTCTATTTTCTATACCAATAAAATAATAATTCAATCTTATATCTACTGGATTTGGAACATTTTTTTCAGCTAGATTTACTAAATATTCTCTTGATAAAGATTAAAATATGAATTTAAAGATATTTTTTCCCCAAATGTAAGAAAGACATTTAAAATCTTCAGATAATTTAAGGCCTGAGCTACAAAAATACATGTTTTTATCGTTAAACAAATAATAGGAACTGTTTTTACGCACGTTATTTGGCATTAATTTAAATTTGAGTTTTCAAAATTGTAAGAAAAAAAATATTAAAAAATGTTTATAGTCATTTATTATCTAAAATTAAATGAAAGTTAAAAATAAAAAAGCTAGCTGTTTTTAGCAAACAAGCTACAAGAAGGCTGTAAACAGAGTTAAAAAAAATTAATTTAAAATAGAATATTTTTACCAGTTCATAAATATTACTGATGTTTTTCTTCCCTTTTCTTCTGTTTTTGTTTTTTTGGGGTAAAGCTGTTTCCAGCTGCTCTTCTTCAGCATGGTCTTCACGACTAGTTTCTAAATCTTCAAACTCCAAGTCTTCTTGACCCCGCTGTTTTCCTTTTAGTCTCCTTAAAGCCCGACTTGACATTTTTTATAATCTACAGAGTTACAGTCAGTTTAGAACTTTTAAAGACATTAGCATTAGCATCGCCATTAGCAACACGGAATGAATGTGTTTGGTCTTCTTCTTCTGCTGAACATTCTGAAACGTCTCTGATTGATATCTTCCCCTACTGGTGAAGCACGATAAATGCTTTTTTAAAAAATACTATTTTTAATCAGTGGATAGTTTAAAATGAAAAAAAAAAAAAAAATCATTTTAAATTGAATAAAAAAAAAAAAAAATATTGTAAGAAAATATCTCAAATTTTAAACAGTTTGATTTATTAGGAAAACCTATTAATGTTAAACATATTAAAAGTAAAGACAAAAACGTACTGTTTTTGTCTTTATTATAATTTAAGTTCAGCCAAATGCTTGTTTTTTAGGTCTTTAATAGTTTTGTAAAATGGGGTTGGGCTTAAAATAAGTTTCTTTTTACTTCTGCCTAAACCCCTTTCAGTCTCTGTTTGTTTGTTTTTTTGTTGTTTGTTAAACATGTAAAAAAAAACTGAAAAAAATAAACTCAAACTCAAATCTGACACTCAATAAAAAACAATAAAATATATTTGTACTATACTCTACAGGGGCGGATCCAGGGTTTTCTGAAGCTGGGGGGTATAGGGGAGGCTGGCGGCATTTTTTAATTTTTTTTTTGTAGCCCAAAAAGAAGTGAGAGAGGGGGTCGTGCCACAGCTTTATCCATACCCTAGTGGGGAAATTTATGATCCTCGCTTGTGGGACAGCATGCCAGAGGATCTCAGGGCTCCAGTCCCTTCGCGTTTTTAAAAAAGAGGCTGAAGACCCACTTTTTAAACGTTGCTTCTTCTTTATTTTATTTTGATCTATTTTCCCACAGTTTTATTCTTATGGTTTACTATTAAGAGTCATTTCTTAAACAGTTCTAACTTGTTTTATTGGTTTTAGTTATTATTCTATGGTTTTGAATGACAATGTGTCATAATCTGTGACACATTGTTTGCTCGTCCCGGGGGAGGGATCTCTCTTTCACGTGGATCCCCATGAGGTTTCTTATTTTTTCCCCACTGATGGGTTTTTTAGGAGTTTTTCCTCACCGAAAAGGAGAGTCTAAGTGCATAAATGTGCTAATCTTGTTTAGTTAGCATTTGTTAGTTATTTTTCTTGCTGTGTATTTGTGTTAATACATTCCTCTTTTTCTTATGAAGCCCATTGAGACGGACATTCTGTGATTTTGGGCTATACAAATAAAATTGAATTGAATTGAATTTTGTTTTATTCTGTGTTTAAGTCCAGTGTTTCCTCATGGGGTTCGTCTGCCTGCTCAATCTGTGCCGTCCTTGCTGTGGGTGTCTAACTGGACTTAGTGGTGCAGGTCTCTCCTTTCAGCCACTTGGCTCTTGTGGTTGCCTGTGCTTCCTGGATCAAGGTGGCCCCTGTGGTTGTGACCTCTCCAGTCATGGGCACCCTGACTCTTAGTGTGGATCAAATTTTTTTTTTAAAGGGCCAGACAAGAAATCTAAAGTGCTAGTTTTATGTGACATTGTAAAGACTTAAAGTTAAAACTTGTTTCTTGAAAGAATTTTAAATCCAGACTGAGAACATGAAAGAACCAGTTCTCAATACAAACAGTTTTAATGGAAAGTATGTTAAGGTAACTTTTGACCAGGATTCCCAAGACTTCAGCTATTACATCGTGCAAGCGGACCGGGAAGGCATCGAGGTGTTTGCACTGTAGCATCAAATTTCCCTTTGGGGATTAATAAAGTATTTTCAATCAATTCAATTTCATTCAAATAACTTTTACATCTAACGACATAATGTTGTAATTGGTCAACATGATGGTGTTAAGTTGTCACTGGAGTATATCAATAGAGACTCTTAATTTGTCCCTTTTCTATAACTTCTAAAGTAAAAGTTGTCTTGACCTACAGCAAATTCTGGGTGTTTTTTTAGATGCAGGTGAATTATCCTATAAAAAACAGTTTATCGGGCGGGGAAGGCGTGAAGAAAAGTCATCTTACAAGTTTAGAAATGTTACTGAAGTTCAACTTTTTTCTAATCATATTGAATACATTTTTACAGCTAAATTTGACCAACCCTGCCCCCCTGCGCTCTATCCCCATATCTTCTTTCCTGATTGAGATAATTGAATCATATCATAAATGAAAGCATTGTTAGTTTTTCCCCCTAGAAGCACCAAGCAGATGGTGGTATGTTGAAACGTGGTTCTTTGTGTTTCAAGAATGAAATGAGGAAGTGCTCTTGTCTTTCAGGGGTTTTCAGAAGTTAACAACCGAACAGGTCAACTGTGACGAACGAAAAAAAATACAACATTACAAAATAACGTAAACACAAAATTGTAAAAATGACATGACTGAGGACAATTTTTTAAACAATGCAAATAGGTTGAAAGGAAAGTGGTTTTTTTCTTTAAAAAAAAAAAAAGACATTAAAAACATATGCGATAAGAAAAGAGAATTCAGAGGTAATGAAATTCTCTGTGTTTGAGGAAAGAGGAAGTTACAAAAGATGTTTCTTTATAAATAACTTTAAGAAAAAATCAAATTGGAAAGAAAAACTCACTGATGATTAAAAAGAAAACAACAGATTTATTATCAACAAATTAAACAAGATAAAAAGAAACTCCAACAAATCAAATAAAACAAGTCATAAATGATATGTAATGCAGCACAGAAATAATATGTATACCTCGGTGGATTTAAACACTATTCCAGTGGTTCACAAACCATTAATATCAAATTCTAAAACAAATCCCAAATAAACGCTTACAAAAACATGGTAAAACAGAGACATGTTTGGTCATAAACTGGTTTTCATTCAATTAAAGCCTTTTTTTCTGACAGATAGTAATAAATTCATAAATAAATACACTGATCGTCGTCTTTACCCATCATTGTACCAATCCGTGCAAAAATAGACAACCCCATGTTGAAAATACATTTGGAAAATATAACCTTTAACTTTGTAAAAAAAATACTTTGTAAGAATAGAATTTGGAAGTTTGAACTTTTTTTTCAGTGTGCGACATCGAACTACCGTAGAAATATTTGATCTTTATTTTGTTTTTTTAGCAGCACTTCTATTTACCTTCTTTGACTTGTTGGCAAAAATAGAAATTTTACTTCATTTTTTCTGAATCTTCGTTCGTTTTTTGGAAATAAAAAAAAAAAACAAGTGCACCCAAAATGTTGGTCCTTCATTTGCTCCAATAAGTTTTAAAAAAGTTATTCTTCATTCATCTTCATGGAAAATGTGTCTGGTTATTAATTAGCAGACAGAAAACATGGGACTTTATGCTGGCTATTCATCATCAGTAACGCTCATCGGGTTATCATACGCCGCCCCTTCAATGTCCTTTGCTTGTTTCCTGCGAATATCTGCGGGAGGTCTTGGTGGTGGATTTTTTGGAGGATTCTTGATACTTTCGACAACTGGTTTTCGGACCTCTTTTCGTGGAAGAATGGGCTCCCAATGCTCACCTCGGATAGCAGCCTATAAAAGAAGATTTTGTTACATTCAAATCATTTTATTTCATCTGGTTTCATCTTCTGAATCGCTTTTCTGCAATAGGGTCACGTGGGGTGCCGAAGCCCATCCCAGCTAATTTCAGGCGAGAATCAGGATACACTCTGAACAGACTACAGGTCCGTTGCGGGGCTACACACACAGACAACTATCCACACACTCATTCCTAGGGCAGGGGTGGGCAAACGTTTTGGTTCGCGGCCACATTTAATTCTAACACTTGACAAAGGGGCCGGAACAGGAGCAGTTGGGTGGCATGCTTTGGTAATCGTTAGATTAGACCGATAGAATGGTGCTAGATTTTAAACAAGCGCTAAATGTTGCATCAAGACCATTAAATTTCAAATCTAGAGGCGCTAGGTCTGAAATCTAAGTGCTTGATGTAACATTTTGTTTGTTTTCACATCTAACAGGCTTGTTTACGTGTGTTTATTGGGCCAGATAAATTTTCATATCTGTGCACACTGTTTATTGCGACAGTGTGGGCATCATGGAGACTCACACATTTTAATGGAAGCAGTGTTGTTGTTTTCTCAACAAAGACAACATATCCAGAGTGCGCCATCTAGTGAGGAAACATCAGAATTGTAGTGGAAATAAAACATTAACAAGGTTTATTTATTTAATTTTATTATGTTCGGCGGGCCAGAATAAAACGTTTAAGAGCCGTATGTGGCCCGCGGGCCGTAGTTTGCCCATGCCTGTCCTAAGGGCTAATTCATTGCGATCGATCAACCTAACATGCATGTTTTTGGAGAGTGGGAGGGAACCGGAAAAAATCCACACATACATGAGGTGAACATGCAAACATCATACAGAAAGACCAGTGTTTCAAGCCTCGCCTCACTCCAGGGCTCGAATTCCCAACCTTCTTGCTGGGAAGCCACTGTGTGGTCATTATATTTCATACGCAGACATCATATAAAGCTAAATATACCAACCAAAAAGTCCAAAATAGTTTCCACATTAGGAACTGTTAGAGAATTACATCACAACCACACCAGGTTTCACAACAATACGAGTCATGGCTCAACAAACAAACTCTTCTTCCTTGTTTCATTAAACTTCCTGCTAGAGCGAACACCATAAAACATTCAACAAGTAAAATAAACTCTCTCAAAGTAATAAAAAGTACATCTGATAGACTTACTGCAAGGTAGATGAGGCTGGCAATGCCAAGACAGACACATCCGAGCACAGTGGCAAGCATAAAACCTCCAGGTACGCAGAGCCTGAACAAAAACAAACATGAACAAAAAGAATTTTAGACAATGATGGCTGACAGGTTTTCGCTGGTAACACAGGTTGTTAATCTGAGGAATGTTGCTCAGCAAAGGAAGGTGATGCAGACAATTTCGACTTTCCTTTAAAACTATCCCCAAAAAAAACCCTTAAGGAAAAGATTTCATTTAAAAAAAGAAAACAGACTCACCCAGCATGTAGAAACGCTCTGACATAGTAGTTCCTCGTCAATGGTCCGAAAGCTTTAACACATACAGTGAAACAGTACTGGCCACTAAAATTAAAAGACACAACCATGAGAATATATCATTTTTAAATGATCACCATAATTCAATAAAAATCTTTACTTAAAATAAAAATCTTTACCTTCTTTCTACACTTGTTCCTTTGGCTCTTTTGCTTCTGGGATATTCAAGAAGACACACAAACACTCCTGCAGCACTAGTTATTAGTCAAGGATTTTTAACAGTCCGATTTAAAAGTTATAGGTTCTATACAGGTATTTACACAAAAAATATTCACTATGATTACGAACAGGTCAAAGAAAAATGAAAAGTTATAGAAAACATTTTTACCATCTTTGATTTTAAAAGACACATTTTTTTAACCTCAATTGGGTGAAAAGTTTTGCTAAGAACAAATACTGTATATGAACATAAAAATAGCAAAACACAGAAAAAACAACATTTATAGATGTTAGATATAATTTTTCCTCATATGGAAAACTTTTCTAGCTTCATATTTAACAAGAAGTGCTCACTCTTTAGTTATTGTAACCATTTAATTTTTACTCACTCTATTCAGCTCTCAACGGGGAAATTTGTGTGCAGCATTACACCGCAGCAGGCTGCCACCTTTGACGGTGCCAATGGTGGGAGAAACGGGTGGTTAGGTGTCTTCTCCAAGGACCCTAGAAGTGCACTCAGTGGGATGCCAACCCGCGAACTTCCGGTTGACATGCGGTACGCGGGCGAACGCAACCACTGAGCCACCGTCTCCCCCTGAGTATCCATTTAGAATTTTTTTTTTTTAAATTAATGTATACCAATAAGTGTTGTTTAAAAAAAACTTAATCTGCATCTTTTTAAGAAAGAATTAATCTTGGAATGAATACTCTCAATAATTTCACTACCTCTTAGAATACTTTTTGCTGGATGTAAAATCAGCATCACTTTTTCATTGAGAAAAAGATTTTTATTTAAAAAATAAATGTAATTTTTCCAGATTGAAAGGATACATTGCATAAGCAGCAAACTGCCATCCTCTGAACTGACCAGCCACTCCAACAATCCCTCCAGTCAGAAGAACTACAAGAAGAACAGACCCACTTATTGTAAGATCATCTACAACACTTTGAAGAATTAGTTTATAATAAAACATTATAAATAGTTGATCTAGTTTTTACACATTTCTTTTTTCAAATCAACCTGTTCAAATACTCACTGAGTCCTGAAGCCAGAGCCTGTTCATTGGCCCACATTGCCCACTCAATCTTCCCCATGTCCACTCACTCCACAGTAAAACAGTCTGAATAACTTGTATGAGGAAGAAAGTGATTTTTATTTCTACACAGGAGGTGTTTCTGCTTGGAAGAGGAAGGGCTTACTGTCTGCAGGCTGACTGTCGTCATTTCCTACTAAAAGGAGGGACCTCATAATAAAACAGGTGTAATAAACCAAGAATAAACTTTATTTAAACACTATCTGTACCAACATTATTAAATATGATTATGAAACATTTGAAAACTCTCATAAAACACTAAACATTTCACTTTTTTAAAATAAAATTTCGCTGTGATTTTTATTAAACAGTAATGCTTTATTGATTAAAAAGGTATATTTTATATGATCTTCATTACTTTTATTGTTGAGTTTATGAATGTTGTTATAAATGCAATTTATGTTTATGTTTTAAAAACAGGAAAGTCGTTTTAGTTTAAGGAGAACATGTACATTTTAGTAGTTCAAAAAAAGAATGTAGTTTTTTTTTTTGTAAAGGATCAATTTATAAAAAAAATTTTTTAAAAAAGATTGTGTTGAATTTTTATGAATTATCTTAAGTTTGTGAACTCACAAATCTCGCGAGATTTCATTTGGTAGCCAAGTCATTTTAGTTTAAAAACAACATGTATAATTTAGTAGCACAATGAAATAATATAGTTTTTTTTGTAAAAGATCATTTTCCAAAAAATTAAATAAAATAAATGAAGATTGTGATGAATTTTTATGAATTCTTCGAAGTTTGTGAACTCAAAAATCTCGCGAGATTTCATTTTGTCGCCAATGAGAAAGCCCATCCGTTTTTTAACCCTATAAAGCCCACGTATCATATTTGATACGCAATTTTTTATTATTATTATTAACTAATTAATAATAATAATAATAATAAAACTAAAAAATAAAATAAAAATATAAATAAAATAAAAAAAATCATTATTAATTAATAATTATTAATTAATTAATTATTCATTTATTATTTTTATTATTATTATTTAATTATTTTTCCAAAAAATTAGAATTTTCTGACATTTATTTCTTTGGGTGGGCTTTATAGGGTTAAAAGTCAATTGATTTTTTTTTTTTTAATTCTACTATTATTCTAAAGTTTAGAATAATAGAATCTAAACAAATTGCATCGTCTTGTTCCCACCTTGACACAAAAGTATCCATCCGCGGAATAAAACAGGTCCATACTTCTGTAACACACCCAAACCACTGAAGGGATTTTAATAAACTGCCTAAAGGCACTCATTTCCAGCTATAGATGAACTGTTCAGTTTTACGGTCAACTTACAAACTTTAAAAAAATGTTATATATATATATATATATATATATATATATATATAGATTGTTGATCAAAACTCTCCACACATCATTTATGGGGTTTTAATTACAATATAATAGTAAAATTATAAATATTTTTTATTTTTTTGTATTAAAAGCAGTTCTTAACTGTTACTTATAGTTACATGTTGTCCTGAATGTACAACCACCCACACACAATAATGGGTTTGGAGAGTAGGAGGAAACATACATAGCTGTGGGTATCCACATCCTTTTTTTTTACACTCATACTCTGTCAAAGTTTCACTGTGTTCACATTGTGACAGGGGTTAACACTGTTGCCTCACAGCAAGAAGACCAAGGGTTCGAGCCTCAGCCACGGCTTGAATTACTGTTCTGTGTGGAGTTTGCATGTTCTGCTCCTGTATGGATGGGTTTACTCCGGCTTCCTCCCACCCTCCAAAGACATGTAAGGCGAATGATTGATTAAAAAGGTCTCCGTATGTGGCTACTCAACAGATTGGTGACCTGTTCAGGGTGTACCCTGCTTCCTGCCTATCTGCCCTGTATCCAGCCAGAACATGAATATGTAGCAGTCCGCCCAAAACCAATACAAGAATAAGCAGCTGAGAAGATGAATGAATGGCACAGAGATGAACTTGATCAGATTAATTTAATCTTGTTTTAATATATACAAAGTTTGTTTGACCAATCAAAACTTTTAAGCTCTACCTGCACATATAGGCATGGAAGTATTTGACTGGCATCTTTTCAACCAAATTTAAAGTCAAGAAAAAAAAAGCTACTCTTAAATTGTGATATAAATTATTATTTTCCACAAAATATATTTATTTTTTTACACACCTAAAAATAGTGTTCTACTAATTTTCATCAGACTAGAAAAATAAAATTACAAGTAAACAGGATTATAAAACTTTTTAAATCCCTTTTCATGCAAATTAAAAGAATCTTCAAGAGCTCCAGTGCAAAAAATTAAAAGACAAACATTGAAACAGTCATTAGTTGAAATAATCTTTCTGAAGGTTCACAGCAGCGAGTGTCATATAGTTTGCTTTGGAAACCCATCAGGTGACAACAGATGCAAACTGGGATCCTCTACCACAGTAGGACCCGGTCCCGCCTGAAATACACACACAAAAAAAACATAAATCAAATAAGTCAAGGATTCAGGGTCTTATGTGTTCATCTCTTTTTTTCTAACACACACCTTCGTACTGATAATGTAATTTATTCCCTTTGGCGTCGGTTCCAGACCGATATCTTGCTTCAGCTTCTCAGATACAATGGCACTTTTGATTGGAAGACCTTTAATAAATCTTGTATATAAAGAAGGAAACAAAGACAGTCAGAAAAAGTCAGAAAAACGAAAAGCAAACACACCTTAGTGACAATGAACAAAACAAAAAATTCATTTCCTTTTCCTGTAAAGGAAAAGTTTTTTATCTTATTGTCAATGTATGAAAAGTTTAAGAGTTGCGTAATTTTAGAAAACTCTGAAACTTAGTGACTCTAAAGAGACAAGTAAAAGAATACCTAAAGTTTTAGAACCTTAAATATCCATAAACGGACCGCTGCATCGGTCCGTCATGGTAAAGAAAGAGCTGAGCCGGAAAGCAAAGCTCTCGATTTACAAGTCAATCTATGTTCCTACCCTAACTTATAGTCACCAGCTGTGGGTGGTGACCGAAAGAATGAGATCGCGGATACAAGCGGCCGAAATGAGCTTCCTCCGCAGGGTGGCTGGGTTCTCACTCAGAGATCGGGTGAGGAGCTCTGCCATCCGGGAGAAGCTTAGTCAAGAGCTGCTCCTCCTCCGGGTCGAGAGAAGACAAATGGGGTGGTTCACGCATCTGGTCAGGATGCTGCCCAATCGCCTTGCTGGTGATGTGTTTTGGGCACGTCCCTCCGGGAGGAGACCTCAGACCCGGTGAAGAGACTATGTCTCACAGTTGGCCAAGGAACGACTTAGGATCCTTCCAGGTGAGCTGGAAGATGCAGCTGGGAAGAGAGAAGTCTGGGCTTCCCGTCTGAGGCTGTTGTCCCCGCGACCCGGCCCCAGATAAGCGGAAGACGACGGAACGGAATATCAATAAATGGCAATATTTCATAAAAAAGTGCTAAAGTATCTTGAAATTGGACGTCTGCCAACATACTCTTCTTTGTTGAGGTTTGAAGGGAAAAAATGTTGAACTAGTTGAACAAACTCTGGAACATGCTGCTGTAAAATGAAGATCACAGCATTCGGTCCTGCATCAAAACTGTAGGCGACCTAGAAAAAAAAAAGAAAATCAAACAGTGTTTAACCTCTGAATGAAAAGATAAAACGTTTCTGTTTCCATTTTAGAAACTCGCAGCTTTCACATCTTTATTATGCAATCTGAGAAATTTGGTTGGAGGGAAATTAGGCAATTTAAAAAGGAGAAAAAAGGAACTTCTTTCAATTTTTTCAACAGATATTTTCTATGACAGATTTTTCTGTTTTTGAATGACTTTTTAAAAGCTATGAGGTCATTTTCACATTTTTTACTTTATTCTTGAAATGATTTTTAGCACCTCACACTATCAGTTAAAAATGATTTGTTGAGGAACTAGACTTAAAGAAGTGAACACTACAGTAATAAGTTTAGGGCTGCTCACCCTTGTCTCCCCGTAATGTTTGTTGTACCGATGAACCAAGTGGATGATCTGCTTAGAAACACTGTTGAGGTAAAAAATGGGAGGGTACGTGTCGAGGCAGGTTGCGTGCAACTGGTTGCTGTCCTTCATCGTCAGTTCAGCAAATGCAGGAAAATCCTTTTGTTGCACAGCTTCAATCATTTTTTCCATTCTGTCAGGAACAATAAAATCAGCACGGTGCTACACAAAAACAAAAAAGACACCATTAATCCATCATTTCCACAACGTAAAAGAATGCTATTAAAGTTTGAAATGTTTTTGTAACATAATCTGTACACACTTGTAACAAGCAACTTGTTTTTACACTGGTTTGCATTCCGGATGTGCTCCCTATTGGTTTACGTTCAGCACTGGCCTGAAAAAAAAGTCTCAATCAGTATCATGAATGACCAGGGGTGCACGTGATCTTGTTGATGTGGAACTTAGAGAAGGACATGGAGATGTTTCTTGGTGCTCAACAATCAGGATGGTTGAAAAAGTTGTAGCAAAACCCTTTATTAAATTAAAGATAAAATAAAAGGTAACGATACATAAAACTGTTAAATAAAATACAGGTTACTGGATAAATATATTCAAACATAATCTAATCATATCAATTAAATGTTCAGTAATTATCATGCAATCAAAATGCTTGTCAAAATAAAAGGTCCTGAATTAATTATTAAAATTAATTTTGATCTATTTCTTTATTTTCTGCATATGTGTTACAAAACTGAATTCCCTGTGGGACAACAAAAGATTTTTATTCACACACAGGTTTGACTTACTACTAGTACGAGGATCCTGAGTTCAGGCCAATGAGTCTCTGGCTCCACCTGTTGAGCTAAACTGTCTTTTCCATCATCTCGATCGCCCATGATCCATTGGACAAATCCTCCATACATGCTTCTGCATGCACTGCCCGAGCCTTGACGAGCGATTCCAGACAACTCGCCTTCGACACCAAAAACTTGAGCCAGACTATAAACTGAAAGTAGAATAAGAAACGATGAACATGTATCCGACACAATCAGAATGTAATAAAAAAAACAAACAAACAAGTAGATCAACAGTAAGCGTTAAACATATGCCTCCATCTGCCTTTTGAATTAGTGACTTTAGTCATATGATCTTGCAAAGCTGTTCAGTTCATCTATAGTTGGTACTCAGCTTCTTTAAAAGCTTGAGTTGAGCCAGCCGCAGACTGCTGTACCTGCAGTTTAGAAAGAAATGGTACAGGCTGTGATGAGACTATTCACTTTGGTTGTCTAAAAAAAAGAAAAGGCTTTTAATATTGAAATCTTTTAGTTATCTTCTTTTTGTGGATTTCTTTTTTAAACTGAACAAATTTTTTCTAAACTTACAATTTTCCTTTATTTTTTATTTTTGTTTTTGGGGCTCGGGGGGAGCTGCTTGTTCACGCTTTGTTTTGCGGCTTACGCACATAAGCTGTCATAGGACGAAAATTCCCGGATGTCCGATTTCTTCCATACATTCACCAAAAACAATACTGACAATAGATTATGCAGATCGCTACTAGAGGCTTTCAAATGCACAGCTACAGCAACAGGAGATGCCATGTGCTTAGTCTCATTATACCTAATCATGTTCATGGAATGCAGCAGGGGTGTCAAACTCAGTTCCTGGAGGGCCAGTGTCCCTGCAGGTTTTCCATGTGTTCCTGGTTTAACAGCTGATGCACAAACAGGGAAATCAACAGCCAAACACATTTGGCAAAATGACTCGTTAACCTGAATCAGGTGTGTAGATGCAAGAACACATAGAAAACACGCCGCCCCTCCAGGAGCTGAGTTTGACACCCCTGCACTAGAGTGTTCATCATGCGGGAATTTTATTAGCCTTGGCGGGTGAGCGTGAGATAGGTCATAACTGTGGGTATATCCCGCATAATGCGGGAGACATGGCATGTCTGTGAAAGATGCATTTAACCTAATACGTCCCCTGTAAAGAGATGTGAAAAATAGAGAATATCTCACCTAAACATGCAAATCCAGCTGCTGATGAGGCCAGTCCTGCAGCAGTTGGAAAGTTGTTAACTGAGCATATGTGAACTTTACGAGATAAATGTGTTCCCTCAACATCGCCAACATTTCTTCTCTTTCTCGCTAATCGTCGAACTGAAAAAAAAGTTTAAAAAAATATCAAAATTAGAATTAAGAGGAATATTTGACTTGTAGCTTGAGGTTGTGTGGCTCACTTTCTCTCAGACAAGATTGGAGTCTTGGATGGGTTATGTCTTCCTCTTTGCCATTGAGCCATATTCGATCCTCCAGGAAAGCTGTACTGGTTGCAACTGTTGTTGTGGTTTTTAACTGATGGAAATCAGAAAAAAAGAAGCACAGATCTGAATAAAAATAATTAATTATACCAGATTTTAAAACTTTGCTTTACAGAACATGACATCATTCCTGTGTTTTAAGTGTAGACATGAAGGCAGGATTTCTACATTTTCAAGGTCATGGCTTTTCTATTTATTAAAACAAATTTTAAATATCATGATGACACAATAAATGACTGCAGAAAGATGATTCTTTAATTCAAACTTTACCTGATCTTGATGCAGAGTGACACTCAAAGATGCATTTGTAGGAAGAATTAATTCTTCATCTCGTTTCCCCCCTTTAAAAAAAAATCCATTATAAACAGTGTGCTACAATCTGTTTCTATTAATTTCTAACAGGATAGTTTTGTAGATACTTACAGTATTTGATGACAGCTATGTTTATAGGAGCAGTGCACGTTACCATGTGAGGTTTCTCCATGTTTTCTACAGGCATAAGATCTCAGACTTCTGATAGGTATCTAACGTTAAAGTTATGTAGTATTAATTCCAGACTGTGTTCTGCAGCAGTCCATGTGAAGCTAAATCCATCTCGCCATTTTGTTTCCGTGTAGTTTAATTTGATTGGCCAGACAGAGAGATGTGATTCTTTCCTCAACCAATCAAAATCCAGACCAGAATGAAAAGCCAATGAGAGATCATCTGGCCACAATCGTCCGTATATATATATATATGTATATATATATATATATATATATATATATATATATATTTATTTTTTGTTTATTTTGAATTACTCTAGTCATCCCTCACCGGGGAAATTTGTTTGCTGCACTCCTTACACCGCAGCAGGCTGCCCTTCAACGGCGCCAATGGTGGGAGAAGCGGGGGTTAGGTGTCTTCTCCAAGGACCCTAGACGTGCTCTCCGTGGGACGCGAACCCGCGACCTTCCGGTCCGCGGGCGAACGCGCTAACCACGCGGCCACCGTCTCCACCCATATATATATATATGTGTGTGTGTGTGTGTGTGTGTGTATAGAGATGCCATATAAAAATATCACATTATTCTTTTATAATACTAATATATGTAATAAAGCCAGGAATAAAGTATATAAAAAAATAAATATCAGATCATTTATCTTTTTAATTTCCCAATATTATTTCTATAATGTCTACATAAATTACAAGTAAAACCAAGCATGTATGTGACTGTCTTCTAATGTATTCTTGTGTGTTTTAAATGCTCTTTTAAGTTTGAAAAGTCCTTTACAAATAGTCAAAATAAAAGGGCTTAAGTTAATAGTAAGAAAAAGTTAAGAAAATAGTACAAAAAGTTTCAAAAAAGTCTTCTGGACAGTTTAATTCTTCAACGAGACGTTTCGACTTCCATCCGGAAATCGGAGTGGAGGCGTTAGATACGTTTTGACCGGTATCTATAGCAGCCTTTTGAAGCCATGGACTAAAGATGACACCTCGTGACCCAGTTTCACGCCTCTCGTTAGCAAGTAATTTCTATTCACTAGGCTTTTAGCATTTTTACAATATGTTTGTTTACTGGTCTGTGGCTACAATAGGAGCCATTCACGGCCATCTTAAGTAACACAGGCTCATTGGTCGAGCCCTTCTTAGTATTTTTTTACCTTTTACTCAGATTAGTATAAATAGATCCAGGTTTCAGTCCATTTCATTCAGATTGAAAATGATTTCCGGATGGAAGTCGAAACGTCTCGTTGAAGAATTAAACTGTCCAGAAGATTTTTTTGAAACTTTTTCTACTATGGATCACTCCTGGATGAATGAGGGACTACACAGATTTGTTCCTTTACAAATACAAAGTTTGTGTCATCCAGGAGTAGAGCCGTTACTCCGCCGGGTGGAGAGAAGCCAGATAGGGTGGTTCAGGCATCTGGTTAGAACACCTTGCTGGTGAGGTGTTCCGGGTATGTTCTATAGCACAGATGTCCAGTCCTGAAGGTCCGGAGTCCACTTTATTTTCCAGGAACACATGGAAAACCTTCAGGACACTGACCCTCAAGGACCAGAGTTTGACAACCCTGTTCTATAGGTAGAAGACTCAGGAACCCACTGGAGAGGCTATGTTGAGCTAGAGGCTTTTGCCCCTGCGACTTATCCTTGAATGAAGCAGTAGACATTGGAACGTCACAGGAAAAGCTGTTTTTACTCGTGTCTTCAGTCACTTTTAAACATTTCTTTTCCTCCACACTTTTTGTGCAACAACTAACATTACAGTTCAAAGTTTTAAGGCCTTTGGGTTGCCATGTTGGTGTATAATTTATTCTGACACTTGGGCATGGGTGCAAGAGTTATGTGCACCTCTGATCATAACCATAAACAAAGTATATTTAATTCACCATGTTTGGCTAGATATTAAAAACTAATTGATTTGTCCCGGCTGAGTCAAGGCGAAGGGCAGGGTGCACCCCGAACGGGCCTCCACTTTTCTACCTGCGTTGATACTCAAAGCGCTTTACAGTGTAGCTCTCATTCACACGCACATTCATACCTAATGGTGGAAGCTGACATGCAAGCTGCAAACCGCCATCAGGAGAAACTGGGGGTTCGTTGTCTTACCCAGGGACACTTTGGCATGAACTGAGTGGTGGATCAAACCCGTGACCTTCTGGTTACAGAACAGTGCAAGAATACAGTTTTGCTTTTTTTTTATTTAATGTTTGAAAAACAAGAATGATAATTATGCTGAAAACAATGAAGAATGTGAAGGACAAAAGAAGTCACAAAGAGTCATCTGCTATCAGCACTACAAAACAAGCTGTACAAATTCTGTAGCAACTTGAAGAGTACAATACAAAAAAACCTTTGGGCACTGTGTGTATACCTTCCCACCGCAAGCAAATCTTTCAAATAAATGATTTTGCTCTTCCATCTTATTATGTCCATTTCAAAAACACATTAACTTGTGTTTATTCACACAAGTTTGAGGAGAATCTGACAGTCGGTCCTTTTCAAGATCAACTGCAGAACTCATGGTTAGACGTCTGTGTGAAATTAGTAATCGTCTTCTTCGTCGGAATCCATGACTCTTCGTCTGTTGAACTGTATAAGAGGGCAGTAAATTATGGACAATAAACAGCAAGTGAATAATTCAAGGAAAACATTTGAGAGAAACTTACTGTAACAGTGGTCGTTTTTTCCGTTTGCTGACTGACTTTTTCTAGAATCTCAATCAAGCCCGGCTCTGAAATCTGGAAAGATAGGATGGGATAATTCAACTGAAATTACTCAGTTACCGCCATCTCTGGAAGCTAAAAGAAATGCTAATTGTTGTTTAACATACTGGCAGTTTTAAACACTTTTTTGGTAATCATTTTAAGAGTCCTAAATTTAAAAAGCACTTGGTCATTCAGTGTTTTTACACTCTTACCTTTCCTCCCAGTTTTCCGTACCGGGCCATTTGTATCAGATAGTTTTCAACTGCTTTGGCCTTCTCTGGCTTAACCAGTGCAAGATTGCTCACTGTAAAGAAAAATGAGACCATAGGTCATTTCCAAAAGAATATTTGATGTAATAAATGTTTTATGAACCAGAAACTTAACGTACATCTTGCACGTGCTGACTGTTCGAGAACTTGAGCCAGAATAGAGTTCCTCATTTCGGCTTCCCTGTAAAAGTAAATCAATTGATTGTAGGGTATGGCCTACTGTACATGTATTCATACCAAACATTTGGTTCAGTGTAGGGCCGTGCACAAACTATTAGTAATCTTAGTTTTACAACTATGAACATTAATACTAAGTATGTATACTTTTTTTTTCAAAATTGTACAGAAATTTTCTTTTTTAAAATAGTTTTTAAACAAACGCAACTTTTATTTCCTATTTGTTTTAGCGGGTCTGGTTCACCATTAATGACTGCTCGGTTATGGGTCATTTTTTTTTTTTTATTTATTTATTTATTTCGGTCACAGTGTAATTTCACATTAATGAAAGAAAGAAAAATAATTATATTTTAGCAAAGGACCGAAAATCTATCGGCTGAAGCAAACGCTTATTTCGCCGACCCTTTTTTTTTAAATCATCATAAAATCAAAAAAACATTTAAGTAAATACTTAGAAATCCATCATAAAACATATAAGTAAATATTCAGAAATCAATCATAATACATAAAATGAAATTTAGAACATCAAATGAAAAAGTAATACAAGTACAAAAGTAATACAATTGTTACTATAATTGTTTATATTATATATAAGCTTGAATTTAACCATCAAGACTTGCATATTTTTTAAGTAATAATAACTTCAATTTTTTTTTTAAACAGAAAAGATTTAAACATAATTTAAGTTCATCATCACAATTATTCCAAAAACTATCATAAATATCTTATAATAGTTTCAATTGCTTTTAAAAAAAGTTTTTTACCTTTGCCTTGACTCTTCCATTTGCTGATGGTTTGAAGCATCCTAAAATCAAAATTACATTGATGAGTGACACATTCATGTTTTTTCACAATCACTAAACTAAATCACTCAATAGCTTTCAACCTAATTTTAGAAAACCAGGGTTGATTGGATGATCTAACAAGGTTAGATGTTAGAACCAACGTGTTTGGTGGAGAAACAGTTAAGGAAAAACTACACATGGCCATTCAAATGGTCATAAAAACACTGTTTCCCAAATCAAATTGCGTAAAGAAAACTGTCCTTTTCCTGCTTAAATAAAATTCAAACAGCGATACGGGACCCCAGGAAGTCTGAGCTAATGGGGGTTCTATAAATAAGCAAATAAACAACTAGAAATGTCAATTTAAAAAAAATATCTTAAACATGTATGGGCTGTTTGGCATTTAGGATGGTCAAAAAAAGCTCCCTGAAACATATGGTTTAATTTTTTGTTATTGTGGAATTCCATTACTCTTTGAACGATGGTGTAGGAAGGAAACAGTCCTGGATGAAATTCGGCAACATAGAGATGAGGTATAAGTGAGCTTCCAGTGAGACCTGGTTTGTTGGATGTGCCTCGTTCACTGTTTCCTCAGGTTCTTGTTTTACAGGAATAAAATTACAGAAATATCTCCTCCTGGCTCATCGGAACAACCTGCTGCCACACATTGGCAAGACATTTTGGAAAAATTACACCAAAATCCAATGAAATATGTCTATATTATATCTATCCTGGAAACAAACATCCAAAGTTCTTCTCGCTTCGTACATACATTCATACATATGACTTTCGTTACTTCACAACCGATAAGTGTCGAGAGTTGAATTTTGCTGCAGGAATTATGAACGTGCCCAATGATGGTGTGAAACTATTTATTTCTCTTATTATGGGAGCATCATGATGGTATTTATCCTATCATTAAACATCAGATATCTCCATCTGTTTTACATATAGTAGTTTTACATATAGTAGTAGACTGAACTGGAGGAGCAACAGTACTGCTGTGTACAAGAAGACCTGCAGCCGACTTTACTTTCTAAGGAAGCTAAGGTCCTTCAATGTGTGCGTCAAGATCCTGGAGACCTTCTATCAGTCTGTGGTGGCCAGCACCTTGTTCTTCTCTGTCATCTGCTGGGGGAGCACCATTGCAGCCAGTGACGCCAACAGACTGAATAAACTAATCAGACTGGCTGGCTCTGTCATTGGCAGCAAACAGGACTCACTTGAGGCAGTGGTGGAGAGGAGGTCACTGAACAAACTTTTGTCCATCATGGACAATCATGACCATCCTCTCTACCCACTCCTGGACGAACAGCGGAGCTCCTTCTCCAAGAGGCTCAGACAGCTCCACTCGAGAACATCTCGATACCGGAGGTCTTTCTTTCCGTACGTCATCGGACTCTACAACGACTCACTTAGCAGATAGGAAGTTGTTGCTGTGACACACGAATTTCCCATGTGTGGGATCATTAAAGTATATTCTGATTCTGATATAGTTATAACTGTCACATTTACTGTAACTAATGTCTGTGCAAAACACTGGAGTTCAGCTATTATTCTACAGTTGAATGCTTTTTACATAGTTTAGGATGTTATACTCAATAAATGTGATTATAAGTGTTTATTTACAAATAAAATATAGTATTATTACATAATAGTAAAACTAGGTGTAGAAAGTACAGTATGCCTTATCCAATAATTTCAACATAAGAATGGAAATATTGATCGATTATTGAAATAATCTATATATCAGCCGTTTAAATATCTCTCAAAATATAGAACTATTTTCCTATGAAGGAAAAATAGATTAAATAAGAAAACACAAGTGTTTATGTACAGAAACTAACAGTTATACTGTATATTGTTATATACACACGCAGCTAAAAATTACAGTGAGTTTGTTTTTTTATGTTGTAATTTCAATGTGTTATTTCAAACAGCAGATCCACTTTTTAATAAACATTTATTTTCATTTAAATGAGAATTCTTTTAATTTAGCAGTGGCAGACAGAGAGAGGGGCGTGAGGTGACATGGATGCTAAGCTAACAATGCTAACTAACTCTGTTGCTAAGTGACATCTTTTTTAAAATTAGTAGTTTTGATTAATATTGAATAGATTCCAACAATAACGTGTAGATTATTGTTTAAAATTCATAGACAATGAAATAGTTGTGTTATTAATGTTAGCTGTTCCTTCTTAAATTAGTACAAGTTTCAAACTCTCCTTATAAGACAGCTTCAAACACGCTTTCTAGTTCATTTTTAGCTCTTACCCCATGTTTAGCCTGAAGTTCCGCCATTCTTTGTCGCCGTATCATGTCCAATTCCTCGTCTGCCATATTTTATAACTCTAATCTAGACGCTGAAGTCTGAAATTAATCAAATTAACGGAAGGAAGATGCTAACAACAAACGTTGGCTAATAAAATGGCCTAAAAATCAAGAGTGTAGAAAAATCTGGAGCAGGCATAAAAATCGAAAGCAGAAAAAAATGATGCAGTGCTAGACAGGCAGGAGCAATCAAACACAGAGTTCGGATTTTCATATTTTCTAAACAACCAATAAGTAACTTTTTTATTACTAAAAAGTGGTTTGAAAGGCAACAAAATATATATTTCAGACTTTTGAACTATAATGCAGGATTTTAAAAAGTATATAATGAAAAATCAAGCTAGATTAAACTGGGATAGAAACAACTAATCATTTAAAAATGATTTGAAACCATATTATTATAAATTAAATAGGATTATAATAGAATTAAAAGAAATATTAATCCAAGCTTTGACTAAAATGACAAGATAGTTAAAAACTAAATAATTTGATTTGAAAGATAGTTAATACCTAAATATTTTATTAATTTTTAAATTGACCCTCTACTTGGGTCAAAATCATCTGCAAGCATTAAAACCTGCTGAATTATTTGGGGAAAAAATACAAACACGCAAAAGTTTAAACCAGAGGTCAAATTGAAACATACAAAAACAACCCTCAGTAACAAGGTAACAAATGATGTAGAACCCAAACAGATGTTACTAAAGCAGAACATTGATTGGGGCTAGGAACATAGCGGACAGTAAACAATGTGGCACAGTGAGAGTTCATGCATGCTGCCGATGTGAATCATGTGGTCATTAGGGTTAACAGATCTTTTCCAGACCCAAATGATCAGAAAACAGGAGAGGGAGAAACACATGTGACCTAGGCCTGCACTCACCCCGATACTGGAACGCCCAAATCAAGCACAGGGAATCACCCTCCACTCAGCCAGATTCAGAAGAGACCTCCCCTACAGGAGTCACGACAGCGCCAAGGGGCACAGGCATCCCTAAGCTACGAGCAGACGTCCATCCATAACCTGCGGCAGCAAGTGAGCCCAGGAGATGTCAGAAGTCGAAGTGCAGACTAAGAGGGGAGCAATCACCCCAAGGACCCAGGAGCCCCCATTACCATTTGTCTACTCAGCAGAAGACAGTGGATGGATGCATTATAAGAATCAGAGGGTCTCTTATTGGTATTTTTATGCTGACTTTGATTATTACACATTCGTGTCTGTTTCAAATTATGGGCAACAAATCCGTAGTTAATTATTTTTTGACTATTTAAAGGAAATTGTTAATTTTTGTTTAGGTTTTCTCATCGAAATTCAAGGATATAGAATATAGAAAAAATACTGTAAAACAACTCAAATAAAAACTCAGACACAACATGAGTGTGTAAAGAATATTTCACATCTTTAATAAATGTTCTGATCTTACAAACGTTCCTCTCAGGATATTGTTGCCTACAGCTAGTATTTAATTCCACAGTCATATTTTTTTACTCCAATAATTGCAGACGACGAGTAATTCTCCAACAATTCTCAATGAGCTTGCCAAAAAATTTACCAACGCTGTTGGAATAAAAACCTTTCTCTCTCTTTGACCTTAACTCCCTCTGTATGTGCTGTAAGAGAAACGACTCAGAAGCAATGGGATGTGGTACTTTTGGTTTGGATCGGTTATGGTGAAGACGATCTGTAACAAATAAGGAAAAAGATCAAAATCAGTACAAACAGATTCAAGTTGCCATGCACTCGTACGCTCCAGCATTTTCAATATGGATACAAAGCTGTTGATTGTATATCAAAAATTCCACCCCAAGCCAAGCCGAACATAAACTGAGTCATAAACCTTTCCTCACCTCAACATAAGGATAAAATGAGGTTTGTCCAAATCCAGCCCAATACTGAGCAGTCTCAAAATGCATTTTGTACACACCAGATGTAAAGATATCAGGTGTTATTAGTCCAGGGCATCGCCCGTCACTGTTTGTGGTTCTGATGGCAAAAAAAAAACATGTTTGAAAAAATTTAAAGAATTTTAAACGACTGAATTGTTTAAACTCTTCTGAAGTTTATTACCCTGAGGTTATCAAATTCCAGACACTACTGGATGGATCTTGCTGATATAGTTTGAGGGAAATGTTTGACCCAGGGACCCCCATTGCAGTGTTCAGTACGTGGGTTGTCAGAGGACTGGATGAACCTGACATGGTGCACTAAACAAAAAGAAAAAACAAGACTTATGATTTGATCAACTTTAATTTGGAGTAAACTACTTTGATTACTGACTGTAGAAGTCTAATAAAACTAATACCACATGTTTTGGCATCAGTTTCATTTTTATTATTCTTGATCCTACATGTGGGATCAATAAAGTACTTCTAATTTATGGGACAATCGAGATTTGTACAATCTCGTCTGTAAAAAATGAATAAACAGAGGATGTACTGTGTGTATATTAACAATATATCGATTTATTCATTTCTATCTACACATGTTGATTTCAATGATGCCAAATTGATCTACATAAACATAGATTTATAGATTCTGTTCCGTCGTCTTCGGCTCATCTGGGGCCGGGTCGCGGGGGCAACAACCTCAGACGGGAAGCCTACGTTTCCCCTCACCCCGGCCGAATCCTCCACCTCACCCGGAAGGATTTCGAGTTGTTCCCCGGCCAGCTGTGAGACATAGTCTCTCCAGCGAGTCCGGGGTCTGCCTCTTGGTCTCCTCCCGGTGGTACGTGCCCAAAACACCTCACCACTGAGATTTATAGATATTGATATTTATTTATGGATATACTGTACATTATATCTACTGATCAGAAAGTTTGCTGACACATCAACTTTGCCCAAATTATAAAACGCTTACATAAGTGGACAGAAATTCCAAGAACAAGACCTTTGTCATTAAAAAATATACAGTACATGCTCCAACGCTGTTTTAATACACTGATACTAATACAATAGTAGGTAAAATTTTGTTTTTAAATCCTGTTCATCTTTTGAGCTTTTTTCTTACCTTGTTTTCAGACAGAATGTGATCTTTCAGCAGCTGCAGCCTGAATAAACTCATTTTCACAAGTAAAGAAACTCGAAAGGAGGTCAGCAGCTTCACCAAGAAATGTGATTTTACGGTTTGTAGAAGAAAATTAGTTTTTTTTTCTTCCTACTCACATTACCCATGTGATTGATATCCTGCACACTGTCCCATTCAGGATTACTCACTGAGGACATGTGCTTATCTTTTTTGTCAACAGTAGGTCAGTTGTGCAAGCATCGCTTTTTAGTCACTTTGCTTCCAGCACTTTGAACTTAACGGACGTAGGAGATTATAGAGAGCTAGACTGTGGTCCAGTGTTCTTTAGATCAGTGTTCAAGATGGCGACATCCTTGTTGAGTTGTTAATTCTACCATGCTGACATGAATGAACTGTGTGTTACAAATGTCTTCAATACGTATGTGGATTTTCTTATTTTACACCTTATAAAATTTAAATATTAGAGCCGTTCCCGTTCTGATGCAATCATTTTTTAAAAAATCTCCTTTAATATAGGTTCAAAATGCATAAATTTTTCCATTTTTATGAAGTTTATTTTAAATATTTAACTGATTAATGTTTTACAAAAAAAACTTATAAACTTATAACCTACAAATAGGAATAAAGAATTTTACTTGGTTTGACCAAAAGTCCCTCCTGGAGGGAAGCGCCCTAAACACCTTACCAGCGAGGCATTTGGGAGGCATATTAACCAGATGCCCAAACCACCTCATTTGGCTTCTCTCGACCCAGAGGAGGAACAGTTCTACTCCGAGCTCCTCCTGGATGGTGGAGGTCCTCCCTCTATGTCTGAGTGGGAGCCCAGCCACCCTGCAGGGGAAGACTGTTAGGGGGGAGGTGATAGCTCAGTGGTAGAATGTTCGCCCATGGACCGGAAGTTTGCATGATTGAATCCGACTGAGCTTATGTTTGGGTGTCTTTGGAGGAGACACCTAACCCCCAATTTCTTCCACCTTTGGCAGCATCGTGGCAGTGTACTGCAGCACACAAATTTTGCCGTTGAGGGATGAATAAGGTATACAGTATTTCTTCTTCATTTCACCTGCTTGTATCCCCAATCTTGTTCTTTCGGTCACTACCCACAGCTGGTGAGGGTGGGAACAGTTTGAAAGTGATTTATGTCACTGTGACTTATTGCATGATTTCACAACCATCAAATACATTTAACTGCATGAATATTAATTTGAAATAATTTATTTGGCTAAAAAAAATGATAAAACCATTTGTATGAAAGTTTGGAAGCAAATTTATTCAGGGATCAGACCTTCTGGATGAGTGTTAAAGTTCTAACACAGGATATAATTCGAGTTTTTAATCATCTTTTGCTGTTTTGACTTGTAAAAAAACACCACGATGTGCTTTATTTACACCCAATATGAAAATACTTTTACTACAGTGACGATGAGCATTTTCACTTGGTTGTAATAACAGCACAAACAGAAACATGGAACACCAATAGCATCATAGAAGAGTGTCTGTCTTTACAAATTTAATTCACAACCGGTCCTAAAGTAAGTTTTAAATCAGACAACTAAACAATTACAATAAATTTTACATTAATACACAATATTACACATTAACCTGCCCTCTGGACACAATTCACTGCCAAAAACATAGAGAAAGAGAGATGGAGCATTTCTCACACATACAGTACATATTTCATCTCTAAAAAGAAAAACAGACTAAAAAAAGCCATTCATACTGGTTTATAAAACAAAAATATTGACATTTCTTAATTTTTAGGTCACTAATGCAGATGTAATAAGAAAAACCAGAGAAGATCGTTGAGTAGCTCTCATTTGACATCTAAACACAAAAAGAATGCTTTCCCACATAAATAATAATATGTTTTAAGAAAAAAATAGTTTGAAATGAAACCAAAATCAATACCAAAGATTGGTGGACCATTGAAAAAAGTCCATTAATAGATTGGTTTTTTCGCTTGAAAATGAGAGGATATAAAGCATGCCGGTTTGGGACAAAACACGACACATTTATGAGTAAAGTTGGTTTGAATCTTTTGTTCTCAGAAGGGAAACCCTGGCTTTTCTGACCCCGGCTACATCCTCCAGCTCAACCGGGGCCGGGTCGCGGGGGCAACAGCCTCAGACGGGAAGCCCAGGCTTCCATCATCCCGGCCAGATCCTCCACCTCACCCGGAAGGATCCCGAGTCGTTCCCCAGCCAGCTGTGAGACATAGTCTCTCCAGCAGGTCTGGGGTCTGCCTGTTGGTCTCTTCCGGTGCAACGGGTCCGGAACACCCCACCACTGAGGTGTTTGTGTTCCTCACCGGATGCCCGAAACACCCCATCTGGCTTCTGTTAACCTGGAGGAGGATCGGCTCGACACCGAGCTCCTCCTGAATCGCAGAACTCCTCAGCCGATCTCTGAGTGAGAGGCCAGCCACCTTGTGGAGGAAGCTCATTTCAGCTGCTTGTATCCGTGATCTCATTCTATTGGTCACCACCCACAGCTGGTGACCAAGGTGACGGTCGGAACGTAGATTGACTTGTAAATTGAGACATCTCGGGGTCTTGTTCAGGTAAATATTTTATAGAAAAAAAACAAACTTCCCTCCTAAAGCAACACATATTTCAGGTATTTATTTACTCCTGCTTTCATTTTCAGCTCGTCAAAATCTTAAGTTTTGTCTGCATTTTCTTTTTAACATCCGACTTTAACCATAACAGAAAGAAGCTTGTGTGGTCAGATAGAATAAATTGTGTCATTTTAACACCAATTTATTCTTGTGTTTTATTCACATGCACTTATTGATAGTTGTACCTAAATGTTTAAACCAGTTTTTATGAAGATAAATTAAAATTAAGGTTGGGATTGTTTTTATAACTTGTGGACGTGTGTTTTCATTCTGTTTGGTAACAAATCTTATTCAATAACTTTTCTTCAGTTCAGGAGGTCATGTGTAAAATGTCAGTCATCTGGATTTGAGTTTGAAGATGCTTTGCTTCTCATCCAAAAAGTTTTGTCAATTCCAAAGTTCACAGATGGGGCTTTTGGAGTTGCTAAAGCTCAAAGAGGTGGGAAAACTAGTTTCTACTGGTCATGGAGTCAAGTGAAACACCTCCGTGAAGCTGGCCCTTCTTAAAAAAAATATAAACAAAAAAATATGTCAATCGTTTGTGCTGTAATTTTTTGGTTTATGCTATTTTAGTTTTTTTTTTTTTTTTTTTTAGAAATACAATTTGGACGATGACGTCCTCCAGCCCCTCATCCTGGTAAAAAATAAAAAATACGCCACCGAATTTTAGCCGGAAATTGGGATGTAGACCTTCAAATTGAAAAATAAAAAAAAAATTAAATAGCACAAACATTTTTTTTTACAGCACAAACGATTGACACCATTGGAGTTTGGTGGCACTTTTAGGTGGAATGAAGGGCTGGATGACGTCATCATCCAAATTGTATTTCTTAAAAAAAAAAAAAAAAAAAACGAAGATTTTTACAGCATTAAACAACTCTCAACAAGCTTTACATCCCTGAAACAAGAATTGGTTCTGCGTGCTAAAACGTATACTTTGCTGTTCTAAAAGGAATGGTTGGTGACTTTAGGGGGAGATATCCTTCAGATTCCAGTTCAGTGTCACTGGTCTAGTAATATATGAACGTTCTCTGCTGGAGGGGCTGCTTAGTTCCACCTTTGTATCGTTCACTGCAGATGCACAACTAAGTTCAATCAGTTTATTGAGGAAAAACACTTAAGGGAAGAGAGACCGATGGGTCTAATACAGTATCAGAATCAGAATCTAACCCAGACAGTAGCCAGTCTGGGCTGGCTCCAATACATCGAGGGACCACGAGCCTCATTAATTAGGTGTAGAGTGTACAGATCCGGGCGTAGAGTGAGTTCTACAAAAATTGAACAATTTATGAAGATGACGTAGTGTGTGGACTCTAAGCAAAGTCAGAACACATGGGGAAAATATTAAATTTGTGGGCAGAACCTGGACCTCATCACGGAAAAGATTTTTAATTAAGATACAGTACATGCACGTTGGTAATCCTCTAGTCATTTCGAAACTGTGAACCACCATGCACCTGGTACCCATTCTTCTTTCAGAATGAATGTCTCATTGAGGCTAATTTCACTCTGCTTCCTCAACAAATAAGATACCAGTTTCCCCATCTATCTAAATTTCTACCAGTAAACTTTAAAAGTGACAAAGCCTCTTGGATGACAGGCACAAAGTCTTCAAACTCACCTTCACACGAATGATGTTCTCTGATATCGCCTTGATTAAATTTGTCTGCATGAATTTGTCAGACAGATATTTCAGTTTAAGAGATAAAAACTTTGTTTTTGTCATTTTTTTAAATATATTTTCTAAATCTCTCTCTTATTCTCTCAAGTTGAACTGAAAAATGTATTCATTCGATGACGTTTATGTGCCAAATGTGTAGGTTTAAAGTAAGCTGCATAGGTGCTTTTGGATCATATAAAAACAAGTTGATATGACAGAGTGAAATGTCCAACATCATCTGATATGCCGAGCCAACGTTGAGCCTCTGATGAGGGTTGAAGGTTTATGTTCTCTTTCTCCATATTTGGCACTCAATCTGAATATCCTACTTGAGCGAATTTGTTCTCCTCATATCTCCTCTTCAGGGTCAGAGCTGTGGTTGCTCATCTGTGACACACAGACAGGATTTTCAGACAGGTTAGGGAACGGAAATAAACAGGAAGTTGGAGTTAAATAGATATATGTTTAAAATAAAAAAACAATTAACTATTTCTGTGTAAAACCTTAACATTTTGAGGAGCTTGGAAGCGAGAGCATAGTGGTAGAATGTTCGCCCTTGGACAGGACGTTCGCTGGGTCGAATCCTATAGAATCCTATAGAGATCATGTCTAGGTGTCCTTGGAGAAGACACCAAACCCCCCGTTTCTCCCACCATTGGCGCCATCGTGGCAGCTTGCTGCGGTGTAATGCAGCACACAGATTTTCCCGTTGAGGGATGAATAAAATATTAATTACTATACTTTATTTATGGTCTCAAATGACATTTACGCTGTGTCAAACATGCACCACAAGGCAAGACTAAGTGGAAAGTGAGAGGACGTGGAAATTAATTGTCTAAAATGGAAATAAATTTACGATTGAATGGGATTCAACTCTACTGTCTTGTTTCGGGTGTTATTTATAGCCAGGGTTTTTGTTCTCGGCCAGGCCAACTTTCCAACATAAGAAGAAAATATTTTAGTGCACACGCTACGTTCACACCCAGTCACATCAGGGAGTCAGAAATATTTAAATTCAATTCAATTTTATTTGTATAGCCCAAAATCACAGAATTTCCGTCTCAATGGGCTTCAAAAAGAAAGAATTAGTAAAAGAATTTGTAAAAGAATTTGTAAAAGAAAGAATTTGTAAAAGAAAGAATTTGTAAAAGAAAGAATTTGTAAAAGAATTTGTAAAAGAATTTGTAAAAGAATTTGTAAAAGAATTTGTAAAAGAATTTGCGCTAGTTTTTCCAAATGTGATGCACTTTCAAATATTTTGTATTTTAGATTTACACTGTGTCGTGCACATGCATAGAAGCTGGGATTTGATGAGTCGAAGGGTAGAAATTGTAGCTAGTCAGCTAACTTAATAGGTAGATGGACACATAAGATATAGACTTTATTGTCAGACAATACGGTCCAAAATGAGTAAAATCCAATGTAAAAAAATAAAGCAAATTCAGTGTTATAAATTACCGTGTGATGATGATCGCTGCACAACCTCAGATTGGAGCTGTCCCTGTGGATCCGATGACGTGAGCTTGGTGGAGAGAGGGAGGAGAAGGAATGTTCTGGACTGCCGGTGGAGACAGCATACGGTGAACCAGGTGGACTGTCCTCTCTCAGAGGAGATCCTTGGACAGAAAGCAGATGCACGTGTAAAGAAAAGACTGTATTTGGAGTTCAGTGAGCTTAAATAGTAAAATCAGCTTTTTAAACACTGTTTTTACATCAAAGGTCTAACTAGAGGGGTTTTCAGTTAAAGGAACTGAAGGCACAAGGTGTCATGTTTAAGCAATTTGTGCGCCCTGTCGTCCAGTAAGCAGATACAATTCGAATGTCTGGTTGTTCTAGGCCATGGATTTTGTTCTCCACCATGTCTGTATTCCAATGTAAGCAGGAACTGCATTTTTTTTTTTTTTATGAAAATGCAGCCAAATAAACTAAACAAAACAAATTTTTCTGAGGTATTTTAAAATTAATCTGTCATTAAATTAAGTCCCTCTTTTTTTTTTTTAGAGTAAAATTTTTCAGCCTCTTTATAAGCAGCAAGTTTTAATACACTTTGAACAGAAATTGAGTTCTTTATAACGTAACAATATCTTAAAATTTTTAATACAGAATTCAAATATTCTTGATTCCATAAACAAAGAGTGTGTGTTCTTTTTGTCTAACACAATGGCTGTGTCTAATAGATTTTTATTTGTGAAATACAATCAGTTAATTAAATAAGGAAAGTAATTAAATAATATAAAGTAAAAACTGTGTCACTGCAAAGACTTCTGCTGGCTGAACCGAAGCGGGAAAGTGACAGAATGAACAGATGTGTGACAGAGAGGAGTAGAATCAGCGTGGATAGATAGTGAGAGACAGGTGGATAAAGTGAAACCAGAGATAAATTAATGTGAGGATGGGAACCCAAGGTCGATCCGAATGAAGAAGGAAAACACACGCACAGTCAATGAGGCTCATTTATTAAACCTGTATACGGTTAAATTTGAATATATAGGTTGTATATAACCAACAAAACAATGTGAGAAAAGGAAATTGAAACGTGTCCAATCTAATTAGCACTGGAAAAATAAAATGATGACTCGGACAGGCATTGGCTCGTATTAAAATAGACATAACACAATATATGTAATCAGAACTTCCTTGTTAATTTTCAAAGGGTTTAAATCATATTCCAGATTGATGTGGAGGAAATGCGGGGTATGCAGATGTGGGAGGTGCATGAAAAGTTTTTAACCAACAAAATCCTGCATGAAGACTCAGATACAATAAAAATGTCATGCTTCTACTCACTTCTGGAACCTTTCCTTCTTTCAAATCTGGCCCTTTGCCGTAGTTCAGCACACGTTCCGATTGTCTCCCCCTAATGTCTGCACCTGTGTCTCGTCTTCCCCCTTGTTATTTAACCCGTGGTGTCAAATCATCTGCTGTTCTTCTCTCCCGCTACATGATGGTGTCCCTCCATGTCCTCTTCCAGGCAGCACATGTCTACCCCTCTTCCCTAACCCCTGATTAACTGTAATAAATTGGTTAAGACTGGCTGTACATCTGGGTCCAACGACTCCAGCTTCATCACCTCATGACAAAAACATATTGTGCTCAATAGAAAAAAGGAATTTAAGTGCCAAATATTTTTGTTATTTAGCATTTAAGAAAGTACTGATCCATCATTTTACCTGCTAAAAAATGATTACAGCACATTTTAGTCAAAATTTGAGTCAAAATTTAAAAATTACATGTTCTTTTAAATGATTTGATATTCAAGAACATCTGATCATATTTTCATGATTAGATCAGCTAAAAATTCATCAACCTCCAAGGAGGTTTGAATTCCTAAAGAAAGTGGACTGCACCATCAGAGCAGTGTTGATCATGTCCTCAGTTCATTATTATTAAGGACGTTCAGAGCGTACCCCACGCCTCGCTTGTACTTCAACCAGGACCCAGTATAGTGCAATCCATTTAAGATCAGATAGAAAACTGATAGAGATTTAGATTTTTATATTTGAATGTCATATCATATCACAGATTAAAATGCCCACAAGGGGGTAGTAACACTCTGTAACCTTTCTCACTTCTTTTCTTCTATGGTTTTGATGCTATAGGCAGCCATTTATATAAAAATTAATATCAATATAAGAGGAGGGGCTAAACTTTTCCACTTTGGGGCCAAAAACTTGGTAAATTTCTCATAGAGGCCGAAACAGAAGCACAGTCTTGGTAAAAGAGAAAAAAAAAACCCCACAAATGTGTAGAAAGAAATGTGCCAATAAATTGTCATTAAAAATCCCATAAAATGGAGAAACTGATCTTAAAATTGTGAAACGACCTGAAATCTGGTCAAATTTGTGCAGATGAAGGACCTTGAGTCACAATTTGACCTCCTCTGTTCAGGACATTTGATGAAATGAAGAGCCAGACTAATGACCCTAAACCCAACATCTAAAATAAACACACTATGAGACCGCTACCATTCAATAAAATATTTCTAGGAAGTTAGAAGGCAAGAAATCTGAACCATCTAATTCCATGTAAAACATTCTGATTCCTAAATTGATTAACTATCATTTGATTTAAAATAAGATTTTTCAATCCACAGAAAAATTTGATTTGTTACAGTAGTTTTCAGACAGAATTGAAAAAAAAAAAAAATCAAGACAAATGAATACATAAAATGATTGAATTTTTTTTTTTTGCCACTTTGAATGAGTTTCTGACCTTTTTGATCATTTCTTTGTGTGTCCATCCTGTCCAGACTGTCCAGCAAACCATCGATCTGTGTCTTTATCAGAGTCAGCTCCTTTTTAATCACCTGCAACTCCTCCATCCCCACTGCAGGAAAAAAAAACAGGGAACAATGAAAATAATCATAGATTTGAATTTAATTAAACTCTGTATGTATAAATCATCTGCTTTGATTAGTGCTGATTAATCTATTAATTTTTGTGGAACAAATTTTATGGGACAAAATTGAATTTGTACAGAATTTTATTTTATTTTTTCAGTTTGTCCTTTTATAAGAAGTACAAGCAGTGACAGTAGATTTAAGTAATATTGTTAAATACATTTATGAAGATCTTTTAAACCACCTTGGAGCTCCTCCAATTGGAGCAGAACTCCACCGCTGACCTCCAGAGACCACCTCATTCCTTTCAGCTTGAGGACAATTGTTCAGATTTTGAGGTGCTGATTTTGATCCAAACGATTCACAACCGAGTGTAAAGCAACTAAATCCATTCTACCTTAAAAAATACTCTTATATACAGTAGATGCTGTAATTTTAACCATAAAAGAGACACCTTCAAAAAGAACTGATTTGATATGAAATACCATCCTTTTTTTTAAGTTGCAACACAAAAAATGTACAGCTTTTCATTTAAATTTGCATAACATTTTCAGGCATCCTAAATATAATCCTAGTCATAGCTCATTTCTATTACTCACACTTGGCTGTGTTCGAACTAGTAGAGTGGGCTCTGGAGCTTTTGGAGTGGGTTCGGTCTCGACTGCGTCTGTGCCCAGAGGAGTGGGAGGATGAACGGGATCTTTTGGCTAAACTTGGACCCGAGGGTAGAGGAGAGAGGGATGCTGGCACACGCTGGTAGTCATATCCTCTGCAAATTAAACAAACACAGACTAAATTAAACAGAACAGGATCACAGTGGTTTTCATTTATCAAAGTTGGGTTTGGTAAATTTGGTTGTATAAGTGTTTATGACCAAAACAATATGCTCATCCGGATTCATTATCAATGTAAAAGTACAATGTACACAAATATAAAATGGTGAGGCTCAATGAATATTGTGTAAATATATGTCACGATGAGGGTGCAGAAGGAGGACCCAGTTGCAGGACAACAAACATGGTTTATTTTAGAAAGACGGTTTAGTAAAGCTGAAAAGTAAAAACACATGATTCAGTGAAATGTTCTGTGGTAAATGTTCCAAATGTTTCTCATGGTCGAGAAGCCAGGAAGACCTGGCTGAAATGAATGATCACCCGACCCTGAAGGGATGGCAGAGTGCCTTTAAATAGGCAGCTGCTCAACCACCGTCAGGTGTTTTGAATCGGGCAGATGAGGGAAGGTTCCGGGCTCCCCCTGGTGGTTGGTGAGGAAACCATCAAAACATGTGAAATCATGATACACTGTAACAAGTCAATCCAACATTATATGATGACATATGACGACAAGGAAGTAAATAAATAAAAATAATTTTTACAAAGTATCTTCATCTGCTCAAAGTTTTGTTACAACACAATTCTATAAATACAAACTGCTGTAGAAAGAAAATTGTATTTTCACTGTGGATACAAGATTAATTTACATAACAAAAAAGAAGGACTTAATAATTCAATCATATAATTTTTTTTTTTTAAAGTTACATTTTCATTTGAATTCTGAATTACCGTAAAAAAGTTAACCTTCCTTTGAAAATATTAAAGTCAATCTTCCCAATTGTCTCTTTTTAAAATGTATGCTTCCCTTCTTTTTTTTGTGTGGTGTTTGCGTTTTTATGATATTTTTTCTAAATAAACTCATTAAGCCGATTGATCATGGGGCCTCATTTCTGAGAGTCTGCGCCTCGGCCAATTTTTGCAAAAACTGCCTCATTGGCAAAGTTGGTGTATGCATGGTCTTTAATTCATAACTTTGGGCAAATTCAAAAGTTGTTGCATACGAACCAGAAGATGTTAAGACATGTGGACAGAATCTGACGTGAAGTAAGGACAGTGAAATGAGGAATCACACCCACATTACACAATAATTCACATTCCATACGTATAGATAATTAATACAAGCAATAGGACTGATGATAACACATCAAACTGGGAATTATTTCCAGTAACATGGATTCCTGGTTTACAGCTAACTTATTTTTTGTCACTACTTTGAGTACGGATCATAATTTTTATTTCAGTGGCAGATCAGTGTGTGTCAATTGTTAGAGGTTTCGGAGATAAAGTCAAAGAGGCCAGACTGAGATGGTTTGGACATGTACAGAGGAGAGAGAGTACACTGGAAGAAGGATGCTGGGTTTGGAACCACCAGGAAAGAGGCCTAGAAGACCAAAGAGGAGGTTCATGGATACAGTGAAGGAAGACATGAAGATAGTTGGTGTGACCGAAGAAGATGCAGCAGATAGGGTTAGATGGAAGAAACTGACTTGCTGTGGCGACCCCTGAAGGAAAATGCTGAAAGAAGAAGAAGATCAGTGTGCGTCAATGGCAGAGTTGCAATGGTGACTGCCTCCCATTCTGTTATTTTTCTGCTTGTTGGAAACACTATCACAGCTGTACAATGGCCACGCCTTGTCATTGTCATGATGTGGGGATGTGGAAGGAGGAGGAGGACCCAAATGCAGGACAACAAAATAGGATTTATTAACATTCAAAGATGCAACCGATGGTCAGGCAGCCAGGACGAAAGCCCTCGCTGGAAGGGATGGGATGGTGGTGACGATGATGACCCCACCACGATGTCTAGAATGATTGCCTTTAAATAGGCACCAGGATCCACAGGTGTGTGTCATCAGACTAATCACCCTCAAGTGTTCCTAATCAAGTTGACGAGGGGATGTCCAGGGCTCCCTCTGGTGGCAGGGGAGAGGATCCTGACAGTCATAGTAAATATTTACTGAATGGCAGCACCATCAAGTCATGTGCATGATTCACATTTGGAATCCAAGAGTCCTGACGAGGTTGTGATGGATAGTTTTGCTGCAGCTGTGATTTATAAAAGTTAAGTTTGCTTAAAGAAACTTGCAGGAGTTTTAATAAATCCCAAATTTGCATGGCCTAAGAAAAGTACGAAAACTGAACAAAAAGCTTTGTCAGCTTAAAATCTACGCAAGTCTTTTTGATTTAATCCCCTGAAGATACAGGTGGATAAAGTGAAAAATGAAAATAGAATTTCATGAGTATCTGTAGATATTCATTTTTCTTTGTCTTTTGTTTGGTATCTATGGAGAGCAAAGCAGTATTTCTGTCTGACTCTTGCTCTTGCCTTCTCCCCGCAGACGGCTCCATGTCTCTATCTGTCACTGAATGTAATTGGTTCTGTCAGGGCCAATAAATAGGCCCCTCCAGGCGAGCGGTGCTGGTGACAGAGGGTGCATCACAGCCAACCTCTGTAATGGTAGCAGAAATGACATTTTGTCCATGGTCCTCTTGCAAAAGAAAAAAAAAAGTGTTGCAATTGAAAAGTAACATTCACCGACCGGCTGAGCAGCAAAAGGACCCAATACAATCTATTAATTATTTACACAGGTATTGTTTTAAACTGTTAGCTGATACATTTCTTCATATCATAAGTGAAAAAAGTGCTTTAAATCAGAAGTTCTAACTGAAAAAAAATTATTAACAATCTAAATATTGGAGAAAACAACTCAGAAAGTTTAACATTCGGGGAAAAAAATTTATGTACTCCAACAGGTTGATGCATCTTTTGAAAAATCAGTAAAAAAACACAATTAAAAAGCTTGTTATGTCATTTCTCCATGTTTGGCGGGCCGGATTAAAACGCTTGATGCGCCAAATATGGTCCTTGAGCCGCAGTTTGCCAACCCTGCCCTACGAGGTTTTGGAGCCTTCATGAAGGCCCAAGTAACATGACTGTTGTCAGACCAGCTAATTGGACAATCAGTCAGTTTTAAGTAAATTAAAAATTGCGGATGCCTTGGATAATCATCAATGTGTGATGCCAGAAACTTTGAGCATCGTACATGAAGTGAAACATAGAGACCAAATAATGGAGTTTAGAGTGTTTAGAGCAGTTTGCTGGATTCACAATGTGATGTTTCACAGGTCTTGAAGTGTCATCCTGGAGAAAGGATGCTCAGACAATGAGAGACAGCAGACGAGTGAGGATTACAGAAAAGTGTGTGAGTGTGTGTTTGAGGCAGCGTTTGTCTCTGTGGATTAGACCCCACACAGAAAGCGGCTTTGCCAGCTCGAGCTGTTATCTGAGTGCTGAAAGACACTTTACTTTAGTGTTTGAACAGAAGGACTGTGGACAAAAACACTCACTTCCTCTTCCCCAAATATTGATGAGGACAAACAGCAAAGTCGGATACGTTAAAGTACATAAATGTGTACACACAGCCTCAGCTGAATCAAACCTTGAGGCAGTCATGTGGAAAAATGTTTTCATTTTTCTTATGTATGTGTTTGTTAGGAATAACCAACCAGGTTTGTTTTGAACATATAAAAAAAATTGCAATGCAGCAGAAACCAAATTAAGACAAAAGGCATGCTTAAAGCTACTTCAAATGTGCTCAAAGAAAGTTGTGGAGGGGAAAAAGCCATTTTAAATATGTCCGTGTGTGATCAATGTGACTGTTTCTGTTCCTCAGATGTGCTGAGTGAAGTGTTTATGAGCTAAGCCGTGGGGAAGGAGGAGGTCCCTGAGCAATTTTAGTGAATAACCAATAATACAAAGCTGGAAAGAGTAACGCTCTACCATTTCGTACACCTGACTACTGCACTTTCAATGCAAACACACACCACAGACTGACTGCTGAGCCAAGAGTTCATGATCGCTCCCAAACACTTCATTTCAGTGTTTTTCAAAATAGTGTTTTGAAGCAGTTTTAAAGGTTTTGCTGCCTTGACAGCAGTTTAAATTGCTGTGCAGGTAGCAATTTTAACTGCAAATACAGCAGAGGGAACTTCAAGCATTCAATCGACAGACTTTCCATCCTTGGTTTACCCTTGAACTTTTTTTAAAAAGTTATATTTGGATGCACACGCCAGACACAAAACTCTTTGCAGTTTTTAGTCATATTTGGATTAAATGTCATTTTACAATAGACCACTGTGAAACGGCTGTGATGAGATTTAATGAACCAAATGTTTGACCCAAAGTGAAAGAGCTTGTTTTAGGGACGGATTCCCACCGTAAGATGCTGAGGATCTATCTGGGAGTGACCAGGATGGACAGGATCAGAGGAACAGCACATGTTAGAGGTTTTAAAGTCAGAGAGGCCAGACTGAGATGGTTTGGACATGTGCAGAAGAGAGAGAGTACATCGGAAGAAGGATGCTGGGTTTGGAACCACCAGGAAAGAGGACCAGAGGAAGACCAAAGAGGAGGTTCATGGATACAGTGAAGGAAGACATGAAGATAGTTGGTGGGACCGAAGAGGATGCAGGAGATAGGGTTAGATGAAAGAAACTGACTTGCTGTGGCGACCCCTGAAGGGAAATGCCGAAAGGAGAAGAAGAAGATTTACTCCTTAAGAATAAGTGTCTGACGTTATGATGAACTATATTGAAACTGGTGCCAGACCAATTATGTTCTTTTAAACTGGCACCAAAATCGATTTAAAGGCTGTTTCTGCTTTCTTCCTCCATGTCGGAGCAAAGTTAAGGTTGCTTCCAGTGCAATTTATGCAACATGGCAATTATTAAAGTACCTTAATATTCTGAGTGATTAACGACTTTCAGACAGAAATCCGTTGACGTCAATTGCCAACATTTTTGCAGATGATCGATGTCCCACAAGAGTAAAAAACTGGCTAATTTAATTTTGGCCCACAAAAAAAAAAGAAGAAAACAGAAAAGGGGACTAGTCAAGCTATTCTCTTGCAGGGCCACCGAATGGGCCACCAAACTGCAGGAAAATGACTCTTATTTTCAAAATGTTCTCGGGGCGGATGCCCCCAGCGCTCCCTATACTGGCTTTGTCAATGACCTCACGCTCCCCCCTTTAGAAAATCCTGTATCCGCCCCCGGTGTGTTAATTAAATCAAGCAAGAAAATGCTTAACTACAAACTTTTTGCGGTCAAGGTACAAATAATAATTTTATTTACATTTACAACATGTATAAAATAATCATAATGCAGGTACGGATTTAACAATTTTAAAAGAAAACCTTCACTAAAGCCACAGACATAAATTCTTCTAGTACTGAGTTAAATGTAAATGAAAATGTATATTTCTCAAGTTTGTCAGCATGACCGGCTCCTGTCTGAGTGCTGCTGAATAATAACACTAAACAAAGCCTGAAAGACGGATAGCTGCGAGGCAGACACCGAGGGAAAGTGGAGACTACACACTGACAGGGTGAAGAATCCTTTTTAGCTTCTCCCCTTAGCCTCCTCTGACAAATAGACGAGTAATAAGGTGTATGAGCCGCCATGCAGTACCTGTCATAGTAGTCCTCCTGATAGCTGTCGTAGTCCAAGTCATACTCAGATCTGCAGGAGAGGTGGAGAAAGAGTCAGTGAAGTATTTACAAATTTCATTAAATTTTTTTCCATGAAATGTCAAGCAATTTACTTGAGTTGTAAATGTTCAGTTTGTAGTTAATGTGTGTGAATCTGAAAAGTTGTTTATAACCCGACTGTACGCATAACCACTTCACCTGGAAAGAAAATGATGTGCCAACCAGCTAGGAAAAAATATTGGATTTGTTCTGTTGCAGCATCCAGGTGGAAAATCCATAGAAATTGGATCGTGTTCAAACTGTACCACCTACCGAACACCTTGATGAAGGAGTCTAGTGGGTTAAGCTTCAGAATGTGTGTGTGTGAGTGAGAAAGAAAGAAAGAAAGAGAAAGAAAGAAAGAAAGAATCAGATGAAGGATGTGATTCTGGTAGTTGGTGCATACCATGAGAACATTGCAGAAAAAATGAACACAAGAAGAAATGACTGGAAGACATAGAAAAATCGTTTCCTTGTCTGTGAGACCTCGACATTCCTCCCTAATCCTTACAATGATTGGCTAATAATCCTTCCATGTGCAGCATCCTCAATCTGTCTCTTTGTACTGCTCACATTATGTATTGCTATTTTTTCTGTTTAAATTTAGTAGGCAGTCATCTTCTTATCCGTCTGTCCCTTTCGGAGGATGCCGGAGCCCATCCCGGCTAATGTAAGGCAAAGGGAAGGGTACTCCCCGCACAGGTCGCCAGTCTGTCGCGGGGCCACACACATACAACCATCCACACACACTCATTCCTACGGGCAATCTGGCACCGGCCATACCTAGCATACATGTCTTTGGAGGGTGGGAGGAAACTGGAGTACCCGGAGGAAACCCACGCAAACACGGGGAGAACATGCAAACTCCACACAGAAAGGACAGTGTTCCAAGCCTCGTCCCCGCCCGGGACTCAAACCCACGACCTTCTTGCTGTGAGGCAACTGTGCTACCTACTGCGCCACCGTGCTGCCCAAATTTAGTAGTGTAAAATGGTTTTATAATCATAGTTTTTGAGGCTCTGATTGATTCAGATGGATACATGGTTTGCTACTGGCATCTGTTCTTTCCACCTTTAGAATGTTTTTCCATTCCGTGTCTCTCAAACTTTTATGATTGTGAACCAACATTCAATACACACGTTACTGGTGTGGAGTGTTTCCCTGCAGCGTCTCATGGCTGAGAAACCAAACACTGAAACTATTTCAACCATCCCGGAGCGGTACAAGGTTGTTGTGTTTCACTTTAAAACCCAGTTTCATCTCCACAGAAGGTTATTAAAAGATTTTTTTGTTTGAATTTGAAGCCACGGCTGATTTAACAGGGAAACTAAAAGAAAATGAGAAAGAAGTACTGAAAAGCGAAACGTGAATATTAAATAGACTTTTAGCAGTTAGAGAGCAAAGAAAAAAAACAAGCAAAAAGAAAATCAAATGAATCAATTATTTTATGTTGTTCGTTGGCAGAAATCTACAAAATGTGTAACTCAACATTTGAAGTAAGTGTAAAAATAAAATGTTCTTCCTGCTCAGTCTGAACCATTTGATTCTGGAATCTCTGAAAAGCTTCGGTTGGCCTTCAGACTCTCATTAAAAATATTTTTTTCTCAAACCAGTATCAGAGGCCCACGTTGGACACGGATGCATGGAATTCACAGAGGGACATTTTTGTGTTGAGAAAAAAGAAACTGAAAAGTTCTAACGACAGACTTTTTCTTTTCCCTTTTGGTTTTGTGCCAGCTGGTTTTTCAGGGTTTAGAGAATTTAAAAACCTGAAAAATTATTCACATCTAAGTGGTGTTTTTGCCTAAAATCAGCACGTAATTTTCTTTTCCTAATCTCTAAGTGCTGTTTAGCCTTTTTTGTCACAATGCTCTGAAACTTGTGACGGAGAGCCGGAAAATCACTCAAATAAATTATGAATAAAATGAAAAAACAGTTTCTGTTCAAACATGATAGAAACTTCTAAAAAGTTTGTTCAGCATGAAACTCCTTTTTATATTTTCTTGCTGCATCATTTTATCGACAACAAAAGACAAAAAAAACATGAAGTTTCTTCGTTAATCAACTAAGTTGGTCTTTTTCTTTTCAAAGAAAAATTAGCACAAAAGAGAAAAATCCCTTTTGGGGTTCCGGGTGGTGGAACGGGTGGAGAAACGTATCAGGTGTGATGTGTGATAGAAGAGTTTCAGCTAGAATGAAAGGGAAAGTGTACAAAACCGTGGTGAGAGCGGCCATGCTGATTGGTCTAGAGACAGTGGCACTGAGGAAAAGACAGGAAGCAGAGATGAAGATGCTGAGGATCTCTCTGCGAGTGACCAGGATCGACAGGATTATAAATGAGTACATCAGGGGAACAGCACATGTTAGAGGTTTTGGGGATAAAGTCTGAGAGGCCAGACTGAGATGGTTTGGACGTGTGCAGAGGAGAGAGAGAGAGAGAGAGTACATCAGAAGAAGGATGCTGGGTTTGGAACCACCAGGAAAGAGGTCTAGAGGAAGACCAAAGAGGAGGTTCATGGATACAGTGAAGAAAGACATGAAGATAGTTGGTGTGACTGAAGAGGATGCAGTAGATAGGATTAGATGGAAGAGGCTGACATGCTTTGGCGACCCCTGAAGGGAAATGCCAATAGAAAAAGAAGAAGAACTGATACTGAGCTTCAACAATTTAAAAATGAATAATTTCTAATGTTGATGTGACGTCATCCCTTTTAAATGAATCATCAAAAAAGTTACTCTCTTTTTCAGGTTGTATTTTTTTGAGTCGACGGTAACGACACATTATTTTCTAAGATAAATCTGCAGCAGGTAAGTAGAGACGATTAAACTGCAATTACAAGCCAAGAGCGCTTCAGCCAGAAGGAAGACCAGCAGATGGACAGCAGGGTCACTAAAGGCTAATTAATTTCTTTTCATAATTTCTCAAGTGCCAGAGTAATCCATTAGACGTGCTGAGCTATAAATCATCACAGGCTCAATGTGTTCCTCCGTGTGTGTGTGTGTGTGTGTTTATTTTTTAGTGCATTTGAGGAAAAGAGGAGTTTGATTCACGTGACCAAAGAAGGGACGTTCGACAACTAAAAATGATTGAAAATATCTAGAAACTTTTTAGGTGGCCTTTTCAGTTCATATATAATTGGTATTGAATAGCTTTTTTAAAAAAAAAATTGAAATCCAGTGGTTTGAAAAATATTGTGTTCATAAGAATCTGTGAATTTGAAGTTTCTATTCTTGACAGCTGGTTTGCAAGACCCCGGAAACTTGATCAGTTCATCTATAGTGGGTATGAGTAACAATGGGCTGTTTTATTTCAACACGCGCTGGTTAACTGGAACAAGTTTTCTGTTACTAAAAACAATACAACTTGCTTTTTTGTGCAAACGTTTCAATTAGCAAATCCTTTTTGTGTCTGATTTATTTATTATCAACATTTTTTTGTCCAGGACTTTGTGGGTCCTTAAAAGTATAAAAATTTATTTTATTTTAGTAAAAGCAAAAATTGTAAAAGAAAAAAATAATTTGGTCAGAGGTTATCAAAAAAGATAGCTTTCCTAATAGCTACATTACACGGGTGAGTTCACCTAATTAATCAATCCAATTAAAGTTAACCCAAATTAACGCAATTTCCGAAACACATAAAAACTCTAATTAACAAAAAATTATTGATCTGAACAGTGTAATTTGGACAAACATCTCACCTGCTCTCAAACCCAACTGATCAACTTCCAAACAAAACGTAATGACTTTAAGTTGTAACTGGATCTTTTTTTTTTTTTAGGGTTCTACCAACCCCAAAAGGAGGAGCATCAAGCACTTGGGCTGTCTTTGCGTCTGTGCTTCTGTAACAATCTTCCAAACCCCTAATGAAATTTTAATGAAACTGCCCACAGTTACTCAGTACTAGCTAACGATGAACTGATCAGGTATTTGGTGACTCATCAGCAGCACCCGTTTCCAGCATTTAACTAAAAAAAAAAAAGAATAAAAGACTCTTTTACAGCGCTTGCATTCATTTTAATATTATTTCATGTGATCATTTAAACCAGAAGAATAATTCACAGACGAAGCTACGAGGAGTAAACTGTGAGTGGAATGAAGAGACAAGCAGCGACAGTGATTAAATGAAAGAGAAAGAGGGAGTAGATTAGCTCAGAGTCCGTCCCGTAGAGAGCGTCTAGGAGGACGAACGAGCTGCCAGCGTTCCCTTCATCCTCCCCCATCAAAGCCTCTCTGCTCTCATCTCCATCATGCTCAACCACCAGCGTTCCCTCTTTCTTCTCTTTCTCTCTCTGTCTTTACTCTAATTACCAGTCTATAAATATTATCTTTATTTTTGGGCTCCAAATATACTCTGCTAAAATTCATTTATACACTTTTATTCTGTTATTAAATGAGTTACACTATGTTGGTTTAGAACAGGGGTGGGCAAACTTTTTGGTTCTTGGGCCACATTGAGTTCTAACATTTGACAAAGGGGCCGGAACAGGAGCAGATGGACGGCATGCTTTGGTAACCTCACCTCATTGGAGAAAAAAAATACACATCTTGGGATATAGTGGATCTCTTGAGTTTGTGGAGTTGTGGAGTTTGTGGAGTGCGTTATATTTGATCTAGGTATGGAAAGCCACCGGGGCCGAATTAAACTGTTTAACGGACCGCGTGTGGCTCGCGGCCCGTAGTTTGCCCATGCTTGGTCCAAAACTAGAGATTCTTTTATACTATCGTTATACATGGTATTATGACCTAAAACGGACAAACGCATTCGACTGCATTTATGAGTTTAAAGTAATTTTTTAGCCAACTTTCCGTATAAGAAATCAATAGGATATAATGAAGAAAAAGAGACATTAGAAGTCCAGAGTAGAAATAAGGCTGAAGGCAAAGAAATTTGATTTGTCAAAGTCAGGGATGACCACAAATTTCCATTGGGAAAGCTTCTCTAGATACAATTTTGTCTAAAAAAAATAGATTTAAACTTATAATTAGAATGAAATTCTGTCATTTTAAATGTGTTTAGTTGGCAAGCCAACCCGTCAAATCGGTTTACTGTAACCAAAGTGACGAAACAACACAACCAAAACTGGTCTATGAAGTTAGATGATCACTCTAATGTTACAGTTAAACATCACGACTTTATAATTATTACCATTGGAGGTGTGTCATATAATCAGTCAGTCAGTCACCTTCTTATCCGTCTGTTTCTTACAGGTTGCGGGGGGAGCCCATCCCAGCTGATTCGAGGTGAGTAGTAGGGTACACCTCGAACAGGTCGCCAGTATGTTGTGGGACAACATACATACAACCATACACACACACGCACTCATTCTTTGGGGAAATTTGGCACCGGCCAATCAACGTAGCATGTATGTTTTTGGAGGGTGGGAGGAAACCGGAGTACCCAGAGGAAACCCATGTATACATGGGGAGAACATGCAAACTCCACACAAAAAGGACAGTGTTCCAAGCCTCGTCCCCACCCACAATTCAAACCCAGAACCTTCTCACTGTGAGGCCACTGTGCTACCCACTGTGCTACTTACTGTGCCACCGTGGCACCGTTTTATAAATAAAATACACTCAATAGTTTGTAGGGAAATTGACACGTTAAACATGTTAATTTTAAACAGCATAGTAAAAGGAGCTTCTTAAAAACCGTGGAAAAGTTTCCACTCTTAAAGAGACAGACTTTTTCTTTGGAACCAAATATGTAAACATGACAAAAAAAAAAAAAAGGTCTAATTAACAAAACTTTTTCATATAAAAAATTACGGTATAATTCTAAATAACATGTACAAAGTAGAAAATAATAGCTTTTAATTAAAAAAAATGCAGTTTTAACTCAAATACAAGCACAAAATGTCACTTTTAAAATACACTGTAATTTAGAGTTGACTCACATTCTAAAAAACTCTAGACACAAAGAGTTAAATACCGACTTGTCCAGAATTTTTTAAACCTATTTCTTGAAATCGGGCTCATTTGAAACCTTTTAATTTCCACAATCGAACAGCTTCTCCAAAGGTTTCAATTGCAGCCATTTTGTCATATTTTACTGTACTTATCGTGGACTCACAGATGACATCATTCGACCTGTTTCTTTTAATTACAAACTACTTGAAGCACTGGGAGGCAGTGCAGAAATTTGAAGGGAGACTAAAGTCCGGCGAGGATTTAAAAACCTCATAATTACCCACTGTCTCTTTTCTTTTTTTAAGATGAAAGAAAATTTTCTTTTTTATGGTATGTTTTAACCAATCAGAACACTTTAAACGCCTCCGACCTTGGAGCTGATTGTGTGTTTGTAAAATTATTTGTAAAATTTGTTCTCATTCAAAGATGAAGATGCTGAGGATCTCTCTGGGAGTGACCAGGATGGACAGGATCAGAGGAACAGCACATGTTAGAGGTTTTGGAGATAAAGTCAGAGAGACCAGACTGAGATGGTTTGGACATGTGCAGTGGAGAGAGAGGAACTACCAGGCAGGAGGTCTAGAAGAAGACCAAAGAGGAGGACAGATTTATGGATACAGTGAAGGAGGACATGAACCCAAGAAGATGGAAAAAGGATGGATAAAATATTTTAACTGTAATTTTTGCTTTTAAGACATCAACTCTAATAATCAGTATTGAAGTGGTTCCAAAACTTGACAAAGAAAAGTCTCTTGTGTTTTCGGAAAAAAAAAAACTGCTTAAACATGCAGCATTTACACACCACCGCTTTGATCAATGAGGAGGATCTAGTATTAACAGATCAATAACACATCATCACAAAACCTACTTCTACACATCAATTACTGCTTAGCTTCGAGCTTCTGAGGAGAAATGGCAAACCAAAGAGCTCTTAAATTTATATCCCATATAAATCAAGGTTAATTTACAACTTAAGTGTAATTTATTCAGTTCACGAGATGGCAAGATGACGGTTTGAGCTGCGCGGCCGATTATCGTGAGCGCTTTGCTCTTTAGTGAATATCTGACAGCCCTTTAGGTTTGATTACACATCCACAATCAGAAAATGGAGCAGAAGAGCAGTGAATTCATAAATGGGGAGGTGAGGAGTGCTCCACATCAATAACACATTGAATAGGAGCAGAGATGAAGCAAAACATGCAGTAAATCCCAGAAAGAATCTGGCTGTTTGTAAAAATTCACCTTTTATATTTTCTTGTAAACTCATTCATTCTTGTCGGATCTCTTAAACTACTCTATTCCTGAGAGGACAGCAATAGAAAATAGAGCATTTAATAAAGAGGGAGCTGGAAAAAATGAGTCAGAATATCCCACAGCTGTCAGGGTGTGGACATTCCTCACAGAGATGATGAGCTGGATGGATCAAACATGGCGAGGATAGCCGCTATGGTCACTGTTCGGTTAGACAGTTCCATAAGCAGGGATGGAAAAGTGTCATTGTTAAAAAATGTGTGAAGTCAACAGGAGGTAAAGACCCTCAGTTTGAACTGATCCTCCTGGAGGCAATGCTTGCACTGTCTGATCTTTCAGCACAGCTTAGAACAATCTGCACGCAACAAAAGGAGTCAAATTATGTTAAGTTTGTTCTTAAAAAACACTTTTAACTCCAGGTGTAGAGATGCAGGTTGCACAAAGTGATTGGTTTTGAACCAATTCTGGTTGATATGTAATCTTTTTTTTTTTGTCTTGCTTTAAATTTTCGTATCCATTCACTGCCCCTTATGAATCAAATTGCATTCGGCAAAATTTGAGCGTTTGCATGATGTTTGATCAAAACAATGCGCTCATCCGGATTGATCAAATACACTTGAGCGTACTGAGAACATAAATTGCGGTGCCAGATTTGAAAGTTGTGTAAATATTCTATAAATACACACCAAAATTAAATGAGTTCTTGAATGATGATAAAATTCTAAAATATGATATAGAGTCATTGTCACATGTACAGAGAAGAGAGACCGAGTACATCGGAAGAAGGATGCCGGATTTGGAACCACCAGGAAAGAGGACTAGAGGAAGACCAAAGAGGAGGTTCATGGATACAGTGAAGGAGGACATGAAGATAGTTGGTGTGACCGAAGCGGATACAGGAGACAGGGTTAGATGGAAGAAACAGACTTGCTGTGGTGACCCCTGAAGGGAAATGCCGAAAGGAGAAAAAGAAGAGGCCATTGTCACAAGATATAAGAGACTTAAAATGAAATGTTTAAGCAGAACATGCAAAGTAAATAGTCTGATAAAACTTGCTGATGGGCGAGAACAAGAAAAAGTTGATGCCATACTTTTTCACGAAGGCAGACATAATTTGTCTGCCTTCGTGTGTTACATAGTGTTTTAATAATGAATGGTTGAGGTCTATGTGATAACTTGATTGAAGCAATCCTATGAGTAAGGTTTTAAAAGTTTGTGATGTTAACCCGTCACAAACCCTGAAAATCTAATCAGTTCATCTACTGGTGGTACCAAGTAATCATGGGCAGTTACGAGGAAGTCTGCTACTTTCTGTGGGTGCGGCATAGGGACTCGCTGCTTTGGGAGACATACTGTACATTTATAACCCCTAAAGTCTATTCAATATAATAATAATAATTTATGAGTCAATTACATACCAATTAATTCATAGTATATGTGGGCCTGGTGATCTCAGGACTCGTAGGAATTAATCTACAAAGTACTTGACACATTTTTTAAAAAGTAGACAAGATTAACTTTTTATATAATTTTTTTTTATTTGCTGTTCTTTCATGTTGTAAAATAAGTTTGTGACTGAGCATGGATCTGAATATACAGTCAGGTCCATAAATATTGGGACAGCGACACAATTCCAACATTTTTGGCTCTATGCACCACCACAATGGATTTGAAATGAAACAAACAAGATGTGCTTTAACTACAGCTTTAACTTGAGGGTATTTACATACAAATCAGGTTGAACGTGTAGGAACTATGTGATTATTTAAAAACAGCTGCTTTAAATGTCAAAGATAAAGGTCTTTAAATTCAGTTTGAAAGCCTAGGGTGACTAAAATGAAGACCTCTATACTTATCACTTTTAAGGCGTGTGATGAACTGAGATATTGACATGCCTCCCTTAACAACGTCCCCCATCAAAAGACTTAAATTCATACATATGAAGAAGGTTACCGGGGGCGACCAAGAGTAATCTATCCTTCCAATCTTTTTATCTCACTAGAACACTCTCAAGGGGGTCAATTGACACTACTACCTGAAAGCTTCATGAAGGGTTAGAAACAAGGCACTTAAGGATCCTTTGGAAGGCACTTAACACTAGGAGACTAGGAGACAAGGACTAGGAAACAAAAACCTTTGTACAACTCTGCTTCTCAGTGTGCAGGCCAGAGAGGTGTAGACAGGAGGTTGATCAAATCTTGGGGCTTCTAGTTATGTCATGAACTTTTTGTTTCTTTTCAAATCTCTAATATGTTTTCTTTTTCTGCAGCCAACCGTACAAGCCAAGTCAGTGCTATAAAAGTACGTTTTGTTTTGTCTTTTTATACCACAGAGTTATGGTGAGAAGAGGTGAATATTTGAAGATGATTCAGGACAAATATTCAGAGATCTCCTCCAGAGGACCACTTTTGGATTTTAACTGGGATTGACAGGTTTGCTATTTGCTGAGTAAACGTCAGACGGCAGTCTGCAATCCTCACTGGATAAAACTTTAGCTTTGGCTAACATCCGCTCAGCTCTGTTAACATCACTTTTTTTGTCCTGACAAATTGATGGTTTGTGAATTTTGGGGAAAAAAATTGGGAAAAAACGTGTCAAAAAATTGACTAAAAAAATAAAAATTTGACAAACTATTGGCTTAATATGGTAACATTTAGATTAGATTAGAATTATTTTATTGATCCCACACTTGGGAATCAAAAATCAATATCAGGACGTAACAAAATTAATAATAGTTTATCTATAGTTAATCTTGATAAAAGTTTATATAAAATTACCAAATGTCTGTATTTTATAGATCAGCAACTATAAAAATGGAAAAATTTTTTCTTAATGTGTTTATTCCATATTAAATAAAATGATCACAGATCATTAACTCCAATTCATCAACAGTAAATGTCATTAATCAATAAACATGACTGAGTGATGACTCTTAATGACTTTATTATAGATCTAATCACTTTAATTTAGAGTGAGCTTGGATGATTCTTTAAAAAAGTATAATGTATAACGCTCTACCATGTTTTACCATGCCATCATGGAGAGTGTTCTGTTCTATGCTGTGGCCGCCTGGAGAGCTGGTATAAAAACAAAGGATGCCAACAGACTGAACTAACTGGTAAAAAAAGCTGGTCGTGTGGTTGGCTCACCTCCCGCCTGCGTGGAGGAGGTAGCGAGGGACAGAATGAAAGCAAAACTGTCATCAGTCATGCTAAATCCCTCCGACTCTCTCCATGAATCTGTGGACCATCTGAAGAGCAGCTTCAGGAACAGACTCCTGCAACCCTACTGCTCAAGGGAACGATACAGAAAATCATTTCTGCCGTCCTCCATCAAAATATTTAACTTTCACTTTCAAACCTTTTCACTTTCACTCCCAACAGTTTAATAAAAATCATGTTGTATGATTGTAGCACTGCAGCACTCAAATTTTCCTTTCAGTATAAATAAAGTTTTTCAATTCAATGTAAATGTTAATTGTCTTCAGTCAATTTTAATTGACTTTCACTGGAGTAATTTTATCTGTAAATTTCTATTGATGTTGAGTTAGGAATGCACACAATCTGATGAGCAGTTTAGACCTTCTTTGCTCACTGTGTCCCTTTCAGCAGATAAATCTTAAACTTATTACTGAAAGACATTATAGATACAAATAAAAAAAATTGCAGAACATATTCTTTTGTATTCTTATTTTGGTGCATTTATATAAAGATGGCACTCCCAGTTGTGGGGAGGGACTAAGCATGAGCAGAGTACATGCACTGAAACACTTTCCTGCTTATGTTTGAATGTGGGCATAATGGAAACGAAAATATGTGGGTGAAAACAACCATGTGTTTGAGTTGTATTCAAATATCTAACGGAAAGCTGACAAATTACCCAAACGTGCATGAATAAATTTTTTTTTAATGGAAATAATGTTAAAACATGGTAGAAACTTAAAAAAAAAGATTTTGCATTTAAAAAAAAAAACTTTTGAAAAGACAATGCAATTACAATCTCCACTATTTACAAGATTATGTTTGAATTTTTCCAGAGTTGGGAATTTTATCACTAGCCCATATGCCAAAACTTGACATGAGTTGGCAGCCATGATTTATTATTTGCAACATTTCTTTTTATTGCTCTATAATTTTGTTCTTGCACTGTTGTAAATCCTTTCCTATTGAACGACTTTGGCATGTCTGTAAATGTGTTTGAAATCGTTCTGCCAAATCCAGCGTTAATCCACGGCTTTAAAAATACATCATTCTTATATTGATCCATTTTTTTTCTTCCTGCAAATGTCAAACACAAGATTTAAACATGCTGTCAAAAATTTCTGTTTCTGCGTCAAGTGTTTTTTAATGGACCTAATCAGTGTTAAACTCTGCTATCTGTCACTGGTTTTTATTGTTGTGGGTGTAATGGTGAAAGCCACCGCAGTCACTGATGGTACAGATTGTATCCGTGCACTTACAGTTTTTATGGTCTCATTTTTTTGCTCCCCTTGCTAACCTCCATTAGTTCTGTTTTGCTGACAGATAACTTTTTCAGTTTCAGCCACAGAAAACATTCTTTTGATGTCTCACAAATGCTGACAAGCTTACACAACCAATCTCCCTCTGTTGCTTTTATTGCTCCACTCGCTCTATTGTTGGGTCATTGTGTAGCTCTTTGTCGTTAAAATTACCTTCATTTTCAGTGTGTTTCTGCCTTCTGGTTACTTTCAGGTGCGGTTGGTGACCCACACAGTTATGTAGAATGTGATGACCCAGAGGAAAATTTCACTGTTCAAATTTTTCTCGTTTATTCCTCATTAGACAAACTGGTTTTTCTTCAAATTCACTGGACAAATGAGTGAAACAGATTGGTATGATTGGTATGCTATTGACTTGTTTATTTCTCCTCAGAATGTAATCCAGGTAATCTCAGCCTCTGTACAGACTTGTTTGTGCCTCCTTAAAACAAAAGTAATCCCGCTTCAGTCTTTTTTCCAGCTCATTAATTTCTCTTCGATACAAGGTGGACAGATAAGGAGTCAAACCCATCACATTTCAGTTTAAAGACAGCCCCTCTACCCACTCAGTCGTGTCAAACGGGAAAAGAAGTATTTGTGCAGATGCACAGTTTCACAAAAACTTAAACAAAAAACAAACAGATGACTATTAGAAGATTGAAAATGTACAAAATGTAAGCTTTAGTTTTTAAGTAGTTAATTGATCCCTCAATGGGAAAATTTGTGTGCTGCATTACACCGCAGCAGGCTACCATGACGGTGCCAATGGTGGGAGAAACAGGGGATTAGGTGTCTTCGCAGTTCATTCAAACCTATATCCAATTTTGGAGGTTGTTGTTTCTTAGACAATGCAATCATTTCTTCTCCTAATCCAAGACCATGGTCCTCACCCGGAAAAGGGTGGAATGCCCCCTGCGCGTCAGGGACAGGATCCTGCCCCAAGTGGAGGAGTTTAACTATCTAGGGGTCTTGTTCACGAGTGGGGGAGGGATGGAGCGGGAGATCGACAGGCGGATCGGTGTGGTGTCAGCAATAACTAGGACGCAGCATCGGTCTGTCGTGGTAAAGAGAGAGCTGAGCCGAAAAGCAAAGCTCTCTATTTACAAGTCGGTCTACATTCCAACCCTCATCTATGGTCACCAGCTGTGGGTGGTGACCGAAAGAATTAGATCACGGATACAAACGGCCAAAATGAGCTTCCTCCGCAGGGTGGCTGGGCTCTCACTCAGAGATCGCATGAGGAGCTCTGCCATCTGGGTGGAGCTCAATGTCGAACCACTCTTCTGGGTCAAGAAGAGCCAGATGGTGTGGTTCCCGAGCGCCTCGCTGGTGGGGTGTTTCGGGCACATCCCAACGGGAGGAGACCAAGAGGCAGACCCCGGATCCGCTGGAGAGACTGTGTCTCACAGCTGGCCGGGGAACAACTTGGGATCCTTCCGGGTGAGCTAGAGAATGCAGACGGAGAAAGAGAAGCCTGGGCTTCCCATCTGAGGATGTTGCCCCCGCGACCCGACTCTGGATGAGCGGAAGATGATGGAACGGAACGGTTTCTTAGGACGTCTAAGAATGAGCAATAGCCAGTCATTGACACTTCCTGGTTTGTAAAAAAATTCTATAAATCAGTAAGATTTCATAACTATTGTGCAGCGAATGCTCCAAAACGCAAAATGTGGAATTTTTTGTGCCTAGTTTACAGTGAGAAAAGCTCGTTTACATGTTTACACGTTCACATGGATGTTTAAAAAGCTGTAACATGAACAGTTGGTACTAAAATAAATGACGTGTTTTCCTAAATTTCCAGATAAACAGTAAAAAGTCACTTTTGATTGAGTATTTCTTTGCGTTTGTTTTTCAGTGAACCAAAAGAGGCGAGTTACTCTCTCTGAGCTCCCCGAGTGGCTAAATGCAAGTTGGTATTGATCCTCCATCCGCTGGCGTTTCACACAACCTTGCTGAGGACACATTAAATGTGTTATAAGTCATTACGAGCTCCAGGCTTAGAATCTAACCGTCTAACTTAAAATATATTGACATTTTATGCTCTGTCGAACTTTGGATTTTTTTTAGAGGGATGCCTGTAGGTGTGTAATGACACCTGGCTTGTGTGTTAGTTTGTGTATGCGTACAGCAGTGGCGGACTTTGCATTTCACACCTAGGCCTTTGGCACTACTCAATCATCATCAATCAGTGTCTGTAACTATTTTAAAGTTTAAAACTGTTTTACTGCATCACAAAAATGGGAAAAACTCATGGCAACATAAGGGACCACGCAGAGAGACCACATAAACATCAACGAGAATATGGGCCCGTTCTGTCATATTTCTGGATCCATTTTAGCAGATGTTTACATCTGTCTGGTCTCAAATTTCTGCTGCTCAAATTTCTTTACTTGGTAGAACGTTCTTGGACCGGAAGTTCTCCGGAAGTTCTCGCGATCGAATCCCACTGAGCTCATGCCTGGGCGTTCTTCGGTGAGACTCTAACACCCCATTTCTCCCACCATTGGCGCCGTTGTGGCAGCCTGCTGCGGTGTAATGCAGCACACAAATTTGATGAATAAAATATAATTCTTTCTTCTTTTGAATGGTCTGTCTTGAAAATGACTTTGATTGTAAACCAGAGACCAAATTTGTTTCATTTAAATTCTTCACTTGTTGTCTGGTGAGAGTAAAACATTAGCGCCATTGCTCCTCTGGGTCGAGAAAAGCCAGATGGAGTGGTTTGGGCACCTGGTTAGGATGCTTCTTGAACGTCTCCCTCACAAGGTGTTACGTCCCACTGGGAGGAGACCCAGAGACAAGTCCTAGATGCACTGGATAGACTCACAGCTAGACAGGGAACGCCTGGATCCTCCCGGGTGAGCTGGAGGATGCAGCCGGAATGGGTCGCGGGTGCAACATTTAAGGATGTTGCACCTGCAACCCGTCCTGAATGAGCGGGACGCAATGAAACCGAACAGAATGGTGTTACACATTTATAGGCTGATCACTTTTTAGAGGTAACTCGGTGTGTGAGAGAGACGTAAATTGGGAGAGACAGAAAAAAATGGAAGCAAAATTGCAGGGTTTTATGATTGGCAAATCACAAGCGCTGATATTGGGATATTGATTCAATATAAAGAGTAGTCTTAAGGTGAGCATAAAATGGATGTTATTCAGTCCCAATTTAGCCTGATTTCAGGTTGTTTGACAATCTTAAGATCAGAACAAATTTCATCTTAATAGTGCATCTTGGTCGCTCTGTGTACAGGAGGTTTCAAGGAGCAATTTGTTGCTCACAACTAGTAATTGGCCGGATTGGCTTCTGACTAGTCTTGAAAACATGGCCCTGTGGAAGCAGCACTCTGGACCTACTCGGCTGATTGGTTGGTTCTGACGTAACCCAAAAATATGACTGCAACCATGGCAACATGCGTGACAGAGAGCATGGAGGCAAGTCTTGTTGAACAAGCTCTGTTTATTTTTGCTATTTTTTCTGAAACACTGAGTGATTCACTCAGTGTTTCAGCAAAACACTGACTATCGAATCACACTTCGATAGTCAGCACCCGACTATCGACTCACACTTAAATTTTAAGGCTGGTTTCAAATCGTAGACCATTTGGTCGCATAACGTGGATGGGGGTTTGATCTGTAACGTTCTAAAATCACACAGTGTACATTCAGCCTCACTTTGAAGGCCTTTAGATTCCACCACTGGTGCACAGTGCACCGTCTCTGCTGTGCTGAACACTGGGGAGCATGTGTCAGTGCACAGTTTTGTGGCGTACATGCAGAGACATTGCATCTGCGTGAGATTGTGTGTGTTTGTGTGTGTGTGTGTGTGTGTGTACAGAGAGCAGGCTCGTCCTCTTGCTGCCCCGGGGGCTCAGAGCCCATTTCCTGTTGTGCAGTGTGATAAGTTTCCCTGTCAGATCCTCCCAGCACTACTATATTTCTGATAAGCTCCACTGCTAGTTTTCCCGACCTCTGGCATAGAGATCAATTTGAGATTGATTCAAAATGCCCTGCTGGGCCGAGCTGGAAGATCAATTTGAGATGGATTGTTCACGCCAGGGGGCCAATGACACGCAGTGCAGTGCTCACTTGCTTTCTCTCCTACACTTTCTTCACCCCTCACGCTTTCTGACTGATGTGATTTTTCCTCTCTCTGCATTTTTCTTTCTTCTGTACTCTTCTTTCTTCCTTTGTTTCACACTTGTCTAGAGCTGCTGTGCTCCATGCTCTGTCTGTCCTTTCTGTTTTTGCATCAATCTTTATTCAGGCCTCTTTACTCACTTTTCCACCTGCTTGCCAGGCAGTGCGGGTAGAGATGACTTCATTAGTAAAAGGGACAAACCCATACAGAATGATAAGCCTGCAGGACAGGATAGCTGACTCATTTGGCTCGGTAATGCATTGAGCCATAGGGATAAAAACCGGCACACACACATTCTGAAACGGCTAGAAAATATTTTTAGGTATTTATTCACACCACCGTACCTCAGCTGAACCTCCAGTTTCACCACATTTATCTCCACAGAACATCGTGTGTGCAGCCAGTTAAACCTATCCACCGCGTCCTATTCTTTCTTCTTCTCTATTATCTCAAAGGCTTTGTCTGTGTTTCTGAAAACAGCAGATGCACTTTCCTCCCCTCTCTCTGCAGGGAGTGACCTTTTGCTCAGCAGTACATCTACCTCAGACTGAACTGACCTTTACCTACAGTGCAGCTTTAGTCACCTCTCAGGAATGAACCGCAAACAGCTCGCTGTCTGTGTATCCATGCAGAGAGAAAACTGTCATGGGAAACAAAGGGAAGTCTGGAAAATCAGTTAAAGGATCAGTTTGTCTGTAGAATTAATACAACAGGAGGAAAAGCAGGTTTTAATCAGACGGACGCTTGTGGGTGTTGGGCTGTCTGTGCGGTGTGTCTGTGCTTCCGTACCACTTTTGGGATTGCGATCTCTTCCAAACCAATGAAGAAATTTTATTAAAACTACCTACAACAACTCAGTACTGACTGTAGCTGAACTGATTTGGTTTTCAGTATCATGTGTCCAAAAGGCAGTTACAAAGATTGAAGTCATAAATTCTTACAAACGCTGCATCCCTCAAACCAGTCTTTTTCTTCTTCTTTCGGCATTTCCCTTGAGGGGTCATCACAGCAAGTCAGTTTCTTCCAACCAACCCTATCTCCTGCATCTTCTTCAGTCACAAAACTTAAAAATTGCACACATATGACTGCTTCAAGCTGGTGACCACATAGAACCACAGCTGTTCATTATTATTACCGCTAGTGATGTAACGGTGTTTATATGCCAGGGGGGTCAAATTATTTTTGTTACCTTTAGGCTTTGATTTTTTTCCTCTGAGAGGTTTATTCCTGCTGAGAAGGAAGGTTTAATGTTAGGGATGTTTTGGGTTTGTTAAAGACCCGGTTAGTCACCTTCTTAACCGTCTATCCCTTTCTAGTTTGCAGGGGTGCCGGAGCCCACCCTGGGTGATTTAAGGTGAGGGGCAGGGTACAACCGGAACACGTTGCCAGTCTGTCGCGGGGCCACACACATACAACCATACACACAATCATTCCTAAAGGGCGATTTGGCACTGGCAAATCAGCCTAATATGCATGTCTTTGGAAGGTGGGAGGAAACCCACACAGAAACGGGGAGAACATGCAAACTCTACACAGAAAGGCCAGTGTTCCTAGCCTAGTCCCCACCTGGGACACAAACCCACGACCTTCTTGCTGTGAGGCCACTGTGCTACGCACTGCGTTACTGTGCCACCCTAAAGAAACGGTTTTCTGTGAAATCAAGATTTTGGAGGTTTGACGTAGTTTTAACGTTATTCCTACTCCGAAAATATATCTGCTGTTTTTTTTTTTCATTTTCATTCATAGATGTTTGAGTAATTTAGAACCCGTCATACCAAGTATATGAATACAACCTGAATGCTATTTGTTCTTGGCCATGGATGTTGTTCTTTGTCACACCCACATTCTAACAGACAGCTTATTGCATACAGACATAGTAATATTTAAAAAAAAAACATACCATGACATACCGAGAAAAAAAAACATGCGGAGAACTTGTAGGGTTTGGATAAACTTAGCAAGTAACAATTATTAATTGAAGAAATCTTTTATCAGTTAAATAAAAAAAGAATTCAAAACATTGATTTTGGGGTACTTCGGTTCACCACCCCCAAGAAGTGGTCTGTCCTGGCCGATTGTGTTTGTTCTTTAGTAGTGATTCTGCTGCAGAAAAATAGAACTTTAGATACTGGTCGATAAAATTTGTTCTAACTTGATTGTGTTTAAAGACTGCTAAAGACTTTGTTTGAGGCCAAAATCTATACAAATCGCATCAAAGTAAAAACCACACTCTGAAGCATAAAAAAAGTTTATCTCTTTATTAACAGTTTTTATTTTTTATTTTCTGTACAGAACTGACTTTTCAGATCAATTCGGTTTATCACAATAAAAAAAACTTTGTGTTTTCATGATAAAATGTTGCTTGTTTGAATTTAAATTCAAACCGTTATCCTCCCAATGGTAAAACACTGTCATTATCGGCTAATAAATGACTATCTTGAAAATAAAGTTTCAAAGAGTGCTTATTATTTTAGGAAAAAAATAATTAGCAGCTAATACAGCATGTTGGTGTCTCCAGTGTCGCCGGTAATTGGATCAAATTAAAATTTCCATCTGGCATTTATATTTTGAAAGGAATAAAAGTCCAATCTCATCTTTTATGATCATCTTATGAACACACAAATGTCACAAAACGTGGAACATCTCTCTAACAATTCTAAAAAATGTTAGATTTAGGCTTTCATCTTCTTTCAGCATTTACCTTCAGGGGTCGCCACAGCAAGTCAGTTTCTTCCCTCTAACCCTATCTCCTGCATCCTCTTCAGTCACGCCAACTATCTTCATGTCTTCCTTCACTGTATCCATGAACCTCCTCTTTGGTCTTCCTCTAGTCCTCTTTCCTGGTGGTTCCAAACCAAGCATCCTTCTTCTGATGTACTCTCTCTCTCCTCTGCACATGTCCAAACCGTCTCAGTCTGGTCTCCATGACTTTAAAACCTCTAACATGTGCTGTTCCTCTGATCCTGTCCATCCTGGTCACTCCCAGAGAGATCCTCAGCATCTTCATCTCTGCTACCTCCATCTCTGTTTCCTGTCTTTTTCTCAGTGCTACTGTTTCTAGACCAAACAGCTTGGCCGGTCTCACCACGGTTTCACTTTCCCTTTTATTTATTTGGGTGGAGACGGTGGCCGCGTGGTTAGAGCGTTCGCCCGCGGACCGGAAGGTTGCGGGTTCGCGTCCCACAGAGAGCACGTGTAGGGTCCTTGGAGAAGACACCTAACCCCCGCTTCTCCCACCATTGGCGCCGTTGAAGGGCAGCCTGCTGCGGTGTAAGGAGTGCAGCAAACAAGTTTCCCCGGTGAGGGATGAATAGAGTTATTTATTTCGTCAATATTAACTAAAGTAACAAGAAAACATTAATGAATTTAATTCGGATCATATTTTCAAAAATGCTCTTACCTTCTCAGTCCCTTTTTTTTCTTATCTTAAATTACATGCTGTAAAACTATGTTTGTGTTCTGTTAGAAAATAACCGGGGTGTTTTTTTTGGAGGACGTTCCGCAGTTCTCTAATAAATGAGAACATCCTAAATATGAGCTCGCTGTGGATTTCATCAGGAACCAACTGTGAACAATTACCAAAACACAAAGTCGACCTGCTGGAATGAACACAGAGGGTGGTGGTAATCAATCTTTGCATCTGTTTGACATGCTTATTTATTAAACCGGTAAAAGCAATGGCATACGTCCTCTCATTAACAAGGAACAAAGAGGGATTTTAATTAGACAAGTGCACCTCTACTTCTTTGCAAAATATATTTCAGCTTTTAAAGAGTTCTGAGAGACATTTAGACAGTGTTGATGTGGAAAAAAAAGTCGTCAGATGTGTGACAAATGAAAAGTAATGTTACTGACATAAAACACAGAGTGTTTTTCAATAAAAGTCTGTAAATTTCAGTAAATTTCCATCACTTTTTCTACTGCTTGTAGTGAGTTTACAGGTTGGATGGAAGCTTATTATTTGTAAGACTGTCAAAAACAACTTTAGATTAGCTTTTATATTGTAAAAACTGTCCCAATTCAGACCGAAAAGATGCTGAAAGCAAATAAGCAGCATGTTGTAGCCATTTTTTCATAAACAAGCTTGAATTCTAAAAGTGTGAAGTTTTTTAATTTAATCAAATATAAAAATTTCAGATGATTTTAAACAGTTTTTTCTTCTAATTACGCTGCTCTGTGTTTGGCTTAGAAAATGATCCAGATCATTATGTAAAAACCATCTGAAAGCAGCTGAAACATTGTGTGAACTGGAGGCATTCCGCAAATTCTTGAGTAACTAGATTACTCTCAATCGGCTTGCCTCGTCATTAATAACACTATTTTTACAAGTCTTTTTCCAGTTATGAATGAAACAACAACTTTTTTCCCCCCCTGTCCTTTCACCAACCTTTTCAGGGCTAGTTTTCCCCTGTGAGACAACACACAACATAGGCTCGGCATCCTACCCCTGAGTATTCTACCAACCAAGTATCTAGGCTCTGGCTTTAATTTTCTGTTTATGACACATAAGTCAGACCTTTTTCTTACTAATTTTGCCAAATTAAATTGTATTATTTTGTGCATATACAACAGCTTGACCTGCAGGATTTATTATCCAAAAATACTCCTTTTTTGACCAATTCTTCAAATAATTAAAGTATCTTACATATTTTAGATGAAAGCAGAGAAAGCAGATTTAAAAGCACAAACTTTCAGCCTTTATTCCACTTCCTTTCAGTGCAAAATGAAAATTATTTTGCATGCAAATTGTGGGCTGATTTCAGCTTTTTTTGGAGTAAAATGGAAAAGAAATGAAGAAAGAATCAGGTACAGAGGAAAGAAAATATTCAGTATGTGGATGATATTGTGAAGTAAATCTTAAATTCTGAAGCTTTTCTTTTCTATTAAATGTAAAAAAAAGACAACCCCTGTAAAGAATTTTCTCTCGGGGATTAATGAAGTATTCTAATTCTGATTAAAGAGCTTAAATTTTTTCCACGCTCTAACTAGCCATGGGTAATTTATACATATCCACACACACGGATACACACATCTCTGAGAACACTGAAGGGCACCTGAGCCTCTGTGTAAAAGGCCAAACCGTACAGTACAGTGAGCTTCTGTGAAGGCTGAAACGGCATCTGGGCCAGGATGAACAAATGCCTGCTGCTTTCTAAAACCTTGTTCTGCTTCCACAGCTGGGACTCAGTGAGTTTGAGCAGACCCAGACGGTCAGGATGAAGCTAGAAATGATAACCCTATGTCATCAGGGTCGCTTTGGAGTGTTTAGCTTCTATCTTTACAGCAAAAGAAGATTTTTTTCCTGTGAAAACCAACTTTTATAAATTCAGTTGGTAGTTTATACACAGTGAAATCTTTTTAGTCTTTATGATGAAATGCAAACAGCATGTCATGCATGCAACTTTTTTGTCTCTCATCATCAGATGAGGCAGTAATCTGAAGGGTCTTGCACAAGGACAATCATATGTATACCAACAGCAGGAATTGAACCTGAGTTCACCGACCAATCACACACAGACCAACCAGTCAGGCAATGTGGGTGAAGTGTCTTGCCCAGAGACACAGTGACGATTTGATCTCAACGGCAGTCCCACTGTGGCACCTGGGGTTCCAGCGGTCTCCTGTTCAAGTACTGCCCAGGCCCAGAATGCTTAGCTTCTGAGACCTGATGGGATCAGGCATTGACAGGCTGGTATGGCCACAAATATAAAAGTATCCTTGTATTCTATCCAAATTTCTAAATATATTGATGTGTTTGGTTTGGTTTGTTTGCCAGATTTGACAGCCATTATATTCTATTGCAACACCAAGGTCATAGCAGACAGGAAACAGTATGATACTTGTCATACTTAACTGTATGGTTGGAATGCACTACTATGGTGTGCTGTGACCTTATAATAGATCAGAACAGCTATAAAGCTATTGCTGTTTGTCTTTGTTTTTTGTCTTTGTGCTATTTTTGGAGGCATGATTACTTCAAAAACATCTTTTATATTTTCTGTGAAGCTTGTGAAGCAATAAGCTGGCAGCTTTGTGTCATTTGGATTAAATACTCTTTGGAGCTGATGTGTTTCTATTAAAAAAATAATACAAAAAGATTTTTGAACCGGTTAGACTCTGCTCAAAAAGGAGAAGAAGAAAAACATAAAGAAAAAAAATTATCTGTGTTCACCAGTTTCCTATTTGAAAAAGCTGAAAGAGTTCAGCAACATTTGCACAATAATTATTAATAATTGAATAAATTTGGATGTGAAATGTGATTTTTGACAAAAAAAACAAAAACAAAACCTTGCAATATTTTTTATAAAAGCCGTTTTTGATGGGTCTTAGGACAAAAAAATTGAGCCATGACTCTAATATGTTTGCTATAGATTCTGGAATAAATGTAAAACTTCAACAATAAAATCTTATTTACAGTTGCTAGAAGATGGGATTACAGCAGGGTTCCACTGATAGGTTAGGAAGCGACGTGATGACCATCAAGTTTTAACCCATAGTAAAAATGATCCTTTGATGCTCTTATTCTGGCAGTAAAAGGATATATTTTTTGTCTTTTTATAATATGTTTTAGGACCTTGCTGTCCCACATGATAGCTGTTTTGTACAGATTTAAATCTTGCAGTAAGTAAATATCTGTTTGCCACCTTTTCTATCTGCCCCTTCAAAATCTGCTGCTTTAAGCCCCCTGCATGGAGGTTAAGCCATATCTGGAGGGAATGCAGATAAGACATTGAAATGATAATACACATTAGCCAGCAATGCTATACACATATCATTGTTAAGAAAAAAAAAACCACAGTATCCAGTGAGCCTTATCTTATCTATTTGGGCTCCTTTAAGACTGAGACTCAGTGTTTAAGGAACTCACATATTTCAAAAACATTTTTTACAAATATGGGGGTGGCACGGTGGGGCAGTGGTGAGCACGGGGGCCTCACAGCAAGAAAATCATGGGTTCGCGTCCTAGGGGGGGACGAGACTTGGAACACTGGCCTTTCTGTGTAGAGTTTACATGTTCCCCCGGTGCATGCGTGGGTTTTCTCCAGGTTTTCCGGTTTCCTCCCACCCTCCAAAAACATACATGTTAGGTTGACTGACTGTTACATAATTGCCTCTAGGAATGAGTATATGTATGGCACTGCGACAGACTGGCAACCTGTTTGGGGTGTACCCTGCTCCTCACCTCGAATCAGCCGGGTTGGGCTCCAGTACCACCCACAATCCCGTAAAAAAATAGACAGTTTAGAAGGTGACTGACAAATCTGTGTTTATTGTCTGCCTCATTATTAGATTATTACAGTTTCATCTGAGTGCTAATTAAATTATTTTTATGCAAACCTAAAAATTTTTTTTTTTTTTTTTCTGTGAACATTAAAAACATTTTTTTTGTGCTCTGCATGCTTGAAACCTGATAGGTCTGTAATCACCCCTGAATTATACTGCAGCGTAATGTCAAGCCTAGACTCCTTCACAACTTTGCATGCTTTGCATGATAAGCTGCAGACGACATTCATTACAAAACTCCAGAATGCTGATTTCTATCGGCTATCATGCTGATGCTCCTCCTGTCTAACATCAGCATCTCCGTAAACATGCTTTAATGTAAGGATTCACCACAAAGCACGGTCATGTGAAGCTTCTCAGAGCTGTTAGTCAGTGCTGTATATTCAGAGGTGTAGAGACTCTGTTGTCTGTTTAAAATATCAGGTTGGTTACATCAGGACAGCAGGGTTGATACCTCTGGTGTTTTCTGTTGTGTTGTATGATTAAACTTGATGCATGGATGCACTCTGTTGAATAACTGAACGGAAGGAGTGAATAACCTTTAAAGTTAAGGTCATGAGAGTGCTGAGAAAGAGCTGAAAAACTGGAAGGATGTTATAGGAATGTTATGCATTTCACATTAATTATATCAGTTACGTGTGAAACTTAATAAAAAAACAAGACCAAATAATATTTTCTGCTAAATTGCATTTTAACATATGATTAATCATTTAAATTTACTATTGGTTGTTGAACCATATTTTTCCATATTTTCCCTCAAAAATAAAGTGACTTTCTGTTAAACTTTGTATAGTTTTTTTCAACAGAAAATTTATTTATCAATAATAATGACTTCTGACTGCTATCTTTTTAACATTATTAAAAGTGGGACACGGCAAAGCAAAACTGTTGTTTTTACTAATTAAGACATCTTTGCCGCAAAAATTATTTAAAGAAAAAAAGCCATTTAAATGTCAAATTTATGAAAGAAGTTTGTCAAAATTTTCAAGCTACACTTGCAATTTTCTAAGTGGGGTCTATCCAGTTTCTGCACTGTATTCAAGATGCAATTAAAACTTGGAACAAAAACTCATCTGGCAACCTCAACATTAATGGATAGAACCTGAACCTGATACTGGAAAGCACGTTGGTAAGTCTCAGGAGTAGAAGGTGGAAAACCCACATTCAGTTCCTGTAGTGACATAAAACTGTGAGGGTTCTTGTGCAAGACGGTTCAAAATACTGCCTGTGGTAGACGATGAGAGACAAAAAGATAGATGGCATTCCAGCTCAGATCAGACATTAAAATGTCTCATTTTTACAGTGTAGTAAGTCCAGGGACACCGCTGGACTTACAAAATAGAGTATTTTGTAGTTTTCAAATCAATTCAGTTCAATTTTATTTGTGTAGCCCAAAATCACAGAAATTCCATCTCAATGGGCTTCACAAGAAAAAGAGGAATGTATTAACACAAATACACAGCAAGAAAAATAACTAACAAATGCTAACTAAACAAGGCTAGCACATTTATGCCCTTAGACTCTCCTTCACGGAGAGGAAAAACTCATGAAAAACCCATCAGTGGGGAAAAAATAAGAAACCTCGTGGGGATCCAGATGAAAGAGAGATCCCTCCCCTGGGACAAGCAACCAATGTGTCAAAGATTATTGTTTATTGTTTGATTATCTGTTTTCAGATACTTCTTCTCAAAATGGCAATAAAAAAATTTTAAAAAGACAAGTCGAGTTTAGAATTTTTTTTTAGTTAGTTTTCAAAAATAATAGAAAAAGTATTTGTAATAAGATTAGATAAATTTATAGAGAAACACCAGCTCCTTAGTGACAAACAATATGGGTTTAGACAAAACCGATCTACTAATATGGCTGTTACAGAACTAATAGAAAATATTACTACATCAATAGACTCAAATAATTATGGCATCGGTATTTTCATAGACCTTAAGAAAGCTTTCGACACCATAGATCATAATATATTACTGAGCAAACTAGACAGATTTGGTTTTCGAGGAGCTGCATATACATGGCTTCAGAGCTACTTAGAAAATAGATATCAATATGTACAAATAAAGGAGGAAAAATCTGATTTATTAAAAGTCATATGTGGAATTCCACAAGGCTCAACGCTGGGGCCTAAACTCTTTATCCTGTACATCAATGATTTGTGTTACACATCCAAACTAATAAATTATGTACTGTTTGCAGACGACACTACTCTTTTCTTTTCAGGAAAAGACCTGAACCAAATGATACAATCAGTTGAAAGAGAATTGAGTAAAATAAAAATATGGTTTGACATAAATAAATTATCATTAAATATTGAAAAAACGAAATTTATAGTATTTACAAAATTAAAAGTACCTAAACAAATTCAAATTATGCTTAATAACACCCCATTGGAACGAGCTTACGACAGTAAGTTCCTTGGAATGATTATAGATCACAAATTAAGCTGGAAATCACACATAAATTATACAAAAAATAAACTGTCTAAAGTAATAGCAATCATTTATAAATTCAGATTTGTCCTAAATAAAAAAAGTTTATGTTATATAATACATTAGTACTTCCATATATAACTTATTGTATCGAGATTTGGGGAAATACGTACAAAACTAACACAAAACCAATTTATATTTTACAAAAAAAAGCAATACGAGCAATAACATTCTCATCTTATAATCAACCTACCAATAATCTATTTATAAATTTAAAAACATTAAAGTTCTATGATCTAGTGGAATTACACACTTTAAAATTTATGTTTAAGATAAAAAAAAACATGATGTCAAACTCTCTACAAAATATGTTTATTATTAGGAAAAGTCCATACGAACTAAGAGGAAATGATGTGTTCATTAAAAATAAATTTAGAACAAATGTTAAAAAATTCTGTATTTCTATTAAAGGTGTGGATCTTTGGAATAATTGTGATGATGAACTTAAATTGTGTTTAAATCTTTTATGTTTAAAAAAGAAATTTAAGTTATTAATACTTAAAAAATATGCCAGTCTTGATGGTTAAATTCAAGCTTCTATAAAAAGTAAACAATTATGATGTGTTATGATTATGTTATGTGTTACGAATATGTGTTATGATTATGTTATATGTTATGATGTGTTATGATTATGTTATGTGTTATGATGTATTATGATATTATTATGTGATGTGTTATAACAATTATGATGACTTAGTATTTACTTATGTCTTTTTGCTTTTATGATGACATAAAAAAAAAAAAAAAAGGGTCGGCGTAATAAGCGTTTGCTTCAGCCGATACCTTTTCGGTCCTTTGCTGGAATATGGTTGTTTTCTTTATTTCATTGATATGAGGTTACACTGTGACCGAAATAAATAAATAAATAAAATAAATAAATAAATAAGAATAAAACCTTTAAATATAAATTTAAAGACATCCACATTTGTCTGTATCACCTCTCACTCTTTTTTTCCCCCTCCCTAGCCACCGTGGTGTCAGCATCCTCTCACTGTGTTGTATCGAACCACCAGCAATAACCAGCAATCAGCTCCAATCATGTGTTTGCACCATGCCAACAGATTAAAACATTGACTGATAGAGACTGCACCCCTCGGCTGAAATCAATAGCAGCTTACATGCACAGCAAGTATGAAGCCAATAAGAATTTATTGGAACGCTAAGATGCAGCCATCATGTTACAGATAAAGGTCTGCAGCAAATAATGGACTATATAATTATCTCTGAGTGTGTGGCTTAGAAGAGAGAGAGAAAGAGATAGTGTGTGTGCACTAAGGATTGGAGAGACAGGCTGATAAACACAGCCCTATTTCTAGTAGAAGAAGAATATTAGCTCCACAATGGGGACATCACTGTGCTGTATTGCACCGCAGCATGCAGCCACGATGGCACCAATGGTGGGAGCAACTAGAGTTAGGTGTCTGCTCAACGGACACCTAGGGGGCGTATTTTTTTTTTTGTTTAACTGTGAGATTACGTCTGATGGTCATGAGAAACTTTGAATATCGAAAGCCCCGATTTAGTCGGAAGAGTTGGACTCCATGCTGGCTGTTTTATTGCAACTCTGTCACAAACTTAACGTCATTAATAATTTTTTTTTATTGTGAGATGACAAACTGTTACTGCAGAAAAGGTTTCTGAGGATACGTCATAAACAATTTATATGACCCATGCCCGGCAGGCGTGGGCACTTTACTCACCCGTACGTGGTGTTGCTGGCTCTCTTACTGGTTGTCCTAGGGCGGCTTGACTTCAACTCTCCACTCATGCTCATGTCTGCATGAAAGAGCAAGTAATTACCTTTGTGCTGATTCAGTAACGAACAAAAAAAAGTATAGAAACGGATGACACAAACATTAACGTGGTTAACTAACTTTTATGTACACTGTTGAGTCAAAAATGGTACATTTCATCATAAAACACCGTGATTTTGTCCTACATGCACACACTTATTCACACCTTCTCTTTTTTTCCCCTTTCATTTAATGATTAATCACCTTGGTTTTAGTTTATACCAACAGTTTAGAGTTTGTGGTCCTGCAGAGTAGATTTATTAATGGACATCACAAGAAAGAATGAGAGAAAAAAACAAAAGATAAGAGAGAAGTGTAGTCAGGCCTGGCATGGACAGATGGGTGGTGAATGGAGTGTGACTGGGCCAGCTGCACACACACTCACACAGCATGACTGTCAAATGCCTGGGAGCTACAATTAATTAAGTATGGGTCTGAATGTGTGAAAGGGAATTTAGACGTGGGTACGTGCAGCGGAGGATTTTCTGACAGTTTGTAGCCAAACAGTGTCCTGTGGATAGTTTTTCTGCAGCCAAGAATTTTGTGACAAACTTTGAACACTTTCAAAACCTTCTCTGCTGAACTGAAATATCTGCATTACAAGCCAATATTCTTCTTCTTCTTTCGGCATTTCTCTTCAGGAGGCGCCACAGCAAGTCAGTTTCTTCCATCTAACCCATCTGCTGCATCTTCTTCGGTCACACCAACTATCTTCATGTCTTCCTTCACTGCGTCCATGAACCTCCTCTTTGGTCTTCCTCTAGTCCTCTTTCCTGGTGGTTCCAAACCCAGCATCCTTCTTTTGATGTACTCTCTCTCTCCTCTGCACATGTCCAAACCATCTCAGTCTGGCCTCTCTGACTTTAAAACCTCTAACATGTGCTGTTCCTCTGATCCTGTCCATCCTGGTCACTCCCAGAGAGATCCTCAGCATCTTCATCTCTGCTACCTCCATCTCTGTTTCCTGTCTTTTCCTCAGTGCCACTGTTTCTAGTCCAAACAGCATGGCCAGTCTCACCACGGTTTTCTACACTTTCCCTTTCATTTTAGCAGACACTTTACGGACAATATTATTTACATATATCCAAATGGTCTATTTTCTTTGGCTTTTTTTTTGCACTGCTCTCAAATGTGTGAATTGCCAATGAAGCTTGACCTTGTAATAGATCAGAACAGATATAAAGCTATTGCTGTTTGTCTTTATTCTTTGTCTTTGTGCTATTTTTGGAGGCATGATTACTTCAATGAATTGCCAATGATCAATTCCAACCGGCATTTGTTGCCAGTTTGGTTAAAATCAAAGTTGAAAGCTGAACGCTGTGGATGGCTACACACTTTTGCAGAGTTTCTGTAAAACCTTCAGAATCCATTCCGCTAGCCCTTCTAAACAAACTGAACAACAATAAAACATTTACAAAAACTAATACATTTTGAGTTAATCTCAAACTTTTTGAAAGTTTCTCAAAAGCTCAGGTGCGTCACTGATTTCAGGCCTGCTGTGACTTAACCGTCACAGAGCAGCTGAACTATCAAACACAGCATCAATGGCCAGCAACATGAATGGGAATATCATTTACTACAACAAATACAGTCAATGTCTGATTTACATCCAAGGTCAACATGATGATGAACTTTCCAAAAGAACAAAGTAAAGAAATTCAAACATTGTAGACCAGATCAGGCGTCTACAGTGGTAAAAAAACATGTGCAGAAACAGAACAGGACAGACTGGACTTCTAGCTTGCTGAAGAGAGAGAAAAATAAATTTAATCTACAAATAAAAGGTTATTTTTTTTCTATATTTCAATAGCATTTTTTAAACATTACAAGCAGTCACCCTCACCTATGGTCACCAGCTGTGGGTAGTGACTGAAAGAATGCGATCGCGGATACAAGTGGCCGAAATGAGCTTTCTCCGCAGGGTGGCTGGGCTCTCACTCAGAGATCGGGTGAGTAGTCCTGCCATCCGGAAGGAGCTCGGTGTCGAGCCGCTCCTCCTCCAGGTCGAGAGGAGCCAGGTGAGGTGGTTCGGGCATCTGGTCAGGATGTCCCCCGAGCGCCTCGCTGGTGAGGTGTTTCGGGCACGTCCCACCGGGAGGAGACTGAGAGGCAGACCCCACACCTGCTGGAGAGACTACATTTCACAGCTGGCTGGGGAACGACTTGGGATCCTTCCGGGTGAGCTGGAGGATGCAGCTGGCGTTAGAGAAGCTTGGGCATACAGTAATCCTGAAATACAGTAACTCTATACTAGCAGGAAACTAGCTGGAGCTTCAGTTACATCAACTTTATTTTGCCGTGTATGCACTATTGTTAAACATACAGACTTCAAGACAGAAAGTGAGAACTGCAGACTGAAAATATTACAATTCCCGGGAATGGACAAAAATTTACATGTAAATGTATAATTTGGGGGAGACTGTGGCTCAGTGGTTAAAGTGTTTGCTCGCAGATTGGATGTCAACCGGAAGTCTGTGGGTTCACATCTCACTGAGTGCATGTCTAGGGTCCTGGGAGAAGACACCTAAACCCCCATGCCCAGTTTCTGCAACCTTTGGTGCCGTCATGGGCACCCTGCTGCGGTAAGGGGTGCAGCACACATATTTTCCCGGTGAGGGATCAATAAAGTCAGTAAAAAATTTAATTTGCATGAATAAAAAAAGGTGAAACAATAACAAGTATGATAACTTGAGTCTGATATTTTCCGTGCATGTTGCACAAAACAACCAATTGCACACTTTTAGTCTTATTAAACATCTTTGATGTGGGTCTGAAAAATAAAACTTGTCTTCTGATGCTTTTGGAAAGCAACATGATTGACTGCACGATGAAGTCATTCCACAGAATGAGAGACAAGGCTGCTGCTGAGCACAGCTGTCTGTAACAACGGGGGCAAAAAATCAAGTCATCAGACTGACTTTTGGCAAACAGAATCCCACATGTCACATATAGTTTTGCTAGCGCAGTGCAGACCTTACATATTTTAGAACACGCACGTATGTGAACGTATATGCAGATTATAACACACTACATCAGTAGAAATAGTGGAGCTTGTGTTTATATGTTTCTAAGTCTTGCATCTGCTTTGAAGCTACATCAGACAGTTTATAAGACTTCAAATATGACTGGACTACAACAGAGTTTGTAAATCACACGCTAATGTCAAATCAAGGACACATGCAATCAGCCGTAATGAGTTATAAAGCCTGATCCTCTGCTACAGTCTACAATCTGTCACTATGAATCAGGCTGAGAGCCAGAATCCTGCTTTTTAAAGAGCCAGAAGGGAGCTGACTCAATCAAACTACCTGGAAAATAAAACTCACAGCAACACAACAGAAAAACTTTTCTTATACTGAGCCTCAGGAGGATGCTGAAGAGCTTATTTAGTTTGGAAGCTCATGTCATTCGGGGTTAATCCGAGAAGTACGCACAAATTCCACCTCAAGTCTGAAAAATATGTGCTACAGTAAAAATTCGACACGGTGCTCCCTACATTTTGCTACCTTGGAGTAAAGTGTGACAATTCATGGAAAAATTCAGTGACTGACTGAAATGTGTTCGATTTATTGAAGGTAAATTTGACCAAATAATTCATCATGCACATAATATTTTCTTAAGATCTGACTGGTTTTATTCCTTAGAATATTTTGCTCTTGTAACCACTGGTGCGAGGGAGACGGATTAAATTAGAATTGGATGAAATTTCTGGTGCTCAATTATTTTTCTGTGACTTTTTTGTTCACGTTTTAAGTGGAATCACTTCTTATGACGTTTGATGTTTAAATTCTGGTCAAACAATCATTACATATTTATTATGTTTACATATTTAATTATCACTCATTTTTAAAGCAATGACATAATTTGTAACGCACCCCAAAAAATCCCTGTTTTTTTTTTCCATAGGAGCCAAAAAAGGTAAAAAAAAAACAAACATTCTTGTAAAAATTAAGCAGAATTTTTGAAAAATTTAAAGTTAAGATTTTTCTCAATTATTGAGTTTGAAGGCAAGAAATAATTTGATAGTAAACATTAAAAATAAATTACTATAGTATCTTTATAGATCTATAAATAGATGGGCGAACACACACACACACACACACACATCTCATTCGGACAGTTTTTTTTTTTTACCAGTGTTTGGTAGGAAGATAAATTTGTCATACTATTATAACTCAAAGACCAAATGTTGTCATCTCTATTCTTTAAACGAGTTTAGATTTAATCAGTTCTAATTCAATTAAACAGATCTTCTGAGATGTTCTTCAGATTGAATATTTTTCTCATAACAATAGATTAATGTGCAGGAATGATTCCAGAAAGAATATGACAGATGAAGAGGATCCTGAGAGGCAGATTGAGGTGCAGTGATGAGAAACCTGAGGATGAAATGACTGTTAAAAAAAATGATTGGGAGGAGCACATCAAGAGAACTGTAAAAAAAGAGACTTCTTTCAGAAACACATCCCAGCATGCAGAAATCAAACACATGCAATAAATGTGATCGTCTGTACTCACATCTTGGACTGAACAGGGTCATTTCAGAAAAACAAGAACACCAGCAGACTGTGATCGTAGAAGCAAAAGCCAAAGGATTTCTTTGTTTTTTTTGTCTTGTAACTCTTCTGACGTCCTCACTCTCACTGTGTCTGTTGTTTGGTTATGTGTGTGTGTTTGTGAGTATGTGTGTGTGACCAGGCTGCAGTTTGGCTGACTGCTGTGATACTACTGAGTCAGTGACAGAGCAGCCAGAGAAGAACCAGTGGTTCATACCAAATGTCTTCTCATAGTGGGGGTGGATAGGGATGCTCTAAGCTGGCAGGAGAGTTGGAGAAATATGGAACTGGTTTCCCTCGGCAACAGGAGAGGCTTAGTGCTTGCTTATTCCAGCCAGGCAAAAATGAAGCTGCTGTAATGTGTGTGTTACTAACAAATTATGATTTCACTGGCTCCACTTTATGATTATTTGTTCTACACAGACCAGAATCATTTAGTTTCTAAATTGGTTCCAAAAAATTAATAGCAACTGTCTAATAAAAGCATTTACAGATAATGCATTAAGGTTTAACCCGTATTAGCACTGGTTCAACCAGCAGCCAAAACATACGAAGCTTAATAAGACTACTTAATAAACTGTTTGGTAAAATAAATCTACAAAAACAAGAATAAGTTGACATCAAAGCCTCGAACAATATGCCTATACCTGCTCTACAGATTTGAGATATCAATCTTTTGCTTGCATGACCTTAAAAACCCAATAAATTCACAAGAATTTGCACTCTGGATCTTTGGCAGGACTCTGAAAACCTAATCATTTCATCTATTTGTAACCGAGCACCAGGAAAGCAGAGGCACAGACCCTAAAATCGTTTTAAAAGAATTTAACGAAACTACAAAGCTCACCAGCTCTCGCTGGATCGATTTGCTGCCGAGTGTGAAGCGGCTGGGATGGGAATTAGCGCCTCCAAATCCGAGACCATGGTCCTTGCCCGGAAAAGGGTTTAATGCCCTCTGCGGGTCAGGGACAGGGTCCTGCCACAAGTGGAGGAGTTTAAGTATCTCGGGGTCTTGTTCACGAGTGGGGGAAGGATGGAGCGGGAGATCGACAGGCAGATCGGTGCGGCATCAGCAATAACTAGGACGCTGCATCGGTCCGTTATGGTAAAGAGAGAGCTGAGCTGAAAAGCAAACCTCTCGTTTTACAAGTCGATCTACGTTCCTACCCTCACCTATGGTCACCAGCTGTGGGTGGTGACCAAAAGAATGAGATCGCGGGTACAAGCGGCCGAAATGAGCTTCCTCTGCAGGGTGGCTGGACTCTCATTCAGAGATCGGGTGAGGAGCTCTGCCATCCGGGAGGAGCTCGGTGTTGAGCCGCTCCTCCTCCAGGTCGAGAGGAGCCAGATGGGGTAGTTCGGGCATCTGGTAAGGATGCCCCCCGAGCGCCTCGCAGGCGAGGTGTTTTGGGCACGTCCCACCGGGAGGAGACCAAGGGGCAGACCCCGGACCCGCTGGAGAGACTATGTCTCACAGCTGGCCGAGGAACGACTTGGGATCCTTTCGGGTGAGCTGGGGGATGCAGCCGGGGAGAGAGAGGCTTGGGCTACTCGTTTAAGGCTGTTGCCCCCGCGACCCGACCCCGGAACAAGCCTAAGATGACGGAACGGAAACTACTAACAAAAAAACACAGTTCTTTCAAAAAGAGTAAATGCTCAGAGATAACCGCCCGGTCCGCAGCATCCTGCCTGGATTGCCGCCTGCAGGCATCACCTTCGCCCCAACCGCTGCCTTGGTGATCAGACGGGATTGATCGTGCATAGGGTGATATGAATGCCATCCGCTCCTGCTGTAGCCGTTTGATAACGAGGCCTTGTCTCTAACAAAAGTGACAAGTGCCGTCACCTACAGTTGCTATGACTGCTTTTCTCTTTCTCTCTCTCCCTCCCTCCTTTTCACCTCTGCCTCCAGTTGCCCCTAAAAACAATCAAGGACTGCACAGTTTCTTGGCCACAGGTGGAGCAGGTTAAACAATTAAAACATGCTAAAAATGACCACCTTTATAACATCCATAAATCCATGCAATAAAATACTCTACCTGTTACGTACGTATAGTTGGCACTGAGTAAGTGTGAGTTTTAGTAAAATCTGTTCAGTTGTTTGGGAAATATTGCACTCAAAAAAGTCTCTACCAGAAGCAAAAACAGCCTGGGTGCATAAACCTCCTCCACATGCCGCGATGGACGGAGGCAAAATAACACTGTGAGGTCGAAAATGTCAAAGCTTTAATTGTGGAAATCTAGCAACGTTATCGTGCTAAAAGTTCTCTTTCCAAATAATTATTTTCTGGCAGTACATAATACTCTGTGAATGCTTTGTGGTGGTCACATTTTGTTGTGTGCTCATTGAAGCACACTTCTGGATGTTTAATCTCGTTCTCTAGAGGAGTGGCTTTTATGTGGGTTTAATTAGCTCTTTTAAGAGCTAACACACGCTAAGACTGCCTGCAAGCACCAACTTTAATCTTAGTCAACTCCAAAATGATTATTACCTCTTTTCACACTACGCTTAACCCAGACAATCGCAATTAAACTGTTAACCCTTAAAGAACTGTGCTCTGAGAGCGTGACAGGCAGCTAAATTAACAAAGGGCTTGTGAATCTCGAAGGTAAAACATCATATACACTGTATGTGTGGAAAAAACAAGAAGGAGTGGAGGAGGAGGCCTAGAGGAAGACCAAAGAGGAGGTTATGGATGTGGTGAAGGAGGACAGGAAAGTAGTTGTAAGAGGAAAGAATTCAGTTCCTCAACCACAATCATTCATCACTTTAAAAGAAAAAAACCCATCTTGAAACATTTCCTCTTTATCACGCCCTGTCTTATAAACAGTCAGTACTGATCGAGGATCAGCACACACAAACAGATCCACACACATCAACACATCATTGGTTCAGACTGGGACTGCACCTCGCTGTCTGAATGACTTTGCAGGTCCAGCAGCAGAATATAATGAGGTTTTCACACTAAGACACTCGACCCTGAGTGCCGTGGTAAGGAGCTGGGTGGGTGTGAGAAGGAGTTGCTGGGTGTGACAGGGTGAAAAGAAGGGGACGAAAAAAGAAAAAGCGCTCAATGATAATGTATGAGCTGTCTGCAGAGCTCGGCGGTGAGGGAAAGAGTGCGCTGGTGCATTTAAAGAGAAGATTATCATGTCAAGATACAGCATTACCTCACCGAACAGTGATTTCCTCCTGTTCTTGGTTCTCTGCTTCATCTGCCTTGATGTTCACACTTGGAGTGGATAAGCAGGGTATCTGGAGTGGTCTAAATAATCTCATAAGAAGGAATGTAATTAATTCAATTAAAAGAGGGGTGAACTATGATGATAGAGTACTTTGATTTAAGTGAGTGTTATGTAAAAGAATAAGTTGACGCCGAAGCACCAAACAGCATGCCTTCGACTGACCTGTACCACAAATGGTTGAGATGTTATATGCAAGGATTTTAAACTTTGTGACCTCAACCTCTGTGGCTCCGGTCTCTGCATGACCACAGCCAGAGCTTGGTCCATATAGCCAGCAGTATGTCGATTCCATTTCCAGTGAGAGTTGGACTACGCCAAGGCTGCCCTTTGTCACCGATTCTGTTCATCACCTTTATGGACAGAATATCCAGGCACAGTATTGGTGGGATCTGGTTTGGTGACCTCAGGATCAGATCTCTGCTTTTTGTGGATGATGTGGTCCTGTTTGCTTCATTGGACCACGATCTCCAACTCTCACTGGATCGATTTGCTGCCTGGTGTGAAGCATCGGTGTCGAGACGCTCCTACTCCAGGTCGAGAGGAGCAAGATGGGGTGGTTCGGGCATCTGGTCAGGATGCCCCCCCAAGCGCCTCATTGGTGAGGTGTTTCGGGCACGTCCCACCGGGAGGAGACCAAGAGACAGACCCCGGACCCACTGGAGTGACTATGTCTCACAGCTGGCCAGGGAACAACTCGGGATCCGTCCGGATGAGCTGGAGGATGCAGTCGGGATGAGAGGAGCCTGGGCTTCTCGTCTGAGGCTGTTGCCACCACAACCCGGCTGCGGATGAGCGGAAGATGATGGAACGGAACTTTTGTTTAATCCATTTCTACCAAATCCTACTTTTAAATTCTGTGTATTTTTAAATGCCACGTAAACTTGATTCTAATGTAAAAACTGCCCCAACAGCTTAGTCAGTCCACAGTCCACAGAAGGTTAAAGATGCATCATGCACTTGGGCTGTTTGTACATCTATAACACTTTTGTAAAAGCAACATCTCCCAATGGGCGGTACGGTGGTGCAGTGGGTAGCATAGTGGCCTCTCAGCAAGAAGGTCGTGAGTTCGAGTCCCAGGTGGGGACGAGGCATGGAACACTGGCCTTTCTGTGTGGAGTTTGCATGTTCTCCCCGTGCATGCGTGGGGTTTCTCCTAGTACTCTGGTTTCCTCCCACCCTCCAAAAACATGCATGCTCGGTTGATTGGCCACTACATGATTGCCCCTCGGAATGTGTATGGTTGTATGTGTGTGGCCCCGCGACAGACTGGCGACCTGCCCCACGCCTTGAATCAGCTGGGATAAGCTCCGGCATCCCCCGCAACCCTGTATGGGATAGGCGGTTAAGAAGGTGACTGACTGACTGAATATCTTTCAAACCCCTGGAGGGATCATAATGAAACTACCCCAGATACTCAGTACAAACTACAAATGAACTGTTTTGGTTTTCAGGGCTATGCAACCAAACGTTAAAGTTACAAAGGACAAGGTCACAAATTTACAGGGTTGATGGTAACACATTGTTTGCCACCTATGAGTGAAATTATTCTTGTTTGCATATAAACTCAGTCATAATTATTTTTTTGACTATTTGTTCTTTTCTGCTATTCTTATTCTGTAAAAAAAGTGTTTTGGAATGAAAACATAAAAACACAATTATCACACTTTCAGATGTGCGCGCAGTTTAATTTAACACCAAACAGTTATTCAGTGCGGCAGTAAACCCGCAGTGATTATTCTGCTCATCCTCAATCACTATTAAACCATTATTCCTCTTTCCTTTATCTACACCATTCCCTTTCTCATTTGCTCTTTTCAGTGCAGTCAGTATTGAGCAGCCCACAGCGTTTGGATACAAGATGAACTTTGATAAGAGTTAATGAGAATACAGCATTGTGCAGGCACAAAATAGCCTGGGCTTTACTCAAGAGGCTCCTCAGCAGGAAATGGACTGGAAAAAAAAAAAAACAACAGCCACCCACTCCACTCCCCCCCGGTTTGGAGAAAAAGAGAGGAATGAGGCAAGAGAGAAAAAATAAAACAAAAAAGAACAACCAAGAAATTAAATATTGGACAGAGTAACAGAAATACAAGGAAGAAACAGAAGGTACAAATAATGATAATTAGGCTGTTGCCCCTGCGACCCGACCCCGGAACAAGCGGAAGATGACGGAACGGAACAGTAATCACAAAATAACAATTTCTGATTTTGAAATAACTCAGATGGAAAAGTGAGGTTACAGGGAGAAGAGATAAAGAAGGTGGAAGATTTTAAGTACTTAGGATCAACAATCCAGAGCAATGGAGAGTGTGGAAAAGAGGTGAAGAAGTGTGTTCAGGCAGGCTAGAACGGGTGGAAAAAGGTATCAGGTGTGATGTGTGATAGAAGAGTTTCAGCTAAAATGAAAGGAAAAGTGTACAAAATCGTGGTGAGAGCGGCCATGCTGATTGGTCTAGAGACTGGCAGTGAGAAAAAGACAGAAAACAGAGATGGAGGTAGCAGAGATGAAGATGTTGAGGATCTCTCTGGGAGTGACCAGGATGGACAGGATCAGAGGAACAGCACATGTTAGAGGGTTTGGACATGTGCAGACGAGAGAGAGTACATCGGAAGAAGTATGCTGGGTTTGGAACCACCAGGAAAGAAGACTAGAGGAAGATCAAAGAGGAGGTTCATGGATACAGTGAAGGAAGACATGAAAATAGTTGGAGTGACTGAAAAAGATGCAGCAGATAGGGTTAGATGGAAGAAACTGACTTGTTGTGGTGACCCCTGAAGGGAAATGCCGAAAGAAGAAGATGAAGAACTTACCAAAAATATGTTTAGTTTCTACATTATTTTAACATTATTTCACGAAATACGTGAATCAACATTCAAACACCCCCACACTCAACCCCAACTTCCCCCGAACTACTAGCTACTGTCTATTAAACTGAGTTAAAAATAACTAAATAAAATAAATATCTGGTCCTGAGGTCCTTTGACAGGCTCTTCCACAGGTGAGGACCATAACACTGGAACGATGCGATTCTTTACCGTGGACTTTGTTCAAACTAAATGACCGGTTCACGAGAACTCAAACCTCAAAAGGAGGTCAGATAAATAAGAAGGTACAAGACCATTAAGACTTTTTAAAACTAAGAAAAAAAACCCCATAAAAATCTTTGTTCGGAAGATGAAGCAAAATAGGATGGCTCAGTGGATGGGTGAAATCCTGTAACCAGAGGGTTTCCGGTTTTAATCCCCGAGTTTATGCCGAGGTGTTCCTGAACGAGACACCGAACTCCCCAATATCTCCTGATGGTGGTTTGCACCTTGCATGGCAGCTTCCACCATCAGGTATGAACGTGTGTGTGAGTAGGAGCAACGATGTTAAACATTTTTAGCACCGACGCAGGTAGAAAAGCGTTTGTAAGTAAAGTCCACTCGTCATGCTAAAGATTTTTGTACATTACTCTATTTTTTTTCTTTACGCGTGTGTGATTAGGTGAACAAATTAGAATAAAATTTTGATAGTTTTTGCATTTTAAATGGAATTTTTTGTTTTTTCTTGAACGTCAACACTTTGATTTACTGATGTGTGACAAAGTGCTTTGGTATTATTTGAAGTACAAAATCTTAAGATTATTAAAAATACAATTAAGTTTTCAACTAAAACAAATTAAAAAATGAACATGTAAAACAACAAGAAAAGTGAAAATAAGGGATAATGAGTAGAAGATAACGAGAAGCTGAAGGGATAAACACATAAATAACAGGTTGGGATGAGAGGACTCCTCAAGGTGCTTATTTCTTAATTGAAAATGACAGCTTCAATTATAAGTTTAATTATTCTAACAGGTTTCTAATTAAAAGTGAAAAGACTGATAGTGTTGACTCATTAACTTCAAAGAGAGGTGCAGGCCAAACTGAGAGGGGGGTCTGCAGTAGTGTGTCATTTACTCAACGAAAACTACTGAGAAGTTCTGGAGAGGATGAAGAGTGTTTCTGCTCCGAGGAAGAAAAAACGGTTTGAGAAACGAGCTCGGAGTTGTGAGGATTTGCTTAATGAGACTAGTTAGGTTGTTTGAAAGCCTCGATTCTAAAAAAAAGAGGATTCTGTATCAAGAATAACAAGAATAAGTCAACGTCAAGGCTTTGAACAAAATGCCTCTGCCTGTCTTGTATTACAAACTTTATTCGTAAAGAATTTTTGACCTCAATGTTTGTGACCTTAACTTTGGGTTGCCCATATCAGTTCATCTAAAATTCTTGCTGAGCAACTGTCGGCAGTTTCATTAAAATCTCTTTAATGATCTGGGAGGTATGGCCTTCATAAAAGTGTTTCAGAGGCATGGAAGCACGGACAAACCAAGTACTTACTGCCTCGTCTGCATTCTGTGAGCAGAGGAAAAAAAAAAGCAAATTCCAAGCTTTGATAAAAAGGAACATTCTGTCCCTTTAAAAACTAACTCAGGAAAGAAACAAGGTAGGCACTCAGTGCAGATGATTAGAGACCCAGGCAATTCCGTCTGTATTATCTCCCACATAAACAGTTAGTCCTCCACACGTATGATCACGTCCTGCAGTGCAGCTGGATTCCCTCATTCAGATGTAAAGAGTGATAATTACGCACTGATTGCAGACGTTTCAGAGTATTCATCTAAAACTTCGTCCGGCTTGAGGTAGAAATGTTGCATTTTATTCTTCTTGGGTTTTTTGTTGCTGTTTAAATGTTTCACAAAGAAAATTGTTCAAAGAATTTTTCTTTTTCATATCCCTACAAAACCTCTGTAAAAATACGAGGCAGTTCACAAACGGTTTGGGTTTAAACATGCACATTTGTTCTGTATTTTATTCTTAAAAATCACCACAAAAATAATACACAAACAAATAATAAAACACCCCGAAACAACAGAATTTAGCTTTACTTCTCCAATACTGGAAAAAAAACCCCAAAGACTGGAGACCCTTTAAACACAATCTGAAACAACACAACTCCCAAAAGGATAAAGAGTGAGACGTCTCATTCTCGAGGATCCTCTGATACATCACTACAAACACTGATAAAACAATGATGGCCTCCCTACAACACACTAATCATTTAAAGTCTGCAGAAGAAAGCCACTGGGACGGTTTGACCAAACGCAAACTGTTGGATCACTGCAGAGTTCTCATGGGATGATATGGAAAGACGTTTTTCAGATAACGATCATTTAAAAGCTTGTAGTAAATCTTTGAATTCGACCACTGTTCTCCTGGGATGAAGAAAACAATGTTTGTAAAAGTGTGATTCTTTCTGGCCGTGCAACAGCAACGTCTGCTGAAACTTGACCATTTGTGGCGTCAAATTTGACAATATATTTTTTAAATGGTAACAGTCTTAAATGTGGATGCAATTAAAAAAAGAAGCGTTCGAATTTTGAGGTTGTGGAGAAATGACAGTTGACCGAAGAAATTTTAAGGTTTTGAAATTCTCTCTCTTTTTTTTTCAAAATTTTCACAGTATTATAAAAATTGGAACTTTATGAGAGAAAATACTTTTTTTTTTACTTGATGCCCCTTTCACTCAACAGTTCAAACCAACTTTACCCCAGTCCAATGAAGCAAACACTTCTGAAACCTTTCACCTGACATCCTGACTGCTTGCTGCGGGAGAAAAAAAATCACAAGAGAACCTTTTGAATACCAAAAAAAACTCTCTCAAAGGTTTAAAATGTGTTGAATGGGGAAAAAAAAAACTCTGCTTAACATGGAAATTATCTCTCAAAAGCTCAGTATTAAAATATTTTCAAACCAGTAATTTGTGTTACTGAGTCCATGTGCCATCAGTGGCGGATCATGAATTTCACATGAAATCCTTCTGTGGTGCTCGAGCTTATGTTTGCACTTGTTTCTTGTGTTCCTCGTCATTATTTAAGCCCAGATTTCCATCAATCCTTAGTTAGGTCATTCGTTATTCTGCTGCTGTCCTGCACGGTGGCATATCAACCTTCTGGTTTCCATCTGTTGGGTACCACTACCTATTTGGTCAACCTAGCACACAAGCCTGCTCTGGATGGCTTTCAGGCTCCACATACCTGCCCCCTCCTTCCTAACCTCTTTCTAACTGCAATAAACTGGTTAAAACTGACTATGCATCTATATCCTACATCTCCACCTGCTTCACCACTTTACAATTCACAGTAGTTTGTAACTCAGATATTTTTTAGGCCAGCAGAGATGGCTTTGAAAACGTTCAGAGTCCGCTGCTTGTGTGTACGCACCGGGCTCTATCAGGTCTGTTTGGGGAAAAATACTTTAGCGGATTAGATGGTCTTTGTCAGAGAAAGTACAACAGCTTATGTGAATGAATGTGTGTTAGTATTTCCTAATGTGTGTGTTTAGAGACAGTCTGAGGTCTTAGAGATGGCACTGTTCTCCTGCTCCCACTTTAATTGGCTGCTGGCCCTTCAGCCTTGCATGAATGGAGAGTCATTTAGGGACCTTTCACTCTCTTAGAGGATTGTCGGTTACCGCTGAAGGAGAAATTGCATTCCTGTTTCCATACAATGGCTGGTCTGAGTTGGAAGGGGCAAGAGTATCACTGTCATTATCATGACAATGGAAGCTAATTCCACTGCCACCGGCGCCATTCTGAAACCCGGTGCGGCAGCGGCTTATCAGGGGGCACCATGAGAGCAGCAGGAAGACTCGCACATTTTCATACACACACAAACACTCTGCTGGCATTTGTTGTAGGCAGGCAGTGAAATGCAGAAAGCAGCTCATCAGCAAAAAAGTTTTTTTAGCAGAGAATTGTATTTAATAAAATAATAATATATAAGTTAATTAATAATATTCACAATGAGACATCAACGTAGAAAGACTGCGTCCTCAAATGGCCTAATCACCTGATGAGATTGATGCTCGGTCAAAGAGTTGACGTTTGCTGAGAGTCAAAAACATTCCGTAGTGAAGCATTAAAATCCGGCCCAAAAAAGACATTTTCTGCAGTCCGAGCAAGGACGAACACCTGTGAGTTCCCGTATATTAAAAATTGTGTGTATGTTCATTTTTTTTAATGTGTTTTACTGCATTAAGTTAATTTGGCAAGCAACAAATGTTCAGCTTATCAAATGAGATGTCCAGTATCGCAACAGAATAGGTTAAAACTAGCAATAAAAATATTTTAAAAGCACATAATTCTATTTGATTTTGAACTTCTGCGGATCAAACTTTGGTTTGCATGAACGTACAATACTGTAGCATTTTTTTTAACTTCTCATCCATGTTAGTTTTATAATGAAAATTTTGCAACAGTGTAAAATGAGCAAATATAGCATGAAATAATATAAAAATGTGGAATATTTTCAACCTTATTCATAGAAAAAGCCATTTACTATTTAAAACAAATGCACAGGTAAAATATCTAAATCAAATATCCATCTTCTTATTATGACACTCTGGAAAAGTCAATATATTACAGAATTTAAAATGAGACACAAGAAATGACCTTTTTGAAAATATAAAAATGAATCAAAAATTAAATGCATCAAATTAAGAACATAAAAAGCTTTTCTAACTTGATATGCTTTAGTTTACACTGTGTTTGAACCGGTGTTGCATATCAGATCTGATTTACACAATATTCTATCACAAATTAAAATCTTAACAGTCCATCCATAGATGGTATCGAATGGTTTCAATAAACCCCCTTCACTGGTAAACAATGGAAAAAACTATCAGGTGTGACGTGTGACACTCTCTCTCACTCTGTCTCTCCAGACTGAGATGGTTTGGACATATGCAGAGGAGAGAGAGAGAGAGTACATCAGAAGAAGGATGCTGGGTTTGGAACCACCAGGAAAGAGGACTAGAGGAAGACCAAAGAGGAGGTTCATGGATACAGTGAAGGAAGACATGAAGATAGTTGGTGTGACCGAAGAAGATGCAGCAGATAGGGTTAGATGGAAGAAACTGACTTGCTGTGGCGCCCCCTGAAGGGGGGTGATGACAGAAAAAGAACACTTGATTGGATAAACGTTTACCGATCACCAGCTAGCATTCTAGCATAACTTGATATCGGTGTAATACCACAGAATGACTTTCTGCAAAAAGGGATCTAACTGTATCCATGAACCTCCTCTTTGGTCTTCCTCTAGTCCTCTTTCCTGGTGGTTCCAAACCCAGCATCCTTCTTCCAATTGTGACGTGAGGGTCTGACTGCCATGACAACGCCACCCAGGAAGCTTCGCCCTGGGACAATGGAGGCCTGGTTACTGTAAAACACCAGGACCGCGCTAGGTCTGGACACGAGTCGGGTGCACAAAATACGACAAACAAAATGACTTTAATTACAAAATACAATGAAAAAGGAATATACAAGAAAAGCTACACGCAGACAGAGAAACTGTTGATCAGTTAAATCAAATTCAAATAAAACAAAAGAGTAGGATCAGTTCCTTGTCTGAGAAGCACAGGATTAAACAGACTGATGATTTTCAATAAGCTGGACAAAACAACGGCTTCTGCTGAACGGTGACGCCAACGAGCAGCCACACACCTAGAAATGAAGCACGATCATGAGAGGAGGCATAAAGAAAAAGCTAACACTGTTTAACGGCTTACCTGCCGCTAACGTGAGTGTTAGCAGTGCAGCTGAATGAGGAAGGGGCTGCAGGCAACCACCGGAACTTTCAACAGCCTGAAATAATAATTAATCAGCCGTTGTCCCACACTAAACACAAAGAGAACCCACCCTGAACCTACCGGTACAAACTCCGCTCATAACGCAGCGCGCCTGACGTGCGCATTCTGTCTAGGTTGAGGGGCAGGGAACTGGAGAACCCAGCAGGTCTCAAGTGGTCCTGCAGATCAGGATGAGGTTTGGATCCCCTGATCCACTCCGTGAGTCCACTCACTCAAACCTGTTGTGTGGAGGCGAGCACATGTCCAAAATGGCGCTAGTACCGCCCACCAGACACGTCATAGAAGTCCCACCTGCCACATTCTATCCCCCCTTAATTTGTCATCGCCCCGATGACACGCCAAGAGCAGTCTAAACTTGAAGGGCTACTGGCAGCTCTAGGCAGGTGATTTAGGTTGGAATGCCGCCCAGCCGTGGCACGAGTTGTACGGCGTACAACTGCCCCACTTGTTTGAGGTTGGGGATTCCGAACAATATCAATTGTTGGATCCCCACCCTCATTTGCTGGTTCAAGATTGTCACTGGAAACAGGAACTGGTGGTCGAATAGGAGCAACCATCTGTGGGGCTTCTGTAAGCAGATAACAGGAGTCCTCTAACCTAGAGTCATCGCCCCTTGGCTCCTGAGTTGGATAGGGCTCAGGTAGCGGAACTGGGGGTACATGGGCCTTTAGCCTGTCCCTATGCACATTACGGGTGGCTCCTAAGTTGGTAACAGGAGCGACCGTGTATACTGGCCCATCCCCGACTGGAACCTTCAAGACCTGATACACAACGGGGTTCCAGATATCTTGGATTTTGTGGCGACCCCGGAAAGTGTGGTCCTGCAGATAGACCAGCTGACCAACCAGCAAAGGCGCTTCTCGCACCCGACGGTCATGTCGTGTCTTTCGACGACCAGCCTTTTCGGTCAATCTAGGGCCAGCAGCCTGCTTCAAAGCAAGTGGGACAAAGCTACCTGGCCGGAGCCCGGCAGCAACATCAGTAGATGTTAAATACTGCCTAGACAAGGCAACAGCATTGCTATTGCTTCGGCCAGACCGACATTTGATTTCAAAATCAAATTCTGCGAGTTGCGCTGCCCACCTCTGCTCCAGTGCTCCCAACTTGGCTGTCTGAAGATAATTCAGGGGATTGTTATCACTGAAGACAATGCACTTTTGACCAAGCAAATACTCCCGAAATTTCTCGGTCAAGGCCCACTTGAGCGCAAGCAGCTCCAATTTCATGGGGCTGTAGTTGGTCATATTGCGCTCAGTGGGCCGCAAGCCTCGACTTGCATAGGCCACCGGACGGATGCCCTTCTCAGTCTCTTGGGAGAGGACAGCGCCAAGACCACTGTAGCTCGCATCAGTCTCCAGAATGAATGGTTTGGAGAAATCTGCATAGGCGAGCACTGGGGCGGAGACTAGCTTAGCCTTTAAGGCCTCAAAGCTATCCTCACACTGCTGGGTCCACACCTCAGCCAGAGGCTGCCCAGACCCTCTCTTTGTTTTTGTTCCTCCCATTGCTGCCACCAAACTGTGGAGGGGAGTTGCCAGTTTGGCAAACCCGGCCACAAAGCGCCGGTAATAGCTCGCAAACCCAAGAAAGGATCGCAACTCTGTAACATGCTTGGGGGGCCTCCACCCAGCCACTGCTTCAATTTTGGAAGGGTCGGTGGAGACACCCTCCTGGGAAATCACATGTCCCAAATACCTAACCCTAGCTTGGAAAAAGGAACATTTTGCCAATTTTGCTTTCAAGCCCTCCTGTTGCAGGCGTGACAGAACAAGCTCCAGTCTCTCAAGGTGCTGTGACACAGAAGATGAGAACACAACAATATCGTCAAGATAAAGCAAGAGTGACTGACACTGTTGGTCCCCAAACAACCTTTGCATCAAGCGCTGGAACGTGCTCGGCGCGTTGCACAAGCCAAAGGGCATTCGATTGAACTCAAAGAGGCCAAAAGGTGTACAAAAGGCCGTCTTTGGTTTGTCATGTTCCGCCATTGGCACCTGATTGTACCCACTGGCCAAATCGATGGTCGAGAACCAGCGGGCGCCCGACAATGCATCCAGGCTCTCCTCAATGCGCGGCAAGGGAAACGCATCCTTTCTGGTTTTAGCATTAAGAAGACGGTAGTCAACACAAAGGCGTAGGCTTGCATCTTTCTTACGCACCAGAACAATCGGAGAAGCATACGGGCTGCTACTCTCCCTTATAACCTTAGCCTTGAGGAGCTGGTTAATATGGGCCTTAACAGCCTCATATTCAGATGGTGGAATACGCCGGCATCGCTGCCGGACGGGCCCATTATCCAGCAGGGGGATCTCATGGGTAACAATGCTGGTACACCCCAAGTCACCGTCGTGTGTTGAAAACACAGAGCGGTATTGATGTAACAAAGCCCTTACCTTCACCCGTTCCTCAGGATCTAGGGCCGATAAATTTACAGTGTCTAGCCTCTCCTGCTCCGTTTCCACAGAAGTCTGGGAGGACACTGCAGCTGTGACTGGGTCTACTTCTGTGACCCCCGCTGGGAGACTCACCACCTCAGCTGTCTTTAGGGTCCCAAGATTGACTCTAGGGTACAGAAGGGTGTCAGTCAACCCAACATTAACGACAGGAATGTTAACAGTTCCTTGCTCTACACTCACCACACAAGGTGAGGCCAACAATCCTACAGGTAGGCCAGAGTCTGGAGGTTCGAAAAGAACCACCTGTCCTGCAAATTTCTTTGAGCACGTACTGGCTATAAATCTCATCGTGCCACCAGGTATGCGCACCGCTCGTGGCCCACGCACCTTAGCAGCACCTGTAGTGTAAACTGGTTCCCGAGCTTTGGCGTTATGGCACCTTTGTAGGGCCTCCAAAACTGGACCAGGGGCCTGGGTGATTAATGGCGACTCAAACAAAGAGGGGCCATAATCACCAAAGAGCTCTCTGTAGCAACGGCGAATTATGTTCATTCCTAAAATACCAGGGGCAGATGGGCCAGCACGAGGGGGATCCTTAACCACAAGTACACCGCACGCGGGAATAACCTTTTCACAAAGGACAACGTCGAGTTCCAAATACCCCACGTATGGAATTTCAAGCCCATTAGCAGCTCGAAGTTGCAACCAATGACATGACCGGAGTCGATCCGGACCCCATGGTGAAAAATGTTTCCTAAAGAACGACTCTGTGATGGTTGTCACCATGGAACCAGTGTCCACCAAACAAGGGACCATGACTCCACCAACGTCAACCTGGATGGTTGGGCATGATGCCATCAACCTTGACAGGTCACTCTGTACTGAGCCTGTAGACTCCCCTCCTGAACGTTGGCTCAGCGGTTCAGAGGGCTTTAGTTTCCCTCTGTTAGTTTGGCCTGCCACACAGGAAGGGCCTGCATCAGGATTGTTGTGACCCTTAGGCCGGACTCGCTTCCCGTCACACTCACTGGCATAATGGCCAACCTGAAGGCATCGCCGACAGGTAACACTCCTACGTTGAGTTCTGCCCGATTGAAGCTTAGTTACAGTTTCCGTGAGTCGTGTCAATTGCTCCTATTGAGCTGTCAATAGTTTTCTCAGTTCACATACTGGAACTGGAGATAAGCATGTGACACTGCGCACTTCACATTGAAGGCCGGCCTTGGATGGGAGAGGGAAGCTTTGTTCACAATAACTGCTAGGTTGTCCTTCTCTCTCCCACTGCAGTGCTTCCGTGCGAACCTGTAACAAGGAGGACCTCGGATTGTTACGCGCAAATCGTTTCAGTTCTCTACGCAGGGAGCCATCATTGACGTGCTCTATGAATTGATCACGCAGGAGCGTGGAGGCATTGAGAACACCATCAGGAGCTGCCCGTTTTACCTGTTCCATTAGTGACATAAGGGCCAAGGAAAACTCCTGGAGAGTCTCCCCTTTTTGCTGTCTTCGTGAGAAGAAAGCCTGTAGGAGGGTAACATAAGGGGTTACACAACCGTATAGCTCCCGTAACACCTGGAAAATCTGAACAGGGTCTTCCTTAACCTCTGCCGAGCGAAATTTAATTTCGCTCTTGGCCTCCCCTTCTAAATGATCGAATAGAAAAAGGGCTTGATGCCCGACAGGAAGATCGCGAGACCGCATATCCACCTGAATCTCCTCCATCCAATCCTCCAGAGAGAGGCCAGATTTACCGTCAAACGTGGGGCATTTCTTGTCCCGCAACATAATGAAAACCCGTTCAGGTGCATTAGCATTGGTCTTTTGACAAGTGCCCGAAGTCTGGCTAACCCCACTTGACCCAGGTTGACCAAATCCCCTCTCCTGGAGAAGTCGCTCAGTGTCCGCCTTAAGCTGGGACATTTGTTCTTTGAGCTCCTGTAGCTCCTCTTCCATTTTAGTTGCAAACACACACGAATACTAACAGGTAACAATAAAGAATAGGAAAAACAGTTACTAACCTTAAGTTGGTAACCCTGAAAGAATGCCGTTGTTTTGTCCAGAAAAATAACACAATCACTTTTAGAAAAAAAAAACAAAACACCTCTATTTAGTGTCCATATCCTGCCGACAACGCCAAAATGTGACGTGAGGGTCTGACTGCCATGACAACGCCACCCAGGAAGCTTCGCCCGGGGACAATGGAGGCCTGGTTACTGTAAAACACCAGGACCGCGCTAGGTCTGGACACGAGTCGGGTGCACAAAATACGACAAACAAAATGACTTTAATTACAAAATACAATGAAAAAGGAATATACAAGAAAAGCTACACGCAGACAGAGAAACTGTTGATCAGTTAAATCAAATTCAAATAAAACAAAAGAGTAGGATCAGTTCCTTGTCTGAGAAGCACAGGATTAAACAGACTGATGATTTTCAATAAGCTGGACAAAACAACGGCTTCTGCTGAACGGTGACGCCAACGAGCAGCCACACACCTAGAAATGAAGCACGATCATGAGAGGAGGCATAAAGAAAAAGCTAACACTGTTTAACGGCTTACCTGCCGCTAACGTGAGTGTTAGCAGTGCAGCTGAATGAGGAAGGGGCTGCAGGCAACCACCGGAGCTTTCAACAGCCTGAAATAATAATTAATCAGCCGTTGTCCCACACTAAACACAAAGAGAACCCACCCCGAACCTACCGGTACAAACTCCGCTCATAACGCAGCGCGCCTGACGTGCGCATTCTGTCTAGGTTGAGGGGCAGGGAACTGGAGAACCCAGCAGGTCTCAAGTGGTCCTGCAGATCAGGATGAGGTTTGGATCCCCTGATCCACTCCGTGAGTCCACTCACTCAAACCTGTTGTGTGGAGGCGAGCACATGTCCAAAATGGCGCTAGTACCGCCCACCAGACACGTCATAGAAGTCCCACCTGCCACACAATGTACTCTCTCTCTCCTCTGCACATGTCCAAACCATCTCAGTCTGGTCTCTCTGACTTTATCTCCAAAACCTGTAACATGTGCTGTTCCTCTGATCCTGTCCATCCTGGTCACTCCCAGAGAGATCCTCAGCATCTTCATCTCTGCTACCTCCATCTCTGATTCCTGTCTTTTTCCCAGTGCTACTGTTTCTAGACCAAACAGTATGGCCGGTCTCCCCACGGTTTTGTACACTTTTCCTTTCATTTTAGCTGAAACTCTTCTATCACACATCACACCTGATACTTTTCTCCACCCGTTCCAGCCTGCCTGCACACGCTTCTTCACTTCTTTTCCACACTCTCCATTACTCTGGACTTTTAATCCTAAGTACTTAAAATCTTCCACCTTCGTTATCTCATCTCCTTGTAACCTCACTTTTCCATTTGGGTCTCTCTCATTCACACACCGTTTTAAAAAACAGTAATCTATAAAATAGAGCATCAAAGTCCGACACCAACAACTTCAATGTTTTTTATGTTTAAATGTCAAACCCTCCACAAATTTTCAAGCTGTTAAAATGAGGTCACCTGCTATTTTACCAACAATGTGCTGTGCTGCTACAAAACACACACATACACACCAGCAGTATGGAGATATGCAAATGAGCAGGACATGCAGCATGCTAAGCAGTTGGAAGCATGTGTGTGTGTGAGTGTTTGTAATCCTGCAGCCCCACTCCAGCGTAACAGTGAGAAATATTAATGAAACATAAAACACGAACTGATTTTCACAGACTTACAAACACAGACAGCATGTAGTGCTTTGGATGAATGTAGCTTAGCATCCGACTGAGGGTCTGCGATCATCACTAATCATTTTAGAGCTAATTAACAAAGCAGAGTAATGCCTGCTGGGAGTTATTCTAAAAGATTCCTGTTCATGTTTTTATATTGTGTTTTCAGGATAGATTTTACTCTAATAAAGAGATGATGGAGACATAGTGTTTCTGTGGGAAATTTATACACTTTTTTTGGACAGATTACTTCATAAGGGCTTCATAAGAACTATCATGATGGTCTTAAACTGAATGTCATCATTTGTAACCCTAACCTTTGGTCGGATGCCCTTGAAAACCTAGCAAGTTCATTTATAGTTGGTCCTGAGTGACTGTGGAAGGTTTCACTAGTAAAGAAGACATCTTGTGTCTTAACACACACCTCAGGGCTCAGTTCTTGGACCTATTCTGTTCATGCTCTACATGCTGCCTCTGGGAAACATAATCAGAAAACACAGTATTAATTTTCACTGTTACGCAGATGATACACAATTGTACTTATCAGTCAAACCTGACCAGAGTGACCATATAGAAAAACTTAATACCTGTATCAGGGACATAAAGACTTGGATGACAATCAATTATCTCCTTTTAAACTCAGATAAGACTGAAGTTATTGTAGTAGGTCCTAAAAATTTGAGAGATGTTTTCACTGACCAAGCAGTCTTCTTCGACGAAGTAACTGTGGCCTCTGACCTCACCGTTAGAAACCTAGGAGTTTTATTTGATCCAGATTTATCATTTAAAGCTCACATAGCACAGACTTGTAAAACTGCATTCTTTCACCTTCGCAACATTTCTAGAATCCGAAATATCTTATGTAAAAGTGATGCTGAAAAACTCATCCATGCATTTGTTACATCGAGATTGGATTATTGTAACGCTTTGCTCGTAGCATGCCCTAAGTCTTCCCTAAAAAGTCTTCAGCTGGTTCAAAATGCAGCAGCACGACTATTAGCAGGAACTCATAGAAGAGATCATATTACTCCCATGCTAGCGTCTCTCCATTGGCTTCCTATTGAGTTTAGGATCAAGTTTAAAATCATCTTACTAACCTACAAGGCCCTGAACTTATAGTACCTTATCAACCAAGCAGAACACTCCGCTCACAAAATGCAGGGCTGTTGGTGGTTCCTAGGATTTCTAAAAGTACAGTTGGAGGTAGAGCCTTTAGCTACCAAGCTCCAGTTTTATGGAATAAGCTCCCAGCTCAAGTGAGAGAGGCAGACAGTGTTCTTACATTTAAAGGGAGGCTTAAAGCATTCCTGTTTGAACAAGCTTATCAACAGGTCAGATAGAAACAGATTAAATTAGCTGACATAATTAATAGTTGGCTGCTAGATAGTAAAAGCTGGGGAAAGTATGGTACATTGGGGTTCTGTCCTCTAATTCTATCTACTATTCTCTGCCAGACTGTCTTGGCTCTTTCCCCCTACCCCCTACTCTAACCCTCTACCCTAAACCCCTGGCTTGCTATCTCATTCATTGTTCTAAATTGTCTGTTTATTTAGAATTACACTGCTAGTTGGTACAATACAATTCACATGTTGTCCACCTCTCTCCCTCCTCTCTGGGAGAGAGCCCCATCCAGGACTCTGCGTTCCTGTCCTGGGCATGGCCACACCGAGGAGACCTCCGCGCTTCTTCATCCCCGCTCCATCAGGACGAAATCCATCTACTCATCTCTGCCGTGGGCATCGCTGGGCTGAGGAGTCTCCCGTGTCTCCATCAGGATGAAGAACATCTACTCATCCCCGTACTGGACATCTCCGGGCTGAGGAGTCCCCCGTGTTTCCATCAGGATGAAGAACATCTACTCATCCCCGTTCTGGACATCTCCGGGCTGAAGAGACCCCCGTGTTTCCATCAGGATGAAGAACATTTATTGACTTCTTTAGATATTTAGCTGTAGATTAGAATAAGCTAATATTTAAACAATAATCTTTGACACATTGTTTGCTCGTCCCGGGGGAGGGATCTCTCTTTCACGTGGATCCCCATGAGGTTTCTTATTTTTTCCCCACTGATGGGTTTTTTAGGAGTTTTTCCTCACCGAGAAGGAGAGTCTAAGTGCATTAATGTGCTAGTCTTGTTTAGTTAGCATTTGTTAGTTATTTTTCTTGTTGTGTATTTGTGTTAATACATTCCTCTTTTTCTTGTGAAGCCCATTGAGACGGACATTCTGTGATTTTGGGCTATACAAATAAAATTGAATTGAATTGAATTGAACAGAACTGAATACATTCATAACAGATGACACAATGGGCTTCTGCAAAGACAAACTAAACACCTGCCAGCAGCTTATTTCTTTAAATCGATGTAAGTGGTATGTGTGTGTAAACACAGCCGCTCTCTGTAGAGCCGACATGTATTGATTGCTCTTAACATCCACTGACCCGTCCACGGTACGTTTGTGGGTTTTTGTTTTTTCTTCACTCATAAAGACACTTATTCTTTGTTCAACTCCACTAAGTTATACCTCGTTTTAAAGCTTAGACTTTCAAGAAAACGATCATAGCATCCATTCTTATGTTTTCACTAGTTTCAAGAAGAAATAGCAAACTATTCGCAAATAAAATCAAACTGTTTGGAGCGCATTTCTCACCTATGATCCAGTCGTAATGGGCTCAGACAGGTTCAATCTTCATCTGATTGGTCTCATTTTGTCCGTAACAATCCACAGAATAACTATATAAAATTGTATTTTCTCAAAAGTAAACCAGTTTGGAGAAAAACTCCAGAAAACGTGATTTTGTTTTCTGCGAGAAATAGTAGCGGTCGCGTTCCAATCTCCATAATAACTGCCTAGCTGTGTTTTTAAGTTCATCCTGGGTATGTTTCTTTTCTTTACGAAGTTATCTACAAACTGAGACCGTTCGCAAAATATTCCGATAAAGAGTTTGGTTTTTACAAGGCTTTGAAAGAAGCAAGCGCTTCTCCTTCAGCTAACAGCACTGCTAGCATGTTAGCTTCTAGCAGGCTAACGACGTCATTTAAAAATATATGATTAGCCAATAAAGAAAGCTGATACTTCCACCTTCAAAACGAGGGGATTGGTTCAAAACCGGACCAATAGAATCGCGTGTTATTCAACTGCGTAACGGGAAATTTTATCAAAACAAACGGCGCCATTTTGTGCGTCATGACGCGAATGAGGAGCAGACACTGAGTGAGTGAGGTGATCACAGATAGAAAGATTTTTTAGTTTATTTTCAACTTTTTTTTTTTAGCAAACTATATTTCTGGGGTTTTGGAACATATTTTTTATCCGAAAAATTTTTATTGTGCATGATTTTTATGAAAAAAAATTATAATTACAGCAAAAATTATGTAAATAAAAAAAAATAATAAAAAAAAAAAAAAAGGAAAAAAAAAGATCTGTGGGATGTTTTTAAAGTCACAGAAACACTAATATGCATTTTTTATGACTAAAAAGGTGATAAAATGGCAAAAATTCATTTTGTTGCTTGTTCAGATTAGACATTTTTATACTAAAAGGTCAATAAATCAAAAACTTTTGTACCTAGAGATCTGAAACTTTACACAGTTGTTGTCATACACAACATATCATTTATCCAGTTGTATATTTCATTTCTTGTGCATAATTTTTATGGAAAAATTTATAATTACAGTAAAAAATATTAAAATATACATTTAAAAAATTATGAAAAAAAAAATATCTGTGGGAGGCATTCAAAGTCACAGAAACACTAATATGCATTTTTTATGACTAAAAAAGTGATAGAATGGCAAAAATTCACTTTGGCACATTTTGGCACATTTTGGCACAGATTTGGACAGCTTGTGCCGAATGGACACTTTTTATAGTAAAAGGTCAATAGGTCAAAAACACTTGTACCTAGAGATCTGAAACTTTACACAGTTGTTGTCAACAAGATTTTTGTCATACAAATGGAAGGAATTATGCCTACTAAGAAGTATGTCTTGGCTAGGGACATTGGAAAATGAAAAAAATTAGGCGAGGCTAAAATTCTACAATTTTTTTTATGTTTGAACTACTGTAGGATAGGCTCTGAAATTCTGACACTCTCCATGTACATATCTACAGAAACTAGAAGGTCTAAGCTTTATTTTGATGTATAGTACAAGCATGTGACCTGAAAGATGCTGCTGTAATAAGCAATGGCATTTGGGTATGTCCAACTATTGTGCACAGCCCGAAAATAGGTGGGTGTTAAGAGGTTAAAGGTTCTTGATGGTGAACACTGAGCACCATTGAAAGTGTAGTTTTGGTCAAACAGAGATTTGATTTTGGCTTTCATAGTTTTACTAAAAACAGTAGATTAAGATTTTTTTTGTTACGCCCACAATGATTTAGATTAAATGTAATTAACAGCATCGTTCTCAGTTTGGTCAGTTTTTTTTTGTCTCCTCTATTTGTGATAGAATAGGAATAGTGATAGTATCACCACAAATAATATTGCTGAAGAATTGACAAAGACTTCTTCTTCTTGAGTTTTAACGGCAGAAGCACCCTTCTGGGGCATCACCGCCTCCTATCGACACTACAAATCCTCACCCCTACTCAACAATCCCGTTCTTCTCAAAAAAAACACATCAACACCTTACAACCCCGTCCATGACCACCCAATCCCCACACATTCTCCAGATCCATCACTCTTAACCCAGAATCCCTCAATATCCCCGACATAGCCGCCCTCTCCTCCTCATACGCACCATACCTCAACAATACATGTTCAGTGGTCTCCACCTCCCCACACCACAAACACTTCCCATCCGGATGCCTTCCCACCACCACCCTAAGAGAACCATTTAACCCTGTGTACCTCATCCGCAACCGACTAATAACCACCTGTGCCCTCCTCCCCCCTGTCGTCGAAACAGCACCCTCCCCTACCATCCTCTGAACTCTGTACAGACCCTGGCCCGTAAGCCCCGATTCCCACTGCATTTGCCCACCCAAACAAGCGCCTTCGCCTCACCTCTGGACAGAGCCACGGCCCTCTGCACCTCTCTATCCTCCACCAACCTCTTTACCACCCTATCCACATGTTTATTCCCCCCATAACAAAGTCTTGAGCTGAGCCTTGGTCTTAAATACTAAAGTGGCAAGTGGATGACCTCATCAGGCCAGTCCTCCAATCAGCAGCCACCAAAGTCCAGCAATTTAGACTACTTTGTAATTAAAGAAACTGAAAAACAAACACCAAAATGGACAACAGAGGGTTGGTGTTTGATTTTTAGTAGATACAGTGCAGTGATCTCTTGTTGATTATTTTTGCTAAAACTTTAATGAGCAATAAGCATTTCTTCATACATTTTTGTCTGAATTTCTTTTGCTGGTTAAGTTTGTTTTACAATCTCCAGGCAAGAAAGATCTACAGTATGATACGAAGATTCAAATCCACAAAAGACTCTGTACTTGATCTAATCTACACTGTTATCCACTCTGTCCTGAAAGGATCCTCATCATGCTGGCAGATGCATCAGTTGTACGTTTTGCAGTGCTGGTCATTCCAGTTAAAAGCACAGAGTGCCTGCAGCTTTGCACACTTTTCAAAGCCGAACACAGAACCACTGTAAGTGCATAAAGAGATGATCGACTTGGTGGATTTTAAACAAAGACAAGCTGAAAAAAAAAAAAACAATTTGCTGATTTGTGCTCAGAACAAACTCAGTTCAGAATAAAATATTTAATTTGCTTGATTGAAACTATTATGCGACAAAATAAAGAAAAAAGATGAAGATGGATGAGAAATAGGCAGAAGGGAAACGTGAGGACATCTAGTGGTTCTGGTGAGGGACATAATTTCATATGTTGAGTCTATTTACTTGCAAATAAAGAAATTGAAAAATGAGTATGCTGAGGATCTCTCTGGGAGTGACCAGGATGAACAGGATCAGAGGAACAGCACATGTTAGAGGTTTTAAAGTCAGAGAGACCAGACTGAGATGGTTTGGACATGTGCAGAGGAGAGAGAGAGAGTACATCGGAAGAAGGATGCTGGATTTGGAACCACCAGGAAAGAGGCCTAGAGGAAGACCAAAGAGCAGGTTCTTGGATACAATGAAGGAAGACATGAAGATAGTTGGTGTGACCGATGAAGATGCAGCAGATAGGGTTAGATGGAAGAAACTGACGTGCTGTGGCGACCTCTGAAGGGAAATGCCGAAAGAAGTACGTAGTATTTGTCATTTTTGCTTACATTGCTACACTTTTTGCAGAGGCAGACAATGTCTTCTTAAAAAGTGCATCGTTGCGCACACCGCTGTGACACAAAACCATCCATAATAACCTCTTAATATTCAAAAAGAGATAAGATCATAACATTTTACTCAAAAGCTTGGGTTATTTGTAGAAAAGAGTCCATATTTCTCTCTTCTCAATAATGCTAAAAGTCCAGATTTTATTTTTCATGTTTCTGTACAAGGCTTAAACAGACGTGGATACCTGTCGTATCCCGTATTGCTCAGATTTCTTTACTTAGTTCAACTTTTTCTGAAAAGATTGTCTTGGAAGTGATCTTGAAATTCAATCTCTGTTTTTTCTTCTCTTTTAGTTGTTGCTTGCAGACAAAAAGCTTTTAGGACAAACAATATTTCCATTGACTTATCTCGCCACGGATGCTCTTTACTATTAAGAATAAGGAATTATTACTGGTGTTACTTATGGTTATTGTTATTATAGGACTTATTGTTATTATAGGACTTATTATAGTACTTATTGTTATTATAGGACTTATTATAGTACTTATTGTTATTATAGGAATTATTGTTATTATTGGATATACTGTTATTATTATTATTATTGTTAATACAGGAATTCTTACTACGTAGTCTTATTTATTGTTCTTTACAATTTATCGTCAAAAGTATTTTCTGCTGTAAACATTTGTCATGTCATCATAAAACCTTTTTTTTATTATTATTATGATTCTATTTTTAAGTTTTTGGTTTTTTTTACTGTGCTGCTCATAATCAACAACACTAATCAGAATGTTTTTGATTCAAAACTCACAAATTTTCATCTTAAATGCTCTTTAAGGTGAGAATTGATGTGAAACAATGAGTTAATGTTACGTATACTTAAAACTGAAAATGAATGGGAATGATTAGACAGAAGAAAACATTCCAAGAGATTTCCCAGTTAGTAGTTTGCACCACGACAGATTTTTTTTTCTAAACTGGAGAATAAAACAAATAAAACAAATAAAACAAACAAAAAAAAGTTTTCATTAACTGTCATTTTTATTGCTGTCGTAATAAATACCAGAAATTATAGAGACATAATTTTCAGGCCGGCAGAGAAGTTTTGAAGGCTCTAGATTCCTGTATTCTGGCTTCCCTCTAGAAGTAAACACATGCATTTCAATTGAAATAATTGAATTTCCTCCAGAAGTGACTAAATGTGTTTTTCTGTCCGTCGGCGATGGACTGGTCAATAGCAAGGAAACATTTGATGCCCTCCTCCAAATATGATTCTGAACCCTCGGAAAATGAGTGTGAAAGCTTGTGTTGTGTGTTTATTAAGGGATGTCTTTTGTGTTTTAAATATGCATCAAACCGTTGACTGTCAGGTTGTCTAAAAGCAAAGCTGCTGAAATGATGAAAATCTGTGTGTGTCAGCAAAAATAAATCTGTTGGGGCTTGAATGTCAAACCTTGGCAGGATGCAAATTACTGTTTGGATTCATGTAAAATATTTCCAGATGGTATCAAACACATGTGGTTTAAATAATATATTATATGCTCTAACAAAAAAAAAAATCTTCCCCAAAAAGCACCAATAACATCAGAAAAAAAGGTGATATTATGATCAAAGAGATGAGAGTTCCTGTCGATGTGGCTGAAAGACCTGCTGTGTTGGATGAGTGAGTTCTTATAAAACACTGTTGGTTGTTCAACTTTCTATTTCATTCCTGTTCATAAAACACAATTAATAAATATAGCTGCATTCATTTATTCTGAAACAAACACATTTTTGTTTTGTTTTTTTAACTTAATTTTTCCATCTTGTGCAATATGTTCAATTAAACCGAGAAGGTCGAACAAACACACTAATTGAATCAAGTAAATTAGGGAACTCTTTTTAATTAGTTTTTCCAAGGTCCTTTTCAAAGTACAAAATATGGTTTTGCAACAAATTTAATATGAAAGTTTTTGTTGTTCATCCTTCGTGGCTTTAAACAAAGGACGCACATGTTAAAAATGATATTTCCCAGCTTGTTTCTGTCAGGATCCCTCACCTGACGCCAGAGGGAGCCCTGAATGGTCCTAATCAATCTGATTAGGAACACCTGGGGATGATTCCTGATTTCACTCATCTGTGCACCCTGCAATCTATTTAAGGGGAATCACCCAGGACTTCCCTGTTGGGTCTTGCTATCCCTTCCAGCCAGGTCACCCTGGTTGCCTAACCATGTTTTGAACTTTGTTATTATCGGAACTTTTGAAAACTTGAGTTAATCCTGTGTTTCTTCCTTTACAGACTTTCCTGAATTGAGTTAATAAACCTTGTTTGAAGTCCTGCAATTGGGTCGTCCTCCTTCCACATCCCGCAAAACCCTGATTGTTTCAGTCAAAACACCTGTAAAGGTCACACAAAAACATGTCCAGGTGGAACAACTAGAACTAAAATACATTTAAAAAAAAACTAGAGAAAAACCCCCCAAAAACACGACACTGAATAGCACGCATATGGATCAGATATCTTGGTCGAGTGTACGACCAAAACCAGGGTGCCACCGCTTGTTGTCTCAGCTTAATTTCACACCTGCTATTAGGTCAGACACCAACACATCAGGGACCAGCTGTTAGACCCTGTAAAAATGATCTTAAATGAATAAAGATGTCACAAAGTTCACGAACGAAAATGTACAAAACCGTGGTGAGACCGGCCATGCTGTTTGGTCCAGAGACAGTGGCACTGAGGAAAAGACTGGAAACAGAGATGGAGGTAGCAGAGATGAAGATGCTGAGGATCTCTCTGAGAGTGACCAGGATGGACAGGATCAGAGGAACAGCACATGTTAGAGGTTTTGGAGATAAAGTCAGAGAGGCCAGACTGAGATGGTTTGGACATGTGCAGAGGAGAGAGAGAGAGTACATCAGAAGAAGGCAAGGCAAGTTTATTTGTATAGCACAATTCATACAAAATGTAATTCAAAGTGCTTCACAAGAAAGAAAAGAAAAAGAATGCATTAAAATCACAAAACATAGAATCAAAAAGTTTAAAAAATTAAATAAATAAAATCATTAAAACAGATTAAAAATCGAGCAATTAATAAAAAGCACAGTTAAACAGAACTGTTTTCAGCCTAGATTTAAACATTGTCACAGTAGAGGCCTGTCTCACGGCCTCAGGAAGTTTGTTCCAGACTTTTGCAGCATAAAATTGAAATGCAGCTTCTCCATGTTTAGTCCTGACTCTAGGCACCAGCAGGAGGCCGGTCCCGGAGGTCCTCAGAGTTCTAGATGGTTCATAAGGTACTAACATATCACAGATGTACTTTGGTGCTAGACCATGGAGAGACTTAAACACAAGCAGAGCAGCTTTAAAGTCTATTCTCTGAGCCACAGGAAGCCAGTGCAGAGACTTTAGCACAGGACTAATGTGATCGTATTTTCTAGTTCTTGTTAGGACTCGAGCCGCAGCATTTTGAATAAACTGCAGAAGAAGGATGCAGGATTTGGAACTACCAGGAAAGAGGACTAGAGGAAGACCAAAGAGGAGGTTCATGGATACAGTGAAGGAAGACTTGAAGATAGTTGGTGTGACCGAAGAAGATGCAGCAGATAGGGTTAGATGGAAGAAGCAGATAGGGTTAGATGGAAGAAACTGACTTGCTGAGGCGACCCCTGAAGGGAAATGCCGAATGAAGAAGATTACCAAAGTTGAGTATTTAAAAGATGAACAAACATACAGCCTAGGAGCTCAAAGTGTCTCAAAGTTGTGTCACAAGTGTGGGAAAGAGATATAGACAGACATGTGCTGCATCCAAAAAACAAAACTCTCGAATTACTAGTTGTTTCTACCTTAAGTAATGGCCACCAGTTGGATGGTGTGGACAATATACCGTAATTTCACGACCATTAGGCGCACCGCTCATTTTGAAGAAAATCTAAGACTTTTATGTGCGCCTTTTAGCCATGAAATTACAGTAACCAAAAAAGCCTCCAAAATGAGTGAGTGGTTCAGGTATTTGGTGAGGATGCACCTACATCTTGCTGATGAGGTGTTCCATGCAGGTCCTACAGAAACGAGAGCGGGGACTTACTGCATGGTCTATCACAAAGCTACTAGGTAACTCCAAGAAATCTACTTGGATTAACTAGAAAATGTGGCCATGGTGAGGTTGTTGCTCTTGCGACCCTTCTGTAGATGAAGCAGCACAGATAAGGATGTTGTCTCTACAGTTGGGTTTCTCTAAACCAACCACCCTTTAAGCAGTGACCTGAAATGAATTAAAGTAGAACATGAACACAGAGAAATTGGGAGGAGGTCAGAACACACAAGCATTTTCTTCCCCCAGTGCAGAGTCTTGCTCTCTGCACATATTTGCTGCCTCAACGGGGACACCAAAATAACGTAATGACTGTCATTTAAAAGACATGCTTTTTTTGTGGCGTAAAATCATCTAAATTTTATTGTGCACTCTTGTCTGATTTCAGTCATCAAGTCTTTGATGTCACTAAAGGATTAAAAAAGCCACTGAACAATATTTCATTGGGATTTTTCCACATTATGCATGGAAATGTACCCCAGAGAAGATTAAGAAATAGTGCTTTGATGCTTCATCAAGCATTGTTTTATGTTGCAATTACCCAGTCCTGTTTTTGCAGTCATCTAAAAGAGAAAAATGAGCTTCATCTCAATTTAAAATGATTTAAAATTAACTTTGAAAGTTCTGAGTATTAATAGAGATAAAATCTCATAACTAAATGTTGAGGTTAATATTTTAAAAGTTAAGTACTTCATTTTCTCCCTCTATAGGTGATGACGTGACCTTATTTCCCTGCAGGACCGAGGAGAGACGTACGTATCTTCATTTTTGAAGTGTTGGTATTTTATCTAATCCAAAGGCAAAGCCTGAAGGGACTGTGTAATAATCACTTCAACACATTCTCACCACAAAGCGTGCTCATTTAGTGTGTGGAAAAAAAGTATTCAGATATCCACAAACACAGTCGAAGCCTTGAGCCTTTTAACATTTATCAGCAGAGCTCTTTAATATGCCTCTTCTGCCTGGTGAAGCTTCCTCTAAGGGTTTTCACAGGGAAATTACCTGTAACGCCACAGTTGTGAATCCGGGATGATTATCCACATCCTCTCTTTCTCATTACTGCCTTATCAGTTCTGAACAGTTCTCTGAAGCAGAAGAGCAGTCAAAGAAAAGAGTTCACACAGTTCGGGTGGCTCTGAGGATGTAATCTATGACAAGGTAACAGTTTTCTCTGCTATACATCTCATATGAAACTCAAAAGCTACTGGAGCTTTGGAAATATCCCAATTTGTCACCAGTCTAGGATATGATCCCTGGGGGTCAGGCTGGATAATATGGAACAATATACAATTACAATACTATTCTCTGAAAAGTTTGATTAAAAGTTTGTCACTTGCTTTTTGTCAACTTTATTCTGAATTGACATTTAACAAAATTGTAATGGATAAGAATCAAATTTAGAAAAACATTTGAAGCAGGGTGGCACGGTGGTACATTGGGTAGCACATTGTCCTAACAGCAAGAAGGTCAGGGATTTAGAACCTGGGTGGGGGCAAGGCTTCGAAAACTGTCCTTTCTGTGTGGAGTTTGCATGTGTTCCCCGTGCATGCGTGGGTTTTCTCCAGGTACTCTGGTTTCCTCCCACCCTCCAAAAACATGCATGTTAGGTTGATTCGCCTCAACATGATTGCCCCGGAATGTGTGTGTATGGTTGTATGTGTGTGGCCCCGCGACAGACTGGCAACCTGTTCGGATATTTACCCTACCCCTCGTCTCGATTCGAATCAGCCATGATGGGCTCCGGTACCCCCACAACCCAGAGAATAATAGACTGTTAAGAAGGTGACTTACTGACAATACAAGCATAAAAACGGTATCTGCAATAGAGGTGAAGAAGCAGTTATGTATCTGTCTATGTAGATACTATAGGTAAATGAATAGTTAAATACAGTCAGAGTGAGATATCTGGACTTTTGTGGATCATTTGTGTGCTCACTCCAAAATTTACTGTAATATGCTTAAACAAAATGTGACATGCCATCACAAAGGCCTGCTTATATGTACAGTATGTACAAATTGTTTTGTTTGTGCAATTTGCTACAACTCCCGTCAAGTATTAGGATGATATTCAAATATCAGGCTGTTCTTTGAATGGGATTTGGGGATTTTTTCCTGGTCTAGTATATGCATAATATTTTAATGCTATTTGGGAGCTGTTGGGAGCGGGAATAAACGGGGAATTTAGTGTTAAAAAAATAGAAAGTCAAACTGAAGCAATATATAAGATTTTATGGGGCAACATCATATTTCTGAGCAAATTTTTTGGAAAATATTTCTGGAAAAGTGAGGTTACAGGGAGAAGAGATAAAGAAGGTGGAAGATTTCAAGTACTTAGGATCAACAGTCCAGAGCAATTGAGAGTGTGGAAAAGAGGTGAAGAAGTGTGTGCAGGCAGGCTGGAACGGGTGGAGAAAAGTATCAGGTGTGATGTGTGACAGAAGGGTTTCAACTAAAATTAAAGGAAACGTGTACAAAACCGTGGTGAGAGTGGCCATGCTGTTTGGTCTAGAGATAGTGGCAATTAGGAAAAAACAGGAAACAGAGATGGAGGTAGCAGAGATGAAGATGCTGAGGATCTCTCTGGGAGTGACCAGGATGGACAGGATTAGAAATGATTAGGGGAACAGCACATGTTAGAGGTTTTGGAGATAAAGTCAGAGAGGCCAGACTGAGTTGGTTTGGACATTTACAGAGGAGAGAGAGTACATCAGAAGAAGGATGCTGGATTTGGAACCACCAGGAAAGAGGACTAGAGGAAGACCAAAGAAGAGGTTCATGGATACAGTGAAGGAAGACATGAAGATAGTTGGTGTGACTGAAGAGGATGCAGCAGATCGGGTTAGATGGAAGAAACTGACTTGTTGTGGCGACCCCTGAAGGGTAAGGCCAAAAGAAGAAGAATTATATTTCTGAGCAAACCAAAATAATAAACCAAATTTAATACTAACCCACGAAATCACATTACTCCCTTTTTGAGGTAATTTGCTACAACACCTACAAGGTTATGATTGAATTTCTATCATTATTAATAATGATTTAATCTTAAAAGATTACTGTTTGGATTGTTCCCATTACACACCGCAACTAAAATCGTTTAATGATTTAATAAACTAGGTGACAAATTGAATTTTTATTTAAACTATCAGAGTTCAAAGATACGAAGAGTGGAAAGAACAGGATGAGCTTCATGCGGCCAACAGGGTAGGAATGATGTTTTCTTTTTCCTTATGTATCTATTCTTGAAAGTATGAATCATGATGTGCTCACTCAGGGTTGATTCACCGTCTGGACTGACGTAGTGCAGCACAATAGATTTGTGACTCTATTTTGGGTTGTGTGTATTTTGCAGAATGGATTCAGTCTCCAGGCTATCCTGTTTTGTTTCATTACTAAGTGCCCATCTGGCCTACCAGACTCAGTACGTTCTGGGTTCACTCTGTTTTCTCAAGTAAATCCAACAATAAAAGGCACCCTCTAACATTTCTATTTTCCCAAAACCTTCAAATTTTTACCACTTCTCATACCGATGGCCACTTCCTGTAAGGACGAAAGGTATTCTATCCAATGCATTTACACCTTCATAGAAGCCATCAAATTTCCAGTGACGTTTCTTTTCTCTCGGCAGTGCCAAAAGTCCAGTCTGTTCTGTCATATTTCTGCTGAAGAGACATGGACGCCTGTTTTGTGTAATGCTAGTCGGATTTCTTTGTTCAGCTTCTGTTGAAAGTCCTTCTTAAAAATAATAAATTGGCCACAACCTCTATTTGCTCTTCTTTTTCAGTTGATAAATCAATTATTGCATCAACACAACAATATTTTCATTAACATAACCAGATGCAGATTCTGTTTGCTAGTTTAGCTGTTATGCTCTGGGACAGTCAAACCAGCAGGTCTGAAAACGGTAATGGAAGAAGTCTGCAAGAAGGCGTAGGGTGACCAGTTAAGCAAAGGTTTCCACGTCACTCACTTTGCATAGAAAGTAATCAGAAAAGACTGTGAAGGCCATCAGAGATGCTCTACTAATTTTAATCTACCTGGCAACAACAATAGGCTGAAACATGTTTGGTCAAATGTTTTAATTTGAAAACACGCGTTTGGAAACAGCGAAGCCATCGGAAGAGACATGAAAGAAATTGACAGAATTTAGAAATACTTAGGAGCTTAATGAATGTGGTGAAGGAGGACATCGGGGCAGTTGCAGTGCGAGGAGAAGCAAGGTGAAGCTGTGTATATAAATTGCCATTTCTGAGACGTATTTAGCCCGATTTCAAGGTCATACGACAATTTTAAGATCCCATCGAATTTCGGCTCAGTAATGTGTCTTGGTGGCTCTGTGTACAGAAGGTTACAAGGAGCAGTTTGTAGCTCGGAACTAGTAATTGGACGGTTGAATGAGACGGATTCTCCTGATTGGTTGGTTCATGTAAACCCAAAAATATAACTTCCACTTTTATGCTTAAATTGTTTAAATGTGTTTGTGCTTAAATTGTTCAAGTTTTGAAAGCATTAAGTTAAAAAAAGAAGTGCAATCAATTCAATCTTTTATTACCAGCTTGTAGTCCAGTTAAAATAACCCAAACAACAACAGTATAAAATTAGGAACTACAGTATGTACTAAAAGACAGCTATACTAATGTCCCACAAGTTAGACTTAGAGCACACAGCGCTCAGTCTCTGATTAATAGTAAGTTACCTTTAGGGGTCGCCACAGCAAGTCAGTTTCTTCCATCTAACCCTATCTGCTGCATCCTCTTTGGTCACACCAACTATCTTCATGTCTTCCTTCACTGTATCCATGAACCTCCTTTTTGGTCTTCCTCTAGTCCTCTTTCCTGGTGGTTCCAAACCCAGCATCCTTCTTCCGATGTGCTCTCTCTCGCTCCTCTGCACATGTCCAAACAATCTCAGTCTGGCCTCTCAGACTTTATCTCCAAAGCCTTTAACATGTCCTGTTCCTCTGATCCTGTCCATCCTGGTCACTCCCAAAGAGATCCTCAGCATCTTCATCTCTGCTACCTCCATCTCTGCTTCCTGTCTTTTCCTCAGTGCCACTGTTTCTAGACCAATCAGCATTGCCGCTCTCACCACGGTTCCGTACACTTTTCCTTTCATTTTATTTGAAACTCTTCTTTCACATATCACACCTGATACTTTTCTCCACCCGTTCCAGCCTGCCTGCACACGCTTCTTCACCTCTTTTTCACACTCTCCATTGCTCTGGACTGTTGATCCTAATGAAGGAAGTTGATATTTTATTTTTATCTTTTTACATTTTAAGAAGTTTATCATTTAACTTGTTACTCGATAGAGATAGTTTGGGAGTGCCTGTTTTACTTTTCCATTGTTTTTGAGTGTTTTATTTTGCTAATGCAGTTATTTGAATAAATGCCTCCTGTTGTGTTCTAGGAGACTGTTTGAATAGAAACCGGTCAGACATTGGCACCGACATTGTATAGGTGACCGGATAAGCCAGTGTGAAACAGAGGGTGGTACATCCTGAGGGTGGTTCCTGTGGAGCATGTGGGTGTGGAACGGTCTTTAATTTGGGTGATAAGAAGAAGACTCTATGCAAGACAACAAGATGGGAGGAGGACGCAGAAGGACCAATGAGAAGACAGAAAAAAAGTCTTAATATTCATGAACTGTACTTTGGTATAAAAAATGACAACCTGAGATTTTTCTTTGTCTTTGTTGAAGCCTCACAGAGAGACATAGGTGTGCTCTGTGAGGACAATAAAACCCAGATGCATCTGTTTTAGATTTTATGTTGAGGAATAAATATTGAAATTGGGAAACTTGTTGAATCCTGGTAGTTTTTGAAATGCTTGGTATGCTTTAATATTTAGGTATTTTGTAGTATGATCACCAGCCTTCGCTCTTCAGTCTGCACACGCAAGAAAGACCGGGTGGTGAGATTATTAATTAATGAATGATAGTTTAAGTGAATATTGGATTTAATCAAAAGATAGTTTAAGAAGAAAAAACCCCGGATTCTTTCAAATGGAGACCCCGACGTGCCTGAAGGAGGAGGGAATGTGATGGTGATCCTTTAAACCGTTCGCGATTATCATACCAAGTTTCCTGGTTCCAACAACGGATCGTGAATCTTCTGAAGGCGCCTTCATAACTAAAAGGTAAGAACATCGCCTGTTACCTTTAAGAAAAGGTCGAAGGATGTTCCATTGAATAATCTAAATTTTGGAGAAACACGTTTTGTTGAAAATCTGAAAATTGATGGTGGAATCAGGATGTTAGGGACACCGCGTTTTAAAAGTCCTCTGTTCCATAGATTAGGTGTCTTAAACACATTTAAAGGCTGACAAGTCATAGAGTCCAAATTTAGAAATCCAGGATAGGAAAAAGAAAAGAGATGAAATAAGAGATAAAACAAGAGAAATAATAGAGAAATAAGAGATAAGATAAGAGAAATAATGAAAAAGAATTGAAATAAAGAGATATTAAAAGAAAAAGATAGAGACCACAGGTGGGCAAAAAGTAGCCCGTAAAAGTCGTATTCTCGGCTATCTAGGTGGGACTCCCTTGCGGTAGGAGACGTCCGAAACAAACAAAAGCGTTACTGGGGGGCCGTTGTCAGACTGAGGGCCTGACTAAAACCCTTAAAAGGTTATGGGTATAATTAGCCTCGGCGTGGTTTCGAAAAAGAAATACCCGGGTTAGAGTCCCCGTCGCAGCGCGACGAAATTCCAAAAATTTTTAGAATAGGGAAATTACTGGACACAGAGGACAAACCATTTTTATTTTATTTTTAGACCTGAGAAATCTTACAGCATGAGTGCATCGGAGAAAATGCTGTTGAGTGAATGGTGGAGTTTATTGATTGAAAATGTTACAGAAAGTAAAAGTAAGTTGAAAGAGAGACAAAGCATGTTTTTCAGTGTGATGAGTGAATTGGGTGTGGCAACGAGTAAAGTTTGTATGATACACGCAGTGGTGAAAGCATTGGATGATGGAATAAGGACAGCAGAGATGAGGTTGGAGTTGTATAAACAGGTAATGGAGGACAAAGAAAGTAAGAAAAGTGAGGAAAGCAACCACTAAGAGAGATGTGAAAGAGACTAAGCACAGGATGGAGTTGTTACGTCCTATTCGGACAGCAGCTAACTCCATCTGGGTTAGAGAAAACAAGAATTTTTGACCAGACCCAAGGAGGAGGAGACAAAGGGTCTGCGCACACACACACACACACACATACATACAGAGAGATACCTCTCACCAGCAAGCTGTTGTTTTAATGTGCGCCACAGCTTTGCACGCAGGCGCACCGGTTTTAGAAGTTTTACGGTACCGCAGCAGCAACGCTGTAGCACACACACGTTCAAACTCACACACTACACACACAGAACTTTGTGTAGGTGATATTAGAGGATTAGTGGCGGCATCCAACATGTTAGATAGATATGAGACTTTTATGAGAAGAACTGGACTTAGACGACTGTTAAATGACGAACCTTTTGAGGCATACACAGGTAGATTTTTACTGGTACTGACGGAAATGTTTCTACGACCAAACCCGACTAACCCAACATTGTCTCAGTATAAACGAGGACAGACTGTGACTGATTACATGGACTCATGCATTGATACATATTCAGAAGTCATGCATGCACACTCATTTAAAACACCTCCTACAATCACTTTGTTTCTGCAGACAGTCTTAGATAAACTACCAATACCAGTAAAACAGGCCTTAGAGGCCATACCTGGTATTACAAATGATCATACACAATTTGGAATTTACCTGAAACACCACCTTGAAATTTTTAACAAGAAACATGTAGAAGAGGCTCAAAAAATTATTGAACTTCAAACAAAGCTGGTTAGATTGCAATTGAACGAGGTCCGAGAGAAAGCTACACCAGCCAGGCAAAACAGGAAAGAAGGTAAAGACAGAAGCAACACACCAGGTGACTTAGTTGCTGTGTTCACAGCTGCACCACAGACTCAGACACCAGCACCTGGCCCATCACCCGCAAGCGTATTATACGCGACACCTCCCCTATACATGACACAACGTATATTAGCAGCAACAGAGGCCTAGCTGGGGACAGGGTAATCGGGGAAACGTGAGGGGATTTCATGAGGGAAGATTTATAGCGCGGGGGGTATCAGAGGCAGAGGACGAGGGTCATCAGTTGGACCAACGAACTTTCAATGCTGTTTTAACTGTGGAGACCCCAGCCACTAGGCCAGGGATTGCCGACATGTTCAGAACGGAATACCAGTGGGACCTCCTACACTATCCTGCAGAGGCCGAGGTGATCGCAGCAGACATGCAGAAGGACCAGGCCCGGCACCCTGGCATGGCCAGTATTACGGTGGAGCTGGCTGCCTCCCGTGTGATGGCTGCGACAATTCCTGCCCGTAGGGGTGCCCAGTGAGTCCTGATCCCAGCCCGGAGCCCCTGGTAGATGTAGAGGTGGCTGGAAAGACTTATTCTATGCTTGTGGACACAGGTGCCTCACTTTCAACTATCAGGGGCACAAAGATATCAAATTCCAGAAAAAGTCTGCATGACAGGTCTCACGGGAAAACTCACACCTCTACAAAAGACTAAAATGCTACCTGTTAAGCTGGCGGGACAGAAACTCCAAGCATCACTGGTGTGTTCACCAAAAACACCTGTGAATCTGTTAAGCAGAGATTTATTGATAGCAACAAGAGCCACCATAATGCAACCCAGATGGCATTGAGGTGCACTTGTCAAATGGACATATTGTGAAATGAACATATGGAGGGTGTTGGCTGGCAGGGGTGACAGACACTGAATTTTTGGACTTTGCCACCATATACTGCGGACTTTTGCAACCTGCAGCTGCCATTGACACTGGACTGTTGTCACAGACGTTACTATGGAAACCGTAATTTACCACTGTATATCCTAACTCCTCTCCCTCTGATCCCTATCACGTCACCTTAAATTATGACAGGGACCATGACACACACTATGAGTTAATATTTGAATAACATATGGGGAAAATTTACATGATACTTACAAACTGCATATATGTACATGAAAAAGGTGTTGTTGCATCTGTGAATTTACCTGAACCTGTGCTTGAGTTTTTCAGACGTGATACCTGTACTGCACCACACATATCTCTGTCTTTGAGGCCTGAGAGCTTGGACCACTCTGTGGACTGCTCAATGAGATTTCTGATTGGGAGGTAACCCCTACACCTAATCTACATTTTAGTGCATCACAAGAAGCTTAAAAATTTTACTTACAGACACCAAAGATGACATCATTCTAGAATCACAACACATTTCTAGAACACATGATAGAGAACAAACTGACTATGACCATGCAGAGACGATGTTGACAGTATTCCCACAACAATTGTGGTCAAAAGGACCCTCTGACATAGGACATTGTCTCCATGTGGAACTTGTTACACTAGAAGTAGTGGAAGGAGCTAGGATCTGGGTTCCACAATGACCATTTAGGCCGACCGAGCAGAAGCTAGGTGTAGAATCAGCATTGCCTGAACTAAGTGTGCTCATGTTGTCATGGGCCACCAGCTAGTGATTCATACATCACATAGTATCATTGCTTACATTCAGTCACGAACATTTGCGCTGAAGCGGATAGGACACTGACACTCAGAGGTAACCTATTGAAAACACCACTCCCAGACTCATTACATCTTTTTACTGATGGACACTCTCATAGAATTCGTGAAACAGGTATGAGAGCTGGCGGCTTGGCAGAAATCTGGCTTCCTGACTGTTAAAGGTGAGCCTGTGGCACTTAAGACTGTTTGCAGGGAAATTGTCGAGCTTCTGATGGTTCCGCAAGCTGTGGCTGTGGTAAAGGTGGCGGGACACTCCAAGGTTGGTTCATTCACCAAAACAGGTAACGATCACGCAAACACGCAGAGGGGTATGCTTCGCACTCAACCTGACAGTGTGATCTGTAGTGAGAGGAGGTAAGACGTGGATGAAAAGCTGGAGAGCTGGAGGTTTGCACTAGGAAGAATAGGAAAAAAGATTAGTCAGAGGAAGACAGAGTACGTGTTTGTGAGAGAGAGGGATCCGAATGGAGAAGTGAGGTTACAGAAAGAAGGGATAAAGTAAGGGAAAAAAGAGATCTGTAAGACTGGCACATCATCTCGCTGAATGACTGTCCACAGTGTTTATAAAATTGACCCTGGCCAGGTTAATTTTTGGGACTCAGAAAGCCGGTTTATGATGCCAGTTTTTGAGATCAAAAAAAAAAAAAAAAAAAAAAAGTTTGTAAAATTATTACATCATCAAAAAATGCTAGTTTTTCACTAAAGTTTGTGATTGTGAAAAAGATGGATCTTTGTGTGTCTCTGTTCCGCTGCAGTTGGGAGCGTGTGTAAACGTGTGTGTAAGTGTGTAAACCTGTGCGGGAGTGTGTTTCTGTGTGACGTGAGATGATTGTTCTGCAGTTTGTTTGTTTGTCTTGGATAAAAAAAAAAAAAGGAGAGAAACAGATTAACATTAATTGTCTTTATATTTAGTGAAGATCAATTCTTTATAAACATCATCAGATTGGAGCATTGTGTTAGTTTTGAACTCAGGTTTGTCCATAATTTCACACAAGATTTTAGAACCCTTTATCTATGCTCCTGGTGAAGGGAAGTTAGTATTGCTGCCTCTGAGATTACTGTGGTGGTAGATAAAATGTTGTTGGATACTGAGACAGATGCTTTTTGATGAACTTGAAACATAATTTGAACAATTTTAAATTCTATCTTTAGAGATCAGAGCATTAGTTTGATCCAAGACTCCAGCCTTAGCAACACTTATGTTTTTCTCTAATCGAATAATTATCAGAGTTGATTTTTGTAATTGGAACCCCATATTTCAGTATAGTAGTTTAGATATGGTCACATGTGAGAATTGTACAGGATGAATAATATTTTTTCTTGAGAAAATATTTTGTTTTGTTTAAATCTGCGGATAAGTGTTTATTGTGAATCAGACGTGACTACTAATTTTTTGCTTTAAAAGTGTACATACTTAATTTTTAGATTAGCAGTGGTTTTATTAAAACTCTTTTGTGTTTTTAGAATAAGCTTGCTGTGATAAGTTGTGATAGGTTGCAGTGGAAAACAGCCTCGGTGGAAGAAAAAGTCAACTGATTTCTTTACAAGTTTATTTTATAGATCAAACGTGTATATGTGAAAAGCTGGAGAAATTTCTCCCTAAGTTTCTGGCCATACCACCTTTAAAGGTTTAACCTCCCCCACAACTAAAGTTTAAAGTCATATTAGCATTGGAGTCAGATAGGACACCGGGGGATGGTACCAGTCTGTTCCTACTCATAATAGAAAATCCCAGCAGAACACAGGATCATTGTTACACTATAATGAAAAACTAAAATGTTCAGATTTTAACAATCAAATGCTAATGTTTGCAAGATATTACTGTTTAATATATCATTTCCATTACAAAGATAATGCCTTTTTTACTCTCTGTAGATTACTTTATTTCTGAAAGATTACATAAAAGGAGGTGCTTAAAGAGAAGATGTTTGGAATCTAAACTGTAGATTGCCTGTAGAATGACAAACTGATGTTAAACAGATGTTTTAATCCTATAAGAAAAATAAATAAATTTGGGAAGCACCACAGAAACAGAAGTAATTGGACTTAGAACTGTTTAGCACAATTTTCAGAACTTCATGCATTACTGAGAGCTTGTCTACACTAAATCTCGTAGCAGACGCCTACTGAGGAGAGTGGGACCTCCGTTCCCACTGAAGGGGGAGATGGGGACAGTGACAAGTAACATCTTGTGTTGTTTGCTCTTTTTATTCTTTTAATATTTTTGCCTGTATTTTTAGGAGGCCTATGGTTTAATACACTGGAAGCAGATCCGGAGGAGTCCATCCTACCATCCAGACACCAGCGAGCTGTAATACAATACGAACACCATGAGGGTGAAACTAGCATAATATACGGCCAACATTACAAATATCACTACTCTTTTTAACCACATCACTCTGTACACCGCTCATCCTCTATGACATTACATCACAATTGGCTGATAATTCAGAGCTTGAGGCTGTAGCATGTATGACAAACCGGCACAGAGTTTCCCTGGAAGCTGGATTACGGTACTCCAAAGGATTTGTATCCTCATTGATTGCTTTTTATTAGTATTTTTGGATGTGTTTTGCCATGTGTGATAAAATTGATTTCTAGATCCGTGTCAAGGCTGTCTGTTGGCATGTTCATACAGAGATCTGTGTCTATGCGCAACATTCAGGTGGGGCAGGTTAATTATCCATCTACTGATCTTTCTCCCGAGCAGATGGATGCTCTCCTTAAAGCAGCTGCAAACCCAGCAGAGGAGAACGAGGACACACCCCTGTAGGATCTGTCAGAAGGGGGCAATATCAGTATCTTTTCCTGGTCATGTGATTTGGTGAGATCTCAAAGGAGATCTCAGAAGGGGGAATGAAGGAAGTTGATATTTTATTTTTATCTTTTTACATTTTAAGAAGTTTATCATTTAACTTGTTACTCGATAGAGATAGTTTGGGAGTGCCTGTTTTACTTTTCCATTGTTTTTGAGTGTTTTATTTTGCTAATGCAGTTATTTGAATAAATGCCTCCTGTTGTGTTCTAGGAGACTGTTTGAATAGAAACCGGTCAGACATTGGCACCGACATTGTATAGGTGACCGGATAAGCCAGTGTGAAACAGAGGGTGGTACATCCTGAGGGTGGTTCCTGTGGAGCATGTGGGTGTGGAACGGTCTTTAATTTGGGTGATAAGAAGAAGACTCTATGCAAGACAACAAGATGGGAGGAGGACGCAGAAGGACCAATGAGAAGACAGAAAAAAAGTCTTAATATTCATGAACTGTACTTTGGTATAAAAAATGACAACCTGAGATTTTTCTTTGTCTTTGTTGAAGCCTCACAGAGAGACATAGGTGTGCTCTGTGAGGACAATAAAACCCAGATGCATCTGTTTTAGATTTTATGTTGAGGAATAAATATTGAAATTGGGAAACTTGTTGAATCCTGGTAGTTTTTGAAATGCTTGGTATGCTTTAATATTTAGGTATTTTGTAGTATGATCACCAGCCTTCGCTCTTCAGTCTGCACACGCAAGAAAGACCGGGTGGTGAGATTATTAATTAATGAATGATAGTTTAAGTGAATATTGGATTTAATCAAAAGATAGTTTAAGAAGAAAAAACCCCGGATTCTTTCACTAAGTACTTAAAATCTTCCACCTTCTTCATCTCTTCTCCCTTTAACCTTCAGAAGACTGAAATATACCATCCAGCAATGGCGCACATAACTGAGATTGCGCCTTTTCGTACGGTGCGCCTAATGGTCGTGAAATTACAGTAATTAGTAATTCAGATTTTTTTTTTAAAACCAGTAGAGACGCCTCTCAAGGCGTTTAGGCTTGCTAACTGGCATAATTCCAACATTCTGACTTACACTAGAAGTTAGAATGTGGGCATGTACACGATGCATGTATTCAATTTGTAAACACACAGAAGTAAATGGATCTGATATTAGGTTGCTATGACAGCAATTAGCAAATGAAAAATTCTAGAATTTGTAATAGTAATGTGCTGTAGGCTCTAATGGCAGAGGCCCTGTTCTAGTATTTATTTGGTTTGGTTTCAAAGGCCAAATATAATTATACTGCAAGGCCGGGTTTGACGTCTGTATTTTACTACATTTAATAGAATATCAAAGACAGGAATTAATTCCCAGAACAGGAATGTTTATACACAGTATGCACATACTCCTGCAGAGGGCACAGCTCAGAGGTTAACAACTCACACACATTCAAGCTGCATATGAGATTTAGAAAAAAAAAATTTACGTAGTCACATTTTCTTCCCAAAATCTCTTCCTCTGATTGGCTCCTGAAGGGTAAACCCAGCATTCCTTGCTGTTTAGCCTCAGCAGCTTTACCACAGCCTGATCTTTTTTCACCTGCACACTCTGAAGATCAACAACTTAAACTTTGCTCTGCAACTTCAAACCCATCTGAGACCAAGACCGAGTACTGTAGCATTTAGGTTAAAAATGTTAGCAATCAGAGCCATTGTCTTCTTTTGTTTCTGTTCAATTCACTCTCTTTTTGGACAGGTGAGTACACCGTTTGATATCTAATAGATCATTTTAAACAATATAAGTAAAATCTGAATCATTCTTTGAATCATTCAAGTAGTTGTAAATTGTTGTGGATGTAAACTGATGGAAAAAACAAAGCTTCCTGAAAGTTTTGAATGTGATTATCTTTACTGTACTCAACAGTCGCCACTACTTTGCGTGTAAGTTACAGAAACAACATCCAACAAACTTTAGAGACCCGGTTCCCTCGGTATTTCTGTACCATGCTTCACTGCGAAGCTGCTGAACATTTCCAGGAAACAGCTTGTTTGTGAATGAGTCTGTTCAGGCCTTTGCGTGCACGACTGTATCTGTACTTTCATTCTATTTATTTGTCTTGTGCTTGGATGTTTGGTGAACATGGGCCCATGTTTGAGGGTTTTTGTCAGAGTGTTGGTCCTTTACATGCGACATAAAACTGCATGTTTTTCTTTCAAACTGTTTTATTTGATTAAATCAGGTACAACTTTTCATTTGAGCTTTCCGTTGTAAGCGCTTGCATTGCCGAGTTAACACGAGGCTACGTGAATGGAGTCGTGGGGACAGAATGAGGTCTTTGACAGCTGTACTATAAACACCAGCCGCCATCTACCTACAAACGACTGAAGTCTTTCCAAACCTCATTTCAGAAAAGGTGTTCACAACAAATATTGACTTTTCTTATATAAGTCCTCCTGGATGAAAACACTAATTGTTTGTGTGAAAAATTGCATGAAAGGAGAGGGCAGGTGTGGAATGATGCAGATAAATGAACATGAGTAATGATGAAAAGAATGTGGTCAAAAAATAAGATTCCTCTCTGAATGAAGAACTGATGATGTTAGAGCTGATCGACTCAAGCAGACTAAGTACGGTAACATCTAATAGCTGTTACATAACTTTAAACTAATACACCTCAAAGCACACCACAAGCACACACTGTGTAGCATGGAGTGTCTTCTATAGGGTCCATTCAGCTAGTTAATGAGCTGTTTTCTGCTTGTGAGCTCCGAAAGAAGCCAAACACACTGCGTTCGTTCCCACATGCAAACACAGCTGGAACACAAACATCATTTAGGGTGTATATTTGTTTTCATACACTAGATTTTGGTTAATTTTTTTACCCAATATGGTCATATGTTGTGCTTTTCTACTCACACAAACTCGAAAAAAGTCTTAAACCATCAAGCTTGTTTATACTTTAAAGCTAACAGCGTAAATAAAGCTTATTAAATTTTTTTTACGCCCACAAAATGTGGAAGAGCCATTAAGTACAGTTCTCAGGCAGTACGTGCATCCATGCTTCCGTAACACTTTTATAAATTCAATATTTCTGAAATCACCAAAGGGATTTTAATGAAAATGCTAACAGTTACTCAGTACCAGCCATAAATAAAATGATTTAGGGTTTCAAGACCATGCCACGAAAAGTCAAGGTCCCAAATGCAATAACCCCAAAATACCGAAGGGGGAAGGAGGGATCCCCAGTGAGTAGGGCAACCGCCCTGTAATCGGAGAGTTGCCGGTTTGATCCGCTGCCAGGAGTTCATGCCGAGGTGTCTTTGAGCAAGACACTGAACCCCCAATTGCCCCTGATGGTGATTTGCACCTTGCATGGCAGCATCCCCATCAAGTATAAATGTGTGTGTTCACTGTAAAGTGCTTTGAGTGCTGACACGGGTGGAAAAGCGTTATATAAGTAGAGTCCATTTACCAATAAAACTGCCCACAGCTACTCAGTAGCAAATATAGATGAACTGACATGCTTTTTGGGCTTTTCCAGTCAAAGACCCCGGTCACAAAGGTCGAGATCAAACAGTGAATACGCTTTTAATGATCAGTAAAGCAGCCTACAAAATAATAAACATGCAAAAAAAAAAAAACTTACAAACTGTAAAATCCTTCCCGTTTGAACTAAACTTTTTACATTTTATTAGCTCTTTTGAATGTGAACAATCAATTTAACTGCTAATAATCATGTTTATTAGCAGTGCAAGCTCCTTCCTAACTGAGCTGTCTGAACTCGCCTCATGACCTCACTACAACCAAGCTGTGAACAACCTGACAAATCAGTTGGCTGCTCAGAGTCACATAGAGAAAGACACTGTAGGAGCTAAAAAAATAAAAGAATTGCAACTCTTTGTGATTAGCCTTCGCAATATTTGTTCAAATTTTTTTGTGCAGAACTTCTATTTTTTTTCTGTTTTTTACAGGACTGTCCCGGTAAGCTGGAAATACAAGGATCTCTAAAGCAGGTCCAGAAGCTTCTGACAGCTCATGAAACCTCCTACTTACAGAGTCTGCGCAACCTTAAGAAGAAAATTAATTTACTGCAGGGCAATGCAGGGAAGCAATCATCAAAACCCATGAACAGTGAGACGTTGTCCAGGATTAACTGATGCATTTAAAAATAAAATGACTTTTTAAAATCATTTGTTTTTCTATCAGGTACTTGCTCAAAACTGGATGCTCCCACCAACGGAAGAAAACTGGGTAAAACCCACAGTGTAGGCCACGAGGTTCATTTTCTCTGCGACGCTGGTTATGAACTTGTGGGATCAGAGAGCAGGGTTTGTCTGGAGAGTCTGACCTGGAGTGGTCTGCAGCCCACCTGTCGAGGTTAGAAACTTGGTCCATGGCATTTCTATCCTGTACTCCTCAATTCCAATCACTGTAATCTGACCAACTACTGTAGTTACTTTACGTTCCGTTCCAATCCACTTTCTAAGAAACATGACCTGTGATTACAACTTCTCAATATTGATTAAAGATCAATTCACAACTTTTTTTTTTATATATATTGTGGTTTTGATTCAATACATACACATTTTTTTTTCTCTAACCAGGTCTTTTACAACAAGAAAAGACCTGGTTAGAGACCTGGCTTTTAATGTAACTGCCCACAGTTACTCAGCACTGGCTACAGATTAACAAATTAGTTTTTCGGGGTCATGCAACTAAAAATCAAAGCCACAAATTTTGAGGTCACAAATTCCTCTGAGCACGATGTTCCCAAAACCACTGAAAAAATTTTACCGAAACTGCCCACAGTAGTTCAGAGCCCACACAGAGCAATTTGGAATCATTAATTTATAATCCAACATTATTACTTCAGACTCTTATCTGAATTAGTAAAGCCTTATATTCTGAAGAAATGTTTTAAATATTTGAAGAATCAAAGTTAAGTTGCACAAATCTCTGCATCTCAAAACCAGAAAACTTCTCTTCTGTTTCCCGTAGACGTTAATGAGTGTGCCTCATCTCCCTGCATGAATGGTGGAGTGTGTGTGGATGAGGTGAACCAGTTCTCCTGCATCTGTGCCAAAGGTTGGTCTGGAGTTACCTGTCAGAGTCCAGTGCCAACATGTGAGTAGAACAGTCTTACTAAAATATTACTGCATGTATGCCTGGTTAATTCTGAGAAAATTTGTGTGTTCAATTCACAAAATCGACTGGTTTGGTTCATTGACAAAGCCAGTGCTGAACAACCAAAATGTTCATTAAATTGCAGAAGAACTCTTAGAGAGTTTCGTCTCTCTGACGCGGATGGATTCATGTTTACAATGTATTTATAATGTCTCATTATTTCCAACTACAAATTCAAATAAGTATTGAATACCAATAAAAAAAAAAATTAATTGTTTTTTAAGTCTTAAAAAAACTCAAAATGTTTGTAGATTGGTTGCAGCTTGGAACAAAATTCTATCTAAACTAGCTAAAAAATTTGGTCGTTGTGAAGACAGAAATATTCATTCATTCATCTTCTGAACCACTTATCCATAATGGGCTTATGGGGGGTGCTGGAGCCTATTCTCGCTGTTTTCAAACAACGGCTGGGTCACCAGTCGGTTGCTGGGCCACACAATCAGACAACCATCCACACATACACTCATACACTATGGGCGATTTTGCCAGGAACCAATCAACGTAACATGCATGTTTTTGGAGGATGGGAGGAAATTGGAGAAAACCCACACATCGATGGGGAGAACATGCAAACTCCACACAGAAAACACCAGTGAGTAAAGTTTCGCCCCACTGTGGGACTCGAATCCTGACCTTCTTGCTGTGAGGCGACCACGCTAACCACTGCAGCATAAGACAAAAACTGTATTCTTAAACAAATGTTAGTAAAGAGGTGTCACAATAATACGGTTCATTTTTTTGTGGTTTTGCCATTTCTCACATTTTTTTTGTTGTATTCCTACATCCTTATTTTTTACAGCACATTGTTTTCTGCATCCCAAATGATGCATTGTGTTCCGCACACTGGCTGTACATACAGTAGACCAGAAGGACAACTCACTCCCATTATGCTGCCTAATTTTTCAGATCTGTAGAAAAAACACGGTGCATTTATTTTCTATTTGCAAACGGAAATGCCATAAAACAGAATACTTTGTAGCTGAAGCTTTGTTTCTGGAATGATATACACTTTAGTTTCACAAATTCCATTTGGTTTGGTGATACACACACATATGGAAATGTAAACCATCCGATACAATTTGAACCTCTCACTGTTATAATTCCATTTCATTTCAATATGAAGATTTGAACTTTGAAAAATAGTGTGAAAATTTGAATGCATGTCTGAGAAAAGTCTATAAGATATGTAGTGAGCGGTTTTAGAGCTTTTTAACAATTGATAGAAATAAAACTGCCTCCTTCGTGGATTTCAACAAAGGCAAGGGACCGCTGTAACTCATATTGTGTTCCCGACTAATGTTGAAATAAATTGTCTCATTTCCAAGTCATACCTCACTTTGTGCTTCTAAGTAAATAAAAACAAAAAATTTAGACTGTTCTCAGAGTTTAAGACCAGAAAGTATCTGAAAATATTTTCACTGCTGACCATTTTTCCACTTCTAAACTCCTCGTTCAGTCTTCATCACCATGACAAACACATCTGCCGCCACTGCTGCTGCTACCGTCCTACCAGCTGCCACTTCTGGGCCGTTTGTTCGTCCATCACGTTGCAGTACAGTTCAAGGAACCACCCACTGCACCTGTGAGCCTGGATATACCATCTCAGGCAGAGACAGCTACACCTGCACTGGTAAACATGTAACTGAGCTTACCCATTAATCAAACCCTAATTACAAATGATAATATTTGTTTCCATCTAAAATGTTCATTGTTTGTGTTGTGCATTTCAGATATAGATGAATGTGAGCTTTTCCACAACGGACAAGGTGGCAGATTGTGTTTACATGCTTGTATTAACACTCCTGGAGGGTATCGCTGTTCCTGTCCTGCTGGGTACAATCTGACCCGGGATGGACGAAGCTGTAAAGGTGCAGTTGTCATTGTTTTTCTTTATGGTTTAGTTGGTGTGAACCAATAAGAATAATATACAGATGCAAGATGAAAGGCCATAGATTGTGTTCATTAATGGCTTAGTCGCAACGATGTTAGCTGATGTTATAGACTGTCGCCTAATCGTCTTCTTTTGGGCTTCTACATTTAGTCCAATGATACATTGACTAAGTTTTTTACATTTTTAACTTATTTTATTTAAATATTTTGCTTGTGCTTTCCCACCAGACATTGATGAATGTGCCACTAGACAAAACAACTGCACGAAGGACCAGCTATGCGTTAATACATACGGTGGTTTCCAGTGTGTTCGTGTAGACTGCCCTAAACTATCCCAGGCTACTTATGTAAAGACATCACCAATGTGAGTATCATCCTAAAAAAATTTTGAATTTGTCATGACCTAGGGCGCAGGTGGAGGACCCAAATGCAGGACAACTAAACAGGGTTTATTAAGTAAGGCAGCCCAGTTTAAGCTGTAAAGGAGAAATCACAGGATCAGAATAATGTCTTATGATTATTGGGACTCATCGTCCTGCAGCCAAGACTACTTGGCTGGAATGGAGGGTAAGACCTGACAAGGAAGCCTGGGGGTGATTGCCTTTAAATAGGCACCAGGCTGACTATGCACAGCTGCTCAGTATGAGGCTAATCACCCAGGTGTTTGGGATCAGACTGGAGGCCAGGAGAGGGAGGAATGTCCAGGGCTTCCTCTGGTGGCAGAGTGGGGGGTTCCTGACAAAATTTTAGTTGATTTTTTTCAAGTTAAAGTGCGTTAAACAAAATGCGTAGACACTTTAAAGCTAGTTTATTCTGTTTGGCTTGATCATCTTACTGTTTTATTTCATTGTTTTGCAGGCGATGTGAACGTAACCCCTGTGCAGTTGACAACAAAGCATGTTTTCAAGCCCCCAACTCATTCTCCTACCATTACTTGGCTGTTGTTTCCAACTTGTCGGCTCCTCGCGTCATGTTCAGAGTCTCTGCACTGCGGCCAATAGGCGACACGCTTCGTTTCTCCCTGCTCGGTGGAAGACAGGCTCGTCGTCACTTCACAGTCCAGCGTTCAGACCGTCAGACAGGACAGCTGATGCTGGTGACCCCAGTGCAAGGCCCTGCCACCATCGAAGCAGAAGTGGAGATGAGTGAACTGGAGAAACGAGCCCAGCTGGGGAGATACATCACCAAAGTTACAATGTTTGTTTCACAGTATGAATTTTAAAACCCAGAATGAGACCATTACATTTCAAATATGAAAAGTAAACAAATAAAGGGATGAAGAGTTTTTAGATATGTGAACATTAACATTTCTAAATGCAAAAATCATGTGTGAAGATTTTTTAATCCTCTGTTTAATTTATAGAAATAGAGCTTTATTTTTATTTCAAATCATTAAACTATAAAGCTTTTGCTGGTTTGTCTGATTTTGTCAAACGCTGCACTTTATCTGAATAAAAAGTGCGGTGAAGCACTGTCCAACAAACAAACTTATGCAGGAGTTTCTCTTCATCTTCGATGAATTGTATCTCTTTCATTTTACATAAGAAATTTTAACAAAAAAGTTGTGTTAGAGGTAGTGCTGTTCCGTTTCATCATCTTCCGCTTATCTGAGGCCAGGTCACGGGGCAACATCCTCAGACGGGAAAGCCAGGCTTCTCTCACCCCAGCTGTATCCTCCAGCTCACCGGGAAGGATCCCGAGTCGTTCCCCGGCCAGCCGTGAGACATAGTCTCTTCAGCGGGTCCGGGGTCTGCCTCTTGGTCTCCTACCGATGGGACGTGCTCGAAACACCTCACCAGCGAGACGCTCAGGAGACATCCTGACCAGATTTATGAACCACCCCATCTGGCTCCTCTCAACCTGGAGGAGGAGCGGCTCATGTGGAGTTCTCCCAGATGGCAGAATTCCTCACCCAATCTCTAAGTGTGAGCCCAGCCACCCTGCGGAGGAAGCTCATTTTGGCTGCTTGTATCCGCGATATCATTATACAGGATAGTGCCATTATTATCAATGGCACTACCTCACGTTCATCTATCTAATACGTTGTGACGTCCTTGTACAATACAAATACAATTTCAACTGGATGTGATAGTGGTGACTGAAATGCAACAGTTTGCGAGACTTAAACCTCCGTTTATTTTATATGGTGAACGGGTTAGGAAGATGGCTGAAAAGTAGACGGGTGGTTATGATCAGCAAGAGGATTAAAAGAGGAATAAGTCACCTGATGGTGGGCTGGTGGTGTATGGATCACTGATAGATGAGTTTTATATGAGGCTGGCCTTTACACATGGATGCTGAGGCACAGAATGGAGAATCCCTGGAGACAGAGTCGGAGGCAGGCAGCAGGTCAGGCTATCGGGGCAGGAGATTAGGAAAGGCCAAAACAGTCCCGGGCAGTAACAGGCAGACAGGAGTTTAACGTTCCAGAGCTGACTCAATATGTGCCATTCAAACGGAGATTAATTAGAGGCAAATTTCACGTTAGGTGATTGGACACAGGTGTGGCAGATAATGAGCAGGAGAGGGTGGTTTAGTGGAAAACTACCAGTCCAATCTGACACTGGGTAATTAATGAGTGATTCGCTGCAATAATTGAGAAAATTAGTGCACAAAAAACAAAAACAATAAAAAAAAGAAATAGTATGATACACACTTTTTCATCGCCAAGAAAATATCTGTTGTCATATTGCTGAACATTGATTATAAGAAATCAAAAGTAATTTTTTTCTAGTAAGACAAGACAAAGGATGAAAAATAAATCTCTGCAAAGTAAAGACACGTGTAGCTACACTGCAAAAAAAGATGTCTCCTTGGAACAGAGGCTCTGTTCTGTGCCTTAGATCGACCAGTGATGTTGTAAATGTTAAAGCAGCTTCACAGGATCCTAAAGCATGACTGGATGGAGAGTAAAGAAGAAAGTAGGAGAGATGGAGGGAGCAGATAGTGATGGATGAATAGAGACGAACGAATAGAGGACAGTTCCTGTCAGCCAGGCAGACACTATCTGAAGAGCAGGGTGAATTAAAGCAGCTGTCTTCATTACCACCGTGGAATAGACCCCTCACTATCCTTTACTTTGTCTCTCCCTCTTCCATCCCGACAAACGAGTCAGCAGAAGCAGAGCTGAATCACAAATTGCCCTTGTGTCTGTCCCTTTGGGATTTACAGGAGGTGATTATTCAAAATTAAAAGTTCAGTCAAAGTGCGTAGATGAAACTCTAGTCCGGCTGTGGTTTCTTTCCCCAAGTCCCAAAGAAAACACATCATTAGTCACCCCATCTTTTCTGTACTTTAGCTCATTTATGAGCCCCAGCCTGCTCCACAACCATGTACACAAATATCAACAAACAGGGTCGTAAGGACATCAACATGCGCCTGGTTTCTCTAATGAGCCTTCAGTTCAACTCACTGCTCTGTTTTTCTGCCCACTTTGATCTTATTATATCACATTGCTTTCACACGATTGATCTCAACGTCCTGAGAAACACCATCTTTCTTCATTTTTTTTATAGTGTGACTGTTTAAACCTCATTAATGAGTCCTTACACAGGAGCACGAGCAGATCCCTATTATTCTTGGGTAAGAAAATGTACTATCATTAGATTCCTTTAACGTGTGTTTAAAGTACCTCAAATAATTAATGAAGCTCATTTTAAATGACAAAAATATGGGAAAAAAAGCTGAGCAAACAATTTGAGATAAGTTTAGATTTCAAAAAATATTCAAATAGTTGGGAGTAAAGAAAACTGTTATGTATTCAGTATTAAATTTTGTTTGCATATCAGATAAAAATGCAACACATTCATCATCATTTAATCTATTTTTATAATATTTGTAGTTTTTTTTTTTAAAGCTGCAAACAAGATTTTTCACTGAAGAGCTCAACACTGCCTTCTGCTGTTTTTAATCCAAACATTGCACCACTTTTTAACCTAGGGGTTGGTGGTCTTGGCTGGTGATAGTGGCTCTATCACATTTTGAGTCTATTGGAGAAACAATAACCAAAAATGAGTTTTTAATTTGGTCAAACCATTACTCAATTTTTTTATTACACTTTTTTTGCAGGTTGGTCACAAAAACAAGCTGAATCAACCTGTAAAAAAAGGAAGGGAAAAATGATTCAGAGATCAATTTGTATTGGTTTTAATGGTTGTCTTTTTTTGTGCGTGTAATGCACCAACATTTTTTTTTTTTAGTTAAGTTGTTCTAAATTAATTAACTTTCGGCTAGTTGTGGGATTCTTTCTTTCAGATACACTTCCAATAATTGCATAAAAAAAATGACAAAGAGATCAAGATGGGTCATTGCAACAAGATCCCTTATGTATACAAGTTGGATCTTCTTTGGGCATTTCCCTTCAGGGTCGCCACAGCAAGTCAGTTTTTTCCATCTAACCCTATCTGCTGCATCCTCTTCGGTCACACCAACTATCTTCATGTCTTCCTTCACTGTATCCATGAACCCCCTCTTTGGTCTTCCTCTAGGCCTCTTTCCTGGTGGTTCCAAACCCAGCATCCTTATTCCGATGTACTCTCTCTCTCTCTTCTCTGCACATGTCCAAACCATCTCAGTCTGGCCTCTCTGACTTTATCTCCAAACCTGTAACATGTGATCCTGTCCATCCTGGTCACTCCCAGAGAGATCTCTGCTACCTCCATCTTTATTTCGTCAGTGCCACTGTCTCTAGACCAATCAGCATGGCCAGTCTCACCACGATTTTGTACACTCTTTTCCTCAATGAATGCAAGTTGCATACAAGTATGCATATTTGTATCCATACAGTTTTGACTGCAAAAACAAATTAGATAGATAGATCGATAGATAAAAGCTTTACTAATCTCCCAAAAGAGAAATTCTGGTGTCCGGCAGCAACAAAAATCACACGAGCTGTACGTACAAAATAAATAAAAACAACAGACATACTTTGTACATACTAAAATAGGACTCAGTTCCTTCCAGAAACATCTTATGGAGTGACCATCGACAGTAGACTGAGCTGGAGGAGCAACAGTACTGCTGTGTACAAGAAGACCTGCAGCCGACTTTACTTCCTAAGGAAGCTGAGGTCCTTCAATGTGTGCGGCAAGATCCTGGAGACCTTCTATCAGTCTGTGGTGACCAGCACCTTGTTCTTCTCTGTCATCTGCTGGGGGAGCAGCATCACAGCCAGTGACACCAACAGACTGAATAAACTAATCAGACTGGCTGGCTCTGTCATTGGCAGCAAACAGGACTCACTTGAAGCAGTGGTAGAGAGGAGGTCACTGAACAAACTTTTGTCCATCATGGACAATCATGACCATCCTCTCTACCCACTTCTGGACGAACAGCGGAGCTCCTTCTCCAAGAGGCTCAGACAGCTCCGCTCGAGAACATCTCGTTACCGGAGGTCTTTCTTTCCGTACGTGATCGGGCTCTACAACGACTCACTTAGCAGATAGGAAGTTGTTGCTGTGACACACGAATTTCCCATGTGTGGGATCATTAAAGTATATTCTGATTCTGATTATCGATTAAATTGCCTGAGAGCTGAACGACCTCCTAAAGCGCTCAGTACTGCAGCGCAGTGAGAGGAACCTATTACTTCTTGGTCGTGATAACATCATGTAGAGGGTGAAGGGGATTATTCAGGATACCCTGCATTAAATCCCTCATAAAACATTTGAACACTTTTTTTTGCAATAAAAAAAATGCAGATTCTTATGTCTTGTATAAACATAAAAATATGCATAACATTAAAACTCCATGCATTCTTTCACACAGAATGTGCATGATTTAAAAGAATGTTCATAAATTGTGTGTCAGTATTAGAACCTTAAAACTTGTGAGCCCCTCCCTCAGCCTGTCCCATCCAACTTCATTTCCTCCTGTTGTCCAGAATCCATGTTATAACTCACTCCTTACACTGTAATAACGTAAGTAATCCTATATAACTAAAGTAACTCAATCTTTTCCACTTAATGCATGCATGAATTTCTATGTGTTTTTATTTGATTTCTACTTTTTTTTTTCTCTCAAAAAGCTGCAAAGTAACCCAAACTCATCTTTGTGTCTGATTGTTTGGACTGCAGGCTAACTTTAGCTTAGCTTAGAGTAAATCTAGGAGAAAAAAAAAGATGGAAAAAATAAGTGTGATTTGTTGTTTTTTGTTAAACTGCATCAAAACGCAGCAAAATATGTAAAGTTTTTGTTTTATTGTAATAAATTATGTTGCGTTCACAGACCTTAATAAGATGTTAGCACCGCTATGCTAATAGTAAAAAACTACAAACTTTTTAAATCTTTTAAAAAAAAACTTTACTGAACTTTAAATTAACTTTAAAGACAAAAAAAATACTTTTCTTTCATGTTTAATACCTGTTGTTGGAGTTGAAAGAACTTTAACAATAACCCTGCTGTTTTTTAAACTTTTTTACTACATATTTTAAACTACACATTACAATTGCTATCGAAAAAAACACAAAAGATTTCTACATATATGTATACATATATGTAATTATGGGATGTTATTTAATATTCAATGCCAGGGGAAAAAAACACATTTAAAAATTAGTAAAAAAAAGTTTTATTATTAAAAAGGTTCCCCTGTTTCTAGCTGCTAAATGGTATAGTCTGCATGGTTTCTAGCAGAATGGATCAGACCATTTGACATGAGTAAGGGGAGTACCTAAAAAGTTTAAATTGACGTTTAATTTATTCTGATTCATTCTGATGTGAAATTTTTAGATTAAATTCCAATAATTTCATTTATTAATTCAATATATTTGTTAAAAATATACAGCTGCTCTCCCCTTCCAATAATATTAGTATTTCATATTAGAGCACCTTCTTAGCAAAACATATTTTTATATAGTTCATTCTTAATAATTCATTTTATTTTTAAGTTATCCTAACGAAGTTCGTCGAGCGTCATATTTACATATATTAAAAAATACAAAGATTATTTTTATTTTAATATACTTAACTCATCGGAAAATGTATGTGCTGCACTTCACCGCAGCAGGCTGCCACCCTTGACGGCGCCAATGGTGGGTTAGGTGACTTCTCCAAGCACCCTAGACGTGAACTCAGTGGTATGCCAACCCGCAAACTTATGGTAGACGGGCAAACGCTCTAACCACTAAGCCCCATCTCCCTCCTAGTTGTGAACAACAACACCTTAAATACATACAAATTTTGGAAATATACATTTAGACATTACCATCTAGATATATGTAAACATAAATTTAAGAAAAAGTGCAGTCATGGTTGAAGAGAATTTTCCAGTTGGAAGAGATGAGTTTTTAATCTGGATTTGAAATGTTAAAGTGTATCAATTTTGTGAAGGTCAGGAGGGAGTGAGTTCCAAAGCTTCCAAAATTCAGGAGCACAGCCGCTGAATGCTCTGCTCCTCATAGTGACAGAAAACTGGATAGAGGAGGAGGAGAGGAGAGAGCGCGCAGGTCAGAAAGATATGGAGGACATGACAGTTGGTGTAAAACAAACTGTTCAAAACATGAAAAAGCAGCTGAAAAATTGTGTGTCCTACGTGTGTTACCACCTAACATTATGTATCAGTACAAAGAGGAATTACCACCCGGAATACACCCCTGTACTGCTTGGTCCCGCTTTGTTTTGCGGCTCACGCACAAAAGCTGTCACATAACCAAAGTTCCCGGATGTCTGACTTCTTCCATACGTTCACCAAAAACAATACTGGCAATAGACCATGCAGATCGCTACTAGCGGCTTTAAGATGCACAGATGCAGCTGCAGGAGATGCCATGTGCTTAGCTTCATTACAACTAATTATGTTCATGGAATGCACTAGAGTGTTCATCATGCGGGAATTTTATTAGCCTTGGCGGGTGAGTGTGAGATAGGTCCTAATTGCGGGTGTCTCCCGTTCAATGCGGGAGACTTGGCATGTCTGGAACAGGTGTGATGTGGTTACTGGAGGGAGTGTGTGTGATGATACAAGCAACTGAATTCTGAACCAGTTGAAGTTTATGAAGAGTTTTTTTTTTTGTGGAAGACCAAACAGAAGAGAGTTATGGTAATCCAGACGGGGAGTTACAAGACTGAATAAGTACTGCAGTGGACTGAGGAGTGAGGGAGGGACGGAGACGTTGTTAAAAAGGAAGTAAGCAGAGTGGGAGATAGGTTGGTGGAAACACCTGAAAATATTTTTTTGTTTTTAAACAGACTCAATTTGAACAGATTGTTCAATTCTACCTATTTTAAAAATGCTTTTTATTTCTTGTAGTGACACAGAGATGATTCATACGCATCGCTGGAACCCTGAGGAATAAAAATAGTACAGAAAATGTCTCCCAAAGTGCCCAGTGGTCACAACCGAGGGGATTATTCTGCGGTCCAAGTTGCTGTTCGTGTCCGTCCTCTACTGCCAAAAGAACTTCTCCACTGCCATGAAAGCTGTATCACCGTGGACCCTGAGCTGCACCGGGTTACTCTGGGGCATGACCGACACTTTACTTGTGATTTCCTGTTTGAAGAAACTTGCTGTCAGGAGGAAGTTTATTCCGTGTCCGTCCAGCCGCTCATAGACGCGTTCTTCCAAGGTTTTAATGCAACAGTCTTTGCTTATGGACAGACGGGTTCAGGAAAAACCTACACCATCGGAGAAGCTAATATATGTAAGTAATATGATTTTAATCATGTGGTTTTCACAGCAAAATAGATTTCGAATAAGTCTGATGTCAACATAAAAATGTGTGTACATCCTTGCAATGCTTTCCGTTCCGTCGTCTTCCACTTATCTGGGGCTGAGTCGTGGGGGCAACAGCCTCAGACGAAAAGCCCAAGCTTCTCTCAACCCAGCTGCATCCTCCAGCTCACCTGGAAGGATCCCGAGTCGTTCCCCGGCCAGCTGTGAGACATAGTCTCTCCATCGGGTCCGGGGTCTGCCTCTTGGTTTCCTCCCAGTGGGATGTGCCCAAAACACCTCACCAGCGAGGCACTCAGGGGGCATCCTGACCAGATGCCCGAACCATCCCATCTGGCTTCTCTCGACCTGGAGGAGGAGGGGCTCGACACCGGGATCCCCTCAGATGGCAGAGCTCCCACCTGATCTCTGAGTGAGAGTCCACTCACTCTGCGGAGGAAGCTCATTTTGGCTGTTTGTATCCGTAATCTCATTCTTTCGGTCACCACCCACAGCTGGTGACCATAGGTGAGGGTGGGAACGTAGATCGACTTGTAAATCGAGAGCTTTGCTTTTCGGCTTGGCTCTTTCTTTACCACGATGGATGGATGCAGCGTCCAAGTCATTGCTGACGCCACGCTGATCCGCCTGTCAATGTCCTGCTCCATCAATCCCCCTCTTGTGAACAGGACCCCGAGATCCAATGCATCAATAGAAAAAGATCAAATCAGATCTTTGAAATTCTTCATTTGATCGATGGATAATTAGGTTTGTTTTGTTTTTTAGGTTCTTTCAGAGATGAAGAGCAGGGTATCATCCCCAGAGCTGTGGCAGATGTTTTCAAGCTGCTAGATGAAAATGACCTCTCAGATTTTTCTGTTCGAGTCTCCTATTTGGAAGTCTATAAAGAAGACTTCAAAGACCTTTTGGAAGTGGAAACCGCCAGCAAGGACATCAATATCCGAGAAGATAAAGGAAACATTGGTACGGAATGAGATGCAGATGTTTGGAAATGTAATTTATCATTTTTTTCTTATAAAATTAAAAATACTAATCTGTATTTTAATCTTCTTTCTAGTTCTGTGTGGTGTGAAAGAGTGTGAAGTGGAGGGTCTGGATGAGGTTTTGAGTTTACTGGAATCAGGAAACACTGCCAGACACACCGGGGCAACAAAGATGAATCCAAACTCCAGCCGGTCGCACACAATATTTACTTTATACATGGATCAACGTCGTGGAAGTTCTCGCCTCAATGGGACATCTGCAAACTCTGGACCACAGATGTTGTCTTCTAAGTTCCACTTTGTTGATCTAGCAGGATCAGAACGTATCTTAAAAACAGGCAACACAGGAGAGAGACTGAAGGAGAGCATCCAGATTAACAGTGGCCTTCTGGCGCTGGGGAATGTGATTGGTGCGCTGGGAGATCCAAAACGGAAAGGCTCACATATACCCTACAGAGATTCAAAAATCACAAGGTTAGTGTTATTCATTTAACAAAAAAAGTTGTATTTTTTAAATTAAACTCCTTGTTTTCTTCTTCTGAACAGAATACTGAAAGACTCTTTGGGAGGAAATTCCAAAACATTGATGATCGCCTGCATCGGGCCGTCCACTTCAGACTTTGATGAAAGTTTAAATACACTGAACTACGCAATGAGAGCAAGAAATATTCAAAACCGAGCTACGGTTAACTTTAAACATGAGCCAGATCGAGTGGAAGGACTGGAACAGCAGATTAAAGCTCTTCGAAGAGCTCTTGAAAACCGTCAGCGTTCAGAGACCCGAATCATTTCCCATGCGGATCCAAACAGAAGACCTCGGCTTGGAGAAGGAGAAATGAGCAGACTGCAAGCCCAAAGTGCTCACTACAGGACGTGTACAGACTCTGCCTACAGGTTTAAAGAAACTTAACTTATATGAGTTGTTTTGTTTTTTTCTAACTTATCAGTGAATATTTTCTTGCCAACAAGTGGCAGATTTTAGCAAATTTATCTTTCAAAGTTTTGATGCATTTTTTTGGTCTGTTATTATGTGACAGACTGCTGCGGGAACTCCAAAGTGATGGAAGTCTGACTGCTGAACAGGGTCTGCGTGTGAAGGAGTGGTTGTTCTCAGTTGAAGAGGAACGAAGTGGGCTCACCACAGCATCTGGACCAGACAGCGGCATCGAAAACAGCTCCACTGAGGACAGCATAGCATCAAAAAGAGGCAGGCCTTCTATAAGAAACCAGGTAAACGTCTTTTACCTTTAAAATAAGAAAAGAATTTCAGGGAGACTTTTACCAACTTACAAAAATAAGTTAACAGCATGGTGTTGAACGATAAACCTGCTCGAAATCTCAAACTTTATCAATAATGAAGGGCCTCAACCTTTGATTGCATGATGCTGAAAACCCAATCAGTTCATCTGTAGTGGGTACAAAGTAACTATGGGTTGTTTTATTACAATCCCTTCTATTTTTTGGAGGATGTTGCATTCACAAAGTGTCACAAAAACTCAAGTCCATCCTACCCTCCGTTCGGTAGGCGGAGGCATTAAAAAAAGGGCTCATTTTGTAGTTTAATTAACGTGATTGTTCCTTAAAATCCAGGAGACTTTGGAGGACCGATGGAATCATGAGCAGGACTGTGAGAAAGAAGAGAGTGTTGCTCATCTTCAGTCTCACATCCAGCGGTTGGAGAAGGAGAACACCGACTTTTTAGCAGCTTTAGAGGATGCGATGGAGCAATACAAGCAGCAGGTCAGAAACAGTTCATAAAAATACAACTTTTCAATATTCTGCAATAATGAATGATCGGTTTTAAGTTAAGTGAACTTGTTTCATCATTAAAAAACCCAACAGTTCAAATCTACCAGGATAAATAACCTATAGAAGAGTTTTTAGTTTGATCACATGCATGATGCAAAGCCCTTTACTTTTCATATGTAAGCTGTTTATTTGACAGGATTTATTTTAGTCCTTTTCTATTTTAGAATTTTTGGTGCAGTTATTGTTTCCTTAAGATTTAAAAGCACATGGTGCTCTTCCTTTGATTAGTTTTTCTAGTTTTCTATTTTATTCCTGCATTTTTTTGATGAATGTGAAAGCCTTTTTGTTCTATATTTGGATGCTACTCAAATACAAATCTGTTCTTGCCCTTGCCTGTCACGCTATGCCACGCCCTCATTCTAGCATTGGCAGGAATTGATTTTGCAGTATGTTAAACAAAAAAGAAACTGAATTATTATATTTAAAATCTTTCCTTTCTGACAAATGTTGCATTTCTCACATAACAAAAGATGCCATGTTTACATGCAATATATGCTATGACATAACAGGCATGCCAAGTCTCCCGCATTGGGTGAAGACATCCGCAATTAGGACCAATCTCACGCTCACCTGCCAATGCTAAATAAAACTCCCGCATGATGAACACTCTACTGCATTCCATGAACATGATTAGATATCATGAGGCTAAGCACATGGCATCTCCTGCTGCAGCTGTGCTTCTGAAAGCCGCTAGTAGCAATCTGCATGATCTAATAACTAATATAACTAACTAATATAAAAAATTTCAGTATGCAAAAAAACCCAATTAAAATTTAAACATTAAATGGTGCATTCCCTAATGCCCACCTGCTCCCCAGTTTGCCCCCCGCCTCCAAATCTCCTGCTTTGTGAAGCCAAAAACTAGGCATCTCTGACATAACTATCACACCACAAATGCACCATAGAACTCATTCAGTCATTCATTATGTTATGTGACTTATTTTAAAACAAAAAGATCATTGCCTCACATATATTTTCTTTTTTCTTTAGAGTGATAAGCTTCAAGAGCAACAAGATCTGATAGCGGAGCTGCAGTGTCAGCTGTCTAGTCTGGGACTGATGGGATTGGGCCTTAACTTGAGATTACGACCACACACGGCCCCGATGGGCTCCATGCAGCATGGTCAGAATGGAGCCCCATGCAGACAGGTGACTATCAGCAAATCCAATGTAACCGAACCTGTGTGAAGCATAAACACCTGGTTCTGAATAGTTTGAACACAGACAAAAGTGTTACTGTTTATCCTAAATATACATGTACCTCACCACACCAGAACAAACCTCAGTCAACATTGGCTCTTCCCAGTGCAGGATATACAAGTTATCATCACACACATGAAAGTGATCCAAACTGAACCAGCAGGCATCCGGAGAACATCTCACACCACAATCAAACCACTTCAAACTAAGTTGAAATAAGTTACTGATCTGTTTAGGCTCAGTCTTGACGTGTGAATTGCTCACAAGATCAAATGTGCTTTAGTTTGTTTATTGAATTTGTGTGGTTGCAGGCCAGTCCGGTGGGTTACATTTGTCATGATCAAAACGAGGAGCAAGAAATACATCCCAGTGAGAAAGAAGGAGGTGGTCTCAGCCAGGAAAGATGCAAGTATGTTGGATTTCTGAACATCATAATGTAACCTAGTTTTGTGAGATGTATCATTAGAACTATTATTTGTCTGTTAGGCAGATGAACTTAACGTGGACCAAACAGGACACAATGTTAGGAGGAGCTACTAACCGAGGTCTGGCGTGTCAGCTGCTTGAGCCAGATCGACACCCCATGTTGGCAAGAAAAGGATGTGAGTCTAACCGACGTTCATATTTTAGAAAATGTAAACGGTTCGTCTTTCCAAGCCCTAAACATCTTTCTTCTCATCTACTTGTAGCCAACTGTAGTACTGTGGAAAGTCTGAGAAGTTTTGAAGGTGTTTCAGAGTGGGGACTCCATCAGGCACAGCAGAAAATCAGAGAACTATCTGTGACCATCCGCATGAAAGAAGAGCTCATCAGGGAACTTGTAAAAACAGGTATGGCTGATGATTCACAGCGTTACCTCACTGTGACTCAGTTCCGTAACTCCTGTGATTAACAACGGACCGCTCTACTTACTGTCTTCTTTAAAGGTAAAGATGCTCAGGCGTTGAATAAGCAGTACAGTCATAAGATCACAGCTCTGGAGAGTGAAGCCATGCAGGCTCGGCAGGAGCTGCAGGACGCCCAACGCCAGCTGCAGGATCTGGAACGACAAGAGAGAGAAATCAGTGCAACAGACAAGACGAGAGCTCAGGAATATCGCAGGAAAATAGCTGCTGCTCAAAGCAAAGTTCAGGTTCGAGCTTACACCACGGTCATTATGCCATATAAAATTGAGATACAGTACTTATGTCTAAAACTAACGTAAGATGTTAACACTGTCAAACATCAGAAGCTGAGTCAGCGTCAGAGGGACACAGCTCGCCTGGCCAACCTTCCCGTGCAGAGTGAACGCCGCGTGTTGGAGCTGGAGAGAAGTGTTCAGTCCATGAGACACCAACAGGAGCAGCTGCAGAAGAAGCTGCGAGAGGAAAGTCAGCAGAAACGACGGCTGGAGACTGAAATGCAGCGAAGGACTCACAGAGTAAAGGTAACACCAAGCGACGTCTGAATGTAAATGTTTTAAACCAAAGTTTTAGATAAAAACATCATTTATCACTGGATTTGCATTATTATCCTAAAGATATCCATATGCACCATACAGGTGGTAGACAAACATTTAGAGCTGACAGAGTCACGCTTTGTAACATGGATCAACTGATTTACACTGGGGCGCCACGGTGACACAGTGGTTAGAGCGTAGTGGTCTCACAGCAAGAAGGTCATGCGTTTGAGTCTAGGGTAGTGACGAGGCTTGTAACACTGGCCTTTCAGTGTGGAGTTTGCATGTTCTGCATGTGTATGTGTGGATTATCTCTTGAGTACTCCAGTTTGTTCCCACCCTCCAAAAACATCGATTGGCATAGGTTGATTGGCCGGCCGGTATCAATCAACGGGCACCAACCAGTACCAATTTGATACCTGGTGAGCAGGTACCAAAGTGCCCCTAGGAATGTGTGTGTGTGGTTGTATATCTGTGGCCCATTGACAGACTGGGGAACTGTTTGGGCTCCTTGCATCGAATCAGCCGGGATAGGCTCCAGAAACCCTGTAAGGGATAGATGGTTAAGAAGGTGACTGACTGATTTACACTGCTTAGTTATCCAGTTTATTATCTTAGCATTGATTTTGTACGACCTCATCTCGTGAATAATAATGTAAACACTTACATTTCATTTGAAATCTCCTTTTCTCAGACCCTTTAAATCAGCATCAGTCTTGAAAAACATAATTGGTCGGCCGTACTTTGTGATTATTTTTTTTTTTACTTTGACTCCTGACTAATCTTTACTTTCGTATCTTCGACATCTTTTTAGGAACTTGAGATTAAAAATGAGCAGCAGCAGAAGATCCTTAAGATCAAGACGGAGGAGATTGCAGCCTTTCAGAGGCAAAGACGCAGCGGGAGCAACGGTTCAGTCATATCACTAGAAGAACAACAGGTACAGAAACATCTGGACAAAAAAAAATAATTTTTAAACAGAAAAATTACAAGATCATGGAACGCAATATCTCACAAACCATTTATGAGATTTTAACAAGACTGCCAAACGTCACTTGGTACCAACTATAAATGAACTGAATAGTTTTTTAGGGCCCGCTTCCAGAATGACAAATTATGGTTAAATTAAAATGTTCATTTGGGAGCTGTGATCGTGTGCGATGTTCTTTTATATTATCAATCAATAGTGAAAAAAACCCCCCACACTTTAGATTGATTCATTTTCTTTATTCAATTTTTTTTTTAAATGGACCTTTCTAAAAAATAAATAATTGTTTATTTGTCTTATATATTAATGGATTAGTATTTTTTATATCTTTAAAATTCCAAAAGAGAGCAATAATTACACACCAACGTAACTGGTTTTAATTAGAACAATAACTTTACAATTTGACAGTTAAATTTAGCCACATTTTTATTTTGTATGGGTAATTTGGAGACGGTGGCCGCGTGGTTAGCGCGTTTGCCCGCGGACCGTAAGGTCGCGGGTTCGCGTCCCACGGAGAGCTCGTCTAGGGTCCTTGGAGAAGACACCTAACCCCCACTTCTCCCACCATTGGCGCCGTTGAAGGGCAGCCTGCTGCGGTGTAAGGAGTGCAGCAAACAAATTTCCCCGGTGAGGGATGAATAGAGTAATTCAAAATAAACAAAAAATAAATAATTGTTTTGCAATTATAACACAATTTGAATTAAAATAGCTTAGTTATCAAATTGATATCTTGTCTTTGTAGATCTTGAGAAAGCGTATGACAGGGTACCTAGAGAAGAACTATGGTATTGTATGAGGAAGTCTGGTGTGACAGAGAAGTATGTTAGAGCGGTTCAGGACATGTATGAGGGCTGTAAGACAGTGGTGAGGTGTGCTGTAGGTGAGACAGAGGAGTTCAGTGTGGGGGTGGGACTGCACCAAGGATCTGCTCTGAGTCCTTTGCTGTTTGCTATGGTGATGGATAGGCTGACAGACGAGGTCAGACAGGAATCTCCATGGACAATGATGTTTGCAGATGACATTGTGATCTGTAGTGAGAGGAGGGAAGAGGTGGAGGAAAAGCTGGAGAGGTGGAGGTTTGCACTAGAAAGAAGAGGAATGAAGATTAGTCAGAGTAAGACAGAGTACATGTGCGTGAATGAGAGGGATCCAAATGGAAAAGTGAGGTTACAGGGAGAAGAGATAAACAAGGTGGAAGATTTTAAGTACTTGGGATCAACAGTCCAGAGCAACGGAGAGTGTGGAAAAGAGGTAAAGAAGCGTGTTCAAGCAGGCTGGAACGGGTGGAGAAAAGTATCAGGTGTGATGTGTGACAGAAGAGTTTCAGCTAAAATGAAAGGAAAAGTGTACAAAACCGTGGTGAGACCCGCCATGCTGTTTGGTCTAGAGACAGTGCCACTGAGGAAAAGACAGGAAGCAGAGATGGAGGTAGCAGAGATGAAGATGCTGAGGATCTCTCTGGGAGTGACCAGGATGGACAGGATCAGAAATGAGTATATCAGAGGAACAGCACATGTTAGAGGTTTTGGAGATAAAGTCCGGGAGGCCAGACTGAGATGGTTTGGACATGTACAGAGGAGAGAGACCGAGTACATCGGCAGAAGGATGCTGGATTTGGAACCACCAGGAAAGAGGGCTAGAGGAAGACCAAAGAGGAGGTTCATGGATACAGTGAAGGAAGACATGAAGATAGTTGGCGTGACCGAAGAGGATGCAGCAGATAGGGTTAGATGGAAGAAACTGACTTGCTGTGGCGACCCCTGAAGGGAAATGCCGAAAGGAGAAGAAGAAGTTATCAAATTGATATCACAGCAAATTATGATTAGATATTGTGCATGTTGTTTAGAAGCATATGTTGCATTGCTTTGTTTTTGGACTTTGTGAGAGCAGAAGATCGAGGAACAAAAACGTTGGTTGGACGAGGAAATGGAGCGCGTGCTGGAACAGAGGAGAGGCCTGGAAGATCTGGAAGGCGAGCTGACTAAACGAGAGGAAATCCTGGCGAAAAAAGAAGCTTTGTTACAAGAACGCAGTGGATTAGAGACGAAAAGACTCCTCTCTAGTCAGGTAACACAAACAGACTCTAACAAAGCAGGAAACTGAGAAATACTAAGATTTTAGGCTTCATTTTTGTTCCAGGCATTAAGTAAAGACCTGATAACTCTTACTGGACGCATCGAGTCACTTGAACAAGAGTTGAGTGAAAGAAACGGTCTTCTTCGCAGCAGCAGTGCTCAGGATTCCCAACAGATTCGCCAGGAAATCTCCAACCTGCGTCAAGAAAAAGATTCTCTGCTTAAGCAACGTGTGGAGCTGGATGATAAACTACGGCAGGGTAACCTGCTCTCACCAGAGGTCAGACCTAGTTACCTAGAGCACAAAATACACTGAGGGAAATAAATATTTGAATATCTGGGATTTTAACTAACTAGGATTAGTTATTATCTGGGATAATAACTAGGACGCTGCATCGGTCGGTCGTGGTAAAGAGAGCTGAGCCGAAAAGCAAAGCTCTCGATTTACAAGTCGATCTACGTTCCAACCCTCACCATGGTAACCAGGATCTACGTTCCTACCCTCACCATGGTAACCAGGATCTACGTTCCAACCCTCACCTATGGTCACCAGCTGTGGGTGGTGACCGAAAGAATGAGATCGTGGGTACAAGCGGCCGAAATGAGCTTCCTTTGCAGGGTGGCTGGGCTCTCACTCAGAGATCGGGTGAGGAGCTCTGCCATCCGGGAGGAGCTCGGTGTCGAGCCGCTCCTCCTCCAGGTCGAGAGGAGGCAGATAGGGTGGTTCGGGTATCTGGTCAGGATGCCCCCCGAGCGCCTCGCAGGCGAGGTGTTTCGGGCATGTCCCACCGGGAGGAGACCAAGGGGCAGACCCCGGACCCGCTGGAGAGACTATGTCTCACGGCTGGCCAAGGAACGACTTGGGATCCTTCCAGGTGAGCTAGAGGATGCGGCTGGGGAGAGAGAGGCCTGGGCTGCCCACTTGAGGCTGTTGCCCCCGCGACCCGACCCCGGAACAAGCCGAAGATGACGGAATGGAATATCTGGGATTTTGTAAACTTTAAAATGCATGAAAATGGCTTTCCCTGTTAAAGGGAGTGAGACCAAGTGCAAGCAAAACATTTACATTAAACACCAGAGAGAGCAAGTTTTTGGCTTCACAAACAGGGAGATTTTGAGGCGGAGCCAAAAGGAGGAGGGGCTATGACATTACGTCACGTCCGCCAATATACAACACCCGCCATGACAGTTGGCGTAAATCAAACCGTTCAAACCATGAGAAAGAAGCTGGAAAATTGCACGTCTTACTTGTGTTACCACCTAGCGTTATGTATCTGTACAAAGAGGAATTACCCCCAGGAATACACCCCTGTACTGCTTGGTCACATTTTGTTTTGCGACTCATGCATATAAGCTGTAACATGACCAAAGTTCCCGGATGTCCGACTTCTTCCACACGTTCACCAAAAACAATACTGGCAATAGACCATGCAGATCTCTACTAGCTGCTTTCAGATGCACAGCTGCACCAGCAGGAGATGCCATGTGCTTAGCCTCATTATACCTAATCATGTTCATGATTAGTGTTCATCATGTGGGAGTTTTATTAGCCTTGGTGGCTGAGTGGGAAATAGCTCCTAATTGCGGGTGTCTCCCGCCCAATGCGGGAGACTTGGCATGTCTGAAACACTTTCTGCGTACATCAAAATTTGGGCAACTATTTGCAACACAAATTTCCCACGTGTGGGATCACTAAAGTATTTCTGATATTTGGGTAACTATCATTTAGTACTTGAAGGCAGCACAAGATTAACATGAAGTAATTACTGATTCAGTACAATGAATACAATGGCTGGACTCTGGTAAAAAAAAATTATGGTTGTGATGTTAACAGGAGGAGCGCACTCTGTTCCAACTGGACGAAGCGATCGAGGCTCTGGATGCAGCGATTGAGTACAAAAACGAGGCAATCACACAAAGACAGAGACAACTGAGAGCTTCTGCCTCGATGCTGTCGCAGTGGGAAATGAATCTGATGGCTAAGCTCAGCTACCTGTCCGCCTCTGAAACCAGAGCTTTACTCTGCAAATACTTTGACAAGGTTGGTTTGAAACGCTTTACACTTTTGTGGGCTTATAGTAATTTTTACATTTGTACAACACATTTAATGCATGTCTCAAAACAGTTATTGCAAACTGCAAATCCTGCTGGACCTGAAGGGGATGTTTACGATTATTACAGTTATGCAGAGTCGTCCATTGTTCAGAGGAAAAAAACACACCTACTAAAAGCAGGAACTACCTTCGAGTAGATCTGTGTGTTGTAAAGTTTAAATACACTACATTACATTTGTTACTCACAGTAAAGTGTTCCTGTACATCCAGACGTTCCTCTCTAAGTTATTCCCCCAGATCCAGACATTCCTCTCTAAGTTATTCCTTCAGATCCAGACATTCCTCTCTAAGTTATTCCTCCAGATCCAGACGTTCCTCTCTAAGTTAATCCTCCAGATCCAAACGTTCCTCTCTAAGTTATTCCTTCAGATCCAGACATTCCTCTCTAAGTTATTCCTCCAGATCCAGACGTTCCTCTCTAAGTTATTCCTCCAGATCCAAACGTTCCTCTCTAAGTTATTCCTTCAGATCCAGACGTTCCTCTCTAAGTTATTCCTCCAGATCCAAACGTTCCTCTCTAAGTTATTCCTTCAGATCCAGACGTTCCTCTCTAAGTTATTCCTCCAGATCCAAACATTCCTCTCTAAGTTATTCCTTCAGATCCAAACGTTCCTCTCTAAGTTATTCCTCCAGATCCAAACGTTCCTCTCTAAGTTATTCGTCTCTATCCGGACGTTCCCCCCTCAATCATTCCAGCACATCCAGAGGTTCCTTTGAGCATTTTCCAAAGTAAAAACGTGTCTTTTAGAAATCAATAACCAATCACACGCTCACTGATTGTTACGTGCAGTTCAAACTGACTGATTACAATTTGCAGACATATTTTGAAACTACATCAACACTTTAGTGACTCAAACAATGAAAGAAGGGCTATTAGTTTTATATGGAAAGAGTTTTAAACCTTCACATATAGAGTTTGATTTGATCAACATGACACAGGTAAATAATAAGCTGATTAATGTCTAAACGTTTTTGCAATTTGATGAAACTAAATGTACAAATGTGAACGGTTTTAGTGAGACTTTTTTTCTGCAGGTTGTGTCTCTCCGTGAGGAAGAGCGGAAGCTGCAGCTTGCCCTGTCTGAGCTGGAGATGCAGCTGGATGAGCAGCAGAGGCTGGTGCAGTGGCTGGAAAACGCGCTCGATCGCACACAACTCGACACAGATCGCAGACTAACGCAGCAGCAGAAGGAGCACGAGAGGAGCGTGCAGCTTTTACTGCAGCAGTGTCGAGGTCACAATCAAACCCCCACAAACAACCCGACTAATTACATGTTTTTTTTAACTGATGCTGTTTTAGAAGCTGATTTCTGACCTATATTTCTGTTTAATGTCCATAAATAACAAAGAACATGTTCACGTTATTATTCATGTCTTAATGTTGTTAAAATGAAAGTAAAATTTTGCTATAATTTACACATTTAAAGGATTTAATATGATATTAATTCATATGAAATTATAGAATTTAGAGAAAAGTTTTTATCAGAATTTAAAAACTTAAAGTAAACTATTTAATCTATTGCTTTAACGTCACCCTAATTCCTTTACACTGCAGGATGGATTGTTTTTTGTTTCATTAAATCACGACACAAGTAAAAACTTAGTAACTTCTGTGCCTCCGTTTACATCCTAACAGAACAAATGGATGAAGGTCTGGCTGGAAGGCAGCGGCAGTATGAAGGATGGATCCATAACCTCGGGAAGGAGCTAAACCACTACAAAGCTGCTAATTTAGAGCTAAGCAACAAACTGAGAGAGCTCTGTGGTTCTACCAGTCAGTCTAAAGAACCTCCTAAAGGTAAAAAAATGATGTCTTATTTCTCTCTCTGCTCAGATCTGGGAAACAGTCACACGCCCAAGAGTGCACATTTTAGACACCAGAAGGCGTGTGTTATTTATGAAGAGGTGTCTACCTGTTCCTTCGAGGGCATGATCTTTTAAAAGGAAGGGCTGAAAACAGACATAATCATAATGTCGTGGAGTGGAAGGATGGTGGAAAGAGGAGGACCCAAATGCAGGACTTTGAACATGATTTATTTAACTTATTGCAGGAAAGTCTGTAAAGAAAACATGATTAACTTAAGGTTTCAACAAAAATACAAAACATGGCAACCAGGGTAACCTGGCCGGGAACGGTGGTATTAAGACCTGACAACGAAGGCTGGTGAGGCTGCCTTTAAATAGGCAGTCGGGAGAGTAGCTGCAGGTGTTCCAATCAGATGCAGGTGTTCCAGTCAGCCAGAATTGGGGTAAAGGTGAGATGGTCCCTGGCTCCCTCTGGTACTGGTTGAGGTAACCACAACACATAATGAGAAATGTTCACTTTTATTCAGAGCCATGCTCAGTCACAACCTTATCCCACAACAGGAAGGGATGGAAAATGTGCACAAAAGTAGAATATCACTTGGAAAAATAAAATTATTTGTCAGTTTGAAGTAGAGGATTAAAAGAGACTGAAACCCCACCTCCCCCCAAAACGTTTGACAGCATCATATTTAAAGTGGCAGTAACGAGAACTCATTCATAATTAATTTTTTTTCTATCACAGTTTTATAAAAACACAAAATGAGTCAAAACAAAAAAACTATTTTTGTAGGGCACGACTGGTGTGTCAGAGAGATTTTTATCATGTTCGCAGTTGCATACACACCTGCATTTTTGAAAAATCACACACATTTTTTGATAAAAAAGATGATTAAAATGCTGATCTGATGTTTTGCTGACATGTTTTATCTTCTGCATTTGATCTGAAAGCCACAAACATCGGTGGCGTGGAAAAGCCGAGTCGTTCCCTCGAGGAAACCAGAGGACAACACGATAAATCCAGCAGATCCAGAGAGGAAATGCGTGAGCTTGTAAACACACCTCTGCCCTCCACGTGGAGGAGATCGTCTCTCCCCACAGAGGAGCCCGTCGTCATGGAGGAGCTGTTCCTACAGGGAGCAGGTGATGCTCCTGCAAACCGTGTCATCCAGGCTGGAGTCGGAGCCTGCAGCGGACTCACATCTTTACCAGCGGTGAAATCTCGCAGAGAGTCTCGTCGTTCCAGTTTGAACGTCGGACTTTTGACCGCCAACAACGTTCTGATAGACGTACGGAAAAATCCATTCTGATTTGGAAAAACTTTTTATAAACATTTAAACCTTAATTTGTTTTTTAACGTATTTTGTGTATAAATTTTAACTTTTGTATTTGGTCTTTTTTGTTATGGACTTTGCACTTTTTTCTAAATAAACTTCATTTCTGCCAATTTTTCACATTTTTGAAATGCAATGCAGTTTTTTTATTAATCCCCTACTGGGGAAGTGTATGTGTCTGGAAGCTCCAAGCAGAGAGCTCCAAACAACTTCAGAACAGCTGCTAGGTGGTGTCAAGTTGGATGGGATGGAGCTGGAACAGTCGCTTGGTGGAACAGCAACTGAGTGGAAGAGAGCTGGAACACCTGTGGAACAGACGACGGTTGGCTCTGCCAAAAAAGAAAGACATCTTGTTTTATTTGTGTTTTTATTTTTTGTTTAGATGATTTTTTGTTCAATTTCTTTTGCAAGTTTTGCAAATTTTGTTTTTTGGCGTTTAAAAAAAAAAACTACAATTTTTGTATTTTTGTTTTTGCCAAATTGTTATTTTCATTCTATTTTTTTTTCTGTAAGTTTGGACTTTTGTTACTAAATGATGTTTTTATGCCCATCTGTTGTTATTTTTTGTATTTAAATCATTTTCATAATTCACAGTAAAAAGTCAAAATCAATCTGACTGCTTTTGACCAATTTTGTTTTAATATAAATAAATGAAATGTGATGCCTTTTTTTATGTCCTTCATCATATTTAACAAAAATAATCATTTACTAATGAACATTAATTTATAACTACAGTATGCATAAGGAATAAAAATCAGAGCAGTTATGAATCCTGACCACTAGAGGGTAGTGTACTCACAGCCAGAAGGACAATTAATTCAATTTTATTCTTTTTTTGTGTTCTCAATTTTAAAAGAAATTTTTAAAACATTTTTTCTTTTTAAGAACTTATCAGCAACTTTTTACAGTCCTATTAAATTAAATGCAAATAAATGCTGTTTTTCCAATTGTTTTAGTATTAAAATGTCATGAGGTGGTGAAGGTGGAGATGTAGAACCCAGAAGCATGGCAGGTTAACCAGTTTATTGTAGGTAATCAGGGTTAGGAAAGAGTTGTAGGCATGTGCAGCCTGGAAGGTGACATGTAGGGAACACCATCATGGCTGTAGCAGGAGAGTAGACTGGGTGACGAAGGCGACCAGGTGTAGGAGCTCGACTGGGTGACAAAGGGGACTGGGTGTACGAGCTCGACCAGGTGGAGGAGGGGACCGGGTGTAGGAGCTCGACTGCGGGATGAAGGGGACCGGGTGTAGGAGCTCGACTGGGGGAAGAAGGGGACCGGGTGTAGATGCTCTACTGGGTGACAAAGGGGACCGGGTGTAGGAGCTCGACTGGGGGAAGAAGGGGACCGGGTGTAGATGCTCTACTGGGTGACAAAGGGGACCGGGTGTAGGAGCTCGACTGTGTGAAGAAGAGGACCGGGTGTAGGAGCTCGACTGGGTGGCAAAGGAGACCGGGTGTAGGAGCTCGACCAGGTGGAGGAGGGGACCAGGTGGAGGAGGGGACCGAGTGTAGGAGCTCGACCGGGTGGAGGAGGGGACCGGGTGTAGGAGCTCGACTGGGTGGAGAAGGGGACTGGGTGTAGAAGCTCGACTGGGTGGCAAAGGAGACCGGGTGTAGGAGCTCGACTGGGTGCCAAAGGGGACCGGGTGTAGATGCTCTACTGTGTGATGGGGAACCAGAAGGAAGAAGCTCAGCAGGAAGGCAGGGTGCACCAAGAGCAAAGGGTAAGTGCTCAGCAGGAAGAGGATCCAAGCTATGCAGCTCAACAGGAAGCCATTTGCACCAGGAGCCAAGGGGGATGCAGATGATTGCACCACCAGCCAGGGGGGATACAGTCAAATGCTCCAGTAGGGAAATGAGGGATGCCAGGGCTTAAATATCCCAAAGGAAAAGAAGGCACACCTGGGGAGTGGGACCATGTGTGCCAAATATTGCTGAGGTCAGACTAAGAGTGAAGGACTGTTCCAGATGAGAGGGGGGGTCATGACATTTAATGCACTATATTGAAACAGATAATGTCATAATTTGGTTTTAAAAAGTCACAATATTCCCTCGAAACAAACCGATTCATTTGTTTTACATAATTATTACACAATGTAATTATTTACACAATTAAAATACAATAGATAAAATATTTAAAAATATAGATATTAATTTAACACATTAATAGAAATTTTGATTTTAAGCTCTCAATAAGACATTTTTAGATTATAAAATAAAACAAGAAGAAATGAGCTGATTTAAAGTTGGGTTTGTTTTATAGCATTTTTTTAATGCACTTTAAAAAAAAAAAAAAGAAGTGACAATTGGGTTTAAATTTAAAGTGTAATATATTTTATCACCACCAGATGTCACTAAAGCAAAACTTGAAACTTGAAAGCTGGAACACTTTGACATAAAATTTCTTCATATTCAACAATAAAATTGTAATAATTTAAAATAATTTATAACTGAGATTATATTAACATTTTGATAGGTTTGGGTTTCTATGTGTTTTATCTTTTTATAAAGTTTTTATATCTCCTTTTTTTATTGGTTTGTCCCAGAAATCAGCCCCATCCATAAAGGAGCTCAGTGATTGGCTCACAGTCCTTCTGACGTCATCAGGAGGAAAAAAAGGAGAGTGTGTGAAAGATGCTCATCAGATCCTCTCAATCTGGGACTTTGGACACACAGGAGAATTCACGCTTCGATTCAGGAGATTTTTTTTCATCTCGGATGCTAAACCATTTCGGATGATGTGGGATTTATTAAACTGGTCCACATGCATGTTCATCATACTGGACTGAAACTCATGCCTGAACCTGAAACATGCAAAATCATTTCTCATGCATGTTTTTTTTTCATTTCCAAAGACGCTTGATGAAAAGTGAGGTTTTGAATTTGAATTATTTAGTAAAATATTTATTAGAAAATATGCACTTTTTTTTTTTTTTAGAAATTCATTTCTCAGCTTTAGGAATTCAAAAATCAAAACAAATGAAAAACAGCAAAATAAAAAGTATTCCTTGGATATTTTGTGTATCTAATTATTTTACTTAATAATTATTTCACATTATTTATTTCACTTTAAATTAATGCAGGATTTTTTTTCTCATTAAAACTAAATGCACATTCTGATGAACTGTTTGCATTTAAAATGTGATAAAAAAACATTTAGTTAAAATGTTTTCAGTCTTTATTTAAATCTGTTACCTGATGAGTTTCTGTATTAATAACACTGTAATTTTTTTTTTCCAGCACTGAGACCCTGGTTTTGCTGTTTTTTTTAAACCAGATTTGAGGCCTGTTACTGTCTTTGGTTATCTAGCTGTATGAGTGTTAAAAATCCATCATAAAGCTAGATAACCGAAAGCAGGAACTACCTCGAAAACACACAATCAGAACGAATCGTCTATTTTCTGGTAAGTTGTGACATTTTTTTCTCATTTGTTTCATTTTTAAAAAAGAAGATTTTCAGTTTCAGTTAAAAACACCTACATTTTTCCTCAAAACAAACTTGATCTCAACTTTTATGAGTCTGTTTAGTGAAAGTTCTTAAAATTAGTTCATAATCAACTAACATTTTTTATGTGTTATGAATGTGATTTATTACATGAGACATTTGATCATAATTCAAGTTGAGATTTAAAAACTTTTTTTATAATTAACATTTTCTATTCATAGTTTTTAAGTAACAGAAGGTAAATCTGTTTAAATGTTTATCACAAATGGGTTTTAACAAATTTAGATTGTGTCATTTTAAATGTCCAGTATTTTAAAAATCTATCTTAGTTTATTGTAAATTTATTTTAGGTAAAAATGAACACGTTTTGTTTCTCAGAAAGAAAAAAATAAGTAAATTCAGGTAATTTTTTTTTCTCTTTAGCTGATAAAAAACACTTATATAAAGTTTATCTTTTGACTTTGAAGAAATAGAAAAAAAATTGCAGCACATGTAAATATTAAAATTTTTTGCAATACCATCTAAGAAAAAAAATGTTATTTTGCTTCATAAACTTTAAGAGTGATGAGTTTTATTTATATTGCAAAAGACATTTACATTCAAAAGCAAAAAAACATCAAAACTGCTATTAAAAGCTTTTTGGTATCAAACTTTTTGAAAGTGACTTTCAAACTTTTTCTCCTGATTGGATCTTTTTTTTGTGTTTCGCTCTTTATTTTGTCTAAACATCTACAAAAACGTTTGCATCCTTTTTTATTAAATCTAATCACTCATTAATGATAGAGGGAAAAAAATATGTTTCCATCTGTTAAATTTGTGACAAACTTGTCATTTAAATCGAAAAAAAAAACCTGTTTTGTAAAATTGTAAAGCAAAAAAAGTCCATTTTCTTTTTGTCCAAGGTTTAAAATTTCCATCTTATTTTATTGTAAGTTTGTTTCAGACAAAAGAAAAGTTTTTCTTTTAGATAGTCAAAAGAAAAAGTTGAGATTTTTTATGTTTTAAAACATTTAGGTTAAAAACAAAACCTTACTTTTATGACAGAAAAAAAAAACTTTTGAAATAACAAAAAATTTACTGATAAGAATTAAATGTTTTCAAACGGAACTGATCTTGACTTTTACATTAAATTTAAGATTATTTTAGGATGTAAATGTAATAAGCAACACATTTATTATGAATAGATCTCCTCTCATGTGAAGTTAAAAACACAGTTTTTCTTTTGCTGGAAAATATATTAAAACTGATTTATTTAAATTATTTTATCAAATATTGTTTAAGTTACGAGAAAAAAACAGAAAGCAAAACTGTTCATTTTTTTTACATTTTTCTTGTTGAGAAAAAAAGACAGAAACTTCTTTCTTTACTGAATGTTTTGCTTTGTTAAAATTGAAATTTTATTTGATAAGTGAGGGTTTATTTTAACATATCATAACAAAACTATTTTAAAAAAGATGCAGAAAATCTTTTTAAAACTGCAAAAATTTTGATTTTTTAGATTTTTTTATTATTATTTTTTTTTTGTTAATTTCAAAACCTCTCTTTTACAGCTTCTGTTTATAAAAAAAATGTGTGGGTTTTTTTTTTCATTTTAGAAAATAGAAAAACTTTTTTTTTTTCAACACACAGACTGAATCTGCATCAAACCAGTGACACGTCGTTCAGAACAAAAAAAGAAGGCAACATATATTTTTTGACTCATTAATTATGTTTTGCTTCATGTGAATATGATCCAAAAGAAAAAAGAGCCCTGCAACAGATTGACTCTCTTTTACTTCCCAGCCCATAATAAAAGTTGGCAGACAAGCTGCACAGAAACTGTCCTCAGAGTGTACAGTAGATCAACCTCACAACCAACAGGATGGGTTCATAATTTTATTTTACTTTAGTTGGGATGTTTAGCCAAAAGAATTTTTTTTATCAAAAAGATTTATTGAAGGTATAAAGTAGATAAAGAATAGCCTTTCTTCTTGAAATATTGGAAAATTATGAGACAGTTTTTGCTTTAGAAATAACAAAACAATAAATCAACTGAAAATTTTGGTTTTGGTAAATTTTCTATTTGATGTAAAACTTCAAGGAATTCATGCAAAATCAAAACTTTTCTAAGTTTGTAATAATTTTTAACGGTTTATTCCATCAAAACCAGTCCTAAAGTGGTTTTATATTACACATGGAGTTCTAGAGAAGTTTTTTAGATACAGAAAGTTTTCCTAAAAAAGAGAAAGTTTTCAAGAACAGAAATAAAATACGGAAAACCCCTGTAAAATACTGTAAATTTAAATTGATCTTATTTCTCTAACCCTGTTTAACCTCCTCAAAACCATTTACAAAGCTAACCAAGAGCTACTACCAGACAGACTGCAAAAAACAATTTGAAAAGAGAGAAAGTAGAATGATTTTAGAGGAACTGAAGCCACAGTTTAGAATGAAACCAAAGCAAACACGTGTTTCAGTTCATGGAATCAGTCAGTGGAACAACCTGGAGGGCAAAATTAAACCCTACAAGTTCATTAATATCTTTAAGAAAGGCTTAAAAAAAAAGTTAGTAAGAAGATATTACGTTTTGTGCAGCAGAACATCCTGCACATCATAAGCTTTTGCTTCTTTCTGTGCCCTTTCATTCATCACCTGTGCTAAAAAATAATGTTCAATATGCATTTACTTTGTTCTGTTTTTTTTTAATGAAAAGAATAAATAAAATGAAGATAAAAGGAAATTATAAACTGTGCATCAAAAATAAAAAATTAAAAGAACATGTACTGGTTTTGCTGAATTGATGTGCTTCACATAGTATTTGTGGCCTCAAATGATATTTACACTGTGTCATGCACACACTCCGAGAGGTGGGGCCAATTAGTGAGCAAGAGGAGGGGCAAATTGTATTTATCAAATGAAAGTAAAACTGAAGAAATGTTTAAAAAAGAAACCATTTTTTACTCCATTAGATATGAATTATTACTCTAAAAGTAACATCTTCTTCAATTAAAACTTTTCTCATAGAGAATGAGTTTAAGATTTTTTTGTGAGGGAAAACTAGGAATGGGTCAAACATGTAAAATATCATGATGACCAGTTAAAATAGAGGTGGGCCTCCTGTTTTCCCATTAAGGCCTTCAGTAACGGTCTTAAAATGATTAATTCTATGTTGAAAAAGGAAAAACTAGTTCATCAGTTTTGAGAAGTTCCAGTTTTTGCTTCTATTCACTGTTTATTTTTGACATTTTACATAAAGTTTATCATCTTGGAAACAAATTTATTAAAAAGGAATCTATCAGTAAAAATTCAGTTTGGAGGCTCAGAGTGCGACTCATCTAAACCTGCTTATTTATAAGTTTATTACTTTCAGATTACCCACGACAGACTGGCGGCCTGTTCAGGGTGCACCCTGCCCCTCGTCTCGAAACGGCCTGGAAAGGCTCCAGCACCCCCAGCAACCCGGTAAGGTATAGATGGTTATGAAGGTGACTGACTTTCAGATTAATATCGATAATTGGTTGTACATTTAAAACAAAGAACTTTGCCCCAGATGTGTCATTTTTTTCTGGATGGCTCGAGGAGAGAATATCCTTTTAAATCTCATTTTAAATCTTTGTGAATGGAGTTAAACTCTGAAATAATTTAAGTTCTGACCGTTAATATAACAAAAGTGTTAAAGAAAAAAAACATAATGAAAAAACTTGGATGAATTCTATAAATATGGAAACAAAATAAACTTTTCTGAGTTTTTTTTTTTTTTTTTTACTGTATTTGAAATTTATTCCCACATAAAATATACCTGAAGTGTTTGTTCTATTTTATTGAATAAATATTTTTTTACAAGTACAAATGTATTTTACAAGTTTTTTTGTTCAGTATTCAGTATCGTTCAAACACCAGATTGTTCTTGGCCACGGTTTTTGTTTTCTGCCACGCCCACATTCTAATGTAAGAAGGATGAGTTTTCGTGCACGTGCTCTGTTGCAGGAAGGAGACGTGTGTTACCTCTCCATATCTGCTGGAGACCTATTGATGTGTTGTCTAAAAGTTTCCAGTTTCATTTGTCTTCTAAACTGCTTATCCCTAACAGCGTAGCGAGGGGTGCCGGAGTCTATCCCAGCTGATTTCAGACAAGAGGCAGGGTACACCCCTAAAAGGTTGCCAGTCACAAAACTAAACATAATAAAGTTTAGTCATCCAAAGTTTCAAATAGATGGGCTGCAAGGGGGTACAGTGGGTAGTTAAGTGGCCTCTCAGCAAGAAGGTGTGGAGTTTGAGTCTCAGAGTGGGGATGAGGCTTGAAACACTGGTATTTCTGTGTGGAGTTTGCATGTTCTCCCCGTGTATGTGTGGGTTTTCTCCAGATTTCTTCCACACTCAAAAAAATATGCATGTTCGGTTAAGTGGCTGCAACAAAATTCCCCCCAGGAATGTGTATGCGGTCCCATTCCAGACTTGCAACCTGTTCGGGTGTATCCTGCCTCTCGCCTGAAATCAGCTAGGATGGACTCCAGCACCATTCTCGATCCCGGTGGGGACAGTCGTTCAGCAGTGTCCAAATGTTTGGAATGTATCAACTTCAATTCTCAAACACAAATGTTAGAGAATGTTCATTAAAAAAAGTTGGTAAAAAAGTTTGAACATATTCATTCGAATTAAATGATTAAAAAAAATTTTTTTAATTCAAGCATAATATTAAACTTTTGAAAAACAATTTCAAAAGTTTGATATTTGCAAATATTTAATTTGCAAAACGTTTGCAAATTAAATATGCAAACTTTTTTTTATTATTATTATTGTCGGTTGATCTTTTCAACTTGGACATTTTTTTGTAACTCAGATGCTGAAACAAAACGAGCTCCCTGATCGTCATCATGTGATAAAATTCTCCCAGGATCAGATTTCCATATCAACCCGACAGTCGTTCAGTCTGTCAGTCAAGTTCAAGTTTGCAGGGGTAAAGAAAGTCTGGAACCCCCAACCCCTCATCCTCCACCCATTGACCCTCAGACTCCCACTTCAGTCCTTGCGTTGTGCCTGGTGCTGGTGTGACAGAGGGGCTCTGGCGTTGTCATGGCAGCAGGCTGGACGGCCAGGCTATGTGATGGTGACAGACCAAGAGAGAATCATGCTTCCCCCCCTTCAACAGCTGTGCATAGACTCATTCCCCTCTCACAGCGGCCCCCTACTCAGGTCTTTCAGACATCACCCAGACCCTGGGAACAACCAACAATTTCACATTCATCATTCTCACACACATTCTTAAATAACATGGTGCCACACCTCCGACCGGATCTACACATTCACACGTTTACCATCCTCATCTTTTCAAGATTTCAAGTTCAAGACTGACTTTAAAACAAACTCAAATAGAAAATTTGACACTAAAATGTTCACATTTGGATTTTAAACAATACATGACGTGATTCCGTTGAGATCTCATTCATGTTTAAGCATCAAAGGCAGATGATTTGCATAAACTGCTTTCGGTGTGAGGGACTCAGGGTGGTACGGAGAAAAGATATGAGAGAACACAGAAAGAAGAAAAAGTTCAGTCCTGCTTTGTGAGTTAGTGAGAAGAAAGAAGTGTCTTTAAAAAAGAGAGACGGTGAAAATTGGCAGAGAAAGGATCTTAGCATGTCTCCCAACGGGATTAAGTTGTCCAAGAAGTTCTTTCTGTAATTTGGTGAATCTGGCAGCAGAATGGCTGCAGGGTTCGAACCCGCTCTGATTTAAAATCACTCAACCTGCAACTTAACCTCTTTTAACAAGACTCCCAGTTATTCAGTATAACATAACCAGTTAAACTGGGAGTAAACTAGTTAAATAAGAACTTTAGATTAGGAAACCCTGGTAGTTTATTAAGCTCACTTGTCCATTGGGTTGAATTCTATTGGTTGTTTTTGGCCTTGGATTTTTACATCTTAACTAATTTTGAACATTTTTTGTATGTTTTTTTTTCCAGAAAAAAAATCAAATCTACCGGATGTCCAACTGTGTCTACTTCAGGAGACCCCATGATCTTCTCACCGAGCTGGATTTATAATCTGAACCTTACGAAGGAGTGTGTCTATAAATACAAACAACCTGCAGCCAAAGACCGACACAGGGTCAAGTTCAAGTTGAGCGTTGATTTGAAAAGTTCATTTGAAACTAGTAACAACAAAAATAAAACCTTAAAGATACTATACAAGACATAATAGTCAAAATTTACAACTGGTCTGGAATTTTTTTAAATGAATGCAGCAAAAAAAAATTCTATGTGACAAAAATAACTTGACATTTAATCATTGATATTTTTTTGTGGTGGACATTTTTCAAATAAAAAAATATCTAAAACCAAACATGTTTTATGTGTCTTAATTACAAAAAATCAAGTGTATTTTTAATCGATGTATTTAGATATTAATTACCCTGAGACAGATTGGTGGCTTGACCAGGGTGTACCCTTCCTCTCATCTGCTAACGAGACAGACTGGCAGATTTTGTTTGTTTTTTTGCTAAAACAACATTGGAAAACTGCACGGCAACCAAGTACACAGTATGTAGTCATTTTAAATAGAAAAAAAAAAGACTTTCTATAGTTCGTTCGTCTTCTGAACTGCTTATCCATACGTGATCATGGGGGTTCTGGAGACTATCAAGGCTGATTTAAGGCTTGAGGCAGGGCACACCCCGAAAAGGTAGCCAGGCAGTAACAGGGCCACAACACACATTCCTAGGGGCAATTTTGTCCTGGTACCAATCAACCTAGCATCCATGTTTTTGGAGGGTGGGAGAAAACTGGGCTACCTGGAGGAAACCCATATATACTCAGGGTGAACATGCAAACTCCACACAGAAAGAACCGTGTTTCAAGTTTTGCCGTCTTTCTTTAGTGTAAGAATAAAAGTTTGATAAAATGTTGGAGTTTTTAATAAATTCTCAAACTTTTCTCAAAAAGAAAAGTTGTTGTGGTGTTTCTTTTCCTTTTTCTTTTTCCTTCTATGCTTTGTTTTCTGCTCAGATTATTAGATAAAGTAAGACCAGTCATTAACTGTACTTCGGAATCACCAATAGAAATATGGCAATCAGAGGAGGTTTGACTAATGTCATCGATTAGCTGGCAGGTTTTGGATGATTTCAGCAGTGGATTATTTTCTTTGCTCCACTGCTGAACCATTTTGTACCTCCAACCTGTAACAGGTTCCACTGATGATTAGAACGGGATCTGCATGTTTAACAATCAGATTACTCTGATGGGAAACAAATCAGTCATAGATGTATGAAGTAAATAACCAACAGAGATTAGCTTTAATCTTAACTTCAGTTCAGAATTTATTGACATTAACTGGACACTGATTTTTTTTTTTTAACCAAATAAAAAGGCTCTCACTCAGAGATCAGGTGAGGAGTTCTGCCATCCGGGAGGAGCTCAGTGTCGAGCCGCTCCTTCTCCAGGTCGAGAGGAGCCAGATGGGGTGGGTCAGGCCCCCCGAGTGCCTCGCTGGTGAGGTGTTTTGGGCACGTCCAACCGGGAGGAGACGAGAGGCAGACCCTGGATCTGCTGGAGAGACTATGTCTCACAGCTGGCCGGGGAACGACTCAGGATCCTTCCAGGTGAGCTGAAGGATGCAGCCGAGGCAAAAAAAGCCTGGGCTTCCCGTCTGAGGCTGTTGCCCCCGAGACCCGGCCCCGGATGAGGCGAAGATGACGGAACGGAAATAAAAAGAAGAATTACTCTCATGTTTGTGTCAGATTTTTGTCAGGACCTTGGGCAGAAACAGTGAATAACAACTCTTGGTTTTGGTAAATAAACCGCAGAGATTTCTTTATATTTAAATAATAAAACTTGAATAAACCTCGTGTTTCAAACATTCACAAAAACACTGAACTCCTGATGGCATCTCATCCACAGACAGACTGAATCTCATCCACATGCAGATATTTTTAGACATTTTATCAAGAGACGTAATTGGAAGTTAAATGCCTGTCAAATGAAAAACCGGACTAAGTGTGTGTGTGTGTGTGTGTGTGTGTGTGTGTGTGTGTGTGTGTGTGTGTGTGTGTGTGTGTGTGTGTGTGTGTGTGTGTGTGTGTGTGTGTGTGTGTGTGTGTGTGTGTGTGTGTGTGTGTCACTTCTGCAGGTCTGGAGAAATTAATTTGATTATTATGGTTATGGTGTGGTGGACACAGAGTCTTGACCTTTCACTCTCTGGGGACACAGCTTGACCCGACACAAGCCGACAGACACGTGCATGTTTTTTTAAAACTTTCTGACAGCTCAGAGAGTCCGAAAAGAAATCAAAAGAGAGGAAAAAAAAGAAAAAATGAAAGTAAAATATATAAAAACATTAAAAAAAAAATGTAATTCATCTAAAAGAAAAAAAAAAGTTTCACTAGTAATATTTTTCTCTGAGTCAGGACGGACAGAAAGCTTGGTGTGTCATTTTTCAGAAACCAGCAGAATGTTTAGTGTGAGCTCACTCTACAGACTGGTTTGTGTGTGTCTGTTGGGGTGGAGGTGTGTGTGTTGGGGTGGTTGGGGGGGAGGAGGGGTTGCACGATCATTTATATCTTCCAACTCAGTGAGCTTTAGGTCTTGTTCTCTTCATTTGCATGAGAATAAAATCCAGTCCTGTGAACTTCCCCAACCTATTGACCCGGCTCCCCAAACATGAATGGCATCGCTTGAGGCCCCCCCGGTTCTCCAACAGGCTTTAACCATGCCTTAAGTCCCCAATCATGGTAATTTAATATATCTTAAGCCTCAGGCTGTTATACTGGAGTTTGTTTTTAGGCATTCAGTGTTTCTCACCTCATCAACTCGCCTCGGGCCTGCTTTCATGGGATGCGGTGGATTTTTGCAGAAACTCAATCAGAACGGATTTTTGTGTAATTTTAGTTTGAGGAAAATCTTTCACTTTAGAAAAATATTACCAAAACATGTCGAAGGAATTCTAAATCAATAATAAAAAAGATGTTATTAAAAGTGAATGGACTCATTCCCAGGGGCGTTGGCCTAGTGGTAGATGTACCGTCTTTCGACCGAGAGAACCTGGTTTGATTCCCGCTAGGCCCAAGCCGTCCCTGGGACCACAGAAAAGACACAAGAGGACAGAAAGGACAGAAAATAAAAACCCTGAGAAGACAAAAAAAAAGTGAATGGATTCTACAGTGTTTGCTCTCAAAGTGATTCACAGTGTAGCTCACACTGCTACCCCATCATGGCAGCTACCTGAGGGGCAAGCTGGCATATGAGGTGCAAACCACCATCAGCAATTGGGGGTTCAGCATCTTGCTCAAGGACACCTTAGCATGAACTCCTGGCTCCTGATCGAACTGGCAACCCTCCGGTTTTAGAGTGATCAGCCTACTCACTGAGCCCTTCTTCTCTTTTATTGTTTTTATTGAGTTTAAATTTGATAAAAAGCCTTTTTCAAAAATATTGTTGAAATTCTCTCTCTTTTTACAGCGTAGTAATAAAATATGAGTTCATTACGTCTCCGCTCGCTGAATGTGGATGAAATATTGATCACCCTGCATGTTTGTCTGGACGTCCCTGCTTCTGTTGTGAATGCAAAATCTTTTGAATTGCTGAACTCATTTTAATTAAAGTGTTTACAGCTACTCAATACCAACTATACATGAACTGATTATGTATTTTGATAAAATACTGTGTTAAAAATACATGGAAAAGCCTTGACAAAAATGATCGTGATCCTAGAATAGATTGAAAGTAATGTGATCAAAGGAACATGTTGATTAAAGGTGAGTCCCTGATTAGCATCCAATGTGTATACAATCTTGTTATTGGTCAGTGGGCTTATGGATATGGCTCTTAGTAGTCACTGTATTCTTTGGAGATACAGTATGTGTACTATGTGTAACCTGAACCAGATGAAGCAAAGAAAGACTTGTTTTATGAAATCAGAAAGAAAATCACAGATCAGTATGTTAAAGTTGGAGCAGCTCGATGTTCCTGGAATAGAAAAAAAAATCTACACTTTACACTGAAAATAAAATGAACTATTTACAATTGATTCATTTTATTCAGAAGTTTATAATCCATGGGACTGTAGCCAACCACCCTGGACGTGGCCGCAGGATAATTGATATCAAAGCTTTACAGAATGATCCAAATGGTAACTAAAGAGCCCAGAAAGACTTGAGAAGAAAATCCAATGTGAACTTTGTGCTCTCCAAACTTCAGTTAAAAATTGTATCATCGGTCATCGGCCTGCTGCCAGATGGGATAGAGGTCCCTGAATAGAGACACCTGAGGGTGATTAGTCGGATGACACTCACCTGTGGATCCTGATGCCTAATTAAAGGCAGTCTCCCCTGACTCTCATGTTGGGTCATTGTCATTGTCATTGCTATATCATTTGAACTTTTTAATCCTGGGTTAATCCTTTGCCATACAGACTTACCTGACTTCCGTTAAATAAATTCTTTGTCCTGCAATTGGGTCTTCCTCCTCCACACATCACAACAGACCAAGAAGGATACCCTGGTTGAACGACCCAGCCCCGGATAAGCGGAAGATGACAAAACGGAACAGTTAAAGCATGGTTGAAAATCAATGTCTGACTTTGTCTGACTGAGAGGTTTTCTGTTTTTGACCCAAAGACACCAACAATTGTGTCCATGTCTGTAAGTTTTTTTAACAGATTAGATTTTTGTGTGACCACTAGTCAAATACAAATATTCCTTTTAAAGTATGAAAGGTTTCTGGAAACTAAAACTCTCCAAATGCTCCAAAAAAATAGAGCGGTTTTATGCAAAATCCTTTTTTTTTGGATCAGATAAAAGCAACTTTAAATGTGGTGTGTTTACATTGTTTTACTTTATATGAAACTTGACCTCCTATTTTAGACCATCAAATCGTATTTTCTACTTGTTACTATTCAGGACAAGTGTCCTTTTTAGGGTTCACTCTCTGCAGGGTCAACAAGGTCACACTGCTGCAACAAGTGGTTTTTAATCTTTAAATAAAGTTGTTTCAATCTTCTATTGTTTAATCTATTTATTGAAAAATCAACTGCAGAAAAGAGATTTCGGAGTTTTATTAAATAAAAACTTTAGGATCATCTTTTACTAATAAAGAAAACACTGCTGACATTTTCCAAATAAACCATAAAAATTTTCTTTCATGATTTAACCAGCTTTATCGTTTTTGATTCTAACATCGTTAAAGAATAGACAAACGTATTTTGATAGTTTTATTGTTCATAAAGTAACATATTGTTGCTATGGCGCCACCAGGTGGACAAAAGACAGGATTCCACATACTGTAATTCATCCTTCATAAGCCTATAATATTTTTTATAAAACTGGATGTTCTTGATTAAGATTTTTTTTTTTTATTTTGATCATATTTGCTAATTATTTATTTTTTTCAAAAACAGTTCTTTTTGAACTAAACATTTTTAAATAAAAAAATTCTGCTGAAGAAAGTTTTGAAACTTTCACTTGTTTTTTTTTATTAGATATTTTTGTAATAAATACAAACATAAAAAGACTAAAAAATTTATGTTTTTTCAACATCAACTTTCTTTTTATTATTTTTAAAATAAAATATGGTCATGTTTTTATTTTGATGTCCATCTAAGATTAAAATGAAATATTCTAAGACAGACATCGTCCCTCAGAGTGAAACACGTTCACTGGATCTGAGGAGTATTGTTCTTGTCCCAAACGATGACTGATGAGGGTTTGGATATTTTCCAGATTGCTCACATGGGACCGCTCCTCAAACAAGGACCTCATCAAATTTTTGGACACAGAAGCTCTTCAGTTTTGCAAATTAATAAAAAGCATTGAGAGATGTTTTGAATGAGACGACAAAGTCCCTGTTTGTTGCTCATGTCCTCAAATCAAAGCTTGTAATTAACAGCTTTGGATCAGATAGTGGAAATAAAAGGAGTTGTAATTATCTGTAGAAACTTTGAGGGATCACAGCCAGTCATTCCACGGTTATCTACAGACTGGTTTAACAACAAGACTCAGTTTACAAAATAAGTAAACTTAGACCCCAAAAATCTACAGACATACTCCTGCATATTCTTTTATTTGCATAAATTCTGCAACAAATGTTGGATAAAACACAAAATTTCTGGTAAAACAATTTTTATTTGAATTTTTCAGAAGCTTAACAGATGTTATCGGAGTGAAAATGTGTCAGTAAAATTTTTATAAAACTGCCCACAGTTATGCAGCACGGGGGTGCAGTGGGTAGCACAGTGGCCTCCCAGCAAGAATGTTGTGGGTATGAGTCCCGGGTGAGAACGAGGCTTTGAACACTGGCCTTTCTGTGTGGAGTTTACATGTTCTACCTGTGTATGCATGGGTTTTCTTTGGGTACTCTGGTTTCCTCCCACTCTCCAAAAACATGCATGCTAGGCTGATACGGTGCTACATAATTGCCCCTAGGCATGTGTGTATGGTTGTATGCGACAGACTGACGACCTGTTCAGGGTGTACCCCGCCCCTAGCCTCGAATCAGCCGAGCACACACACACAAACCTGAAATGGATGTACGGTTAAGAAAGTTACTCACAGTTACTCAGTATGAACTTTAGATTGACTGATTAGATTTTCAGGGTCATGTCGCACAAGTCAAGGTCACAATATTTTCTGAACATGATTGTTTTTGTTTGTTTTTTATCAAACCGCCCACGGTTACTTGGTACCAATTATAGATGAACCAGTGCTGTGGGTTTTTTAAAAAAAATAATCAGTTCACTTTTACGTGGGACAAACAAACAGACCGAGAGGATGTTTCTCCTTTAAATTGTGTAAAAATACAATTTATTCAATGAAACAAATGGTTGTTTTTGTTTTGCATCAAATTTTTATTTTGTTTTATGACATGACGCAAAAAAAAAGAAAAGAAAAGCTTTTTTACTAGATTTTTAAAGCAAATACACACAAACACATTAACAGCTTTTTTTTTTTTTTTTTTTAAACTGTATGAGTGTGTGTGATGCTGTGAAGCCAAAGGTTTGCATTTTATCGGTAGGGTCCACATGCACAAGGCCGCAGTGTGTCTCTGCAGGCCAGTGTGCGCACGTCAGGTTTTGTGAGACTCTGACGAGATGTGACAGCCCAGCTTTCACTCAGACATCCCAGAATTTAGTCCATTTTTCTGCCTTTTCCATTTACAATGCTTCAGTGGAGATTTCTTTATTTCAGAAGGAACAATGGCCTCTTTATTTCTCATTCCCTACATCTCCCTGATTCACACACACACTCACAGACACACTCACACACAAAGCCGTGCTTGGCAGACGCACGCACACTTGCTTGCTGTTATGCTCATTTTGATGGTAATTAATGACATCACCACTGCATGCAGAAGCATGGTGGTGTGTGTGTGTATGCATGTGTGTTTTGGGCTGTGTGAAGGGGGTTGCGTTTGTTTGTTGAGCAAAGCGTGGGAACAGGGAGCTCTCCAGGGTGGCGAGTCAGGGCCTCTAACAATACATATGCTGTTGCTTTTCACCCAAACAGCCTCTCTTCCCGCTCAGACCTTCTTTCCCTCCTTTTTTACACCCAGTTCTCTCCATCTACTGAGATATGACGGCCCCCTCTCTGTGCTCGTTTCAGACTTACAGTTTCAGACAATTCTTGCACAATAACATTCTAAGATGATAGTACAAATAGGAGATTTATGATTTATGAAAAAATGACTATTTTTTATTGCATCAGAGTAATTCATGCAGCATCGTCCTATGAAATGATAGGACTAAATATTTGCAGAGATGTGAAGCAGTGCTCTCACTTTTGTGACAGACTGCATGGTGCATGTCTTGAGAAAACTCATCTTAGTGATGCAGGCAACAGCTCATGTAATTGAGGGACAAATAATTCAGTAAAAACTTTTATACTTGTGTGTCCTAGAAGGAGTTTATTATCTAATATTCGTATTATGTTAGGTTTTTTTTTTTCATCATGTGCAGCATATATTGGTTCCTTATGTATTTTAAAAGCTGCTGTATGCATCTTTTTTTGGCTGAGTCAATTAATTTCAATAATTAAATTGGTCAAACCAGGCGCTCCAGTTTCCTCCAACCTCCAAAAACATGCGAGTTAGTTTGAGGACCCTCTTGAAAACGAGATGTCTCATCTAAAGAGGCTTCTCCTCTTAATAAAATAAATAAATATAAAAATCAATTAATTAATGATTTATTTGGCAAAAAATATTTCACACAAATAATGATATAAAGTATCATTTTAAAGACAGTGTCACTGAGGAAAAGACAGACCAGACTGAGATGGTTTGGACATGTGCAGAGGAGAGAGAGAGAGTACATCAGAAGAAGGATGCTGGGTTTGGAACCACCAGGAAAGAGGACTAGAGGAAGACCAAAGAGGAGGTTCATGGATACAGTGAAGGAAGACATGAAGATAGTTGGTGTGACTGAAGAGGATGCAGGAGATAGGGTTAGATGGAAGAAACTGACTTGCTGTGGTGACCCATGAAGGGAAATGCTGAAAGAAGAAAATACACCTTTAAATCTGATTTGGACTCATACAGTATGAACGTATTTCTTCAGGAGGTGTTTATTTATTTATTCATAATAAATTGTTAGAAAAATTATTCCCAATGTTGTCATTTACGTCTCAGAAAAACTGTTATTGTACAAAAATACAAAAACTCAAATACATCTGTGACGTAAGTTCAGTTTCACGTTGTTTAAAAAAAATACAAAAAAATAATGGATAGAAAAACGAAAAGAAAAAAAATTGAATAGTTTTTTTCACTTAACTTTAAAGAAAATTTCTTTTTTGAAAAAAAAAAAACAACAAAAAAAAACCTGAAGTTGCATTTGACAAACTTAATTATTCAAAGTCACAATTTAAACACTTGCTCAATTAGGTAAAAAAAATAACTTTGAAGCAGGCTTTTTTCTAAAATTCTCTTTTCTTCTATTGTACAGGTTTATGTCCTTTCATTCCATTCATCTTCTGAGCTGCTCATCCATAACAGATGTACGGGGCTGCTAGAGCCTATCCCGGCTGATTCAAGTCGAGAGGCAGGATACACCGTAAAGAGGTCACCAGTTTGTTGCACACACACACACAAATATCCAGACACACATTCATTCATAGTGGCCAATCAACCTACCATCATGTTATTGGAGGAAACTATAGAAAACCCACACATACAAGGTGAGAACATGCAAACTCCACAAAGAAAGACCAGTGATTCCAGCCTCGGCTCACTCTGGGACTTGAACCCTGACCTTCTTGCTGTGAGGCCACCGTGCGAACCACTTCACGATCATGTGAATTTAATTTAATAGAGAAATGATCAGATTTTTGGTCGTGGGGTCATGGTTTTGTGACTCTGCACTAAAATACTTCTTTTTTTTGTTTTCCCAACATGAGAAAATAAACCAATAGAAAAATTTGCGCAAAATATAATATTTTTAATCATTTATTTTGTTCAAGTTATTAAACAAACTGAAGCAAGTTCTTCTTCTTCTTCTTTCGGCATTTCCCAATGCAAGTTAAATGCTTAATTTGAACTAGAACGATACCACATAATTAAAAGCAAACGATGAGGTATCAGTTTATGAAACTAGATTTTTGGGCTGATATCAGATGATCAAATTAGTTGACGAAGTAAAAAAAAAAAAAAAATATTAACATTAAAAAATATTCATATTTTCGAGAGAACATCTTTTAAATGATAATTTTTTGCATCGTCAGAATTTTTTACGTCTGTTTTTCGACCTACATTAATGTAAAAAAATAAGCATGTAAATCATGTCTGACTCCAATTCATAAAAAAATACATAGAAAATAATTTATTTGCCTGATTTAAGATTAGAAATAAGTTTTAAATTTTTTTCTATTTTAGTTTTAAGTAAAATGGGGTTTCCTTGAATGTTGTTTTAATCCCGGGTCGTTATGTTCGTTGAGTGTTTCGAATGAGCTTCAGACCAATCCAACCTTTTTTTTTTTTTGCTATCTGTCAGATATTCTGAAGATTTTTCTCATTTTTAATTTCTCCTGCAGGATACTTTAAATGACAGCAGCCACTAAATAACTCAACCATTCAGTTTGGATTCCTCAGAAGTTTTAACTGCTCTCATTTCTACTTCTTTCAGTCCAAGCAGGGAACCAGTGGCCTTTGTGCACAAATCAAAGCTTCGTCACCGCTGTGAATGCTGATTTCTCTGGTTCCCCTCCTCGCTGGTTCTAAATAAGAATTCCTGCCCCCGAGACTTTCCTATTTGACCCCGACAAATGGACTTTTTGTGAAGTGGATAAAAAAGTCATGATTGGTCTTTGGTGGACATCTGAAATAAAATCACAGTGACAGATAGAACGAAGAAGCAGGATCATCTCGTGATGTGACATCAGCCTTCTGGTGGTTTGATGATTCATAAAGTCAGTCACAGTGTTTATATTTTTATGCCTCCGCTCACTGAAAGTGGAGGAGGCTTTAAACCATTAGGCTGTCCTCAAAAGTCTTAAAACGTCACATTGGTTCTGACTTAGTGTGCAACCAGGACTCTCAAAACAAGCATGTTAAGATGTTCAAATCTGTCTTGATTGCAGGATCCAGAAGCAGTAAGTGGAGGGAATCAAACAGAGATGTGATGCTCTGAACGACTTGATGCCTAAGCAGAGTAAACGCACCTCCTCTTGTGAATCATCCGACCCTGGGGAGAGTGTTTGTGAAACCACTTGCTGCTATTGTCCTCCTGGGGCTGGCCTTCTCTGAAAAGCTGCAGAAAGCCTGTAATCAGATTAAAGGTTGCTGGGAAGGGGAGGAGGGACTTTTAAAGACTACCAAAGGGGTCCTGGAAGTTCTCTAATCAGTACCTGCTATTGAAGTGCAGGAGAGGGGGTTAAATAACGCAGCAGGAGGCAGGGCGGGACCCAAGCCGGGGGAACAAATTGGCTTGCTGTTCATGGAGGATGGTGGGACAATGAGGGAGGAGAGTACAATCAGTCAGCGTGGGGCTGAAGAGAAAAAAGAGGAGAGCATGAAGGTAGCGGGCTTGTTCCCGATCGCTCTGGCAATTATATCACCTTTTTGAGCTGATTGACACAAGCGGGGGGATCAACCTGCACCCTAAAATGTAACTTAAAGGACTTTTAAAAACACTTAAAGCATAGAATCAATTTGTAATTAATTCATTTAGATCAACTTTTAAAAGACAGAGTTTTGTGATCGTTCATATTTGCATTTCAGTAAAAAATAACAAGAAAATTTAAACTTATTAAAGCCTGAGAAGGCGTGGTGGTGCCCAAACAGGGACGGTTTTGAGCAACCATTTTTGTAGTTCTGAAAACAGAAATAAGCATTTTTTTAACAGATTTGTGGCACATTGCACTGTTTGAATTACCGTCAAGGGCCTACAATGCTTGACGCTAAAATTAAAGTCATTAAAGCTACTTGTAGAGCTCTCCATAAAGCCGGACGTCATCCATCCAGTCCATTTAGAGTTCATTAATGTCACAGTGATTGGTCAGGAGATGATCCTATTGAGTGACCTCTTGAGGTCTCATTATCATCAAAATAAAGAAAGAAGAAGGTCAGAGGCCTCAGAGCTACAAGCGTGCTCACAATGACCTCAGAGAGCTGGTTGTACATCCAAAAACATCCACAATCTGGAGGTCGAAATAAAGCTTTTAAATACAAAGTGGATTAAAAAAAATCTTCATCTACATTTTTTAATTTCCAACTTGTATTTAAACTGTTTTGTTCCGTCTTCTTCCGCTAATCCGGGGTCAGGTCGCAGGGGCAACAAGTCTCAGACGGGAAGCCCAGGCTTCTCTCTCCCCAGCTGCATCCTTCACCTCACCCGAATGAATCCCGAGTCGTTCCCTGGCCAGCTGTGAGAAACAGTCTTTCCAGCAGGTCTGGGGTCTGTCTCTTGGTCTCCTTCTGGTGGGACGTGCACGAAACCGCTCACCAGTGAGACGCTCGGGAGGCATCCTGACCACATGCCCGAACCACCCCATCTGGCTTCTGTCGACCTGGAAGGGGAGCGGCTCTATTCTGAGCTTCTTCTGCATGGCTGAACTCCTCACTCGATCCCCTCACCTGCCACCAGGGAGAGCCCTGGCCCTTCCCTCATCACCCTGATTGGGACACCTGAGGGCGATTATTCTGATGCCACACACCTGTGGACCCTGCTCAATCACCCTAGACTTCCACGTCAGGTCATCATGGCTGCCTGACCAAGTTTATCTTTGAACTCTGTTATAATTTTGGATTGAAAGACATTCCTTTGGATTAATCCAATGCTTTTGTCTTACAGACTTGCCTGATGTGTGTTAATAAATCCTGTTTTTGTCCAGCATTTGGGTCCTTCTCCTTCCACAACGCAACACTATCATGCGGGGGTTAATATTTTAAAGTAATTAAATTGCTTAACAAATTTTACTTTTAGCATTAATGCATTAAAAGAACAGGAAAGTTGAGTTAAATCATTTTATTGGACTTTTTTAGGTAACATTCAACACTGAAGAAAACTGTCTCATCGTTACAAAATCAGATAGTCGCACAAATTATGAGTAAAAGTCTAAAGTAAAATATAAAAATAATAATAGTGACATTCAAAATTGAATATAATATAAACACTTCTGATTTCTGAATATCATTTTTTTTATTTCTCCATGTTTATGTTGACTGTACAATCCTCTACAGAATCTTTAAGACAATCTTTAACAAACAAATAATTTTAAAATTAAAAGTACAATACATTTCAGAAGAAAATGGTTTTCGATCATCTTATTTAGCTTAGACTTCATCAATACATCTCAGAATAACTTTCTGCTGGACAAAAATATACAAAAGTGCACAACTTAAATCATTTATGATTCAGAAATCGGTTTAAATTATTCTTTAAGTTAGTATCCCTTCTATTAGACAAAATTAGGATCGAGCATGAGTTTCTGAGAATCTTTGTTCCTTTTTAAGGTATCTTCATAATTTAATGTTGCTTTTCAGCACAAACTTCCATTTGGATTTCCACAGCTTGGTTTTATAATTGTTCCACATTGAAGCTGGACTCTGAGCTGTAAGAAGAAAAAAAAAAAAAGTCATTGTTTATGAACTTTTGTCGGCAGGAGGGTTTTAATGTGCTTACATGTCTCTATGCTTCTGGTTCATGTGGTTGTTGTACTCCAGCACAGGAGGAATGGTCTCCTCCTCCTCTTCTGGAAGCTGCAAAAGAAAATTATTTTTCAGAATAAAAACCTCACGGTACAAATGTTCTGTGTTGTGGTGGAAAAACAGTATCTCACCTCCCAGTAAGCCTCATCATCAAAACAGTTTTCATCACCGGGATCGCCCCAGATGGGAAACTTCAGGATGAAACCTTCAAGAAAGGAAAGCGAACCATTGAAGAGTTTGTTTTTTATTGGTTATTTCAACGTCTTTCTTTCTTTCATAGATTTTTATGCATTGTTGTTGTGATGGATAACGGAATGTGCCCTCACTAGTAAGAGCAATGTGTTAAAAATAAAGCCATATATTTTTATAATCTGCATTCATGACATTAAAAAATCTACCAATCACTTTTTTTGGAGGTTTACTATTTTGGGATAGACAGGTCAGAAGATGGAACGACCACCTTCCCACACCTGAAACAAACCTTAAGTGTTTTTCTGTTTCATTCATGTCTTTTTGAGTAAATTTACAAACGTCCCCAATCTGATACTATTCGAAGGCCAGATTGTTCATGGCCATGGATTTCATTCTCTGCCATGCTTACACTCTTACAGAAACAGAAATGATTTTTTTGGCAGCAGTGCTCATACTTTGTATTTAATTTAGGATTGTACGTGGGGCTCAAATGTCAGGTGAGGCTTTAAACACTGGTCTTTCTGTGTGGAGTTTGCATATTCTCCTTATGTATGTGTAGGTTTTCTCCTGTTACATTGGTTTCCTCCCTCAAAATAACATTTATATGAGGTTAATTGGCTGCTACAAAATTACCCGTAGTGTTTGAGTGTGTGTTTGTTGTCTGTGTGTGGGCGCACAACAGACTGGCAACCTATTCGGGGTGTACCCCGCCTCTCGCCTGTAATCAGTCAGGATATGCTTCTGACTGGGCTGTGGGGCTCAGAAGATGAATGACTGACAACAGGGTGTCAAAAAAACTTCCCTACAGTAAAATAATAAAAATTTATGCGCTAGCTTTGCTGAATTGATTATGTAAACTTACCAACTATGGCTCCTCCGATCAGTCCAAATGCAATAGACACACATGTCCCAGCAGCCTGGAAGCCTCCTTGTGTGCCCACTGACCTGTCTTTGTATTTGTCTACCAGGTTAAATGTGGCAGTGAGCCTGGGTAGAAAAAAAAGGAAAAACAAAATTTTTAAACATGAAAATGAGGATGTTTTTCTGACATTTTCTTTAATTGAAGTGGTTCCTCACCCCTCAGCGCTGTAGACGTCTGTATTAGCAGCAGCAGCAACAATGGCACCAATAAAACCTCCCAACATGCCCGGCACTGCATGCAGGTTGTGTATACCACATGTGTCTTGAAGTTTTAAAGATCGCTCCAAAGCAGGCTAAAAAAAAATTATTTTGAGATTTTTTTTCCTGTTATTTTATTCATATTTTATTTATTAGTAACATAATATTTCATTTCATGTGGACCTTTTACACAATGAGCATCACAAGTTGGCTAAACCTGTGTATCCTACCCTGTGTGGACTCCAACTTTTTGTTTGTTTTCTATCTTTTGTCATCTTCAGGTAGTCCCATAAGTGGCCTGGGCCCAGTGGGAATTGAACCAGGTTCTCCTGGTCAAATGGGGGAAATTCCACCACTAGGCCACCGCTCCTGGGACCAGCTGCAACTTTTTTTTATTAATTTAATCTAAATTAATAAATTAGCATGAAACAGAGAACGGTTCCATTCTTGTGGTAAATTCTAACAAAATTGTTAAAAATCAGTGATGCCAAACTGTAAAAACGGCAAACTTTATACCGTGATTATTTAAAAAACGGATCATACAAATGTGGATGTGCTTAAATCACTGCTATTCATTTTAATGTTTAAACAAAAAAAAAAGAAACTCAGAAAAATTTTTCAGAAAGTAATCGTTTAGCTGATGCTTTTAAGCCGTATTTTTTTTATGGTTTTTGTCATGGAATCATTCACCAATATTTGGAGCCCATTGCACAGTGACTTACTGTACATTAGAGCAAATAAAAGCTGCTTATGTTTATTTGAAGTTTTATGTGTTTGAATCACTGATCAGGAGATCTTCTGGAAAGTAACCGAACCAAAGAGGTACTCAGAACAAAATATTTGAGAACCACAAGCCTGAACTTCATTAGCTTCCTTGTGTGCAGTTGTTTTTGGCTCTCTGTTATGTTGAAAGTGAACGTATCACACATTACTATTTGTACAGCTGTGGTGGTTTTCTTTGGCACGGCGGTGGATGTGTGAGCGTGACACTGTTTCCTCATCTCTTTTAAATTAATTTATAAAGACAAAGAACACAAACTTGAGAAAAAGAGCTTGCTTACCGTCACAAACACATAACCGAACGTGGAGATTATTCCCATGCAGAAACCCACAATCAGAGCTCCGTACGGCTGGATCATGAACTCTGCTGCTGTGCCCATTGCCACACCGCCTGCCAGAGTAGCATTTTGGATGTGCACCTGTTGAGTAAAGCAACACGTTAGCATTGAAAAGTGCGTGCCTTGTGTAATTATTCTGGAATCAATGTTTTATTTTGCTTTTGGAGCTTTACCATGTCCAGTTTTCCTCTCTTGTGGAACATGCTTGACATGGCCATGGCAGTGAGGACAGAGGAAGCAAGAGCAATGTAGGTGTTGATGGCTGCCCTGTGTTGACCATCACCATGGTTTGTGATGGCAGAGTTGAAACTGGGCCAGAACATCCACAAGAACAAAGTCCCTATGAGATGAAAAACAATCCCAATCATGTGTTAGTGTAAATTCAAAATGGAAAGAATAGTTTCCAAGTTAAATTATTGTCACACACCAATCATTGCGAACACATCAGAGTGGTATGTGGACCCATTGAGGCGTTTACTGAGGTTAAGGCTCGGTCGGTATAGCACCCAAGAAATGGCCAAACCGTAGTACCCTCCGAAACAATGAATAACCATGGAACCGCCAGCGTCCCTGCACTGTGTTTGAAAAAAAAAAAAAATGAGATCAGATCTATTGAACACATAAAAAAGTGCAAACAAAATTCTTCTCTTCAGAGAATTCCCCTTTGGGTATGACTGTGTTGGAAAAACTCACATGAAGGAGATCAAGGATAATAAATTCCTCCACAGCAAACAGGGTGACACCAAATAAGGTGACAACCAAAAGCTGAACGGGGCTGACTTTCCCCAGGAGGGCACCGTAGGCGATCAGAGAACCGGCACAACAGAAGTCTGCGTTGATGATACTGTGTGAGAGAAAAAAGAACCGGTAATATTTCTTTTTATTTGATAATCATTGCTTCTGATCAGAAAAGAATGTGGTTTTTAATAATGATTCACACACAGCCGCTAAGGCACTCACTTCTCAACTCCAATGTAGATCTTTCCGGTTTCTGGGCTGAGGGAGTGGAACCAGCCTTGCATGAGAAGAGCCCATTGCAAACCGAAGGCAGCAATCAGGAAGTTGAAGCCCACGCCACCGAAGCTATAACGTTTCAGGAATGTCATAAGGTAACCAAACCCCACGAAGATCATGACATGGACATCCTGGAAACCTGTGGGATTGAGGAGAAAAAAATATGTAATCATAAATACATGTAGTTTTAAATGTTCTGTTTCTTAATGAGATTTTAGAACCAAGTCTAGGTGGATCAGAAATTTGGTATTGTTTTTTTTTCATTACAGCACTATTACATCCTGTTAAAGTTTTTTAAGCTTCTAAATTCTCACCTCGTCCTAAAAAATTACATTTTGAATAAGCACTTGCAGAATTCCTCAACTAACAAAATATTTATCTTTCAAAAGTAATTTTTTTTTTATTATAAAATGTAGATAATTGTCCTTTAAGCTGCTTTCGAGTGCACTCACAATTCCTAAAATAAATTTTGCAACTTCTTCTGCATTTGGAGCAAATTTATATTAAAAAATATTTTTTTTTCTGAGTTTCAATTAATTACAAAACATCAATAACTATTTTTTATGTTTGCATGATCATAAAAATTATATTTGTAATTAAAATGACTTTTAGAAGACAATAAATCCCCATTGATACTTACTTGGGTATCTGAAGTAGAAGTCATTTTCAATGTCGCTGGTGATGTTTTCCTTTCTTTTCGTTTCCACCCAGTGTGCGTCCACCTCTGCATTGTACCGGATAAAAACCCCAAACAGTATGACCATAGCAATCTGCCACACAAAGCAGACGATTGGCAGGCTGACACGCATGTAAGTGTTCCTCTGAGGGCCAAAACACTCTCCCATCTTGATGATTTTCTCCTGACGATCAGGTCACTCTTCAAGTTGGTTTGTGTTTGTGACTTTGAGCTCTGCGGCTGCATCTATATGTACATATTTTCAGAAGTGGGAGTGGTGGCAGTCTGCTTATTATGGAAGAGAGGTGTAGACAGATCATACCTGTTGGGAGTAAACCACACCTCTGCTTTAATAACTCATCATGTGATTTATGTGAAAAGAGCAGAGAAATCAAATCAATTTTTACTTGAAATGTGAAAACCAAAAAAACGTTTGTTTGCATGAAATCATTTTGAAACTGAAATTCTTGTTTTACATATAAATAAGAAAAAAGACAGACAGTTTGATGTGATACTAAACACATCCAACTGGTTCTACACGTGTGATCAAAAGATACAGCAGGGCTTTTCTACAAAATTAAAAATTTAACTCGTTATTGAGACAAATAACTGGCTGCAACTCTAATTTTTTTCTCAGTATATGTGGACGACAAGAAGACGTTCAAATGATTAACTGGATCTCAGAACCCAATCACAGCATACCATTCTTTTTTAATTACAGTTTACAAAATGTTGGCAGGGTGTTTATCCTGGGATTAACCAGGAAAACAGGAAACACAACCACGCACACACACGCGTAGAAGAGCTATACACAACGATCAGTTAACCTGAAACGGTGTGTCTCAGAGACAAAAATGGTCTCAATGGGCTTTCATGTGAACCCCATTGAGACGGAAATTCTGTGATTTTGTGCTATACAAATAAAATTGAATTAAATTGAATTGAAAAAAAAAAAGGTCCATTTTCACACCTCGAGTGACCTTGTCAGTGTGACACTGAGTTGCTGATGAGCTCCTTAAATCCCAGCAGAAAGTTAGTGAACACTCACTTTTCTTCATTTGAAATTTGAAAACAGTCTAATTCTTTAATAAATTATGCACTCTGACACACGTTTATTCATTACAATTTTATTTAATTAGGACAACTTAATTATCTCAACAAATTTAAAAAAAAATTCAAAGACAACTTTGAGATAAAGCATGCTGCACGTTGGCACAGTAGGTAGCATAGTGGCCTCACAGCAAGAAGGTCATGGGTTTGAGTCCCGGGTAGGGATGAGGTTTGGAACACTGGCTTTTCTGTGTGGAGTTTGCATGTTCTCCCTGTGTTTGTGTGGGTTTTCTCCAGGAACTCCGCTTTCCTCCAACCCACCAAAAATTATGCATGCTACAGTAAGTTGATTGGCCACTACATGATTGCCCCTAGAAATGAGTGTGTGTATGGCTTGTGTGTGTGTGTGACCCCGTGACAGACTGGTGACCTATTTGGGGTGTAATCAGCCAGGTTGGGCTCCCATAACCTCTTATGGATAGATGGTTAAGAAGGTGACAGACTTTAAGATAGATAATAGATTTTTTGAACTTGCTAAACCAACTTAGAACATTCCTGACCTTAGACCAGGGGTGTCCAAATCTGGTCCTCGAGGGCTGGTGTCCTGAAGGTTTTCCATATGATCTTGCATCTACATACCTGATCCAGTTAATTGAGTCATTGTGCCAAATGTTATTGGCTGTTGATTTCACTTTCTGTGCATCAGCTGTATGGAACCAGGAACGTGTGGAAAACCATCAGGACACCGGCCCTCGAGGACCGGCTTTGGATACCCCTGCCTTTGACCCTCATTCTCATAAAAAACACGGCTGTGGGAAACAGAAGAAACTGTCATGACTCAGCAAGGGTGATGTGGATGCATCAAGCACCAGACCTCTGTCTGGTAACGCCTAGGACAGCAGATTTATGAGAATTAGAGCAGGCTTAAAAATATATGTTTGATTTTAAGCAAAAACTGAAATCTAAACCTTTTCTGTGCAAAAAATCCAATTATTATTACCTTTAAAAATCAAATAAAATTCTTTCCTGTCAAAATCTGTCAACCCACAACGACTGGTAATACAAACAACCAGTCTATAAATGTAAAGGTTAATAATGCAACTTTAGTTTTATTTAGTTTGTATTATTTTACAGTCAGAACGAACACATTTTTATCAATAAAAAGACACATCAGCAGAAACAGACATTGCAACTGAATTTTTTGTTGATTAATTTTTTTGACTATCTTTGTTCCTGTTCTTTTTTTTTTTGATGATAATCTAAGTTAAATTCCAGTTTTAGGAATCATCATTTATCTTGTTCAGCTGTGTGACTCGTGGCGTACAGAACATTCCAGGTGTTATCGGTTTTCCTGGTTTAACATACAGGTACGATCCTACAGATCGTTACATAACAGCAAACGAAGCACGTTTTACTCTGACAATAGACGACAGTCAGACTTACAGTCATTTACACGGTGGATGAATTCATTATATGGGCTGTTTGGTTTACGTTAAAGGACGGAATTTGAAACTAAATAAGCAAATGGCTGTGTTACTGATTCTGAATGGTTTCATAAGTTCATTAAGAACTAAGTTAATTTGATTAAATTAAAAACATAACGCATTACATGCAGGACGAAGAACAATTAATTTTTTCTCAGTTATAATTAGTTGATTTAATTGGAAAAAATGCCTTTTTTTTCTAAACTAATAGATTTAGTGGATTCTTTTTTTCATTTTTTTTTTAAGTTTTTAACAAATAACCTAAAAATGTAGTTTTTTAAAAACTATTTTGACTGTGTGCTGTTTTGTTTTTTAAAAAGAGAATCTATTTAACCCATTGATTCACATGTTTTTTTTCTGCTTTCCAACACAATTTTAAAACTTTTAGAGTTAAAAACAATATTTAACACAATTGTCAAAAAAAGTGTTACTTTGCAAAAGACAGGAGAAAGTTTACGAGCTGAAAAAGTTCATTCACGAGTTTCTTTGTTCATGTCAGGTGATGAAAAAATGGAAAAACATGTCCTTCAAAGTCATGGATACACAAAGTTTTCTGTCAGTCCTATGATTGTTTTTTAAAAAAAGAGGAATGTGGCTCATTCACAAAAAGTTATTATGTTTCTAACACAAAAAAAATTTTTTAAAAAATGACCCTCTGGGGGAAAAAAAGAAATGTTTATGTCTGAAAGGTGGAAATGTTCGACAGTAAAACGTCAGCTTAAGATGTATGACGACAAAAATGAAAGAGTTTGACTCAAAAAGACCTCAAAAATCACAAACTGGTTCAGATCACTTATTAAAAAAGAAGAATTCTCATAAAAATAACCTATTTATTTTAAAAAGTGTGTCCGTATAAAATCCTCTGTGTCTAAAGGAATTTTGCCATTTTCAGTGAGAGTTAAATATCGTCAAACTGATGTTCGTCACCATTGCTGTTCATCTCTTTTATGGTGGTTGTGTCCAAAAATTTTGTTCACGAAGTAATCTCAAAGGCAGATGATGAGATCTGAATAAAATTTATTTTTGCGGAGGATGTGGAACTGTTGGCTTCATCAGGTCAAGATTTCCAACTCTTGGTGAATCAATCTGCAGCTCAATACGAAGCGTCCAGTATCTGAAACTTTTTTTACAATTCAAACCCATTGTCTTTGAATAATAATGCATTGCACTTCTACAGCGCTTTTCTGGACACTCAAAGATGCTTCAGATACACATTCACTCCATACCAGGTGATGGCAAGCTACTGTTGCAGCCACAGCTGCCCGGGGGCAAACTGACAGAAGCCATCAGCCCCTCTGACCATCACCAACCAATTATTCACACACCATCCAGACTAGACAATGTCTTGCCCAGGGACACAGTGACAATCTGATCTCAACGTCCATGTTACTGTGGCACCAGGGATTTCAGCGTTCTCCTAATCTGGGTACCGCCCAGACCCACCCTGCTTAGCTTCTGAGATCTGACGGGATCAGGCACTGACAGGATGGTACAGATTATTATTACAGGTATATGATCCTGTCCCAAGTGAAGGAGTTTAAATGTCTTGTTCACAAATAAGGAAAGTTCGGTAAATTAAGGGGCAGTTTGGTGTGGCATCTGCAATAATTAGGATGATGCATCAACCCACCATACTGATAAGAGATTAGCTATACAGTAAAACAATTACTTTACGTCTCTTCCTACTTTCCTGCTCTACTACGTAAATGTGCAAGTTCATGAAAACAAACTTGGGCGGGGTGGTTTCGTGCACCTGGATGGGATGCAGTGACGTGCAATCAGTAAATATGAGAGAAAAAACAGGTAAATATATCATCATATTTACTCAGTAATGTATGCTTTACAGATATTTCTCCATTAAATCATCCTTTTAGAGGTAAATCTTAAATAAGTTCGATTTGAGTAGAGTTTTATAGAATTTGATCATTAAAATAATCAGATTAAAAATATTAAAGTTACATAGGTAGTGAAAACAGATGTGGTCATGATTTCTTTAGAAAGATTAAGTCTTTTTTACTTCAGCAAAAATTGATTGATTTCTTGTGTCTGTGTTTTGTGGGTTAAGTACAGGGTATATGATTATTTGAGGGGTGTCGATTATGTATTGACATAAATTTCTCACGCTTTGTTTTGCTGTAATTCTTCCTCCTCTTTTGGCATTTCCCTTCAGGGGTCTCCACAGCAAGTCAGTTTCTTCCATCTAACTCTATCTCCTGCATCGTCTTCAGTCACACCAACTATCTTCATGTCTTCCTTCACTGTATCCATGAACCTCCTCTTTGGTCTTCCTCTAGGCCTCTTTCCTGGTGGTTCCAAATCCAGCATCCCGCTTCCGATGTACTCTCTCTCTCTCCTCTGCACATGTCCAAACCATCTCAGTCTGGCCTCTCTGACTTTATCTCCAAAACCAACATGTGCTGTTCCTCTGATATACTCATTTATTTATTGCTCAGTTATGCTGTAATTAAAATGTAATTTGTTCTATTTGTTCTAATTGAATGCTTGTGATTTTTTTTCTATTATTTCTATTTTTAGTGACTGAAATTTTGATTTATTCTGTTTTTATTATGTTATCTCAAGTTTGATTTTTCAGATGATATTTCAAGAGTAATACTGTTCATAAGGCGGCACAGTGGCCTCACAGCAAGTAGGTCATGGGGATGAGGCTTGGAACACTGTCCTTTCTGTGTGGAGTTTGCATGTTTTCCCTGTGTCTGCGTGGGTTTCCTCCGCGTACTCCGGTTTCCTCCCACGCTCCAAAAACATGTTGATTGGCCGGTGCAAAATTGCCCCTGGGAATGGATGTGTGTGTGGATGGTTGTATGTGTTTGGCCCTGCAACAGGCTGGTGACCTGTTCGGGTTGTACCCTGCCCCTCATCTTGAATCAGCCAGGATGGCTCCGGCACTCCCCACAACTCTGTAAGGGATAGACTGATAAGAAGGTGACTGACTACTGTATATTAATCTGAGTGATGATGTCAGTGTCTCAATAAAAAGAAAATGTAACGCTCCTGTTATTTTGATCCAGTGAGAATCCAGTATTTGGATTTTTGTCTGTTGTGATCCTCTTTTTGTAGACTCTATATTATCACATCACTCCACGGCATTTTGTAACCTATTTAATCTTCAGTCCGTTGATCAGAACTTCATATTAAAATAGTTATGTAAAGAGATGATTGATCAGGAGTTTAGGATTATTAGACTGAGATTAAATTAAGCAAACTTTACTTAGTGACTTAAATGTGTTTGAATGAAGCGGAAGCCTAAGAGGTTGTGTGAGATACTGATACGTTGTGTTGTCTGTAGTGGGAGTTGTTCTGGAAAGATAAACACAGCCTGTTCTAATAGCTGGAGGCACAAAGAGTCAGACACAGCCTGATCTGTCCTTTCTTTACACATGAAAAAAAACACACATGATTTACTGAAAGAGAGAAGCTCCTCCGTCACCTGTCACCACTTAGTTGCTTCTTTTGTGACTTTAACAGCAACAAAAAGTCAATCAGTCATCTTCTTATACGTCTATTCCTTACGGGGTAGCAGCTGATTTAAGGCGAGGAGCAGGGTACAGCACTTGCCTTTCTGTGTGGAGTTTGCATGTTCTCCCTGTGTCTGCGTGGGTTTTCTGCGGGTACTCCAGTTTCCTCTTACGCTCCAAAAACATGCAACAAAAAGTAATCCACAAAAAAGTGTCTTAGATTATTAATCTTTATTATTTTGAACAGTAGATGTTAAAAAAAAAATTGTTCAGTCATTCATCTTCTAAACCATCTGGGGGGTCGCGGGGCCACACACACACACACACTCATTCATTCCTAGGAGCAATTTTATATCGGCCATTCAGCCCAACTCGCTTGTTTTGGAGGGTGGGAGGAAACAAGCGGAGACGGTGGCTCAGTGGCTAGAGTGTTCGCCTGCGGACTGGAAGTCAACCAGAAGTTGCCGGGTTCGCACCCATCTGAATGCACGTCTAGGATCCTTGAAGAAGACACCTAACCCCCTGTTTCTCCCACCATTGGCGCCGTTGTGGCAGCCTGCTGCGGTGTAGAAGTGCAGCACACATTTCCTCAGTGAGAGATCAATAGAGTGAGCAAAAATTAAAACAAAAAAATTTAAACTGGAAAATCATCCCGGCTCCATCAGGATGAAACCCATCTACTCATCCCCGTCCACGGCATCGCTGGGCTGAGGAGCCCCCCATGTAACCATCAGGATGAAGAACATCTATTGACTTCTTTAGATATTTAACTGTAGAGTAGAATAAGCTAATATTTAAACAATAATTTTTGACACATTGGATGTTCGTCCCGGGGGAGGGATCTCTCTTTCGTGTGGATCCCCACGAGGTTTCTTATTTTTTCGCCAGTGATGGGTTTTTTAGGAGTTTTACCTCACCGAGAAGGAGAGTCTAAGGGCAGAAATGTGCTAGTCTTATTTAGTTAGCATTTGTTTGTTATTTTTCTTGCTGTGTATTTGTGTTTATACATTCCTCTTTTTTTTGTGAAGCCCATTGAGACGGAAATTCTGTGATTTTGGGCTATACAAATAAAATTGAATTGAAAAAACACACATATACTCGGGGAGAACATGCAAACTCCACACAGAAAGACCAGTATTTCAAGCCTTGTCCCCATTCCGAGACTCAAACCCTGACCTTTTTGCTGTGAGGCCACAGTGCTAACCCCTGCACCACCGTGCTGCCTTAAAAAATTAAGTCATCAAATTGTGGGGAAAAAAACACTTCTGAGTGTCACAAGAAAATTCTTAACAATTAGTACAAATTGGTCTGTTTAGTCGTTCCAAAGTGGTTTGAATGACGTTGTGATAAAGTATTCCATTCTTAAGACGGTGATCATATGACTGAGGCGCACATTGATGCTTTAGATCTAATCTTTAAAAAAGTATTTTAGGTATGCTCCTGTCACATGATGGAGTGCTCAACCGTGAACACACGATCAATGCTGGAGATATTTGGGGCTTCATCTATCTTCAGGTAAAGTGAGACACTGTCAAATGCACCTGAGTTATTTAAACAAATAAAGATGTCTCATTGTTTCAAGTGGACTGTCAAATAAAAACACACACAGGAACTAAAACTGGACAAATATTCTGCAGAGATCCAAAAGATGCACGTGTATTCAAACGACCAATCATTGGGTTTTCTTTGATATGTGAGAACTTACTCTCATCATATCTTGACAGAATCTCATAAAATAAGAAATATTACATTAGAAGTGAGAAGATATTTGGTGACTAATTAAACATTGTTGATCATCCAGCTCATCTGTCATCTCTGATGGCTGTTATATAACCTGTGACAGAAAAAAAAAACAGCCTATCAAATGGAACTGATCTCAAAGGCACGCCTTCTGAAACAATTTCTACTTTTTGGTGACTTTTCTTAACTATGAAAACATGTCACTCAGGTCGGTGTGTCTTTGATCTGATGCTTCTCCTGCGATCTGCACAGCATGACTAACAAAGAAGGAATTTTCAGTTACTTCAGCTGGTACATACAGTTACAGTGCAGCTCTAGATGGAGCCCAGATATCTGCACGTCAGTTCTGGTGACAAAAGACTGAAGGACGCTCCTGAGGATGACTCTCAGATAACCCCTGGCTACTAGATGAAGTCTTTCTGCCTCACATGGTTAAACACACAACTTCAGGGTAAAACAAACATGGTGTCACTGATCTGGAGGTGTGACAGCCTCACACGCCGTGTCACAGGGACAGAAACATATGATCATCTGTGCTTCCAGGGACACAAAGTGTGATCTGAAAACTGTTAATTTTGTTTGAAAAATTACTTTTGTGTGTGTGTGTTATGGCTTTAAATATAGTTCTTGGAAAGTATGTTTTTTTAATTCAGTTTTATTTCAAGTACACCATACGAGGCAAGGCAAGTTTATTTGTAGCACAATTTATACAAAATGTAACTAAAAGTGCTTCACAAGGAGGAAAATATGCATTAAAATCACAAAACATAGAATCAAAAAGTTAAAAAAATCCTTAAAACAAATCAAAAGAGTAATTAATCAAATGCAGAGTTAAACAGAAGTGTTTCAGCATATATTTAAACATTGTCACAGTAGAAGCCTGTCTCACGAGCTCAGGAAGTTTGTTCCAGACTTTTGCAGCATAAAATTGAAATGCAGCTTCTCCATGTTTAGTCCTGATTCTAGGCACCAGCAGGAGGCCGGTCCCAGAGGTCCTCAGAGTTCTAGATGGTTCATGTTTAGTCCTGACTCTAGACACCAGCAGGAGGCCGGTCCCAGACGTCCTCAGAGTTCTAGATGGTTCATGTTTAGTCCTGACTCTAGACACCAGCAGGAGGCCAGTCCTAGAGGTCCTCAGAGTTCTAGATGGTTCATGTTTAGTCCTGACTCTAGACACCAGCAGGAGGCCGGTCCCAGAGGTCCTCAGAGTTCTAGATGGTTCATGTTTAGTCCTGACTCTAGACACCAGCAGGAGGCCGGTCCCAGAGGTCCTCAGAGTTCTAGATGGTCCATGTTTAGTCCTGACTCTCGGCTCCAGCAAGAGGCCGGTCCCAGAGGTCCTCAGAGTTTTAGATGGTCCATGTTTAGTCCTGACTCTAGACACCAGCAGGAGGCCAGTCCCAGAGGTCCTCAGAGTTCTAGATGGTCCATGTTTAGTCCTGACTCTAGACACCAGCAGGAGGCCGGTCCCAGAGGTCCTCAGAGTTCTAGATGGTCCATGTTTAGTCCTGACTCTCGGCTCCAGCAAGAGGCCGGTCCCAGAGGTCCTCAGAGTTCTAGATGGTTCATAAGGTACTAACATATCACAGATGTAATTTGGTGACCGTTGCAATAATCTAACCTACTGGAAACAAAGGCATGGATTGAACACATCACTTTAAACATGCACATTCAGTGGTAAAGATATATTTTTAAAAAAAAATATGACTTGTATTTAAATCTAAATCTTTTAAATTTATATCCCATATTGTCTTGATTTAAAACTGCTCATGGATCAATCTGCTGCTGAGCTGGGAATGGGAACCAGCGGCTCTGAACATACAAAGGCAGACCCTATAACATCTTGTTCACATCTTGTTTAATAGTGAAGTTGCGTTGTTTCCATTTTTTGCAACAATCGTGCTATTATGGTGTTAATATTAGAAAAAGTTTTCACAGCAAAAATCTGAAGCATTCATTCAAACAGTTTATGAAAAGCTTCTTCTTTGAAAGTGTTTATATCGATCACAATAAATCTGGTGGTAATTATTTTTTTTATTTTGTTATGCTATTGCTTTGATTTTGTTTTAATTTTTTTTATGATTTCTTTCCTGATTCTTTGCTGTCATTTTAATTACAATTTTATCATTTCAGTCGTAATAATTGTTGAAATTTTTTCATCATCAAAAATATAATTGAATTGATTTAGAGTAGTCATTTGGAAATAAATCTGTGTGTAGTGTTGTGATAAACCCTGCTTCACCCTCTAGATTACATAAAGCCTAATGTTGGTTGTCGTGGGGTCACTGATAAAAACACAATCACTCATTCACACACTCGTTCCTTGGGGTTCTTTCACAGTGAACAACCAGTCTAACCTTCATGTCTGCTGGGTAAAAATCTAAAAATACAATCAATTTTCATTAGCCTTTTTTTCTTTTTTTTTTTTTTTTAAGAAAACTAAATTTTAGAAGATTTTAAAAATTTTTTGCCAGATGATAAAAATATGTATTCAGATGACGTCGAATAAAAAAGTATTCTTCTTCCTCTTTCATCATTTCCCTTCAGGGGTCGACACATCAAGTCAGTTTCCTCCATCTAACCCTATCTTCTGCATCTTCTTCAGTCACACCAACTATTTTCATGTCTTCCTTCACTGTATCCATGAACCTCCTCTTTGGTCTTCCTCTAGTCCTCTTTCCTGGTGGTTCCAAATCCAGCATCCTTCTTCTGATGTACTCTCTCTCTCTCTTCTGCACATGTCCAAACCATCTCAGTCTGGCCTTTCTGACTTGAGAACCCAGAAAGCCTAAAACAGACTTTTACAAAAAGTTTTTATCACAAGCTTTTTTCAAGTTTATGTTTTACATCTAGATTTATTGGTGGCGTCTAATCCAGTGAGTTTAGATTATTGGATTACTGCACAGGTGTGTGAGCGAAAAAGATCTGGATTTACGTGCTATTCAGTTTCTGCTCAGCATTACCTGGTTAGAAGCACATCTTTCAGAAAGAAAACATGGCGTTTACTATTTGCATTGAACTATTTTATTATTATGAAAAAATAAAAAACTTTTAGAGTTTTGAATCACGTTTGGAAAAATAAGATGATAAAAGGTCATTTTTGTACACAATCAAATGGAACACAATGTACCAGAGCTCTGCCAGGAGAAGTCCTGTGTTATATGGTAGTGTTTTCTCAAGACAATCCTCAGAATAATAAATCATAAGAGACTGATGACAGGATTCAAATGTAATGTCTAACCCAGTGAGTTTAGATTATTGGATTACTGCACAGGTGTGTGAGTGTAAGAGATCCAGTTTTACGTGCTCTGCAGTTCAATCTTGCCTCATTATTTTTGGATCAGCAGGACTTTAAGAGGGGAAACTCGGAACTGAATTATTGTATTTTTACAAGATAAGCTACAAGAACTAAAATAAATGTAAAAATGTGTGAAAAATCTGATGATGAGGGATGATTTGGTTCAGAATCCACCTGAACACAATGTCCTATTGTGGCAGAGAAATATCTGGAAGATTTCTCTTTTATATTGTTGTGTTTTTCTTAGAGACTCGTGACAGCTAAAAGTTGACGAACGTGTTCGACCGGAGTCGTATCAATTACAAAAGAGTTGTAGGGTTAGTTACGGATGAGTGACACAGACGCTCCTTTATTCTTCTCTGAAATGCATTTCCTATTTTTAAATTTAATTCTTTCATTAGAAGATCTTTAACAATCATCCATCTACTGGTCCATTTAATTTTCAAGCTCATTTTTACTATCCTGGCTGATTTCAGGTGCGAGGCAGGAGACACCCTGAACAGGTCACCAGTCTGTTGAGGGGCCACACACACACATTCATTCTTAGTGGTAATTTCACAGCAGCCAATCAACCTAACGCACATGTTTTTGGAGAGTGGGAGGAAACCAGAGTACCTGGAGGAAACCTATTCATACACAGGGAGAACATGCAAACTCCACACAGAAAGGACAGTGTTTCAAAACCTCGCCCCAACTCATGGACCTTAATCCCCTACTTTCTCAGTGTGAGGCCTCTGCGCTAACCACTGCGCCACCGTGCATCCTGATGCAGACTTGAATCAGTAATATTTTCATACATACCAGAACGCTGCATCGATCCATGGTGGTAAGGAAAGAGCTGAGCCAAAAAGGAAAGCTCTCAATTTACAAGTCGATCTACGTTCCTACCCTCACCATGGTAACCAGGATCTACATTCCTACCCTCACCATGGTAACCAGGATCTACGTTCCTACCCTCACCATGGTAACCAGGATCTACATTCCTACCCTCAACATGGCAACCAGGATCTAGGTTCTTACCCTCACCATGGTAACCAGGATCTACATTCCTATCCTCACCATGGTAACCAGGATCTACATTCCTACCCTCACCATGGCAACCAGGATCTAGTTTCCTACCCTCACCATGGTAACCAGGATCTACATTCCTACCCTCACCATAGTAACCAGGATCTAGGTTCCTACCCTCACCATGGTAACCAGGATCTAGGCTCCTATCCTCACCATGGTAACCAGGATCTACTTTCCTACCCTCACCATGGTAACCAGGATCTAGGCTCCTATCCTCACCATGGTAACCAGGATCTACTTTCCTACCCTCACCATGGTAACCAGGATCTACGCTCCTATCCTCACCATGGTAACCAGGATCTACGTTCGTACCCTCACCATGGTAACCAGGATCTACGTTCGTACCCTCACCATGGTAATCAGGATCTACATTCCTACCCTCACCATGGTAACCAGGATCTACATTCCTACCCTCACCATGGTAACCAGATCTACGTTCCTACCCTCACCATGGTAACCAGGATCTACGTTCCTACCCTCACCATGGTAACCAGGATCTACGTTCCTACCCTTACCTATGAAAGAAGGAGATCGCGAATACAAGCGGACGAAATGAGTTGCAGGGTGACTGTTCTCTGACTCAGAGATTGGTTGAGGAGTTCTGCCATTCTGGAGGAGCTCGGTGTCGAGCCACTCATCCTCCAGGTCGAAAGAAGCCAGATCGGGTGGTTCGGGCTTCTGGTCAAGATGACTTTCGAGTACACCGCTTTTGAGGCGTTTTGGGAACATCCCACCGAGAGGAGACCAAGAAGCAGACCCTGGACCTGCTGAAGAGACTATGTCTCACAGCTGGCCGGGGAATGACTCGGGATTCTTCCGGGTCAGCTAGAGGATGCAGCTGGGGTGAGACAAGTCTGGGCTTCCTGTCTGAGGGTGTTGCCCCTGTGACCCAGCCCCGGATTAGTAGAAGACGACGGAACGGAATATTTTCATTTAAATGCATGATTTATTTCTCCATAATTAGTAATAAATAATGTGTCACTGTTTTACAATATTTGCCGAGCACATCTCCCTGAAACCTGAAAGAGTAGGATTTACAGTAGTCTGGAGGATTATCTATAATGTAGGATTACCGTGTAGATAATCCTCATTAACAGTCGTTCTGGATTACATAATATTTAGACACAGAAGAAGGAATGTAGCAGTGAAACTCGCCGCGGTGATAGACGGCTATTTCCTTTAAACCTGCAAAACAATGTAACCTTTTGTTGACTTTACACACCCTCAACGTAATCATAAACCGACATATCAGTGTCACTCAACATCACCTGCCTTATCATTTTGTAACTGATCTGATGGAGTTTTTTTTGTTCTCTTGTCACATAACGACAAAGAACAGAAAAAAACCCCCAAAAATGTGATGTTTTGTCTAATTGATTATAATTTCCGAGTCACTCTTTAACGTGCTGCAGATTCATCTGCTCTGATAAAATAAATTGATACTGTAAGGCCACGTGTTTGGTGTTATGATGTTGACTTAATCTATTGTTTACATGCACATCTACACGTGCACGATGACTAGAAGAAATGAAGTTTTACTGAGACACGTTTTTAAACTGACTTTTTTTTTCATTGAAGAACTTAATGTGTAAACATGACAAAACTGAATGAAACCGAACACCTGAAGATGACTGGGAAGGTTTCAGTAGAGTTTGCTTAAGCTTCTGTTTTAGTCTCACACACAAACTCAGGAAAAAAACACACATCAAATCTTTACTGTAAAAACAACCAAAAACTGCTCATTGGTCTTTTTTTTTTTTTTTTTTTTACATATTTTACAAACATAATTTTCAATCATGGAATAAAAAATATCTACAAACAAAAGTTTTGAATATAAAGTCACAGGAAGCTGGATTAAAAAAAAACAAAAAAAAAACAACCAAAAACAAAATATTATTTCAACGTCCAAAATTCTCTGATTTTCCACATTTTTTAAAGAGAATTTTTTTTTCTCACCAACAGATTTATAAAAATGATGAAATGGTGAAAAGTGATGCATTATTTGAAATATATATCTTTGTTTTTAATTTTATTTTTCTTTTAAATGCTCTCACTTTTAACATCCAAATGTCCAATTTCTAAACTTAAAATTTAAAAAATGTTGTGGATTTTTATCAAAAAGGAAGCTTCTTCTTTTGGCATTTCCCTTCAGGGGTCTCGACAGCAAGTCAACCTCTTCCATCTAACCCTATCTGCTGCATCTTCTTCGGTCACACCAACTATCTTCATGTCTTCCTTCACTGTATCCATGAACCTCCTCTTTGGTCTTCCTCTAGTCCTCTTTCCTGGTGGTTCCAAACCCAGCATCCTACTTCTGATGTATTCTCTCTCTCTCCTCTGCACATGTCCAAACCATCTCAGTCTGGCCTCTCTGACTTTAAAACCGCTAACATGTGCTGTTCCTCTGATCCTGTCCATCCTGGCCACTCCCAGAGAGATCCTCAGCATCTTCATCTCTGTTTCCCATCTTAAAGGAAATCAAAAAGAAAGCTAATGTGTAGAAATGAAGAATTTGGTTTATTATTTTGTTGTTGGCCAAATTAGCCTTTTTTTTTTTTTTTGCTTCAAATCTCCTTTTTCTTTTAATTAGTACCAAACAATGAAGCTCATTTAACTTTCTCATATTTATAAATTTAAGATTATGGAAGCTCTAATTAGTCACGTCATGAAAAAATGGTCTGAATTAATGAATATTCAGTGAGGAATAAACAAATTTTTATTAAAAACATTACTTTCACTCTAGTTTTTTTTTTCAGAATGTAAAACCTTTTCTACAACATTGTTAATATTTTATTTAAAAAATGAATGAAGATTTAATTTGTCAGTGAAGTTTGGTTTTATCTACAGGGCTGGAGGTCTGTACGAGGGTCTGATTGTTCAGTCTGGTAGAAGTTCATAGGTCACTTCTTTTAACTTATTTTAATGTTGTTCTGCAAATTGATGTATTAGAAAAAAAATTCTATCATTTTATCAGAAAACGTCACCTTGTTTGAGACTAAAATGTTGACTTTTACAAGATAGAAACTTTCTTGGGGTAAAAGTTTGTAGTTTTATTTTGGACAAGAAGAAAAAACTTTTTTGTGTGTTTTATCTCCAAAATGAACAAAACTGCTTTAGGATTTATTTATTTTTTCAAATCATTATTATTTTTCCAAACATTATTAATTCATATTTTATTTCTTGCAGTTTTTGCATTTCCTTTTATGTATTTAGAACAAATCAGTTTGTTGTAAACTGAAAACTGTTCTAAATCGATGATTCATTTCTCCTAATGATGTGTCAGCAAAATTAAAAGTTTTTATTTCAAAATGTTGCATTGCACAAAAAAATGAGAAAAATGCTCAAGTTTTAACTTTTTTTTTACAGCCTCAGAAACTAAAGTTAGTAAAAGTAAAAAAACAATTTAAAAAATGAGTCACAAAATGTTTCACAGATTAAACAAACGTTAAAATAATACATTCAAACGTTAAATAAAATATAAACTTTTTTTAACTCAAACTAAAATTTGACATCACTGTGTTTACTTAAATAACTGAAGAAATATTGTCTGAAAAAAAGTCCACTGTTTTCTTCGTTACTGCTTTCCTATGGCTGTGTGAAAGCGAGGGGTGCTGGAGTCTATATCGTTAAGTTTAGCAGGAAAGAAGCGGGGTACACCCTGCACAAGTCCATAGTCTGTAACTGAGCAACAAGACATGGACAACCAATCACACGCTTACTCCTACCTGTGGGCAATCACACTTTGCAGAACAGGTTTTGAAAACTTGATCAACATTTTTGCAGGTAGAGACTCAAACAATAAAATAAGGAATATTAGATTTAGATGGGGTGGATATTGTTGTCGTGTACGGTTAATTTGAATGAGCCTGACATTAATAATTGATTGGGTGTAACAAAAAAAAAAGAAACAGAATTGTATGAAAGTTACTAAAGTATGTTCAAAATTTGATAAAAATAAAAGTATATGCAACTTATGAGCTATGCCCCTTTTTATTGGTCTATTTGAGTTTTTTTGTTGTTGTTGTTGTTATTTTTTTCATAAAAAAATATGTAAAGCTCGTGCATATACTTTGTATTTGACCAAATAAATAAATCTGAAAGTCCGAGGTAATTAGGATCTGATCAAAATGCAAAACTTTTTGAAGGTTGAACTAATTGTTTTGGTGTAAATGCACCTCTGGGACCGGCCTCCTGCTGGTGTCTAGAGTCAGGACTAAACATGGACCATCTAGAACTCTGAGGACCTCTGGGACCGGCCTCCTGCTGGTGTCTAGAGTCAGGACTAAACATGGACCATCTAGAACTCTGAGGACCTCTGGGACCGGCCTCCTGCTGGTGTCTAGAGTCAGGACTAAACATGGACCATCTAGAACTCTGAGGACCTCTGGGACCGGCCTCCTGCTGGTGCCTAGAGTCAGGACTAAACAAGGACAACAAACTTTTTGAGGCTGTAGGACAGCCTCAGAAAGGCTGAGGCTGTGTGACCAATGTGACCATCTTTAAATCTAAACTGACTCTTTATATCTGATCATTTTTATCCAATGTTTTGTGATTTTAATGCATTTTTTTCTGTCTTGTGAAGCACTTGGAATTATTTCATGTATGAATTGTGATACAAATAAACTCACCTTCCCTTCATGACAATTAAAAACAATGCAATCTTTTCTAAATTTAGGCCCCAAAGGGTTAAATAAACAGATTGTAAGGGTGTGTTGGGTTGAGATTTTTTTTTTTACTCCATTTTTTTTTTTTTTAAGAACAATCCAGATAAAAGTGAATGAAACCATAAAAAGAAAAAAAAAGCTCTGGAAACAAGCAAATCTTAGCCAAACAGCGCCATCTTGTGGTTTGATGAAAACGTTTTCAAAAATCCACATGAAAACAGTACAAAAAAAATTAAAAATAAATATGAACATTCATTAATTTTGATCTCTCAGGTGATCTTATTGTTTAAAACATTCAGATCAGCACGAAGTTTCTTAAAAGAGGGTCTGTTTTTAGGGTCGTACTCCCAACAGCTTCTCATCACCATGGAGACATCATCTGGACATCCATGTGGAGGAGACATCCTGTACCCTGAAAAACACCCACATCTCCTTCATCTTTCACATCTGATCATTCAGTCTTTCACTTGATGACGTCATACTGACCTTTATCCACCTCTTCTCTGGTCTGTTGGTTGGTCATACTGGCATAAGGTGTCATCCCCATGGAGAAGGTCTCCCACAGTAACACCCCAAAACTCCACACGTCACTCTGTGTGGTGTACCGACCTGTAGAGGGCAGTAGAGACAAAGAAAAAACATCTGGAGGAGATTCATGCAGAAATATGACAAATAAAACTGTTCAAAATTAAACAATTCAAAATTCAAGTCATGGAACAATAAAAACAATAAAATAAAACGTCTGTGATCTCCAGCTCTCACTGGATCAATTTGCTGCTGAGTGTGAAGCGGCAGGGATGGGGATTAGTGTCTCCAAATCTGAGACCATGGTCTTCGCCCGGAAAAGGGTTGAATGTCCCCTGCAGGTCAGGGACAGAGTCCTGCCCCAAGTGGAGGAGTTTAAGTATCTCAGGGTTTTGTTCACGAGTGGAGGAAGGATGGAGCGGGAGATCGACAGGCGGACCGGTGCGACGTCATCAATAAATAGGACGCTGCATCGGTCCGTCATGGTAAAGAGAGAGCTGAGCCCAAAAGCAAAGTTCTCGATTTACAAGTCGATCTACGTTCCAACCCTCACCTATGGTCACCAGCTGTGGGAGGTGACCGAAAGAATCAGATCGTGCATACAAGCTGCCAAAATGAGCTTCCTCCGCAGGGTGGCTGGACTCTCACTCAGAGATCGGGTGAGGAGCTCTGCCATCCGGGAGGAGCTCGGTGTCGAGCCGCTCCTCCTCCAGGTCGAGAGGAGCCAGATGGGGTGGTTTGGGCATCTGGTCAGGATGCCCCCCGAGCGCCTCGCGGGCGAGGTGTTTTGGGCATGTCCAACCGGGAGGAGACCAAAGGGCAGACCCTGGACCTGCTGGAGAGACTATGTCTCACAGCTGGCTGGGCAATGACTTGGGGTCCTTCCGGGTGAGCTGGAGGATGCAGCCGGGGTGAGAGAAGCCTGGGCTACTCGTTTGAGGCTGTTGCCCCCGCGACCCGACCCCGGAACAAGCGGAAGATGACAGAACGGAACAATAAAAACTTAAAAGCAGACATGCATTCAGAAACACACACACACATACCAAACATACTTTATACACCCATCACACCCCAGCCCCACCTCTGATTTCAAAGCTAGAAACTGTTTCTTGAAACAGAAGTAAAACAAACATCTGGCCTTATGTTTTGTTGTATTATTTTCGGATGTTTTTTTGTTTGTTTTTTTGGAGTGGCTACACGTTGGCCTCACAGCTAGAAGGTCAGGGGTTCAAATCCAAAAGTTGGGGCGAGGTGTTTGCATGTTCTCCCTGTGTTTGCATGGATTTTCTCCAGTTTCCTCCCCTCCTCCAAAACATGTGTGCAAGGTTATTGGACCACAGTAAAACGACCCCTATAGATGACTGTGTGTGTATGCCCTGCAACAGGCTGGCGACCTGTTAAGGGTGTATCCTGCCTCTCGCCTGAAATCAGCCAGGATAGACTGTAGCGTCCCCTGTGGCCCCATTGGGGAATAAACGGTTCAGAAAATGAATAAATGAATACTCTTGTTGATGGTTTTGTGTCCCAGCTGTTTGCACAATACAAGACTTTCAACCACTGGATTGTTTATTGAGTAAAGTCGTTTATTCTGGAGGGTTCCATCTGATTTTTCCTAACCTACGGTCACTATAGCAAGATGATATTGGAAACATGAATAGTTATTGATGAGCTGATTGGTGCAGATAGAGTGTTTCTGCTTACATAGGTGTGCAGTGGGTCACCACATACCATAATTCAAAGCTTCCGGAGCTGTCCATTTGACAGGAATCTGTCTGAGGCCGCCCTCTGCAGAGTAGACACCATCATCTTGTTGACGGGACATCCCAAAGTCACTGATCTTCACCGTGTTGTGTTCTGCAACCAAACAGTTGCGTGCTGCAAGGTCCCTGATAACAAAAACAAAGCATGATGTAAGAAAGGATCCGTAAAGAAGATGATTATTTTATGAAGAAGAAGAAAACATGTCAGCAGCAGAAAGAATGAGGGGAAAAGAGAAGTCTCGTCATGTTTCTGGTTCATTTTGACATGTAGAGTTAGAGGCTGAGCATCTTCCAGCTGCCTGCTCTGATCCATCCCCACAGGGTGAACTGTACTCCTGTAATGAGCAGGATGTGAACACTTCCTCCTCCTTATCTCTCCACAGCTTCCACTGAGCCTCATTCAGAGCTTCTCATTCACAAGAACCATTAAATCACTCAAAGAGCACACTTGTCTTTTCCTTTAAGGGCTTTTTCTCGACAGAATTCTAAACCAGATGATTCAAACATAAATCTTTTGAGAAACCTGATCCCCGTTTGAAGTCTGTATCCAGCTCCTGCACGTTTCTAATTTGGACATTTTTCTAATTGAACCACTAATTTTCTTCCAGAGAATAATGAAATTAATCTATTCAGTCTATCTTAATCATTCTTATCTTAAAGCATATGTAAACATGCATAACACAGTGTAAAATTTTGTTTGAGGCCACAAAGACAGTCAGGAAAGCTACCGCATAGAGTTTTGTATTCTTATTTTGGCACATTTACATGAAAAAAATGTCATTTTTGTTTTACAACCTTACTTGTACGATCCCTTAACCCACATATAAACACTGCTGAATGTGGGCATGTTAGAGAACAATATCCATGGTCAAGAACAAAATGTTAGAGTTGTATCTGGATACAGATCGGCAGACCTCTCAAACGACTCAAACATACCGTAGGTGTTTATTTGGAGTTAAAACCTCTCTCTAAGTGAATGAACTGTCTCTCAAACAGACGGGTGCCTCAGATCTTTGAGCAACAGCACAAGAAACTGTCATGAACCCCTCACCTGCCACCAGAGGGAGCCCTGGACCTTCCCTCATCACCTGATTAGGGACACCTGAGGGTGATTAGTCTGATGACACACACCTGTGAATCCTGCTGCCTATTTAAAGGCAATCACTCCAGAAAAAGGCTTTAAAGGCCATCACGATCCTTCCCAGCCAGGTATTCCTGGATGCCTGACCATAACCTTACTGGACTTTTGGTCAATAAATCCTGCTTAGGGCAGCACGGTGGCCTCACAGCAAGAAGGTTGTGGGTTCGAGTCCCGGATGGGGACGAGGCTTGGAACACTGTCCTTTCTGTGTGGAGTTTGCATGTTCCCCGTGTTTGCGTGGGCTTCCTCCGGGTACTCCGGTTTCCTCCTACCATCCAAAGACATGCATGCAAGGTTGATTGGCCGGTGCCAAATTCCCCCTAGGAATGAGTGTGTGTGTGGATGGTTTTATGTGTGTGACCCCGTGACAGACTGGCGACCTGTCCAGGATGTACTCTGCCCTTCGCCTTAAATTGGCTGGGATGGGCTCCGGCACCCCCTCGCAATCCCGAAAGGGACAGACGGATAAGAAGATGACTGACTGACTGAAATCCTGTTTAGGTGTCCTGGATTTTTGGTCCTCCCTGCTCCCCCATCCCCACATCCTGACACACCTCTATAAAAAATAAAATAGTATGTTTCTCTTCCTAAATGTATTTTTTTAGACTTCCTTTTCTGTGGTGTGGTTGTTATTTTCAAATTTATTTTAACTTCCTACTTTTTTTTTTTTCTTTCAAATTTTCTATTTTTGCAAAAACTTCAAATGTCACTCGAATGTTTCGTAGATTTCCAAGATAATTGGAATGATTTTATTTTTTCATTATATTTACATCTAAACTCTCTTTTAAACTATTTCTCAGGTGAAGAGAAAACGCTTTAGTCAGATTTTGGGAACTTGTTTCTTCCTGTTTCTTTTCAGTGTGACATTAACAACCAAAACGAGACAGACTGTTAATAAAAAAAAAGGAAGAAAGTAAATGTTCATGGGAAAATTTGGGAACTAATTAATTGTCTCACGCAGCAGATAAACTATATTTGTAATGATTTAAATATGACTTTTTAAAAATGTACTGATCAGCACCAGAATTTTTTTTTCATTTGTATAATTTACAACTTAACTTTTATTTAAATATAGCTTTAGTAAAAAAAAAATATATATATTGGAATAAATTTATGTAAAATTGTTTGTAAGATTGTTTATAAAATTATATGAACTTGTTGTAACAAAAAAAAAATTTCAACCAGAATCCAAAAAGCTTAAGAACAGTGTCATCCTGAAGTGTTCCCTGTTCAGCTATGAGACATAGTGTCTGGTCGGGGTCTGCCTTTTGGGCTCCTCCTGGTGGGACGTACCCAAAACACCTCACCAGCGAGGCGCTCGGGAGGCATCCTTACTAGGGGCCTGAACTACCCCATCTGGCTTCTCTCGACCTGGAGGAGGAGCGACTCTACTCCGAGCTCCTCCCGGATGGCAGAACTCCTTCCTGCAGAGGAAGCTCATTTTGGCCGCTTGTATCCGTGATCTCGTTCTTTCGGTTGGTGACAGTATGTGAGAGTGGGAACATAGATCGACTTGTTAATCGAGAGCTTTGTTTATCGGGTCCGCTCTTTCTTTACCACGACGGATCGATTCGCCATCGTAGTTATTGTTGACCCTGCACCAATTCGTCTGTCGATCTCCCGCTCCATTCTTCCCCCACTCGTGAACAAGAGTCCGAGACACTTAAACTCTTCCACTTGGAGCAGAACCCTGTCTCTGACCTGCCGGGGGCATTCCACCCTTTTCCGGGCGAGGACCATGGTCTCAGATTTGGAGGCGTAATAAGTCTCGCATAAGTCAAACGTAAACTTTTTATTTTAAAATGAGCGGATTTTCTAATTTACCACTTTCAGTTTTTATATAAAAATATTATAATAGTCTAAATGATTTATAGAAAACGCTTTTCTGTTCCTTTTAAAAAAAAATCAATTTAGAGCCAAAAACAAAAGGAACAGCAGTTAAAGTCACTTTTGAAATCTATAAATGTCTTTGTTTGTATGAGCCTGAAAATCCTATCTGTTCATCTCTACTAGGGTACTGCGTAGGTCCTAGGAGGTAGTTACCTAGTAGACCTAGGTAGTTACCTGGTAGAACTACCTAATAGGTAGTCACCTAGTAACCACCTAGTAGAGAACTGGTTTGGGAGATATGAGAGACACTGCCTCTATATTAAGCATAAAAATAAAAGATTTTTGAAAATGATGTGCTGGTTAAAAATAAAAAGTCTCCAGCACGGCGTAGGATTAAATAAAGCTTTCAGAATACATTCAAACACATTTTTCTCAGTGAAGCTTCGATTTCTCTGACTGACTGAATAACTGACTAACGACGCCTTAGTGAGGGAGTTTAAATCAAACCGTTTTCAGGGAGAAAAAAATAAAGCCTCATAAAACCACAATAAAAAAAAATCAGAGATTCAGAATCTAAACTGAACGAAGGTTCTAATCATTCACCTGATTTACAGTCAGGTGGCTTTAAATCCATCCAATAAACATAGAGGGCGGCACGGTGGGTAGCACAGTGGCCTCACAGCCAGGAGGTCAGGGGTTCCAGTCCCGGATGGGGAGAAGGCTTAGAACACTGGTCTTTCTGTGTGTAGTTTGCATGTTCTCCCCGTGTCTACATGGGTTTTCTCCATGTACTCTGATTTCCCTCCACCCTCCAAAAACATGCATGCTAGGTTGATTGGTCACTACATGATTGCCCCTAGGAATGAATGAGTATGGTTTTATGTGTGTGTGGCCCCGCGACAGACTGGCAACCTGTTAGGGGTACACCCTGTCCCTCACATCAAAGCAGTCAAGATGGGCTCTGGCACTCCCCGTAAAGAATATACGGTTAAGAAGGTGACTGACTGAATAATAATGCAATGTACCTCTAGCGCTTTTCAGGACGCTCAAAGACGCTTCACATATACATCAATTCTTCACTTCATACCAGGTAATGGTAAGCTACTGTTGTAGCCACAGCTATCCAGGGGCAGACGACCGAAGCGAGGCGCCATCGGCCCCTCTGACCATCACCAACCAATTACTCACACACCATCCATACTAGGCAACGTGGGTGAAGTGTCTTACCCAGCGACACAACAACAATTTAATCTCAAAGTCTGTCCCACTGTGATGCCAGGGGTTCCAGTGGTCACCCTCCCAAGTACTGCCCAGGCCCAGCCTCCTTAGCTTTTTTGGTCTGACGGGATCAGGCATTGACAGGCTGGTATGACCATGGGTTTTTTATGTCATTTTGAAAGTTAATTTGAAATCTAGAGAATAAACTGTAGTTATTTTTTGGTTGATAGCATGTTTTTTTCATGTGGTAGTAACTCTTATTTAGTGGCTAACATGTGTATATATACGCATGGCATCTTTCATACGCTCAGAAATGCGATATTCGCCAGAAAAAGCTGATAAATACACTGTCGATTAAGTGTGTCGATGTTTGAAATACTTTTCATCTTCTTTGTTGCTGCACTACTTTTACCATGACAGGTTAAAAACATGTTGTGGACCTTTTCTTTAATCGATCTTATTTTTATTTTTAAGGATTTTGTTTTTTTGCCATCTGAGGAGAAAATGAGACCAATCTTAACAGAAAATATTGTTGTTTGAGTTTATGATGAACCTCAACAGTTAGAGAAGTCGAACAATCTAATTCCCCTTGTCAGTGAAAATGGCCTCACCGTCTGTGCTGTGACTATTAAGTGTGTGAATGAAAATATAAAATCAAATAGAAGAATATTCAAGCTTTTATTTAGTGTGTAGGTTGTGGATTTTGCTGACAGGGTATGTCTAAGTATTAGTCTAAGTCTTAGTGACGGCTAAAAGAAGACCAATTTATTCCTTAAGGATTAAAAAGTTTTGACAGACTTGTAAATCTATTCGTACAATTCCACCAGAAAATGATACAGTTCTGGATCAACAGTCCAGAGCAATGGAGAGTGTGGAAAAGAGTGAAGAAGTGTGTGCAGGCAGTCTGGAACAGGTGGAGAAAAGTATCAAGTGTGATGTGTGACAGAAAAGTTCCAGATAAAATGAAAGAGAAAGTGTACAAAACCGTGGTGAGACCGGCCATGCTGATTGGTCTAGAGACAGTGTCACTGAGGAAAAGACAGGAAACAGAGATGGAGGTAGCAGAGATGAAGATGCTGAGGATCTCTCTGGGAGTGACCAGGATGGACAGGATCAGAGGAACAGCACATGTTAGAGGTTTTGGAGAAAAAGTCAGAGAGGCCAGACTGAGATGGTTTGGACATGTGCAGAGGAGAGAGAGAGAGTGCATCAGAAGAAGGATGTTGGGTTTGGAACCACCAGGAAAGAGGACTAGAGGAAGACCAAAGAGGAGGTTCATGGATACAGTGAAGGAAGACATGAAGATAGGTGGTGTGACCGAAGAAGATGCAGCAGATAGGGTTAGATGGAAGAAACTTACTTGCTGTGGCGACCCCTGAAGGGAAATGCCGAAAGAAGAAGAAATGACGGCTAAATGAAGACCAATTGGTTCCTTAAGGGGTCTAACCACTGAGCTACTGTCTCCCCCCTTTTATTTGTTTTGTGTTGTGTTGGATTTCAAGGCTTTTTTTCATTCAAACTATTTGATAACCTTTTTTAATCAGTACTCTTTTTTTTTTACTTGTCCCTCTACATTTAGTTTAGGGACCACTCATCAAACAGAAGTCTCTTCTTTTCAAATGACCTTCAGCTTCATCTAGACAGTCCTGAATAAATATGAATGTCAGAGTAAAAATTAAAAATTTTAGACCAACCTGTGGATACATTTCTTACTCTCCAGATATTCCATCCCTGCTGCTACGTTCTCTGTCATCCTGACCAACATCTTCGCCGTCAGATTGTGACCTTCAGTTCGTAAGAAGGAGAGAAAATCTCCACCTGAAACAAAGTCCAAGCTTAAAAACATGCTGACTGCTGTTGAAGAAAGAATTTTCGGGGTTACCCTGAATTAACTCCATGATGATGTAGATGGGCTGCTTCTGTGTGCAAACACCGATCAGCTTCACGATATTTGGATGGTCGTACTGCTTCAGGATTCTGGAAACAGGCAGATGGAGAGTAAAGAGTGTGTGTGCTTGTGTTGTCTGTGTGTGTGAGTGTGTATGTGTGTGCACACTAACCTTGCCTCCATCAGGAACTTACTCTTGTGTTCTGGTGCCAGATTTTCTTTGCAGGACTTCACAGCAACAGGAGTTTTATCACAACGTAAAAAACCTTGATAAACTTCTCCAAAGTTACCCTGACAAAAAAAAAAAAAAAAGACACCCTGATGAGGTGGAAAGAAAACAAAGTCAACTGAGATTAAAATGACTTAGAAACCGTGCAAAGAAGTCGGATCAAATTTGGACAAAATATTAGTGACAATTATGTCCACATATTAATACGAATCTGATTCAGAAATTATATGTATGTTTAAAATGTACAAAATTACAGCAAAGAAACTAAAAATGTTTCTTTTTACGTCTTATTGTGAAACGAACGAACCACAAAAAGAGAAGAACAACTTTTAAAAATCACACCATGAATCCAGATTTAACCAAATAATTTTTCTGATGTCTCAAAAAGAAAAAAAGGAAGTGAAAACAAAACATTTTCATTTCTACTCATCAGGATTCTGCTTTTCTGTCAACACATGTCAATCCCACTCACCCGTCCAATCAGAGGTCCCAAAACAATGTCATCATGTTCCAAAACCCATTTGTCCTAAAAAACAAAAAACGGTGGAACAATCAGGACGTGTTTAGAATCGCATGTAGATTACATAGCGTAGAATTCAACTGAACGGAATAATTGAAATTCATCATTCATTCATCTTCATAACCGTCTGTCCCATACAGAGTACCAGGGGGTGCCGGAGCTCATCCCGGGGGATTTGAGGCAAGGGACAGGGTACACCCCGAACAGGTCGCCAGTCTGTCGTGGGGTCACACACATACAACCATCCACACATACACGCATTCCTAGGGGCAATTATGTAGCGGCCAATCAACTACACATGCATGTTTTTGGAGGTTGGGAGGAAACCGGAGTACCTGGAGAAAACCTACACATACATGGGGAGAACATGCAAACTCCACACAGAAAGACCAGTGTTCCAAACCTTGTCCCCAGCCGGGACTCCAACCCCCAACCTTCTTGCTGTGAGGCCACTGTGCTAACCACTGTGCCACCGTCCCACATAATTGAAATTTAATAAAGAAAAAATTCTGAAAATCTGGATTAATGGTCTTATTGTCATGATTCTCTCGCCTGCCACCAGAGGGAGGCCTGAACCTTCCTCCCTATCCCGGATTCCAGACTGATACTAAACACCTGTGGTCATTAACCTCATGCTGACGGGTGATCATCCCTTCCAGCCATGTCATCCTGGCTGCCTGACCAAGATATCTCCTTGAACTCTATGTGTTATACTTTTGAACTTTTACCAACAGACACTCCTCTGTTCTAATCCTGTGTCTTGCTTTACAGTACAGCCTTGCTGGACCTTTTTGTTAATAAACATAGTTTGTTGTCCTCTAATTGGGTCCTCCTACTTCTGCACCCTTGTCGTGACACTTATGGAAGTGTCAAGATGTGTTTTTGCCTCTATCCTTCGAATGTGAAGGAGACATTAAGCATCTAAATACAATATTTCCCAAACCAGAGAAGGAATTTTAATGAAACTGCCCACAGTTACTCAGTGACAATATTGTGTTCACAAAAGTAATTGTTCTGTTTGTTGCAAAATGACACTAAAATGTCTGCAAAAGATGAACCACATTAAAGCAAAGATCTTCTATCCTGCTTTTAATCAGCAGATAAAAGTGAAAACAGATGAAATTGCTGCCGTATGAAAAGTTTCTCTGTGTGCACATGAGCTGATGTTGGCGTCAGACCTTCAGAACGGGTTTCTTCAGGACAATCTCTGACTTCTTGGTGATAGGTTGTCTTTGCAGCTGTAGATGATGGATTAGCAGTGGGATGCTTTGGAAACCTTCTCCATCCAGGCGGTACAAATTCTACTGACACACATGAAAAAGCATGAACGGAGGTGAGCTGATGTGAAAACAGAGGGGAAAAATGATGGAGAGAAAATGTTCTGAAAAGCTGGATCAGGTGCGTTTGTTAGTTTTGTGCTAATTCTCAGGAAAAGATGGAGCTTTTTCTGCACTTTTAATTACAGGAACTCTGATAAATCTTTTAAATTTACATCCAAGAAGCTCCTGATTAAGAAATGAATGATGTAAGATTGAGAAATGAAGATTTTGCTTTAAAAAAGGTGCAGCTTCATGCTGCAAATTTACTTACATCAATGCACTGGATGAGGAAATGTTTGCAGGATCCGGCCCACTGCACCGACAGTACATAACCCTGCTTCTCTTGACTCTTTCTCACCAAAAAGTCTCCATCAGTCTTTAGAAGCTGCTGAACTTCTAGTCGGGGTATTGCTCCGTGGTACCATAGCTGCTGCCCCAGAGGACGATCTGTATCCCTCGCAGGGCTGTGAAAAGTAGAAACCTGCAGGAAAAAATAGATTTTTAAAAATAATTTGATTCAATTTTATTTTACTTTTATGGCTCAAAATCACAGTCCTGTTTTCTCAATGGGTTTCACACAAGAAAGAGGACAAAAAATACACAGAAATAAAAAGATCATTCTTGAACAAACTCTAAGCATTCCTGCCCTCAGACTTTTCTTCTCAGAGATGGAAAAACTTCTTAAAAAAAAAAAACAGGGATGCGGTGAAGGCCACAGAACAGAAAATCCAGGAATCAGCCAAAGGCAATGCGGATATATCAAGCAAATAACAGAACAATAAAGCCAGATAAAAAGGGATTTTTTTGTGATTCTGCAGAAAAGAACTTCAAAAGAAGAGTTTGCCAGGCTTGAAAGTCCAACCAGAGCACCCCGCATGCCCCCGGGGTACAGCATTGATGGAAGCAGCACAGGCAGGAAAAACTCTCCCCCTCAAAATAGCAAATAATTTATACAGTACATACAATGAAATATTTGCTGGGAATAACCTTTTGGAGCATGCAGACAGTTCTTTTTCTGATTAAATACTGTCAGAATGACAGCAGCAAACCTTTGGCTGTTAAAAAGCAGATGGGTCACGGTGCTTTTCTGTCAGCTGTCAAATGGAAATCAGCTGCCTGAGAAAAATAAGGATGGGAGCCGAGCCGAATCCTGAAGTAACCAATAATAAATAAGCTTGTGTGTTTGCATAAGAAGCACCGGACCAGAAACAGCAAACAGGAGGATGTCTGAAACGCTGCCATTTTCCTAACAACATGATTTATTGTTTTCTGAGAGCTCAGTCTGAAAGCAGAAAATAGAAGCTCAGGGGAAAGAAAAGCAGAAAGGTTTTAAGTCCAAACGAATATTCTTTACACCATAATATATAATAAAATTTCAGGACTTTGTTCTGCTAAGGAAGCACAATAAATCACCAGCTATTTTCTGGGAGACGAACAAACCTACCTCAGGTTTGGCTTTAAACAGATTGCTCAGGTTGCTAACCAGTCCATCTATAAGCAGCTTGGTTGAAGCTGGAGTGTGATTCTGTAAAAAACATAACCCAGAGAAAATAATGAAGAGTGTTTAAACCTTCGTAATGATTAAAAACGTAAAAAAAAAAAAGGGCTACTGTGCTTTTAATCTTTAGTAACACCTCAAAAATAAAAGAGGTTGTTTTTCTTTTCGACTACGTCTTTCAAAACAAAAGAGGTAGGATTGGAAGTAGTGTGAATTGCAACAGGGTGGTAAGGGTGAGTGGCTAGATGGTAGATACAGGCTGCCCCATGGAGTGCCCCAAGGCTCCATTCTGGGGCCCTAGTTGTTCCATTTTGACATGTAAAAAAATCTCAGACTCTGAAATTCTTAGGAACAGGGTTTTTACTGGAACCCTAAATAAAGACTAAACTCAGCAAAGCTGCTTTTCAGTTTCATGAAGCCACATTCTTGAATGATCTTTCTGCCAATATGAGACAAGCCTCCACTCTCACAATCTTCAAATTGTATTTTCAGTCGTGCATTTGATCACTAAAAGTGTTTTATCTGCACGTTTGTCTAAAACAGATTATTTTCAAATAATTTCTTATGTATAATATCAAAATGAGTTTTCTGTTTTATGTGCAATTCTATTCTTTGTGTTGCGGTTTTTGTTTCCGTAAAGCACTGAATTATTTCTTGCATGCATTACGCGGTAAAAAAAAAAACAAAAACAAAAACCTTGCCTTGTTTTGCTCAGATTATTCTACATTTTTTATATTTCTAGTTAAAATGATTGTATTTACAGGTTCAATGTTGGCCATGGATTTAACCCGTTCAAGATAAAATAAAGATCATAATATTTGAGTCAGTTAAACGTTTCAAAAGCACCAGAGATTAATTTTATTTCTGCCACCAAACAGTAAGATCTGTGTCCTAACAAGGTGAAATCAAATATAATTTCAAGTCACAAACGTGTTTCACTTCCTCCCAGGATGCTTTGCCATGGTTACTCGTATTGAAACCGAGTCTGCTCCAAAGAGATAAGAGATCAAAATGTGCAAAACCACCACCTGCTGACAAATAGGATTGAGAGGTTGTTTTTTTTTTCTTTCTTTTTTGCTCTAAAGCTTGTGTTTTCTGGCAGGTGTCACTATGAGATAAATCAGCAGACACTGGAGCATGTATGAGTGGGATTAGAAATGTTTATCTGAAGAGAATATTTCTGTTAACGTATTCAATGCATTATGATTATTAAGAAATTCAACACAAAGTCAGATGTGTTTTGTTTTAAATGAAATTCAGTGGACTAATAAAGATCGTTTTGGGTTGTTGCATAAAAAGAGATCTAAAAAGCATTTTCAGTATTACAGGTTTCATGTGACATGTTGTCAAAAAGCAGCATTCAAAGACTAAGATGAAACAATTTTTTTTTTGTCAAATGAAGACATAAAATACTGGAATCAACTGATGTGTCTCCATATGCAAATGAGTCTCAAAAAAACTATTTTGAATGTTGGTGTTTTTAGCTACACATAAACTTTCCATTCCGTCGTCTTCCGCTTATCCGGGGCTGCGTCGTGGGGGCAAGAGCCTCAGATGGGAAGCCAAGGCTTCTCTCACCCCAGCTGCATCCTCCAACATGCCTGGAAGGGTCCTAGTTGTTCCCCAGCCAGCTGTGAGACATAGTCGCACAAGTGGGTCCGGGGTCTGCCTCGTGGTCCCCTCCAGTTGGGACGTGCCCGAATACACCTCATCAGCGAGGCACTCGGGAGGCATCCTGACCAGATGCCCAAAGGTAAAAAATTCTTTACCAAACGGTAAAGAAAGCTGAGCCGAAAAGCAAAGCTCTCGATTTACAAGTCGATCTACGTTCCCACGCTCACCTATGGTCACCAGCTGTGGATAGGGACCAAAAGATTGAGATCACGAATACAAGCGGCCAAAATAATCTCATATGAACTAGTTGTGGGTTTTTTATTTTTCAGAGATAATAATCCTGCTTCTATGTTTTTACTCCTCCACCATTTTGCTTGCGCCTGTGAATCCATGAAGCCGACATGAGATAAATGAATCATTTAGATCCCTGACAGGCTTCTTCTTGTGTTATAAATTAAAACTGAGAACGACTCATTTATGTCTCCATATTTAAAAGACAGACTTGTGCTTAAAATCAATTCAAATCTTTACATTTAGTCAGATCTGCCATATGGGAGGAGCTCGGTGTCGACTGGCTCCTCCTCCAGGTCGAGAGAAGCCAGATGGGGTGGTTCAGGCATCTGGTCAGGATGCCCCCGAGCGCCTGACAGGTGAGGTGTTTCGGGCATGTCCCACCAGGGAGGAGACCAAGAGGCAGACCCCGGACCCGCTGGAGAGACTACGTCTCAGGTGGCCGGGGAACGACTCGGGATCCTTCCGGGTGAGCTGGAGGATGCAGCTGGGGTGAGAGAAGCCTGGGCTTCCAGTCTGAGGCTGTTGCCCCCATGACCCGGCCCCGGATAAGTGGAAGAAATGGATTGGAACATTTTGTCAACATTTCAGTTAATTAAAAACTTTTTGTTTTCAGAACTGCATCTTTTTTGGAAAAACAGTTGCAATCAGTATTTTACTGTAGTAGTATTTTAGTGACTACCAGCACAGGTTTTTTTTTACACACGGAAAGAATGAGTCTGGTTTTGGGGAAACAAAAAGCATGATGAATTAAACTAAACACAGCATGACGTCCTCCTGTGTAAAGGAACCCTCGACTAAGTTCATAGACTTGAGGGATTTTGACTTAACTCTTGACTTGTATGCCAGCGTGTAACAGTATATGCAGCTGGACTGACCAACCATGACGATGAAACAGATTGAGTTTGAGCTTGAGATTTCATGCCAGTAAAGAATAAAGACAACTTTCAGCATTTCAAACTCATTCTGACTTCAGAGTCAGTGTCTGCAGAAATAAAAAGAGAGCCCGCAGCACAGAAACTTACATTGTCTGTGCAAGATGAAAGTGAAACAGTGTCTAAGTCCAGCTTTAAAGCTGCAGGGGGTTCTTTGGAGCCCAGCTGGTCGAGTTTTTCCTTCAGAATACGTCTCTGAACCTCCAGCTTGGCTTTAATGCCCTGAGATAGAACAACCTGCTGTCTGCACTCCTCCATCGCATGTCTTTTACTGAACTGGTAGACCCTGCAGAACAAAAACAAAAAAGGACCTGTCAGGGAATTAAACCAAATTAGCATTTTTGTCTGTTTGAACAAGTAAAAAAAGAAAAAAAAAGCACAGGTTGCACAAATAAGCATAAAACATGGATGTCAGTTAGATTTTGTGCCTCTGCTCACATAATGTTGGATGGCAGAAACCACACACTTTGTAAGCTTAACATCTGATTCTGCCTACAGTTACTCAGTAAAAACTATGGATGAACTGATTCGATTCTAGAGGTTATACGATCAAAACCTTCATCTCACAAACCAACAGCAGCATGGTTTTGTACGTTGGGTGGTTGTCTCACAACCGGACGGTCGCAGGTTCAATCCCCAACCAGTGACTTTATTCCAGTGTGTCCCTGAGCAACATTTAATCCCAAATTGCTCCTGATGAGTTGTGGTTGGCGCCTCGCATGGCAGCTTCTCGCCATCAGGTTATGAATGTGTAAGTGAATGAGAGATAACATTAGAATCAACTTGTTCTTGTTTATGAGTCTGCAGTGATTTAAAATGCTAATTAAAAAAAACAACTCAGTGAAAACATGTCTGTTCAGTGAGTCTGAGCTAACACAGACACATACAGATGCATTTAAAATACATTTAAAACCATTTGGATTACATCATTAAAACACACATTTTTTTGTTTCTTGTTTGTATTTGCTATCGGACTCAACATCATCACGTATCCATCAGTTTGTACAAATAAAACTAGGTTGAGTCACATTTTTCTTCATTTTTGTCTTGCAGATGCGTGAAGACACTTTGATTTTCAGACATGTCTCCCGCATTGGGAGGGAGACACCCACAATTAGCATCGATCTCCCGCTCACCTAATAAAACTCCCTCATAATGAACACTCTTCTGCATTCCATGAACATAATCAGGTATAATCAGGCTAAGCACGTGGCATCTCCTGCTGCTGCAACTGTGCATCTTAAAGCCGCTAGTAGTGATCTGCATGGTCTATTGCCAGTATATATATTTTTTGGTGAACGTATGGTATAAGTTGAACATCCGTAAACTTTGGTCATGTAAAAGGCTATGCGTGAGAACCGCAAAAAAAACTAAAAAAAAAACGCAAACAAGCAGTACCGGGGTGTATTCCTGGTGGTAATTCATCTCCATACTGATACATAACGCTAGGTGGTAACACACGTAAGACGCATAATTTTCCAGCTGCTTTCTCATGTTTTGAATGGTTTGTTTTACGCTAACTGTCATGGCGGGTGTTGTTCATTGGTGAATGTGACATCATGCCATGTCATAGCCCCTCCTCCTTTTGGCCCCGCCTCAAAATCTCACTTTTTGCAAAGCCAAACATTTGGTATCTCTGAAATAATTTTTGTTGAGTTTCTTACCAACATGGCTGTTTCACTTTGCCAGATTTTCATGTCAAGTTCAGTAAAAAAACATTTTGGGCGAGAAAATGTTACAAAATCAGTTTGGCCTTCTTTCTGGCCCAAACCCAGAGTCAGAAACACTGAGCCAAACTGAGACAAGAAATAATGATACAAAAAAATGGAAAGCAGCCAAATACAAAAATACACTTAGAGGTTCATATGAGTTTCCTCTAAATCCATTTTTCTCAGTGAATTTGATCAGAAACAACCTTTTAAACAAATTGTCAGAACAAGAGCAGCAATTACTGTAAAACTATTAGATTTTGTGTTTATATGTTCATGAAACTTCTCAAAGGTTGAAATATTTACTGTATTTTTTTCTACTTATTTTGGCAGCCATTCTTCTTTTATTAAATTCTAACCTTTATGATTCGTAACCTCGACTTACTTCACTAACATCTCCCCCACCATACGCTCATTAACACGGCCTCTAACGGCTCCTTTTTACATATAAACACTTTGTTTCTGTTTGTCCTTCAGGAAGTTGTTCTTAATCTGAACACCCCCGCAGGACCATAAAACCCGTAACACCTCCAGACAACCTCATCAAGCAAGACAAATGAGGGGAAAGAGCACTATAACTCTCAACATATTGCTGAGGTTCTTACTGCCCTCTAAGACCATGCTGGTTATTAGCTGGAGAACATTGAAGAGAAAAGCAAACTTCAGTAACTTCTCTTCAACCGAGACGTTTTTTTTTTTAACCCTTATCCACAGATTCTGAAACGCTTTTGTGATTGTGATGTCCCAAAGGTGTATCGTTTGACATCTTGACATCAACTTATTCTTTTTTTCTGGTTTAACGTTCTACTGTAACCTTTTAACATGACTCCACGGTCCATTCTGTGTTGGGACACACTGACCTTTGACCATTTTTGACCCCTTGCATTGAGTGCTCCAGCTCCAGCTCAAGCTGCTCAACAGAAGTCTGCTGGGAACCGAGGGACTGGGCGAGGTTCAGAAGCTCTTCCTCAATCGCAGTCAGTCTGATGAAAGAAGTGAGAGGAACTGAATGAGGAATTAGATAACGTGAAACAGAGAAGTTAAAAGATCAAAGAGCAGATAGTTAAGATAAAAGAAAGAAATTGGACCGTAAATGAGATTAAACTTTTATTCTCACTTGTGCTGGATTGCTTCAAGCGTGAGGTCGTTCAGTTCAATTTCTGTGGGTTTAAGTTGCTGAGTTTCTTCCAAAAGGCTGCAATCAAACTCTGCACATGCAGGAATCTCTCCTACAGACCTACAATCACAAACAATATGTCCACGGTGAACTCCCTGTGGTGGTTTGACATCAGGGACTCCCTTTATAAACCGTACTTACACCTACTGAATTGAATTTAAGACACTTCATTCATCCCCGAAGGGAAATTTAAATGCTGCTGTGGTACAGTCATACAATGTCATACAACAACATAATATTTCTTTTCTTTTTTTTTTTAGCAGTTGTGAGGGAAAGTTTAAAGGTTTGAAAGTGAAAGGTTGAATATTTTGATGGAGGACGGCAGAAATGATTTTCTATACCGTTCATTTGAGCAGTGGGGTTGCAGGAGTCTGCTGCTGAAGCTGAAGCTGACGCTGCTCTTCAGATATATGAAGAATTATACACATTTTGTGTAGTTATTTGAAATCAAAACAGTCTTTTCTGTGAAATGGACTAATTTTAGTCATTTATAGTCCAACAATGACAGACATGCTTCTTATTATTTCCTCACTGCTTTAAAAGCTTTATTTCACTGTCTCCTGTTCACTTCAGGTTTTGTCCACATGTCGTCTTTTCCCCCTTATCTTACACTTTGCCTACAGCAGCTTCACACTTTGCTTGGAGTTGTGCTTTAGTCCACACACTCCGCTATAACATAGATCACTTGATTTGTTTGGAAGTTGGCGTGAACACAGACTGTGGCGTAAGCATGCTTTATAAATGATGTTTCTGGTTTGTACGACTAATATTAGTGAATGTGTAATTGTCCTCCTTTCTACCTGTTCTGCTGAACAAAACTCTCATACTCTCTGTCAGGATCGATGGCCGTTATAGCAGAAGATAATTCCCTGTGGATCCGCGTCACTTCACGATGGAGGAGAGTGGAGATGTCAAAGTACTCCTGCAGGATCTCTTTTCTGCAAGACAGAGTTTAGAGTTCTTGATGTAAATCAAGTTCATTTTAAATTGTTTAGACTTGCCATTGTATTTTGTTTTTTAATATATATATATATTTTGATTGTAAGTAGGTGTTTTGCTGCTGAATGGGCCGAAATTTATCAATCTATCACAAGACTTTATTCGGGCTTTGTGCTTCATGCTATTTTAGTCGGCTTCTCTTCATCATCAACTGAAAAAAGATTTACTCTCTGCATCTTTTAACCCAAAGAAAATTCTCAAAAAAGCAAGAATATCACAAAAATTAAAAGCTACATTTACTTTGTAACTAAAGGTGAGTTTAAACCATTTGAAGGAGAGCTGAAGCAAAAGTATTTCCCTGCTTCTAAAATAAAAAAGTTACTTTCTTCCTACTTAATTATTCTCAGTATAAAATCGAATCATTTTATTGAAATACAAGGAAAGTGTTCTGACTTCACAATTTCTTTTAGCTTGTTTTCTGTAACCACAGCGACCAAATAGCACCAGCCCATCATTCTCTCACTTCGACATGAAATAAAAAAAACATTTCCATCAATTTCTAAGTAAAACAAGTCAAATATTTCTTCTGTCACTGTAGAGAGTTTCATTATAAGCTCAAGTTTGTACTAAATATGAGCCGCACGTTCGCATCTCGTCCCTAAAGTGTTTTACATGATCCCGGACTTCTAATGAATCAGCGACTTGTTGATACATAAAAAAGCAATGTGTCCAATAAGTTCTACATTTTAAAATATTAAAAAAACATAATAAAATATTAAAAATCCCGCCCCGTGCAAAATACCTTTTTTCCTGTTGTATCTTGTGTGAAAGACTGACTATTGCTCATCAGCAGAACCACAAATAGCGCCTTTGGAGACAAATACACACTCCCCACATCACTATTAGAAGATAGAAAGATCTGAAAGGTTGATTTTGCATGAGATAAGACTTTTAAAAAACAGGTTAAATCCTACAGAATATTAATACTAAGAAATGAGAAACTTTGCTGTATTTTTTTACAGATACTGAAAGTGTTGGAAATGAACAAATAATGAATCTTCCTCACTTTCACAGGAAGGATTACAGTGTGTGTGTGTGTTATTATCATGGCGACTGTTCACACAGGTGAAGTCTGAGTTAGTGTGTGAGCACGGTCTGCCATGAAGATCTATTTACTGGCTGCCTGCTCACAGACAGGCAGTTTTATCAAATTTATCACACAAAGTCCCCACGGAATTTCCTTGTGGGGTTTCCAAATGCAAACGGATCCATTTTAAACAGGTTTCTAATGTTTTGCAATCCATTTGTTTCAAAATGTCTTTTAAAATTAGATGCATTATTAAAAAGATTTTTCAACATAGAATGGCCGACCTGAAAGAATTATTCTTCCTCTTGTCTTCTTTTGACATGTGTTTTTTTTCTCAGAATTACTCTGAAGATCATTTGTTTGGTGCTTCAAGGAACATTATTACTAATGTAGTTTTTCCGAGATCAGCACTTTTTCTGAGCCCAATGGAGTTCATCACTATGGTTACTTTATGGTAATAATTTAAAGTCATTTGGTCCATGGCGGCCTGCATCCTCACAGACTGTTGCTAAAAAGATTGATAAATTTTCTCATTTCGAACAAAATATTACTTCCCCTGGCTCCATTGTTTTGTATCTGATTTCAGTAATGTAATTAGTTACAGTTTACTTTTTTGACAAAGTAACTGAGTTAATAACTCGGTTATAACATTGTTTTATTTCGAACGAATTACGACATAATGGGAAAAGTATCTGTTTATAACATAAAAGTGTGATTTTTATGGAGTTTTTGTTACATAAAAAGTCACTTTTTACTCACTACTTTTGTTGGCCATCATTTACGGCTTTCTGATACATATATAAAAAACTGGGTGAAAAAAATGTGTTTTTTTTAATATGCTAACATGTCGCTTTATAGTAATATTTGACGCTTTTGACCTTCACATTGTAACATATATGTTTACAAAAGATCTTTTTTTTTTTTTTTTAGAATTGACAGCCTCGCTTCCATAACTTATTGATCAGTTAGTAACATTTTAAATATTAAGTCAGAACAACTGTTTTTAGTGAAGCTGAAGAAACTGATCTAAACTGTTGTTGGTAAGTCTGCAGCATGGGAGATCAGGGTGACTTTATTTAAACATAATGACATCACTTTATTAATGTAACTAAGTTGTAACTGTAGGAAAAGTAACTAATTAGATTACTCTACAAAAAGTGAAATAGCTTCCCTCCGCATCATCAACCAACAGTTTTTCCATCTTTCTATGCTTTAAAACTCCAGAGTTCCAACCAGGAAACTTCAGAATTAAACGAAAATTTACAAACTCTAATCGAAATGACTGAGATTCAAAGTGTGGCGTTGATAAAATTAACCAATAATAATAATTAAAAAAAAAAACTGACAAATTGTTCAATTCAGAGTCAATAAATGAGCAACCGTATTATCTTAATGCAGTGCTTCTCAAGTACTTTTTGTCACGCCCCCCAAAGAAGACAACATTGCGAACCGCCCCAGCGTGACTCGAAATAGTATCATTTGTCTATAAAATTGTTATAAGTACACTTTTGAATAAAAATGTATCCTTATTAACGTATAAGAGAATAAAAAAAAATATGGATCAATTTACAACAAAGACTAGCTTTATCATCTCGCAGTGTGCGCAGTGAGCACTCGCTCTGTCAATGAGAGCACCACTGCCTCGTAATGTAGTGGAGTGGAATTGCAGTTTATTCGAGAACAAAAAAAAAAAAATCCAAATATAAAAATAAAAAGATGTCCCCCGAGGTTAAACGCGTCCCCCTCTATTTGGGAACCTTAATGTAAGAGCTATGTTTATGTCCTCTGAGTTCTTAAGGATCTTTTTGGACCCTGACACACGGAAGTACGACTTCCGGGTGTTAAAACTCTGCTTGTGGTGAACCTGAAGCTGTCTTTATGATTAACTTACCAGTCAGTCATCTTCTTATCCTTCTGTCCCTTTCAGGGTTGCGGGCAGTGCCGGAGCCCATCCCGGCTGATTTAGGGCAAAGGGCAGGGTACACTCCGAACAGGTCGCCAGTCTGTCGCGGGGTCACACACATACAACCATCCACACTCATTCCTAGGGGCAATTTGACACCAGCCAATCAACCTAGCATGCATGTCTTTGCAGAAAGGGAGGAAACCGGAGTACCCCGGAGGAAACCCACGCAAACACGGGGAGAACATACAAACTCCACACAGAAAGGACAGTGTTCCAAGCCTTGTCCCCACCCGGGACTCGAACCCACGACCTTCTTGCTGTGAGGCCACTGTGCTACCCACTGCGCCACCGTGCTGCCTATTTAACTTACAAGATGTGGTTTATTTTATATTCATCTGGTCTCTTTTTACAGCATTGGAAACAGAATTTTATGCAGCTCAGGCTTCATAAAACTTAGTGTGTCAACATAACCTGGTTCTTGGAACAGGTTGAAGGTGAGAAGGAATGGGCAAACATCTCCATTGTGATGAGATTAAATAATGTGTTTCTCTCTCGGTGTGAGAGCGAATACAAATCAGGTGCTAACAAAGCCCATTATTATGCTGCAGGATGTTTCCCACTGTATGGAAATTTGTTTCTGTCATTATTTCTCTCATTTTCTTTCAGTAAACACCTTCTCACAAACAATGAAGTCAATAGAACATCTTCCTCCAGCATTTTCCTTCACTGATTACATTCTCTAAGCACAAGCCTTAACAAATTAGGCTTTGAATCATAAAAACAACTCATAAATGTTAAAACTTCCGTCCTTCTTTGTAATGTAAAATTGTGCTGCTATGCAGAGTGGAAGTGAGTCTTACAGGATGAGGACCATCTCCTCCTGCAGGGTCTGCAGAGCGCTGAGTAAAGCAGGTTGGATCTGACTGTAGTGATGCTGATGGTAAACCTGAGCAGCTTGCACAGACAGAACGTACTCATTATGAATCTCATGGAGCTTCACCGTAGCCTTTATGTAGCGTTCTTTGCTTTTGTCTCTATCTACACAGAAAAGCAATCAGAAAGATGCAATGTTGTTATAAAAAAAATAGTGCAGTAAAAACAGGAAGAAAAAAACACAACTTGACTGCTTGAAACTGATACTGTTTTGAGAAGTAGATGTTATCATGTGTGACCACCTTTACTGGTCTCCTGGTACTTCCTCTTGGCCTGAGCCGCATCTTTCACCGCCTGCCTGTAGCTGTTCTTTATCTTCTCCAGCTCAGTTTGAGTCGCCTGGAGGAGCAAAGATGAAAACATGCTCGTGAATAATCTTTAAAGATGTTTTATGTCAAATCAACTTTTTATAATGTTTGAACGTTATTCACAAAGAAAAACATTCCTGAAGTGGTTTTCTGTGTCAGTTCTGTATGTCTGAGAAATGTCAGCGCTCTTCTGGACAGTATCTGGAAACTATTTCAACGCAAGGTTGTTCTTGGCGATGGATTTTTTCCCCCACCATGCCCAAATTTGAGTATTGCTGCATGCCCTTTGCTCACGCTCAGTCCTTCTTGTCAACAGCGAGCGCCAGTTTTGTGCCTCCACCAACAGGATGTGCAGAAGGCATTAAGTGGTCGGGCTGTACGTGCGTCAGTACTTCTGTAACTTCTGTGATTTCCCAAATCCAGTGATTTGAATAAAACTACCCTCAGTTACTCGGTACCAACTCTGGATGACCTTTTTTAGATTCTCGGGGTCTGCAAACAAAGGCTAACGTCACAAAGGTCAAAATGTTAGTGAACACGATAACTCCCACACCAATGAAGGGAATTTATTGAAACTGCATACAGTTGGTTGCTCGATACCAACTATAGATGAAATTATCAGCTTTCAGAGTAAAGTAACTCACATGTGACTGCGTTAACTAAGTTGTCACATAGATTTCAACAAATCTAGCTTTGGCCTTTAGCACTGGTGGAATCCACCAAAGTTAGAATAAGAAGGAATCAAGCTTTCATTTATGCTGTGTCATGTACGTGTCTGGATGCTAGGATTAGGCAAGGAATCAGTTTAAAAGATGGAAGTGAAACTGTCATGATCCTCTCCCCTGCCACAAGAGGGAGTCCTGGACCTTCCCTCATCACCCTGATTAGGGACACCAAAGGGTGATTAGTCTGATGACACACACCTGTGGATCCTGCTGCCCACAATCCCCCAGAATTCTTTGTTGGGTCATCCCCACCATCCCTTCCAGCCAAGGCTTCATATGTTTAGGACCATAAGTTTAATCTTGGAACTTTCTTATATTATTTGAACTTTTGATCCTGAGTTAATCCGTTTCTTTTGCTTTACAGTCGTACCGGACTTTTGGCCTTCTTGGACTTTTGGTTAATAAATCCCGTTTTGTTGTCCTGCATTTTGGTCCTCCTTCCTTCTACAGTACATCCCCACATCATGACAGAAAATGAATATATGCATTAATTAAGTTTTGGGGTTTTTTTTGTTTCGGCGCTAAAACAAAACCTCAAGAATGATCACCCTAAAAAAACACATCTTTACCAATTAAATAGTCTTGTTTAGAGATTAACTACCGGTATATTTTCAAATGTTTTAAAAGGAACAAAGTAATAGAAACAAGATTTTACGCTTCTAATTAACATACTTTATTACAGTTGTAATTACTGGCTACTTGACTTTTTTAGATTAGTTTGTTTATCTGACGATGAATCCCAGACTGGATGAAATATTTGTGATTAATTTAGATGAGATATTTCAAGTTTCTTTTCTTTTATCAGCTGCACTTTACTTTATAAAGAAAATTATTATTTCGTACAAACGGAAGGCGTGTTTAATCATGTGGTCGGAGTGTGAGCAGCAAACAGCAGAGACAGGATGTAGAGAGGAGATCGTCTGTGTTTCAGTGAAACACTAGGAAGTGATTTGACCTCTGCTCACATCAACCACCCAACAGGTTAGTTTGTTTCACTGTTTCACTAAAACGATTACAGTAGTTTGACGCCGAGGTGTTGAACAACCCGCCATCGCCTGTTACTGATTATAAGATGTGAGATTAGGTTCCTCCAAAAATCATCTGTCATAATGTCTAAATCCTTTTCTGTATGCCGTCTGAATGTTTACATTTATTTTGCGTCTATTCTTGTCTGAGGAATCTTCTTCTACATTAAAACTATTTTTAAATCAACTGCAGATTCAATCTGAGCATCATACCGACCTAAAAATCAAACAGAAGGAAAAAGAGATTAAAGAGAGATTAAAAATAAGATTTAAACCAGATATCTTCATTAATCGCATGAAAATAGGAGCCTATCATTTGACCTATTTGAACTGTTTTGATATCAGTACTAACTATGGATGAACTGATTAAGTTTTTGGGGTCATGCAATTTTTTGGTGTAAATTTATTCTTATCGCTAAAAGACCTCCCTACACGGATCACAAACAGTGCTCCACGACAAGTGAAAGAGCTTAGGGTTTTTGTTCACGAGTGGACAAAGAGGAGCGAGAAAATAACGGGCAGATCGGTGCAGCGTCTGCAATCATTAGGACACTGTGCTGGTACAACCAGAAAGCAAAGTCTGTCTACAATCCAACAATCGTCTACGGTCACCAGCTTTCTGTTTTCTCAAAGATCGATAAGAGTACTGATTAGAAATCAGTCTATCCCCGCTCACCAGGAGGAGATCCAAAGATAGACCCATAACCATCTGGAGGAACTACAGCGGGTTAAAAATTATTATGCAAATAGAATTTAAGCCTCAAGATCATTGCTTTGATTCATCACAAGTGATTTTAGATATCAGGGCTTTTGGATTCTTGAAATCAGATTTTGGTGAAAAATCAGTTTTAAGCTGGGCGGCACGATGGCGCAGAGGGTAGCACAGTGGCGTCACAGCAAGAAGGTCATGGGTTCGAAGGCTTGGAACACTGGCCTCTCTTTGTGGAGTTTGCATGTTCTCACCATGTATGCCTGGGTTTACTCCAGGTTTCCTCACACCCTCCAAAAACATGCATGCTACTGTAGGTTGATTGGTCACTACACGATTGCCCCTTGAAATTAGTGTGTGTGTATGGTTGTATGAGTTTGGCCCCATGACAAGCTGGTGACCTGTTTGGGGTGTATCCTGCCCCTTGCCTCGAATCAGCCAGGATGGGCTTCGGCACTCCCCATAAGGGATGGACGGTTAAGAAGGTGACTGACTGTTTTAAACTCCAATAAAGGAAAACACTCTCCTTAAAGCTGATCTATATTTCAATCAATCTTGGATAAAAAAAAGAATCTCTGCTGCTTTAAAGCAAGAAATATGTGGATGAAAACTTTCCATTTTCCACAGTTTAAATAGATTTGCGTCTTATTCCGCCCCCACACTGTGCCGTGCATTTAAAGACATGATGAGGACGGATCCTGCAGCTGCAAGAATGACATTACAAAGCAGCAAACATGAATCCTCAAGAGAAACAGATAAATCTCATCTGCAGGATCATTTAGAACTCTGTCTGTTTTACTGCTGGTTTTGAATCACCTCAGGATCCTTTCAGATGAACGACCATGAGGGAAGTCTGGGTTTATCTGCTAAGGCTGTGACCTCTGTGAGCTTAGACCGGATGGTCTCACAAAAGAGGGCCATGCAGTACGTCAAAGCGTTGCTATGGCTAACTTATCTTCCTGTGGGTTGTGAGAATGTTTCCTGTCGTGTGTGTAGTAGGTTGTACACAGTGTGTGAACATAAAGAGTGTGTCCTCTGGCTCACACCTTGTTCAGCTCCTGTCTCAGAAGGTTCCAGTGCTCTGCATACGTTTTACGAAGCTGCTGTTTGTCTCTGATGAGAAGAGTCAGTTTGCTGATTGGACCGTCCTGTAGATCCTCTGAACGCCTCTTCATCACCTGACTCAGGGACTCAGTCTGTGACACCAATGCACCCCACGACTGGAAAAAAAAAAATCAGGATTATCACTCTGTACATGTGTGTGAATGAGAGGGATCCAAATGGAAAAGTGAGGTTACAGGGAGAAGAAATAAAGAAGGTGGAAGATTTTAAGTATCTAGGATCAACAGTCCAGAGCAATGGAGAGTGTGGAAAAGAGGTGAAGAAGCGTGTTCAGGCAGGCTGGAACGGGTGGAGAAAAGTATCAGGTGTGATGTGCGACAGAAGAGTCTCAGCTAGAATGAAAGGGAAAGTGTACAAAACCGTGGTGAGAGCGGCCATGCTGTTTGGCCTAGAAACAGTAGCACTGAAGAAAAGACAGGAAGCAGAGATGAAGATGCTGAGGATCTCTCTGGGAGTGACCAGGATGGACAGGATCAGAGGAACAGCACATGTTAGAGGTTTTAAAGTCAGAGAGGCCAGACTGAGATGGTTTGGGCATGTGCAGAGGAGAGAGAGAGAGTACATAGTGTTACGACCCTGGGGTCGTGGCCCTTTAAATCTTTCTGCCTGTCTGTCCTCACAGAACCTGGAGCTGCGCTTGGCCCCGCCCACTGCCACAGAAAGGCTGCTGGCTGCTCTCTGCGATGGACGCCAGTCTGATCCTCTGCCGTTATTTTGTTTCATTGTGTCTTTAGTAGTATCTTTTGTAATAAATTCCTTTAAAACCTTTTTACTTTGTGTGGCCTTCCCCTTATTGTTGCTGCTTTTTGAGCCAGAGTAGTAACAAATGGGGGCTCGTCCGGGATCAGACCAATTGGGTAAGTTAAAGTCTGTATAAAATTTTTTTTTTTTGTTTTGAAATTGGAAATTCTTCTTCACTGAATTTGGTTAATTTAGCTTAATTTTGTCCCATTTTGAGTTCAGTTTGGAGAAGTTTGGTTATTTAGTTGGTTGGTTGGCTATCTTGGCTGCTAATCAAATCAGGCTGGGGGAGACCACACAGGTGTGTGTGATTTGTTTTGCTGACAATGTGAGTTTTTTTCAAAGTTCTGAGTTAAATTGAGTTTGGTGTGGCTGTTGATCAGGGTGAGTGGGACCAGTTAACACTTTGTGGCAGACCTTAGTTTTGTTTAAAATTTTTTGATTGAAGCCTACATTTTTTTTTGTTAGTATTTTTGAGCACATGCTGGGAGTTGGGGCTTACCCTGTTAGGATTTAGAAGTGTTGTCTCCTTATGAGATTCACTTGTTTTTTGTTTTGCAATAGGCATTTAGAGTGGAGGTACGTGCGGGTTGCAGCATCCCACTACCCTTACCCTACGTCGGCTCGGGAGCGCGCCGTGGTATTAGTACTTGTACTGTACCGCTGGTATGTATGGGGCTGGTTAGCAGCCTCAAGCGCATAAATACCCACCGCCAGGCCTCCTGAAGACTAGGGGTGAGTTTAGTTAGATTCTGGTTAGGTAGTTAGTGGGGAAACCTCAATTCTGTGCTCTAGCTAGTTTTTTTTTTTACATCAAACATGTCATCTGTGGAGGATTTTACGGAGTCCCCTACTGAGGAGATGTTAAATGGCTTTACTAGAGAACAACTATTGCAGTTGGTTGATTATTATTCCGTTGATATTGGTGCTAGAAAACTGAAAGATGAGATAAAGTTGTGTTTGTGGTCTGCTTTGGTACGTGATGGGATTTTGCCAGGGAAAGTTGGTCTAAACAACCCTGAGGTTAAAGATATTTTGACATTTGAACAGAAGAGGGAGTTGCTTTTGTTAGAAACGGAGAAGGAGAAGGCGGCTGCGGAGAAGGAGAAGGCGGCTGCGGAGAAGGAGAAGGCGGCTGCGGAGAAGGAGAAGGCGGCTGCGGAGAAGGAGAAGGTGGCTGCGGAGAAGGAGAAGGTGGCTTTGGAAAGGGACAGGGTGCAGTGTGAGATGCAGATGGCTATGGAGCAGATGAGAGTAGCTTTGGAAAGGGACAAGATACAGTTTGAGAGGGAGAGGCTTAGTTCTACTTCCGTTCGAAGTGAGTCTGATGTGGTTTCTAATTTGCGTCTTGTCCCAAGGTTTGATGAAAAGGATCCGGATACATTCTTCGTACTTTTTGAACGTGTTGCTAATTCCAGAAGTTGGCCGGATGATTTGAGGGTTGTAATGTTGCAGTCAGTTTTTACAGGGAAGGCCCAGGTAGCCTATTCTGCTTTGAGTGAACATGAGAGCCAGGACTATAAACTTGTTAAGGAAGCTGTGTTGAAAGCCTATGAGTTGGTTCCAGAAGTTTACAGGCAACGTTTTAGATCTTGGAGGAAGGGTGAAAACCAGTCTCATGTTGAGTTTGTCAAGGACTTAAGCAAGCATTTTCACAGGTGGTGTTCTTCTTTGGAGGTTTCTTCGTATGATAAGCTTTGTGATCTTATGGTTCTTGAACAATTTGTCGATTGTGTTCCGCCAGAAGTTGCCACTCATATTAGAGAACGTCGAGTAGTTACTGTTTCAGAAGCTGCTACTATAGCTGATGACTATGTTTTGGCTCACAAGGGTAAATTTAGGAAGAGTGTTTCTACTACTTTTTCTACTGGTACTTCTGTTACTTCTACCAGGAGTAACAACTTCGTGACTAGTAGCCCTAGTGCTTTTAGAAAGTCGGGTCAAAGTTGTAACTACTGTCGTGGGGAAGGTCATTGGAAGATTGATTGTCCCGTTTTGCAAAGGAAAAGTGGTCAAGTGAGAACTAAGACTGTTAAACCTGCGGTTTTCACTGTTCAGGCAAAATCTCAGTGCTTGGACCCAGTTGTGGAATCCAAATGTTTTTCTGGTCTTGACTCTTTTGTTTCTGATGGGTTTGTGTCACTTTGTGGTGATCATAGGAAAGTCCCAGTGAAAATTTTGAGGGATACAGGTGCTACAGACTCGTTTGTTCTTTCTTCAGTCTTGCCTTTTTCAGAAGAGACAAGTACAGGTGATTGTGTCCTGGTGAGAGGTGTTAGTTTGGTACCACTTAGTGCCCCGTTGCATAGGATCTTTCTGTCTAGTGGTTTTGTTGAAGGAAATGTGCAAATTGCTGTTCGACCAGAATTGCCAGTAGAGGGCGTTGCTGTGATCTTGGGTAATGACTTAGCTGGTACCCAGGTGTGGCCTGTAGAGTGTCCTATCAAAGTTTCAGTTCCAGCAAAAGTTCCTGATTCCTGTGGGCGGAACTTTCCTGAGGTGTTCACTGCTTGTGCTGTCACCAGGGCCATGGCAAAGGCTAAGTCTGAAACATCAGAAGAATGTTGCCCTAACTCAGATGTTCAGTTTGATTTACCTCAAATGTTTTCTATTTCCCAGCAGGAGTTAATTGCTGAACAGAAAGCGGATGTGTCACTGACTGCGCTGTTTGATAAAGTCCAACCTTCATCGGAACTTCGAAGCTCTGCATCTGGGTATTTTCTTCAGGGTGAGGTATTGGTTAGGAAATGGCAGCCTCAGGGCTCTGATCTTTTGGGTAGTCCGTGTTTGCAGATAGTCGTTCCTACAAAATTTAGAGAAAGGGTGTTGTCTTGTTCACATGACCGAACAGGCCATTTGGGAGTAAAGAAAACCTATAGTCATGTGCTTAGGTATTTCTTTTGGCCCCTTCTCAAACGTGATGTTGCCAAGTATATTAGGACTTGCCATACTTGTCAAATTTCTGGCAAACCGAATCAGGGAATTAAGCCTGCACCTCTTAAGCCGATACCTGCTGTTGAAAATCCGTTTGAACATTTGATTATTGATTGCGTTGGACCTTTGCCAAAGTCTAAATCAGGCTCTCAGTATTTGTTGACGGTTATGTGTTTGGTCACTCGTTATCCAGCTGCGTATGCGCTTCGCAATATAACTGCTAAGGCGGTTGTGAAAGCTCTTACTCAGTTTATTTCAGTTTTTGGCATCCCTAAAATCATTCAAAGTGACCAAGGGTCTAATTTTTCGTCTCACCTGTTTGCCCAAGTCTTGGAACAGCTTAATGTGAAACATAATCAGGCTTCAGCTTACCACGCCCAGAGCCAAGGTGCTCTGGAGAGATTCCATCAGACTCTTAAATCATTGTTTCGTTCTTATTGTACAGAGTTGCAGAAGGATTGGGAGGAGGGTTTGCCGTGGTTGCTGCTTGCAGCTAGAGAAGTCTGTCAGGAGAGTACGGGTTTTAGTCCAAATGATTTGGTGTTTGGCCATAAAGTTCGGGGTCCTTTAGCAGTATTTCACGACAACTGGGCTTCAAAACAACCCCCTGGTAATTTGTTGGATTACGTGAATGGTTTTCGCCATCGTCTCTACGTGGCGGGGCAGTTGGCGAAGCGAAATTTGGTCAAAGCTCAGACTAAGATGAAGTCTTTGTATGACAGACGATGTGAGAGTCGTGAATTTAGCCCAGGGGATCAAGTGTTGGTTTTGTTACCTATTGTAGGTTCACCGTTTCAGGCCAAATTTCATGGTCCCTATACTGTGTTAAGACGGCTTTCGGACTTGAATTATTTGGTTGCAACTCCAGACAGGAAGAAGAAGCAAGAGCTTTGCCATGTTAATCTCCTTAAACCGTACTTTAGTCGTGAGTCTTTGCAGTGCACGGCAGGGTCTCCTCGGTGTGGTGCGGTGTTGTCTACCTGTGCGGTACCAGGGTCGACAGCCTATGGGGGAGAGGACGTGGCTATGCCGGATGACGCTGTTCTTTCTGGTCGGTTGAAAAATTCAGAAACTCTGAATAACTTGGATTTGCTATTTTGTCATTTGTCAAAGGATAAAGCTGAACAGTTAGCTGCATTGATTAACGAATATCACGTTTTATTCAGTGACACTCCCACTCGTACCAACTTGATATCACACGATATAGATGTTGGGGATGCAAAGCCAATCTGTCAAAGGTTCTATCGTGTCTCTGAGGAAAAACGTAAAATAATTGACAAAGAAGTACAGTATATGTTGGATAATGCAATTAAATTGACTTGGCCCATTTAGCTCCAGGTGATTCCCACGAATGGCTTGAGATGTGGAACTGGAGGCTGCACTCTTCTCCATTCTGATAAGTATTGTGCACATTGATTAACAGGGTAGAACCCTGTTCTTTAGGGGGGGAGTGTTACGACCCTGGGGTCGTGGCCCTTTAAATCTTTCTGCCTGTCTGTCCTCACAGAACCTGGAGCTGCGCTTGGCCCCGCCCACTGCCACAGAAAGGCTGCTGGCTGCTCTCTGCGATGGACGCCAGTCTGATCCTCTGCCGTTATTTTGTTTCATTGTGTCTTTAGTAGTATCTTTTGTAATAAATTCCTTTAAAACCTTTTTACTTTGTGTGGCCTTCCCCTTATTGTTGCTGCTTTTTGAGCCAGAGTAGTAACAATAGGAAGAAGGATGCTGGATTTGGAACCACCAGGAAAGAGGACTAGAGGAAGACCAAAGAGGAGGTTCATGGATACAGTGAAGGAAGACATGAAGATAGTTGGTGTGACCGAAGAAGATGCAGGAGATAAGATGGAAGAAACTGACTTGCTGTGGCGACCCCAAAAGGGAAAAGCCGAAAGAAGAAGAAGATTATCACTCTGTCTGGAGATTGTTTTTAATATGAAAGCCATGAGTTAATCTAATAATTAAAAATCAAGCTTAACACTTTTAACATTGCATTTTTCTTTTTTTGTGACTCTTTAGTTTTTTCTTTCATTTCCAGCTTCACTTTTAACCTTTTTGTAAGTTATAAAAACCCATTAAGATGAACGAATCAGGTTTCCTGTAAATCTAAAAGCGTGCAGATAAAAAATTGAAATGAACGTGGCAGTGCCAGTAATGCTGCGCTGAGAGAGAAAGTGCCATTTGGACTAAAACACATTCAACATTTAAATAATGAGGCAAATGGAAAGAAGAACTGGGTCAGTTTCTTCTTCCTTATAGAAACGACTTTTATAAACAGCATGCAGGATAGTTTGGAAATTTTTCTGCAGAGAATATTTTGGTCATTTTACCAGAGGAAGTTTTTTTTTTTCTCACAGTTGAGGTTTTGTTGAGATAAAATCTAAAGATTCACAATGACTTTACGGTTTTGCAAAGCTCTGCAAAAATGTTCAAAGTGTATTTCAAATGTTATCAAATAAGAAAAAATGATCCAATAAAACAAATGATTGTAAATAAAATTATTATCTTAAAAACAAATGTTAGAGAAAATTATTTTTTTCTCAGGTTAACGACCAGGATTGATCCCATCAGTGGGAATCGTACAGTTTAATGACAGAAAACTTTGTAAAACATGATCAAATTTGTTCTTTTCTTTTATTTCCCAGATTTCTACAGCTCGTACGCGGCTCTTATAATTTGGACCAATCAGAAGGTTCGAACTTTTCCTCCAGAAATAGAATATCGAATATAAAGGATCTAAACATGTGATCCACTAATAATGTCATGATCCCCTCTCCCGCTGCCAGAGAGAGTTCTGGATGTTCCCAATCAACCTGATTAGGATTACCTGAGGATGATTACTGATTGCACACATCTGTGCACTATGACATCTTTTTAGAGGCAATCGCCCCGGACTTTTCTGTCTAGTCATACCATCCCTTCCAGCCAGGTCTCCCTGGTTACCTGACCAAATACACACTCTGTCAGTAACCTTTTACCATGACACTGAAACCTTGTTTTTTTTCTTTTCACAGTATTAATGGATGACCAAATTCAAATAAACCATGTTTTCTGTCTGTAACTGGGTCCTCCTCTTTCCACCTGCACCCCACTTCTTGACAATAAAATTTCTCATGTCTGAAAAATCTCTGTGTAACTTTAGAGAAATCTATCTTCTGTTTTGAATTCTTAAAGAAAACATTCATAATCAATAAAATGAAATAAAGAAAAAAAAAAAGTACTCACTTTGTTGAGATGACTGATGTAATCTGGTCCAGGGTTACTTTGAGGTTTCTCCATCTTCTCCACCATGGTAGTCATGTGGTGCAGCTGCACGGAAAATTCTTTCTCACTCTTTGCTCGCTGACCCATCCATCGCTTCATGACCTCCATCAGATGAAGCTCGGAGTCCAGCAGGCGCATCACTGCTGCGTGTGCCTGTGGACACTGCAGGTCCTCCCCAAAACCCATCTTTGGATTATAGAGCCTTCTCCCTCTGCTAGTGATTTTGTTCCCAGCACTAAATCTCCCTGCCTGCTCTCAGGAGAGGAGCAGAATCAGAGTGGATTGGAGCTGAAGCCGATGGCCGAAAGCATCTATCTCTCTGTGGCCGTAGAGCAGTTTCACTTCCCCCTGCAAGTAAAACGTTTGCAGCACTTCCTCATGACTGATGAATGTGCTTTACTTTCAAACAGCCCAAGATGGAGAGGGTTTTAACCTTCAGTTGAAATGAATTAAAATGAGTTATGTTTATGATAATTAAAAGTTTGTGTTTAAGTATACAGTTTTATTCTGCATGAGGTAAAACGTCCCAGAACGCAGGACAATAATACACGCAAATTATTGTCTCACATGTCAGATTACAAACTATTTTACATAAATAAACGATGCAATAGAACATTAAAAAGAAAGTTTGTTTGAGGAGTTTGCTGCAAATTCTTATTCTCCAAAACCTCTAACATGTGCTGTTCCTCTGATCCTGTCCATCCTGGTCACTCCTAGACAGATCCTCAGCATCTTCATCTCTGCTACCTCCATCTCTGTTTCCTGTCTTTTCCTCAGAGCTACTGTCTGATCAATCTTGATCAATCAGCATGGCCGCTCTCACCACGGTTTTCTACACTTTCCTTTTCATTTTATCTGAAACTCTTCTGTCACACATCACACCTGATACTTTTCTCCACCCGTTCCAGCCTGCCTGCACACGCTTCTTCACCTCTTTTCCACACTCTCCATTGCTCTGCACCGTTTATTCCAAGTGCTTAAAATCTTCCACCTTCTTTATCTCTTCTCCTTGTAACCTCCCTGTTAAACATTCTTTTGGTGCTAAAATGTACAGAGAAATACCTGCACGTTTTTGTGAAATCTTTTACACGTTTTCAACCTTTTTTTTCTGCCTAATCAAGAAATTTAGAACACCTAATTGTAAGAATTTCCAAAACAGGTTTGGTTAAAGTTGAGTAAAAAAATTTTCTCTCCTGCAAAGTTGTATTTTTTTGTAAGAAGCACGTGTCCGTTCTGGTCCAAAAAATAAGTCAAAGTGTAAATAAGCAGGTGTGTAAATAATTATAACCAGCAGCTCTGCATGTGGTTTGAAAGACTAAAAGATCTAAAAATATTTAGGTTGAATTTATAGAAGGCGGTTTGATACCCGAAAGAATCGTATAGAAATTTTTTTTTAAAGCCTACCATATATTTATAGAGAGACTTTCATTTCCTATCGAGAGGTCGGTGGTTTTGTCTAAGTTGAAATAGAATTGCATGCGTCTGGTGTTTTAATAGTTGTTATAAAAAACATCTGCATGCTTTTACACTGTGTTTCTGTTTATATGAAAAATTCACCAGATGAGAACTTTTATCATCCAGACTCTTTAGTGAGAATGTGTTCCTATTTTGAAATATAGAGAATTTAATTAAGTATGTATCACTGCATGAATTAAACTGGTATCTCCAAAAAAATGTGAAAAATTCAAATATTTTTTGTTTTTTGTTTGTTTTGGTTTTGTAACATTGGGTCAAAGGTCAAAGAGAACAGAACACCCTGTTTATAAACATTACATCATCAGGAACGTCTCAACGTGGAAAATAGACAACTGGGCCGAATGAATTAAATCATGCTGAATACAAAAAAACTTTATTAGTTCCACGATAAATGTCAAGATCGTCTTGAGGTTGTCTTCTGCGGAGACGATCTGAAGGAGGTGTGGAGAAGGAGATAGTCCTAGAGCAGGTAGTTCGGGCCCTGTGTTTTTGCAGTTTCCATGGAAACATCCAGTTGCTCGCTTGAGGAACTAGAGGCGCTCACTTGGACACAGTGAAATACAGAGAGGCGAGTTTGGTGTTCTTCATTGCAGCCTGGCTTTGTAGACCCATTCCGGAGTCCAGCTTTGGGTTGCCAGGTTGGACACAGTGTGACCGGACTGGGACACCGGTGGATTGGGGTGAGGGGCCATCGAGGTGTTTACACTGCAGCACTCAAACTCCCCTTTGGGGATCAATAAAGTACATTCGATTCAATTCAATGGGGAAATTGCAATAATACAAGCCAATACACTATGGTGTCCCTCAAAGCTCAGTATTAAGAACCATTCTTTTCTGAATGTAATTAACTGAAATATGTACAATCTCAGACGTGTTCTTTTTGCCAATCACACCATCACAATAGGGCAGCACGGTGGTGCAGTGGGTAGCACAGTGGCCTCACAGCAAGAAGGTTGTGGGTTCGAGTCCTGGGTGGGGACGAGGCTTGGAACACTGTCCTTTCTGTGTGGAGTTTGCATGTTTTCACCATGTTTGCGTGGGTTTCCTCCCACCCTCCAAAGACATGCAAGCTAGGTTGATTGGCTGGTGTCAACTTGCCCCTGGGAATGAATGAGTGTGTGTGGATGGTTGTATGTATGTCGCCTGGCGACCTATTCAGGGTGTACCCTGCCCTTTGCCTTAAATCAGCCCGGATGGGCTCTGGCACCCCCGCAACCCCGAAAGGGATAGACGGATAAGAAGATGACTGACTGACCATCACAATGTGCATGTTTTAAATAAACTTTTTTTTTCTTGACAAAAAACCCCAAAAAAACTATGAAAGTCCATTTGTTAAAATAAAGGGACCAACCGATACAAATGACTAACGACAATAAAAAAAAAAAATAGAAACAGTGAACCGAATGGACTCCAAGAGGTCTCAATTGATGAGAGAATTTCCGTTAAATTTGAAGGCTTAAACTTGCTAAACGTGTGGGTAACACATATTTTTTTTGCCCACTGGTCATTCCAGTTCTAAATGACTGGCATACAGTTTACAAATTCAACTGGACAACGTTCCTCGTTTAAAGACGTTTGGTGTCTCATCCGTGTGTCTTCTTCAGTTCTGTCTGACTGGTACTGAGCTGGCAGTAAGTCCTCCATGCTGGAGTTTCACTTCTTTTATGTCCAACAATAATACATGGAGGATAATTGATGGAGATGATTATTATTATGTGGGAGGAGAGAAACGTGGGACGTCGTTTAGACGAGTTTATGTTTAATTGATTCTGTAAAAGCTTTTGATTTTCCCGCCTCCTTTTCGAGCTCGGCAGTTGTACGTATCTTAAAGCTTTTCATTTTTTTTATGAAGTCAAGAAGAATTGAAGTAAACTTTCTAGAATCTTGAATTTGGTCCTCCAATGAGCACGCGATACAGTCACGCTGTTTCCTGTCTGCTATGTTCCCTGCTCCCAATCCACAGGGTTGCTATGGGATCAAGAAGTTGATGAGAAGGTGATAAAACAGGGAGATGTGTTCCCACAGCTGGATTCCTGATGTTTGGGGAACAAAATAAGTTTTAAATAATTAAACCAAGTAAAGGTCTCTAACGGCGAGCTCCACTTTCACAGCCTGGCATCAATCAGTCTGAAACTACCTCAGAGGAAAGCTGAAGATTTAATTTTGAAGGTTTACTGAGATTCAAACTGTTTCATAAATTTACCATGAAGGACAAAATAAAAAAGAAAAAACTCAGCAGCTCAAAGAGAAACTCAACAAAGAAACGCAAGAGTTTTCAAGGACTTTCCTTCTCTGAGCTGCATGTTGGTGCCAAAGACTTCTCAGTTTTAGAAGAACGTTCATGAATCATAAAAAGCAATAAGAAAGAACTGGTTATTTATGCAGGAAATAATCTTCCATCTTTGTGCAGCTGGATCTTTTTTTTTTACTGCTGCTGTTGTGTAAAACAGAAAGGTTTATTATTTTAATTAAATCACAGAGTGGATCAAGTGCTGAGTAATTAATTCCTTTTATGACCTGTGTGGCCGCACGGCCTCCGAGCTGATGTAGAATCAGTTTATCATCAAATAAACTGGACTAAAAGGAATCAATGAGATCAAAAATAAATAAAAAAGGTGATGTAACAACACGTGGGATTGAGTAAAGGTGGATGATTCTGTTTAGGATCCAGCTTTAGAGTGAAGGATGTTAAAAGCTCTACCTCAAAGCCAATATTTTGATTTCTGTGGACACTTTTTGTTCTTGTTGCGGATCACCAGATCAGGCAAGTGTCAGACTTAACTTTTAACCTCTAAACATTTATAAGCAGTTCTCTGAAAGCCTTATATTTGGTCGCAACTTTGCTTTTCTTACAAGCAAAGATTAATTGTCTAAAAGAAAATCCATCTTAATTTTAAACGCCAAGGTCAAGTTTATACAAACATCCAAAAAAAAAAAAGACTTGAATCAGATCTTTCTGGTTCAAGTCTCCCTTCAGGGGGCGCCACAGCTAGTCAGTTTCTTCCATCTAACCCTATCTCCTGCATCCTCTTTGGTCACACCAACTATCTTCATGTCTTCCTTCATTGTATCCATGAACCTCCTCTTTGGTCTTCCTCTAGTCCTCTTTCCTGGTGGTTCCAAATCCAGCATCCTTCTTCTGTTGTACTCTCTCTCTCTCCTCTGCACATGTCCAAACCATCTCAGTCTGGCCTCTCTGACTTTAAAACCTCTAACATGTGCTGTTCCTCTGATCCTGTCCATCCTGGTCACTCCCAGAGAGATCCTCAGCATCTTCATCTCTGCTACAAACATCTCTGTTTCCGGTCTTTTCCTCAGTGTTACTGTCTCTACACCAAGACATCTAGACCGACATCCCTCACGGCTCTGTAAACGGTTCAGAAGACGAAATGAGAGAAAATTATTTCTTCACGTTTGGCTGGATTTTAAAAAAAACAAACACACGCAAATCAAACAAAAACACATTTAAATTTGCATAGATCTTTATTTTTAGTAGAATCTATAATTGACATCAATTAAATAAAAAGGAGAAAACAAGAGCAAAAAAAAAAAAAAAAAATTCTTTAAATTACAAGAAAATTACACTGCACCGTTCAAAGTACAAAAATAGGCCTTATTTTAGAGTTATGTCCCGTTTAAGATACATCAATCATAGGTCACAAATCTGTCTGGTTGTGTGTGCAGCCACAAGTCAGAAACCCCCGGGGATCGTCCAGGGCTGCTTCACTGACCACCTCTACATCACAAAGTGTTTTTACTTTAACGAAGCATGTGCACACTCGCAGATCTGATTCAGCCCTTAAGGTATTGGCGATGGGATACATTCTACCTCCTCTCTCCGTGGCGGCTGAACACTCGGGGTGTCCCCCGCAGATCTTCAAAAAAGGCAGAGATGACAAAAAAAAACACTTGAAAAAGGAAGAGGGGAGAATGGATTGTGACGACCTGAAAGCAACACGTCTAATACTACCAGCATTAAAATGATTGTCTTTGGTTATTCCAAAGATATTGCTCCTATCGCCTACGTCTGACTTCGGATCATTTATTCAAAACAAAACAGGAACAAATGTTGATTTCAGCTGCAGGTTTTCTGAAAAATCAGCAACGAGTGGATTTATGTCAGCATTAAAAAAATAATAATCCCGTTTTCCTGCCTGGTCGATAATCATAAGCTCATGTTTGTAGTGTGTGAGTTCTATCGCGGTGAAACGGACGAGCCGGATTCTGATGGATTTGGAAGCACAAGCTAATAAATGTTGGAAAAATTACACAAAAAGGAAAAATTAAACTCTTAAAAAAAGCGAGTTTGAAGTTCATCAGTTTTAGATTTTAAGCTGTAGTGAATAAATCAGAAATAAATCTGAGATGACGAGCCGGTGGGTGTGGATTTAATTTTCATTTTACTTCTTTAAACGACAAATCGGAGCTTTTTGAGTTTATTCGTATTATTTCTGGATTAAAATAAATTTGCACGTCTGCAAAACGGATTAAAGATGGAGGCTGGAGGTGAAGAAAAAAAAAGGACCAATCAAAACGACAGTAGGCACTAACACACGTTTCACAATTGATATTTTTTAGTTTTGGTCACATTAAACCAGATGTGCATCGTGTGACCAGCCTGATGTTGAAAGTCTGACTGCATTTTAAACCAACGCTTCAGCATTTATTTTGAGTTTTTAAACAGCTTGTAAAATTTAACACAGTTACTAATTTATTTTTGTACTTTTACACATTTTTTTCCTCCATGAAGAGAAAATTTGATTGTCAGTGACAAAGTAAAAAAAAGGAGGTTCAACTCCAGGAGGAGACGCCCCAAGAAAAAAGAAGAAAAAAGTCATTTTAGTTTTAAATTGAGCCTTGAAGGGGTTTCATTTTAAAACCTCAATATGTTTCACATAATATTTATAAGTGGAAATCAGAATTTTTAGGGCAGTAAAATTTAAACAATGGCGTCCAAATTTCTGTTTTTTAATGTTTTTGTTTAAAAACTTAAATCAGAAATGTTTTTATTTAATTTTATGCTGGACGATGACATTCGGATTGGATTTAAATTTGACTGCAGATGAAAGCTCGCTGTGAGAGGTAGACGAACGGATGGGCCGCTGCAGTGTTCTATGCACGCCATCACCATGGAAACCTCTCAAAATTCTGATGTTTATACAATCAAAGAAAAAAAAAACAGGGTGGAATCAATATTTCTAGATTGGATTAAAAAGAAAGCTTTGCATATTTTACTAATAGGAAGAAAAAAAAAAAATCACTTTATAAGAATTTATTCTCCGTCGGTCAGATTAAAATCTCCCAGAATTCCTCTGAGGGATGATTCGGATGCTGAGGAGATTATCAGAGACCGAAGAGTCCGAAACGCTGGAAAAATCTTCTTTCAAAAATAGTTTCTTCCTAAAACAGCAAATTCCAGATTAGAAAACAGGAGCGACGGAAAAAAAAAAGAAAAAAACCTTCAAGCATTGTAAAGCAGACACACACACACACATGCAGGCATCCACATACAAGCACACACACACTCACACATACACACACAGGTCGGGATGCTGTGTGTGTGTTGTTGGGATTTTACAAAAATTGTCTCAAGTGAACAAATTAAATTTGATTTTTCTGCACGAACATGATGTTAAATGTTTCTAGAAGTTTTTTCTGTTTCCAGGTTTGACCAGTTTGTGTGTGTGTGTGTGTGTGTGTGTGTGTGTGTGTGTGTGTGACTGAGCAGAAACAGAAAAGATGTGAAAATGTTTTAATGAAACTGTTTGTTTTTGTTGCAGAAAATTTGCTGAGTTTGTAGAAAATCAGTTTTGGAGAGTTTTTCTGGTATTTTTTCCACTGGTTTGATTCTGGTTCCAGTTAAAAACTCCTCATCAATACTTTCATAAACAAACTAGTTGATGTTTGACTCGTTAGAAAAATATTTCTACAGATTTGACATTTTTTCAGCCAATTTTTTTGTCTCTAAATTTTCACCGTTTTGATCACCGGTGTTTAGATTTTATTTCAAAGCCAATATTTTTACTCAAACTTTTCTATTTAGAAATGTGCAAACACACACACACACACACACATACACACATGCATGCACGCACACGAGCATCTCTGCAATCTCATCTGGCTACTGCACGCAGACTAAATGATAACGAGGAGGAAAAAAAATGATGATAATGTGTTTAGAGAAAGAGGGGATAGTGGGGGGGTGATAAGGTGGGTGTGAGGGGAGAGTGTGAGGAGAATTTAAGGAATCGGAGGGTGTAATGAAATCTACATGTAAAAAAATCAGAGACCATCACCATGTGGAAAACCACACCCCAAACAGATCAGAAAAAAAACAAGTCAAAATAATGAGGTGTGGGAGGGGGAGGCGGGTAGTGTGTGCGTGGGGGGGTTAAAATCAGAAGAGGGGCGTGTCGGAGGTGTTAAATTGCACTTTGTGTTTTGATGAAGGCAGTCCTCTCATTCTGAACGTCAAACTCTTCGTTTTCAGAGTCCGTGTTGATGCCCTCGTCCCCCCACATCGTGGGGATGCCGCGGTACGACACCATCCTGTTTCCACCGAGGCTGAACGTGCCCCTCAGCACACCGCCGCCACCAGACTCCAGGGAGGGCATCTTGGTCAGCGCGCCGGAGCGCAGCTGCAGCAGCAGGAAGACGCCAGCGAAAGTGGCGATGATGGCGATGCAGCTGAGCACCGCCACCGTGACGGGCATCTGGGAAGTGGCGTCCGGGCGGGGACGTTTCTCGCCCTGCACGCTGGTGAACGGGGACTCGCGCATGTTGTGGTTGAGGCGTAGACAGGTGCCAGCGAAAGGGTCCAGGTAGCTGTGAGGGGGGCAGGACAAGCAGAGCTGAGGTGCCAGCCCGCTGCAGGTGAGGCAGGGGGCGGGGCATGGCAGACACGCCCGCACAGAAGAAGGTTCCACAAAATTTCCAACGGTGTAGTTTAGAGGCTGCGAGCCCACGGCAAAACCGTCAGGACACGACTTCACACAAGTCTGCTGGAAAAGGTAAAAACCAGCGGTGCATTCTGGGAAAAAAAAAAAAAAATATCACATTTAGTCTCAAACATGTAAAAAAAAAAACAAACAAACATCAAACAGGTAACGTTGAGACTTCACAAGAAAAACGTGTGCATGATTTTTAACACTTAATGTTTTTTCTGAGATGCTTTCATTGAATCAATTTGATCTTTTTGTACAGATGAAAAAAACAGACTTCATCGTCTGGTGAAGGTGGCCAGTAAGACCACAGGAAGAACACAGGATCCAATCGGAGAGCTGGACAGGAAATTAGTTTTTTCTTTTGAATGATGTGTCTCTTGGTGTGTAAATGTTTTTATGCCGGTGTTCTACCGGTCGCAGATCTCGATAGATCGGAGTTCCGAAAACTAACCCTAATTCTAATAGAAGTATGGCAGGTCGCAGATCTCGATGGTTAGATTATCTGGAAGGGAGGGGGAGCGTTCTGGGCATGCATAGAGGCGCAAAGTTGCAGATCTCGATGGTCGCAGATCTCGTCAGGACACCGGAACCACGTTGGGCTTTTTGTAATGATGGTGCACTACTGTATGTATAAAATTGGATTTGATTTTCAGCGCAAAACACATTTTGTTGACGCACATGTACTTGCGTTCCAGCGACACTGATGAAGAAATCTTATTATTTGATCAAAGAAAAGACTTTTTTTTTGCTCCATTATGATTCATCCATAATAAGTTTATTTCTTTATGACTGTTGGTGAGTAAAAGCCCCTCTGGTTTTAAATGCGTTTGGTCATCTAATGTCCTGTGATGTCCTGCAGGGGTCAGACCGTCACAGTGATCACACCTGACTTCAGACCATTCTGTTCTCTGTCAATATTTCTGAAGTTCAAATTCCCGGAAATCAAATAGGAATCAGTAAAAATATAAAACATCAATCTGATCTCATACTGTGTGTTATAGACAGTGTTGGATGAAGTACTCACTTTTTGTACTTAAGTAAAAGTACAGATAATTAGGCAAAAAATTTACTTAAGTAAAAGTACCAATAAAAAAAATCTACTTAAGTAAAAGTACAAAAGTAGTTGGTGTAAATTGTACTTTTTAAGTAAAAAGTAAAAGTATTCAATCATAATTCAAGTGTTATTTTTTGTGCTATAGGGTGTCACCATGGTAACCAGGATAAATACTCTGCAGGGGTGTGACCCCCCCTCTCCCGCCTCTTTTGGTCCACAAATAAATAAATACATAAAAATAAAAGGGGTCAAGTCAAGCTATCCCCTAGAAGGGCCAGTGAATGGGCCGCCAAAATGGAGGAAAATGACACTTATTTTTTAAAATGTTTGGGGGGGGAGGCCCCCAGTCACCATATATTGGCTTTGTCAAAGCCCCACGCCCCTTTGGAAAATTCTAGATCCGCCCCTGCTCTGTGTAATGATGGCTCAACTTTTTATTTAGAAGGAAACACAACGAACAACGATCTTCTGACTCTTTTTAATTTGTACTATTTTTGATGTTAGGTTTTTGGGGCTGAATGAATGCGGAAAATGTTTCTCGATTCAATACTTCTTCTCCCGATCAACTGCTTCTTTTGATTTTCGCGATGCGGCTTCAAGATGCGATAAAAAACCTGTGTATTTTTCAAATTCCTGAACGAAAATGTAACGAAAAATGTAAAACCCACTTTTAAAAAGTAGTGAAGTAAAAGTACAGATATTTGCTCTAAAAATGTAGTGAAGTAAAAGTAAAAGTACCGGTCTTAAATTTTACTTAAGTAAAGTACAGATACACTATTTTTCTACTTAAGTACAGTAACAAAGTACATTTACTTCGTTACGTTCCACCACTGGTTATAGAACACTTTGAGTGCGCGATGCAGACGAAATGTGAGGAACAGACAAACAGGTGTGATGCAAACAAGTAAGCTAAGCACATAGAGGATTGTTGCAGAGTGTTCACACGTACACACACACACACACACACACACAAACACATGGAACCTAACCACGAGAAAAACAGAAAAATATGAAAGGTTCTAGTTTTACCGATGCACGCCATTTTCAAATCCAAGGTTTTGCAGTTGCTGTTGGTCTGCTGTGACTCTTCAGAAGGACTGGGAGAGGACGAGCCGGTGCCGTACAGAACCAGAGTGAACTGGGTCAGCGTGCCTGAACAAAACCAGATTAAAAATTAGACATATTTTTATTGAAAAACAACTTTATTAATCCTGCAGGATTTCCTGCACATATTCTCAACACTAAGCACAATCCTACCAGTTTTAAATTTAAAGATGGTACACTTTAATCTGTTTTTCCTGTTTAGACTCATGCTTATTGGTCGACTCTCCAAATTCCTGGTTTAGGGGACAACTAAGTATTTCTATTGGTTGGCGAAGCAATATACGAGAGTTGATCTTTACGCTGGCCCAGTTTTCACAGAGAGTTCCTGGCCTGTCAGCGTTAAAACATCTTCTCTACTGCCTTTAAGTCCTTCCTTTAATGTTCTTTAAACCTTTGTAATCTGTTGAGTCTGGCTCCAATTCAAGAGTTTGAAGTTGAGCGTGAGAAGATTAGAGACAAAGTAGTTCTTACAGCAAAGGTGTCTTTGGTCTCTTTATAGAAGTCAGCTGCCTGAATCGGCAGTTTGTTGTCAGTTTGTTTTTGCACATGACAACACAACGCAGCACACCCAACGTGTCTGAGTGACAATGACACAAAGAGAAGCGAGCGAGTCTTTGTCTTTCAATGTCCGCAGTTTATTAAAATATGCATTTATTTTCAGCACATCTATTTTTAAGCATGAGTCCAACCTGGAAAACAGATTTAAGTAATGTAAAAAAATATATTCATGAAGCTTTTTCATCACACCTTTAATGGATTTGAGAGTGCAAAACAGGCAAGGGCAAACTACAGCCCCATGCGGCCACATCTTGCGCGCCAAACTTGAAAAAAATTTAATAAATAAACCTTTTAGTTTTATTTTCCCTGCAATTCTGATGTTTCCTCACTAGATGGCACACTCTGGATATATTGGCTTTGTTGAGAAAACAACAACACTGCTCCCATTGAAATGTGTGTGTCTCCGTGATGCACATGCTGTCAAAATTAACAGTGTGCACACATATGGAAAGCCATCGGGCCCAATACACGCACGTAAACAAGCGTGTCAGATGTTAAAAAAAGCAAAATTTTACATCAAGCGCTTAGATTTCAAACCTAGCGCCGCTAGATTTAAAATTTAACGCTCTCGATGTAACATTTAGCGCTTGTTTAAAATCTAGCGCCGTTCTATCGGTCTAATCTAGCGGTTACCAAAGCATGCCATCCATCTGATCCTGTTCCGGCCCTTTTGTCGAATGTTAGAACTCAATGTGACTCGCGAACCAAAAATTTTGTCTCCCGCTGGTGCAAAAGCTTATTTTTTTAATTTTCTGATTTTAGTTTAACAGAACTTTGAAAATGACCCCAAGCAAAAATACTTGGATATGGGTGCGCATTGTTATGATTAAATTGGGATTTTTTTATGCAGCTACTTTCCAAACATGGTAGATTCACATGCATGAGGGAAAGCTGGTGTTTGTACCGGGCTGGGTTCTAGGCATGGGCAAGGGTGGGCAGTGCCCACCCAAACTGATGGCTTGCTCACCCAATCAAAAAGTCACAGAGAATGAGCAGCATCCTATTGGGTGTTTTTAAACACAAATAAATGTTTTGTTACATACATAGGCCTATAGCACTGTTTGGTCACGCCCCCTTGCCTTTTTGACATAAATACACAAGTTGTCAATTTTCCCGACACTCTGCTGCTCAAAAGCACACGTTAACTTCTGACTGCGGAACTCTGATTCCCTGGTTTTCCTCTTAGCGTTTAGGTAACTTGATATTTTTATGAGAAAATGCATCGTTTCTTCAAGCCTGTAGTCAAGCCCACGCCCAGCGGCTCTGCGGCCCGCTCGGACACTAGTGGTGTGACAGACAGCCGTCCCCCGCCGCCCCAGACACGGCTCGCGCCTCCGCCGCCATAGACACGGCTGGCTCGGCGGGCCTCACGGAGGGTGTATTTAGTCACACAAGCACCACAAACATCAGCCCCTCTGTCAATTGTCCACCGCGCATTTGGCGGTACATTTCGTTGGTTTAACCCGGCCTGGTACCGCACTAGACCCTGGCTGGAGTATTCTCTGGCTATGCTTCACAATAGAAAAAGAAATCTGGTGATTTTGGCCCACGAAAAGACCATCACAAATAAATTAGACATGGATGAATTTGTGACAATCTTTGCAGAAAAAAAGTAGGCGACTGATGCTGTAGTAGTTTTCCTGTTATCTTATATATGCATCAAAAACAATAAAAAGACAAAAAAACAAAAAAAAAACAAACAATATACATATACACACACACATACATATAATTCAGCCTCAGAGAGATGCAAGTGCACCTTCTGTGATGGTCCCAAGCCCACAAATTGAAGAGGGTATATATGTGTTTTTTGTTCGCCCACCTTCAAATGTTTTCTGCCCACCCAAATTTTGAGAGCTAGAACCCGGCCTGGTTTGTACCAAAAAAGATGTGCTGGTTAGTTTGATACTTTTCCTGTATAGTTATAAATTCTGATGTTAGCTGGAAAAGCAACAATGCAAATCTTCCGCCGTCGTTTGAGTACAACAATCAATAGACAGAAAGATACTCTAATCAGACCCGAAGATAAGAGATTTGTCTTGAAAAAGATAAACTTGTACCGTAGTCGCTGGCACCCGCCACATTCTCAATCTCCAGCCTCCACAACCCAGTAGGGTTCTCGTCCCATGAGTGGGTGGTCATAAAAGCCCAGTCATTAAAGCCCTCGGATGAGTAGTCATGAGGCCTAAAGAGAAGAAGTTTGATTAGTTAACTTGTTCATGTTAAAGGTGAATGTTTGTGTTTCTGTACCTTGGGTGGAGTAGGGTGGAGCGTGTACCAGCAGGACTGATGAGGTGGATGGCCAGGTTTCCCCTCCTGTTGTAAGATAGTGAGAGCCGCGCCTGGACGTGCTCTAAGGCGGTCACATAGCTGCCTGATCCGATGCAGGCGTCCACGCTCTTGTTAATAAATAAATGGTTGCCGATGTTCCTGAAAAGCAGAAGGAAGCTCGGTGAAGATGGAGTCTGAATGGCCAGTGATCTTTGAACTCTGGGTGCTATGAGAACTTGAGAAGGGTGAAGACTTAGTGACCTTGGAAAGGATTAGTCTTTCACAGTCTCAAGACTTTATATCTCTTTCTACTTTGCCTCTAAATCCTCTTTAGGGGGGAAACAACACGTCTATGTTTAAAAAGGGAATTTCATGCAATATGAACTTTTTGGAGGTTTTTCTCGGGTTTGAACTTGATCTCTGCATCACAAACAAACCTGAAGTGGTTCTCTTTTTAATTCATGAATGAACGTGCAAACTCTGACGTTCAGAATTTGGATATTATTCAAAAGCTGAAATAAGAGTCCGTGCCGCTCAGAGACGCTTCAACAGAAAGTTAACATGATGGAGTTTTGACGATGCATGTATCGCAACTACGCAACATCCGAAGCAGATTCGGTAAGCACGTTTGTGCGGCACGTTCAAGACGTTTATATTCTCAAGAAGTATAAGATTTTTTCCATCAAATACCCTCTTTTTCAAAATCAAACAAGGATATGTTTCGAGCATCTCAACTCACTTAGAAATTGAAATGAAACATGATCATTGATCAGGTCCAAACATCGAGCAAGGCCATTGAAAAGATTTGTTATAATAACTCAAAGCTAAGCTGCACATAAAGCTTTCCTTTGAGCTTTTTGAATTATGAATGTTTATGTTTATAGTGGGAAACATCATAAAATTATATCATAAATGATTGAAAGTGAATCAAGTTGCTGTAGAGATTTATTTTTCACTGCCAGGTGATTAACACGACAGAGAAATGGCTGATTTAAAGGTTGGAGGTAAACGATTTTATGAGTGTTCTTTCGTGGAGAAACCATCATTTCTGCAAACTGATTAGCGGAAATTTAAAATTAAAGCACATGTCTTGGTTTGAAAAGACCCCACCAATGCTTACTGGAACGCAGCCCTCTAAAATGAAGAACTTCACATCAATCATTTCGGCTGGTCGTAACAAACATGTTAGAAAATGATAAAAAAAATGCATTTGATCTGCTTTAAATTATTATAATTTTTTTTTATTTTAATCCATAAATGTTTTTTTTTTTCACTTAAAACCAGGATTTTTGTCTCCCTCCAGTGGGATTAAATGTAACTACAGGTTTTATGCCTCATGATCATGTCTTTTGATCTCACCAATCTTTTAAAATCATTTTCAGCAGTGGGTTTGGTTCATTCCAAATTCTTCCAAATCTGACTGATAGTTGTTTTGTTTTGGTGTATTATCTGAACAACATTGTGTTTAAATTATGTTTGTATCAGACCGCCCACACAAAAAAAAAGACAGATCAAACTGGAGCAGCTTTGCTGTGTTTGGCAGGTTACCCACGAACAATAGGAGGCTGTTTTTATATCATTAATCATCTCCGTGGTTCTTTCCTCTTTCATTCTTCAAGGTTTCAACATGCTTTTTTTTTTGTATGTGCGACGCTGGCGGTAAATTTGCATAGCCTTTAAAATCCTCTTTAAGAACAAAGTGTGTAGACATGCTTACATGCTTGTCACATTCCATGTTCAAACACATGACAGAAAATCTCCCTGAAACCATTTCACAAAAAAAAAAAAAAAACACACATCTGCTTTTTCAGGTTTAGAAAAGAATGAAGGTTTGACAAAAACAGATTTATGCCAAAATAAACACAAAAGTTCTCTCAATGATAAATTTCACATCAAAGAGCCGTCGGATTGAGACACACAGCAAAACATCTGATAGCGATGCAAACTCTATCACCTTAAAACATCCATTTTCACACCTCCGCTTAGAAGATGTGGTGGAGACACCAAGCACAATGACTGCTTGTGCTTCTGTAACACTTTTCTGAACAATATTATTTACTAAAATACAGGATGACTTTTAATGAAAGTGCCCACAGTTACTCAGAACCAACTGTAGATAAACTGATTTGATTTTCAAGGCTTTGTGATGTGAAGTAATAGTTTAATTAATCAAGGTGTGTGTGTGTGTGTGTGTGTTGATGTTGCCAGAGTCACACGACATGTAAACTAGGCTGTCTTTAAAAAAAAAACATTCCAAAATGCTGCTAAAACCAAATAAGCCGCATGATCGCAGCCGGTTTTACTAACGGCAATCATTTTTTAAACCTTTCAGTGCAGATGTGCCATTTCAAGAACAACTTTAGACTTTTTCGGCTCACTGTGTTGGTATGCAAATGCCCTTTGATGCGTTTGATTTGTAGCACATCATTCATTTTGATGATGCATGCGTACTCGTGCTCCGGTTATGAGCACCTCATGTGATAATAATCTGCACATCAGAAGGATTTTGTAACAATGACAAAATGCGTAAAATATTTTCTTTAACTTACGCAATTGAGTTTAAATAAATAAGATGAGTGAACATATGAAATGTAAAGTGAAAAACCTAAAGTGGTTGCAGCACAGGGACGTTTGAGATGCAGTAAGAAAAGAGAGACAAAGGACAGGGAGTGTATAATGAGGAGAAAATGTCAGGCAGGGTTTACACACTGACATCAGGAAAGAGAAGAAACTAAGTGGCAAAAAGACGAACACTGACACCTCCTGTTAAAGAACCCCTGCTGGACAAATTAGGCTTTAAATTGTTCACTTTAAGTAGCTAAAAAAGATTTGAACCAAAAACATTTTTGTTCTAATTAGTTGTTCTTTTTAAGAAAATCTTGCTTTAATCTCCATATTTTTTATTCTCTTATATTCTATCATGTCTGGTTCTTCTCCCATCTCTATGTCGTCATCATCCATATAGATATAGAATCCTGGTATATTCTCTTAAACCAGGATTCTAAAATGTGCAAAAACTCTTCAAGTCAGTTGAAACACTAAGCGACATGTAGAAAATAGAAACAAAAGAAAAAGCAGTGCCGGTCTGCTGACAAGATCTGTGACTTTTCCCCTCTGCGCATGCCCAGAACGCTCCCGGTCCCTTTCAGATGATCTAACCGTCGAGATCTGAGACCACTGTCCTGATGAAATAAGCGACCTGCCGTACATCTATTGGAATTAGCGTTAGAGTTAGTTTTCGAAACTCTGATCTATTGAGATCTGCAACTGGTCGCAGATCTCGATGAGGCCGTCTTTCTTTGTTTTGATCTTTAACTTTAAATTCATTAGCAAATAAAGCCAAAACCCCATTTTATGCTCCTGAATCTAATTAAACATACCCATATTTTCAAAAATTGCCAACTTTTTCTCGGTTAATGCATAAACAGTGGGAAGAGTCGTATATGACCCAAATTAGTCCCAGCATTTTATTCACCAGGTGGTACCATGTCTAATTACAGTTAATTAATAGTACAATTTTCTTTAGTTGTGCGATCATTAAGTGAACCGTCAGCCTTAGCTAATGTTTTCTGGAAAGCTGTGTCAATTTTTAGTTTGATTTTTTTTTGCCGTTTTACAAGATGATGTTTTTCTTTTCCAAAAGTTTGTTTTAAGATTTAGGGAAATTTTATAAACACATACGGCTACTGTGCAGCTAGATTTACCGACGGGTCAGGCTGATAATCAGAATCAGAACGCTTTTATTGCCATGTCAGTGAAAAATATCAGAGACTAGGAACTTGTTTTGATACATGTGTGCAAACATATAAAATAAAAATAATAAAAATAAAATAAATAAAAATAATAATAATAATTTTAACAAAACTAAGAGTGCTCGGAAGAAAAAGAAAAGTAGTGCAATGTCATAGAAAATAATAAAGATAGTAAAGTGACAAGAGAGAAGTGACTAAGAGATGTGGGGATCCAGGTTATAAAGAGTTCATAAGTCCAACGGCAGAAGGGAAGAAGCTGTTTTTGTGGCGGGACGTTCTGGTCCTAATGGACCGGAGGCTCCTGCCCGAGGGGAGTCGCTCAAAAAGTCCATGTCCAGGGTGGGAAGGGTCAGCTGCTATCCGACCTGCACGCCCCCGAGTCCTGGAGACGTACAGGTCTTCGAGAGATGGAAGGCTGCAGCCGATCACCTTCTCTGCGGAGCGCACAATGCGCTGCAGTCTGTGTTTGTCCCTGGCTGTGGCTCCAGCGTACCACACGGTGATGGAGGAGGTGAGGATGGACTCGATGATGGCTGTGTAAAACTGCACCAACATCTGGGCGGGCAGCTTGGCTTTCTTCAATAGCAGCTATGATATAATATACAAAGTATAAATAATCTAATAGCAGCAATGATGACGTGAGTGATATCAGTGATGATTGATGCTCACAACCATCAGTCAGTTCTCATCCTTGACCAGGATGTTCAGCAGGTAAAAAAAAAAAAAAGAATCTGTGGATGAATTAGAATTGATTTTATAATGAAATTAAAAGGATCATTAACTGAAGAAAGTGTTTGTTCGTGTTGGACGCCCAATTTCAGTCAAAATTTAAGGATGACTAAATTCCTCCCTCTGAGCACCTACAACGACTACAATCATAAAACTTAGAACCCTGGTAGAGTTTACCACGTGCTTCATTTCACTTCTCAGGCTTCACTGTGTTTGGATATGGTGGAATGAAAAGCGTGAACGTTTGCAAATTTTTTGGCAAGGTCGATATTTTTTATGCCATTTGAATCTCTTCTATTAAAGAGGTGCCATGCATATTAAGTTATGTCTGCGCTGATTCTGAAAGCTTTGGTGTTTCTACTCATTTTGAAGTATGAAATGACATTGCAACTTGCTCCTTTTAACAGTACAACACAAATGACTATTTTCTACCATGTGTTTTGGTGCACGGGTGAAAATTTCAGCCTTTTATGAGTTAAAGATGGTATTGAAACTGATTCTGTTGGTATTTTTAAACACAACCATCACTGAAATACCACCCGAGGAGCATGAAGCTCCATTTATTGATGTTGTTTAGATAATCACCCGTACCGGGGGTAACCGCTTACTAACCTCGGCTCGCTGAGCATGCTGATGACACATTGCCTCTGCGGCCCCACGTTGCGCCACGTCTTTGCCGTCGATACGATCGCACTAGCATCAAGCAGACCGTATCCATAGGAGTGGCTAACTGTAAAAACCAAGAGGAAAATATTTTACAGGAAGCTCAGTTTTACTCTTTTGTTTTTTTATTTCCACCTTGTGTGTCACTCAACTTTTCAAACTGGTCTCAGAGCTGTGCATACGTAATGACGCTGTGACAGTGAGCTTTATGGCTTTCATTATATATTTATGGAGCTAACACTATTATATTTTAATGCGCCCTCTGTGGAAGGGCAGAGGAAAACTTAGAAAAGCTTGGCGCACCTTTGCGTCCGACCCCGTTGGTTCTCCAGTCGTTGGCGAGAAGGTGAACAGGGCGAGAAGTTTGTACAACCAGATGCTGCATGTCTCTCCAGGTCAGGTTTTTACTGGGATAAACACACAAAATGAAACAGAAGGTAAGATAGTGACAGAAATAAAATGTTTACGGAAACATTGTTGATTAAAATCTCTCCAATCCCAGTCAAATCATAGTTGGCGTGATTGAAGAAGATGCAGGAGATAGGGTTAGATGGAAGAAACTGACTTGCTGCCGCAACCCTGAAGGGAAATGCTGAAAGGAGAAGAAGATTTGCAGAAAAAAACAAAGATTTTATTTTTCCACCTGCTGTTAACAAACCAGGGATTAACACGAGGTCACAGTTAAATTAATCTCTGGTGTGTTTACAAGCAGGGTTTTAAATTCCCATAAAAACTTGTCAATTTTAGGGATTAAAAACAAAAACAAATCAGAATTTAATTTGGTAACTTTCCTAAAAACCTTTTCTGACTGAGTTCATTTATAATTGGGGTCTTTTTTCTGTCACCTCACGTTGTTGCTCAGACTAATTACCGTTTTTTTCAGGACGCTTAAGTTTGTGTTTGTTTCTCTGTTAGTGCTGCGTGAGCAGATACAAATAAGAGACTCGCTAAATTGTTTGGTTTGCAAAAGAAAAATTAACTTTGTGGCAAAAAGGTGTTGAAAATACGTAAAAAGCAAAATGAAATCATGTAAATAAATGCACATTCATTATAAATTATAACTCTAATGATCGAAAAGCTTGTTGTTGAAGTAAATATACTTTTTACACCTAATTTACATAATAATGCAGAATAAAAAAAAAACCAGACTATTGCAAAATATTATCACATATTTACAACTGAGAAACAAAGAAAAAAGAGAAAAACAAAGATGAACAAATAAAAATGGACATTAAGATCCTAAAGAGAGAGTCATATGTTTCATTACTTTCAAAACAAACTGTTATACCGGTTGCTGAAGGGGATTTTTTAGTTGTGTAAAAATACTACCACTGAGCTGTGATCATGTGTACTGCTCTTTATTATCATCAGTAAAGAGGAAGGAAATATATCGTGTAATTCTTAATTCCCTTTCTTTTTCATACAATCATTAAAAATACACTTGGACCATAAAGGATGCTTGACAATTCATGGGATGTGAATGGAAAAGTGAGGTTACAAGGAGAAGAGATAAAGAAGATTTGAAGTAGTTAGGATCAACATTCCAGAGTAATGGAGAGTGTGGAAAAGAGGTGAAGAAGCGTGTGCATGCAAGCTGGAACGGGTGGAGAAAAGTATCAGGTGTGATGTGTGATAGAAGAGTTTCAGCTAAAATGAAAGTGTACAAAACCGTGGTGAGTTTGGCCATGCTGTTTGTTCTACAGACAGTGTCACTGAGGAAAAGACAAGAAACAGAGATGGAGGTAGCAGAGATGAAGATGCTGAGGATCTCTCTGGGAGTGACCAGGATGGACAGGATCAGAGGAACAGCACATGTTAGAGGTTTTAGAGATAAAGTCAGAGAGGCCAGACTGAGATGGTTTGGACATGTGCAGAGGAGAGAGAGAGAGAAGTACATCGGAAGAAGGATGCTGGGTTTGGAACCACCAGGAAAGAGGCCTAGAGGAAGACCAAAGAGGAGGTTCATGGATACAGTGAAGGAAGTCATGGAGACATGGAGATAGGGTTAGATGGAAGAAACTGACTTGCTGTGACGACCCCTGAGGGGAAATGCCGAAAGAAGAAGAAGATAATTCATGGGATAAATTTGTAGTTTAAAACAATTTTAATAGTTTCTTGTTAAAATTTCATCTTCACTGTCAAAGAGTTCATTAGAAAACACATGTACTGAAATTAAATTTTGAATCAACATCCCATCAAATAGAAAAATTGTAATTTGATATCTTGTCAATATTGCGCAGCTCTAGTGTTTGTTCATAAAAGTCTTGAAAATAACCAAAATTTTTCCTGGTATTTTTATTGCACCGCAGAATGAACCCAAACTTCTAAAAACTGGTTTTAAAGCTGAACCACTGAGGAGAAACGTGAGGCCGATCTGACAGGAAATGGTGATTAGTACTTACTTTGCTTCAAGGGCAAGAGCGATGATCCCAGCAGCGAGTGGGGCGGAGGCAGACGTGCCGGTGTGAGAATCCGTGCATTTTGATTTGAGGTCTGTTGTCACCTACAAAAAAAGAACAAGTTATTAAGTTAAACTTCAACAAACACCTTTGTTATGACATATAATTCTATCAATGGAGGAACAATTGTGCCCATGTTCAAGATATAAGTACTGATTTCAAAGAAAAATTTCCACATTCAACACACCAACTACAAGTGTATGTGTTTACTAAAAAAAAAAAAAAAAAAAGAGAGAAAGAGAGATAGTTATCCAATACTTTTTGTTGTTGCTCGAGGCAGAAAAAGAACCAGTGGACACAGAAGAAAAACCAAACTTAAAATCCTACGCTCGTTCTCTCTTTAGGGCCAGTGTGGTTTTTATGGGAAGCTCCAGAAAATAGATTTCTCACACAAAATGAATCCATCATCACACGCCGCATTACAGCAATATTTGTCCTGAGAAAAATGAAATTTTCTGAAGGCAAAGGTTGCAGAGCAAAAATGATTAAAAATCAGAAAGCAGGAACGAAGCTGAGTTTTAATAACTACACAATTTGTATTGTGAGCAAATCCAAATGAATGGTTTAGTAAGGTTATTTTTAAGGGAAAAAGTCCGTACAGTAGGGCTACACAATATATCGATACAAAATTGATATTGCAATGCCAACATGTGTAATTAGCTAATCGCAAAGAGCTGGTGTGATTCTGAGCAGCCAACTGATTTGTCCGGCCATTTTCGTCTGGAACAACAAAAAGCCTTCACAAACACCGCCGGTTGCACTTATTCATGTCTCCTAAGAAGGCACTAGTGAGCAGATTTAAGCTTTGATTTACCAGGACAGAAGAAGAATTAGTGACCAGCCAATCAGTGGCCTTTTAATTTCCCATAATGCACTATATGCAAGTTGGTACCACTCCAAAAACTGTCCTACATTAAGATTTTTTTTATAAAGTCTATTGAGTTACAGGAATATATACATGTTATAAAAAAAAAAAATCTGACGTGCGATCGCATTTTTACAATAGGACGTTAAGTGACGTATTTATACGGGCTTTTAAAAAATATATATTTTTATGACCATTTCTAAGCACATATTTGTTTTATTTGAAAAATGGAAGAAAATTTAATGCAAAGAGACTATTAAAGGGCCTATCTCATGCAAAATGGACTTTCCAGAGTTTTCTACCTTGTAAGAGTGATGTCCGGGCCTTGTATGTCACCAAAGGGGTTTCTAGATTGATTTAGCCCGTTTTTCACAAATTGCTGTGGATTTCTGGTACGCTCAGACAAAACAAAGAATGAGCAGATGTCTAAAGTATGACGCGGCTGTCTAAAGTATGACGCATTTGACGTAGCCAGGATGGACTTCACACACGCCCCCCTCCGCAGCAAACCCTCCCTCCTCACCACCCGCCCGCCCTCCTCACTCCACTAATCTACAAGCATTTTGTAATACTTTACCAATCAGTAACATTCATCCCATGCCGCCGCTGTGCTTGTGCTTCGTGCACCTCAAAATCCTCGTCGGATTCTGGATCCAAACCGCTACGCATGGGTTTACGCCTGCCTTCCCCCTCCCGCTCAGAGATGGGCAGAGCAATAGCGTCTCAGTGAGAGCAGAGGGTGGAGCTTGTACTTTGTCAGGACGGGCGGGGGGATGAGCAGACCTGGCCTTTCATAGTTCCGGGTCTGTGACTGCGCTCCACCAAATCAATATATTTTCATAACTATGGTGTAATGCATGTTGTAAACCCCACATTTTGCGTGTGTATGTGCAGAGGATACAATGTGAAAAGAGTTACTTTGCACGAGATGGGCCCTTTAACTATTTTGTTTTTTGTATCTAACAAAATGTAAAGCTAAATAATTAATAGATTAAGAAACCAATAACCAACAAACACATATTGATTCAGTAATTAAATAATAAAATATCTATTTCCATCATTTCTAAGTAGCCCCGCCTTCTCCGCTTCCAAGCTTCTCATTGGCTGAATAATGAGTGACAGCACAATTTAAGGAAAAAATTACAGAAGCACTAAGAGACTGAATATGTGAAATGAAGATGTCATTAGCTGTCTGGCTGGCTGACTAGGCAAATAAATAGACTTCATGGAGGAGAATAAAAACGTGTGTGTGTGTATACGGTGTATGCTCTGTTAATATGTGCATGAGAAAGATTTAACGCTTATGGCAAGAATGTTAAGCAGCAGCAGATCGCTGCTTTAAGTTTCAGCCATTGGCTTTAAATAATAACTTTAGTCCCAACACTGTCTGGAAGAGAAAGAGGATTATGAAAAATACATTTTGTTAAAGTCTGAAAGGGCATAAATAAAAAAAATGTTAGTGATATTTTACCGTCCAATCACATGATATTTCTGGCTAATGGTAAATCTGTTGCACATGGCCCACGTGTGACTGATTATTCAAATGAATACTGGGACATTTGCACTTCCTACATTTGTAAACTTGTAAGATTTTGTGCAACTGAAGAGTTTTGTACTCAAAAAGCCAGAAGGAAGTGTGAAATGGTTTATTTATGCAAAAAACTCCTTCATAATTAGTTGAAAACTCACAAATGTGACCAGGAAGAGTCTGGGCAAATCTATGGAAGATTATAGATCCAAAATTTGGTTTATTCAGAACAATTTTAGTACTTTAAAAAAAAAAAAGATCACTGAGATTGTACCTCAGAATGGAAGGCTATCTCCTTTAAACACACGCTTAAACAAAACTAATTTGAAGTATTCTAACATTTTATTCTAAAATTCAAATCATGCAACATTGAACAATAAATCTGATGAAAACTGTCAGTTTCTGATTTCTTCCTCCTTATTGGAGCAGGTTTGTCTGCACTGTGCAGTGACGGCGAATGATCGTGCATTTACAGAAACTCAGTAAACATGAATCCTTATTGGATAGACATTCAAACAGAAATCTATCTGCATCAATCGGCAACATTTATGCTGATTATCACTGTCTTGTCAGAGTGCAATACTGGACGATTTAATCAGCAGACTGATAAATTGGTCAGACTTGGTGCATAGATGAGCACCTGGAGATCCAGCTATCATGTTGAAACCTGCTCCACGAGATGGCAAAACGAGGGGTACATTGTCAAATACCTTGTAGCAAAAACATAATCTACGATCTATGCAATCATTACCATACACCCATTACCCCCCTTGCACTGACAGACTCCCCCATCACCACTGTAGACTCTTTCCGCTTCCTCGGCACTACCATCACACAGGACCTAAAGTGGGAGCCGTCCATCAGCTCCCTGATCAAAAAGGCCCAGCAGAGGATGTACTTTCTGCGGCAGTTGAAGAAAGCCAAGCTGCCCGCCCAGATGTTGGTGCAGTTTTACACAGCCATCATCGAGTCCATCCTCACCTCCTCCATCACCGTGTGGTACGCTGGAGCCACAGCCAGGGACAAACACAGACTGCAGCGCATTGTGCGCTCTGCAGAGAAGGTGATCGGCTGCAACCTTCCATCTCTCGAAGACCTGTATGTCTCCAGGACTCGGGGGCGTGCAGGTCGGATAGCAGCTGACCCTTCCCACCCTGGACATGGACTTTTTGAGCGACTCCCCTCGGGCAGGAGGCTCCGGTCCATTCGGACCAGAACGTCCCGCCACAAAAACAGCTTCTTCCCTTCTGCCGTTAGTCTAATTAATACTTTATAACCTGAACCCCACATCTCTTAGTCACCTCCCTCTTGCCACTTTACTATCTTTATTATTCTTTATTATTCTTTATTATTTTTTATTATTTTCCATGACATGGCACTACTTTTTTTTTTCTTTCTGAGCACTCTGTTTTGTTAAAATTATTTTTATTTATTTTATTTTTTATTATTTTCATCTTATAATATTGCACAGCTGTATCAAAGCAAGTTCCTAGTCTCTGATATTCTCATTGACATGGCAATAAAAGCGTTCTGATTCTGATTCTGATTGCTTGTATTCATAGTTTATTTGGAGGGTGTCGCTGTAGATGTCCTCAAAGGTTAGTACTTTTCCTCCTAATTACTCAATAGCAGTCTCAGATATTTGCCAATAGCGTCTTACATCGTTTATCCCTTACTTACGATCTTCAGCTTTGAAACCAAAATACCTTCATATGACTGCCTTGCGAGTGGAAAATGACTCGAAAATCCTTCTTGAAATTGACATTTTGCTTTAATGCATGATGCTTAAAGCCTTTTATCCATCCTAAAGGCCAGAGGCTATTTCTGTTCTGCTGCCCCCTGATGGATGGGGAGGGAAAATGAGAATTCATTTGGTATCAATTTTAGTATTGAATATCTGAGTATTCATTTTTAGCCAAGTTCTAGTTTTGGAAGGGTGTGAAGAGTTGTGTGAGTGAGCAAGTTTGTCCTGTTTGTACAGTGAAGTTGTCTTGAATGTTAACCAGTGTTAAAACTTTACTGTGTGAGAGCATAAAGCCATTCACAACATAGCAAGTTGAAGAAACAAGACTCACGATCTGCTTTTCATTGAGGTTTCCCGAGCTGTAGGTGGTGGCGAGGGTGGAGGAGCAGGCTTCGCTGTACCATGGCACATTGCCGTTCTGTGTGGAGCTGCTGATGGACAGGGTGTAGATGCTGTTGGTGTAGCCATCGCAGTTGCAGCTATCTTTCTCCCTTCCCCCATTCCCAGAAGCCCACACAAAGATGGAGCCAAGACCGTTGCGACCCTGAAGAGAACAAAATACATTTTTAGACAAAAAAAAAAAGCGACCACACATCTTTCCAACCAATTACTTCACAGACCACCATCACGGATACAAAAACAAAATCTCATTCAATCTCAAATAGGAATACCAATTATATGAGGGCAAATTCATTTCAAGGCCCCTTTTCAGAAAGGGCCCATTAAAACCCAGCATACATCTCAGAGGCCGGGGTGGTCACTCAGTAAATTGCAAAGAGCTAAATATCGCATGACAGCAATGCAATACAAAAAGCTGCAAATGACAACAGCTCATTGTAATAAATCATCCAGCCTCTCAGTCTTTGAAGTGCAATAATTTTCATCTAAGAGCTGCTTTATTGTATTGAGTGCCACCGTCCTTCTCTGCAACTGATCAATTGCAGCTTTGCACCACCCACACCGCCATCTGACGCGGCTGTCAGGGTGCCAATTATCTTAGTAGTCAGTGTCAGCTTTTCCAATCAGCTTTATGGCACATGCATTCAATCCGCCAGTAGTAAAACAAAGACGGAACAGTGTGTGTGCATGGTTTTTTTTCTTTTCAATGATGGAAAATGGAGCAGTTTGAAGAAAATAGGTTTTTCTTACAATATTAATCTGCTGAATTGATTATTGTATTTTGAGTTTAAAATCAATCCCAGCAACACAATGTCTAATAATGTGGTTATTTTGTCTGAGTTTAAAATATCTCTTTAAAAAACAAAAAAGATAAAGAAACCATAGGGAAATAGTTGAAAAAAACTGTGAACTAAAAAATGGTGTGAAAAGGTGCCCTTCAGCTACACACGAACATCCAAAAGAGAAAAAAATCCATCAGCGCTGCTTCTATTCATTTTGAAAGATTTTCCTCCCTGGTGTTTTTTTTTTTTTAGAGGACACTTCTTTTCATTAATGATTGAAAAGTTAAAAAAACTTCTTTGTTCTTTCCGTTTGCGCCATCGCATGCTTAAACAGTTTTTTTCTTACTTTACGTATAAATAAATCTGTCTTACACAAACAGTTTAACAACAATCACCTCTGTGACTCCACGTAGAAACGCCTCTTTCGCCAGTTTGGCGGGTCCATCCACAGTTTTGCCGTCGTCCTCTGGACCCCAACTTGCACTATAGATGTCGATGTGCTGGGGATTCAGACTGAGAGACTGAGCTTCCACCATGTCTGTCACTTCACCGTCCAACATACGCACACCTGCGGACACATTGCGAAAATACAAAATGAATATATTTGACTGGGCTTTTTATTCTTCTCCTTTCAACTTTTTCCTACCAGACACACTGATTTCCATCGTAGGGGATTAAAAAAAAAAGTATTTTGAATTAAAATAGTCTAACATTGTCATCTGAATCCTTTTCTTTACATTAGTAAATATAAAATGTAGCTCCTTCTGAACTTCCTTAAACTTCTCATCAACATTCTTCAAACAAATACTGCACTAGTAACACCTTTTTATTGTACTCTTATATTTAGATTAATGAAACCAAAAAGTATCTAAAAACAAAATACCAAAACAGAAGTACAAAAGACTTTCGTGCTTTAAGGTGTGTTATCTCTTTTGGCGTGAGGCAAAAGCAGAAGACAGTTTAAAAAACTACCAGAAATTTGACTATTTCTAAGATCTGCTTTTGTTTAACAAATGGTACAAACCACAAAACGAAGTAAAAAAACAGAACAAACTATTTCAACTTCAATTTTTGAATTCTAAAGAAGGTTTGTGAGTTTAAGGAACTTCAGCTTGTCGATTTTTACGGGGTACTCCTGGCATGACCCGCTACCTCTGTTGCGGCAAACCGCCCGCAGCTCTGCTTCTCTTCATCCTAATTTTAGCCGCACAGCTAGAATTAAACACTTGGCAACCTCAGACTTCGCTGTGAGTAGTTGAACATTTTTAGACAAGAAGAAAAATAAGAGAAAAAACCATAACATTAAATTGTGTGTTCTAAAGTCCCTCAGAAAAGGATCATTTTAAATAACCCTTTCTTTCTGGGCCCTTGCTTAACATCTGATAGACTTATAGTTTAGATTTTTTGCCTTATAGCGTGCAGAAAAAAGTGCAAAATGTGGCTGCTGTAGTCTTTCATTTGCATATCTACACGTTTGTTTTCAGCTTTGTGCTGCTGAAAGTTTCATGTGTATTTATAAAGCTCGCCTGGAGGGACAGAGAAGCCTGCTGGGTTTTTTTTTCCTCTTGTGCATCCACTGTGACATTATTATGAACCCAGCCTTATAAATCAAATAGTGTCCTTATTGATTTTATTCTCTGAGCATGGGATGGTAGAGGGGAAAAAAAGGAATTAGATCAGTTGCATTGTGGGTGAACCATTTCCTCAAGTGTGAAGTAGACCTCTGAGACAAAAATTCATCTCAGGGATGAAAGGAAACATTAGTTAACTTCTTCTGGAGGAAATTAGTGCAGCTTTCTGACTCCAAATTAGATCCGACTGTCTTTTTACAGATGCAAAGAACTTATAAAAAAAAAAAAGGTTTTAGTGGCAGACTTCAACTCTAAGTAAACCTCATTTATAAAAGACATGAACTATGAGATAAAACAAACGACTGAGCAGCAGTGATGTGGTTTTTCTGATTAATTATTGTAGCTAAAAAGTTCAAGGATTTCTTTTAAAATAACTCTTGGTCTCAGTAGATTTCCACAACAGAACGAGTAGTTGAGGACCAAAACAGAACGGGAGAAAAAAAAGCATTTTTTAATAAACTACATGGAAAGATCAGACTGTTCCCCATCGCTTTAGGATGAAATTATTCTGTTTGAAGTTCCCAAAATACAAAAGAAAGCCACCGTGATTATTATATTGTGACATTTGGATATTATTTCTGGTGTTTTATAATAAAGTGCACAAGAATAATTTACTTTATTAGTTAAATAAGAACTAAAGTGGGATTAAGTCAGTTCGGAAACTCCTATTTTTGGGCAGCAATTGAAACAACAATAAGTTGACGCCAAGGCATTAAACAATAGGCCTTTGCCTGCTTTATATCGCAAACTTTTTTAGATTGTGACTAGTCATCTATAGTTGGTATGGAGTAACTGAGCAGTCTAATCAAAAGACACTCACTGGCTCAAGAGATATTGCATTAACAAGAATTTGTGACCTCATTGTGACTTTGACTTTTGATGGAATGAACCTTAAAACAAAATCAGTTCATCTATAGTTGATAATAAGTTACTGAGGGCAATGTCATTAAAATCCCTGCAATAATTTGGCAGATAAGGCGTTTACAAAAGTGTTACAGATGCACCAACAGCCCGAGTCATAATTGCCCTCCCTCATATTCTGAGGCACAAACAAAAGACAAGAGATAAACTAGACGGGGTAATTTGGGCATCTGATCAGGATGCCTCCAGAACGCCTAGCTGGTGAGGTGTTTCGGGCACGTCCCACCAGGACTAGACCATTAGGCAGACCTCAGACCCGCTGGAGGGACTATGTCTTACAGCTGGCCAGGGAACGATTCGGGATCCTTCCGGGTGAGCTAGAGGATGTAGCTGGGGTGATGGAAGCCCAGGCTTGCCGTCTGAGGCCCACAAGACCCGGCCCCGGATAAGCAGAAGATGATGGAACAAAAGCAGCAAATGTTTTTGAAAAACTAAGAATAAAAAATATTTGAAAACTGAGTTTATAGTCGGTAGTTTATAAACTTTAAGAGTTATGGATTTTGGTTCGTTTAAAGCAAAGACCAGAAACTAAGAAAAAGCTCGGCTTAACTTTTTAAAGATCATTTATTCCTTCTAAGTTAAAATACTTGTGTTTCTTTTCAGAGAATTTTGAAAAGTTTAATTTAACTTCCATCCAGCTATCAACAAACTAGAAGGAAAGTTAATCACTTTAAAATGTTTAATGAGACGGTGTAAAGGTGAGTAGTTTTATTGGTACAAGTTTCTAATTTCTTCATTTTAATTTCATCGTTCCATATGTGTATTTTTATGAGACACCGACAAGCGCCGGTAGGCTCAGTTTTATTACTAAATCTGGTTTGCTTCTTCAAAATGATCATTTGCCATTCTGTCTTTAGATTGGGGTACAAATTGAGTGGTTTAGAGCTTCTTAAAGAATAAAAACTTTAGTATTTCCATGCTCTGTAAACATCAGTTTGGCGTTTATAGACTAACTGCACCATAAACTAAAATGAAGTGTTTGATTCAGCAAGACTTAAAAGGAAGTATTCAGATTTTATTTGCTAGTCAGGCTCCAAACTTTTAAACTACACTCGTGTTTGAATCTTTATATGCCTTTGATCCGGGGAAATGTTCAATTTTTATCTAGTTAAAAAAGGACAAAGTAAGAAGAGTAAATTAGATGGTAAACATTTTGCTGCAATCTGGAGTCAGCGGACCAGCAAAACTTCAGCAGAGGAAATAAACACTTATGCAGTCAGGTGGTCGTCCAACAAGAGGAATAAAAGTTTTTTTCTCTGCTACAGCAAGGAGTTCAAAGTAGTTTATCTTTAATCGCATGTAGATTAACTTGTAAATCGAGAGCTTCGTTTTTTTGGTTGAGGTCTCTCTGCACCACAATGGACTAATGCAATTCCCCTTATTATTTAGGACGCCGCATAAATCCACCTATCGACTTCCTGCTTCATCTTTCCCTCACTTGTGAACAAGACCCCGAGGGACCATCTCATGCTAGATAAACTTTTCAGAACTTTCTACCCTCTAAAAGTGATGTGTGGGTCTTTTATTTGTCACCAAAGAGATTTTTACAATGATTTATAATGAGTTCTGAAAAAATGGAGTTAGTATTTCTGCTAACAATGAATGAATGGTTGCTTCATTGATGACACTTTTTAAGTAGCAGGACCGATCCCCCCATCATAAACAACTAAACAAAGGTCACACTGTTTCTAACACAATTCAAACGAAAATGGATTCTTTATCAATCAGTAATGTTTAGACGATGCTGATGCAGTGCATGTTGTGTCATCATCCAATGATAGGGACGTGTGAGGATGTGCTGCTTCATCGAGATGAGCAACCCATGGAAAATCCTACCGAGTGCCAAATGAGATGAACTTTACGTAAGAAATAACTACATTTGATTGAATAGGTCATATTCAATCAAATGAATAGATTGAATGAGTTTTAAGGAATTCCTCATTGTTCCCGATCGCAGCATAATAATCCTTATTGATCCCAACCATAGCTTAATATAACATGACAGGTATACATATTTATCAACGAATGCTCCTGCTGCGATAAATTAAAAGAAAACACCCGTATGGTAGGAGCTGAAACCAATTTATAATTTTTAAAATAGTCATTCACTCAAATTTCTCTTCTGGAATAAATAAAGTATATTCAATTCAATTAGATGATCGGTGGGTGTGTTTCATGGGAGGTTCTTAAGTCACAGCTGGATAGTGTTTGGATGCAGTTGACATTGTCATTTCTGTGGTCGTCATGTATTTTGTTAGCGGCAAACCGATGACGTTGAGGACCGCTTTGTGGTGATTTGGTGGATCCTTTTTCAATGCACATTCATTTAACAAAAATGCTTCAGTCTTTTTAGTGATACCTTTATTATTTCCATCTATATCAATATTCATAATAAATATGTCCCAAAATATCCACAATAGTAAACATTTTAAATACATTATCAATATACTACCAATAAGAACATCAAATAACTACTATGTTGCTGCTTATTCAAATTTAGAAGTCGGTGCCCAAGCTAGGATGGCCTGGGGATGAGCAGCAGTTCATCTTTTACATTTCATAGTCAGTAATAAAAAGGGCTATAAATTAGAATAATTTCAATAATATTGTGCAATTATGTTCCAAAAAAACCAAATAGTGCTTTATGTGCGTAGGACACAATATGAAAGGTTATTTTGTATGAGATGGAAATACTGAATCCTCTTTTGAAAAATAGGAAACGAAACTCAATGTTTCTTACTGCAGAAAAATAGCCCACTGGGTGCTGTTATATCTCGGAGAAAAGTTCACATTATTTTCAACCTTTTTTTTTTTTTTTTACTTACATGCAACATTTTGTTGTGGTTCTCACTAACATTTAACAGCTCAAAGGTCACTTAGTTTTCTAACAAAAACAACAATAAAAAAATGTTGAAGTAAGTGAAAATCTCAGAAATTGACTGTAAACCTAATGAAACCTTTATTTCACTCGTTTTTACGAGTATTTACACCCGTTGAAGTGACAGGTCAATTAGTGTGTTTTACAAACAGGACTTGTTGAGAGTCTGACTCTCCACGGAAGATCTGGTGCTCGGCCTCGTGACACGGCGTCGATAACCAGCTCCCAAATGCGCAATCGGGTAAATTGACTTCATCTCATGTGTCCTTCAATAAATAATGATTTCACAGCAGGTATGTTGCCTACAGCTAGAGGTTTTTTTTTTTTTTCTACTCGCAAAACAGCAGCTATCTTATTTCTGTCTTTGTTCTGAGACACCATCAGCACAGCCTCAGAGTTTTTGCATATATTGTGGTGGTAATTTATTAAGGTGCATGAGCAATTCCAGCAAATCCAACATCGAGCTCTGCTGCAGTCCAGAGGAAAACTTGTGGTTCTGAGCTTCAGTTGAAATAAAGCCAAACAAGTGTTGTCCAAACAGCTTATTTATGTGGGTGTTGCCGGTATTAGTTTTGTGCTGAAAGCATTTCGGGGTGTTTGAATACACACTTGGTATGACAAAGAATGTGAAAAAGATTACAGAGGGGGGTTTTGTAAGCCTGGGACAATGGGTTCGACACCAAATTAAGACCAATTCAATCAGAGCTGAGGCATTTTGTCATGTCAGTAACTGGACCTAAAAGCTGTTACTTTATAGAGAACCAATACACTTACAGCACACTGGCATTTACACACAACTATTGTGTTACTTAAAAAGATTTAGTGATGCGCTGCAGCCAAGAAAAGGACTGAAAGCAACACTCAGCCTGCAGGGGCAATGTTTCACCCACTCTGACAGTTAAATCCCCCAAACTAACATTTCCTTCAGTGATCTAAATTCTTTTGTCTCCACTGTACCTCCAATCTTTGCATTGTAAGCCACGCCGACTCCACAGATCCCGTTATTAGCCACGGCCGCCACTTCCCCTGCACATCGTGTCCCATGCCTGCAGAGAAGACAAAATGAGAAAATGAAAGGGAAAAGCCATTTATTCTGGTGTCATTCACACAAAGATAGATCTCAGTCAACCACGCTTGAAACACGAGTCAAAAAGAAGTTGAATGTGAAGGGATTTGTTCCACTGTGCAGTGTTTGTGCTGCGGGCTGACGAAACAAACTTAGAGACTAAACTTCTTTGCCCTCAATGCTTTGCACAAACAAATTTATCAATAAACAATCTATTCTGTCTAATCTCCAGCTCTGTATGCTTGAGATTGTGAAGTCTGTCACAAAGTCAAGTGAAATGACACACAAGCATAACATATGGGGTTAAATATACTCATTAGATTTGCCATGTTCATTACGGAGAAGCCTCTGTTGTAAAACATTGCTGCAGGCAATGAGGTTAGGATAAAAAAAGAAAAAAAGCTGTTTTATGGGAGCTGATTATCATATTCCAGTCAGGTGTTGTACCTACGCCTGCCAGATGGATATGCATGCACCATGAGAGCCCTCCAGGCCACAGACCTGTCCCACCGGACCGCTGCTATGCAGAGAAACTAGCTTTTTGACTGGGCTACTTGTTTTATACTGAGAAAACATGTTAACCAGCGAATCAACTTCGATACATCCAGCAGCGACTCTACTACTTTAAAAAACAAAATAAATGATCACACTTCATATTATGTCACATTAAAGGATTTCATTGGTATCTACATGTTCTCTTTTTAGCTGCAAAAACTGCAGGTCATACTCTTCACTACCCATCTTCTGCATTAAGTATTCTGAGCTATTTTCTCCCCTAAAAAGTGCTTAGACAATAATAAAAAAAAAAAAGTTTGAATAAACTTGCTGTAACTGTTTTTATCGCCAGTGAGAGGTAACAGGAAGCATTGAGGCGTCTCATTAAAATATTTTAACTTGTTTTATTAAAGAAGCTTAAGCCAGTGACTCTCAAAAATGCCAAACAAAATGACTCCACGTGTCCCTTATCGCAAACTTTATCAGTTCAATTATAGTTGGTATTTATAAACTGTGAGCAGTCATATTAAAATCATACTAAAAAAGTCATACTAAAAGTTTGGCAAATTTTGCATTTACAATTATATATGTTTCTCAATCTTTTGGCACATGAACCTGAGAACTACATCAGTTAATCTATAGTTGGTATTAGGAAACGCTTGCAGTTTTATTAAAACCGTGTTAGAGTTTTGGGAGATATCACATTCACTAAAGTGTCACGGAAGAACGAAAGCTGAATTCTGTGTGTGGAGGCATAACAAATTCCTTTTGTGTTTTGGACAAAACTCCAAATGCACCGGAAAATAAATGACAAATCAAGCAAAAGGTATTAAACATAAAAACAAAATAAAATAGAAAAATATTCATTTTTTAAACTCGGCCAGTATGATTAAAAATGAGCAAACTGTGCTTCATGGATGGTTTTTCAAAAATAACTAGCTAGAAAAAAATAACCTATGAATCAAACTAAGACGTGTGGTCATAGTGAGAGTGTAGGTTTTTTTGTTTTAATTAAAAAGACAGAGTAAATGGGATGGGATAAGAACCACAATATTATTTTATTTTTATTAGTTTCCAGTTCTCTCTAAAAACACCAGCTTGAGCAAAGAAATCCAACCCTACTGTAAATGTTACAGTCAACGCATTTGCATCTTTTACAGGGTTTTGTTTGTATCGTATGTCGTCAAGATCTGGTGATGATATAAAGAGAGAGACCAAAAACCACACCAAAGCAAATATGCTTTTACCATCTCGTGATTTTTAGGATGAACCTTATCACAACATTCCAGGAGGTTCTTGGAGGATTGTGTTTCTTTGCATCCATGTTTGTGATGCATCTGATAACGTGAAGCTCAGGTGGCTGAGAGGAAATGCCGAGCAAGAAATACCTCATCCTTTCAACACTAGATGCTTCTTTTCTAAAAATAATTCTAAATAAACACACTAAATGTCTAAAGTACATACAAACTTAATGTAATTTGTATGTCGGCAAAACCTTGAAAAGTTTTCTTTTGAAAGGATGTTCATTTAACATATTTATTTTGACCCAAAGGTTTATTCAAAGGCTCCAGCCTTTTAGGCGTTTGTTTTTATTCAACTTAAATCTGAAATCAAATGTCTTAGTGTTCAATGAATGAATGAATGAATGAATAGGCATGATTATAACTGGAATAGGTTTAGTTTTTCTTTTGCACTGTGTCTGCTGGTTGAAAGATAAGAACGGAAAAAAAATTAGTAAAAAAAAAAATCCACTCATGCGAAGAGGAAGTTTAATTAAGCAAAATTAAGCAAATAAAATTCCAAAAATGTTGCGAACTTGATGCGCTTTACTTTGTATTTATTGTCGGAAATGAGTGTACACTGTATTGTGCACGCACTCAGGAGGCGGGGCTTAGAAGGGATGGAAAGGAGGGGGAAATTCACTATCTAAAAAAATGGAAGTGTAACTAAATAGATGTATTTATAAGCTTTATTTGTCAAATGTAATTTTTTTGAGCTAACAAGACGTACCGTGTTTATCTGTTTGCGATGAGAATTATTTCCCCCACAAAAGCAAAATACAGCATCTGTAAACTCCTCCACTTTAGGCAAGAGCTTGTTCCTGACCTGTAGAGGGCACTCCACCATTCCTATCAAGAATATCAATGAGCAATCCTGCATGTTTTCAGGGGCCAATCCCTATGCCGTTGAGCAAGGCATGATTCAGACTTGCTCATTACACCTAATTTCTGTTGTTCAGACGTCCAAACAAAACTTGTGTCATCATGAAATCCAACCTGGATTGGACTCTTACCTTAATTGGGAAAGAATATAAGGGAGGTGACACACGAGTACACCAGCAAATACACAACCAAACACACATATTCTAGAGAAACAAACAAAACTGCGAGTCAAGACAAGACGAGCAGCATTAATCATCACTGCTGTAAATCTGTATGATGGAATGTTTAAATGTTTCCAGCTACAAAAAAACATTGTTCATCATCAGTTGTTGACGCATGTTTAGAAAATTAAAAACAATACCATAAAAATGTTTTTGATTATCTTAAATTTTTATCTGTAACTGATAAAAACTAAAATCCTCTTACTCTGACGTGCAGAATGTGTTTCAGCAATCATTAAATGAGACAAAAAAAGACCTTTAGCTAATTATTATAGACGTCTCATAATGATGCAAACCATTCCACTGAATATACACACCTACACAAATTACTAAATCTATTTTAATGAACAAAAAATATAACAGATGTCACTGAAAGCTCTGCCAAGGTTTAGATTTTCAAACTCTTTTGTTGTCAAATGTCCATTAACGAGTGGAAAAATAAGATGCATAAAAACTCCTAAACATCTTTTAATTCTTACAAGTAGTAGAATTACTTGTGTTCGTTGCATTATGCATATAGGTGATAATTACAGGCAAATGTAGTGAACAGAAAGCAATCTTGTTCTGACAACAAAAACAAGCCCCATGGCAGAGCAACTCCGGTTAGAAAAACTATAGCTGACTGAGAGCTCAAGGCCAATAACATGATCAGTATTCAAACTTGCAGCTGGCAGAATCGTCAACTTCATGCGAAACCTAAATTGCCTCTCGGAGGACGTACTAAAGAGTCTCTTTACTATCATATGCACACATACGCGCGGACTCTATGAAAATAGAGCAAAGCAGGAGGAGAATTCAGCTCCACTTGTAAGGCAACAATTTCAACTGAAAAAAAAAAAAAAAAGGGAAACGAGGATGCAAATGCTTCTCTGGCATTTTTCTAGCAGTTCTTTGGGTTTTTTTCTCCTGCATAACAGGAATCCCATAGGGTCTAATTATTTTAAATTAGTTTAACTTATTAAGAGCCAAATGGATGCTGCATGAAATAACCGACTACAACAGTAAAAAAAAAAAATATACATTTCCTATCATTTAAAAAAATTGTTATGAGTAATATTTTTAATGGGTCTAAAATTATCACACGTAATTAAAACTGAAAACGTGCAAAATCCAGATTACATTTAATAAAGGTGCGGAAATAACTATTTTCTCCAAGCTCCTCAGATTGCCTTTTTTTGTTTTGCTTTGGCTGATCTTAAATTGGGGAGGCACTGCTCGGTGGTAAAATGGCCAACTTTGAACGAAAGAGTTGCCAGTTCAAATCCTGCTGAGCTCATGCCTAGGTGTCCCTGGAGCAGACACCTAACCCCTGCATTTACATAAAAGTGAGGGGCTGAGTCGGAGCGGATCATATGTACTTAAAACACTTCCTACTAATGTTCAATGTGAGGAAGAACAAAATCCATGGCTAAAAAGTACCTGCCAATTGACTACTATTCAAATACTGGATGGAAAAATAAACCAAATTCTGAAACAAGCATGAACAAAATAGAAAAGCACTTTGTGTGTGTTTTTGGCATTGAAATGGCATTCAATCAGGTCAGAAATCATGCATAATCACCTCCTTTTAAAAAGAATTTGATATAATTAAATTGATAGAAATCTTACTTTCATAGTTCAAACAATATCTGCCCTTGGTTTAATCAGGGAGAAAATAAGCATGACTAAACTGGCACATTTTCATCCACAGTTTTAGTCCAGAATATACATATTTAGACAGTATCCTAACAGGAATCAGAGAAACTCTTGGAAAGAGAAACATCTAGATGTGGCTCACATGCTGGTTTATATAAACATGAGGCTTGAATGGTCCTCATAGCTGGCCGTACGCAGGCAGAGAAAGACCCTCTTATAACTAAACAGAGTTATGCTTTCAAACTCAGAACAAACTCTTACAGTCTTGTGCAACCTTTACGTTTTACATGCTCTGCCATAGTTTGTTTACACATGTATCTGCCCTGGTCCGACCCAAAAGTGAGGATAACAAACAAACACATCCACGCAGATTTTTTTCCCCAACTCAATTAAACCAGGTAGAAGTTGGACAGGAAGGGCTGGGTGGTACCAGATAAGAGCTGATCTGTGTAAAGTGCTTCCACATGGCAGGAAACCTTCAATAAGAAGAGAATTAGCTGGGCTCTCGGCCACAGAGAATTGCTGGAGGTTCTTAAGCCTGCTTTGGCATAGATAGTGGAAATGTGGAGCTGCACCTGAGGGATTTTCACCCACATTTTATAACATAAAATTCCATCAATTTATATTTTTGTTAATAGCGGGGAAAGAATTCTCCCGGGTTTGGCAAAGCATTTTGAAGCAATTTCTCTCCAAAGACACACTGTCCTCCAAACAGAAAGAACTATTCAAAGTATGAACACAATCCGTCCGGGATTATCATCACCCACTGACAGAACAACACAGTAACAGCATGTTGGAGTTATTCTGCAGCTTTAAGCATTCATCCTTTATATTCACAGCCCCAAATGTGATTTAGTTGGAGATACTGAATCATTCTTGACCGATTCTCATCTTCCCTGCTGATCATTAGAAACGACCTTCAAGCTAAAATAAAAAAAATAAAAAAACTTCTTCACCGACAGCTCACAAACAGCCGATTACTGCAAATCAAAAATTGAATCGAGGAAGCAGGCAGGCAGTCAGGTTGAAAGCAGAAAAGCACGGGCTATTCTGAGACAAGAGATTTGCTCTTTCATTAATGGCTGATTGACTCAAATTCAATCAGATTCTGCAAAACACCACAGTGGTAAACAGCCGCTAACGTCATCTGGAGATAGCTCTGCAATCACAGCTCTTTTCTTCACAACAATGCCTTAATCCTTGTTTAGACATACTCAAACTTTTGAATGGTCTTTGTGGTACCTCTGGGCTTTCGGATGTCTAATTGAATCTGAAACTCTGAATAGAAGCCTGACAGAAACAAAAGACTTTTAATTTAGTTAGTGAATAGGAGTAAAAGGCTTAATCTTATTATCAAACAGGAACAATATTGGATTGAAAATGAGGATGCAGGAACATTTTCCTCACAGATAATTAGAAAGCTTGTGCGGAACCAAAAAAATAAAGGGTTTGTTTAAACATGTACCTGTTATCGTTGAGCTGCGTGTATCGAGGCTGAGGATCTGGGTCTCCATCGTTCACATCGTAGCTCGCCTCTGGATCCTTTAAAAGGAAAAAAATTACGTGAGAAAGTTGTTTTTAAATGTCTAAAAACAAAATCAAACAGTTTAAATGGTTTCAATTTAAAAATAATTTGCACTTACATAGTTCTGCATCAAATCAGGATGGCCCTTTTCTATCCCATCATCTAAGATGGACACAACCACACCTTTTCCTGTGTAGCCCATCTCCCATGCTGCTTTAGCGTTTAAGTCACGGTGGTTGTTGTTGTACTGAAAAGAAGAATGAAAACACATTACATGAAAACTTAAATATAAATGGTCTTTCATTAAAAAAAAAAAAAAAAAAAAAGGAAAATTGCACTTTTTTAAATTAATTATTTTAAATTGTATACTGAATTTTTAATTGTATGTGCTTTAAATCTTATTGTATATGTTTTATTTATCATGCAAAAGTTTTAGAATCAGAATTAGAATATACTTTAATGATCCCACACATGGGAAATTTGTGTGTCACAGCAACAACTTCCTATCTGCTAAGTGAGTCGTTGTATAGCCCGATCACGTACGGAAAGAAAGACCTCCGTTACCGGAGATGTTCTCGAGCGAAGCTGTCTGAGCCTCTTGGATAAGGAGCTCCGCTGTTCGTCCAGGAGTGGGTAGAGAGGATGGTCATGATTGTCCATGATGGACAAAAGTTAGTTCAGTGACCTCCTCTCCACCACTGCCTCAAATGAGTCCTGTTTGCTGCCAATGACAGAGCCAGCCAGTCTGATTAGTTTATTCAGTCTGTTGGCGTCACTGGCTGCGATGCTGCTCCCCCAGCAGATGACAGAGAAGAACAAGGAGCTGGCCACCACAGACTAATAGAAGGTTTAAAGAAGTTTATCGAGAGATTGTAAAAAAAAAAAAAAAAATTGCTTTGACAGTTAAAATAAGTAGATTAATTTTTCTATATTACAACAAAAATAGTTGTAAATGACATTGTTTAAAAAGAGGTTCATCATATCAAATTTTGAATTGATATTAAGATATTAATCAGATTAATTGCAATTTGATATTTAGTCAAAATTTTATTTTAGCAAGAGTTTGAAGCAGGATTTTAAAGAAAAAAAGACACTTAAAATACCAGGTTTGAACTGAAACGATAATATCAGACTAGATTAATGCAGGAAGGCAGTAGAAGGTGGATGGACTATCATTATTCTCAACGCATTAGTGGAACACTTGCCCTCATTACACTTTGTTAGAACTGTAGAGAACCGCAAAGTGGCAGTGAAGTGGATAATGATACACACTAATCATTCTACATGCTTTTTTTTTTTTTTTAATCTGCTAGTGGCATTTAACTTGACCTTTTGTTAAAAGCCACGTCTTACTTTGAAACAGTTCAAAGCGCTCCCATTCATAAAAGAAAATGCATTTGATGTGTCAGTCACGGTTTTAACTTTTAGAAGTCTGGATGTCATGTGTCTGGTCGTTCATACAGAATTATGTTCTTTTCTACCCAATGTAGAATTTTTAGCAAAACCGATTTGGAAGCAGAAAAAAGTCATTCAGCCTGACTTGATGCATTTAAATAGAACTTATCAGGTTAAATTTTAAACGCCAGCAACCTGTTACCCAAAACCAATGATTGATCAGTGAGACATGCTGAGATGAAAAAAATGAGTGGGTTTTAAATATATATAAAAATGTTGATAACTGAGCCCACGTCCAGGAGGAAATCCTTACAAACCCATCTGCTCATTCTTCTGGCCCCGTCTGATCTGCTGCACTACTGGGGGTGTAAGGCCTTGGATTAGTTGCTTATTAAAATGCTGCAGACCTTTTTAAAACATCTGGGGGGAGGAAGGTGGATCATACTGAAGGACATTTGACTGAAAAAACCCTGTTTTGCAACAACATAAATCTTTTTTTTCTGCCTGAAGCAATCTCACAATAAGAAAGAATAAATAGAACTGAACAGAAGGTGCTAATAAGTTGTTAATGCTGCTTTAACAGTCTGTTCTATCAAACGGTTTGGGTTTATTTTCCAAATCAAATGTGAAAAACAATCTGGTAGAAAAACAAGACCTCCTTAGAATAATTTACTATATTTTTCTTTTGGTTTGGGGTGAAAATCAAACTCTGCAAAACCTTATACCCACTTTTTTAAAAATATACTTTGTACTTTATTAATCCTTGACCAGGAAGTTCAAGGATTCCCGGCTGCAATCTATGATGGCACCAATTGTGGGCTAGGTGTCTTCTCCAAGGACTCTAGACGTGAAGTCAAGTCTGCGAATCCGCAAACTTCCACTTAAATTCCGGTCCGCGGGCGAACACTCTAACCACTGAGCCACCGCTCTTCCCCATTTTAACCCATTTCCAGCCGTTAAAATAATATTTAGGTTGAAAATTATATCATTTAGAGACATTTGTTTCTATTTGAACTCAAATTGTTACTAAAATAATATGTATGTCTCTAACATCTAAAAAAGTTTATTTCTTCGAATTTCTTTGAAGACGTATCTTTGCGTTTTTTTTTATTTATTTTTTTTTTTGCTTATAGTCACTTCATGTTGTCATCTGTTCAAATGGTCATTTAAACACAACTGCTTTTATTTTTCAAGAGTGTCCTGAATCAGAGGTAGTAAACCTACTATGCATGTTTGTGGACGGTGGGATGATATTTGTATCATGATTAATGATTTTTGGACATTTGTCTAAGAAAAATGGCAATGATTTCTATCAAATGGAAATTTCTGAATGTTTACATTGATTGGCTCAAAGTCTGATTCACAGGTGGCGTGATGTCAATTATGGGGAACAGCAAACGCTACAAAAGCTGACATCCAGAGTTCAGGGACTGTTTATGCAAACAGAGTCAATTAGGCTTCGTGACTGCTTTGTCAACAAAAATCAACAGGAAGGTCGTATCAAATTTAAAATTGCTATTTTTTTTGACTCAGCAAAAGTAAATCAAACAGTTTCAACTAAGATTCTGACTTCAGAAAAGTGTGGGCGCACACACACGCACAGCATATAGTCTTTCTTTCCATTTAAGTTTCTGGTAATCCAGATACTCACCAGGTACCACTGGTCTTTAAACTTGGGATCTGCAGGTTCTGCCACCAAAGTGTCTCTTTTTTTCCTCCGTTTTGCTACTTGTTGTTCCGCCCAAGACACCTGTAACCAAAAACACAAATACACAAAAATATAAATACAAGTTTCTTCTTTTAAAAAAGAAGCATATGTGAGATAAATCAGCAGGAAACAAAAAGATGTCAAAGAGTACAGCTCAGCCTCGCTTAACGATATTTAAAAAAAAAAAAAAGTTAATGAAATAATTATCTACAAGCCATGAGTGTCAGCATGTCAAATGAATTAATGGAGATCTTAATTCTCAATGGGACGACAGCGACAAAGCGAGATTAGAGCCATCCGGCCATCATAGACTCTTCGCTAATGAGACCTCATGATAAATTCCAGAGAAGACCGAGACTAATTAAAACTTTTGCTCGGTGTAAAATGAAATGCACCGAGACTCATTGCGATTTTGTCTTACGTGAAAGAAAAAGAGGTGTCGTAATCTGCAAAGAAAAACTGCAACAAGAAGAAATGATTTAGTTACAAGTTGATACAGAAATGTTTTTGCCATAAAAACAATAAAAAAGTGACAAAACCATGACAGAAAATAAACTGTTGAAAGGTTAACACAGAAAGGTTAACTCATGTTTAGTGATTCTAAGAGAGGAAGAGGAGTGAAAAAAAGAATTATTTGAAGGTCACATTAAGCTGCTACATTGAAGCAATACCTTACTGACATAAAAAAATAACCTGAAACAAGAATAATTTGATTCCCAGGAGTTGAACAATATACCTCCACCGACATGTCACAAACTGTCTTAATATTGAATCTTTGAGGACAAGGTTGAAGCAGTTAGATGCCTATGGTTTTTTTTTTTCCCTTTGTGACCATGACGTTTGGTTGCATGACCCTGAAAACCTAATCAGTTGTTCTATAGTTGGTACTGAGTAACTGTGAGCAGTGTTTGAAGAAAATGGTAGCCTTATTAAAACAAGAAGGAAACATTGGTTTGACTGTACGCTGACATTTAACATAAAGAATAAACGCAACGACAAAAAAAGCAGGTGTTGTGCGTCATCAGGAGAAGTGTGTGAGTTCCCCTCTCCAGTTTTCTTATTTCACATATGAAATATGGTTTCACACCTACATGGGTGAGTCGGTGTGTGATATATTTCCTCAGTGATTACATGATGGGGGAAAATACATCGTGAGAAAAAAGGCCGAGCAAAAATTTCTTATAAATTCTTCTTCTTCTTCATTTGGTATTTCCCTTTAGGGGTCGCCACAGCAAGCCAGTTTCTTTCATCTAACCCTATCTGCTGCATCCTCTTCGGTCACACCAACTATCTTCATGTCTTCCTTCACTGTATCCATGAACCTCCTCTTTGGTCTTCCTCTCGTCTTCTTTCTTGGTGGTTCCAAACCAAGCATCCTTCTTCTGATGTACTCTCTCTCTCCTCTGCACATGTCCAAACCATCTCAGTCTGACCTCTCTGACTTTAAAACCTCTAACATGTGCTGTTCCTCTGATCCTGTCCATCCTGGTCACTCCCAGAGAGATGCTCAGCATCTTCATTTCTGCTACCTCCATCTTTGTTTCCTGTCTTTTCCTCAGTGGCACTGTCTCTAGACCAATCAGCATAGCCGCTCTCACCACGGTTTTGTACACTTTCCCTTTCATTTTAGCTGAAAGAGAAATACAATTCTTTTAAATTAAAAGACACACACCATGACCACTTCAGTCATGGTGCCACGCAGCATCTTCTCTTCACACCTAGCATCTAAATGTTAGAGAAATGTCAAGACCGTTAGCAGGAAATGCTGGTTTTCACACACACACACACACACACACACACACACACACACACACACACACACACACACACACACACACACACACACACACACACCTACACAGAAAACAAGGACAAGAACCTTATTGACACCAGGATTAAAAACGAGTCATGCTAAGCTCACGCCTTTAAAAAATTAGGTTAAAAAAAATATGCAATTCAGATTTTTATACCTGATCAGTTACAAGTTCTTAAAGAGGCGAACGCGTGCTTTTGTGGGAAAATAATTATTATGTTGCTGAAAGAAAAGCTTATTAATACATTTACTTAGTTTTTCTTTCACGTATGACACCATAAATTCTCGCCTCTTCTCGCTACCTGCTTAATACCACTCCATGACGCATGAGAGGACAGAGAGCAGTACTTGAGTGAAGGATCCAAGTGTGTGCATCACATGCACAACATTACTCCCTGTTAACGTTAGAATGTGAGCGTAATGGAGAAAAAAAATCAAGGTTAACCGATAATTGGTACCGAGTAAGAATGTGCAGTTACATTAAAATGGAAATTTTGTTAAAAGCCCGTCACAAAAATGAGGAAATTTGTTCGCAAGAATTTGTGACGTCGATCATTGTGACCATGACCTTTGTTCACATGACGCTGAAAACCTAATCAGTTCATCTACAGTTGGTACATTAGAGGTTTGGAAAAGTGCTTAATACTTACTTCTTATATAGACGGTTTTAAAAACAACCGGCGGTGTGATCTGAATAGCTCGTTTTAGGGAGCAGACTTGCAGTAAAGCTTGCAAATGAGCATTGGTGAAGTAGCATGTTTCCTTTAAGCTGTGGGCATTCATGTGACTCAAGTTATTTCCCAGTGATTTCTGAAACTTGTCATCTTGATGCCACTCACAGTTCTGCCCGTCAAAATCTAGCAAAGATGTGATTTTCCACTAATTAATGTTTTACAGATGGCTGCTTCCGTTCTAGTTTGCAGGGAAATTATTGCACCGATTAGCAGCTCGGGAATGTTGATGAAGCATTCACAGAACGAGGAAGCAGAGAGATCTTTCATCCTGATGACACCTGACAGTATTTACCGAAAGCATGCTCGCTGGAGTCAGGGAAATAAAAGTCTCCAATAAGATCCAAATCCTATTTCTCAGAGCCAAAAACTCTTCAACAAAAAACAGATTCTCAGTTATTGGCAGCAATCAAACTTTAAATTTACTGTTTTAGTATAGGTGGAAGCTTCTAAAAGTTTTTTTAAATGTGTCATAGTCTAAAAACACCAAAAAAAACCCAAAAGCAATTTCACAATAGATACATTTTGAAAACAAATAAAGTCAAAGCTGTATATCTCATTTTTTCAGACGTGTCTGTACAAGAGCTAATGCTCAAACAGAATGCTTTGTTTCTGTTCTGATTGAGAGTAACTTTTATTGAACAGACTGAATCCCCTCCTACTCATCGTCTCCACCAACTGCTTTTGTTCTTTTAAATAAACAGAAGATTTTCTCCGACTGGAAGCTTCAAACAGGGTGATATTTGCATGAAGCTAGATACTCCAATTAATACTTAACATATTGTTTAGTTACAAACTACAAATAGATGAAAAATAATGGCAATTTTATTGTGTAATTTTTACATAGGGTGTAGTTTAAAAAAGGCCAATGGAATTTTTTGTTGGGTAAAAACTTGTCAATCGATGTTCATGTAGAAAAAAAACCAAACATCTTTTCTTCCCCTCACAGAACTTGCACATACAGCAAAATCAGCCAGAAATAAGTAACACGTGGTCAATTAGTGAGGTAACATGACTTTTCTTAAACAGACAGGAGGACCCGCATCAGTTACAGTCCATTTTCTCTGCAATGCAGTGGGGAAAAAAGGAATTCAAAAACAGGAAATGGAGCAATAATGTTAAAGGAAATCCCAGCGAGGGAAGCAGGCCAGTTTCTTAAATGCACAGAAACTCTGCAGACACTACTTTCACCGTGCACCTGCAATATGCAGATCCATAGGAGAGGCAGATTTTTACCAGTAGCAGAGTTTCTCTATGCTTTCTACAGGTATGTTTAAACCGCATACTGCAAAAACGGATGGCTTGCATTCCTTTTGTCGCATTTAATTTAAATGACAGACGGACGCCAACCGTGTTCTTGATGCACGGTAGGATTCAATCTGCAACTACCCCCATGGTGCGCGTGGATAATTTGTAAATCTTTGTAAAGCCACAAATACGGTTTGAAACACATCAAGTCAGCAAAGCTAGTGAATAATCTTTTGTGTTCTTTTTGTGGTGCAATTACATGAAAATGCCACTGAGGACCAAGTGTGAGCAGATCACCTGCTCGGCCTAGAATATGAGCGTGGCACAGAACCAAATCCACGATCAAGGGATAACTTGCATTTTAATTGTATCTCATTGCTGAAATTACTAAAAATAAATTCAAGATTAAGCTAAAAACCATCCCCTGTTTTAATGTTGGGAATAATGTTCAAACACGGAAAAAATTTGAGGATGTTCCAAATTTTGCACACCATCTACGTAACATATTTGGTCAAATAATTCTATTTATTTAGTCATTTTAGCCGCTGTATTTTCTGATAATTATTTGTACTTATGAAATTTCGGGTCAGTAAGTTGTCAGAGACGCAATACTAAATACACCAAAAACAGTTCATCCCTGTTGGCAAACAACCATAAGACAACTAACAAAAATAACAGAGAACATGTTCAGTTTGTTTTTCTCACGTTTAAAGTTTCCATCAGTGGTGGAAAGTTTTTGTTTAGAACATGACTCATTTATTTTTAAGTGTTGTTTATTTAAACTATTTTTCCCTCGTGCATACGACAAACTTTTCTACGCACGGCACAAAAATCGTTGTGAAATTTGACCAGAGAAGGAACAGAATTCTCTGTTGTTTTGGTAAATGGTATTATAATAAAACCAGATTGAGTCAAAGCCAGGATGCCTCTGCCTGCACTAAATAAAAACTTTTATTCATCTTTGGCTGGTATTGAGTCATTGTGGGCAGTTGAATTCAAATATCTTTACTGGTTTAGGAGATATTTCAATAGTAAAAAAAAGAAAAGTGTGACCTCCACCTTGGGCTGCTTCATTAAATTTTCTTCTGTGGTTTGGGACCAATCGCGTTCACACCAGAGATTTACAGAAGCACAGACACACGAACAGCCCGAGTGCTTTAACGCCTCCTCTGCATTCAGTGGGCAAAAGACCAAAATAAACTTAAGATTGTTTTTCCCCCCAATAATTTTTTTTTAATTAAAGGCAGGATTGTTAGGGTTTCATAGGACACGTGCCCCTCGTAGTAGTAGACATGATGATTCAAACTTTCAGTTTGAAAATAAGACCTGAAATTTGTGCAAGTTAGAAGTTTTTAAAAAGTATGAGACAAAAAAAGTTATGATTGTTTGATAGAAAAAATACATTTACACTTAGTGTTTTTCTTTTATATACAAGTTTGAAGCCATCACACCATCACTGAATGAGGCAATAGATTCAAGTTTCTTTGGAAAATTCTTTTTTAAGGTCAATGTGAGGTGGTTATAATTTATTTATGATTTTGTCAAAGTTTTCAAGATAGAAAACCACCGAGCTGTTTCTTTTTATGCTTAAAGGCATTTGAGTAAAACGTGTGAATCTCAGCAACTCTGTGCAGTAAACTCTGCTTTTAGTTCAGCAGCTTCTGAAACTCAAGCTGAAGCTTCCTGTTTGGTGAATGTGTGAATTACACAGGAACACTGACAGTTTAACCAATCTGTTTACCCTTTTTTTTTCTCCTTTTGTCTTCTGGGAAAGACATCACGGAAAATGAGCAAAGACTGAAGACCACATAGTAAAATTGATCCATTTTTAACTAAACTAGCATTTAATGACTAGTTTAGTCGTTTTAATAACGACGAATAAAAATGTTAGATGTTATGTATATTTTTGCTTTAAAACTGGTTTGTTTTTAAAAAAAAGTGTTACGTCATAATTTCAATAGCAATGACTTTCATTTCAAACTATTTGAACCAGTAAGTAAATGCAATTATGTATTTATACCTATTTTTGTTTCCGTGACCTCAAACTCCATCGAAAAAACGACAAGGAGGTTTATTTTTAAATTAGATCAGTCAAGCGGGGACTCGTCCATCTGGGGATTATTTACAGGGATGCAAAACTATAACTGGAACGCTCCTGGATGATTTTACTTATCTAAAACAGTTGTCCATGAGAGGAAAGAGAGCTTCTTTTAAACCAATTTTTTTCTTTTTCAATTTGAAATTTTTGACATTAACATCTCCTCTAGTGTCAGAAAATTTCTAATCTGACTAAGTTTAAAGTTTAAAAGAAAAAAAAAAAAACCTCAGAGGAGACAAATTCTTCAAATAAACATCTCCGGAGTTCAAAATTCCTCTCTTAGCGGAATTTTTATTGGTAAAAAAAAGACTAACATTAAAAATTTGTGCAGTTTTTATTATTTGATCAATGATTATTTTTTTTGTTATTGTTGCCATACATACTTTAATTTTATAAAAGGGAAAATATTTAGAATTTTTTAAAAAGAAACGCTGTTTTATACAACGCACTGTTGTTCTGATGTTACTTCACTCAGGTAAAAGATATGTAGAAACATTTTACCCGAAAAAATTAAGTTTATTTTGAAAATTTAGTTTCAATAACTGTCTGATCTCACACTAAATCTCTGTTCATTCACTCGGACTCAGTGAAATAGAAAAAGGCCACTTTGGTGTTCTTCACTGCGGCCTGTCTTTGTGGATCCATTCCGAACTCCAGCTTTTGTGTTACCAGATTGGACACAGAGCGACCGGACTGGGACGCTGTGGATAGCGGCGACGGGGCATGGAGGTGTTTACACTGCAGCACTCAAATTTCCCTTCGGGTATTAATAAATTATATTCAATTCAATCTTGAGAAACATTTGAAGGTTACAGATTCTTTCAACAAAGCTGCTGCTTATATTTGATACATTTTTTTTGTATTCAAATGAGTCCTTCACACTTCCGTCACTTTGAAATATAGTTGAAGAAAAGTGGGAAATTAATTTTTTGTCCAACTTTTAGAAAATAAAGGTCTTAAATTGTGGTGTATCCTGACGTAAATTTTCATCATGACATAAAATATTTGATAATCGTGATTTATATATTTTTTTTGTTTATTTGTTTATTTTGAATTACTCTATTCATCCCTCACCGGGGAAATTTGTTTGCTGCACTCCTTACACCGCAGCAGGCTGCCCTTAAACGGCGCCAATGGTGGGAGAAGCGGGCGAACGCGCTAACCACGCGGCCACCGTCTCCACCCAATTATATACCCAATATATATTTTTTGTCAATGTTTTTTCTGCATAATGTTTCAATCATAAAATATATTGGATCTTTTTTGGTTTCTTTCCTCCAAAAGAGCAGAACGAGCGAGGGCATCATTTTTTTCCCCGCTAACCAACCCTTCTTTCTCTTTCCTCGCGTGTTCAGAGGCAGTCCGACTTTTTTGTTTATTGTGTTTGTCATGTCCTGCATCCTGTGTCGGGCTGGACAGTAATCACTCGTTTCCCCTTCGAAGATAACTGAGGTAACCGTTTGTTCATTCATGTTTTCATGACCTGATCATGACCAAAAGCTGAAGAATATTTTTAAAAGAACCCTTAGCTTCTCGAATACCAATCTTTTATTGTAACAAAGATGAGAATCAATCCTCAAAACTCAAACTTGTTTCTTCCTTATAATTTTTAGATTTAGTGATTATTTTATTAAGTTTTTCCCATCATTTAACCAGTCATCATTTTATGGATTTTGTACACATATGTAGATATGGTTACCTTCCTGTTTTTTTTTTTATAGTTTAACAAGTGATTTTACCCATGTTTACACATTGGGGACCCTCCCTCTTGCTTTGCAGGGTAATAGATGAGGAGCCCCTGCCTTGTCTTCCCACATCCATGTGGTCTCCAGTGGTTTTGTTATGTGTGGGCTGAATCATAGTATGGACAAGTCTCTAAGTTATTGTTTCCTCACACAAGTGTCAATTTGAGTGGTTTTCCATTAGGTAAGTAATGGGATTTAAGGGTTCACACAGTGTGTATGTTTGTGTGTTTGACTAAAAAAAAAAAAAAAAAAAGCTTTTAAGCATCTAAAAGGTTTTTCACATAAATTGTTTTGTGTTAAAATATATTGCGTTACATCTTTTATAAAGTACTTGAACAACAAAATTAGATTCAATAGTGTTTTTCTGTCTGTTCAAAGCTTTAAGCTTCCATCTATATGACCGCCTCTTAGAAAACACACTACAAATAAAAAGCAGCAGCTGTCTCCGCACCCCATACGCAGACTGAAATCGTTATAAAACCTCTCACACGCCAGGATCTCAAACTCCCTGAATAAACATCTTACCGTGGGCTCTTTTTGCAGACGGACCATCGTTCCCCGGTGATCTGACAGAGATCTCTTGGCCACTGTGCGATGGCGGAAGTGATAATAATCACCAAACACCTGAGAAGATAGAAAAGTCCTCATCAGTTACAGCAATCTGTCTTCAGATTTGCCCACTGATTTTTTCAGTATTACAAGTGTTTCATCATTTCTTTGAATAGATTACTTCATTCCAAAAATCCAACAAACTCAGTCTACCCTTCAACAATTTATATACTTCCTGGTGATAGATATTGAACATAATCTACTTTAAAGCTGAACATTATGTCGATATCAGTTATCATAAAACGAACACCTGTGATTGGCTGATCAGAGTTACAGAGAAACAGTGTGCAGCTTCGTTAAAGCTCTTTAAGTGGTAGAGGAAATATTGCGCTGGTAAAAATTTGTGTCATCAGCCCTTTGTGGCACGACTCTGAAAACCTAATCAGTTCATTTAAAGTAGGTACTGAGTAACCGTGGGTTAGTTTCATTACAATTTGGGAGAGATTCACAAAAGTCTTACGGAAGAACCGACAGACTTATTGTTTCAAAGTTAAAACTAGCAGCGCAAATTACAGTTATCGTTTTTTACAGTTATCATTTTCTAACTGTTCCTAAAGAGCTTGATAAACATATTAAAAATAAAAACATGTATGACATTTAAAAAAAACAAATTTGTCATTTATGTTCCGTCATCTTCCGCTTATCCACAGCCTCAGACGGGAAAGCCCAGGCTTCTCTCACGTCGGCTGTATCCTCCTGCTCAACCGGAAGGATCCCAAGTCGTGCCCTGGCTAGCTGTGAGACATAGTCTCTCCAGGGTGTCCGGGGTCTGCCTCTTGGTCAGCTCCTAGTGGGATGTGCCTGAAACACCTCACCAGCGAGGCATTCAGGAGACATCTTGACCAGATGCCCGAACCACCCGATCTGGCTTCTCTTGACCTGGAGGAGGAGCGGCTCTACACCGAGCTCCTCCCAAATGGCAGAACTCTTCCCCCGATCTCTGAATGAGAGCCTAGCCACCCTGCAGAGGAAGCTCTGTGGCCCCTGCTCCCACCCGCAGGAAGGGCCATAGGGGTCGGCTGAAGGAGGAGATGGGTGGCAGCCAACGAAGGGAACCCTGCCGGTCAGATCCTCGGCTGCATAAGCTTATATAATGTAATTAACTACATTATATAGACTTTTTACTCAAAGGATTAAGATTTAATAAATGATTAATAAACTACATGACTAAATGAGCATATATGGTCATACGCTTCTCCTCTTCTGGCTTTACCAAATAGATTGCTCACATTTATTTAGTCGGCCAATTATTTCTGAGCTTTATTTACAAGCAAAAAGAAAAGATAGAGTCATAAAAAAAAGAGAAGAAACGGTCTGTTTATACACATTGTCTTTCAGCAGAAGTAACATTAAACATACAGTAGTATGCGCTACATCCCTTTAGTCACAAAAGGGTGCAGCTCAGTTCCTAACAGCGTTCCTGCTCCCATTTAATCACAATAAAACAGACCGAGTTCAGCCAGGCTCATACAAAAGGCCTCAGTACACAAAGCCCGTGGACAATAGGGAAGCAATAAGAAAGAGGGATACACTTTACAGTTATACCCTGAAACCAAAAAAAAAAAAAAAAGAAAAAACCCCACTCGCTTCTGTGTGTGTGTGTGTGCGTGCGTGCGTGCGTGTGTGTGCGTGTGTAAAGCCATTAAAAAAATGAGACCAAAGAAAAATGCAGGGTACAGAAATGAATAAAGCAAAGACATGCTAAGAAACTCGCTGAGCTGACTGTTCCTTTTGTGGAAGAGAAGATGAAGGCAACTTTCAGAGATAAAAGTCAGGAAGACCAGATTCCCAGAAAGAGATGAAAGAAGAATGATTGTGTTCTAGATGAAGAAAAAAACATTAAAGGACATGTGTTAATGGGCAGCCATTAAAAATGTTTGAAAGCGAGGACTTCACTGGTTTGGTCACAATAAGATGTTTTTGGTGTGGAATGTCTGCTGCTGGCTTTTGTTAGTTAGCTTTTAGCTGTGTTTGTGTTTATGTTACACCCAATCGGTGACATTGCCCATTTATTTATCCACGAAGGGAAATTTGAGTCGAAATTTAAAAGAAGAGGAATGAAGATTTGTCAGAGTAAGACAGAGTACATGTGTGTGAATGAGCGGGACCCAAATGGAAAAGTGAGGTTACAGGGAGAAGAGATAAAGAAGGTGGAAGATTTTAAGGACTTAGGATGAATGGAGAGTGTGGAAAAGAGGTGAAGAAACATGTTCAAGCAGGCTGGAACTGGTGAAGAAAAGTATCAGGCGTGATAGAAGAGTTTCAGCTAAAATTAAAGGAAAAGTGTGCAAAACCGTGGTGAGACCCGCCATGCTGTTTGGTCTAGAGACAGTGGCACTGAGAAAAAGACAGGAAACAGAGATGGAGGTAGCAGAGATGAAGATGCTGAGGATCTCTCTGGGAGTGACCAGGATGGACAGGATCAGAGGAACAGCACATGTTAGAGGTTTTGAGATAAGTCAGAGAGGTCAGACTGAGATGGTTTGGACATGTACAGAGGAGAGAGAGAGAGTACATCAGAAGAAGGATGCTGGATTTGGAACCACCAGGAAAGAGAACTAGAGGAAGACCAAAGAGGAGGTTCATGGATACAGTGAAGGAAGACATGAAGATAGTTGGTGTGACCGAAGAAGATGCAGCAGATAGGGTTAGATGGAAGAAACTGACTTGCTGTGGCGCACCCTGAAGGGAAATGACAAAAGAAGAAGAAGAAGATAGACAGAGGAAAAAAAAAGCAGTTGAGGAGTTGCAGTGTGGAGGTTATGATAAAATACATAGGAAATGGATTTTCAGAAGTGCAACAAAAACAGGCGAGTTAAGGATGTTCCTATTAACAGAATTATTCTGTGGTTTTCACAACTATCTCTTTCTCCATACTGAAACCTTGATGCGCTACTTGAAATGACAAAGATGGAAAGTCAATGTACGCAGTTCAAGGGTTTCATTCTCGGTGCATTTCATCACAACCATTTCAAAATACAGTGATTGTTACAGTGCAAGCACAGTGAAAGTATGAGCCGACTCTCAGCTTTAAGCATAAAGGTTTCATTTTAAAGTGACGTCATTACCTATTTTGCCATACTGTATGTTTATTGGTTTGTGTTTTATTTTACCACAATTCAAATGAACTGATTTTATTATGTTTTTCTTAATATCTGACAATGCAGAGAAAATAGAAGTAACACTGGAATAGAAGAAGAAGAAATATACTTTAGTCATCCCTCAATGGGGAAATTTGTGTGCTGCGTTACACCGCTGCAGGATGCCACGACTGTACCAATGGTGGAAGAAACGGGGGTTAGATGTCTTCTCTAAAGACACGTAGACATGAGCTCTGTAGGATTCAATCCGGCAAACTTCCGGAGAACTTCTAAGGGCGAACATTCTACCACTGAACTATCGCCTCTCCTAATAATAAGCTGTGGACTTTCTTCTTAAGTTTATCTGGAGTCGGGTCACAGATGCAGCAGACTATCCTCATCCAAGCACCAGTTTCAAAGGCATGTGGGAGGATCCAGAGGCGCTCCCTTTTCTTCTTCTTCTACAGTTTAATTCCTATTGTTACATTGTCAGGATCAATGTATTTGTTGGCTGATTAAATCAATTGAGTTTACACTCTCACAAAAAATCTGTATTCAGCAAAAATGTTTCTGATTGGTGTCAATAGAATTCAGTCTGAAAGTCAATCTGCCAAATACTCAGATTTACAGAGTTCCCATAAACATACCACCACGTGCAAAGTGCTTAACTGACTCTGCTCCATCCCAGAGAAAGAAAGCAGAAACAGAATTATTTTTTGTTTTCTTTAGGAGTGACCAATTAACCCAACGTAACTGTTTTAGATGTTAGAAAGCTGCCACATGGTGAGAGCGATCATGTGTACATGAGAAGGACATTCCATCTCTTCACGGAAAGATGAACAACAGTCTAAAGACGAAGGTCATCCCCCCTTAAAAAACAGCTCATCTGTAACAGAAATATGCAGACACACACAATTGCCCCACTCAACAAAATGAAGCTCATTCAAGTCCTCCTAAATGTGTGCCCTGCAGCTCGTTCATCATGTGGCAATCAGCTGCACCACTTAGGAGCTTAAGTTTTCTACAACCCAATCTCAACACAACATTGTTTCTTTCCAGTGGAAAAAAAAGTCCATTTAGATGGAAAATGATGTGGAAACAGAAAGATTAGGCCTTGGAGCTGCTGATGAGATAAACTGGGCACTGATAAAGCACAACAAGCTGCTCAATAAGCAATCTGTTACCAAACTGAAGCATTATTCCACCAACCTCATTAAAATGCAAAGTAAAAGTGGAAAATTGCAGTTTGCAAGTTTAAGTGCCTTTTTGGTTCAAATTTACCTCACGGGGGTAAATGACTTCTGAAAGGTCTGATGTTTCATTTTTGATGACTAAATGTCTGGTATAGAGTAACAAAAGGGTTTGAGGCAGTGAATCAAATTGAAAACTTTAGTCTGTGGACCTTGTGATGTCAAGAAAGCAATTGGATTTTGAAAATCACTTTCAATTTAATTCTGACGGTGTTGATTTTACAATTTCATTGTTTAACATTTGCATCAGCGAGTTGAAATATCATTTTAACAGCCTCCTAAAATAGTTGGCCAACTTGTTTACATAAAGAGGCGGGTGTCTAATTACTTACTCGCTCTGGCAAACGGGCAGGACAGAAGGCACAGATCACCACTGTGGCATTTAGACATAACAACCAGTTACTTTGAGGAGGAGAAGAAAGGGAAAAAATATGACATAAGAGCTTCAGCTGCACCTCACACCTGAAAATGAATCTACACAGCTGGTTATTATTTTCTGCTCAACTGCCTTCTTCTTTACCAGTTTTCTGCGCATTGTTCTACCTCTTAATTATTGGTCAGATGGGATTAAATCCGTCTCTCTTCACTCGTCAACATGGACCGATTGAAGAAGCTTCAGAGCTCAGTTCAGAGAGTTTAAAAGTGGCTGAAGTAATAACTGGTATGATGAAAAAGACATAAAACAAGCAGGAACAGGCTATTAGATTTATGAAGCCTTTTAAGGAAAACTCAAACCCATATTTATCAGCAGACCACCATCTCCATTCCTGCTCTGTTTGAAGAGTAAACACAGATTATCATTCCGTGCATATCCTACATTTACCTCAGTTTTTCAGAAGAAGTTAGATTTGTTTATTTTAGGGTGTTGTCAAAAAAAAAGATGGTGAAATTTGATGTGAGCAATAAGCTAGAAAAACTAACGATTTCAGTTTCCACATTAAAATACGACACTTAACACATAGCGGAGAAAAAACAGAAACAACTTTAAGGAGAAATGATTGAATTGTCGGGCTGTGTATGAATTTTTTAATGATTTTATTCAAATGAAATTCAATTTCTGACTCAAGTCGAGTTTTGACTAAATAACCAAATCTTTCTTTATATGTATCTTTTATTTGGCACATGTGTTCCATTATTCAGACATGTTGGTTGATGTAACAAAAGAAAATAATAGAAATGTTTGTGAGGAATCAAACCAAATCTTAATGAATAATTCTGTCAATTCATTTCTTATTGGGGTGACACTCAATAGTAATTTATGGGTTTAGAAATGAATCAAAGCGTGTGATTTCTAATGATTTTTGTTTATTAATTGCTTAATATGCAAAACTCAAATTATCTTAATGTGTTGAAACAAATCCTAGTGGTGGAAGTTGTACGGATACGAATTGTGTTTCTATTTAAATTCTCATTATCATACACATTTAATTCTAATGGTGGAGCGTGCATTTCATATTTCACCTGCATTAACAGCCCTTCAAAAACTATTTTATGGGTAGAAAACCATCTTTTCAAACTGAATTAATAAAGTAAGAAACAGCTCTGGTGTTACAGATAAAAAGAAGCTCTGAGATGTCGACTAAATAAACAACCCAGGGTGAGAAAGTCTCCTATTGTGAATCAGACACAAAACCATCCATAAAAAGGTTGTACATTCCAGTCATTTTTGTAAAAATATAACTTCATTTCACCCAAAAAAAACTTAGATTATTTGTAGTTAAAATCCATCTTTCTTTCTCTCGCCTCATCATGGCTAAAAATCCAGCCTGTACAGACATATTTCAGCATAAATTTTCAACAGGAGTGTACACCTGTCCTGTCTCATGCGGCTCGACTTTCTTTACTTTGTGGTTTTGCCTTGACCATCAGAGGGTGTTGTGTTGTTTTAAGAATGTTTCGTTGGTGATTCAGGTGTCATCAACAGAAGAAAACAGTTTTTACAGGAGGCTACGTTGGTATTCAGCTTATGGACTCATGGCATCTCTCATCTATGCTTCACCACATCTTATTTTCAAAGATGTTTATAAATGGACATTGTTAAAGGAAATCCATAAAAAGCGCTGACTGAGTTCTGGTCAGAACATGGTTTTATTTGGACATTATAGCTCAATAGGCGTAGTGGGAGAGTTGCCGTCTTTCGACCGGGAGAACCTCTTCCAATTCCCTCTAGGACTGCTCAGACTCCAACACAATAAAAAAAGAAACACAGTAATGGTTGAAGTATAATTAACAACATTTTTTAGGCCTGCAGAGAAAGCTTTGAAGGTCATTGTCTAAAACAAACCTTTTAAGATTAATTATCAAAATAATATGTTGTCATGCTTGTAGAAGATGTATCGCAGGCCGCAGCTGCTGGTGGAAATGAAAAATGGAAGAAAAAAATCATTGTTCAGTTGGTAGCATCTTCCAACTCTGAAAATGATGCATGACTAACATTTGGACACTGTTTGATTGATGTTACAGTAACACCAGGGAGTCCGAAGAGCTTCCCAAATTCACTGCACAGCATGGAAAGCTCCAACCAGCCCAGCAGAAACAATCGTTTTCTGCGACGACGAAAGAAAAACTGGCAGCAGATGGTTTTCCCTCCACAAAGTCTGATCCGACACCAGTAAACATTAACGAATCATATCAACGCTCCAACCAGAAGGAATCAGAATGTGTATCATTTTAAATCCAGACTGTGTTTTTGTGCATTTCCTTGCATATTTTTTTCTTCCAATAGAACATGTGGACGCATAGAGAGTTGGAAAGCTTCTTCATTTCCAATCTCTACAAGTTCATAGTATAAAAGGTGCAAACAAAACGGCATGGTGGCATTGAGAGAATGAGCTGTGTTTGTCCATCCTTTTGTGCACGTTTGTGCTGTGAGGTCAAGCATGCATATTTCTGCATGACCATGAGTCATATGCATTGAAAGTGGATTTCTTATTATTAGCTAAAGGTTGCCTTTTGACAGCATTAGTCCATTTTCAATGCTGGTGCACTTTGAGATGATGAAAAACTGGAAAACCTTCTTAATTATTCATTAACTTGTGGTTACATAACAAACATCAATACAGAAAAGGCAGATTGCATCAGTATGGTGATTCCGACAGACCAGAGCACACGAGTACCGATCTTAGGAGTGTGTCATCTAAGTAGAAAGCTAATAAAAAAAAGAGAAAATAACCACCAGTTTAGTGTGTGTGCTCCGCTTTAATAAATGGACTTAACAGAGCGATTCTACCACTGCAGCACACCTCAGCTTTACGGTTGAGTGTGAAAAGAATTTACAGAATGATGCCACTGCTGCTGCAGGACTTTTGGCTTAAGGGTGACCCTTTCGCAGAGGAGCGATCCTTTCGAGGGTCTTTATGCTGGTCCAGCTGCAGTCAAAAGAGAAACACCACAAATAAAAAGATCGGAAAGCTAACACTGTACTCCGATACTTCAATTGCACAGGGTTTGTACAAACAACCAAAATCAATTCTAGAAAAGTCAATACATGTGAAAAGCAGACACACAACCACTTTGTAAAAGTGTGTTTTGTTATACACAAAAACAACGGCGCTTGGTGATAAGCCACGTCATAGCGGCTTTCATTGGTCTGATTTCAAGTCATGCTTCGTGTACTCAAGAGCTTCTAACAAGTCATCAGGGTGTATTTGTCTACTGTATTGACGAGCATTAGGAAATAACATCCTGAACCCTGTGGTCTGTGGTTCATCACGAGAATTCCCCGTCGGACTAAACAGACTTGTGTCGGATGAGAGCTTCAACATCTCAAAGAATTTGTTTGTTTTGATGAAATAGATAACTTGAAGCTCTGTGATAAAAGACGTCAACCATGGAACTGTGGAACTTGAGCATTGATTCCCAGAAATCTCAAATGAAACTCTTCAAATACAATTCCAGTGATTTGTAATGATGTATAGTCTTTTTTGTTTTTTCTTTTTCAAAACCAGGACAACTAAAACAATGGAGTCCTCTGCAACCGACAAGGCTACCTTTCAGAGTCTCTCTTTCTCCAACCCGATTCCAGATTAACAATCATAATGTCGCTGCCCAACCAAACAGCACCACCAGATTTCCAAATGAGAAGATTCAGTCACAGTGTGTTATACCAGTCTAATATTCACTCCGTGGAAACAGTCTGACCTCGCACAATTGGAGTTCCTTAGCCAATATTTTTTTGCTTTAACCAATCGCTGCTTTCCAGTAAGAACATTATATGAAAAATGCAAAGCGCCCGAGCAGTGAGTGTAGTTCAGCTAACATTACTCTAGAGTCTTGAAAATGATGCAAAACATACCACTAATGAAGTAATAATGACACTGTGGCAGAAAAACTTTTTTGCGCAGCGGAGATAACACGTCTTTCCCTGGACAAGAACTTGTCTTATCTATTTAGATACAACATGATCAAAACTTTGTTTGTTTTGGCTTTAAATTTTCAATTTTGAGAATAACTGCTAACAAAAACTGTCTAGCTTGTTCTACATTAATTTACACAAACAGACCCAGATGGAAGCTAGCGTTTGACATCGTAGCGTCATCCCTTTTTGCTGATTGGCCGACAGTTTTTCCTGGGTCTCAAAAGTGGTCCATCATGCAACCCGAGTAGCTGGAGTAAAATGAAACTGAAGGGAGGCAACAGCTTGGCTACTAAATTCATGGATATCTGGTTCAAATGTAAGATTCTAAGCCAAAAATGACGGTACGCACAAATTTATTCTGGTACCATAACTCCTTGTTTGCTTGTCATGGTTTACTGGTGAGTCCGGTTCGTTATCCAACCAGCTTTGTCCTCTATAAGAACAAGTTGTACTTCTATACCATTTATTCATTAATGTTGAATTTTCCAGCTGCTGCTCCGTCCGTTCCCATGTTCTACTGCATGACTGTTAGCTTTGAGTTTGAACTCTGCATTGTAAGCATCTCTTTCAAGTGACACTTTGGGGTCTTTATCCCCAAGTGGTGTGTAACTGGAATTCCAACAAGACCTTTACCAGCGTTTGTATCTCTTTTACTTTAGCGACACCTCCTGATAATGGTAGCCATAAATAACCAGTATTGATCTATAAACAAGGCGCAGCAGAGCATAAGGCACACTGTTGTTTTTTAAGAACATTGAATGTTTTTGGGTGTGCTTGTAGCGCGGATAAAATGATATCTTGAAATACTTTTTAGTTCACCTAAAACCGCATACTGCTTTAATTATTTTTCAGCTGTAAGCCAGAACAAAAATTTATTATTTTTTCATAAAATAGAAAAACTCCTACAAACTAAAATGTGTTGCAAAAACAATGTTTTGTGCATCTGAGACTTTGTTAAAAATATCTGTTTGTCAGACTCAGACCCAGTTTGTCTCATACTATTGATGCCATGCTCACCGACAACAAATCTCACGGTTCAAAGGCTTCGAACAGTAACCCAGCTTACATAACTGGTTGCATGCGGAGAGACGGGGACAGATTCTTTTACTGCTCTTATTGTGAAGCTCAAAGATTTTCTTTTGTTGAAGCCAAAAAGTAAATAACTAAATTTGTGTCCTTCTGACCTTCAGACACTCCCGACATAAACAAGTGATGAGCAGTCAAGAGGAAAACGGTGGCAAGCTCGCAGTATGGTTGGTGTTGTACAACTCCCAAACGTGCTGAATTGCTTTTCTGGAATGTCTTCGACAACCGGAAACAAATTTTCATCATCATTCTGCTGGAAATCAAAGTTCATTCCATTCAAGTCATGTTAATCGCCGAGACACGTCCTTTCCAAAACACATTGCTGTCTAATGCAGATGCTCTGATGAGCTGTTCTCATTAGTGGACTGCATCCATCACTGGTTACCAAGAAAGCACAGTGTGTGTGTGTGCATGTTTAGAGTTTTTATGTGTTGCAAAGCCTGTGAAGTTGGTGGGGTCTTCCGGGGTGCCTGGCGTAGAAAGACAGCTCAGCTGAAATGGAGGAAATTGGAGAGGGACAGGGAGGAAGCAGGTTTTTATCACAGGGGAGGCAGTTTTATCACTGAGAGAGCAGACTGTATGATTGCTTCTGACACTATGGGAGAACACTAAATCTAATCTGAGGTTTGAATCTCTATTAAACCAAACAGCAAACCTTAACAGCGTGGAATTCAAACAGGAAGGATGTGTTGTTTAAACCTGCAGATATTGGGAAGACATTTTACAGGCAGGTTGATTTTTCCATTTTGTTGTCTTCATGACATACTTCATTTTCATGTAAGATATTCATTTTTATTTATTCCCAAAAACAGTGCGAGTTTAAATAACATTTAAACATGTGGCTTTAAGATAACGGTTCTCTAATAACATTCTACACACATGAGACGTGATGCAGAATCCTAAATATTTTATGGCCACATTTTACAGAAACAAAAATTTATCTAAAGCCAAATTTTCTGTCAAACTGATCAAGTTTGCGGACGACACCACTCTCATCGGGCTCATCTCTGATGGTGATGAGTCGGCCTACAGGATGGAGGTAGACCGGCTGGTGTCCTGGTGCAGCAACAACAACATGGAGCTCAACGCTCAGAAGACAGTGGAGATGATCGTGGACTTTAGGAAAGCTATAGCACCCATTACCCCCCTTGCACTGACAGACTCCCCCATCACCACTGTAGACTCTTTCCGCTTCCTCGGCACTACCATCACACAGGACCTAAAGTGGGAGCCGTCCATCAGCTCCCTGATCAAAAAGGCCCAGCAGAGGATGTACTTTCTGCGGCAGTTGAAGAAAGCCAAGCTGCCCACCCAGATGTTGGTGCAGTTTTACACAGCCATCATCGAGTCCATCCTCACCTCCTCCATCACCGTGTGGTACGCTGGAGCCACAGCCAGGGACAAACACAGACTGCAGCGCATTGTGCGCTCTGCAGAGAAGGTGATCGGCTGCAGCCTTCCATCTCTCGAAGACCTGTACGTCTCCAGGACTCGGGGGCATGCAGGTCGGATAGCAGCTGACCCTTCCCACCCTGGACATGGACTTTTTGAGCGACTCCCCTCGGGCAGGAGGCTCCGGTCCATTCGGACCAGAACGTCCCGCCACAAAAACAGCTTCTTCCCTTCTGCCGTTAGTCTAATTAATACTTTATAACCTGAACCCCACATCTCTTAGTCACCTCCCTCTTGTCACTTTACTATCTTTTTTATTTTTTATTATTTTCTATGACATTGCACTACTTTTCTTTTTCTTTCTGAGCACTCTGTTTTGTTAAAATAATTTTTATTTATTTTATTTTTTATTATTTTTATCTTATATTATTGCACACTTGTATCAAAGCAAGTTCCTAGTCTCTGATATTCTCATTGACATGGCAATAAAAGCATTCTGATTCTGATTCTGATTTAAATCAATTGTATTCATGTTTGGAAGTTAAGATGGTGCAAAAGTTTATGCACTTAAAAAGGGGCTGTCGTGCTTTTGCGGGGTGATACTTCTTATCTCATAACATTTAAAAAATATGCAAAAATACCAAACTCATAATCTGAGAGAAATGGATATTAATCTGTTGAATTCCCTTTTCTGCCATTCCCTCTTGCCAAGTGTCTGATGAAACACACACTCCACTATGCACACAGCCAATATATAAAGAGTAAAAAGGTGACTGCCAGTGGGACAAGAGCTAATAAGATTTAACTCTGCCATCTAATTCTATCTAGCCATTTTAATCTCGGAGCAAAGATAGAGCAGAGCTACTGGACAGAAATACCAAACAGGTCCTTTCCCATCCCACTGGAGAACCACCGAAGCCATCTGAGAAAGCTGCACTCTTATTTCTCTCCAACATTTCCATCACTGTCTTGTCTGTCCACAGAGGACCAGTTTTTTTTTTAGTCTCTGCACTCACCAAACCAGAGACCACTTCAATTTACTAAGCTGTCATGAGAGTCTCTGGAAGTTCACAGGCGCAGGCAGCGCTTTGAAGGTGACAAGAGGGAAAAGAACTATTTTGCATTCAACTTTTTAGGTGAACTTTTTGGAGCACATCTTTACAAAAACACCTATTTTTTCCAATTACACTTGTTACAAATCAGAGGAATGTTTAAACAAAATGTGGGAAGTTTTCTGGAAGATCTTTTTTTAATGAAAGGATAGAAGGGTAGGATGCCGTAGGAGATCGACAGATGGATTGGTGCAGCCTCCGCCATAATTAGAACGCTGCATCGATCAGTCATGGTATAAAAATTGCTGTGCCAAAAAGCAAAGCTCGCAATTTACAAGTTGATATACGTTCCTACCTTCACCTATGGTCACCAGCTGTGGGTAGTGACCGAAAGAATGAGATTGTGGATGCAAGTGGCCGAAATGAGCTTCCTTCGCATGGTGGCTGGGCTCTCACTCACAGATCGGGTGGGGAGTTCTGCCATCCGGGAAGAGCTTGGTGTCAAGCCGCTCCTCCTCCAGGTTGAGAGAAGCCAGATCGGGTGGTTTGGACATCTGATCAGGATGCCTCTCGAGTGCCTCGCTGGTGATTTAGGGCATGTCTCACCGGGAGGAGACCAAGAGCAGGCAGATCCTAGACCTGCTGGAGAGACTATGTCTCACAGCTGGCTGGGGAACGACTCAGGATCCTGTCGGGTGAGCTGGAGGATGCAGCTGGGGTGAGAGAAGCCTGGGCTTCCCATCAGAGTCTGTTGCCCCGGATAAGCGGAAGACAACAGAACAAAATCTTTTTTTTAATGTGTCATGATGCAACATTTTTACTGTCACCACACATTGCTAATACGCTTTGCAAAACTTTAAAGCTTATTTGATGTTGAATTTGGTTGTAAAAACACAAGATTGATCTAATCAGCTATTGTCCATGTTGTGTTGCCTTTTAATTCTATCAGACATATTAAATAACATCTCTGTTTATTACATACAACCCATATTTCACTATTTTTAAACTTTGACTCTTCTGGGAATTTTGAAGTTTCGAAGCACGACTAGTACAAACCAGTAGATAAACCGGCATCACAGTTAAAACTCACATTCCAGAAAGTGCTATGCATTTTATAACTTGACAATAATGGTCTATGCTCATTAGTTTGGTGTTAACATTCAGTGGGGATGAGTAAAAACACATTCAGAGCCAATTGATTAGAAGCCAAATTGGCTGGAAGTGAAGAGAGAGCCAAAGAAATTGTGCTATCGCTGTTATTTTTTTATTCACTCAATAACAACGCAGAAGTCTGATGTGTAAATGTGTCCCGCGTCAGTCACAATTACAGCAAAACAGGTCATGATAAAAACTTTATTCATTCATTTAGGAAAGTAAATGTCGATAAGTGAAATTAATAATAATTTCCATTCCCTTTGCGCTTTAAATAAATAGGCAAAAATATCATCAATAGGAACGGAGGTTTATTGAGTGGAGCCATTACACGGAATTATTCATAATAGACAGCAAGTTAGGGCAAAAACAACTCTGGTCTCATCTACATTATGGAAATGAAAAGCAGTCACCGGCTTGTCAAGGAACATTAAACTCGCATGACACGGCCGCCTTTATTTCACCAACTTGTCAAATAAAGCCGCACTTGGTCTGGCATGGAAATGATATCAATCAGCACTTGTTCCAGAGAACAGAGAGCGTATAGATATTAAGAAGTGTATTGCGTTGCATATTACATGCAACACTGGCACAGGAAAACATCACAACCGAACCCAACAGATAAACAGTTTTAAAAAACAGCATGTAGAAGGGTTTGCATCCGTGACAAATTACCAAAAGCAATTATGGGCCTTGCAAACTTCTTCACTTGACCAACTTCAACTTCACACAACGTGCTTCTCTACACATCAAGCGTCCATCTTGAAAATTTTGTCTTTCTTCAGCCTAATAGTACAATGTGCATTTAATCTTAATGCAATCTAAATTTTTCTTTCATGTCAGCTTAAATACGTCTCAAACTTTCTTACTTGTTTGGAAAGGCAGAAGGTTTTGTCGTTTATCTGCAGTATTTCCACTAATTCCTTATCGCATTCCCCCAGCTATTAAGTCTAACACAAGAAATTTATGCAACATTTTTCTTTATTATTTATCAATAAAATTCTCTTAGAAATGATCTCTTTGCTTACTGGATTTCTTGAAATGGTAGATATTGAAAAGGCTTTTAATAAAGCAAACTTTCAGTTTAAAAACCAACATCAAAAACATTTGTAAATGTTATTGGATAAAATGAATTCAGTCACTAACAGGCTTTAAGCCGACAGCAAAGTGTGTGTTTTAGAAATTCTGTGATTGTTTCAGACTCAATTTGTTTTCTGAGCATTTTTAAGGGAATTAAAATTGTTGGGCTAAAATGATAAAAAGTGGAAAATCTCAGATTTATTGGGTTTTCTTTTTACAGTAAATAAAAAAATATTGCAGGATGTTGCACCGATCGACCTGAATTATTTCATTTTTATGGCTCTGGAGGAGGCATTAAGCACGAGTGTTGTCCATACGTCTTAAAAAAAAACTGATTTTCTTTAGAAGTAGATTGAACGAAAACACTTTCTGTTTCAGATCCAAGAAAAACATTTTGATGCCATTGGCTTTCTTTTATTTATTCAGTTAAACCCCATAGAGATCAGTGCTTTTTCACCACCTTCTGCTCCACAATCAAAAATATCACACTTTAAACTTTTGTTTATCTTCACAAAAAAGGTGATAAATTGGTTTTAAACTTTTTCTAAGTTGTTAATTTACTTAAATGTTTGTTTTTTATTTCAAATGGCAACTGAGAAAAAAAAAATCTTACTTTAGGATCCAGCACAGTGTTTTGCAAACTGGACAATTTGTATGAATAGGAAAAATAACCAAAATAAATACTATATTTGCAATTTGATTTTTACCTCAAAGTGTTTGTTACTTGAAATTTTTCATTAAACTAATTTCAACTTAATTTAGTTGATGAAGATTGATGTTTTCCGGATTAGCTCAATTTCCTGTAATTCATGACCTCACCTGAAAAGTTCTTCTGTTTTCTCATGTTGTATAGTTCAATACAAGAAGGTGCCACTTGGTTAGGACTGGTAGAAATCAAACCAGTGGTGGAACGTAACTTTGTTACTGTACTTAAGTAAAAAAATTGTGTATCTGTACTTTACTTAAGTAAAATTTAAGACCGGTACTTTTACTTTTACTTCACTACATTTTTAGAGCAAATATCTGTACTTTTACTTCGCTACTTTTTAAAAGTGTGTTTTACATTTTTCGTTACATTTTCGTTCAGGAATTTGAAAAATACACAGGTTTTTAGCACATCTTGAAGCCGCATTGCCAAAATCAAAAGAAGCAGTTGATCGGGAGAAGAAGTAATGAATCGAGAAACATTTTCCGCATTCATTCAGCGCCAAAAACCTAACATCAAATGTTGTACAAATTAAAAAGAGACAGAAGATCGTTGTTCGTTGTGTTTACTTCTAAATAAAAAGTTGAGCTATCATTACACGGAGCAGGGGCGGATCTAAAATTTTCCAAAGGGGGGTGGGGCTTTGACAAAGCCAATATATAGTGACTGGGGGCCTCCCCCCCAAAACATTTTAAAAAATAAGTGTCATTTTCCTCCATTTTGGGGCCCATTCACTGGCCCTTCTAGAGGATAGCTTGACTTGTCCCCTTTCCTTTTATTTATTTTTTTTGTGGACCAAAAGAGGCGGGAGAGGGGCGTCACATCCCTGCAGAGTATTTATCCTGGTTACCATGGTGACAACCTATAGCACATAAAATAACATTTGAATTATGATTGAATACTTTTACTTTTTACTTAAAAAGTACAATTTACACCAACTACTTTTGTACTTTTACTTAAGTAAATTTTTTGCCTAATTATCTGTACTTTTACTTAAGTACAAAAAGTGAGTACTTCATCCACCACTGAATCAAACACAGAAACTGCATCATGACCACATTTATTGTGTTGGTGGGTAAGTCCCCTCGTCGTCGATATGAACCATTTATGCAATACAGTCGTGATCAGAAAGTCCTTCTGAAATATCAACTTACTGCAGGTGTGCATTAAAAGAGCAGAGCTGGTGCAGAACACAGTGGAGAGATCCGTTAATCAACCATGCAGCAACACCAATTCATACAGTAGGAACCTCATTTTCCCAGGGGGGATTGATTGACGCAGCATCGATATTGTGCATAGACCCACAACTCACACTTAAATCAAGATCTCAGCCCTCAGTTCAACTGTATCATATTTATAACCTAGGACAATCAGAATTGTCTGTGAGGAACATGATTGTTGTAAAAGTCAGTGTACAGCAGTGAAAGTTGTTGCAAGTTTTTCTTGACGCATTTTGTACACGAAATTGTGCAACATCAGTTGATGACAGCATCTTGTTCTGACAGATATTCAACCACTTTGCGGTTAAGTAGTTCCCACTTGTTTTCAAAAAGGAAGGAGGGCGGGTAGGAGGGGCGCATCTGCCGCAAAGTTGTGCAAAGAAACTTGAATATTCTTTGTAAAACTGAATGAGGTCTGGAGACGTGGCAGACTTAAAAATAACAAGACCATTAAAATACAAGATGCTACAAATTAATTGAAATTTGAACAACAGTAGTGAGTCACAACACCAAAATTGGTCACTTGGTTGTTTTTCAAGAATGTGACAGGATCACTACTCCTATTTCATCCTGACTTGCGTATTTCTTGTGGCCGCAATAAAAACTCAGTGTGTTTTTGCATGCCCTGCGGTGGCATTTCAGGTCATAACACAGGGGAACATGTGTTTTTCTTTCTGAGTCTGTTCCCGTTGGAGCGTCTGAGCCTAACTCTGTCCAGCTGTCTAAAACATCTGCTGGATTCAGCTTTCTAGAAGGTCAAACCACACTCCTGCATGGTGGCTGAGACAATCGCAGGAAAGCTGCCCATAACCATTTCCTCCAATCCTTAACAAACATGTCAGTACAATCTGCTTTGTAAAGTCTTACTTTCGTGATTACACTGCATGTGACTTTAAAACATATTTGGCTTTCTTCATACGGTCTTTGTTTTTATGTTCTGACCTACTGTAAAGCTCCTGACTTAGAATATTCAGTCATAAAAGTCAAGAGGAGCAGAATTTAATTTTTAGAAGGATCGTGTAAAACCAACTTTTTAGAAGTTACAGTAAAGTTTGAGTGTTTCTTTTTTATTCATGCAGTCTTGAGTCATTTGCAAGCTTGCCCGTTCTGTGTTTGTTTCTACTAAAAGATAGGCTGTTCTCCATCGTGCCCCCCTTCTGATGAAACCAGGACCTGCCCATCGGACTAAGCAGGGAGCAAAAGGAATGGAAGATTCTGGGTGTTAAACAAAAGTAAAACTGAATAATCTATTTCAGGAAAAATTCAATCTCTGAGTTAACAAAAGAAACCATGTTTATCTGTAAATCTTATCCTTAAAGCTCAACCATGATCTTGTAGTTTCAGGCTAGATTACAATCAGACGTTATCTTCCAATCAGGACACAGACGTATTACTTGTTCTAGTTACTTTTTTTAAAATCAGATGTGTTTACGCAGTGCAAAGGTGAGACTTTCCAATTTGATACAGAAAGCGCAACGCATGTGTAAATGTGTCACTTCAAGCTATGGCATGATTCCGTCTGCGGCGTGAGAGGTAAACAGTTTTTTCGTCTCATTGGGGTTTTCTTACTTTGATATTTAATGTACTAAAGAAATTATTGTATTATTATTGTATTGGGACTTGTCTGATATTTAGAATAAAAAAACTGATCAGGACATTCTTAGCTATGACAAGAATTATAACCCGATGAAAGCACAATACTCACTGTTTAACAAACTTCCATTTCATTGTGTCATATTTTTAGCACTATAAAACACACCTAATACCCTTTAATTTTCTCATAAACTGACAGTGTGCCTTCTAATCTGATGCATCAGATATTGATCAATATTTGTTCATTATGACCACCGTAGTCAGGAGGCGTCACCAAAGTAACGACAGTAAAAGTATTGTTGGAATTCTGTCACACACCACTTGTGTGTGCATAAAGACCCCAAAATGGCTTCTTTAAAGAGACACGCTTATGATGTAAAGCTTAAACTCAAGGCTAAGAGTCACGCTTTAGAACCCAGGTGTCAAAGTCCGGTCCTCGAGGGCTGAAGTCCTGAAGGTTTTTTATGTGTTCCTGCATTTACACACCTGATCCAGGTTAGTGAGTCAATGTGCCAAATTTGATTGGTTGTTAATTTGACTTCATGTCCATCAGCTCTATTGAACCAGGAACACAATGAAAACTTTCAGGACACTGGCCCTTGAGGACCGGACTTTGACATCCTTCAGAGCAGCAGCCACAGAATTCAGCATTGAATAATCAATGGTGAGCAATTGGAGGAAGAAACAAAATGACCTGTGCCAAGTAAAGAAGACTGAAAAGAATTTAGGAGGTAACAAAGTGAGACGGTAGAAGCATTTAAAAAAAAAAAAAAAAAAAAAAAAAAAAAAAACAGCCGCAACAATGGCTTTATAATGCACTTTATAACGCACTTTATAATGCTGACGTGCCCCATATCTAGAATTTTTTTATAAGCAGGTCATTGACTGGAGGTGCGCCTCACAGGGCAGAAAATCGGTAGAATTTGAGAAATCATGGCTTTGTTCCTTGATTTTAATAGGGTGTTTTTTTTAAATCATTAGGTGACATAAAAAGGAACAATTAATCTGTAATCTTGATTAAAAAAGATTAGATTAATTTCCGCACACCACTTACTGAAAAAAGTGTCACATTGATTGTTCCAAAAATGATTAAGAAGCCCATCTGTTGCCAAATTAGAATAATAAAACGGTTTTGCCGTGCATGATGCGAGCAGTATTATAGGTCTGGAGAGCGGTAGGGAGCAGACAGATTCCTGAGGACTAAGCATCGAACCCTCTTTTTAAGAAGACTCCTACAGGATAGAGCTATTTTAGACATACCATAATTGCTGCTTCTTTTGGTTTACTTAGTGCGATGGAAAGACGTGGGGCGGCCACACTACGATGCAGGGAAACCTGGGAACTGGTGTATTTCTACACAGACTGAGGCGAAGGCCTGGACTACTGTCCTGAGAATGAGCGCAACCACGAAACCCCAACGCGGAAAGGTTTCAGACGAGCAAGTCGGAATAGTTCACGTAAAATAACGTCTTCACTTACACTGCGGAGTCTTTAGAGCACATTTCTGGAAACACGTTCTAGCTCAGTTCTAAAGGAAAAACAAACGTTGACCAAGTTTCTGAGAAATAACTTTGGAATTTTTGGCTACTGTTTGTTTAGAAAGATCTGAAAGGGGAAAAAAAATCCACTATGTGAGCTTTAAACACGCCAAACCCATCAAGAAGGATCTCAAAACTACCCTCATTGATCTGAAAAGAGCAGAGTTCCTTCTACAGAGATAGAGTACTACCGTAATGGAGGGAATTTAAATGTCACAGGGTCTTGTTCGCCAGTAGGAGGAAGGTGGGAGTGAAAGATCAAGTGGATCGGCGCAGGTCCGCAATAATTAAGACACCGCATCAGTCTGTTATGCGAAAGAGAGAGCCAAGTCGAAAAGCAAAGCTCTTGATTTAAACTCATGAGACACAAAATACTGTATACTAATATAAACTTGTTTGAATGCCTTAAGTTTGCTTTGAATTTGCTCCTTTTAATCTGGAATTACTTTGTAACACGAGGACTACCAGAACTCTAGAACTACTAGAACTCCCACGGCTGTCAATTTAACTTACGTGCTTCAGTGACTGACAAACGTCGTCTCAAATCCATTTTTGCTCACCTAGATTTTGCCTGAGTGATGCCACAACGGTTACTAGGTAACAGTTACTGCACTACGGTCAGGCGCGGGAAAAAGTTACAATGTATTCAATAGAGGCATCAAAATGACTGTTGTGGGAGTTAGACGAAGAATTACTCAGAACTCAGAACAATACACAAAAAAAAAACAGGAACATCAAAGATAAACATAACTACAGTAATTAGATGTTAATTTCTGAGAACCATCAAATTGACGACTTTGGTAGTTCTAGAGTTAAATGACTGATGAGAAAAGATTTTTATCAGATTTCTTTATAAAACTATGAACTGCAGTGGTTCAATATGGAATAAATTAGCAGCAAAAGAAGGGTATCTTCATGGAGCAACAAAATAATTCTCAAATTTCTCTTTGGGGATCAATTTTCCATTCAATACAGCGCTTTCAGTAGTTTCAGCAATTTCAATAATCAAATCATTTACAAAAAACTGTGTTCAGTTCAGTCAAGAACCACAAATACACAAAATAGTTTTTATTCCCAAATCAGCAGCAAAATGCTGTTAGACCCGAAAGAAAGAAAGGATGCAATTCCATCCGCATGGCTTCAGTCAGCAAAATCATTACAGACAATAAAGCAGCTAGTGGACATCGAGGGATTCAATTTTACCAACATGGGATAAGGTGAGGAGCTGGGAGAGACATAACTCACTGATGCAAAGCTTACACCAACAATAAAATATTCATGAACACCCACCAATAAAAAAAATAAATAACCAAGGCTGCTCATGATTGTGATAAATCCTGGTTTCTTTTTAACAGTGTTAAATTACCCTGAAGTAAATATTGCCTTTTAAGGGTATTGCAATCCTAATCGTAAAGAGGTGACACTCCTTCTTCTTATTCTTCTTCTTTCAGCATTTCCCTTCAGTGGTTGCCACAGCAAGTCAGTTTCTCCCATCTAACCCTATCTCCTGCATCCTCTTCAGTCACACCAACTATCTTCATGTGTTCCTTCACTTGTAAAGCTTGTCACATGAATAGATCAAAGTCAGACGAGATAACTTCTCCGTTTCAAGAGAATCTTTTTAATATATATTAACCATTTATAACCAAAAAAAACAAGAAGCAATGTGTGCTCGTGTATAAAATATTTCCATGTGAGCCAGATAATCTCGGCACACAGCTGAAACCGACAACAGGTTTTAAATGCAACAACTTCACAATGAAGCAGCTCTTGTTGCAAAGAAGAAAAAGAAAGGAGAATGAGGGAGGGAAGCACTTGAAGCCATAATAATAAAACTCCACCCAAATGTTGCATTCTTCCCACACCGGTACCTCCATTAGGCCTTGTTGTGAGCTTTCTGAAATAGACCTTCTTGTTTTCATTGTAAAAAGCTTGTTATCAGATCTGAACGTTCATCAGTTTCAAATTGCACCACAAACAAACGGCTTGGATTTTCAGGTCAGCTTGTGTGTGCTTGTCTGTAGACTGAGGTTGGGTCATAAAGCCTGGTTAGAAAAGAGCAGCTTGTCCTTGTCAGGCGCTCCATGACACGAGATATGAGCCGAAACCAACTTGTTACACGCAAATATCAATTACGTCCAACCCATTTAAGACATTAGGGTCTCACATCAGATGTCTGGAAACGTATTTAAAATTCTCTATGTTGAAACAACAACAAAAAAAAAAAAGACAAGAAAATTTAAATCTGATCCAGTACAAAGGCTGACGCTCTGAAAGCAGTTTAAACAGAAGGTTTGATTAAAAATTACTGGTAGGTTTGAATGTGTTTCTCACATTAAAAACATCTAAAAAGGTTTTCTATTTTGTTCATGCATGTTTCTTGACTCAGTTTTCTTTTTTCCTCGACCACGCCCACATTCTAAAATAAGGAAGCGATTGAATGCTCATGCTCTGCTCACACTATGTCCCTCCCTTCAAACAAGAAGTGACCTTTTTATCTAAATGCACCAAAATTGAACGTAATAAGATTTACGCTGTGTAGTGCACGTGCATGGGAAACGGGATTAGCAGGAAGCGAGATGTAGGGAAATTCTCACTATCGAAAAAGAAGTCAAACTGAAAAAAAATGTATTGAAAAGCTTTTGTCGACTCGTATCACACGTCTGAGCTAATGGAATGTAGCATATTTGTTTCTGTGTGCTGTGAAAGTTTTAATCCCACAAAAACATTATATCTCACTTTAATTAGCAAATGTAATGCTTTTTAGAGGCAAATGTTTCACAGCAGAACTTGCCTGCAATAAAGTTTTATCTAATGGCCACTGCTGCTGGTTCAAATGACTCAGAGCTTTGTTTTTCCTGAAGGGACTTCCTTCCATGCACTGTTTTACTCATTTCCTCATCCAAACTTGGAGTTGAAAAAGATTACATTTATACTTCACCGTCTTTCAAATGGCCTCCTTTCCTTATGAATACGTGTAATTTGTGGATTCAAGTAGCACTTAATATATAACCAGTAAGCTTGTTGGTTATTGGACTAATCTGGACTCACCAATTTACAGAAAAGGAAAACAAAGAACCTTTTCCATCTCTATGCAACATTCTTTAAATACTTTTTGTCCCAGAGTGTGTTTGCATGTACACACATGCGAGCGTGCTCATGCTTAAAAAAGGTAGAGCGGTGCCTGTCCAAGTATTTTCATCTCCCGTCTGCACATCTGGCTCTTGTTACTGCCGCTGTGACCTACGAGCGGTTGCACTGCATCCCAGCCCCCCTCGCTCCGCAGTGGGAGACCAGAATAATGACTAAGTGCTGTGGGGGTCTTTGCTGCTGCTGAACTTCCCAGAATCCCTGGCAACATAGGTGGTTTGATTCTGTGCTCTGGGCTTTAGACGGTCTCCCACTGACCATTTTATTCTTTACTTTTTCATCTATAGCTTTTTGTTTCTTTTTTTTTAAGCATGACAAACTGAAGCTGGAAGTTTTTCCTTTTTTTATTCATCATATCCTTGAGGTACGAACTCAAAAACACGGAATAGTGGGATGTTTTTTGTGCTTTTGGTAAAAAAAAAAAAAAAAAAACTGGACTTTTGAGTGTGTTGCAACTCGGTCAGTTTAGATAAGATTACCGTTATCAATTTAACCCTGTGATTTTTATTTATATAATGACTTAGGCTAAAAAAGCACCACGTGGACCAAGCGTTGTTATGGACTAATGAAAAGTGAATAAAAACGATTCCACATTTTAATCAAATTAATTTCTCAATGAATTCATATTTTGTTTTAAAAAAGGGGACCACGTGGAATCATAATAAATACATTTTTGGAGGTTTCTGTTATGTTTTGTTATGTAAATCCACCAAAATAAGAAAATATAAAGGTATGTCCAAACTTTTCTAACTTGACATTAACTGTACTAACGGCCTCAAATGAGATTTGAAAGCGAAATGTAGTGTAAAAAAAGAAAAAAATGTGAATATAGTTGAATAAAGGTATTTAGAACGGTTTAAGACGAATATATTATTTCTGAAACATCAAAAAGAATGTTCTAGCATGTTTGAAGGCAATAGCTCAGAGGTAGAATGTTCGCTCTTGGACAGGAAGTTTGCAGGATGGAGTCCCACTGAGTTCATGTCTAGGTTTCCTTGGGGAAGACACCGAACCCCCCGTTTCTCCCACCATTGGGCCATTGTGGCAGCCTGCTGTGGTGTAATGCAGCACACAAATTTCCTGCTGAGGGATGGATAAAGTACACTTCTTTCTTTATTTCTATATATGCAATAAAAAAGATTTACTACCATAACAAAATAAAATATCGGTGATTTCAAAACAACTTTAATAAAAAAATTTAGGTTTCTTTCGAGAAAGAAAGATGTGAAAATTTAACTGTTAAATATATTTTTTTAAAGAGTTATATGCAATACTTTTGTCCTTAAATAGTCATATTTTCCAAATGACCAACTCTTCTCGTGGCACATTCTGGAAACAGGTCAAAAGCTTAAAAACAAGATGACATAACCAAAGTCCATTTATAAGTTGTGCAATTTGTTTTCCAGTTTGAAGGCATTTCAGTATTTCATTATTAGATTCAGTTTTGTTGTTGAATAGTTTTATTGAAGTTCTGATTTTATGCTTTTATTTAGATGAACATTTAAAAATCTATCTTTTTAAAAAAAAAACAAAACATATCCTTCACAATCTTCAGACAGTAACGAACAAACTGTCTGGTTTATGAATAGATATGCTTTTACTTGAGTTGTCAAACAGAAAACCCTCATTCTTGGAGCATTCAGGACAATCTAGAGATCGCTTTAGAAATAAAGAGGTTGGTGATGTGACATAATCATGACCTCATTTTCCTGACAATGCTTGTACAGTACTGTGTAGGTACAAACCCTGCAGTGAACAGATACATTGACCTTGTGTTTTCTTTTACAGGAGGGATTTCAATGTTTTTAAACTAGATCTTTCTTAAGAACGCAAATTGATATCTACTGAGAGTCTTAACGCTTTAAGGCAAAACATTGGGTGTGAGATTTAAAAAATCTTCCCAAACCAGTTCTTGTTGTTTGCAAATGTTTAAAAAAAATAAAGGCAAAGTGCAAACAAATTGATTTCATTTAAAGTTCATTAAAAATGACATCAGTTACATGAATTTGTCATTTTAATGGTTCAAGATTTAATTTGAGGTATTGATTCAAAACTCAATCTTATCAATCCGGTCTCCAGCAGAGTCGACAGTATCAAGTCAAGTTCGGCAGTTCATTAACTTTAAAAGAGAAAAGTCAGCAGCAAACAAAATAAAAGAGAAATCTGAGTGGGACTCGGTTAGAAAACTTGGAGCTTTGAATTACAGAAAAATATCCCATCAAAAAACAAAAAGAATACCGAGTTTCTGGAGCTAAGCACACTCACTGATCAACACAGGAACCATACTCGTTTAGACAAAAAAAAAAAACACAAGAAGAATCCTCTTAATGGGTCTTTTTTCCCCCCAACAAGAACAGAAATCCAACAGTGAAGTGTTCATTAACAAACATCAAAGCAGTGCTGTCTCTAAGGGCCATGCTACACAAACTGTGTTGTGCTGCTCACTCTGTTGAACCCATCAGCTCTTGTTGGCTAAAGTAGGACAGAGCCACAGTAAACCGGGTGGCGTGTTAAAGATTAATGAGGATATGGCTAAAGCAAACCGGCTTGCAAAACATGCTTAAGTATGATAAAATATTTAGACGAGGCAATCTGTAAAGCAGGTGTGTTTGACTTTAGGGCCCCGGGGAGGCCTTTCAGGAATCTAGCACATCACGGATGACTAGAAACATTTGATGTTTTCACAGCACGCTGGTGTCCATTTAACCTTCTGCTAATTGTAACCTGAACTGTTACATTAATGATTTTTTTTAAGTTTTTTTCCATTTTGATGTGTAACGATGAGCAGCGAGAGTCGATACAATCAGCCTTGTTGCCTTATTTAAAGAGGCAAAACTAATATTTCATTAACAAAAATGGCTACTTCCATAATTACAGATTTACAAAATCCATGCAATTCAGTTTGCATGGATTAATAACCACTTTTTAATTACAAAAGTAATTAATTTAAGCCGTTCGCACGTAAACCGTCTCCGCCAAAAAGCATGAGCAATTTGGCATTAAGATAACATTTATAATAAGGCCGTCCAGAGTTGACAAAACGGATGATTAAAATCAAACTTTAAGACAGTTTGAGTCTCTCCGTGGTGACTCATCCAATTATATCGCCGCAGACAATAAGCGGATGATTCACAACCAATTAAAAAAAAAAAAGACAGATTAAATAACATAAGCCTGACAGTTTTCTACTTTGCTAAAAGCCCACGATGACACAATATGTCATTGTTTTCTTTATGTGGAGCATCAACACAAGCTGTCAAAATGTAGCTATGCTGAAGAAACTCAGGCTTCTTTCTCGTGAAATTAAAAAGGATTTTGTTGTATAATAATTCTTATTTTAAAGCATATGGTACTTTTTGTTCAATTGTAAAATCAACATTTGCAAAAATAAATAATAAAAAAGGCTTATTGATTTGTTTATTCAGGTTTACGTCCATTTTTAACATCAAACTCTCCCCTCACCTTGCCCCCATTTACTTTTGCCCACTGGGTGTGTGCACAACACTGCAAAAATCTTATTAAAAAATATTCTTATTTTGGTCAATTTAGATTAAAATGGAACTCTCCATTTAAGGGAGGGATTGGACTTGAGCAGAGCACAAGCCGTGACAAACTTTTTGTTTACATTAGAATGTGGGTGGAGTGCAAAATCCATGGACAAGAACAACCTTGGATTTAAAAATAACTCAAATGAGATAGAAACCTCCAAAAAGTTGGTTTTGATATGAATACTTGCTCTGCGGTTTCCATTCCAAATTAAAAATACATGACAATGCGGAATAATATCCTGCAGCTTTTGTAATCACAATCATCTTCAACAAATAACACATTTTAAACCAGGTTCTTTAATTCTAGTTCATTGGCAGCATTTTTTTCTGATGATACGTCTTCCAAAAGGATTCGGATCTCATATTTTTTTTGCATGTAAATACAGTCAAGAAAAAAAAAAAGCAAAGCTGATACATATTAAATTATTTAGGAATGGATATTGCAGTATCCAACTGCGCTGGAGGGAACGAACTTATAAAAATTAAAAAGGAAAACTCAATGAATGCAGAAGAAAAGTTGAAAAAAATAGGATACAATCCAACAAAAAGCGGGTAAGAAAGATAAAAAGAAAAGTTTGTACAAAGTATCCCCCTAAAGTGCTGAATCATGACTTACTGATAGCAGTGACATCTGATCTAGTTCATCACAACTTCAAATGGTATCCGCTTTGGCTGCTGCAGAATGCCTTTTAAAACACAGTCTGTTACAGAATATTAATAATGTCTGTAGTTACTGGAAAAAGAGAGAAACACTGAGTATTTTAGATGGAAACAAAAATTCCGTGACGGTACCAGAGAATACAGTGAGGGCACAGTAAACCAAACACAATCCTCCCTTACAACTGAAGCCCCAGGCGAGACGATCAGAAAAGGCTATGAGGGCAGTTGCTTTCTAAATAAATCAGCTGAACGAATGCAGACATTTTTTTATCCACCAGCATCAGAAACCACTGTTCCCTAAAAACAAAATAACAGTAAGGTTTTGAAGAAGTGTGTCTGCTTTGACACTTTAAAGGAGAAATCCTTCTCTCCAATTTAGGAAGAAAAATAGTTTCTAAGTATTAGATAGTTTAGCCATTAAACAATGTGTGTATCTTCTTGTGTTTTTTTAAGAACTGAACACCTTAATCCTGTTCCTGGAACAGAAGGAACCAGGAAACAAAAAAAGAAGTTTCCTGTAATGTGAAACGCATCAATTATCGAGCATCTGAAAGGTAATGGAACCTTTTCTAAAGACAACAATAATAGCACTGATTTGACTTCGTCTTGGAACAAAAAGTCCTTCAGAAACAAACAGGTGAAATTATGTTGCAGATCAGACACGTCACTCATCAGACTGATCCAAAATAGACGAATGTCTTGGGAGAAAGAATCACAGTCCCAAAGTTGACGGCGCTGCTTCACACTTTGCTGCAAATCGGTTCAGTGACAGTTGGAGATCAAGCCAACATGATCCCATCATCTGTTAAAGCCCTCAAGCAGAAAATGGTGGAGTACCCTTTACGGGTCAGGGTCAGGTTTCTGCCCCAAACGGGATCTTGTTCATGAATGATGTAAAATTGGAGTGAGGGAAATCAGCGCTGCATCCACAACAATTAGAAAGCTAAATCAGTTCATCATGGTAAAAAGAGACCAAAGTTTAAAAATAAGTCTCCATTTACCAGTGAATCTACATTCCCACCCTCACCTGTGGTCTTCTTCTTCCATCATTTCCCTTCAGGGGTCACCACAGCAAGTCAGTTTCTTCCATCTAACCCTATCTGCTGCATCTTCATCGGTCACGCCAACTATCTTCATGTCTTCCTTCACTGTATCCATGAACCTCCTCTTTAGCCTTCCTCCTAGTCCTCTTTCCTGGTGGTTCCAAATCCAGCATCCTTCTTCCTATGTACTCTCTCCTATGCACCATCTGAAATATTTTGCAGACTCACAAAAGTACAATACTTGCCATTTTTAATTGGGTCGAGTCGTTAATTACATCATTTTGAAATTACATTTAAATTAAGTGGCAACTGATTCTATTCATAGAAACTCACTCTATAAACAATCCTTAAAACCTGATTCGGTATTTATTTAAATAGCTATCTAATGGAAACCGATTGATCGTGACGGAGCACCAGAATCTCGGTTTCGCTTTAACTGCAATGAAAGTCTGATGACGTGTGCAAGAAAAGGTTGTTAAAATGCAAAATAACCATCAGCAGATGAGAGTTAAAAGGCACTTAATTGCCATTTATTGTAGTGCAAGTCAGCCGTTTTGTTTTATTTTATTACTTGAACTAAGTTTTAATTATTCCGCTTGTTTAAAAACGCTTTCTAATCTCAATACGCTGCCAAAGTAAAAAAAAAAAAAAAAAAGTGTAATCTTTTTTACAAACCTCTTGGACATTAAAATACTTTTAAAACACTCGTAGGTCGAGTTATTTCCAGCTATATTTAAATCAATATTTCTTATACCTCCAGCAACTGATGATGAGATGGCACATTGGAAGCAGTCTCGCTTTACTGTGTCAGTTTTACAAGACTCGTACTTATTAGAACCCAATCTAAACTGATTGATTTGTAGGGTCGAAATCAAAATTTACACAAGTTCATTTTTATCGACAGCCATAAAACTATTATACAGAGAAATTGAAACAAAAGAGACAGATGGATTGCGTCAGCCATAAAATACAAATGGAAACAAGACAAAAGCAGGACGGCCCTTTTATGCCACTGTGAATCTGATTTACCAGTCCCATCGCATGGCTGCGCTGTGCACAATAAAACCCAATATTCACTGCCACTGTTAATAATAAATCTAAGAAATGAATGTAAAAAAAAATGGTAAAGAATAAAATGAGTCTGTGGGCATGTGCTTTACAAATGTTTATCTATAGAATTATGTATGCGTTGTCATTTTAGACCGTCTCACAGAAAAGAAAACAGTGCTGTATTTATAGTCGTATGTGAAAAACAGTGGTTACTGTGAGAAGGGTTCAAAGATGATCTTTTGTAACAGTCTTGTGACCAAAGATAGCCCGGAGAAAATTCAGACTTGCAGAAATTTATGATGACCATGTGATTACGGGTGGAGGAACACATCTGCAAAGCAACCAACAAATGCTGCATTAAGTAAAGAACACTGGCTCAGCAGCGGACGAAACACACAGAGCGGAACAAAACAAAATGTCTACACTTCTAAGAAAAAAATAAGTTTTTCTTTCTTTCTTCGGCCTGATTTCCATCGCATGTCAGTGAAAGTGAACAATAAAACGGAACTTTACCAAAGACTGAAACTTTTAACACCCCGCAGTTTGTTTACGACACACAGAGCTTTTTCAGTTTGTAAAGTGTGTTTTTCATTAAACTTGGAAAATTCAACGAGAGTTTCCAGTTTAGCTCCACGATATGAAAACATTGTTGTCGATCAAACTCTGGAGGAATTTCTTAATATATTGAAACTAACTGAGAAATTACCCAAGAGTTTAAAGATTTTGGCAAAAAAAATATACCTGAGGTATTTTTATTTTTGTTATTTTATTCATGCATGTTGGAGTAATTTGCAAGCTCTACCCTCCTGTATTGAGTTATTATTAAAATGCCAGGTTGTTCTTGGTTAAGTATTTTGTTCTCCACCACGTCCACATTCTAACATTGTTCTTGGCCATGGACTTAGTTCACCTTGCCACGCCCATATTCTAACATAAGCAGGATGGGCTTTAGGCCTTCCCCTCAATAGAGAGATCCATTTTAATGTAAACGGACCAAATGAAGAATATAAAATAATATGCATTATATTTACTAACTTGTTGTAGTTTTTTACTGTATTTGCGACCTTAAACAAGATTTATGCAGGGTCATGCATGCATTCAAGGAGCAAGACAAAGCAGAGAGCGAGAGGATGGAGGAAATCACAGTGTCTAAATGGAATGAATGCATTTAAAAGCATTTTTTGGCAAATATCACATTTCTGACCAAAACTAACGGTACCGTATTTATGTATATTCATACCCAATAAGATAAGAATTATTTCCCTAAAAAAACCTCAAGTTTCAATAGTTGTACTTTGACATTTTGTTTTTCTTAGTGCTGAAAGACAAAATTCCTCATGAGTCCCAGATAAATGTGTGTTTTGAAAAGAGGTTGTATGAATGCTTTAATGTTCGGAGAGACGAGGCGAAATAAAAACAAGCATCACCTGAGCTATAAAACCTGCCCCAGATGTGCTCTTTGATCTGCGACTCTCCTGACTGATTCAAACACTTGCACACACCAGCAGTCGCACGCACCGCTCCAGAACACACACCTCACAAAGAAACTTATTTCCCATCAGCTGTAGGTAAGATGGCTAAACTGATATGCTTGATCTATCCAAATGGGAGCTGGTTGTTTTGTCGTCACCACTATTTTTCAATCAAAGTGTTTAAATGTAATTTATTCCTTAAAAACCACATTAAAAATCAATGCTGAATGGAAATCACAAAAAGCTAAAAACTCTGCGTTTACAACATTTCTATGTGCAATCTAAGCAGTCATCTGATTTGTCAGAGTGACGCCACTAGGAAGTAGATCCTGCTGTTAGTAAACATTGCCATGTGCAAGTTTGCGGGATCGAATCCCACAAAGTTCCTGTATAGGTGTCCTTGGGGAAGACACCTAACCCCCCGTTTCTCCTACCATTGGTGCCATCCTGGCAGCCTGAGATGGGTTTAGACATGGTTTTATAGTCTAAGCACAGAAGTAGCTCTGTATTTTGGACTTAATTCTTCAACCTAATTGTCCAGTTCATAAAGTAGTTTTATTTATAATATTTTACGTGGTTACAAATATGTTTCATTTGTGCACAAAGCTCAACTATCTTGAGTTATCTAGATGGAAAATGTCATTTTTGTTTTTTTTCTTGAATAAATAGACCCGTAATCAAAAAGAAACACTTTTTTTTATGTAACAAATTTGTGGTTTGATACAATTTTTAACTTTGATATTTTCCCATTTTGACTGAATTATGCTTATTAAAGCAACACAAGAACAGATAAAACATTAATTCGCAACTTGTGAAAATTGACTTGATATTTAATGTTTTTTAAAATGTTTTAAAACTATTCTAAAATTATAACTTTAGGAAACTATTAAAAAGTAATCTTTATTTCTGGTTTTAACTAACTGTGAAATAAATACTTAGGAATTCATTAGTTTCAGAATAATAATTCCCAAGATTAATGTTTTGACCTATGGCTGTGGGTGGCTGTAGGTGGTGACCAAAAGAATGAGATCGCGGATACAAGCAGCCGAAATTAGCTTCCTCCGCATGGTGGCTGGTCTCTTACTCAGAGATCGAGTGAGGAGTTCTACCATCCGGGAGGAGCTCGGTGTCAAGCCGCTCCTCCTCCAGGTCAAGAGAAGCCAGATGGAGTGGTTTGGGCATTTAGTTAGGATGCCTCCCGAGCGCCTCATTGGTGAGGTGTTTGGGACATGTCCCACCGGAAAGACTATGTCTTACAGCTGGCCAGGGAACGACTCGTGATCCTTTCGGGTGAGCTGGAGGATGCAGCTGAGGTGAGAGAAGACTTTGCTTCCCGTCTGAGGCAGTTGCGATATCAGACAAAAAAACTGCAATTAGAAATTTAGTCAATATTGTGTAGCAACACTGTGTGGTTACATTACTGTAACAGATGTAATTGTCTTTTACTTTAAAGTCATCAGTCTGGTTCAGGTCAGATATATTGGTCCACTTTCTTTCCGATGAAATATTATTAACATGAACATTCGTTGGTCTTGTCTCCAGGGTGCCGTTTTGTGAGCACATGGGCGTAATTGTTTTGTCTGCATTCCTTTTTGTCAACAGAAAATACATAGTTAAAGGATTTAACAGCTTAGGATTAGTCATTACTCTCCGTGCTGTGATCCAGATCACGGCTAGCATTCCTAGTCATGACCAGTAACGCCATATGGTGCAGCACACTCTTTCTGGAAGAGCAGCGAGGGACTGTGGAGTGAAAAATCTTCATGAGAAGCTGCTTGTTCTTGGTCTGGATTTGTAGACCAATTGCATTAGATGTTGCACTGGGTGTGTTGTGCCAGTCACAGTACATGTCTTAAATAAAGATTTACACAATCCAAGGGACAAAAACCAACATGTTTAACAAGAAATGTGGAAGTTAAAGCAGTGATTCCAGCACAAACAGACTTACTGGTTTATTAACTATGGGTGGGATGATCATTATTATCTCATGGTGTATATAGTTAAACATTAGGACTGCGCAATATATCACCATCTAATCAAATTCGCATTATTAACATTTGCTGATGTAGGTATGACATTCCAAAACAGAATAAGTAGAAAAAACGAGAGACTCTGAGCTTTCTCTGAGCATGATGGATGGGAAAAGTTTCCATAATGCATGTATTTACATTTTTAAAATTCATAATTTGTTTATGAAGGCTTCTTCTGATCATTACAAAGCCGATGTGACTCGAGGATAATGAGTCATGAGGTTATTGGTAAAATGCCCAAGTTGCTTATTCTAAAAGATGAGGAAGGTAGAAAGACCCAAACGCTCCTATTTTGAAGGTTTAGTAACCTTCTAAGTTACTAAAACAACAGTCTGCAAGAGTAAGAAAAAAAAAAGGAAAAATATTACAAAAACAAGTTTTTGTTGCTCCAAGAAAAGATAAAGATGATGATCTCAAGAATTGTCATAAAAATTCTCGTTCACGCTGTGCCAAGAAGAAAATAATAAAGTATCCTACTAGAAAAATACACAGGTGATAAAACGACGTTACAAAGCAGCAAACAGGAAGTTTTTAAAAACTCTGTGTATGGAGGAAAATAAGGGATTGAATAAACATAAATGTGTTGCTGATTATCATTTTTACTTTTTACAGATTTTGCTAAAAAAGAAGCCAACAACAAAACTTTAGGCACTGAAAACAGAAGAATAATAGCTCACCTTTCAGTTATAAAATACAATTTATTTTCCCAGCTGATTTCAATTTTAAGCTTAGTTACATAAGTGAAAAGTAAGACGGGGACCTCAATCTGTCAACGGATTCACATTTCACCCATTTTATTTAGCATTTTAATTGCAGAGTGCAAATTCTGTAAAAGTTTACGTCACTATTTGTTTATTTATTCACAATGTGATGCTTTTTATCACAAGTTTCCAATTAAAAGCTGTCTGAAAGAGATTTACTGAGATTTAAAGGAGATCAAAAACTGCCAAAACTAGTTTATCGACTTTTACATTCATTGTTCGTTCAGGGAAGCGAACAAAAAGTACAGAACAAAACTATTTTTGTGATTTGAATGCTAGATGAGGGGAAAAAAAAAACCCGCTGTAAATCCGGAACCACAACATAATGATGAATGCCGCACCTGTAAAAATACATTCTTTTGATCACTGAAGAATGAAAACATCACCTGTCTCCAGCATGCACACCAGAAATCAGAAATACCATGTAATATACGGACAGAAAATATGATTTCCAAAGATGAACGTTGTTGAAAATGTTTGCAGTTTTAAGTTTGCTTGGAGGAAAAAAAAAAACAACGCACTGCATTCTGTGATGTGCTGTGACAAAAAAATATGGATGTAAATAAAATTGAGTTTCAAACTGTTTTTAAGGTGTTGTGAATGTGTTTAATTTTGGTTTAAAAAAAAGAAAGCGAAAAAGGATAGTGAAGAAAATATTGCACGTGGTTATAACTAGATCACGTTTTCATAGCTTTAAAATGTAAACAAATTCCTAATTTGCATATTCAAAACAAAGGTCTGTGTCCCATTTGCTTCGGTTTCACCTTTAGTGCCATTCTATTTAAAAACACTACGATTAAGAATGAAGTAGTAACCAAAAAAAGAGCGTTTTTTTTTTTTAAACTTACATGTCCGTGGTTGATGAAACCATGTTTACTGGCTATTCGATCTGCTTCCTCTGGGCCTCCAGGTATATGAACAGCCCACGTGTTCGTGTATACCTGCTGACCAGATGCTGGTTCCAGCCCAGAAACCAGCAACACTAACACAGCCCCGATCAGGACCTCCAGCAGCCTGAGCCTGCGGTATGTGCTGAGAGATGAAAAGCCAGACGCCATGTGTTCTTCTGCCGCGGCACAGTCACTCCAGCAGGCCGGGGCTGCTCGCTGTGCATGCAGGTACACGGCGAGACAAAGACGGGGAGAGTCCAAACTCACCTGAACAAAGACAAAAACACAAGAAACAAAGTGTTAATGTTTCTTTAATCCATTTCACTCAAGAAACTTAATCTCTTACATGTGAGAGAATTTATAGGGCTTTACATCCAAAGTCAAAACAATAAGGAGATGCCATTTCGGTCGCTTGTATCCGCAATCCCATTCTTTCAGTCACCACCCACAACTGGTGACCGAAAAACCCTAAAGTGACCCCTAGCGACTCTAAAGTTAAAAAAAAATAAAGTTTAGAACTTGTGATAAGCGTGGAAATCGGGTTTTAAATACAAAAAATATATATATTTTTTGGGTCATCATTATCGCCCACCTTGACATTTCTCTTTGGTCTCATGACCCTAAAAATATATAAAAAATGTAATGACTGGTAGTTAATCAATACTTGGTGCTGGGTAACTGTAGGCAGTTTCATTGAAATCCATTCAGTATTTTGGGAGATTTTGCGTCTAAAATCATGTCTTATTTGGACCATTGAACTTGACAAGGGCCGGTCCTGTCACCTGTCCAGTTTTCACAATCACTTTCTTGGTTTAAGTGTTAAAGATCTTCAATACCGCTTTTAATTTTAAGTTTTAAAGATAAAAACTCTCCACATACTCAATTCATTGATCTTTTCTTCGTTCTGCTCATCTTTTCAAAACGGTTTGCTTATAGTTCTGCATTTTCCTCAAGAGCAAATGGGAGCATTGGGTTCAAGCAGTACATGTACTTTATAATCCCACAGGAAGCTGCAAAGCAGGGCGTCGTGGCTTAATCAAATGTCGTGGTCAGACACATTGCAGCGAATTTGGGTGCTTACACTCCCCGTGAGAGGATACAGTTGATGAAGCTTGCGAAAGAAAAAAAAAAAAGGCTTAGGTGTTCGGGTGTTGGATGTGAATAAGTGCGGTTGGAAAGCCAGACCACACCCTCGATGCTGGAGGACGGCAGAGCAGCTTCAGTAAAGTTAAGTAGCCTCTGGAGGGCAAAAGCCGGAGGCAGCAGCCAAGGACACAATGTAAAAAAAAAGGTTCAACATCATGATTTAAGTGGCGTTGTTTCATTGTTGCATCAGGCTTGGAGGTATTTATAAGCTAGAGTCTGAAAGACAATTATGTGAACAAAAACAAATTATATTGAGCTCGTGAAGCCAGGTTTCACAAACACAAATCTCAGTTTGTTGCTTTTCTTTTTCACCTTACAGCTGCTTTGTTGTCCAAACTTTACCGTCCTCCAAAACACACAACAGACTTTAAAAAACAGCTTCATGAAAAATCACCTTTTTGGAGGTTTTCAACCATATTTGAACATTACTTCCCATCAAAAAAAATATTGACGCAATTTTCTATTTGAGTCATTACAAACATTTTCGTCCGGTATTTGGATCCTATTTGAACGCCAGCTTGTTTTTCAGCATGGATTTTGTTCTCCACCACGCTCTCACTCAAACATGAGATAGAAGTGCCGTTTTTATTTAAACGTACATATCAAAGACTGTATTAACTTGAAGTGGTTGACATCAAAACGAGATCGTGCAGCCTTAATGTTTACCTATTAGATAAGAATGAAAACCCCACGAAAGCACATCCCCTTTTTAAATTTTACATTTCCTTCTGTGAAACTGTGAACTTGGATTTGAAGTTTTCAACAGAATGTTTTTCTCCTTTAAAAAAAAAAGTTTAATTCTCCATTAAAAAACATGCTTTGTGGAATTTCCTTTGGTATTTAAATAGATCAGTGTGGGTTTTTAAGGACGTTTATTTGACTATTGTTCATAATTTACACAAAAAAACATGTTCTCTTTAATAGAAAATGTTTATTGCGGAAATATCCTGTTGATCACTGTGACTAAGTATGACTAAGTATGAAAAACAACTTTTAACCATGTCTGGACCTGAAAGCCATGATTTTGTTATTAAAAAAAAAAAAAAAAGAATTGTATTCTGTACTGCTTCATTCCAATCATGACATTTGTGTTAAATATCTAAATGTTTTTTACTGTGAAGAATTTTCCTAAATATAAACACAAATTATCTTATATGTTATCACACATCAAGTTAAAGTCAACACAGATATTTTCTGCACTTTGAGAACAAAAAGTTTTGATTTTTTACCATTTTAATCACAATATTCTGAGAGCAAACACAATACCAAGTTGATGTCTAAATCTTCTGTGTGGCGAGATTACACACAGCACCCAAACAGGTCAACCTGGCTGTGAGCTGCTATGACAAAAGCTAATCCATGTCAGGCTGTCTCAGCTCGTTTCACAAATACCTTTACAAGCGAGGTGGCACTATACTGAAGAAGCGATACGTCTATGTTCACAGCCAGCAAAATAAATCCCAACATCTAAGTGTTGAACCACCTTTTCAAATGTTGGTCTGGATTAGTTTAGCTTCATTTAAACTCAGAAATAATCCACTAACTTTAATTAAGTAGAAATCAAGCCTAACTGTGATTGGATCCTCTACAGGTTTAAAGTTTAATCATTTGAACAAATTATTTAAATGTAATTAATGAGAAAATTATAAAAGAAAATAATCCTGATAAAACTCACACAACTGTGTCCTTTTCTGTTGCGAGCAAACAGAGTTGGATGTTCCCGAGCCTTTGTTTGATTTCAAGGTACAGACTGACTTTAAGTGCAGATGCCTGTGACCTCATCAGCGTGCTCAGCCACTCAGTTTCTTTAACGTCAGCCAGAAAGCCACACACCATGGCATCCAGTATGCCCAGACGCTTCACAGTTTACAAGCCAGCCATCGCGCTGCGCTGCTGGAGGTCTTTAGTGTTTGAACAGTAAATGATACCATATGTCACAACGTGGCCATGAAGTTGTTACAAAGAAAAAAAAAATAAAATGTCCACCAAATTATAATTAGTCAAGAATCATTAAATCCAAAGGGTGATATTAGGCTCATTACAGAACTCATCAAGGCTATTTGGAAAAAGAAACTATTTAAGCTCTGATAGTTTGTTGTTTGTGTTGTAATTATGTTAAAATGAACTGAAATGTATTTAACCCCAATAAGCCTGAATGGCCAATTATGAGAGTGTGGACATCACACTGGGTTTTAAAAGGAACAGAAAACACACCATCGAGTCAAACATCCTTCTGTGTTTAAAAAGATTGTGGGACTAATTTTAAATTTACAAAAATGCTTGTTCTACACTTCAGAATCAGTTGAGTCCATGGTTTCCAACTTTTTACAAATAGGGAACCTTCTAGGCTCTCAGCTCCTGTCCTTCGGATTCTCTGGTCAGGCATATTTTTCCATGCATTACGTGTAGAATCTTTCCTGAAACATCAGAATGTTTTTTTCCCGCTGTGAAAACAGTCTGACCTCGCAACATTGGGTTTCGCTTGGTCTGCTTTGGGTGGGTGCTTAGTTTCTTTAACCAATCATTGCTTTCTGGTCAGGACCAGATGTGACGTATGCAATACGTCTGAAACATTGATGTGGTACAGAAAACAGGGATTGATACGCAATAGTGATTGAATCGGTGTAAAATTTTCCATTCAGTCGTATTCTGCTTATCCGGGGCCGGGTTGGCAACAGCTTCAGATGGGAAGCCCAGGCTTCTCTCACCCTGGCTGCATCCTCCAGCTCACCCGTAAGGATTCCGAGTTGTGCCCCAGCCGCTGTGAGACATAATCTCTCCAGCGAGTCTGGTGTCTGCCTCTGGGTCTCCTCCTGGTGGGACATGTCCGAAACACCTCACAAGCAAGGCGCAAGGGAGGCATCCTTATCAGATACCCCATCTGGCTTCTCTTGACCGGGACGAGGAATGGCTCTACATCGAGCTCCTCCCAGATGGCAGAACTCCTCACCCGATCTCTGAGTGAGTGGCTAGCCGCTCCGCGGAGGAAGCTTATTTAGGCCGCTTGTACCCGCGTGTAAAACTACCAAAAATAATTATCTACAAAGAAATGTTGACACTACGAGTTCATCTATAGTTGGTGTCGAGTAACTGAGAGCAGTTTTATTAAAAGCCCATCAGTGGTTTGGGAGAAGTACTGTTCACAAGAAACCTTGACGTTTGTGACCATACTCGTTGGTCTCATGACCCTGAAAACCAAACTGTGGACAGATTTATATAAAAAAAATATTCCAAAATAAATATCTAATCAATATCCCAACATCAGACAGGAAAATGGCAATTAGATATACTGTCCATATCATGCAGTCCTTGTTATGTACGATACTTGCACCTTAGATATTTTGGTCCGTCACGCGGGTATTAACATCGTTATAGTTTTTTGACGTCAAACTAGCTTCAAGTTTATTATTTGAACTATCAATACAAATAATTTTAAACATGACGAACTAAGCCGCTTCACTAGTAGATGAGTCCAAGCTCTATTTCAAGTGGGCGATATTTCTAGTCAAACCAACGAAAGTAGGGCGGACGCAACATCAATCCGAATATGTACCATGTGAAAGTAAACAAGTTGTGGACACGGGAAAGGAAAATGAAACACGACTAGCGCAGCTTTTCAGACTTATTTTACAGCTCGAAAGAAAGAATTATTCTCAGTTCGACGCTGCATCATCAGATAAAACATAAGCGAAAGACGTTCGCAAATAACACGTGATGGCAGTAAATAATTTTTATGGCACAGTTTGAGCTTTATTTTTAAAATAAAAATGTTTTTGGACACCGTAGTGACCAAACATGTATTAATCTGTGTAGCAAACACAAAGAGAGAAAAATATAACTCTAGATTCCAGTCAACCTTTAAACATCCTGACACAAATCCAGGCTCTGAAACTTGTTTTGTATTCCTCATTCAGCGTAGTCACAGTATAATAAACAGAGTAAAGTGAGGACTGATGTCATCGCCAAGGAAAGAAGACAAAAGCACTAAACAACAGAACTGACTTACTCGTATTTGAGGGGAAAAAAAAAAAATTATAATCCTTTTTACTGGCAGATGTTGCTAATTAAGGACCAGGAAAAAGTCTGGTTGGGCTACATTTCTACTTAACTGTGCCAGGTTTTGAGTACGGTCGGTCTCTGTTTGTGTAAAAACAAAGAGAAGAGAAAAAAATACTTTTTTTAATTCATTAACAAAGAAAAGACAAAAATCTGGTTTTGATGGTGAGACAAAAGATATTTTCCAGTGTTTTCAACACTGAACAAATGCTTTTTTTGGTTTTGACATCTTTAAAAAATAAAGATGAATCACTAAAGAAAATATATGCGTTTACCAGATTAAAGTTTATTTTAAATAATTGTGAAACAGGATTTAATATTTTATTCATGTTTAATTTATATTCCTAAATAACAAAAAGCCTCTTTTTGTCTTTCATATCCGTTTTGTTCCGATGCTCTATTTCTCATCTAAGTACTTTTCCAGATTCCCTGCTGAAATTTCTACATCAAAGCATCCTGCAGATAGCTGCATTTGCTTTTTCTTTCTGACTCAATCTATCACACACTCAGGCATCCAGAACTTTGTTTTAATGTGTTTCCATAGTGATCACGGATCTAATCGCACTCCAAAATTACAGAAGAGGCTAAAAACTACACACAGAAAAGAAACAAATCAGTTTCTTTTCAGTTCCTTTGTCCACACAAAGGTGTTTAAAAAAATACACCTCGACCTGATGTTTAAATGTGTTGGCTTTTGTGACCTCTAGTAGTTTCTATAGTTTCTCCAGCGGGTCCGGAGTCTTCCTCTGGGTCTCCTCTCGGTGGGACATGTCCAACACCTCACCAGCAAGGACTTCAGGAGGCATCTTAACCGGCTGCCCAAACCTCCCCATCTGACTTTTCTCGACCCGGAGGAGCAACGTCACTACTGCAAGCTACACCCAGATGGCAGAGCTCTTCACTCTATCGGATGTTCATGAACGCAGTGAAGGAAGACATGAAGATAGTTGGTGTGACCGAAGAGGATGCAGCAGATAGGGTTGGATGGAAGAAACTGACTTGCTGTGGCGACTCCTGAAGGGAAAAGCCGAAAGAAGAAGAGCTCTTCACTCTATCTCTAAGCGAGAGCCCAGCCACCCAGCGGAGAAAAGTCATTCCGGCCGCTTGTGACCAAGGTCTTGTTCTTTAAATCACCATCCACAACTGGTGACCATAGGTGAGGGTATCAACGTGGATCGACTGGTGAATCGAGAGTTTTTCTCAGCTCTTTCTTCACAAGATGAACCGATGGAGTGTCCTGATTATTGCGGACGTTGCATAGATCAGTCTGTCGATCTCTCGCTCCATCATTTTCTTTTTCTTCTTCTCCTTTCGGCATTTCCCTTCAGGGGTCACCACAGCAAGTCAGTTTCTTCCATCTAACCCTATCTGCTGCATCCTCTTCGGTCACACCAACTATCTTCATGTCTTCCTTCACTGTATCCATGAACCTCCTCTTTGGTCTTCCTCTAGCCCTCTTTCCTGGTGGTTCCAAACCCAGCATCCTTCTGCCAATGTACTCGGTCCGTCTTCTCTGTACATATCCAAACCATCTCAGCCTGGCCTCTCGGACTTTACCTCCAAAACCTCTAACATGTGCTTTTCCTCTGATCCTGTCCATCCTAGTCACTCCCGGAGAGATCCTCAGCATCTTCATCTCTGCTACCTCCATCTCTGATTCCTGTCTTTTCCTCAGTGGCACTGTCTCTAGACCAAACAGCATTTTTATATTGTATCAAATTAAACCAAGCCATGTATCGATACATATTGAATTATTGTATCGATACTCAGATCTTCAACTATTCGTGTACGGTATCAGTAATAGTAAAATTAAGGGTTTGTAAAGTTCAATTTAATCAAAATTAGGCTAGACCAGAATTACCAAAAGTACTTTGAATTCTAATCTTAGTTTACAATTGAGAACATGAGAGGCTAAAACTACTTCTTTCCCTTCAGTTCTAAACCTAAATGTTTCAAATAATAAGTTTAAGGTGTAAAATCCATCCTGATGACAGGGATATTAGTCATTTTTAGAAGGTTGATTCACCTCAATGGTTTTAAACATGGAAACAAGACGTTGGTCATAAAATGTACTTTGGATTTAATCCCATCATCACTCCTTTTTGTTGGACAAATGTGACTCAAACTGGAAAATTATTCTAACTACACACAAAATTCAGCTGTTTTATTTTTTTTTTAACAAAAAAAATCTAATAAGAACATTAAAGCCACCAATTTAGATTTTATTTTGGCTTATAATTTCTGAAACGCCACACATTCTCAACGTTATTAATAACCAAACATGTTAAAAAAAGACTCCCAAACTGAGGATTCCTGTAGTTTAATGACATTTATAGTTTTTTACCTTTTAAAATAAGGTTTTAGTCGCTTTTAAAAGAGAAAAAAGCAGCTAAATGTTTTGTAGCTTAAAAGAAATCCTTTAAAATAAATGAAGCTAAAGCAGAAAAACAGGAAACTTACCAACGGTTTAACTTCACAGCTTTCTGTTCCATTTTTTACTCCAAAACACCGAGTTCTATGTTTAAAAACCAGCAGGACACGTTGAAAGCAGTGAGGAAGTGATCTGAGAGAATTCCAGCTTAAAACCACTCATGATCTCTCCTCCGTTCTGCTGAAAACACGGACCGTGTCTTCTTCCAGCAAAAGGAAATACGTCACTGCTGTGAAACAAACACAGTGTGACTACAGCTCCCCCTGATGGTCACTTAGAGAAACACCACAAACACACTCCATATGAGTTCAAACTAAACAGAAGGAAGATTTATTACAATAAAAAATATGTAATAGAAATCCAACCAGAAGAAGATTCACTGCCAAGTCATTTCTCACTGATTGGGGGAAATTTGTCTTGTGAGCGTGAAAGGATTATAAAAAGATTTACCAGGCACAAACCCAAATTTGGACATTTTGTTTTAAATTTTTTTCCAGTTCCTCTCTCTGTTTGAGTTTTTTTTTTCTTTTCAGTTTTGAATAACTTGCTGAAGTTGTCATTTTTATTGAATTTTGATATATATTGTATCATGAGGCAGGTATGAAGATACACATCGAATTGCTATATCTGACCTTCCAGCACAAAACTCTACAGAAGTCCTATTTTTGGCAGAAAGCGTAAAATAAATTAATACAGTAAAAATTCAACACCATGGTTCTCGCCTGGAAGAGGGTGGAATCCGTCCTGTAGGCCAGCGACAAAGCCTTGGTCCAGGTGGAGGGGTTTAAGTATCTCGGGGTCTTATTCGAAGTGGGGAAAGTATGGAGTGGGAGATCAACAGACAGATCGGTGCAGCGTCCGCAATAATTAGTAGGCTGCATCAGTTCGTCCAGAAGAAGAGCTAAGCTAAAAAGCAAAGCTCTCAATTTACCAGTCAATACGTTCCTACCCTCACCATGGTAACCATGATCTACGTTCCTACCCTCACCATGGTAACCAGGATCTATGTTCCAACCCTCACCATGGTAACCAGGATCTATGTTTCTACCCTCACCATGGTAACCAGGATCTATTTTCCTACCCTCACCATGGTAACCAGGATCTAAATTCCTACTCTCACCATGGTAACCAGGATCTACCTTTTTACCATCACCATGGTAACCAGGATCTATGTTCCTACACTCACCATGGTAACCAGGATCTACGTTCCTACGTCACCATGGTAACCAGCTGTGGGAGGTGACCGAAAGAACAAGATCACGGATACAAGCGGCCGAAATGAGGTTCCTTCGCAAGGTGGCTGGGCTCTCAGAGATAGAGGGTGGAGCTTGGAGTAGAAATGTTGTTTCTCTGGGTCGAGAGAAGCCAGATGAAGTGGTTCGGGCATCTGGTTAGAATGCCTCCCAAGCGCCTTGCTGGTCCTGTGTTTTGGACATGTCCCACCGAGAGGAGACCCAAAGGAAGACTCGGACCTGCCGGAAAATCTATGTCTCACAGCTGGACAGGGAACACCTCGGTATCATCCCAAGTGATTTGGAGGATGCAGTCGAGGAGAGGGAAGTCTGGTATCTTGTCTGAAGTTGTTGCCCCCGCGACCCAGCCCGAATTAAGGACAATAAAAGGGAACAGAAAGAAATGTTTACTTTCCAGGTTTAAGCATTAAATTGACAAATTTTTGATGAATACTTCGAAATACGTGAATATTTTCTGCACATGGTTGATGTCATATGTAAATCTGTACCACACTGTTTACTGTCTGCTAAGTTCCTTCTCACAATCAATACCATAGCTTTGGTAACATTGGTTTGTGTTCTACATCATTAGTTAGGTCTTTCAATCTCCCATTTTGATCTCTGATATAAACTTCTGTTTCTTTATTTTTTTAAATCCAATATAATCATTTTGATCAAATGATTCAGCAGGTTGGTTGTGATACCTAATAATGTAACAATAGATTATCTCCTCACTTTACTGTATTCTTCATTTTGTTTTCTTCTTTCACACCCTTTTCTTTTCCCCTCACTCCTCTGTATTCCTTATGAGGTCATGCAAAAAAAAGCTACAAAAACACAGACATTTAGGATGCAACATTATATTAAAAAAATAATGCTCTTTTTTTTTATCTCTAAGACCTCTTGTAGTTTGTATCACTTAGAATAGAAACAAAATAAATTAAAGGAACATTTATGCAGAAGGCTGCATGGTGGTGCAGTGGTTTTAGCATGGTGGCCTCACAGCAAGACGGTCGTGGTTCGAATCCAGGCTTGGAACACTGGTCTTTCTATGTGTAGTTTGCATGATCTCCCTGTGTGTGTGTGGGTTTCCTTCGGGTACTCTGGTTTCCTCCCACCCTCCAAAACCATGCATGTCAGGTTGACTGATTTAAAACTGTCCCTTGGAATGAGTTTGTTGGGATGTTTGTGTGTGTGACAGACTGGCGACCTGTTCGGGGTGTACCCTGCTTGTCGCCTTGAATCAGCCGAATTGGGCTCTTGCCACACCCGCGACACCATTAGGTATAGACGGCTCAGACATTGAATAAATGTATGAGTGAATTCGCACAGAAAAAAAAATTGATCAAGTCGATAATAAGAATGAGATTAAAAGAAAAAAACACAACCAAATACAAAAAAAAGCAATGACATCGCTATGCATTCACCATTTTTTTTAAGCTTTTCAGCTTCATACACTGTAAATGTGGTTTTCTTTTCATCCAAAACCAAACTTTTATGTTTTATTTTTACCATAATTACATTTCAATAAACTAAAATCAAATTTCATAAGATTAGTTTGTTCTGTAAATGAATTTCTCACGCAAGCTTGAAATTATATCTGGTAAGTAAACCAGGTTTTATTTTTCTCTTTGCTGATACCTTACTTGTGTTAACACATCCAGCTTAAAAGATCATTATAGTCATGTTTCATTTGCTGAATCAACTCTCTCCTGGAGGTTTTGAGGTTCACACCCAAGATACACAGCATTAGATGTGAAAGGACAAGTGTTAATTTAAACAGATTAAATGAACATGAACTGAACAAACTCTGGCCTACAGACAGCAAAATTCCCAAACACCTTCAAAGCTTTCTCTGCTGGATCAAAAATATCTGAATCACAAACTGATGTTAATCATAAAACGTTTCCAAATGCTCTGCCTGTTTTTCTTCATGTTTTTTTTCCATATCTACGCTGCTTCCAAATATGAGTTTTGAATTAAAGCATCTGACTAAATCACATTTCAGCCAGTATTTGTTGCCAGGTATGTTAAAATCAGCAGAGGCTTCATAAAGGCCTTTAAAGACTGAGTTGCTTTAAAAGTTTATATAAAAAGAAAATTGTGAAGTCACACAGAGAAATAGACTGTTAAATTTTATTGTAAATGTGGCAGCATTTTATGTTTGTTTTTAGGGTAAAGGGGGTAGGCGCTTATAAGCCCTTGGCTTCTGCCTATTCCTTTTCAGACTTTGAGTAGTTTATTTGTACCGGTAGTTATTTTTTTGTTGTTTTGTGTTCATAAACGTCTGGATAAATTGAATTGAAATTCTGCGTTCCTGTCTGCTGAGCTGGTCTCTCAGAGCCTTCACAGTTTTCACAGTCAAAACATAGCAGTAAACTAGCGAACGGTGTCAGTGGTAACACATGAATTTAAATATTGTAAATTGTTGCTTTTTCTTTAATCTTTTTCATCTGCAAACTTAAACTGAAATTTGATTTGGTGGCTGATTTACTGTTGTGTGGAAGGAGGAGGAGGACCCAAATCCCGGACAAAAACAGGATTTATTAACAGACGTCAAGTAAGTCTGGTTGGTAAGGATGACAATGACCTGACGTAGAAGTTCGGGGTAATTCCCCCTAAATATGCAGCAGGGTCCACAGGTGTGTGGCATCAGAATAATCACCCTCAGGTGTCCCAATCAGGGTGATGAGGAAAGGTTCAGGGCTCTCTCTGGTGGCAGGGGAGGGGATCATGACATTTGCTTTCAACGTCATTTTTAAAAATTGACTTTTCAAAATAAGCTGAACAAAGTAAAGAACTCTGAGTAGCATTGAAAGAAATATGAACAGAAATATGAAAAAACAGGCTGGACTTTTAGATAGATTTGATCTATAAATAATCCAAAGGTTTTAGTGAGTAAAACGTTATATTTTTATGTTTTACGAGGCCTTAATGGAAAGTTTTGTGTCACAAAAAGAAACTGTTTCCCACTGAATTGTTTTGTGTGTGAAGATGTTTATTGTGGAGTTTTTCATCTCTGATCCTGAGACCTATTTGTCATTGGATTAATTAAACATACTAAGATGGTTTTATAAACCTAAGATAGAGGCTGATTTAAGCAGATGAAACACTATTGAAGGCTTTTAATAAAATCTCATCTCAAGTCTGTTCGGCTTGGTTTTTCATCTTCTGCTTTGTCAAATCAACTTTAATTATCGCGCCGTTCGCTGTTGTTCTAACAACTGGAATGACATAAAACACAGCGACACACTGATTCACTTTCTGCTCAGCAAATGACCCTCATAAAAGTGAATCATGTGCGGCAAAGCAAAGTCAAGAGCAAAGAGAATTACAGGATAAATACACAGAAGAGTGTAGCAGTTCAAAACATTTATTTGTACAAATATGATAGCGAGAAAGGTCAAGGAGACACTTTAATGTTGTTGCAGCATTTAAATTAGTTGCCATAAAAGTAGGCAAAGAGCCAATGAGCATAAAGTGAGGTTTGGGATTGCTGAAGAATTCCTCCCTGGAAAAGATCAGCAACACAAAATTAATGACAGCACATTAACGCATAAACCATTTTCACCAAAATTCTCTTTACAAACAGACAGATAAAGTGTTGATATTTACTGCAAGTAAAAAGGTACAAAATGTTCATAAAAAACAAGAAAAGATGGAAAATCTCCAAAAGGCATCAAATTACAGACAAGATATACTTATGATAGATTTTTTATGGACTTTTTAAGTTCCTTCTCCAACATTTGGGGCCATATTTTATGAATGATCCTAGTCACTGTACGGTGGAGCAGTGGTCAGCATGGTGGTCTCCCAGCAAGAAGGTTGGGGGTTTGACTCCCACAGTGTGGGGAGGTTTGAAACACTAGCCTTTCTGCATGGGTTTGGCATGTTCTCCCTGTGCTTTGCTTTGGTTTCCTCCCACCCTCCACAAACATGCACGTTAGGTTAACTGTCTCCGGCCCAGAAGACGCTTGAAAAGAAATTTATTATCTCAGTGAGTTTCTCCTGGTGAAATAAAAATGTCATATTTTCATTTTTTCTCTCTCCACTTAAACACATTTATTTTACTTGAGATTTAACTCAATTTCATCTTGGTTTTTTTTCATCATATTATTGTGGGTCTACACATTTTTCTAACTGTTCTGCACGGTGAAGGGTCAATCATATTTTGCGGTTGAATTGCAGTCAGTGGCCCAGGGAACATTTCGTAAATAGAAGTAAGAATTAATTAAATACCGTTGTGAATGTTAAAATTGATGCCAAATGTGAAAAATCTGAAGTCAAAGAAGGTTTTCCTCAGTAATAATTTTTTTAGAGGTTTTTCTCATGTTTGAAAGTTATTCCCATTGCAAAGTGACCTCAAACACAAAATCTTCCTCTTCTTCTTTCGGCATTTCCCTTTGGGGGCCGACACAGCAAGTCAGTTTCTTCCATCTAACCCTATCTGCTGCATCTTCTTCGGTCACACCAACTATCTTCATGTCTTCCTTCACTGTATCCATGAACCTCCTCTTTGGTCTTCCTCTAGTCCTCTTTCCTGGTGGTTCCAAATCCAGCATCCTTCTTCCGATGTACTCTCTCTCTCCTCTGCACATGTCCAAACCATCTCAGTCTGGCCTCTCTGACTTTATCTCCAAAACCTCTAACATGTGATTTTCCTCTGATCCTCTCCATACTGTTCACTCCCAGAGAGATCCTCAGCTTCTTCAAAAAGGGCAGTTCAATGTATTAACTTTGCAAGCTTTTGCAGACACCAATATTTTGTTGATTGTTTTTTTTAAAGTGTAGATTATGAAAATCAAATTTTTATTTAACATATAAATGTCTCATTTCTCATTTGATGCCTTTCAGAGATCATGCCATCCTTTTAAGTCTTCTTCATGCACATTAATAATCATTTTTAACCCCAAACTTTCAATCCCCACAGTTGTTTATTTTAGAGACACACCTCTGAGCTCCATCATGATGTCTCCTTCGTACCGAGCGAGGCCGACAGCGTGCCTCTGTTCTGTGTCCAGCTCTGCCCACTGCTCCGGTGTGACCGCCCACGCCTGCTCCATACTCAGCCAGGACAGCTGAACTGCACTGAACACCACCTACCAGGCAGACAATTATTTGTTCTGCTGCCAGGAATGCAGATGTATTCCAAGGATGTGTTTCACAGCAATAAAAAGATCAACATTGCAAAATAGTACTTTGTAGAAGAAAACTCTCAACTGTTTTTTTAATAAACAGTTTTTGTTATCTACATGGTATTTGTTGCCATGTAGACTAAAATCATAGCTGTTTTTTTGGTAAACACCAGTAAGAAATTGGTGACAAAGTGTTAAAAAGTCAGAAATACACAACTTTACATAAGTTTATGTGGAATGTATTTTGAAACTAACCAAATGAAAGCTGCAAATAAAATTGAAGAAAATAGAAATTCCTTTCGCTGCTTTATTTTTTGGAAATTTTGAATGAATTTCTGTAGTTGGTTCTAATATAAAAGACATACAAGCCGTCCTCTTACAGTGCCATAACAGAACATCAATATCTGGGATTTTAATCCAGTCGGTGGATGATAAACATGAGCTGTCTTATTATGTGCTACACAGACTGCTGCACTAACACTCCTATTAAATTAAATTTTGTGTCTCTGGCACTGACCAGCACTACTTTTTGATTGGCGATTTACAGCTGCTGTTGGGTTTTTATCCATTCCTATTACATTAGCTTTTCACTGGTTTTATGGTTTGAAAAAGAAAATTAGAAAAGGTGGGATGGAGAAGTATTGAAAGAAGACAGATAGAGTATATGAGTATTTATTAGAGGCGTTAATGTACATGCGTGTGTATTTGTGTCAAGACGCTCACCGTGAACCAATTAAGGGGGAGTTTCCTTGTGGATAACAAAATAGTCCTCCCTCCCAAACTACCTCCCCGAGTCTAAAAATAAGCTTTTATTGCTTATCAGCGACTCAATTATATGACACATATGACACAAAGCTGCAGACTGAGATCTGGGATGACCTAGTCTGGGAGGTTATGGTTAGCATCTAATGCTAATTGGCATCTTTGGCTGTATAATTTAGTTATAGTTACTTGTAGCTGTTTAGTTTTTATTTACTGTATCTATCTCTAATTTACAAGAAAATTATTACTGTTTTCAGATTGTTGTCTCTTGGTCACTGCTTATTTCACAGTTTTGTCACTGAAGAGAAAACTCTCAAATAAAACAGAAAGATCTAACCGAAAACTAAGGAAACAACAAAATAAAAGCTGGTAGAAACCAAGCTGAACTTCTCTGACAGAAACAATCATCAAACTGTGATTTAACTAACTAGTTTTCAGCTTTTATGAGATGAAATTTAGTCTTGAAAGCCAGATTATGGGCAGTGCCTTTAAAGAAAATCTGGTGATGCAACAAGAGAAAAAAAACCTGCACAAGTGCAGCTGGTCAGCATCCAAGCAGCCTGTCTCTGCTAGTTCAGATCAAGCCAAAGCTTTAACAGCAGTGTCTAAAGCAGGCATGGGCAAACTACGGCCCGCGGGGCAAATGCGTCTCGTCAAACGGTTTAATCAGGCCCGCCGAACATGAAAAATTAAATAAATAAACCTTGTTAATGTTTTAATTCCCTGTAATTCTGATGTTTCTTCACTAGATGGCGCCAAATATACAACAACACTGCTCCCATTAAAATGTGTGTGTCTCCACGATGCTCATGCTGTCAAAAAAACCATCTGCTCCTGTTCCAGCCCCTGGTCAAATGTTAGAACTCAATGTGGCCCACAAATCAAAAAGTTTGCCCAACCCTGGTCTAGAGCATAGTATTTAATATCATTTTCAGTCAAACTGTTCATGCTATGCTTTACTTTTTTTGAAAAGTTTTATTTTACATTTACATTTCATAACTTTTTTGCTAATTAATTATTTACTTTATCACCGAGCAGCACTTTGCATTTATTTCACTTTATTTTCCTGTTTATAAAATATTTAAAACAAATCGTCAGTTTAATGAACGAACAAAAAAACAACAGGAAAATGGTTTTGCATTTTGTTCCAATGCTGTATTAAAAATTAAATGAAATATGACCCTAAACCCGGCGCGGGTGCTGAGCTGTAATTTTTGTTACACCCCTAATTTTTATGTATAAAATATAGATGTAGAAACATATAAAATGATTAGTTTGATCTTTTTTTTAATTCAGTGGTCTTAAAGAGTTATTTTATTAATGCTGAAACGAGTGTTTAGTCTGAGTAAAGAACATTCTAGCGACAATGCAACTTACTGCCATCTTTTTGGGTGTGATGTGGCCAATAGCTTCAGGGATGATTCCCTCCACCTGCTCCTGCAGCAGAGCTGACAGCACTATATCAGGCAGGCCCGCTGGAAACACAGACAAACACGCAAGTCGTGTAATTAATGTTCCTCTTTTCAGATCACAGGAAGAGCAGAGAAAGCTTTCCTTGTCTCACTCTGAGGCCCAAACCCCGTGGGATATTTTTAATTGCACCATCCATCTGAGTGGTGTCATTTTCAACCTCTACCATTCTCACTCTTTAAAAAAGAAAACATTTTTAAAAAGTTGTGAGCTAAAAGTTTTTGCCCTAAGGGATCGTATGCTCCGGTATACCTGCCAATATCCCAATTTCAGTGAAAATCTCTGGTCCCCAAGCACTGGCGGGACCAAAGGCCTCAGGTCTGGACAAAGAGCTTGTCAGAGCCTCCATCTGCTGCTCCGTGCACGGTAGGGCAGCTTCCCGTAAGAACAGCACAGCAATGCTGCGGTAGAGAAAAAAGATTAAAGATTTTAAACCTATTGAAGATTAAAAAAATAGTTGTATTTCATCTTCTGCTTTTACGTTTTATTTTCTACATTTCTTTTTAGATGATCCTGAAGGTTTTCATCACATTTATTTTGCATGAACACAGACATTGCAATGTCCTGCAGGATATCCACATTTAAACAGAGGGGAACCCTGAACGCCTTCAAAGCCTAAAAAACAGCTAAGTCACAGTCTGGTGTTAATTATATTTCATTACTAATATGTAAAATATTTCCAGATGGTTTGTTCTTTTCATTTTAAGACTTTTTTAATAACCACGCTGCTTCCAAATGTCTGTTTTTACAGTAAAATATTTGAATCACATTTCATCCAGTATTTGTTGCCATGTAGATTAAAATCACTGGTGTTTTTGGAAGACGTTCGGCTGGGTTATCTGTATACAAAGTGAAGAGTAATGAAACTTGCTTTAGCTAATTTGATTTTTAGGTTGGTCAAGGAGATCTGGCTCCGGCCTCATCCGGCCTCGTCTGGCCTCGTCTTGTAGGCCGGAGACATCTCCAAGGCCAAAATGGCCTTGGATCATGGCCGGTGATTGCAGGTTTGTGCCTCAGCTCTTCAGACACCGTATTCTCAGGTGTTTCATCTGCATCCAGCCTGTTGCATTTTTAAGTGAGTGTATACGTGTACCTGTGTACATGTATGAGGGTGTGTGTTCTGTGTGTTTTTGTACATGTATGGATGTGTGTGTGCGGGTAAGTGGATTGTTTATCAGAGGGTGGGGGACTTGTCCTTATTTTGTTTTTGTGTTCTGGGATTTTTTAACATTGAAAGCACTTTGTGTTACATTTATGTATGAAAAGCACTTTATAAATAAAGTTTGATTTGATTACATCACTGTTTCCAGACTTATTAATTGGACAGTCACTAAGTTCGACAGCCGAAGAAGAACACAGGGTCATGTACGGAAATATTGCTTCATTGCTGCAAACCCTTTTTTTATCTGCAAACAAGAACTGCAGAAGAAAACTATCATGATTTTGTGGCTGATTTACTTTAAAGATCCGTTTTAAGACAATCTTTGAAAAAAATAAGGTTAAGGAAAGTAAAAAAATGGAGTAAACATTGTTATTTTCTTTTTTATTAGCAAAGTTTGTGAAGTTTTTATGGATGGTTTGTGTGTTGTGACGGTATGTACGATAAGAAACTTTGTTTAAACAACACATTTATGGTGGAATTTTTTGATCTGTGGTGTTCGAGGTATTTTTTTTATAATTCCGTACAGTAAGAGAAGAGTATTACTGAAGGTCTTGGTGTGAAATGTATGGGCTTTACTGCATCAAACATAGTTAATGTTTAAGCTTTTAAAGATTCAGTGTTCCAGCAGGAGCTGTGTGTGTATGTCTGTGGTTTACCGCTAAGAGATTATTTAACTGACCTGAGATTGTAGGCGCTCAGTCGTTTGATCTCTGAGGGATATAAACCGCAGATCAAATGGCCAAATGTTACCAGATCAACAGCTGTTAACTGCTCCACTTTTAACTTGCGTTTCCTGAGACTACTCAGAATGATGGCTCTCATCTAAAAAGACACATAAATACCACATTTATCAACATATCACAGAACTCAAAATGAAGTGGTTGAAATTTACCTTTTGAAGACTCCAGTTTGTCAGTGATCCCAGATGTGCCAACACATCCACGTTAGAGAGATCAGTGTCTTGTAGCTCTCTGTCTCCCATCTCTGTCACCACAGAGCCCAGAGCCAACAGCTCATCCACCCTCAGCTCTTTTACTGGACTAAAGACCTGAATTAAGCCCACAAGCAGAGATTATCTGAGTGTTAAAATCTGCTGGCTTGTTTCATAAAAACAAAGTTGCAGTGAAAGAGTTTAATTGGGAAAAAGCCCACATTTGCTCTTACTCTAATGACATGTTTGACTAATTTAGTGGCTCTTAAATTAATCTTTGTTTGGATGCCCACATGTTGCTAAACTAATTGCTAACTTAGTAACAAAGTTCAATTGAGCGATTAACAGCGCATAAGGAGGTGGGAGAGATTAGTAGTAAATTATCTAATTTGAGGGGAAAACTTATTGAATCGGAGGAGTTTAAGTATCACGAGTGGGAGAAGGATGGAGCGGGAGATCGACTGACGGATCGGTGCAGCATCAGCGATAACTAAGACGCTGCATCGATCTGTCGTTGCAAAGAAAGGGCAGAGCCGAAAAGCAAAGCTCTCAATTTACAAGTCGATTTACGTTCCCACCCTCACCTATAGCCACCAGCTGTGGGTGATGACCAATGACCGAAAGAATGAGATCGCAGAAACAAGCGGCCAAAATGAGCTTCCTAGACAGGGTGGCTGACTTCTCACTCAGAGATCGGGGGAGGAGTTCTGCCATCCGGGAGGAGCTTGGAGAAGAGCTGCTCCTCCTTCAGGTCGAGAGAAGTCAGATGGGGTGTTTGGGCAACTGGTCAGGATGCCTCCTGAGTGCCTCGCTGGTGAGGTGTTTTGGGCTTGTCCCACCGGGAGGAGACCAAGAGGCAGACCCCGGGACCCACTGGACAGCCTCAGTCTCTCTGACCTGTCCAAGTCACCTTATCTATACTTAATACTGGGTAACTGTGTGCAGTTTCATTATAAGTCATTCATTGATTTGGGGGATATGATGTTCACAAAAGTGTTACAGAGGCACAGACAGACGGACAACTCGAGTGCTTATTGACTCCTCTGCATTCTGTGGGTGCTTCTGTGCACCCACAGAATGTCCAGAGCTGGTCAGTCCGCGAGGTTTACCGAGGTGCCTTCGTTGTACTACTACTCACTGACCCACATAGGGTCTGGACAATCCACTGCAAACAAGATGTTGTACTACGCTTAAAAAACATCCTTTGTGATTCTTGGGGTAGTTTTTAATCTCCAAAATGTTTTCCTGACCTGTCTGAGTTTCAGCCACAGTGAGCGACGCTGCTCTGAACTTAAAGACGAATCCCGACCAAAATCTTCTATGCACTCTTTCAGGTCCACCATTGGCATTCGCTTGAGCTGGATGGTTGTCCACGCAGAGGGAAACGTTCCTCTGATGTCTGCACAGTTTGGAACTGGAACTACATGCAAAATAAAATCATTTAGAGGTAAAAACACAAGAATCCGTTTTTATGTTGTGCATCAGAAACGTTGTTTTTAACCTTTTGCTTTTCTGCTTCGGGCTTTTACAATCCCTCGAATGAGACTCTGAGTCTGCAGCTTGTGGTGCTGCTGGTCCATGCATTGACTTCTACAAACCCCACCAACCATGCTATCCTCCCAGCGCCGCTGACTCAGCAGGACTTGCTCCACTATGTCTTTATTTAACACCGCCTGCACAGTGCACACAATAATACACACCAAAAAGCATGTGAGTCTAAAAAACAGAATTTTTTTCATAGGTCAGTTATTTTGGATGCTTACCAGTGGGATGGAGTTAATCTGCTTTGTAGAGAGAGCAAACACAAGCCGGCCCAAATGCTCAACATCCCCAACTTGCCATTTAGATGGATCTCTGGCACAGAGGCAAACATATCCCATCATTACAGCTGCTTAATTTAATCCACACTCTTTTTTTTCTTCTTCTTCTCTAGTATAATTTTCCTTCAACTTTTATTCAGAGTGTCAACTTGGTTTGTACCAAAACTTATGGATTAAAAGAAATGCATGAAAGCCGTGGCTCATATTTATAATCTAAAGCAGGATTGACCAAATATTCTCACTCGTGAGGCACAAATAATCCTAAAATGCAACCGAAGGGCTGAGCCAGGGATAAATACATAAACTTTGCAGGATTCAAAGGCTTTATATCTTAATGGTATTTCAATTTTGATAATATTATGCTTGAATTTAAAGGATTTCATTATGAAAAAGGATCAAAATTGTGCTCAACTGTTTTACACAATTGAAAGTTGTTTTTATAACTAAACCTAGTAGTTTATTGACATGTTTGATTCCAAATAATGAGTGAGAAGATTTAGCCAGAAGAGATTCTGAGGACTAAAACTGGAACTCCTTTTTTAAATCTGCGTCCACAAAATGTGGAAGAGACTTGATGCACTCTGGCTTTCTGTGCTTCTGTAACACTTTCTTCTTTTTTCGCCATTTCCCTCAAGGAGTCGCCACAGCAAGTCAGTTTCTTCCATCTAACCCTATCTGCTGCATCTTCTTCGGTCACACAACTATCTTCATGTTTTCTTTCACTGTATCCATGAACCTCCTCTTTGGTCTTCCTCTAGTCCTCTTTCCTGGTGGTTCCAAACCCAGCATCCTTCTTCCGATGTACTCTCTCTCTCTCCTCTGCACATGTCCAAACCATCTCAGTCTGGCCTCCGTGACTTTATCTCCAAAACCTCTAACATGTGCTGTTCCTCTGATCCTGTCCATCCTGGTCACTCCCAGAGAGATCCTCAGCATCTTCATCTCTGCTACCTCCATCTCTGCTTCCTGTCTTTTCCTCAGTGCCACAGTCTCTAGACCAATCAGCATGGCCGGTCTCACCACGGTTTTGTACACTTTTCCTTTAATTCTAGCTGAAACTCTTCTATCACACATCACACCTGATACTTTCCTCCACCCGTTCCAGCCTGCCTGCACATGCTTCTTCACCTCTTTTCCACACTCTCCATTGCTCTGTACTGTTCATCCTAGATACTTAAAATCTTCCACCTTCTTTATCTCTTCTCCCTGTAACCTCACTTTTCCATTTGGATCCCTCTCATTCACACACATGTACTCTGTTTTATTCTGACTAATCTTCATTCCTCTTGTTTCTAGTGCAAAGCTCCACCTCTCCAGCTTTTCCTCCACCTCTTCCCTCCTTTCACTACAGATCACAATGTCATCTACAAACATCATCTGTAACACTTTATAAACATGATATCTTTCAAACCACTAAAAGCTGCCCATGGTTAATCAGTACCAGCTATAGATGAACTGCTTACGCTTTTAGTGTGATCCAATCAAAGGTCAAGGATTTTAAGGCCTTTACCCTTGGGTAAAGGTTATATTTCTTTGTGAATGCAATAGATTTAAGATGCAAAGACAGGCCAAGTGCATCATGGCAATAAAAACTTAAGAAAAAAACAAACTGCCTTCAGAAGGAGAAGTGTTTTGTGTCTTGTTTTGTGTTTATGCACCAAAAAAGAAAAAGCTCTTGATCATAATTAGTAGAATATAAGTTCAAATCTCAAATTAGAAATTGGTATGGTTGATTACCCGAGCAGATCTTTCTGAGTTAGAATACCACTGATATCTCTCAGTGCCTCTTTCGGAAGGCAGAAACTTCGGATATCCTCCACTCGCAGAACCAGTGCCCTTCTATCCACTAGAGTCAGACTGTCATGGTCCAGAAAAGGCAGCAGAGGCCCCAGAATGTCCAGAAGGGTGCCGTCAATCTGACCCTCTGCCACAAAAGAGTCCTGCATCACAGTAAATAGGATTACCAGGATGTGACACTGAGGGAGTTCAACGTGTGTAAAAAGCTTTAGAGAGGATGAGCAGGTGATGTTCTAAATCTCTCCATCTGTTTCTCTCTGTATGACTGGATCAGACTAAAACCAATAAATACTGTTTGGGTTTTTTCCTTCAATATTAATGTGTTGCAGAAAATAAAATAGTGAAATCTTTAAAGATGGTGTTTAGTTCTTTTTTATGGATTAATGATTCTTATCTCAGAGTGTATGGAGATACTGTAACTGTAGTGCTGATTGTTTCCTCGAAAATGCAATATCTGCCCCCAAAAAAGCTTTTAAATACATTCATTCAGTTTCATGTCCAGTTTTGATACTGTTATTTCTCATCCTCTTGCTGATTGCTTATTCCCGCTTACTCGGTGCGTGCACGACACATTGTAAATCTTGTTAGAGACTGTTAATATGTTGTGAAGCACATTAGGTTTACAAAGCTGGCACTTATTTTTTATATTTTGACTGTAACTTGAAAGAATGGCCAAAATAGAACGCTAGAGTTTGAAGTGTTAACACTCGAACGACCAAAGCCGTCAATTTGACAGTTCTCAGAAGCTGACGTCTAATGACTGGAGTTATATTGAACTTTGACGTTCCTAGGATTTCTACTTTTTCTTCATTTTTTTGTACTGTACGTTTGTACTTAATCGTCTATCCCTCATAAAGTTACGGCAGTGCCGGAGTTCATACCAACTGATGCAGGCGAGGGGCAGGGTACACCCACCGAACAGGTCGCCAGTCTGTCGCAGAGCCACACACAGAAAATCATACACACACTCATTCCTAGGGGCAATCATGCTGTGGCCAATCAACCTAACATGCATGGTATTGGAGGAAACCAGAGTACCCGGAAGAAACACACATATGCACGGGGGGAGAACATGCAAACTCCACACAGAAAGGCAAGTGTTCCAAGCCTCGTCCTGACCCGGGACTCCAACCCATGGCCTTCTTGCAGTCAGGCCATTGTACGACCCACTGCGCCACTGTGTTGCCATATATTGTTCTATTGTTCTTATGTTGTAATTTAACTGAAATAAAACTTTAAAAACGAGTTCTGAGGAATTATTTCTCTAACTCCCACACCCGCCATTTTGACGCCTCCATTAAATACATGGCAACTTTTCGCGACGCCTGACCGTTGCATGGTTACGGTTGCCTAGCAACCATTTCGGCACCACTCAGGCAAAATCTAGGTGAGCGAAAATAGATTTGAGAAGACGTTTGTCAGTCACTGAGGCACTTCTGTGTATGACATCATCGCCATAGCGCCAATCAGATTCAACCACATCTGTCAAATACTGCATGCAAGAACCTTTCAGAAAATATAATTTTGGATAGCATTCCCTATTTAAATAAACAAGATCTACAAAACTGCAGTTATATTTGGTGCTTGACAAGTTCATTTGTGCACATCATCCAAGTAAAGGGTGTAAAGTGGTTCCTTACCAGCTCAGCGACGGCCTTCTCTGCTAAATGAGTCTGTTTATAATGAGGTAGTTTGAGGAAATCCACAAAGTGGGACTGAATGTGGAGAAGAATCTCTCTGATAGATTCATTAGAGAGGTTCTCTATCATCGGCACTCTGAAAAGAAGAAGATTTTAAAAAAGGTTTTAAATTTTGAAGCAAAACTTTCATTTCATGAGGAAATTCTTACGGTAATGTTGCAGCAAAGCTTGAACTCAAAGAACTGATGTTGAGTTCAGGTTTTTTCATCATTTCTTCCACAATACATTTCCGCTGGTTACACACAACAAAAAGATGTCTGAATATGTTTGAATGAGAAGAATTTCTTGTATCATATGAAAGCATGTGTGAAGTTCTTTCCTCACCAAAGCGGGTCGAACGCCTGTAGGTAACTTAGTCACAAACTGAAGCAGCTTCACAAACCCTGTTTCATTTGACCAAAGCTTCAAAAAGCTGCAACTCATTCCACCTGCAATGCTGCCCAGATTTCTGCAAGAAAATTGAGACGTTTCTTAAAGTTACTTGAGGTGCAAAAATGTATTTAAACCCAAAGCCTGAATGTTTTAAATAAGACGTTAAATACGTACCTCACTGATTTAATAGTACCGTTTTTAAATTGAAGAATTGTTTTGAACAAAAACTGAGCCTGTGCAGAAAAAAAGGGAAATTTAAGACAAAATTGACTATTAAATAAACAAGAAAATAAAGAAAATATCATAAATTAAAATACAAAATTATCAAAAATTGTTATGGGATCTCATTGTATGAACTTCTAAAACAAGGTCAGTGAGAGAGGAACTTGTCTCTGTGTTTGAGAGTGTGTGTTTGTGATGTGATGTCTAATCGTTGTGAAAAAACAAGATGTGTGTGAGGGTAGTTTCACTGCAGGCGATTTTAACGTGGGACTGGTAGATCTTAGAAGTGTTGCTGCTTGAAAAGTAGATCTTGGGTCAAAAAAGATCAGGTACCCCGGGCCTAACCCATCCTTCCCCAGAATGAGCTTAATGATTATTAGCAGAAAACTGATCAAATAAACAGAAGCATGTAAAAAATCGCTCTTTTTCTATTGGTTATGTACATGATCAAAGTTATTCCTGCTTTTACGTACTTTCAATTTTTTTGTTTATGATTTGTTTGCTTTGTCATAAATTCATTAACACATTTTAAAATAAATCCACAGTCAGAAAAATCAACAAACACCTTGCTGAAGATAATTAGGTGATTTATCATCAAGTTTGAGGAAAATAAATTAGTGCAGAAATAAAGACGAGTCATTAGTGATGTCCCAGGATGGACAGGATCAGAGGAACAGCACATGTTAGAGGTTTTAAAGTCAGAGAGGTCAGACTGAGATGGTTTGGACATGTGCAGAGGAGAGAGAGAGAGTACATCAGAAGAAGGATGCTGGGTTTGGAACGACCAGGAAAGAGGACTAGAGGAAGACCAAAGAGGAGGTTCATGGATACAGTGAAGGAAGACATGAAGATAGTTGGTGTGATTGAAGACGATGCAGGAGATAGGGTCAGATGGAAGAAACTGACTTGCTGTGGTGACCCCTGAAGGGAAATGCCGGAAGAAGAAGAAGATTTGGTTTGAATAAAGTTTGTGATGCGACGCAGGCGGAACCATTTTGTCTGACGCTGTTGCCTCAACTTATTCTTTAAAAGTTATTTAGTCTGAAAACAGGTGGTGAAAGTTGATTCTTAAACCCTTCCGTCCTCTCCTGGCTGCTATAAAACCCCTTCAAAGTGAGCATTATTAATTCATACGACATTGTTGCACATCATTGTGCTACATCCAAACTAATTAGCCTGATGGGAGCTGATCTGAATGGAGTATTAATATCCTGAAAGGCTCATGTGAAGCATGTCTGATGAGTTGCAGATCAATGGGAGGGACAACCGAAGCTGGGAACGTTTTCATGTGAGCGAAAGGAACTGATAAACTATTGTTATCAGATCAAAACTGGAATCTTAACTGCATGTAAAAAAAAACCCCAGAAGTACCTGCTGTGGTGACCAATGTATGTTTCTGTATGTACTGATGTCCTTCCAGATGGCTTCACCATCCAGGGTCTGCATAAACTTCTTCAAGGGGACAAAAGGAAGTAGGCAGTTGACCTGCTGAGTCGTGTTCTTCATAACGTCTCCAAAAAAAACCTGTAGCAAACGACCATGTAAAAGACCAACAACTTTAAAGATTTAAATTGGACAAAAATATCTAATTAGCGCCTCCAAATCTCAGACCATGGTCCTCGCCCAGAATAGGGTGGAATGCCCCCTGTGGGTCAGGGACAGGGTCCTGCCCCAAGTGGATGAGTTCATGTATCTCGGGGTCTTGTTCACGAGTGGGGGAACGATGAAGCGGCGATCGACAGGCGGATCGGTGCTGTGACAGCAATAAGTAGGACGCTGCATCGGTCCGTTGTGGTAAAGAGAGAGCTGAGCCGAAAAGCAAAGCTCTCAATTTACAAGTCGATCTACGTTCCTACCCTCACCTATGGTCACCAGCTGTGGGTGGTGACCGAAAGAATGAGATTACAGATACAAGCGGCCGAAATGAGCTTCCTCCGCAGGGTGGCTGGGCTCTCACTCAGAGATCGGGTGAGGAGCTCTGCCATCCGGGAGGAGCGCGGTGCTGAGCCACTTCCCCTCCAGGTTTAGAGGAGCCAGATGAGGTGGTTCAGGCATCTGGTCGTGATGCCCCCAAACGCTTGCTGGTGAGGTGTTTCAGGCATGTCTCACTGGGAAGAGACCAAGAAGCAGACCCCAGACCCGCTGGAGAGACTATGTCTCACAGCTGGCTGGGGAACGACTCGGGATCCTCCCTGGTGAGCTGGAGGATGCAGCTGGGGTGAGAGAAGCCTGGGCTTCCCGTCTGAGGCTGTTGCCCCAGCGACCCGGCCCCGGATGAGCGGAAGATGACGGAACGGAAATCGAAGTAAGGCCAGATAGTGTGTTTTAGTGTTTTAATTAAAGCACAATTTTAATTAAAGCACAATTTTGTGCTTTAATGAGACAAAAATGTTTCCGATTGACATTGATTAATCCGAAACCAGCCTTTCTTTACCACTTTAAATAGAAATTGGCAACCGACTAAACAAACAAAAAACCCTAATTGGTCAGGCTCAAGTTTTAATCGTCAAACATAAGAAGTAGAAACACACGAGAAACAAAATCCATTCACCTCCTGCACTGCATTGTAAAGCGCTGCTTTGTGAGCGGGCTTAAGATCAGTCAGCAACATCTGCGCACATGGACAGAGGCCATCTTCAGCACGCTCAGACCACTGGAGGTCACTGAGCACAGCAGGGGACAGACCAAAGTGTAATGACTTCAGTCTGCACAGTTTTTCCACCGTTAGCTGACGAGGGATTAAAAAAAGACGTCAAGGTCAGAGTTTATTTCACTGAAATACAGTCCAAAAATATTTCTGTCATTTCTGCTTACGTTGACTTCCTTTGAAATCTTGGATAGTAGTTGAAATGCCTGAAGAGAGACGTGAAGAAAGAATAATTGCATTGGCTCGATTCAATAAAAATCACATTTGAGAAATGACGTTTTGAAATTGTTTGTGTAAAGTTAAGTTCTACGTAACAAAAAGCACAGTATAATAGATTTTTTTGCATTATAAAGTGTTCATTTTGATGTAATACTTTATAGAAGAACTTTTAGGGTAAAAACATCTATGGTTGTGACCAAACGAATGAGATGTCTCACTCTCCTCCCCCCTCACTGATCAACAACCTTCAGACACTTTGAAGCCACTCTCATCCCCCACCCAATTAACAACAGAGGTCACTCCAGCTGACCAGCCCTCCCCCTCCACTGCTTTCTTGGTGACAAAACAGGATGTGCTCAAGCTCTTCCGCAAGCAAAACCCTCGGAAAGCTTCGGGCCCAGATGGTGTCTCCCCGGCCACCCTGAAACACTGTGCTGAGGAACTGTCTCCAGTTTTCACAGACATTTTCAACACCTCGCTGAAGACATGCCACGTTCCAGCCTGCTTCAAGCGGTCCACCATCGTTCCTGTTCCCAAGAAGCCCCGTATCACTGGACTTAATGACTACAGGCCTGTGGCGCTTACGTCTGTAGTCATGAAGTCATTCGAACGCCTGGTCCTCCCTCATCTCAAGCACTTCACCTCTCCCTCTCTGGACCCTCTGCAGTTTGCCTACAGAGCCAACAGGTCTGTAGACGACGCTATCAACCTGGCCCTCCACTTCACCCTGCAGCACCTGGACTCCCCGGGATCCTATGCCAGGATCCTGTTTGTGGACTTCAGCTCTGCATTCAACACCATCCTCCCTACCCTGCTTCAGGACAAGCTCTCTCAGCTCAACGTGCCTGACTCCACTTGCAGGTGGATTACTGACTTCCTAACAGACCAGAGGCAGTGCGTGCGGCTGGGGAAGAATGTCTCCACCTCTCGGACTATCAACACAGGATCTCCACAGGGCTGTGTCCTCTCTCCCCTGCTCTTCTCCCTGTACACCAACTGCTGCACCTCCAGCCATGACTCTGTCAAACTGATCAAGTTTGCAGATGACACCACACTCATTGGGCTCATCTCTGATGGCGATGAGTCGGCCTACAGGATGGAGGTAGACCGGCTGGTGTCCTGGTGCAGCAACAACAGCCTGGAGCTCAACGCTCAGAAGACAGTGGAGATGATCGTGGACTTTAGGAAAGTCACAGCTCCCATTACCCCCCTTGCACTGACAGACTTCTCCATCACCACTGTAGACTCTTTCCGCTTCCTCGGCACTACCATCACACAGGACCTAAAGTGGGAGCCGTCCATCAGCTCCCTGATCAAAAAGGCCCAGCAGAGGATGTACTTTCTGCGGCAGTTGAAGAAAGCCAAGCTGCCCGCCCAGATGTTGGTGCAGTTTTACAGAGCCATCATCGAGTCTGTCCTCATCTCCTCCATCACCGTGTGGTACGCTGGAGCCACAGTCAGGAACAAACACAGACTGCAGCGCATTGTGCGCTCCGCAGAGAAGGTGATCGGCTGCAGCCTTCCATCTCTCGAAGACCTGTACGTCTCCAGGACTCGGGGGCGTGCAGGTCGGATAGTAGCTGACCCTTCCCACCCTGAACATGGACTTTTTGAGCAACTCCCCTCGGGCAGGAGGCTCCGGTCCATTCGGACCAGAACGTCCCGCCACAAAAACAGCTTCTTCCCTTCTGCCGTTGGACTTGTGAACTCTTTATAACCTGGATCCCCACATCTCTTAGTCACCTCCCTCTTGTCACTTCACTATCTTTATTATTTTCTATTATTTTCTATGACATTGCACTACTTTTCTTTTTCTTCTGAGCACTCTTAGTTTTGTAAAAATTATTATTATTTTTATTTATTTTATTTTTATTATTTTTATTTTATATGTTTGCACACCAGTACCAGAACAAGTTCCTAGTCTCTGATGTTTTTCACTGACATGGCAATAAAAGCATTCTGATTCTGATTCTGACAAGCAGCTGAAATGAGCTTCCTCTGCAGGGTGGCTTGGCTCTCACTCAGAGATCGAGTGAGGAGTTCTACCATCTGAGAGGAGCTCGATGTCGAGCCGCTCCTCCTCCAGGTCGAGAGAAGCCAGATGAGGTGGTTCAGGCATCTGGTCAGGATGTCTCCAGAGCACCTCGCTGGTGAGGTGTTTCGGGCACGTCCCACCGGGGGGAGACCAAGAGGCAGATCCCACACTCGCTGAAGAGACTGTCTCACAGCTGGCCGGGGAATGACTCACGATCTTCCCAGGTGAGCTGGAGGATGCAGACAGGGTGACAGAAGCCTGGGCATCCTGTGTGAGGTTTTTGGCCCTGCGACCCGGCCCCGAAGATGACAGAATGGAAAGGAACGGGTTAAACACATCAATTCATTGCTGTGAATAATCTATGCATTAAAACCATCTCCAACAGCTGCATGACAATTTAGTTTTTGTTACAACACTTGTCATAACTTCCCCTGATTTGGCCAGGAATATATTTTTGTCTCTCTGACAATTAAGTATTAAAATGAGGGGCGGATTTGGTCCACAAAAAAAAGAAAAAAAAAAAGAAGAAGAAAGGAAACTGGACTAGTCAAGCTATCTCCTTTCAGGACCAGTAAATGGGCCACCAAAATGCAGGAAAATGAATCTTATTTTTCAAAATGTTCTGTGGGGAGACGGGGCAAGATCCCCTCCGCCCCATACTGGCTTTGTCAATGAGCTCATGCCCCCCTCTTTAGAATATCCTGGATCAGTCCCTGAAAATACTTGCTCTTGTTAAATAAAGGGGAGATGGTGGATCAGCGCTAGAGACCGAAAGGTCGCAGGTTTGATTCCCGCTGAGACCACCGTCTAGGGTCCTTGGAGAGGACACCTAACGCCCGCTTCTCCCACCATTGGCGCCGTCGAAGGGCAGCCTGGTGCGGTGTAGGGAGTGCAGCACACAAATTTCCCCGGTGAGGGATGAATAGAGTAATTCCTTTTTTTTTTTAAAGTGAGGCAAATCTATTATATGATGAGTCAATAACTTTTATTGTAATGAACAATATTTTTAATGCAATTTCAGTGCTCATTTGATTTTGGTGTGTATGGTTATTTTGTTTTTGATAAATCCAGATGACTTTATTTCTGTCATAAACAATATTTACATCCAAATTTTTTCATGCACCACTTTCATAAGTAAGACCTGGTAAGTGTTTGTGAATTTTTTTCTGTTGCAAAGTTTCCAGAAACTTTTTTTACTCTGCATTAAAGAGAGGAAAAGTAAAAAAATGACAAGAAATTTGATGTAAAACAAAGAGCAGACTTCCTGCTGACCTGTGCTGGTGTGTAACTGTGCACCCCAGGCTGTGACAGGACTTCCAGTAGCTGCTGTGTGGGGAGAGACAGCAGGAAGGAAGCTCCCAACTGAGGCAGCAGACCGCTGAGTGCAGACAGCTCTGAAGAAGCCATGCTGCTGATGTTCAACGTCTTAACTGCTGGTATCAACCATGATGACAGCTACGGTTTTATCAAACAAAGTTAAAATGAGTCCATCAGGCATTTTATGGCTCAAAATAAACTTAAAGAAGTGTGTGTTAGTAGTTTAGAAAGTTTGCTTTTGCAGCTTGTTACCCTGCCATTGGAACTGATGAGGCCTTTGGCTGCACACTGAGACAGCTGCTGCCACAGACCAGCTGGCACAGATGAGTCCTGGAGATGGGAACCAAAATCTGCCGGATCCAAGTAGCATACAAGAACTCCTAATCTGGAAAAGATTGTTACTCTTCAGCAGCCGTAGTTTGACGTACACAGTATGTTATAAATATACAAATATATGGTATATAAGTATAACAGAAGAAGGATGCTGGGTTTGGAACCACCAGGAAAGAGGACTAGAGGAAGACCAAAGAGGAGGTTCATGGATACAGTGAAGGAGGACATGAGGATAGTTGGTGTGACCGAAGAAGATGCAGCAGATAGGGTTAGATGGAAGAAACTGACTTGCTGTGGGGACCCCTGAAGGGGAATGCTGAAAAGACAAGAAGAAGCACCCATTTTTTTTATTTAAATTTATGTGAAAATAGTCATTAATAATGAGTAAAGATGATAACTTCCTAACTGCAGCCCAGTGATTTCATCATTATTTGGCATAAGAGAGATTTTTACTGGTCTGTGAAGAGCAGGGGTGTCAAAGATGAGTTCCAAAGGCCAAAATCGGCCAATTCACAAGTCCAATCTGGCCCATGGAATAAAATATTTTGAAAAAAATATAAAAATAATCAAATAAAAGTTCTTAACTCTCATCTTTTCTTCCATGTTATTCATCTAACATTAATTATACTAAAAATTTTAAACCTGAAAACGAAAGACGAACAAATAAATAAATGAACAAAAATGTTAAAAAATGTAATAATATTTTTTTTAAAAAATGAAAGATTCTTTTAAATTTTGATCAATAAAATAAATGGTTCCCAGTAAAAAGGTGAAACACCATGACCTTGGGTTTGAAAAAACAAAATCAATTATGCATAAAAATGTGAATCTGTTTCTTGAAGTAAAATTGTGAAGAAAGTGATGTCACTTATGAGAAAACAAGCAAACGACCTCACAAGTACCCGCACTGTGGGTAGTGATTAAATCCAAACATTATTATCTAACAGTGAGATGCGTGGATGGAAGTCTCACCTCGAAATGTCTTCACTGGTCAAATTTTTCTTCCTGTTAGAGATCGCTCTGAGCACATGGCGACCCCTCACACCATCCAGACTGCTGTTGCCTAGCAACTCCACCAGTGGAGAAAGCTGAGAAATGAATTGATTAAATGCTGAAACAAATCTATATAAACATCACATAATATAATTAGTCAGGAAAACAAAAGTGAGCTTAACGGCAAGGTTAGAGTTTGTTCCCAAAAGTGCTCAAGAGCACTTTTCTCTATTTTCTGCAGCGCAAGTGTATTTACACCGAGATGAATTAGAGAAAATAAAATTATTCAGCACAGCTAGGGGAGAGTTTGGGGCTCAGGCGTACTGCCTCTGGGTAAAGTATTACGAAGTTTTTTTTTCTCAGTATGTGGAAAAACAAAACAACACCAAAAATAGACTGTGGGTTGCTGGGGTAAACAACCACATCAGGACTGAGAAGAAATCAAGAAAACTGGCAAAATAAAAAAGAAGAAGTCGACGCCAAGACTTTAAACATAATTGGTGCTTAGTTGGTACTGAGTAACTTTGGGCATTTTTATTAAATATCCTTTGATGGCGTGGGACACAGGTGTCAAAGTCCGGTCTTTGAAGACCGGTGTCCTGAAGGTTTTCCATGTGTTCTTGCATCTATGTACACACCTGACCCAGGTTAGTGAGTCACTCAGTCACCTTCTTAACCGTCTATCCCTTACACGGCTGCAGGGAGTGCCGGAGACCATCCCAGGTCATTTGAGGCGAAGGGCAGGGCACAACCTGAACAGGTGGCCAGTCTGTCGCGAGGCACCACACATACAACCATACACAAACACAGACACTCATTCCTGTGTGTCTGGACTAGTCAAGCTAGTCCAGTCCACTCAGAAATTTGACCGAAAAGTTACCGAACTTTACTTATTGCTGTTCGGAAAACTGCGATATGATTCGAATCTTAGTTCTGAGCCGATCTGAGTCGCGATAAGTTAAGTGGCCAATCAACCTAGCATGCATGTTTCTGGAGGGTGGGAGGACCCCTTATACACGGGGAGAACATGCAAACTCCACACAGAAGAGCCAGTGAAAAGCCAAGCCTTGTTCCCATTCAGGACTCGAAACCACAGCCTTCTTGCTCTGAGGCCACTGTGCTACCCGCTGCGCCACCGTGCCGCTGGTTAGTGAGTCATTGTGCCAAATTTGATTGGTTGTTAGTTTCACTTCCTGTGCATCAGTTGTATTGAATCAGGAACACATGCAAAACCTTCAGGACACCGGCCCTCGTGGACCGGAGTTTGACCCTCTGGCCGTAGGAAATATCACATTCACAAGAAAGTGTGACCGTGACCTTGGGTGGTGAGACCCTAAAACACTGATCAGTTAATCATTTAATTGGTACTAAGTATGTGTGAGCACCTCATTAAAATCCTTTCTATGGTTAGGTCTTAAATATTTTCAAAATAAAAAAGTGAGCAAAATGAATAAAAAGAGAAAAAGCAAATGTAAAAAAGACTGAAATAAAACCCAAGAAACTGTTGGCAGAGTTTGAAGCATAAAACAATTCTAACCTGCTGAGACGTCAGCTGCTGGAAATGATTAATGGGAAGAAACGGGAGAAGTGGAAGGATGGAGCTGAGGAAATACGGCGGCCATGAAGGAACGTCTCCCACAACGTTTGACTGCAAGAGTCTTTTTACAAAAGCTTTTTTCTGTAGAGACCTCATCCCTGGGCTGTGGTCACGAATGGCTGTCAGTCTGAGGAGCAACAGAGAGCTGGAATCAAATCAGAAGGTTGGTGGATTCAATCCGATCATCTGTTCCACTGGTTACTTACACACTGTCATTGGCAATCAGAGAGGCTGGGAAACTCATTATGTCAGAGACGGACATGAAGGGGATGAACTGAGAGAGGTCTAGAAACAGCTCCGGAGTCACTCTGGGAAACTTGTGGATGAAAGCAGCGGTCATCGTTTCCATTGCCTGGAACTCTTGCTGACTGGCCTGACAAAGAAAAAAGAATAGATGTGTATTAAGTTTGGTCCTGTTTAACTATTCATGGAGTCCTGACAGCAATTCTTAAACACAATACCTAGAGCTTCATAAAAGAGGTTCAGATAATAAGACGTGTCAGCTTTGATTTGGGGATTTAAAAGACACAATGCTGCTCGTAATTATCTATAATTGAAATAAATTCTGACCTTTTTGTTTTGGTTTCAAAGAGAAATGACAAAAGCTGCTTTTGTTAATCAGGTTTTATTGTGGAAAAACATTGTTTTTATCTGAACAAAATGTTGACAATCCAACGGTAATACCATCCTTTTAACTGTGTAAAAATCAAAACATTTTGTATGGAGCAGGAGATCGACAAATGGATCAGTGCAGCGTCAGCAATAACTAGGACGCTGCATCAATCCGTTGTGGTAAAGAAAGAGCTGAGCCGAAAAGCAAAGCTCTCGATTTACAAGGTGATCTACGTTCCCACCCCCACCATGGTAACCAGGATCTACGTTCCTACCCTCACCATGGTAACCAGGATCTACGTTCCTGCCCTCACCATGGTAACCAGGATCTACGTTCCTACCCTCACCATGGTAACCAGGATCTACGTTCCTACCCTCACCATGGTAACTAGCTGTGGGTGGTGACCGAAAGAATGAGATCATGGATACAAGCCGTCTAAAACGAGCTTCCTCCGCAGGGTGTCTGGGCTCTCACTCAGAGATCTGGGAGGAGGCCGGTGCCAAACCGCTCCTCCTCCAGGTTGAAACAAGCCAGATGAGGTGGTTCGGGTATCTGGTCAGAATGCCTCCCGAGTGCCTTGCTGGTGAGGTGTTTCGGGCACGTCCCACCGGGAGGAGACCAAGTGGTAAACCCCGGACCCGCTGGAGAGACTATGTCTCACAGCTGGCTGGGGAACACCTCAGGATCCTTGTGGGTGAGCTGGAGGATGCAACCGGGGAGAGAGAAGCCTGGGCTTCCCGCCTAAGGCTGTTGCCCCCAGGACCTGGCCCTGGTTAAGCAGAAGACGACGGAACGGAAAAAATCAAAACGTGCTTTTTATAAATTCGACCAATTGTTCTGCCTGACCTGCTGGTAATTTTCTCTTAAATCTTCGGCAGTGAACTCCAGCTCTTCAGCTGCACGTCACTTTGGTTCAAACGTAAATAAAAGTTTGAAATATCTTTTTCTGATAGTGGAAATGTTCAGTTTTGGGGTATTTAGGGTTATTTTCAAGAGACGGGGTTTGTGCTGAGTAAAGTTTTTGTTTCATCTTCTGCATCATTTATCCTTGTCACAGGGGTGCCGGACCCTATCCTGGGAGATTTCAGGCAGGAGGTAGTGTACAGGCAGGTTACAGGGTTCGGGCGAGAGGCAGAGTAATTATAAACAGCAAAGTACATGAACAAAGAGAACAAACCTGACTGGTTTCAACTTGAAGCTGGTCCCAACTTTGATGCATATGAGAGATAAATCTCTTCACAGCATCTTTCTCTGCAGACATCACCAGAGTTCGAATCCTTTCTCTCGGCATCTGAAGGTACTCCTGGTGAAGCAGAGCGATGCACTTTACTGTTCAGTGAGCTGATCTCAGTTCAGTGAAAGATAAATGGGGTGCAGGGACCATTTACCTGCAGCAAAACCCTGAGAGCAGATGAGTTGTCGTTCTGTTGGATGAGATCCCACAAGATGGGCTGGAGACACAAAAACAAGTTACTCACTCAGGTCATTTATTACAGTCACACACAAAATAGTGTGAATTTTAGTTCTACATGGAAAATAAACCAGAGGGTGTCCATGAAGAGGTCTACGCACGGCGATATCTTTATAAATGTGGCTTCTGGAAAAGTCACTGTTTTTCAACCTTCAAACTTGTACAAAAAACCAATACAATAATTTATAAAGTATTTTCTTTTAAAACAAATGTGTCAAGTCACACATGTAAAATGAAGAAAGTTGGTATTTGATGGAAACATAAAAAATATGATCAAATGTTTTGAATACATTACATAATTCAAAATTGCATCTAGTTATTTTACGTCTTTGTCCACTGACCGTAGTGGAGGTATAATTAAGCACTTTTTCTGTCCGTACGTGCATCTGTGTTTCCATAACACGCAATCTAGAAAAGGAATTTTAATGAAGCTGCCCACAGTTACTCAATAAGAACTAAAAATTAACTTAAGGAATCATCTCTATATTTTTATATTTTTCAACCAATAATAGAAAATAAACTAGAGCCGTTTGAACTCAACAATAAAAATCTATTCTAACTTTTGGAGATTAACTCATTATTAATTTGATAAGATTAGAGCAAAAAAATTATTTTAAAGTGTTACATGTGACACCCTCACCTATGGTCACCAGCTGTGGGTGGTGACCGAAAGAATGAGATGGCAGAAACAAGTGGCTGAAATAAACTTCCTCCGCAGGGTGGCTGGGCTCTCACTCAGACATTGAGTAAGGAGATCAGCCGCTCCTACTCCAGATCAAGAGAAGCCAAATTGGGTGGTTCGGAAATCTGGTCAAGATGCCTCCCGAGTGCCTCGCTGATGAGGTGTTTCGGGCACATCTCCCCAGGAGAAGACCAAGAGGCAGTCCTCGGACTTATGTCTCACATCTGGCTGGAGAACGACTCTGGATCCTCTTGGGTGAGCTGGAGGATGCAGCCGGGATGAGAGGAGTCCTTGCTTCCCGTGTGAGGTTTTTGGCCCCGCGAGATAACGGTGAGGTTTGGAAGTAAAAACAGCAGATCTGTTTATCAGCACTGGTAAGTAATAATTTTCTAAAAGTTTACTTGACATTTAAAAAGTTCCTTTTTGTTTGTTGCATACTTTTTTATTTTTCATTTTGCAGGATTTAGTGGATTAAAACAGGCTGCACGTCACTCACACTCAGTAACACTTTTTGGTACAACCCTGCAGGTCATGAATGTACTTTTATCACTCTAACAATTAGAATGTGTGTTCTGGATAAATAGGTTTCAGTAAAGCTTATTTGTTTTGTGGTAATGACTGTGCATTTCATCATTTTTATCGTCATTCCAGCACTTAATTGATTTTAGTGTACAATGACGTGCGTTTTTGTGTATGTGTGTTCGTGTGCATGTGTGTGCGTGCATGCGTTTAAAAAAGAAATGTTATTTTGTTCAATGACCGTATCTTACACTGAAGCAGCTCAGCAGGTTTTCTTTCAAAGTGGTGTTCTGCTCTCTGCGCAGGAAGACCCCCACAGTGTGAAGGACACTCATAGAGGCTCCTGGTTGCAGCGCGGCCCAAGATGTGTTGTCAAGAAGACTGGAAAGAAGGATAGCTTGATGCAAACCTTCTCTTGCTTCTCTTTCTCCTTCGTCCAAGCCAGATGATAGTCCCACCATAAAGTCCAAGACCCGTAACACGTAACCCAACGCCACTAAAAAGCCCTCTCGCTTTCCTCCCTCCATCTCACACACACTTAGCTTGTGTAGGAGGTCTGCCAGTAATGGAACAGGGTCCACACACAGCTGAGATGTGTCAAACTCATACTGAGCAGGAAGCATATCAAAAAACTTTTGCATGAAACATTTTTTACTGTCTTGCTGTGCTTGGAGATCTGCACAGACGTCTGCTAAAAGAGGCTTCAGTCCAGACAACTGATGGTACAGAGAAGCATTGAGACAGATGTACTCCCTCAGACCCTGACTTTGCCCACAAAGCTCCAGTAAGGTAGAGTTTGTGAAACTTTCCACAGTCCATTTCCTAAACTGACAAACTTCCAGGATGTTTTCTTCATTGGAGGAGTTGTGTAACTTTGAGCAGTACGCTGCGGCCCAGCTGCCGTCTGGGAAGGTTTGTTGGAAGCTTGGTGACTCTCTACCACACAGTGCCGAGATAAGAACAGAGTTATTAGGCAGAAAACAGTTTCTGAAAGCTTCAGCGGTCAGAGAATTGCTGCTCAACTGATCCAAACAGTTTTCATTGAGTCCGGGGTTTATTGCCGTTTCCTCTGAAAGCTGCACACACAAATCACCGATACTTGTTTGGTTCAAAAAAGAATATTCTTTCGACAATGCAGCCTGCAGAAACACAGCATAGAGACATTTATTTAGACATAAATGGTTATAAAACACAAACGTTCACCACTTTTAAAGGTCATATAGAAGATCTTTATAAACTCAATTTTTGTGTTCTGACATGAAGGTCCCGTCTTGGCCAAAACAAATTTTTCAGAACTTTTTTTTCCTAACAGCCCAAAAGGTCCCTGGGCTGTTAGAAGTCAAAGATCTCCCATTCGGCCTTTAAATAATTATTCTTACCTGATGTGCTCTCTCTAACCAGAACGATGAGTTGGCACAGACTGTGTTGTTGAATTCATGAGCAAAGAACTCGCTGCAGACATGGACCCAAAAAAAGTCGTCCTCAGCAGCTGAAAGGTACCAAGCTGCATCTGAGCATGAACCATGCAAATCTAACCCCATGTGAGCCAAAGCAGGATTGACTGATCCATTTTCCTCTTCAAACAGTTTACAGTAAAGAAAGACAGTAAAGTTAGAGACCCCGGTTAAACCAGGAAGGGATTCATTACACGCTGCCTCCAGGATCTCTGCAGACGACATCTCGAAATCTCTTTGCTTGCTGTGAACTGTTTCAGACAGTTCTGGAAAATGTGTCTGATTGATGGATATTTTTTTTGAGGAAAAAGCTTTTCTTGGAGACAATCGAGTGGATTTTTGCTGTGGCTTTAACTCATCTCTGTCAGGAGGTGGACAGGACAGGAATGGGAGTGAGTCGGGGAAGTTGTGAGAGTTGATTCCCAAAGCTTCAGTGTCCCAAATCAAATTATGTCTGATACCCCTAAAAATACATCAATATTCAGTTACAATGCAAGCAAAGTTACAATAACAAAATTACACGATCAATTAAAACCACTCACCATAAGATCAACTGTCTCAGGTCGCCTGAAAAAGGAAAATAAGTTTTTAAAAATGAGGAAACTTTATGTGTCAATGTTTAATTGAGAAATAATTCCTGCTGAACAATAGCTGATGTAACTCAGTAAGTCATCCATCACTGCTTCTGATATAAAGTTACACCAAAGAGAGGATTAACCAGACCAACAACAGAAGCTTTCACCACACTGAACGGCCATAAAGATTTTAAAGCTCAGTCAGTCACTTTCACATCACCTGGACCGATCAGGACACAATAAAGTCAACTTTAGATATATTTTTTACAAAAGATTTTGACTTTTCAAACACAATTCAAGCATTTTTTGTTTTAGCCTTTATGGAGTGAAATTATTAAATATATTTGAAACATTTTATAAACCAAAAATGAGGGAAATATTTATTATTCCTCATCATCTCATTGATAGGCATCAAATTAAATTAGCTGTGGGTGGTGACCGAAAGAATGAGATCGCCGATACAAGCGGTTGAAATGAGCTTCTTCCGCAGGGTGGCTGGGCTTTCACTCAGAGATCGGGTGAGGAGTTCTGTCATCCAGGAGGAGGTCGGTGTTGAGCCGCTCCTCCTCCAGATTGAGAGAAGCCAGATGGGGTGTTTCCGAGCACCTCGCTGGTGAGGTATTTTGGGCAAGTCCCACGAGGAGGAGACCAAGAGGCACACCCCAGACCCGTTGGAGAGACTATCTCTGACAGCTGGCGGGGGAACCTCTCGGGATCCTTCCGGGTGCGCTGGAGAATGCAGTCGGGGTGAGAGAAGCCTGGGCTTCCCGTCTGAGGTGTCCCGGCCTCGGATAAGCGGAAGACAACAGAACGGAACGAAATTTATGCCAATTGACTATTGGAGTTAGTTTGCTGGTGTTAAATCTATAGTAAAAGCAATGGTTAACAACTACAATTCCCAGAATGCTCTGGTAGTTTTAAGGTGTTTTGTTCTCTTTCTAGTTGATACCTATTATTGCCACCCAGAACTAGATCACTGAAATGTGGTGTATTTGCATGTATTTGCTAAAGGTTTTAATTTCATTTGCAATTTTAGGTAAATCTTTCTTCACAACTTGGAAGAAAGTTCCAAGGAACAAAGCTTCACTAAGGTACAGGAATTTCCAAGTTGAAGCTTTCAGAAACAAGGTGCGTGAGTGTAAATAGGTGTCATTCCTACAACCCTGCAGCTTAACAGATTTTTTTCAATAAATTTTCATTTTGGCCCACAAGGTTTTTGAGTTTGACATTTCTGGTCTAATGCATGAGGTTAGTTTGTGTTTAAAGCTTTCTAACAAAGTTTTATTTGACTCCCTGAATGAATTATGCCTCTTAATTGTGTTTGAAGTGTGAAGCTTTTCCGTCCCCTCGTACTCACCAGCTGAGCATCGGCCCTGAACGTTGGCCTGTGGCATCTTCACCAGGGTACTAACATCGTCAAGTAATGCCATGGTAACCCGTGACACTTTCCTCCTCAGGTTACCATACACAGAGCTCCCCACACGGTGCAGGAGACCCCTCCTCAGGCCATCTAAGCTCTGCACAAGGGCCAAGTTTCTCTGAGCCAGATTACTTCCACGGTCTCCTGCACCTGAACGAGACAAGGCCTGCAGCAGAAAACTTTGCATCGATTCTGTCTTGCCGTCTGCAGCCTCCGTGTCATCCAAAGAAGCATTTGCAACCTTCCAATCTTGTCCGGTAGCTTCTGGAGGCAAGCTGAAAGGTTTGAAACGTCCAAATGAGCTTGATCCTTTATTCTGTCCAACTGCTTCCCCAACAGGATGCAGACTTACTACTGGTTTCCAGTTGCGTGTTTCCAGGAATTGCAGAAGTTGTTGGAGCCAGCTAACTCTGAAGGCACAATCACTACGGCCTTTCAGGGCACAGATGAAGCCCTGCAGACCTGCGCTGGCCTGACCGTACGTACCACTGACCAGAGCCTGCAGCGCAGCTTCCAGCACAGCGCTAACTGTCCTCCAGTTCTGAGACAAGAAAGCCAAAATGGGCATGTAGGACTGGCGCTCTGACACGGTGATGAGGCTTTGCAAAAGTCCCAACAGCATGTCCCAGTGTGGACTGCCTCTCAATGCTAAAAACCAGTCCTGCACCCTGACGCTGGGCCTGGGTGGAACACGACCATTCCACTGATTAGATGTTCCCTCAGATTGGAAAAAGAAATGAAGCAACTTTTCCCAAAGCTGCTCTTCATCTGACTCCGCAGACGCGTCCTCCAGTTCAGCACCCATCTCCTGGAGGTACATGGAGATGTTGTAAAGGAAGCTGGACAGGCGATGTCTGTCTATTGGCTTGTTTAATGAAGGCAGGTTCTGGCTGGGGAAAAGTGTTTTCAAGCTTCCCATAAGACTTCTCATCAAAGTACGCATGGGCTGCTCCTTGTTTGATTCTGAAGGAGGTTTGTTTGCATTTGAACTGCTTCCTTTGCTTAGTTTTGAGATAATTTCCCCCAGTATAGCATCTCTAGGGTCCACTTTTTTACCTGCCACACATAACAAGTAAATTATGTTCTAGTCACCATTGCAATGCACAAACATGGTTAGCTCAATAAGTCGCTTTTATTTATCAAAGTTGCACAGAATGGTGTAAATCTTGATCGATTTGATGGCTAAAAAAAAGCGTAAATATGCCAACATACATTCAGATTCATGCACAGACACAACCCTTGGACCCCGCCCCAAGTGGAGGGGTTTAAGTATCTCGGGGTCTTGTTCACGAGGGAGGGAAGGATGGAGCGGAGATCGATTGGTGGATCGGAGCTGCGGTATTTGTGGTAAAGAAAGAGCTGAGCCGAAAAGCAAAGGTCTCGATTTACAAGTCGATCTACGTTTCCACCCTCACCTATGGTCACCAGCTGTGGGTGGTGACCGAAAGAAGGAGATCGTGGATACAAGCGGCCGAAATGAGCTTCCTCAGCAGGGTGGCTGGACTCTCACTCAGAGATCGGGTGAAGAGTTCTGCCATCCTGAAGGACCTCGGTGTAGAGCTGCTGCTCCTCCAGGTAAAGAGAAGCCTATTGGGGTGGTTTGGCCATCTGGTCAGGATGCCCCCAAGCACCTTGCTTGGCGGGTACTCGGGGGCCAAAATCTCCCTCCTTTCGGTGGGACGCTTTGGGCATGTCCCATTGGGAGGAGACCAAGAGGCCGACCCGGACTATGTCACTCAGTACCAACCATAGATCTACTGATTAAGTTTTTTAGCTGAACTCAACGTTGGAGAATTTTATTTTTTTCTCCATTTGACTGCCTCCATCTCGTTATCACATAGTTCTTAAGCGTTCATTATTAATACAGTTTGTGATCCACAACAGGCGGAGGCTTTTTGTTCAAGGCCTTGGTTCAACTAATTCTTAGTTTCAGTGTGTAACATCAGGTTACTTGTTTTTCACACCTGGAGGAATCCCACATTGAATATACAGTATCTTAATCGCACCGACCCTACGCTCACATTGTTTTGATAAATCTGGATGAGCACATTGTTTTGGCCGCTATGCCACCTTTTCCCCATGATTTTGTTGTGTGTAACTTCTATAAATAAAATGGATTGTAATGATCCATGGAGGGGAATGGATTACATGAAGAGTATTGTTATGTACTCACCTGTCTTCTCAGTCGTTCCTCGTCCAAGTAAAACAACACAAATAAAGATGCTTGTGAATTTAAGCCTGACCATCCGTGACCCTTTGATTGCCATCTTAATGTCATGCTACCAGGCCGTAACTGAATGTGGTCACATTCTTCACTTGAGATAGTTTTCACTGTTTTCATAAAAGTAAAACAGAAATATTAAAATTCCTCATAAAGATATTAAATCTTAATGTTAAGTGACTACATCATTTTAACCCTTAAGAGTCAGAGTAAAGTTTAACTACAAACATTTTCATCCAGTAGCCAACAAATGATACCAAGTGGAACAATTCTAACAAAACTTCTGAATGTTTAGATTTAATGTGATTATTAAAGTTGAAGAAAAAGAGACTGATTTGAACTCACCACTGGTAATAATCCATTTCTGCCTTCAAGTGTTTGCCAACATCTCCTGAGCTCATTAATGTCAACACATGCTGTGCTGAGCTCCTCCTGAGAGGGACTCTATTTCACCATCGCTTAGAGTAGACTTTCTCTTCCTTTCACTCTCCACCCCTCCCTTTGGTCTCCTCGGCTTAACACATCCTACCATTTGTTTTTGGATCGAAGCTTTGAACTCATTTGTAAAAATTTTTTTTCAGTCAGCAGAACATTTCAAAACATCTTTAAAACAAATTAAAATTGTGTTTCTGTGTGAGATTTTAACATTTTGTTTTGATCTAGATGTGAATTAAAATGTTGTAGCTTTATTGACCACAGTCCAGCGAGGCTACAAGAAGGTCACACGCTGAAAATCTGAATCATATTAATACCAATCAGGATATCTGTCCCTCTTTTCATACGGCCCACTGTTTCCTACTGACTAATTCTTTATTGTGTTAGGACACAACTTGTGTTACGAGGTTTGTTGGGGGTGTAGTCTTACAAAAGGGGCCACAGGCTGTCATAGTTTAGATGCATTTATCCTCCACAATTGAGCCTTGTGCAAGGGCACAGGGGCAAAATCAACAAAGTCAGAGCACTGTCTGCAGGTACTGAAACCCAAGAGGACTGAATGAAAGGACCACCCTTCTTTCCCCACTTGCTCTAGCTGTATGATACTGTGTCTGGCACAGGGACAATAACTTCCTCCTGTATTATTGATACTGCAGGGAACAGCAATCACTCAGTGCAGCCGAGCTCGATTCACCGCGGGAATAGTCAATGAGAAACTGGATCTACCCCATACCTTTCTCGTCTCTCAGCTGGAAACTTTGTTGCAGCAGTGGGTGAATCAGCTGGTGAAAATAGCTGTTGAGATTGAATAAATGGTTTGGGGCCAATTTTTAACCTGATTTTTTTAACTGGAAAGATGAAAGCACAATGTGTAGTTTAGGGCTGCAACTAACGATTATTTTGGTGATCGATTAATCTGGCGATTATTGGCTCGATTAATCGATTAATCGGGTAAAATTGGCGACTTAATAAATAATAGTTTTTTGGCATTTTATTGAATGTAGTTATGCAAAACACAACTCATAACTACTTAAACAACACGTTGGGCTCATTCTAATAAGTAAAAATGTTAATCTTTCTGTGAAATAAAGAGGGAGAATATTACTATTTCTACAGCAAATATAAAATAATAAATCTACTTACTGTATACAGTAAAGGTAAATCACGAGCACCCATAAAATGTGTTTTATAGTACTGGCTAAAAAAACATAAAATGTCAACTGTTGACCATCCAGGATCACATTTAAAAACAAGAAATTGTTAACAGTTTTAGATTTGCAATTTTAACCTTGTTCAGAGGTATAGTACCAAACAAAAATGGCCTAGGTTAACAGGAGTAAAAATACACAAAAACAATCAAGTTGTGTAATATTAAGTGGAGTTGACAGCAAAAACTTCCCAAACGATTAATCGATGACTAAATTAGTCGACAACTATTTCAATAATCGATTATAATCGATTAATTCGATTAGTTGTTTCAGCCCCAGTGTAGTTATTTAAAAATCACATGTTTTTGTTCATATTTGTAACACATCAGTATTTTCTCTGGCATGAGGTTTTTAAACCATTTGAAGGAAAAATTTCCTAATCAAAACCATAAGAAAAGCTCTTTCTATCTAAACAAATAAACCCATGTCGTCCGAAACCGTTCAATCAAGAGTATAAATTTTGATCAAGATGTTCACTGAATCCAGGATATGAATTCTAAACAGAAATTTTTAAATGTTTTACATGACAATGCCAGACATGCCAAGTTTCCCGCATTGGGCGAGAGATGCCCGCAATTAGGACCTATCTCACGCTCACCTGCCAAGGCTAACAAAACTCCTGCATGATGAACACTCTAGTCACTAGAGTGTTCATCCATGAACCTGATTAGGTATAATGAGCACATGGCTAAGCACATGGCATCTCCTGCTGCAGCTGTGCATCTGAAAGCCGCTAGCAGTGATCTGCATGGTCTATTGCCAGTATTGTTTTTGGTGAACAAATGGAAGAAGTCGGACGTCCGGGAACTTTGGTCATGTGGCAGCTTATGTGCGTGAGCCGTAAAAAAAAAATGCGAACTAGCAGTACATGGGTGTATTCCTAGTGGTAATTCCTCTTCGTACTGATACATAACGTAGGTGGTAACACAAGTAAGTGAAGCCAAACACTTGGCATCTCTGCAATGTAGTCTGATTTTATGAGACATTAGATTAAAATACTTTTTATCTGAATGCATGTTTAAATAAATAATTTTGTAACTTTTTTTTTAAAACCATGTAAAAGCTACAGCTGTATTTATAGGAGTGCTAGATTGTGTAAATCACACGTAGGCCTGCAGTAGTGCTCAATCTGCTTCAATCAGTCTGTCAGTAACTATTTTAAGGTTATAAAACCATTTTAAGATGCTGAATTCATCGAGAAAAAATTGCTTGGACAAAATAGATAAAAAAAACCCCTCCAGGATACAGACGTTTATTCAATAAAAGAATTTAGTAGTGAAAAAGTCTCACAGTGTGCATTCAACCACAACTCATAAAACCGACCGTAAAGACCTGATAGACTTCAAAATTAAAAAAGAATATGATATTTTACTCACCAAAAACTTATTTGTCAATAAAAACCCATCTTTCTTTCTGGTCAACGAAGCTAAAAGTCCAGCCTCATATTTTTGAATATAATAATAATGAAGCTACTTTTTCACACTGTTTTAAAATCATCATAATTGTTGTTAGATTTTTTTTTTTTTTTTGCTGTCTTGCTTTTCAGAAACTTGAAGGAACAACATTTACTGGGAATCACATACATACAATATGGTGTTCTAATTTGTGGAGATTGGATCAAAAATGTATATACGAATACCAGCATCCTTTATATAAGATCATATTTCCAAAGCAGGTGAGTTAGTGAGACGTCGACTGGAGGCTTTAACTATGGAAAAACTTTTGTTTTTAATAAAAACATGCGACATATGAATTAATAAATAAATAATAATAATTATCATTATTTGCTATTTGAGACTGTGATAAAATGAAATATGGTTTTATGTTCACAAATTTTGACTTGCATGCTGGTTTGCAGTGGTTCAATTTAACCACAAGAGGGCAGTTTTTTTTTTCGACGCTTCTGACACTTCAAACCATTTGAGACAGTTTTACAACCAAGGTGTTGATGTTTGAGAGTTGGACTCCACCAAGGCTGCCCTTTGTCACCGATTCCGTTCATCACCTTTATGGACAGAATATCTAGGCGCAGCCGAGGCGTTGGAGGGATCCAGTTTGGTGACCTCAGGATCGGATCTCTGCTTTTTGCAGATGATGTGGTTCTGTGGCTTCATCGGACGTGATCTCCAGCTCTCGCTGGATCAATTTGCTGCCAAGTGTGAAGCGGCCGGGATGGGAATTAGCGCCTCCAAATCGGAGACCACGGTCCTCGCCACGACAGGGTCCTGCCCTAAGTGGAGGAGTTTAAGTATCTCGGGGTCTTGTTCACGAGTGGGGGAAGGATGGAGCGGGAGATGGACAGGCGGATCGGTGCGGCATCAGCAATAACTAGGACGCTGCATCGGTCCGTCGCGGCAAAGAGAGAGCTGAGCCGAAAAGCAAAGCTCTCGATTTACAAGTCGATCTACGTTCCTATCTACGTTCCTACCCTCACCATAGGTGGGTGGTGACCGAAAGAATGAGATCGCGGGTACAAGCGGCCGAAATGAGCTTCCTCCGCAGGGTGGCTGGGCTCTCACTCAGAGATCGGGTGAGGAGCTCTGCCATCGGGGAGGAGCTCGGTGTCTCGCGGGCAAGGTGTTTCGGGCACGTCCCACCGGGAGGAGACCAAGGGGCAGACCCCTGACCTGCTGGAGAGACTTTGTCTCACAGCTGGACGGGGAACGACTTGGGATCCTACCAGGTGAGCTAGACGATGCAGCTGGGGAGAGAGAGGCCTGGGCTGCCCCCGTTTGAGGCTGTTGCCCCCGCAACCCGACCCCAGAACAAGGGGAAGATGACGAAACGGAACGGAATGTGTTGATGTTTCACAAGACTCCATTTTTCCATTACTACTTCTTCTTTGGCATTTCCTTCCAGCGTCGCCACAGCAAGTCAGTTTCTTCCATCTAACCCTATCTGCTGCATCTTCTTCAGTCACACCAACTATCTTCATGTCTTCCTTCACTGTATCCATGAACCGCCTCTTTGGTTTTTCCATTACTAATATGTCTATATGTGATTTTTATAAATAGCGAAGGAAATGTGTATGAATACCCCCCCGCCATACCACACACACACAAAGTCGGTGAGTTGTTTTGTTTTTAAATGTAACAATATGTAAATAGTGAGTTCAATAGATCCGCTGCTAGAGGGGGATCATGTTATTATTGTGTAGATACCAGAGAGTGAAACTGGTGAGTGGAGTGAACTGGACTTGGGTGTAAATAAACTGGTCGAATAGAAAGTAAACTGAACTCGTTTGTTCAAAGATAACCACACATTAAACAAAAAACCCACTAAATTATTTTTGTGCTTCTCCAAGACTTTATTAGGTTTCATTTTCCCTGTAATTCTACTTGATCTTGCCCCTTCCAACATGGCGTTTCATTCTCTCATTTCTGTCAGTTGTTTCATAGTACTGGAGGGATTTGCCACAGTGGCTTCGATAGCCACCGTTATATCTCTACGTGTCTGCAAAATACACAGTTTATCCTCTCAGATGAATTCAGTCTCCTTAACAAATGTGTTTATTTCAGAAAGAAAAAAGATTCTCTCACCTTCGCAATAAAGTTTTTCTTTAATTCTAAGTGCTTGATCTCAGTGTTTTTAGTCTCCAGATCTTTCTGTAAGTGGAAAAACACAATCTGTTGTTAGCTGATATGAAAAGCTTTAAGGCATTTAAAAAGTAAAACATTGAGAGAGTATCTTTAACGGTACCTCCACGGTGTCCATGACCCCTTTCAAAGCCTTGTGGTCCACATTAGGAGCTGGTAGAACAGTTTCCAGCTGAGTCTTAATCTTCTCCAGGTTGTCTGTCAGTAAGTCCATCTTCTTTTCCAGCGGTGCACGGTCCAGATCAGTCTCGTGTTGAATTCTCTCAATTTTCTGAGGGACTGATTTGCTCAGCTTGTCTCTTTCTACACAAAGCTATGATAATCCAGGCAAACCCATATTTAGAGAAAAGACTCAAATCAGACACACATACAGTACCACGTATTGCATTGAGTTTCTACCTTTTGGAATTGGATTTCCAAATCATCAAACTTAACTCGGAGATCTTTGATGGCTTTTGCAAGGTTCCTCTCGCTGATATCCTGAAATTATGTAAGAAATGATCATTCTTCGGTGCATTTTGGGACCCTCATAACTACCGTACTACTGGGTGATATGATTTGACACATTTAATCTGTCTATTTTATCATTTAACCTCCATCACATTTCATTTTGAATTTCACCGCAAATTAATTATTTATCAGCAGCTATGATTTTATTAGTTTTATAGATTATATCATATAAAGAAATATATTTTGCAAAACATATATTTTTTGCAAAATATATGCAAAAAATATAAAATATAAAAATATAAGGATCGAAAGTTGATTTTAAACATCTCTGAATGTTTAAAAAAAGTTACATAATGTAGTGTTTTTACATTAAAATTAATGTAAAAATCTTTTTAATTTTTACATAAAAAAATGTAAATATTTTACATTTTTTTTAATGTAAAGTATGTTTTTATACATACTTTACATTAAAAAAAAAAATCAGGTTAGAACTTTATTTTTGGAGATGGATTCTTAGGTACAATAACAAGAAAACTTTTTTTTTTTTTAAATAGAAGATTTTTTGGTGTTTGTGTTGAAATAACTAAAATTTTTGGCCAAAATGATCTTCCTCCACAGGGTGGCTGGTTCCTCACTCAGAGATAGAGTGACGATTTCTGCCATCCAGGAAGAGCTCGGAGTAGAGCTGTTACTCCTACGGGTCGAGAGAAGCCAGATGGGGTAGTTCGGGCATCTGGTTAGGATGCCTCCTTAATGCCTCGCTGTTAGGTATTCTGGACACATCCCACTTGGAGCAGACCCAGAGGCAGGCCCTGGACACGATGAAGGGACTATGTCTCACTGGTCACGGAAAAGTGGAAGACAACACAATGGGACGATTTTGGGCTGTGGTGCTTTTCAATGCCGAGAAGTTTACATCTTGTCTCGTCCTGTCTTCTAGTTTTGACCTATAGTTGAATGACCCTCAAAACCTAATCAGTTCACATGTAGTTTGTACATAGCAACTGTGGGCATTTTTATCAAAATCTCTTTAACGGTTTGGGAGATTTTGTATTCACAAAACTGATACGAAAGCACATAGTTTATTTTGTGGTGGAATAAGGTATGAAAAAGATATGAAAAAAAAATACTTAAGAAGACACCTTTTCTTTGATTTACGTGGTTGTAAATAAATCGAACCATTTTATTGGTAAAGATTGACCATTCGAGAAGAGCACTCACTCTAAATAATAATTAAAAAGCAATCCACTAAAATGAAGATGTCTCACTCTGACTCAGTTTTAATTTGGTCCATTTATATCTCTGCTTCTCATTTGTGAGAATTCAGTTAAATACAATTTAATAACTAAACATGCTTAAAATGTGATTTAATAAGGATGTACGTATATCGTTAACGTAATATAAAATATTCCACATCGTGATGCACTATTTACAACATTAAATCTTAAATCCAGCTGACCTTCGCCCCCGAGCACGCTTTTGTTTTTTTCTCAGCATAGTCGATTTCTCCCCTGATTTTGCAGACAATCTCTGAAAGACGTTGACACTCTTGCAGAACAGCTCGGGCATTCTTTTTTACCTCCAGGAGTTTTGCTTTTTTCTCCGCCAGTTTTTTCTACAAGGTTCAAATCATATTAAAACATTTTAAAGTAGTGTTGATAGAAACCAAGCGTGTAAAGTTTAGTTTATACCTCTTCTTTTTCAATTAATTTCTCTTTTTTCTTCTGATGAAAAGCCATGGCGTTGAGCTCGGTGATTTTCTTCCAGTGGTCATCCCAAAGTTCATTGATGTGTCCGTTCCACATCAGCTCCTGCTCAGTGATCATGCTCTTTGTTAAGTTCTCCATCTCTTCTTGGAGAAGACGCATCTTCTCTGATTTTGCTTTAGTTTCTACTAAAATGCAGACAGAAAAAAAATCCTCATATGCAGTTGAGAATGTGTGTAAATTATAATCAAAATGACTCACATGCTATTTTTTTGTCGTAGTTGTCTCTTGTTGAGGACATTTCTTCTTCATGTTTCTGTAGAGAGAAAAAAAATCATTCCAAAATTCTTAATATTTCTAATTTAACCTGCTCAGGAATGAACAAAGATTTGTTTGATTGGTTCTAATCTCGAATAAAAATGTCAAACAAGAAAACTTCTTTGTTTAATGAGGACACAAGGTGGAGATTGAAAATTTGAGTACCTCGAGTAAAAATTGGCGTTAATGTGAATAAAAAAACAATAAAAAAATCTCATTAGAAGAAAGTCTTTTCTACTTACTCAGCATTTAAAGTTTATATATGAACATGTAGACGAGCCTGATGCATTTTGGAAACAAGTTTTTTATCTAATGAGGGTAAAACAAAACTTTTTGGGACACAATATACAAAGGATTTTTTTTAAGCATTTATTCAACTGTTTAGCACAGTGGAGGATCAATCATGGTTTGGGATTGTATTGCAGCCAGCTGCACAACATCTGTGTAGCTGAATTTAGATAGACGATGGCTTTTACAAATGTATGAGGAGACATATACGCATTAAAAGGGCAGTGACTCACAGACAAACTAGGAATAGAATGAAACTGGAAGAATTTACTAGCAAAAAAAGGCAAAAATATCAACAACAACTTGTCTAAAAATAAAGAGTTAATAAAATACCGTACAAGGACGGAGTCCCTCCTCTACTGTCAGAATTTTTCCTCACCAAGAAGGAGAGCCTGAGGGCAGGAATGCTCTGAGTCTGTTTTGTTAGTTCAAGAAATAGCTATTTTTAACAATAAGGTACTGGTTTTTTGTCGGATTCCGCCGCTGGAAGTCCATCAAGAAAACTGAGTTACTATATAAAACAATACAAATAAATTTGAATAAAATATTTTGCATATTTATACTTTTTATAGCTGGAATGCCCTAACTTTTAATCCTTGCTGTAGACACTGTTACATAAATGTTCTGCTTTAAGAAGCTGCTGGGATGGCAAAACAAAGAGCTCAGGTTCAAAAACTTTAACTGTGAAACATGCTGAGTGCAGCGATGTGATGATCAGCACTAAACGCAGTGATGCTGCTGATGCTCGGAGGGTCAGAGGTGCAAACACAGAGATGAAAAAAAACACTTTACATCTCCAGTGGAGACCTAAAAGCAATAATAAGCTATAAAAGTACATGTGTTAAGTCAACCAATCAGCAGCATGGGACCAAGTGAATTTATATTATTGATACACAAATATGATCAAAAATATTGAAAGTTTTACCAACCAGGTTGAGCTGTTTGAGAGTATTTTCATTGTCCAGCTCTTGAATGTCTTTTTTGATGGTCTTCATTTTATCACAAAGCTCTGATTCCAGGCGATCGTGTTCTGCCCGAAGAGCAGCAGGGATCCCCAAGCTGTGTGCTTTGAGCTCAGTAAGTGTGTTCTGGTGTTCACACAGGAGGTGTTTCATCTTTTGTCTGTAAACCTAAAGAGAAAGGCACCATAGTTTAAAGAATAACCTATCAGTTAGTCGACTTTGTGAATGTAGTAAACCTGGATAATAACTTCACCTGGATTTCTAATTGATGTCGTCCTTCACTGTCTTCTGTAGCTTTGTCCAGGTTTTTCAGCTCAGCATTGGTTACATCTAGTTTTCTTTCAGTGATTTTCCAATAGTTGTAGAGCTGATCTTTCTCAAGCTGGAAATAGTTTCTCTCCTCTCTCTCTCTATCCAGCTCTTCTTGTAGTTGGGCAACATGTTTTTCCAGCTGAAATACGTAAACGTATCGCACCTCAGTTAGTAAAGTACTAGTAGTAGAATAACTCAAGTTTCATCCTGTTACTATGGATCTTCTTCTTTCGGCTTTTCCCTTTAGGGGTCGCCACAGCAAGTCAGTTTCTTCCATCTAATCTTATCTGCTGTATCCTCTTCGGTCACACCAACTATCTTCATGTCCTCCTTCACTGTATCCATGAACCTCCTCTTTGGTCTTCCTCTAGTCCTCTTTCCTGGTGGTTCCAAATCCAGCATCCTTCTTCCTATGTACTCTCTCCTCTGTACATGCCCAAACCATCTCAGTCTTGCCTCTCTAACTTTATCCCCAAAACCTCTAACATGTGCTGTTCCCCTGATGTACTCATTTCTAATCCTGTCCATTCTGGTCACTCCCAGAGAGATCCTCAGCATCTTCATCTCTGCTACCCCCATCTCTCCTGTTACTATGCATGAATAATAAAAATGGCATTTGCAAAATAACAACTTTGAATAGAAATTTACTAGAGCTAAAACAGGACATGTATTCATGCCAAATCCTTTCGGAATGGACGAACGGTTTGGTGCAAATCCCAGAATAGTTTCCACCTGAATATCAGAGAGTCGCCCCTCCCTAACTACCTGTGCAGTCATGGCTGCTTTTAGCAACCAAACTGAGTTTGAAACCCCTGTCCTGTCTGTCGCTAAAGCTTCATGTTTGGTAACAGTTGGGCTTTCTTAGCTAAGTACACTATTGAAGAAAGACAAGTGGATAAAATGAAGGTGGTGTGTCGTCACTGCTCAGTTGAGGTCGGGTAGCTTTGTGGCAGCATGTCAACATGCTACGGTAACTCCCCTGAAATGGAACTAAATCAGAGTAAATATCATAAGTAAAGCAACAAGAAGAAAAGCTGCAAATGCAGCTGGTCGGCATTCAAGCAGCCACTCTCCACTGCCACAGTGCTATGAGGCTACTATGAGGCCCCACTGCACACTGCAGCACTGTGTGGCCCCAGTCATTTCACGTACAATATTCATACATTTTATACCACATAACGTAACGTTTCGTTTTGTCCTCTTGAGTGCTTATCCCTAACGAAGTCACAGGATGTCCGGAGCCTATCCTGGCTGATTTCAGGCAAGAGGCAGGGTCCACCCGGGATAGGTCACCAGTCTGTTGAGGGACCTCACACACACACTGATTCCTAGGGGCAATTTCATAGCGGCCAATCAACCTAACATGCATATTTTAGAGGTTAAAAGGAAACCATAGAAAACCCACACATACACGGGCAGAACAAGGGAACTCCACACAGATAGACCAGTATTTCAAGCCTTGCCCCTACTCTGGGACTCGAACCCTGACCTTCTTGCTGTGAGGCCACGTGCTAATCCCTCCACCAACGTTCAGACCTTTGGTAGCCTATATGGTGGTGGGCAAACTAACATGAGACTATGGGCCAGAGTTTGACACCTAAAAAGATTATATTCAGTCAAACTGTTTAATAATCACAAGAATTAAAAATATATTTCATGCAGGTTTTATTGGTTTGAGAGAATTTTTTTATGTATTTTTTTACACTTCTTAAATTTATGCAGAATAAGCAGCTCCAGTTTTCTTGACCTATATGTCTAAATAATAACTCTCCAAATATTTAAAACTAGTTTGTTCTGACCTGTGGTTTGGTGATCTCCTCCACAGTAAGACCATTTATTAAAACAGGAGTCACCTGCTTTGCAGATTTTTTACTCTTATCCTTTTTGGGTGGCTGAAAAAAAAATCAAAAAGATGATGAGAACATTTTATTTGAAACTTTACCTTCAGTGTCTTTAGGATTTAATTAGAGATGATTTTAATGATCAAAAGCTGGGTTTTTAAAACAATTCTAATAAAATAGTAAAAATAACTTCATATTTTACTTGGAAGGAGACATTTTTACCATTTTATATGCAGATCAAAAAACAGTTGAACTGTGGAGGTTTTAACACCGTCAGTTTCCAGGATGTAAACACATGTTTCCATAGCAACACGACAGGAAGTTTCAAGATAAGAGTAAAGAAAAAAGAATTATTTTTAAAACCCTGCAATATTTCTTATAAAAATAATCAGATTACAGTGAAAGTAAAAAAAAAAAAAGAAGAAATTTATAAAAAAAAAAAAAAATGAAAAAGGAGGAAAATATAATCAAAAGTCAGTCAGTCACCTTGTTAAACGTCTATCCTTTACAGGGTTGCAGCCCATACCGGCTGTTTCAAGGCGAAGGGCAGGGTACACCCCGAACAGGTCGCCAGTCTGTTGCGGGCCACACACATGCAACCATGCACACGCATTCCTAGGGGTAATCACGTAGTGGCCAATCAACCTACCATGCATGTTTTTGGAGGGTGGGAGGAAACTGGAGTACCCAGAGAGAACACACGCATACACAGGTATGACATGCAAACTCCACACAGAAAACCCAGTGTTCCAAGCCTTTGCTCTCACTGGGACTTGAAACACCAACCTTCTTGCTGTGAAGCCACTGCATCACCGGTCAAAAGTCAAATGATCAATATTTAAAAAACTGTTGGAAATAAAGTTAATAACAGAAAAACTACAAAAATGGAATTTGATTCCATTTTTATTTTTCATGACATGTCATATAATATTTTTTAAAAATTTCAGACCCTGGCAGAGCAGAACTGTCCAGCAATACTTGACATACAGATCACCATTCTGCTTGATGCAACACTGGACAGGGTACACAGGGGCGGATCCAGGATTTTCTAGAGGGGCTGGGGGTGAGGTAATTGATAAAGCAAGTATGGGGGCAATGGGCGCATTTTGAAAAATAAGAGTCATTTTTTTACACTTTGGTGGCCAGTTTGCTTGCCGTGCAAAAGAATAGCTTGACTAGTCACCTTTCCTTTCTTCTTCTTTTTTGTGGATCAATGTGGGGGAGGGACGGGCCTGTGCCCCAACCCCCACCTGGATACACCCCTGTCATATATAAATTTTTAAACATCAGAACTATATTTTTATGTATATAAATATATTTCTGATGTTTAAAGATTTTTTTTATTGATTGTTTAAAGTCCATTCTAAAAGTAAAAAAAAAAAATCTCATTTGATTAAAAGTAGTTTCTTTACAAGTTTTTTTTTAATTGCAACATAAAGAAGCTTAATTAATACCTGATTTAATAAAAACAGAGACAGCAAATATCTATTCAATCATTTCAAGCTTTAATCTCTGATGATCCATTGCTTTCCCTTTAGCGCCACCAACAGGCTGTAATTCTAATCCCTGCAAATAAAGAACTAGTTTTTCTTTACAAAATCTTTATTTACACAAAAGAAATGATGCTTGAACCGGATGATACGCATTAATAGAATTTCAGAGCATTTTAATGTGTTTCTATTTGTTGTTTACTTAAAAAAAAAAGTTGTGATTTGATCTTAGAATTAGTTAAAAACAAACTCATTTAAAACGAGCATTGAAGTAAAGTTCGTTTGTTTCATGATCCAAAACGTGATTAAGAGTCAGGGTCCTGAAGAGGTCACAGCAGTTGGTCAGGTTAAGGTGCAGACGGGGAAACAAGTGGAAAAAAAACTGAAAAAGACAAACAGAAAACATTATGATATCATTAATATATTTTAAAGTGAAATGATAAAATGATTTGAGTTTAAACTGTTTTTTACTGACCGTCTGAAGACAGAAAACGTCTGATCAAATCTGCCTTTTTAACTTCTACAAAAACAAAAAATTAAAGCAATTAAAAACAAACTTTAAAACCATTTTAAATAAATGACAGATAACAATATAAAGCTGCTACCTTTGGTTGGATCTAAAAGATTGTGCAGTTTTCTTGACCAATCATGAACTGAAAGAAAAAACAAAAAGAATCTATTAATCAAAGAATAAAAATTATGTTAAAAAAACAAGCATTTCAATAAATAGTTTTAAAAACAATAGAATTGAACGTCTTCTTATCTTTTCTTTTCTCTGCTGGTTTGAATGTTGAGGATAAAAACAAGGATTTTTTTATTAGACTGGTCTGACCCACGGTGTGTGTTTTTATTGTACTATTTATATGATTTTTATTATCTATTGTTTTTAGTGAGATTTTGTGTGGCACGGCAAATTACCAACGGAAGGCTGTAAAAATAATTGCCCTCTGGGACCACTAAAGCTTTCTGATTCTTATTCTGATTTCTCTTCTTGTTAAAAATATTTTATGCACACCCTGCCTCTAGCCTGAAATCAGGTGAGTTCCAGAACCTTGCGTGACTTCATTAGGAATGAACGGTTCAGAAGATTAAATAAAATTCTAGGCTTAATTTGCCACCTTTGCCCTTTTTTCACCGATTTTGTTCATCACCTTTTTGGACAGAATATCTAGGCGCAGCCGAGGCGTTGGAGGGATCCGGTTTGGTGACCTCAGGATTGGATCTCTGCTATTTGCGGATGATGTGGTCCTGTTGGCTTCATCGGACCGTGATCTCCAGCTCTTGCTGGATCAATTTGCTGCCGAGTGGCCGGGATGGGAATTAGCGCCTCCAAATCCGAGACCATGGTCCTCGCCCGGAAAAGGGTGGAATGCCCCCTGCGGGTCAGGGACAGGGTCTTGCCCCAAGTGTAGGAGTTTAAGTATCTCGGGGTCTTGTTCACGAGTGGGGGAAGGATGGAGCGGGAGATCGACAGGCGGATCGGTGCGGCATCAGCAATAACTAGGACGCTACATTGGTCCATTGTGTTAAAGAGAGAGCTGAGCTAAAAAGCAAAGCTCTCGATTTACAAGTCGATCTACGTTCCTACCCTCATCTATGGTCACCAGCTGTGGGTGGTGACCGAAAGAATGAGATCGCGGGTACAAGCGGCCGAAATGAGCTTCCTCCGCAGGGTGGCTGGGCTCTCACTCAGAGATCGGGTGAGGAGCTCTGCCATCCGGGAGGAGCTCGGTGTCGAGCCGCTCCTCCTCCAGGTCGAGAGGAGCCAGATGGGGTGATTCGGGCATCTGGTCAGGCTGCCCCCCGAGCGCCTTGCTGGTGAGGTGTTTTGGGCACGTCCCCCCGGGAGGAGACCAAGGGGCAGACACCGGACCCGCTGGTGAGACTATGTCTCACAGCTGGCAGGGGAACGACTTGGGATCCTTCCAGGTGAGCTAGAGGATGCAGCCGGGGAGAGAGAGGCCTGGGCTGCCCGTTTGAGGCTGTTGCCCCCGCGACCCGACCCCGGAACAAGCAGAAGATGACGGAACGGCTTAATTTTTCAAATATACAGTTATGTAAATTTGTACCAATATCATAAAATATTAGGTTCTATTTATTTATAATTTTAAAGCGCTTCAGTTTTTTTTTTTTTTTTTTTACATTTCTTTCGTCTTGTGTTTGTTGTTCAAAGTTAAAGTAATAATTTTTTTTTGTCTTTCTATTCTGAGTGATGCTGATTAACGGACTGGAGCTTTATAAGCGTGAACTTTTTAAATCTCATTTTCAAATAGTTTTCTAAAAGCATAACTCTGTTGAACTTTAATTAGAAATAAAATACTTACAATCTTCACTTCCGTTGAATTTGGGCGTATCAATCGAAGAGGTGTGAAGAGGTTCCCATCTAGGATTTGTGTCGTGTAAATCTTTAGGCAGTTTTTCATAGCATGCCGCGTTGTTGTCCTGATCATTAAAAGTCAACGAATCCAACTTTGCACGGTGTAAAATATCATTTGGTGGTGGGATGGGGATTACAACAGAAGAGGAGCCAACAGAGAACTTGTGCAGAAGTACGACATCTATCGCTCCTTTGTTGCTTTTCAAATGAATCTGGTACATTGGTGTCGAGTTTGGGACCTGATGAGATAACAGAATAAAAACATGCGGATTTAAAACTGTAAGAACAGAGGGAAGAAAGAACAAAGAATCTGTTTTTTATACTCACAGCTTTAGGAATAGGAACGTCCAGGTATGTCTCATGTGGGGATTGGACAGCCAGTACAGTGTGACCTGAGGGGGAAAAAAACAGACAATTCAAGGTTTTTTTGGTTGACTTTTGTGCAGTCAAATCATTTTCAAAATGAAAGTAATTCCACATTTGGAGCTCGACTGAAAAAAATTTATTTGACCAACAGAATGAGCAGCCAGCGTAGCTCATTATATCTCTATGCAGATGAATTCAATTCCAGGGTTACAGATTTAACAAAAAAAAAAAAAAAAATCACTGCTAAATCTTACTGTCTGCTAACAAATATTAATTCATTCAAACATTTTGTCACACATAACAAACTAATATTTTTATGAAGTGAATTTAAATATATTACCACTGTAACACTTGCAGATGTCTTCAAACGTCACAAAAATCAGAGTAGATGTAGGTTAAGACAAAAATGATAACTGGATTGAAAAAAAAAGCTGTCGTTTTTTTATATACAATAAAAACAAAAAACTTGATCAACACTCTTCCGAGCCACTTCTATCTGAGAGTGTCACAGGGTGTACCGGAGCCTGTCCAAGCTGATTTCAGGTGAGAGGCATGGTACACCCCAAACATGTCGCCAGTCTGATACAGGGCCACACGCATGCGCACACACAGACAGCCATTAACACACACTCATTCCTAGGGGCAATTCATAGCAGCCAATCAACCGAACATGTATGTTTTTAAAGGGTGGGAGTAAACCAGAGAAAACTCATACATTCATGGGGAGAACATGCAAACTTCACACAGAAAGGACAGTGTTACAAATCTAACCCCCATTCTGGCATTCAAACCCTTGACCTTCTGGCTGAGAAGCCACTGTGTGCCTCCCTCTAAGTTCTAACAAAAGTTAAACATTCAGAATAAGTTTTTAAGATGAAATAGACGTTTTTCAAAGGATATTTTTTGCAGTCCTCTTGTAGGGATGAGATGTTCTGTTTGAGGGCTAGTTTCTGTTGGTCCAGTGCAAACTCCTTTCGTTTCAAATCTTCCAGTTCAGATTTTAAACTCTGAAGTTTAATGTCTACAAACTGAGAATTTACTGATGATTTTCTGCCCCTAATGAAAAATAAAATATTTAAAAACAGTTTTAATAAAAACATTTTCAGTTGATAAATATGCAAACTGGTTAAAAAAAAAACAAGCAACAACTCACAACCACTTGATGGTGCGTTTGGATGTTTTAACAATCAGACCGATTCCCTCCAGGACGTTTGTTATGTCATACATTCTTCTCCTCCGATGAATAGCAAGAATTTTATAAGCCTGAAAAATAGAGATATAGACCTTTTTTTAAACAATATTGTAATTTTAAAGAAATGTTTTGACCAAAATTTTCTGTCAGAGTTCCAATAATCTGAACTCTGACAGTTAAAGGTCATGCAAAATGAACTTTTCAGAGTTTTCTACTTTCAAATAGATACTTGTGGTACTTTGGCTGAGATTATTGATTGCTGGTTTATTAACTGATCATTTTGTTGGATGAAAAATAAAATAGGTTTATGCTATTTTTTTAATAGTCTGAAGAAAACAAAAATGGGGTAAAAACAGTCCGTTTTGTTGTCTTACGCTTAACCGGGGGCAAGTGGCAGGGGCGACCCATGGGATCACCAAAGGCAAACATGTTCTAGGTCAATGATGGCCAAACTTTTTGGTTTGCAGCCACATTGAGTTCTAACATTTGACAAAGGGGCTGGAACAGGAGCAGATGGATGGCATGCTTTGGTAACCGCTAGATTAGACCGATAGAATGACGTGCTAGATTTTAAACAAGTGTGTTAAATGAATGTTTCATCAAGAGCGTTAAATTTCAAATCCAGCGGCACAAGTTCTGAAATCTAGTACGACTGTGCTTCAAAAAACGTGCATTTAGCGGCACTAGGTTTGAAATCTAAGCGCTTGATGTAACATTTTGCTTGTTTTAACATCTAACATGCTTGTTTACGTGCGTATATTGGGCCCGATGGTTTTCCATATCTGCGTACATTGTTTATTTTGACAGCGTGCGCATCACGGACACACACACATTTTAATGGGAGCAGTGTTGTTGTATCTTTGGCGCCATCTAGTGACGAAACATAATTTCAAGGAAAATAAAACACGACCAGGGTTTATTTATTTAATTTTTTCAAGTTCGGCGGGCCGGATTAAAACGTACAACGGGCCGCATGTGCCCCGCGGGGCGTAGGTTGCCCGTGCCTGTTCTAGGTGAAGCGCAGCTCATAAGCCCCAAATGAAAAGATCAACCATGGCTAAGATTCCATTGAACTGAAGAATGCCGCCGGGGTATGAGAAGCCTGGGGTTCCCGTCTGAGGCTGTTACCCCCGCGACCCAGCCTCAGATAGGCGGAAGACGAAGGGACGGAACTTTGTTGAAAGTTTTGGAAATAGAATCGAACCCTAACATTAAAATTTAAATATAAAAATATATCTTTTGTCTAAAAGATGCACAAACATGTTGCACTGATTTTGCATGTAAAAAAATACTTTCTGAAATTTTCATGCTGATTTAAAAGCGTAATTTTAAAATAAATGTTAAAACATTTTGCAAACAAATAAACACAAACAACTGGCCAAAAGAAACAGAAAGATCTGACAGAGTTTTGCATGTAAAATCAAACCTTTTTGAACGTTAAATAAGATTTAAAAAGTGTGATTTTAAACTAAAATGTTTTAATTCTGTGATGTTTTATTCCTTACTTGTCTCAGATCCATTTCTCCACCTTCTGCCTCCTGCATTAAGGAGATAAACCTCGTAGCCAACAAGGTCAAGCTCCTCTGTTGTCTTGGACTTTTGGGTTTTGGTTCGTTTACAATGAAACATTGTTCTTCGTGTAAACTTCCATCAGACTCCATGTTCCTCTTATCTTTACCTGGATGCCGGATAGAAACTTTACCTTGTCGCGCTTTTCAATGACCAACCGCTCCACTCACCCACCAAGATTTACTACTTCAAAATAAAATTATAACATTATTTATTACGTAAAGCCTCTGAAAATCTACACGGTTCCTTGTAAATGTATTTGAAACATTTTGTAAAATAATATTATATTTTAAGTGCGTCTTATTTTGAGTAATGTTTAACCATGAAGTAATTTGTACAAATTTTATTCTGAATTTTTTTTCCGGAAAAGTTCATCGGTCATCCATTTTTGTAGTTTTTATTTTAGCAAAAGAAACAATTTTTTTGGATTTTACATGTTTAAAAAATAAATACAAAATTACTACTTATTTTATTTCATATTTTTAAAAAGTCATTTAAACCAGTTTTAAAATTTTATTATTATTTTTTAAGCATTAATACGTTTTTAGCTTTATTTGCAGTTGATATTTAGCTTTTTTTTTTTAGATGACTAAAAACAGTAAAAAAATTTAGATTTCTCTCCAAAGTCACGGTCAAATTAACGATGAAACTCCAACTTGTTTATCTTAAATTCACTTTTACATTAAAAAATCCTCAGATTTAATTCTGACAAAAAAGAAAAAAAGCAACATTTTTTAAAATTATTAAGTAAATTTTGCAATTAAAAAAAAAAAATTAAAAGAAAATTAAAAACACGTGTGTCCGCGCATTTTTTTAACAGGCTCTTTTTAAAAGGAAAAAATATTAACTTTAAAATTCATTGGTTGATTTTATATTTTTATTTATTCATTTTTTTTTACTAAAATAAAACGTGATTTTATTTAAAAACAAACAAACAAACAAACAAACAAAAAAAATCACATGATGTAATGAAATAAACACATGACTCTAGAACCAGGAAGTCACTGCAGAAAACAATCTACTTCTTGTTTTTTATTTTTAAAGACAAATGTGATTTTTTTTCTGACAGATTTAGTTAAATCCCAAACATGTTCGCGTGTTTTTTTCTTGTGTCGGTGTTTCTCTGCAGCACACGGGCTCAGTATGATCCAGATGAGGTGATTTTTTTACCTGGAGCCACTTTTAAACCAAACTACAGACAATGGTCTGGATTCCTTCAAGCAGGACAGGGCAAGTTCTTCCACTATTGGTAAGAAGAAAAAAAAATCCTCTGCATTGAGTTTAATGATCTAACTGATTAGAGAGAAAAAATATTACTGCTTCACTTCTAGATCTGATTGTTTTATTTTTATAAACATGTGTCATTACTTATTCAGAGTAAATAAAAGATAAAAAACAACTTGATTTAAAAAATAATTTGAAAAAAAAAAAAAAGAATTTAGCTTTTTTGTATTAGTTGTGTTTTAGTAAAGATTGATTGAAAAATAGTAATAAAACTAAAATTAAAATACAAAAAAACCAAACAGACTTTCCCTATAATCTCATCTCCACACCCGCTAAAGAAATCATAAACAAGTCAATCTACGTTCCAACCCTCACCTATGGTCACCAGCTGTGGGTGGTGACCGAAAGAATGAGATTGCGGATACAAGCGGCCGAGATGAGCTTCTTCTGCAGGGTGGCGGGGCACTCACTCAGAGATCGGGTGAGGAGCTCTGTCATCCGTGTTGAGCCGCTCCTCCTCCAGATCGAGAGGAGCCACATGGGGTGGTTCGGGCATCTGGTCGGGATGCACCCGGAGCGCCTTGCTGATGATGTGTTTCGGGCACGTCCCACCGTGCAGCCCACGGAGTCCCACCGAGGCAGACTCCGGACCCTGAGACTATGTCTCACAGCTGGCTGGGGATCGACTCGGGATCCTTTCGGGTGAGCTAGAGGATGCAGCTGGGGTGAGAGAAGCCTGAGCTTCCCATTTGAGGTTGTTGACCCCACGACCCGACCCCGGGTGAGCGGAAGATGACTGAACGGAACGTTCACATTTACAACAATCACTTTTTAGCTGAAAAATCCAACAATTACAAAGTGAGAAGTAAAAGATCAGAAGAGAGGACTTCAATCTGTTTCCTTGGTAATGTTTAACAGATATTTCTCAGTCTTCTTTAGAACCACTGCTAAGATGTGAGTCATTTCTGATGTGTGGAAAAGCATTAAGATTTTTTATATTCAAAAGCCAGTTTTAAAACAAATCAACATCAAGCTGCAACTTATTTTTAACAAGTAAATGAATCCGAGGTAGAACTGTACGTATCATCATCATAAAAGTTTCTCAAGCAATTTGAGATTGATTTTAAAGCTGATCAGATTTCTGCATGTGTAAAATCACTGTTGTCGTTCTTAAACTTAAACTTGAATTTAAAAAAAAACATGCTGCAGATGATAATTCAGTTCAATATTTTCTCAATGACAGGTTTGTGACCTCTCAGAGAGACCCGGCTAATGACCCTGTGGTGCTCTGGTTAAATGGGGGACCAGGTTGCAGCTCTCTGGATGGTTTCTTATCTGAAAATGGACCTTTTCATGTGAGCATATTAAACTTTGGAAGTGGTATCCCTACAAAAATACAATACCCTCTTTAATTGGACAACAACAACAAAAATAAAACAGGCACACAAATCAGTCGCCTCGTTTTGGTTCAGGTTAATCGGTTACCTTTTTTTTCACTCTGGTACGTCACATGTTTTCAGAGGAAATCCCCATATAAGGAGAATGTAGTCGTACCTGCAGACAAACTAAAACTATGGTAGTACATACTATGCCTGTGTGGTGGATTCTGGTTCTAATCAGAGGATTAGGGGATTATTTTTTGCATTTTTATGTGAATATAAGAAGAATAAAATAAGATTATTGGAATAAAACATCTTTCATGTCTCATACCACACTAAATTTAAAACACACACAACACAACATCTTACTGGAGAACTGATTGCAAAGTCTAGTGTGTCTGTGGTTGCTCAGGTTAGAATTACAGGAGTGTAGGGGAGAAAGGGTGTGAAGTATCTCATTTGCATTTAAAAGGCAGCAAAACAAGTTGTACATATAAATTATAATGTCCTTTAAAATAGGACTTTCATCCTAATTAGAAAAAATCCTTTTAATAAAACACAAGTCTCGGCAGCGGAAAAAAATGTTTACTTGTTTATCTGCACAAATGTAGAAAAATCTTTCAGTTTGTAAAGTTTGTTTTGTTTTTCAGGTCAATGATGATGGCTTCACCCTCTATGAAAACCAATTCAGCTGGAATAAAATAGCAAATATGCTTTATTTGGAGTCTCCTGCAGGAGTGGGCTATTCCTACTCTGATGACCAATATTACACAACAGATGATAACCAGGTCAGTTTGACCCTAATAAAATACTATTTCTTATTCACACACAGTCTTAAATTTAATATGTTTTTGTCAAAGGTAGCCGACGATAACTACAGAGCTCTACAAAGTTTCTTTTTCAAGTTTCCAAATTACACTCAAAATGAGTTCTTCATTTTTGGAGAGAGTTACGGTGGAATTTATGCCCCCACTCTCAGCCTGCGCGTGGTCATGGGAGATACCAAAATCAACTTTAAGGTAAGATATTTCAGTCCAAAATACCTGATCTCCTTGGTATTATTTCTTATACAAAGTGTCTTTTTATTTTGAATATTATTGTCTGTAGGGCTTTGCGGTGGGGAACGGTCTCAGCAGCTTTGCTCTCAACGACCAGTCGTTGATTTATTTTGGGTATTACCACGGCTTGTTTGGAGAAGAGTAAGTATCTCAAATGTTTTTGCTGAAATGAAAAAGAAATGTTTAAAACAGTCACTAGGAACATCAAGTTAGCCTCAGCAGGTGGCGGTAGTGAAAAAACAGGATGTATCACATTATAAAGGAATAGTATAATTAAAAAAAACAAAAATTAATCGTCTTAGCCCCGGTTCATGTCGGCGCTGCGGAGAGTGGCAGAGCCGATCAGGCAAGAGGTGGGGTACGCCCCAAACAGTTCACTAATCTGTTGCAGTGCCACACAACTGTTTACCTAGCCAACCATTCACATATTTGAGGGGCAGTTTTGTTGTAGCTACTTAACGTAACATGCATGTTTTTGGAGGATGGGATGAATCTGGAGAACTGGTGAAAAGCAAGCCTGTACAGGGTCAAGGGACTTGAACCCCTGACCTTCTTGCTGTGAGGCCCCTGTGCTAAACACTGTACAGCCCAGGCAAGGACATTCTTCTTTCAGCATTTCCCTTCAGGGGTCGCCACAGCAAGTCAGCCTCTTACATCTAACCCTATCTGCTGCATCCTCTTCAGTCACACCAACTATCTTCATGTCTTCATTCACTGTATCCATGAACCTCCTCTTTGGTCTTCCTCTAGTCCTCTTTCCTGGTGGTTCCAAACCCAGCATCCTTCTTCCAATGTACTCTCTCCTCTGCACATGTCTAAACCATCTCAGTCTGGCCTCTCTGACTTTAAAACCTCTAACATGTGCTGTTCCTCTGATCCTGTCCATCCTGATCACTCCCAGAGAGATCCTCAGCATCTTCATCTCTGATACAAACATCTCTGCTTCCTGTCTTTTCTCCAGTGCTACTGTTTCTAGACCAATCAGCATGGCGGGTCTCACCACGGTTTTGTAAACTTTTCCTTTCATTCTAGCTGAAACTCTTCTATCACACATCACACCTGATACTTTTCGCCACCCGTTCCAGCCTGCCTGCACACGCTTCTTCACCTCTTTTCCACACTCTCCATTGCTCTGGACTGTTGATCCTAGATACTTAAAATCTTCCACCTTCTTTATCTCTTCTCCCTGTAACCTCACTTTTCCATTTGGATCCCTCTCATTCACACACGTACTCTGTCTTACTCTGTCTTACTTCCCAGGCAAGAACATTAATATACAAAAAAATACACACTATTTTTCTCATTTTTGACAAAATTAAGAGTTAGACCAAATTATTGATAAATTAAATAATCCAATAATCAACAGATTGATTCAATAATCATTAGATTGATCAATCAGCAGCTGTAGTTGATTGTAGTGCTGATTATGTCTGAAACTGTACATGTTTAGTTTTTTATTTTAAACCCATTTTTCTCATTGGACGGAACATCTGGATCAGAAATAAGCTCTTGATTTTTTTCTTTCTGTTTCTGAGTAGCTGCAGACCTCATAGACTCACTAACAGTGCAGTGAGATGTCTTTAAGTTCCTGTATAATCTGCTCATTGCTGACACAATGTTCTTTGTATTTTTTATGTGCAGTTTGTGGCGTGATCTGAACACAAACTGCTGTGACCAGGACATCTGTAACTTTTATAACTCCAGCTCTGAGACTTGCAGAACAATGGTTTGTTTTTATTAACATCTAAACATGAAACTTCCTGGTTTAACTGGAATAACATTTAAATTTTCACTTCCTTTCCAGGTTAATGTGGCTTTTAACATCGTGTATGAAAGCGGGCTTAATGAATATGCTTTATACTTGGATTGTGAAGGTGGTCGAACGTACCATAAAGGATACGAGAGGACAATGAGTCATCTGTTCAGAAACTACAACAGAGACCTTCAATATAAATCCAAGCCGGTCTGAAACAGTTCTATTTGTTCATGTTTTTTGTTTAGAAATAAGTTTTTTGATTAATTTGTCTGCGCTCGGCTTTTGAAATGTAGATTTTAGGCGCTGCGACTGTGTCTTTAAGCGAAGTCCCTCCATGCATCAACAGCACGGCGCAGACTAACTGGCTGAACCGAGGGGATGTAAGGAAAGCTTTACACATCCCAGACATTCTGCCACCGTGGGAGATCTGCAGGTACGTCACTGAATACCAGGGCTTTTTTAAAAACTTTTTTCTGTTTGAGGTCTGCCAAATATGCATTCCGTACTTTTCGTACCACCTACAGGGACCCACTATTTGAGAAGCACTGATTTAGAGCATTGGTGTCAAACTAAGACGGGAGCCAAATTTGTCTCACATTAAACAGATGCAAATTGTCTTCATTTAAAAGATTTGTATGAAATTATTCCAGTTTATGTTGACCACAGTATTCCTGTTGCAGTGACAAGGTTGGAGAGAACTACAAGGTCGTGTACTTGACAATGAAAGACGTTTATCTGAAGCTGCTCTCTTCAGGACTTCGTGCGCTCGTTTATAACGGCGACACCGACATGGCCTGCAACTTTCTGGGAGATCAGTGGTTTGTGGAGGAGCTGGGATTAAAGGTGAGATTCAATCCCTTCAAAACAACGCAGGTTTACAAAGTCTCATCTTTTGCCAGAATAAAAGATGGTGTCAACTATAGATGAACTGATTGACTTTAGGAGTTATGCAACCAATTTTTGAGGTCACAATTTTTCCGAACATGATATTTTCCAAACCGCCGAAGAGATTTCAATGAAACTACCAACAATTACTCAGTACCAATTATAGATTAGTTGATTAAGGTCATGCAATTAAAAATCAGTCACTAAATTTTTGGGAAGGTGGAGGCATTTTATTTTCAGTCCCTTTTAGCCGCTTTTTCTTTAGAAAATAAACACATTTCTAAAAAATTAGTTGTTTAAAGATAAAACAAAATGTTATGATTCTTTATGGAGCAAATTTAAAAAAAAATATTAACAAACTTATTTTGTAATCGAAGCGCACCAGTTTTTTTTTTTTAAAACTTTTTTTTAAACTTTTTTTTTTAAGCTTTTTAAACAAAGCCTAGTCTGACAAAATTAAGTCTTCCATATCCAACTTTAGCTCAATTCTGACATGGCTTGTCCTTTGAAATAGCACTACTGCACTTGTGCAGCTTGTGCTGGTACTGAACTGAGCCCAATTTTTTTTTTTTTTTGCCCTGCAGATTTTTTTTTGTTGCTATATAGCTTATTTATAGAGACGCATCCCAATTAGTGCAGCGGATGCATGCATGAGTATTGGGAATAATACTTGTTTTTTTTTACTTGTAGGCAACCAGTGAGTACCAGAAATGGATTCACGAAGACCAGATTGCTGGTTTTTATCAGCAGTTTGGAAACATCACCTTTGTGACCATAAAGGTACGAGTTAGAAGCTGAATCTTTGTTTCATGATGGTGAGAAATGGACTCAATCTAATGCTATTTGTTAACGATGTTTCAATGTGTTTCAGGGGGCTGGACACATGGTTCCTCAGTGGGCTCCGGGTCAAGCGTTCCAAATGTTTCAGGCTTTTTTAACAAATAATTCCCACTAGAATGGGATTGATTTTTCACTGCTTTATTTTTCTCAGGGATCGATTCAGAATGTTTCTTTGTTTTTCGTTTTTTAAAGCATTGACACTTTGATCTGTAACAAATTATTGAAAATCTGTTTTTTTTTCTTAATTTACCTGCAAAACTATAAAAACCTGAATAAAAAGATTTGGGAGTTTAAAAAATTTCTGAGGATTTATTTTTAATAAATCATAATCACGAGATTTAAACATAAAGAAAAGAGATTCTAAAATATTATTTGTATTGAGAAAATTATTGATTAAAATTTGTTGGCATAAAAAAAATTGGTACTTCTTTATTGGGAGGTTGGAATTTTTCTAATTCTTCACCAAATGATACGTGTTTGTTTTAAACTGTTTAAATCCCATTAAAAAAATTAAAACTGCCTTAAAATGTTTTTTTTTTTTTTTTTAATAATCCAGTTTTTTTGTTTCTGATTTAGAAAAATCTCAAGTTTTTATACATTTTTTTTTTTAAATTAAAAGTTTTTAAATTTTTTTTTTTTATAAATCTTGTGATTTAAATCTTGTATTTTATTCTGTAAATTTGTAAGTTTAAATATTTCTACGGTTGAACTTCAAAATTTTTAACATCAGATTAATCCTTCATTAAAAACAGAATAAACTCAGGAGAAAAAACACACGTTTCAAATTTTATATTTTTGATTAGTGTTGATCTTCAAGACAAAACTGCAAAAAAAATGTGACAAAAAAGTCCCGAAAGCATCAACAATTCAGTAAACAGAGGTATTTAAAAACCATTCAGAAATATTAAAACAAAATGTAATGAAACAGAAGATGCTTTAAATAAATACACTTTCAAGTTAAAACTGCATCATTTCTGACAGTAAAAGTACAGTTTTGTATTAAATCACATTGTAATTTCATCTTTTTTTTTGGCAAGAGCATTAAAATCCCTTCAAATCCACAGCATAAAGCTTTAAAATTCCCTTCTGTTTTGGATCCATTTCGAGCAGCAAATGATAGAACGAACACATTTGGTTTCTTATTTAAGAGGTTAAAAATTCTAAAAATTAATACCGTACAACACTGGTTTAAAAAAAAAAAAAACATTTTACAAACTGTTTTGCACACGTTTAGTGTCGAGCAGGTAAAGTCTTGGATACCAAGGCGTGATTTAAAAAAAAAAATCCCAATTAGCACTGATTCACTTTCCTGTGTTTGTTTGATTTTCATACAAATTGTTTCCTGTTAAAAATTAAATGAGACTTTTCCGGAATTTGTTCAAATTCTAGTCGTAAATGAGCATTTTAGCAAAGTGGTTTGATATTTATTTTGAATAATTTGCCCGAAAAAACACATTTAACTTGATATTTTAGACTTAATTTTAAAGCCAAACTTTGCATTTCATCCAAAAATATAAAACAAAGAAACCAAAAATATTCTTACCAGAAAAGACGTACAAAATAACCTTCATTGTCTTTGAACAAGTCACTGATGTCAGGTTTTCCACAAATAACATCTAAAAAAAAGTCAATCTGTTATTATTGATTTTGTCATGCAAGAAAAAAAATTCACAAATTGGTACAATTTTAACATTAAAATCAATTTGATTTAAAAAAAAAAAAAAAAAAACTGTACAAAGTTCTTAAAAAGTCCTTAAAATGTGTCACTGACGCAGCGTCCAGAGATGGAGAGGTCCAGAGACGGAGAGATCCCTTCAGTTTGACAGTCACAGAAACAAAAACATGCAGTTTAAATTTTGTGCATAAAATAAAATGAGAAAACGTCAAACATCTTGTGATTGGATCAGACAATCTGCAGGATTCAGTGTGACGGATGATCACGGATGATGTGTCGGATAGAATTATACTGGCATTTTTTTTTTCCCAAGTTGTGCAAAACAGCAGGCCTGTAATTTGTTGTCCCTCCGTCTTGTCGCCACGAGTCAGCGAAAATGTTCCTTTTAGTTTACAACATCTTGATAGATGGAGTTTGTTGTGGTGAGGCCGAAAATGAACGCTCCAACTACAACCATGAGGACGCCCAGGCAAAGGTATGCATGCCAGCTGGAGAAGAGATGAAGAGAAAAAAAAGTTTCTTTTAAGCAAATTCTATTTGATGGTGAGGCGGGTGTAACACTGAACAGCCTAAAGCATCATCTCACCTTTTAGATCGGCTTTCCGTCTCCGATAGCTTCGCTTGCATCAAACACAAACCTGTCCAATCAAAAACAAAAGGGCCAAAAGTTAATCCAGCGCATCAAAACCGAATAAATGGAAAACAGGTGAACCTGTTACCTGGAAAAACAAAAATAAAACAGGCTGCCAATCCTCCGATGAGTGAGATCACACGACCGATGTCTGGGATGAAAAGCGCCAGGACGAGTGTGACGACAAACCAGACCAAAGTCTGTAAGATCCGCCTCCTCTGCTCACGGCGAACACACACCTCCACCTGTTCACCTTGGAAACGCAGCCAGAGTCCCTCTATGACCGCTCTACACACACACATCCCATTGGATATGGAGACACAAACAAATACACAAATGATTACACTTTAAATGTTTGTTTTAGGGTGTGATTATTAACCATGAATCCATAACACAAATCAGCCAGGGTTCATTTTTTTATTCAAGCCTGTGTTAAATTTTCCAGCAATTTATTGATATCATCCAATAGGTGGATATCGTTATCGCAATATCAATTCAATATCAATATATCGTACTGCTCTGGTGAGTAGAAACTTGGTGTGAGCTTCTCACCTTCCACAGAAGTGTAAAATCGGGTACGACGTGACCACGCAGATGACAATGAAAGCTCTAGCAATCGCCACGGCGACATCATCGGGAGGGTACGACATCAACACATCCTGACTCACTTCCGAGCCGAAAGTAAGGAAGCCGCACACACCTGATCACACACACACACACACACACGGCAGAGTGAGCCACAATTTCACACAACCCATCAGAACAAACCGCCTTTTTTATAAACAGTAACAAGCGAGTAGAAATCCCAAACATACCTGTTCCTGTGTAAACAAAAAGACAGATTATCATGCTGAGGGTCACTACCAGCCCCCACGGTTTGATCTCTTTCTTGCTCATGCTGTTAAACACTGGAACACTGCTGACATGGCACTGCCAGGGAAATTGGAGAGAATAAAATTGACTTATTCTCATTCAACCAAATAAAAAAAAAAAATGTAAAAATCTACCTGGAAGCCAAAGCATATGGTGGGCATGGCATTGAAAACTGCCGTCCATGACGCAGACCTGTAACATAAAAAATATTTAAGCAACATGATGCATTTGAGCAGGAAAAAATCCTCATAAAATACCTGGTGGGAACATCGTCATGAATCATGTCTTTGTCGGGCCAGATGTACTTGATTATCACCACAATGGTCACGTACCAGGTTCCCATCACACTCAGAGCGCTAACGAGGAAGATAAGAAATGAAATGCTTAAGGTGTTGAAAGTTTTCATTGGGAAGAGAAGCAAGTTAGAGAGTTTTTTTGTACCTGGCGTATTTCTGGAAACCGATTTCTTTAGGAATCGAGAGAGGAAGAATGACCAAGATGGCTGTAACGACGATGGTAAACTTTCGGTCGGTGTACCAGTGGCTGGTCGCTGAGTCGTGAGCCATCGCGGCAATCACTGCAACACAAAGCAGAGATAACAAGAAAAGACATAAGCTTTTTTATTACTTTACATTCACAGCAGGATATTACATACATTTTAGAAGTGTGTAATGCAGCTCACATGTTCTGTACACGTCCAGCAATGTGTGATGTTTTGGAATCTCTTTTTTCAGACATTAATTTAATCTCACTTTGGTTTGAAAATCTTTCTTTTCTGTCATCTTCCGCTTATCCGGGGCCTGGTCGCAGAGGCAACAGCCTCAGACGGGAAGCCCAGGCTTCTCTCCCCCCCAGCTGCATCCTGCAGCTCACCCGGAAGGATCCTGAGTCGTTCCCCGGCCAGCTGTGAGACATAGTCTCTCCAGCAGGTCCAGGGTCTGCCTCATGGTCTCCTCCCGGTGAGATGTGCCCGAAACACCTCACCGGTGAGGCGCTCAAAGGCATCCTGACCGATTTCTAGCGGTTCAGCTGAATTGGGGTTGGGGAGAGCTGTGTGAATCTCGAAGCATGTGTGCAGTGTTTTGTTTGAGTGTGTGATTTTTGATGGATGCTTGTTTTTGACTTACTATTCTTTTAATGATCTGATTTTAATGTTGTTTAAGTTTTTGTTTGTTCTGTTCAGCACTTTGTGTAAATTTAAGTTGGAAAAGTGCTTTATAAATAAAAATTTGATTATTATTTGTATAACAAATGTATTTGTATGAAGTTTTCTTCCGTAAAAGTGTGACTTTTTTCTTTTTTGTTGAAGTTGTGTCTGTTAAATTTTTTTTAAAGCTCTAAATGTTTTTTCTTATTTGATTTTTTTTTTTTTTTTTAATCAAACATAAAAAACTTTTCTGTGTTTGAGTGACCAAGAGTAAAAAAGTTTCCGAGAGTAAAAATTGTGCTCGCTCAGCATCTTCGGGCTCGTAACAGTCACATGAGAGAAACGCTGAGTCGACTCGTTTGTGAAGCTCTTTGACCTGATCAATGACAAAACGTCTGAAGCTTTTTATGTGGGACACCATAGTGTTAAACGTCTTACAAGGTAAAAACTAAGCGAAACATCTATCAGAGGGTCTTTTTAAAAAATAGAAATCATGTTTTTCCCCGAAGAATAAAATGAATTAAAATTAATCCAATCAAATAAATCATAAACATAACCATTGATGTCAAAAAGAACAGTGACTCAAAAAAATAGATTTTCAGAAAAGTCCATTTAATTGGTGGTAAATTTGAAAGTATTTTTATGGATCATTTTGAAGTATTTACTTTTTTATAAACACACTGTAACGTTTACAGCATTTTAATATGTGATAACTTCCTCTTGCAGGTCAAATTAACACTCTATAAAGAGTTACATTTGGACCCCTGGTTCTTAAGTTTGACACCTCTAGTCTTCAGGGGTCCTTGGACAAAAAAAGATTGGGAACTACTGCGTTAGAGATTAACTAGAAAAGGAATACAAAACCCACTCACAGCGATCCAGCTGATCACCAATGACGATAAAGAAAGCGATGCAGGTGCCAAAAGTGTAGACGGCGATGGAGACTTCACAAAGGACGCCTGTGACTTTACCACACGTAGCTCGAACCACTTCCTGATAGGTGCCTTCGTTACTGACCTGAAAAAAAGTTAATTATTTAAAAAAGGAATTTTACAAAATATGTTTTAAGAGTTTACCGTAATGTGTAACGAATGAAAAGTTTAAGATTCACTTAGTCATTGTGAAAATTTATTCTAATTATAATATTAGAGTAATTTAATCAATATGGTCACCAGCTGTGGGTGGTGATCAAAAGAGCGAGAACCCAGATACAAGCATCTGGAATGAGCTTCCTCCACAAGGTGGCTGGGCTCTCACTCAGTGATAGAGTGAGGAGCTCTCCCATTCGGGAGAGGAGCTCAAAGTAGAACCATTGCTACTCCGGGTAGAGAGACGCCAGACTGGGTGGTTCAGGCATCTGGTCAGGATGCCTCCTAAGCACCTCGCTGGTGAGGGTCCAGGAGGAGAGACTCCTCTCCAGGAGGAGACCCAGAGACAGACCCCAGACACACTGGAGAGACTATGTCTCACAGCTGGACAGGGAAGGATGCAGCCGGGGAGAGAGAATCCTGGGTTTCCTGTCAGAGGTAGTTGCCCCTGTGATCCGGGACCAGATCACAGGGGCAACGGAAGACAGAATGAAACAGTATAATGCAATAGGATTTACATATTGGTCACTATGGACAAAGTTTAGTAGAGCGAAACTTGGGTGCATAGATGGTCTACAACCAAAATGATGCACTCAACTAATTCTGTAAGGAATAATTTGTCCTAATTGTTTGCCAACAGAATGAAAGACGTTTTATCATATGTACGTCATGTGATACCGAAACAAATACACTGGTCACCTAAACAGGAAGCAAAGTTTATTAAATTTAACCAATAATGTCTCAAAACCACATTAGATGTTCTTTAAACTACGATGAGTAAACATGTAGCTTACTTTGGGTTACATGTCAGAGTTTTTCTGGAACTGAAAGTCAGAGCTGCTTTGAAAAGGTCAGCAAATAAAATAAACCTACAGACACTTCTCCACATCTCACGAGTTTAAAACACTGTGGAATGTGTGGAAAGGGGGGGAAACGATGTACCTGTGAGCAGTATGCCAGGATAACGAGCCCACTGATGATGAAAATCAGCATAAACTAGAATAAAAAAAAAAACAGGAGACAAATTATTTGTCACATTTTTAAAAATACATTCATCAAACCCACAAAATACATTCATCAAACCCACAAAGGTAGGAATAAATTTGATTATTGCAAAAAAACGTAAACCTTATGTATCTTTTAGCTGATTTACAGCTATGTTAAGAAACATTTCTGTTATGTCCCTCTGGTAAGGCACAGGAGGGAATTACACTGGTTAAGTGTGACGGAATCAAAAATGATTTTACTTTTTAAGAAACAAAGTAATCTAATTAGTTACTTTACTTACAGTTACGTTCCTCAGAATATAGCTAGCTGTTACTATGATGTGTTTAAATAAATTAGCATAAAACCACACTGTTCTCCCATGTTGCAGATTTACCAACAGCAGTTTAGAAAAGATTCTCCTTCTTTGTTACAGCCAGCTTTACTGGAAAGAAAAGTGCTTTTTCTCTTTTTTTAACTGATAAAGTTGTTGTTAGTAAATGTTTCTTTTCTATAAATCTTTCCTATGACAGGAAACCTTTTGTTTGTAATCTTTACAAGTAATTTCCAGAACTGGGAGAGATTTTGTTGAAGGTGTCGTGCTTATTTTGTGACGTCTTACCATTTGAAGCACAACTCCCGCAGTTACTCCTCCTGCCATGTTGAAGGCTGCGGGGAAATTGAGCAAACCTGCTCCGAGAGCTGCATTTACAACAATAAAAACAGCTCCGATGGATGACACGCCCTGGCTCCTCCGCTCTTCTGTTTCAAGGTGCCGGGCAGAATCTACGCTCGGGCTTTGCAAAAGCCATGCCCTTTCTCCAGAGTCATTACTGCTCGTGACACCCCCCCAATCTTCTATTTCAGTGTTAATAGCCATGAAGGAATCAACCTCTGAATAAATGAGAGGATTAAATTTTTCTTTAAAAACTCCAGTGATCAAAATTGATTGTGGTTTGATGAAGCTGTTTGGAGAAGATCTGCAAAAAAAAAAAAAAAAAACAGATGGTATTAGATACATAGTACTTCCCAGAGAATAAACAGCGTGGTGAAGGTAGTTTTACTCTCGGTATTCCACAGATATTTATATAATCACCAAGCTGGTGATTAATTAGTAATTAGTTATTAGTAATTAAACAAACAAGTAATTAGTTTGTGTATGTTATCATTTTGGAAACGACAGTGCTTGAGTCTGTGTTGGATGGAGTGTGTAGGAGTGATGTAATCCAAGTAGTTACTTTGAAATAAATGAAGAAATCTAATGTAATCCATCCCATTACAGTGCTGCTTGCTGTAACACACATAATTAAAATACTTCTGATTCTGATCACAGGATTACGATTGGAGAATTTTTTTCTGAAATATATATGATTTAATCCATCAGGCCACTTTAATATATTATTGTTTCCAGGTTTGAATTGAAAATACTTCATTTATCCGTTCCGTTCGTTCCGTCATCTTCCGCTTGTTCCGGGATCGGGTCGCGGGGGCAACAGCCTCAAACGGGCAGCCCAGGCCTCTCTCTCCCCGGCTGCATTCTCCAGCTCACCTGGAAGGATCCCAAGTCGTTCCCCGGCCAGCTTTGAGACATAGTCTCTCCAGCGGGTCCGGGGTCTGCCTCTTGTTCTCCTCCTGGTGGGACGTGTCCAAAACACCTCGCCCGCAAGGCGCTCGGGGGGCATCCTGACCAGATGCCCGAACCACCCCATGTGGCTCCTCTCGACCTGGAGGAGGAGCGGCTCGACACCGAGCTCCTCCCGGATGGCAGAGCTCCTCACCCGATCTCTGAGTGAGAGCCCAGCCACCCTTCGGAGGAAGCTCATTTCGGCCGCTTGTATCCGCGATCTCATTCTTTCGGTCACCACCCACAGCTGGTGACCATAGGTGAGGGTTGGAACGTAGTTCGACTTGCAAATCGAGAGCTTTGCTTTTCGGCTCAGCTCTCTCTTCACCAGGACGGACCGATGCAGCGTCCTAGTTATTGCTGATGCTGCTCCGATCCGCCTGTCGATCTCCCGCTCCATCCTTCCCCCACTCGTGAACAAGACCCCGAGATACTTGAACTCCTCCACTTGGGGCAGGACCCTGTCCTTGACCCGCAGGGGGCATTCTACCCTTTTCCGGGCGAGGACCATGGTCTCGGATTTGGAGGCACTGATTCCCATCCCGGCTGCTTCATACTCGGTAGCAAATCGATCCAGTGAGAGCTGGAGATCACGGTCTGATGAAGCCAACAGAACCACATCATCACCACTTCATTTATCCCCGAAGGAAAATTTGAGCATTAAGTAAAATTTGAGCATTAAGTAAAAATGTCATATTAACAACATTTGAACAATTTGAAGTGTAGAATTTAAAATATTACATAGGTTTTGAGTGATATTTTATGTTGGTCAGTAAATTACATTAAAATCTGTTCACAAAAATCATGAATACCTTTTTACTAACAAACCATTTATATTAATGCTTTATAATAAACATATGCTTCATATTAAAACATCAGGATATCACCCACACCATAAACATAAATCAGTTTATCATTTTATTTAAAGAATGACCATACATTTGTAATTATAAGATTATTTTATTAAAAACTGTATCAGAATAAGAAAAATATATGATCGTCATTTATTATCAGCTGTTCTATTGATTTTACAGTCCAGTAAAAAACACAGATTAAACCTTCAATAATAAAAACAGATGTTATTCTAATAGATTTTTTATTTGGTTAAATTATGTTCTTTTTTATCAACTAAACAAAGCATTTCTAAAATGCTGTGATTGTTGTTTCTAAAATCAGACCGCTTATTGATGCTAAAATATCGTTATTTGAATTCCTCCTTTAATTATAACCGACATCATTAAAGTATTAAATAAATGTACAAACATTTAAAAATCTTAAAATGTTGTAAAATTACCTTTTAAGTCAGCTTCTAGAATGAAGGACGCTTCCTGCTGAGCGCGTCATGACATCACGTTACCCACTTCCTGTTTACAACAGTCGCTTAGAACTCTGGGAATTGAAGTTCTTTAAAACCGGGAAGAAATATCTTTATTTTTTTCACCAAGATAATGTTATCAATTCTCACGCTTGAGTTTGTGATTGGTTATTATTTTATTTTTTTAAGTTAAACGTATAGATGCTGAAAAAGAAAAATAAAGAGTTTACTATGTTTATTTACGCGTTTTAACCATTTGCCAGGGATATTGGAAATGGTATAAAAACGATAAAATTATTAGTTTGAGCGGGATATTTTTTTGTAATTTTTAAACATAAAACCACCATAAAATTTATTTAAAAAATCTTTCGAAATTGTTTTTTTTTTTCACTCGGTCTGAATTCTGGGAATTGTAGTTCAAACAACCTGGAAAAACATATATACATTTTAAAACAAAGCTGTAAATTAAACAGCTCAGATTAATTGAATTTAGATTTTTTTAAAAATCCGATTATTTTTTTGCTGATTTTTTATTTTATGCAGATTAAACGTAAATCTTTTTTTTTTTAAGTTTTGTGTTTAATCACCTGTTGTAACCGTTCGCGTGGAATTATGGGAATTGTAGGACAAAACAGGAGGGAAACAAACTTTTTTTTAAGTTATTAATTAAAACACTTTTGGCCAGAATGTAATAACATTTCTGATTGACTTTATGCTGATTTTTTTTTCATCCAAATAAAACAAAATCCATAAATAATAATAAAAAAGACAGTGAACAAAACTCAAAATCCCCCACTCCCCCAAAAAATGTAATTGGAATAAAAATAATTTAGGCAGTCGGTATTAACGAGACAAAAATTTACTCTGAAATGGTTTTTATTGTCTGTTCGGTGAGTTACATGACCAAAGATTGATGGTTTCAGACAGAATGCAAAGCCTGGTCGAAAACATTTTCATTTTACAGTCACTGAAATGATTTTTAAACCTGTCAGAATAACAGAGCAGCATAGATTCTATTTACCTTCAGGGTGTTCCTTCAGGGTGTTCCACAGGTCTGCATATTCACACAGACTTAGAATTCTATAGAACAATATTTTCAGAAAGAAAACTGAAGATTTTCATCTGAAGTTTTCTATTAAAAATCTCTTAAACTGCTTTCAGTTGATTATTCAATGTGCTTTCTTTAAATGGGTACTTTAAACAAACAAAATGAGAAACTGTTGATGTCTGACCAGCTGGACAAGAATTAAACTAAGAAAGAACGACATTCTGGTGGAAAAATAAAGAATGTAAAGCAGATAAGAAAGCATTTCCAAAGAGAGATGAAGAGACTGCAGTGATCAGATTAACAAATTGATCTGTTAATCTGATTAATGGCTAATTAAACAACAAAAAAACTAAGACAGTGCCACATAACTTAAAAGTGCTAACACACCACCATTAAAATAAAATGAAACAAAGAAACACATTTTCTCATTTTGATTCAAAGCGGTTGCAAAATTACTCCAAATTTCTTTTTGTTACAATAATTTCATGACGGACCACATCGAAGACGATAAAGCCTGAAACAACAGATTTTATAATAAATAGACACTTTCCAAATAAAACTAAATCTGATCGTGAAATGCTGAAACTTTTATCTGGGAAATAAACAAGCAACCGTTCCGAGTTGAAGCCAAAGATAAATTTATCTGAAAAAAAAAAAAACTAAGTACTGAGCTCCTCTCTAAAAGTGGAATGGAGGACACATAAAGCTCCCCATCTCTGCAGCTTTGATTCTGTCGCTCTTCCTAGTGGATCCTCTCTATTTGGTGACGGCGTGGATTGATTCTGCCAGATAACCCACGTTCCCAGACGACACACCAGCCATGGAAATTCTGCCATCCTTGGTCATGTAAATTGAAAACTCCTTTGTCAGACGTTCGACCTGTAAGGACAAAAAAGAAAGATATACTTTATTCATCCCTCAACAGGGAAATTTGTGTGCTGCATTACACCGCAAGACTGCCACGACAGCAACGATGGTGGGAGAAACGGGGGTTAGGTGTCTTCCCCAAGGACACCTAGACATGAGCTCAGTGGGATTTGATCCCGCGAATTTCCGAAGTCCAAGGGGAACATTCTTCCACTAAGCTATCGCCTCCCCTCAAGGGGAGGGTTGTCGTTTAAGGTAATCGCTTTGGTGCAACACCTTCATCAAGCCCTAGCCGGACAGCCGCAGCAGAGTGGCAGATAACCTAGGCCAATACCGGGCAGAAGAATCATTTAAGCCACATGTTGCTACAGTATAGTGATTTAGCAATTGTTTGTGCTTTTGTTACTTCAGAGAATCACAGCAAATATTTTAAGAGTTTAGTCTCAAGTTGATCCAAATTGAATTGAAAACACATCATTAATCCCCAAAGGGAAATATAAGTGCTGTAGTGCTAACAGAAGAACCAAAGAGGAACCCACAGAAAGAAAAAAAAAAAATCAAAATCTTATTACCATGGAAAACAGTTATAAATATGTACAGTGGTAGTTCCAGTCTGGAGGATGAAAGGTTAGCGTTGGACGGTGGACGGCAAAAATTATTTTCTGTACTGTTCCTTTGAGAAGCAGGGTTTGCATCTGTTACGAAAGATTTTCCTCAGGAGGTTCACAGATTCATTCTTCACCATTGTTGGTATTATTTTGTGTGATTGCAATGGGATAATTACTAAGTATTTTTCTTCTGTCATTTGTGGGCAATTCTTAGATGACAAAATTTCTGTGTCTGTCCCTCCAGGATTTCACAGGCATTTGTTATGATAGTTTTGGTCTAAATTTTCTCTCTAATTGGCACTAAATAGTTGAGTTTTTTCACACCCAAAAATTTTATCTTTTTACAATTGTATCAACTGTTTCTGCCAATTTTAATTTTAAGCACAATTAAAAGGGATTTTAAAAGAAGCAACAGAAACAGTTTTATTAAAAAAAGTCCAAACTCTACAAAGCAAGGGACTTCAGGTGACGTCATACTAGGATAACAAGCCTAGACGCGCGGCTCTGTCAGAAAAGTTTAATAAAAACGTTATAATTACATTTATTCACTACCTTCTAGTTGTGACATTAAAACCACCCAAGATAAGCATATCATCAAAGTCCAGACACTCTAACAAACAAGGGGGGCTGAAGGAAAATGAAAATAACACCGGCTTTGAATCCGATTGCTCCAGAGCCTTCTTCAGACGTGATCCTGAAATAATGATTTCTCCTTTTGTTAAAGCACCCACTGCAGCATCATGGTGGAAACAATGGGGGAAGACAGGAGACCATACTCTTTTTTTTTTTTACTCCTGGAAAAATACAGAACTATTTTTTGTTGAAAACTGATGCTGATTGTCTGGCTACCCAAGACAAATGAAAATGTTGGCCGTTTATTTCCAACTACTTTTATTAAACAAACTTGTTTAGTGACTAATTAAAAAATGATCTGACGTAATCAGATTAGTTGTTAAATGTATTGAGATAAATTTATTGTCGGTTGGACCTATTTTTTTCATTTGTCAGTGATTTATGAAACTTAAAACGGAATTTGAGTTGAAATCAACTTCCAAACAAGTAATTGAATAAATAATTTTTCTATCAAGACTTAGGTTATTTAAGCATCTATAATATTCATCAAGAAAAACAAAATCATTCTAAAAACGGAGATAAAACCAGATTGTAAAAATATTGAATATTAAATTTGTTGAGTGGTTTCTTTGATAAGAAAAGACAGTAATAAAATATTGGTGCTTCATTTAACACCCAGATGTGATCTTTTGAAGTAAGTGCTTGTTTACCTGTTCGGGTTTGAGTCCTGTGAAGGTAAACATGCCGATCTGATCAATGACGTGCTGCCAGTTGTGGGTGGAGCCATTTTTTACCAAACCTGCCACCAGCTGTTCTCTCATTTTAATGATGCGGTTGGCCATGTCATGAACCTCCTCCAACCTACAAGCACAAGAAGACTAATTAGCTCAAAGAAACTAGCCTTTTTATCAATTGATTGTGAAGGAAAAGTTTCACCAGAGAGAGCGCAGGTCTGGTGTGTTGAGAATTGTTGCAGCGATTCTCGCCCCGTTTATCGGTGGGTTGGAGTAAATGGGCCTGATAAGAATCTTCAGCTGAGACTCGACTCTCTTCGCCTCATCGGCATCGCTGCAGATTACAGTGAAACCTCCGACACGTTCACCTGGTTGCAGAAACATTAATGAGTCAAAACAGGAAGATCATGACATGAAACACAAAATTCTCAAAGAAAGAACACGGAAGAAAAAACGCCTCAACTGGAGTCATATGAAAAACTAGCATTTTGTTCGACACATTATGGCCATTAACTTGTTCTTGATTCAGTCAGGCCCTCTCAAGTATTATTTTTGTCTCCTTTGGTTTGCAAGAGTTCTCACACGTTTGACATGCAGAACAGCTTACGTTTTGATACAGCATGGTTACATCAGTAAAAATGTCTGCAATAATCACAGACTTACCATAAAGTCCCATGTTCTTAGCGAAAGACTGAGAGAGCACCACATTGTGACCCTGCTCAATGAAGTGGCGTACAGCCCAGGCGTCACGATCAATGTCTCCGCTGGCAAAACCCTGATAAGCCATGTCGAAGAACACCAGAAGGTTTCTCTTCTGCAAAAATAAAAGAAGTGCAGGCAGTTAATATTTAAAATGTCCTGATAACAAGTTTATATGGATTAAACTTATCAATTAAAGTTGTTTTATTTGATGATATCAGTGAGAAAATGTTCCTCAAGTTCTTTCAGAGAGGATTATTTACCTTTATAACTTCAGAAATTTCTTTCCACTGTTCAGGCCGGGGGTCCACACCAGTTGGGTTGTGAGCGCACGCATGCAACAAAATCACACTTTTCTCTGGGATTTGCTGTTTGAAAGAAAAAACAAGTTGAAATTGGGTCAGTGGCAGGATTTATTGTGTACAAAGATTACAACCCAAATCATGTTTATATCAGACTTTTAAAATAGAGTTTTAACTTTTTTTTCCTTTAGTCCTCGAAACAAACTGATTTATTATTAAACCGAATTATTGTAAAAATGACTAATTAATTGGTTTGCCGATTAAATCACGCAATATTCCACTTTCAACAAGAGTTATTAAATTGGCAAAAATATTGCAGATTGGCGATGAAGGATTTCTATCTCTGACGGTCAAACATCCAAATACCAAAGTTTTCTAGAAAAGCACCAACATGTGACTCTGCTACTACATAAAGGAACAAAGCAGAAACAGCCCTTTTTATTCTATGCATTATATAAACAACTTAGTTTTGTTATTGTGTTGCATGTTTGGAATGTTAGAATATTTAAAATTAGATTTGTGAAATATGTTAAAGGGCCCATCTCATGCAAAATGGACTTTCCAGAGTTTTCTACCTTGTAAGAGTGATGTTCGGGCCCTGTATATGTCACCGAAGGGCTTTCTAGATTGATTTAGCCCGTTTTTCACAAATTGCTGTGGATTTCTGGAACGCTCAGACAAAACAACGAATGAGCATATGTCTAAAGTATGACACGGCTGTCTAAAGTATGACACATTTGACGTAGCCAGGATGGACTTCACACACGCCCCCCTCTGCAGCAAACCCTCCCTCCTTAGCACTCGCCCGCCCTCCTCACCCGCGTCCACTCCGGCCTTACGCTTTCACAAACTCGCTTTCAACGTCCAATATACAGGCTGGTTCGCTGCTCTGCGTCTTTTTTATTTTCTTGCTTGAAACACGCTTTTTGTAGCTATGTCTTCAAGGAGAAAGTGTCTTCCCCCTCCCGCTCAGAGATGGGCAGAGGAATAGCAGCTCAGTGAGAGCAGAGGGCGGAGCTTGTACTTTCTCAGGACGAGCGGGGGGATGAGCAATACCGGCCTTTCATAGTTCCGGGTCTGTGACTGCGCTCCACCAAATCAATATATTTTCATAACTATCGTGTAATGCATGTTGCAAACCCCACATTTTGCGTGTGTATATGCAGAGGATACAATGTGAAAAGAGTTATTTTGCATGAGATGGGCCCTTTAAAGGACTTTGGTTTTGGCTTTGGTTTGGTGCTACTAATTATCACACATACGTACCTAGTTGGACCTACGTTATTTTAGCTTGCACAGCATTTAAAATGCAAAATATTTTTCAGACATTTGGATGTGCAAAGACGTGATACAATCGCTAAATTAGAGTATTTGCTAAACCTAACAACTTCATTGTTGTTAGTTACCACTGTTTTATCAGAGTAATAAATGCAGTGTGCGAAATGGAATAATTAGCCAAAAGTGCAGGAAAATAGTACCGAGATTAAACCGAGTGCGTTTAAATGAACTCAGAGACTAAAATATTATAAACACAATTATTTCTGAGAAAAAATAATAGAAATCAATTTATGCGCGATGTAACAACCATTGATTATAGTTTACCATTTAATATGAATTATAAAATACTATAATTTTATATAAAAATATTTATTAAAACCTGTAAAATGTTCAAATTAGAATTATCCAATTAAAATTCAGAATTTTTTTACCTTATTAACAAACAAAAAGAACAATTAAACATTATTTTTTACTCCTGAGAACTTTAAACAAAATGTTTGAATAAATAGTCTGATTAATCAAAAATTGGACTTTCTCTGATCTATAAAATTAGTATGGGACTTAAAAACCCTAATCAGTCAGAAACTTCTCCGTCCCAGGACTTACAGAGATGTCATCAAGAGCCCCTTTGAAGTCGAACCCACAGGTGGACGGGTCGTAGTATCTGTATGCCTTCAGCTGCATGCCAGCATCTCGGAAGACGGGTGTGTGATTCCCCCAAGAAGGTTTTGGCAGGTACACATCGAGTGGACCCTTATGGAAACGTGCCTTTGATTTAAAAAAAAAAATTAATCAAGGTGTGTCCTGTTGAGATTAAAAGTCACATTTTCAACTGAGTCCTGAGACAGCAGTAAGTCCAGATAAAGAAAACAATTGAATTGTACACCAGATCTCAAACACACGCTACATACATACATACCATTATTTTTTAATCAATTTTAAATAGCATAGAGCATTTTTGCCCAATCAGCGGTAAAATCCAACCTTACCAGGTAGTTTCCTCCAATGCGCAGAGATCCTGTTCCTGAGATGGTCTGAACAGTGATGCTCTGTTGGAAAAAAACACAGATGCACTCATTTAGGTGTGAAACTAGCAAACACATTTTCTACATATAACTTGGAAGAAAAAAATGACTCGATCCAACTTACTCTGCCACTTTTCAAAACCTCATTATCTGCACCAAGAGCCAGCTGGGCACAGGCTTTGGTAAATTCTCCCAGACCACCGATGGGCAGGTACTCCTTGTCCAGCTGTTTGGATGCAATCATGGCTTCTGCCTACAAACAAGCAAAAATTCCAGGGATGGAACAAAAATTATGTAAAAGTTTTTTCTGGTTTCATTGCATGGAAAATAATCCACGATGTGTGTCGCAATGAAAGTGGATAAATATAGTTAAAACCCATTTAATACTATTGATATTTGGCTTGACATATTCGACAGATTCGCCCAGCTCCCACAGACAAGTGTTTTCTCCTTGCACATTGACAACATGTTACTGGTTCAAACTTAAAATGTTACATTCATAAGAATTAGTGGCTTTTTTTTGTAACTTTTCAATAAAAATCTGTCACTGGTTTGGGGGATTTTGTGTTCACATTAAGTCTTTACAGAAGCACGGATGAATGGACAGCCATGGTTACCCGCATGTGCTTAATGCATCTTCCACATTCTGTGAGTGGAGGCATGAAAATTGTGTATTTGTGCTCGTCAAACTTAAGTTTTACCTTACGAACACAGCTGAGCACAAAGGGCTTCCCTTGGTCATCTCTGTAGGCTCCCACTCCCAGGTTCATCTTCTTAGGGTTGGTGTCCCTCTTAAAGGCCTCAGTGACTCCCAGGATGGGATCAGGAGGGCCCATCTGCACTCCGCCCCACCATGAGCTGCAGCAAACACAGAAAAACAGATCAATAGAGTTTAAAGACCTGCAAACAATCAGGTCATGTATGTACACACAGTAAACCCTTTTTTTTAAGTGATTAAATTACTGTTTGAAGCTCACGTGGTTGGTCTTTACTTATCAAATACTTACAGAGGGGGGTTTCATTCCCAAAACAAAAACATTCCTGAGGTGATTTGCTATTTCGTTCATGCATGTTTGAGTGATTTGCAAGCTCTACCCTCCAATATTAGGATACTATATGAATGCCAGTAGATTTTCTTCTCGACCACATCCGAATTCAGATCTTACAAAAGCTACCATGTTGATCTACATACACTGTGAGATAAAATTATTACCCCCTAAAAGCCTCTCTTTAAGCTCAAACTTTAACCTTTCATGACCACGCTGATGTAAACAAACAAATCCTGTTTGGACCGAGAGAACAAACACAAGCCGTTACAAAGTTCACTAACTTTTAGAGGTGGAACTTTTTCTCAGTTTTAATCTTGTTGCGTTCATTTTATTCTCACCACAAAAATATAAAATAATTCATTCATTATGGTGGAAAAAAAGAGCAATGAAATGGTTTTTTGGGAAAAATTGGGGGATATTCTTAAAAAAATTGGACAAAATATTGAGTCATATGGAGGGTTACAAAGTAAAAAGTTTTGACCCTCCGAGGACTGTAAACTACAGGGTTGTTGGGAGAAAACATTGCAAATCAGGTTTCATTATTTTTAAATGAAAATGCCCTTTTCGGTTTAAAACATGCATGTAAAAACACAATTATTGAACAGTTTGGAATAAAGTATTTTATTTTTTTTTAATTTTTGTTTATTTTGAATTACTCTATTCATCCCTCACCGGGGAAATTTGTTTGCTGCACTCCTTACACCGCAGCAGGCTGCCCTTCAACGGCGCCAATGGTGGGAGAAGCGGGGGTTAGGTGTCTTCTCCAAGGACCCTAGACGTGCTCTCCGTGGGACGCGAACCCGCGACCTTCCGGTCCGCGGGCGAACGCTCTAACCACGCGGCCACCGTCTCCACCTTTTTTACCTTTCACCTTTCACCTTTTATTCGAATGAATAGATTTTACTTAATAAATTGCTTTGTTATGACTTTCTTCTATTTAATCTAAAATGCAGGTTTTCATTTTCTTAATTTAAATCTAATTTAATTCCTTTCTGTGAAGTTGGATTTTAGTTTTATCTATTAAAATATTTTGAGTAAAAATTTAACTCATGTCAGACCAAACACGGGTTTATTTTGTTTTCTCATTTAAAAGTCTACTGTTAAGTTCCTTTCTTAGGTTAATCCATTAATAAAATGTGTTATCAAATAATGATATATTTTTTAAAAAAGAATATAACGTATGACTTATGGATTTGATTAAATAAAGAATTAATAGATTAAGTAATTTTATTCAGTTTAAGTAGAGAACAGAAACTTTGCAAGTTGATGTGATCCGTTTAAGATTTTTTCCATGATACTCCAAAAATACTCAAATAAATAAACTCTTGCTTAACATCTTTTTTGAAATGCATTATTGCGACTTATGCTAACCTCTTCCTGCCTTCTCAAACGAGTTAGTGTCTCAAGTTTCTTCTCATTCTGCGACCCATCGAACCTGCCGCAGCTAAATTTAGGACAAAATACTTTGCAAAGGGCAAGACTGTCCTGCCTCTTTATATCAACACACAAACAGACAGTGTTATATTGTCATAAATTTATAAAGAAACATATTTAAAATAGAAAAAAAAACCTTTAAAATAGAGACAGCAAAATGATTAAAAGTGAATAAAAACATTTTAAGGTTGGAAATTGTATTTAAGATATTTTCAATCCTGCCTTTTAAATCACTATTCTTAAGTCTCAGATAAAATTTATTATAATTTAATTTATACAAAAAGTTTAAAGATCTTAGATTTTAAGATCTAAGAAGTTAAAAAAATATTTTTTTATCATCTCTTGTCTAAATATTACATAATACAATAGGAAACAGACTGTTTTATTACGTCTGACAGTTAATAAAACAATAAAATCTTTAAGATAATACTTAATAAATATTTATTAATGAATTATGCTACATTTTTATGGACACCTATGTTTCTTTTTTCAGTTCCATTGCCTTCCACTTATCTGGGACCAGGTCCAGGGGCAACAGCTTCAGGCCTGAAGCCCTGGATTCTCTTGTCCTGGCTGCATCCTCCAGCTCACCCGGGGTGTTCCCTGTTCAGCTGTGAGACGTAGTCTCTCCAGCGGGTCCAAAACCTGCCTCTTGGTCTCCTCACTGTGGGATCCTGGAACACCTCACCAATGAGACGTCCGGGAGTCATCCTTACCAGATGCCTGAACTAACCATCCAACCTCGACCCAGAGGAGCAACGGCTCTACTCCGAGCTCTGAGTGAGAGCACAGCCATCATGCAGCGGAAGCTCATTTCGGCCGCTTGTATCAGTGATCTTTTTCTGTCAATCACCTCCCACATCTGGTTTCCGTATTGAGGGTAAAACGTAGATCAACTGGTAAATCAAGAGCTTTGCTTTTTAACTCAGCTCTTTCTTTACCACGACGGACCGATGCAGTGTCCTGATTATTGGAGATGCCACACCAAACCGTCTGTTGATCTGCTGCTCCATCCTTCACCTACTTTGAACGAGACCTTTCTACATTAAAATATGTAAATTTATTGGTTACAGCATGCATATTTACACAAATGAACCTTGGGGTTCATTTACAATAGATGATTTATTAATGATCAATAGACCAAAGGCCTTTTGGCAACTGATACAGACAGATACCCACCTACCTGCCTTTTATTATAAACCCTTTATACAGTCACTAAAAAAAAAAAGGCAATTAAAACTTGTGCCCATGAATAAGTTTAGTTTCGTCTTTAATTATTTTTTAAAAAAATGTGTAGACCAAAATTTTTTTTGTATTATTTTTCCAAAGCATTTTTTAAAAAGCAAATCATAATCTTTTTAGGAAGCTGTTAACAACCATAAATGAGGGGTGGATTGGGAAATCTAATCACTTATAAACAATAAGTAAATCAAATGGACGTGTAATTTAAACACTTTAAAAAATAAATCTATAAATCTCATTTTTAAAATTTAATAGGAATAATTTAGCAGAGTATTTACTATGAAGCTTTCTAGCATGCTTATGCAAATATTCCCCCAATATCTAAAACATATATCTAAATTAAAAACATTTTCAGTTAGATATTATGTTGGATTATTCTACATAATTTCTAATTCATAAAATGAACCAAAACATTAATTATAACAAGTCTAATAGTGAATTAAACTAGAAAGCTACACTCTAATGCTAAGCTAACTGCAGTCCTAGGCCTGTTAAAACCAAATGACCCCTGACTCTAATTAACCACTTAGCTACCGAGGCTTAACTCATTAGAGGAAAAGAAAATTTATTAAATTAAACAATTCTGATCAAACTTAGAAAATAAAAACAGGAGTTTAGTGAGCAGTAAAACATGACAGTGGGTTAGCAATAGCTAACTTGTCATCAATGACATCTTGAAATTACCGTTAAGAAAATGGATGTCCGCACAAAGTTTACCTGTTACGGGTGGATAAAACTCCCAGGGATGGAGAGATGTTCCCCAGACAGAAAATAACCTTGTTAGATTTGAGCAGAGCCATTTCAGAAGCGCTTAGGAGGAGAGCCTTACTGAGCAGGATGTGAAGGACAGACACAGTGACGCAATCAAACTGCGCGTAAATGTGTAGACGCTGCGTGATGACGTATGACGTAATCAAATGTATGCGTTTTAATCCATTAATCATTAATTAATTAGTTCCTGCAAACAATTGATTGTTTTATTTGAAATTTTATGACAAAGAATATCTAATATTTACTAAACAGGAGATGCAATTATTCAACAACTAATAAAATCATTTTCTTGTAAATAAACCTTGGAGTGTTTTGTACTGGATTTATTATTTAATTACATGGCTCAGGATGGTAAAACTGCTGGAGTTTTTTCACCTTCACATCATTGTTAGAATTTGAAATATTTTATGTTAACGAGCTGCTGAAAAACTCATCCATGCATTTGTTACATATGAATGCAGTATTGTAACGCTTCGATGTACCTACAGTGGTGGTCAAAAGTTTACATACACTTGTAAAGAACATAATGTCATGGCTGTCTTGAGTTTCCAGTTATTTATATTTATAGTTAAATATATATATATAAATATAGTTATTATATTTATAGTTAACCCAGCTGATTTCGTCACATTTTCAGTTTACCCATAATAAAGTCATAAAAGAATCAAACTTCATGAATGTTTTTTGTGACAAAGAAGGATCTGTTCCAATCACTATATCAGAGAAAAATCAGAGTTGTTGAAATAACTGGAAACTCAAGACAGCCATGACATTATGTTCTTTACAAGTGTATGTAAACTTTTGACCACCACTGTACATCACCCTTGGCTGATCTAATATTTTTTCATGTAGTTTTTTTCCACCAGTATTTGGTACAGTCGTCCATCTCCCTCTTCCGCCTTTTTGGCAGAGAGTTCTGTTTCCCTGGTGCAGAAACCAGGGCCGGGTCATTTTTGTCCTGTGTAGTGCAGCTGCCATACCACACCGTCATGCTGAGAGACAGGAGACTCTCACTGAAGGCTCTGTGGAAGTTCACCAGACGTTGGGAAGGAGGTTACAAAACTTTTCAGGTTCCCGAGGAAGAAGAGATGTTTTTGGGGCCTTTTTCACTAATTGTGACGTGTTAGCATCTTACGGGAGGTCAGACGAGATGTGGATGTTAAGGAATTTAAAGCTGTCAACACCTGTATGCAGAGAGGAGTGTGTTGGATCCTCCTGCACCTTCTATAGCCCACTATCACCTCCTTTGTATAGCTGATGTTCAAGATGAGGTTGTCCTCTGAACACCACTGTGTGAGGCTGTGGACCTCCTCTAACTTTGCAGCTATATATTTGGGGAAATCAGCAGATGGATTTGATTCTGATGCAAATGTAAAATTAACTCTGTTTTAATAAAACTTTGTACATTCTTAATAAAACTTATCCATCTGTATTGCAGTGGTGCCGCAGCCCACTTTGAATTGAAGAGCAGGGTACACCCCGAACAGGTTGCCAGTCAGTCAAAGGGCCACACACTTACAACCATCCCCACACGCTCATTCCTAGGGGCAATCATGTAGTGGCCAATCAACCTAGCATGCATGTTTTTGGAGGGTGTGAGGAAACTGGAGTACCCGGAGAAAACCCATACATACATGGGGAGAACATGCAAACTCCACACAGAGAGACCAGTGTTCCAAGACTTGTCCCCAACTGGGACTCAAACTCTCAACCTTCTCACTGTGAGTCCACTATGCTACCCACTGCGCTCCTGTACTGTCATACTGTAAAGTTGAAAATGTAATATTGGAAAATAAATATCATTAAAATTTTAACTATAAGTTAAAAATGGGCACATGGTGGCCTTCTAGCTGTGAGCACAATTGCCTCACAGCTAGAAGGTTGGGGGTTCAAGTACCACAGTGGGGGTGAGTCTTGGAATACTGGCCTTTCTGTGTGAAGTTTCAATGTTCTCCTCATGTATGCATGTTTTTTTTTTTTTTTTGCAGGTGCTTCGATTTCCTCCCACCCTCCAAAAACTTGCATGTTAGGTTAATTGGCAGCTATCAAATTGTCCTTAGGAATGAGTGTGTGTGTGTGTGTGTGTGTGTGTGTGTGTGTGTGTGTGTGTGTGTGTGGCTTGCAACAGACAGGTGATCCATTTGGGGTGGTTGGTATAGGCTCTGGCACACCGTTGGAGATAACTGGTTCAGAAGATGGAACAAAATTTATTTAAAAATAAATCTGGACAGTTGTTTAACCCCTTCTAATAGTTCCCTGGTAGAATCCTGCAAACATTGAATCAGCCACATGATGGCGACATTTTACTGAGTTTTAATTACTTTCACTGTTGTAACACAAATGATCTCATTTTTTTTTCTGTATTCCATATGCACAATTCAGTCTCACACACTTTTCAGTTTCCTATTTGGATATTAGCTGAATCAAATGCAAACATGTCTTTATACAATCAATAAATAATGTTTATATTTCAAATATGTTCTCAAACTGTTTTTATGGTGCTGAGAGACAAGACACAAGTCCCTTTTATCTACAGTAGACACTATTTCTCTTTAAAAATGACTTTTAAATATTTTACAGTTTGATCAAATAAACATCACTAACTGTAAGAAGAACAAATAACATCCAAATAAATTTAAACAGACAGTTTTAAATTTTTATTTTATCAATTTTTTTTTACTTTTCAGAAAGCCAGTTTCTTGCAAGTCAAACAAGAAAAAAATTAATTAAAAAAATTGCGTAAACATAACAGCATTTTGAAAACTGCCAGACAACAGAGCTGCAGAGTACATTCAAATTTCTACAACAACAGCATCTGCTGACACACAAACATTCTGTTCTCTTTTTGCGTATGGAAACAACATGTGCAGAGAAAATCTGGACAAACCCATCATGTCACAAAGATGTGCAGCGTGTGGGTCAAACATCTTTCGATTCATTCATTTTTTAAATAGATTCAGCTGAAAGGGATTTAACCTTTGATTCGTTACATAAGGAGAATTGGTTGTACAGAATTAATGTAGTTGTAGGTTTGATATTGTAGTGATATTATTTGAACATCCAGACATAAGTCCAAATGAATATAGTGCATCATGCAAACCTTTTAGTAAGTCAAAAACCGTTTTGACCCTGCTTACACTAGACTGGCATTCTTCTATTTTTATACAATAAAATGAAGAGAAGGCATTAAGCTCTCGCTTCTCTCGGGTTGTTCGTGCATCCATGCTTCTGTAACATTTTCCTGAACAGAAAGAATTGATAAAAAACTGCCTCCAGTTATTCAGTACCAACTATAGATTAACTTAAGGGATCCTCTTCAAGTTGGCATCTATTTCTCTCACTAATAGCAAATAAACTACAGTCCGTTCCGTCGTCTTCCCCTCATCCGGGGCTGGGTCGCGGGGGCAACAGCCTCAGACGGAAAGCCCAGGCTTCTCTCCCCCGGCTGCATCCTCCAGCTCACCTGGAAGGATCCCGAGTCGTTCCCCGGCCAGCTGTGAGACATAGTCTCTCCAGCGCATCCGGGTCTGCCTCTCGGTCTCCTCCTGGTGGGACGTGCCCAAAACACCTCATCAGCGAGGCACTCAGGGGGCATCCTGACCAGATGCCCAAACCACCCCATCTGGCTCCTCTTGACCTGGAGGAGGAGCGGCTCAATACCGAGCTCCTCCCGGATGGCAGAGCTCCTCACTCGATCTCTGAGTGATAGCCCAGCCACCCTGCGAAGGAAGCTCATTTCGGCCGCTTGTATCCATGATCTCATTCTTTCGGTCACCACCCACAGCTGGTTACCACGGTGAGGATAGGAACATAGATCGACTTGTAAATAGAGAGCTTTGCTTTTTGGCTCAGCTCTCTCTTTACCACTACGGACCGATGCAGCATCCTAAATATTGCTGACGCTGCACCAATCCGCCTGTCGATCTCCCGCTCCATCCTTCCCCCACTCGTGAACAAGACCCTGAGATACATAAACTCCTACCCTTGGGGCAGGACCCTGTCCCTGACTCGCAGGGGGCATTCCAACCTTTTCTGGGCGAGGACCATGGTCTTGGATTTGGAGGCGTTAATTTCCATCCCGGCCGCTTCACACTCGGCAGCAAATTGATCCAGTGAGAACTACAGTCCTCTGAAGACTAGTTCCACCTGTTTTTGGAAATTTATACACCAAGAACGCCTAAAAACCAAAGGGAAAAAAAAACGTACACACATTTCTGCTTCAAACTAGTTACTACATAAACCTTAACCGTTCAACCATGAAAAAAAAAAAAACTTCAAAAAGTTCTTCTTTTCTAATGAATTAGATCTGACAGTTTAAATGAGATGAAAGGACAGGGAACCTTTCACTGACCCACACAGTGTCAAGAGTCCCTAGTGGAAGTTTGAAATGAATTAACATATATCTAATGATTCACAGCATTATTGTGCATCTTTAAATTATCTCAGCTGTTGCACAGCCTATTGACTTATTGCCCAAGGGACAGCAGAGGACACTGAACAAGCTACATATGTTACTATGTGAATGCTTTGTGTTTAAAAAAAGAAAATTACGGATCACATGGGAACATTTCATTTTCTCAACCTCCTGCTGTCTGTTACACTATTGTTATTTTCTGTTTACCAGGAGTTTTGACGAAACAAGAATAAGTTTTTTATCGAGGCGTCAAACAATAAACCACCGCCTGCCTTCATTCTTTTGTTGTTTATTGAACTTGTGCAGAAAAACGTATGAAAAAGGTGAATGAATTGTGTGATGACAAAGAGGGTTGTTTGTACAAATCATTGACATTTGCAACCTTGATATTTGGTGGCATGACCCTGAAAACCTAATTTTTAGATGTCCATATTAGACACCTCCAACAATTTGGAGGTTGGCATTTCAAATTGTTGGAGGTCCAAAAATTAGACCTGCCAAATTTGGAGTTCTAATTTGGCCACAAATAGTTAAATGGAATAAGCATCCAGCTCATGAGTGAGAGAGGTCCACTGTTCCTACATTCAAGGGGTAGGCTTAAAACGTTTGCACAAGCTTGTTACCACTGGCGCCACTTGGTGCCTCCGCTCTGTTTGCTTTAACTTTGGCAACTATGTCAGGGATTGCTGGCATCTGCCATGTTTGTAGCTGGAAAAAGGTCATCAATCATGCTATATGGTCCATGTTGGCAACGATTTCCCAAATTGAGAATTTCTCTGGACTACACTTCTCTGCCAGGCCTTGGGGCTTGATTTGACATCACCCATTGCGGATTTCTGGCTTTCCTGTGAAAGGCCCTCATCTCATTCACTAATCTCTTTGTCATGTTGGAAGACCCGACCATGACCCATCTTTAATGCTCAGACCTATGGAATAAGGTTTTTGTTCAAAGTATCCCAACGTATGGCCATAGTGACAGTTATCCTCTCCTCTTAAACTGATAATGGTAAATGGACTCTACTTATATAACGCTTTTCTACCTGCATTGGTCCTCAAAGCGCTTTACATTGAAGCTCACATTTGCCTATTTACACTGACATTCATACCTGATGGTGGAATACAGGGCAGTCGTCCTGTCCCCTGTGCAGAAAAATACCCTCAACACATGATGCTACCACCTCCATGCTTCACTGTATAGATGTTCTTGGGATGATACTCATCTTTCTTCCTCCAAACACAGTTGGTGGAATTTTGTCCAAAAACTCCTAATATGGTATCATCTGACCACATGACTTTCTCCCATGGTTCCGCTGTATCCTCCAGAAGGTCCCTGGCAAACTTCAGACGAGCCTAGACTTGTGGGTTTAAGCAGAGAAACCTTCCGTGCCATGCATGATTTAAAACCATGGCGTCTTAGTGTATTGCCAACGGTAACCTTGGAAGTGGTGGTAGCTCTCTTAAGGTCTTTGACCAGCTCCTCCCGTGTGGTTCGGGGCTGATTCTTCAACTTTATCAGAATGATCTGGACCTCACGAGCTGAGATCCTATGGGTGGCTCCCATCTGAAGAAAGTTGACAATCAAGTTTAGCTTCTTCCATTTTCTAATAATTGCTCCAACAATGAAACTATTTTCTTCAAACTGCTTAGGAATTTCCCCGTAGCCCTTTCCAGCCTTGTGGAGGTCTACAATTTTGTCTCTGTTGTCTTTGGACAGCTCTTTGGTCTCAGCCATGTTAATAGTTGGAGTCTCTATGATTGTAAGAGGTGGACAGGTTTCTTTATGTTGCTAACGGGATCAAACTGGTGCATCTAAATTAGGAGAATGAGTGATGTGCTGGTGGACTCCTTCAGGGCGGATTGACAGGTGCTGTAACACTTCTTTTCAGCTGCATCATAAAAATCAATAGGTCCAAATCATACCACTGTGATTTCTGGATTTCTTTTAGATTATGTCTCTCACAGTGGACATGCACCTACAATGTGCAGATGAACTTTCAGGTCCTCTGTGAATTCTAAGTGGAAGAACTTGTAAAATGACAGGGTGTTAAAATGCATTCTTTCCTCACAGTAAAATTGAAATCTAGTTTCATTCTGTGTTGCAAAGTATCCAATACCCAAAACAAATGTGTTGTTTAATGTCCTGTGCATGCAGGTCATGGCTGCTTGGCTGTAGAAATGAAAGTGTGACTATAACCGCTGTGGTATGTGTTGTGCAGCTGTACGGATGGTAAATAACAGAGGTAACCTCATCTGCTTGACTCATTCCTCTCACCAAGAGGGACTAATGTGTGTGAAGGAATCAGAGCGGATAAAACTCTCTTTTCCCTTGATGTCAGCAGTTAGCAGCTTGGTCTGCTGTTCAGAGTTTCACTGCGCGTCCGGCTGCACTTCTGTGGGCGTATTTACTATATGTGTGTATTTGCATGCTCAAATGTGTGTGAAATTGAACATTTGCAGTAAGGAGCACACTGTGAGAGTAGTTGCATAAAAAGGCTCATATGAAGAGGTGTGCGGTAAAGATAGTGAGTTTAATTAAAGATGAAAGTGCTGATGATTAATTGATGGAAGGTAGACCGCTTGCTTATGCTGACATTTGCAGTGTCGACTTTTCCGGTAAAGATAAAAAGCAAAAAGAGACCATTTTTAAAAATGTTTTTGAAGAACATCTTTTTTAGAGAGAGATGTTTGTATTTATTGGGTCAAAATAAATGATCAGAAAACACAAAAAGTAATCAAAAAACTTGGTGGGCGATGTGATGGGGTGTTTTAACCCTGTCAGAAAAAAAGACAAAATTAAGCAACTGCTCATAAACTCCGATTAAGATCACCTTTCTTCTATCTTCGTGGATGTACAGTATTTTACACCCTTTCTCTTTCCAAGCTCGCCATGACTCTACTTGCTTATAAAAAATAGAGCAGCACATGTTATTTCTGCACAGGCTTCCTGTATTAAGGAGAAAGTGAAGATAGAAAATTCCAGAGGGACAAACTCTCGTTCTTACCATCTGTGTTGGAGATTTTAATCTTCACACAACAACAAAACATTTAAAAAAAATCTCATTGTGACAGTATTTTCTACTCTTGAGGCTTTTAAAAGAAATAAATAATCACAACAAGACTAGTTATAATATATTTATTCAACGTCTTCTTATTTCTTTTCATGGAACAGTACAAGCCTCATTCAAGACAATAAGCTGTAATAAATTAAACTGCAAATATTAAAATGAATCAAGATGCAGAATGTTTTTAATGCAAAATGAAAGGGATAAATAAATGTAAAAATACAAAAGCATGTAATACCAAACCAATAAATCCACAATATATTCCTGTTATCATCAGAATAGCAAAATAATTACACAACTACATGTAAAAAAAAAAAGAACAACTAACAAATGACAGAAGAAATTATAAATTTGGAAAAGCTGATTCAGCAGTACAGTTTGTGTTTAAGGAGTAGATTTGTCTTTTATTTAGGGTCAGACATGCAGCGGGTTATATCAGGCAGGAAGGAGGAAGCAGTGAAGGGGTTTATAAGGATTTTATAAGTTAGAAAGTCACAGTGTTGAGTCCCTGCAGAGGACGATCTCCATCTCAGTGCGATACAGTTTCCCTCCATCAGACAGAGCCATTATGCTCTTCTTGTAACCACCGAGTCCACTCACATCCACGTCCTGTCAGAAACAACATGGTGGAAACAAATTCATATCACCATCAGCATAGCTGAGAACCATATCGCTCCACCGTCTTAATGAATGGCAGGCTAAATTACAGTGCATCGAAGGACGCAACAAAAAACTTAAAATAAGGAAATACTTAAAAATATTGGCAGCATAGTGCTTGTTATGCAAATTAGATGCATATTTAAAATAAATTGTCATGGTTCCCTCCCCCACCAACAGAGGGAGCCCGGGGTCTTCCCTCATCTGCCTGATTTCAGACACCTGAAGGTGTTTCTGCAGCTGCCTTTAAAAAGTCAGTCTGCCTTCCCGTCAGTGTCGGGTCATCTCCTCTCATTCCAGCCAGGTCTTCCTGTCTGCCTGACCAAGATGTACATTCCGAAACAGTAACTTGGGACAATCCATTGATCCTAGTTTGCCTCTTTTACAGCTTTACTGGACTACATTTTAAAATAAATTGTGTCTGGGTCCTCCTCCTTCCACCTGCACCCCACTTCCTGATACAAGTGCATTGATATTGCGGCGTTCTCATGAAAACAAGCACTTAAAGTATTAATGCTTGGAAAAATTACTTAAGGTTCAGCTGCAGATAGGGTTAGATGGAAGAAACTGACTTGCCGGGGCGCCCCCTTAAAGGACATGCCGAAAGAAGAAGTTCAGCTGCTTGTGGTGGACCTGTTGGCAATGCTAACATGCAAAAAAAAAAAAAAAAACTTTTTTTTTTTGGTCATATTTTTATATTGAAATTGGTGTTGTGAGTCCTTTTTTTATCTACTTCCAGTGACGGTTAGTTTAAGTGCAAACATTAATTATTCATATGTTATGACATTAGTTTATGGGCCATTATTTGATATGTAGCTTTTAAGATTCTTATGCAATCATTTGTTGTTGTTTTTTTTTTACCAAAGGGTCTATTTTGTGAGAATATTTATATTGAAGCTCTGGTTTGCAGTGCATTCTTGTTTTGTTTACGTAGATCTTAAGAAGATTGGAGAGTGCTGCTGATCAAGTTTTATGGCATCAAATTTGCATCAATAAAACTGTGATAAAATGCATACGTTGTGATATTAGTATTGAATGATTTCTCACAATAATGTTCAACAAGTTAAAACTTAAAATGTGATGCGGACAGACCAATTGGTGCAGCGGCTGCAATAATTAAGACGCAAGAAAAAAGTGCTGAGTTGAAAAGCAAAGCTATCTACATTCCCACCCTTACCTATGGTCACCAGTTGTGGGTTGGGACTGAAAGAACAAAGGCACGAAAACAAGCGGTTGAAATGATCTTCCTTTGCAGGGTGGCTGGGCTCGTACTCAAAGATAGAGGCAGGAGCTCTGCCATATGGGAGGAGCTCGGAGTAGAGCTGTTGCTCATCCAGGTCAAGAGAATCTATATGGGGTGGTTTGGGCATCTGATTAAGATGCCTCCTGAACGTCTTGCTGGGGACATGTTTCAGGCATGTCCCACCAGGAGGAGACACAGAGGTAGACCCCCGTACTCCGTTGAGACTATGTCTTACAGCTGGACAGGAAACACCTCAAGATCCTTCCAGGTCAGCTGGAGGATGCAGCTGGTTTGAGAAAAGCTTGGGCTTGCCATCTGAGGCTGTTGCCCTGGCGACCCAGACCCGATAAGTGTAAGATGACAGAATGGAATGTTGTAACATAAATGTATTACATTTCTTTCTCCAAAACTGTTGATACATATTCTTTACATCCAAACACATTCCTCTAACAAAGTCAGACAGTTCTTCTCAGACAAACACTTTTACAGTCCCTATAAGCAGGTGGGTTTTTTATCCACCAACATGTGTTCACATAAAGTCATTTTGGTCCAGCTCAGCAACAAAGAATCTTAAAAAAGGACTACTGGTCTTTTCTTATGCCATATTGTATAATTTAAAGATACAATAGTACGTTTAGTTATCTCAGAAATGCAATATTCACTGAAAAAATGCATGAACTCAGTTTCACTTGACATTTGACATTGTGAATTCCCCCTTCCTCTCGCTCCCCACTTAGTCCCGTTTCCCAGCCAGAGCTCTATTCTTTTATATTCTTATTTTGCTGCATTTCCATAAAATGCCACGTTCTATTGGGACTTAGCGTGAGCAGAGCGTCTCCTCTAAAACAATTCCTGCTTATCTTAGAATGTGTATGTGGTGGAGAACAAAAAGTTCAGCAAAGAACAAACTGGTGTTTGAATAGTGTCTTAAACACAGGGCAGAAGAGCTTGTAAATTTTACACACGTGCATGAATGAAATATAAAACCTTTTCAAGTTGTATTTAATCTGGGACAAAAAGTTGATTTTTTTCCGTAAAACCCCTTCAATTTCTTTTTAATTATTTTTTTTTTCTGCTTTTACATTCTGATTGCATTTGTATTTTTTTCAAGTATCAAATTATATTTCCTCTTCTCCTCTGAGTAACGCCTTCATTAAAGATTCTACAGCAGTGACTGGATTGTGGTTCAGATTAAACCTGTAGGAACTGTCATTCCACCAGGCTTCTCTATCTGGAAAACAAAGAAGTAACTGGAAGCAATAAATCAATAGATTAAAACGATTCATTACCATTTTGTTCTTGTCACAAAGGTCCTTCAGCAAAGCATCCAACTCCTGCTCATCGATGTAACCGTTTCCATCCTGATGAAAGAGATCAGATTATAGAACAGACCTGAGAATATTCAAGTTAGTCTGATTTATCAAAATCTACAGTCAGATTCTTCTTGGTAATAAAAAAAAGCTTTACTGAGCCTTTAACCGATCGTTCAAATGCTGCACGCAAGTGTTTCTGTACCACACAATCTGCCAAACTGTTTTTTTTTTTTACCTGATCGTAGAAAGTGAAGAGGGAATCAAACTCTTTAACGGTGAGTCGGATCCCCTGTGTGAAAAAAGAGATGGAGAGAAAGAGAGAGAGTTGGAAAAATGATTAGAAACTGATGGATGTTTCTCGAAAGTGGTAAAAGCTCTCAGATCCACAACTGATATTAATCCATGTAGATTATAATAACTGGGACTACATTTGAGTTAATCCACATCAGACAGACTAATCCTCTCTCCAGAGGAATTTTTGATCTGATCTCCAAGTCGGTCATGAAATAGAAACACGCATGTCAAGAAGCAGGTGGAGTTCTGTCTGGATAATGTTTTGTTCTCCTGGTTCTGTGGAGTCTTGTTTCCTCACTGGATGCTCTGAGCATGTGTGGACACTTGGTTTTCAAAAAGCTCGCTCTAAGACCGTCATTGTAATGCTGATGTTCACTTTGGGAAACATGTTTTGACGCATTTAAGTAGCTCCTGACTCAAAACTGAAAAACTGATTTTTTAAACTTTAATGTTATCCTGTGTATTTCTGTCAAACATCCTGTTTTCAAAGAGTAGAGAGTTGGCATGGAACGCTCAGGGATTGTTACAAAATATTGGGCTGTGGAGTAAATATATTTCTAGGAGTGACCAGGATGGACAGAATCAGAGGAACAGCACATGTTAGAGGTTTTAAAGTCAGAGAGGCCAGACTGAGATGGTTTGGACATGTGCAGAGGAGAGAGAGAGAGTACATCAGAAGAAGGATGCTGGGTTTGGAACCACCAGGAAGGAGGACTAGAGGAAGACCAAAGAGGAGGTTCATGGATACAGTGAAGGAAGACATGAAGATAGTTGGTGTGACCGAAGAGGATGCAGCAGATAGGGTTAGATGGAAGAAACTGACTTGCTGTAGTGACCCCGGAAGGGAAATGCCGAAAGAAGAAGAAGAAGATTGGGCACACATTAAGAGCCGTATTGGTATTCATCTGGTCAGATTTTTTCACCAAACAAAAAATGACTTGATCACTAGAAAGTTAGAGAAGTTTACCATTTTGTTTTGTCTAAAATGACCCAATGTTCCAGAGAGTCCATAGGTATTGTACATGTAGGTATATATAGGGGATAATTAATACCTTTTTGCAAAACTTCTTTCTGGCATTTTTATCGTTCAGAAATCTACCCTTTTGATCAGTGATTTGTAACTTTACTGAAGTTAATTTAGCTTGAAGGCTGTGAATAAAAGCTATCGTTTTATATTTCTATAAATCGATACGTTCCTCCAGGTAATTTAGACTACCCCACATTTCCACTGAACGCTGGATTAATGTTTGTAATCTTGTTCCAGCTCAGACTTTTGCCATTGCTTGCAACTTGTACAGTTTGGCATCCCCCAATGTCCGTCTCATAAAAAAATAACTATTTTAAATTATAATGCTATTATTACTGTTATGTAAAAGAGATATCATATTCATCAATCAAAATGTACAAACCATAAACTATATTTCTTTTATCAATGAGGTCAAACAGTACATAAACATAATAAAAAGCTATGAACTCAATTTGTGTGTCAAATTAAAATCACCTCTGGTTTAAACTCTGAGAGTGTTTAAACAAGAAATAAAAGTATGGAAAAAAAAAGTCTGGAAAAAAATCTTTGGAGTATAATGAGGAATTTTTACAGCCTTAAAACAAACAGTGCATAAATAATCATTTTTAAAAAGTTGACAACTTTACATATTTTAAAAATTGTGTTATTTTTCACAAGATGAAATGACCATGATCACAAGAAACCACCATCCACGTATTTTTTAAACAAGTCCGATCAGTGGCAGAAGTTTTATGTAATATTCTACAACGTTTAACTCTGAGTTGGCTGTGAATCCCATTCAATGTTCAGGCGATTGTAATGCTTTATGTTTCTATTGTAGGATTAATCCTATGGTTCATTAGTGGATCACGTGAGTAGGATGCCCCCTGAATGCCTCTAAGTCAAGAGAAAATCCGGGAAAGACCTGAAACGTGCTAAAAGGAACTACATCTGTCGGTTGACCTGTGAATGCCACAGGATCTACTGGATGACCTAGAAAAATTGGCTGAGGGGAGGAAAGTCTAAGTAAGAGACGTTATTAATAGAGCACTTTTTACAGGTAAAAAAAAGTGCAACCGTAATAAAAGTTTAACCCCAACTTATTAAAAAATCAGAAAATAAAGTCTTGTTTGAACAAAAGTGACTGCACATTATATCACTATTAAAATGTTATCTACACTTATGATTAGCTGACAGAGAGCTGTGATTTTTAAATTTGCTCCTCTCTCATACACAGCATCTCTTAAACTTTGAGCAGCCAACTGACTGGTCAGGTCATTTGTATTTGGCAAATTAAATAGATTGTATTGGGATCAGGAGTCGAGGCCAGCTGACCCCACAGAGATGAGACTTCCGTCGTTTGAATACTTTGAAGCCTAGACAAGTTAGAAGCTTAATATTTCTGAGGTTTCGTGTTTGTGAAACTCCTGTTTCCACCATGGAGCAGTTAAAATGGACTGAATGTCCTTTAGTGTTTTATTTGTTGGTTTTGATCCATCAAACTAACTGAAATGTTGAAGTAGTACTTCTGTACCAGCAGGACGTTATCGTGCACATCTCCTGCATCCAGCTCTAGCATGCGTGCAACATCTCCACAGGAAGAGAGGCGACCTGAAGACAGGGTGTTCTCAGAGAGATGTGACATAAACAATTTATGGTTTAAATTTATGTCCTTCTTCACAAGCTGGATAAATTCTGTATTTTGAATGACTAAACTTGAATAACTTCTCTGTCTTGAAGGTGTAAACTGGTCTTCCTCTCAATCCCTGTGTGCAGTTTTACCAAAAATTAGTCACATTTGCACAAATTAGTTAAAAAATTATTCATGTTTGCACGTCATCAAAACCATTTACGTTACTTTTATCATAATGCTTTTGGATATGTTTCAGTTATTTTTTAGACATTTCTTTGGTTTTTACAACATTATTATTTGTTACTTTCATTTTACCAAAATGAACAATAGATCTGATAAAAACAGATCGTCCTCATTTTGTTGCTTGAGTTACTTTTAGGCTTCTGCATCTCTGCAACTCAAAAATATAAAAATGTGGTGAATGAGATGGAAGAAAACATTGAGGGGACTAATTTTTATTGAGAATGTTCCCCAAACCAAACAATGTATCTGAAAATGAGATGCTAGAGATCATTCAAATGGGTCTAAAGTTTTTGGAAAAAATGTGCTTTTTCATTGTTTAGAAGATGCAAGACAGAGAGGAACATCTGGATAAGCAGGAATGATTAGGAGAGGAACGTCTGGATGAGCAGGAATAACTAAGAGAGGGACGTCTGGATGTGGAGGAATGACTCCCAATGTGGATATGTCATGAAAATAAAAAAAAAAAAAAATCCGCCCATAACTTTTTGAGTTATCTTGAACTCACAAAAACCACACACTCCTCATCACAAAACCTTCTTGGTGGACGTAATCATGCAGATTCTTGTTCATAAACATTTAAATCAGGATTTTTTGTGTTGATTTTACAACACTTCATTGACATACAGGCTTGATTTTGAAGAATAAATAATCAGTTTTGAAATTGACTTGATTTAGTTGGTTTTCCACCAGGTTTCACAGTTTTAACTAACTCTTTTGAAAATGTAGAACGTGTCGTGCAAATGTGAATAGCGTTTTGAAAAGTGCACCATGGTAATCACAATTAGATACGATGATGTTTTAGGGCAACATAAAGAAGTGAATATTGTGGATTCGTTTATTTTTATTTTGAAAAAAAGTCAACACCAATGCATCGAACAATATGCCTCCAGACTGCTCTACACTTCTAAGTTTATTAATGGTTTGGAAGTTCATCTATAGTTGGTACTAAGAAACAGTGGGTGGTTTAATTAAAATGCTCTTAATATTTTGGGAGATATCGGGTTCTCAAAAGAGTTACGGAAGCACAGACATACAGACAGATGGCTTGAAACCTCTTCCAGATTCTTTAGATGGTGACATTAAGACATGAGAATAATGAGTGTAGTCTTAAATATCTATCTCAAAAATTTAGATGCTAAAATAATCTTACCTGAAACTTGAGTAGGAAATTCTCCTGCACTGGCAGAAGCCTGTAGAAGTAGAGCACAAAAATAATCTCAGTGGGATTTTGAGGAGTCTTAAAATAAAACTCTTTCATAAAAAGAAAAAAAATAGATGATAATAACCTTGCCATCTCAGAGAGCCCCAGTTTACCATCACCGTTAAGGTCAAACATGTTTAGCTGCACAAAAAAAAAAAAAAAAAATTATTGCAAAAATAGAGAGAAAATGTCACAATAACTCGTTCATGTTCGTGCATTTGATGTTCGGTTTATTCAAGTGGGATTAAACGGCAGAAGTCAAGTGTGTTCACAGATGGTTCTCTAACCCTGGTGGCAAGAAAAGTGAAATCTCAGCATGAGAGGTGAAGTGGAGATTATTCATATGCATGCCTTCAAGAGCGGTGATGACTCTGAGTTTAAAACCCCAACTCACGATTGTTTGTGTGTACTCGTTGAGCTTCTTGTCATCATAGTTTCTTTTAGCCCTCTTCAGCAGGTCTGACAGGAATCCCTGAGGGAAGGAAAATGTACATCCCATTCAGCTGTGATGTATTTTATTGTAGCCACATTAAAGGTTTGTTTAAAACAGAGGAGGGCAAACTTTTTGGTTCGCGGGCCATATTGAATTTTAACATTTGACAAAGGGACCGGAACAGGAGCAGATGGATGGCATGCTTTAGTAACCACTAGATTAGGCCGATAGAATGGCCGCTAGATTTTAAACAAGCACTAAATGTTACATCAAGAGCGTTAAATTTAAAATCTAGCGGCGCTAGGTCTGAAATCTAAGCGCTTGATGTAAGATTTTGCTTGTTTTAACATCTAACAAGCTTGTTTACGTGTGTGAATTGGGCCCAATCTAATTTTTTTCAAGTTCAGCAGGCCGGATTAAAACATTTAACGGGCCGCATATGGCCTGCGGGCCGTAGTTTGCCCGTGCCTGGTTTAAAACGTTCATTTTTCTAAAGTGATGCCCTACCTTCAGTTCATTTGACTCAATGTATCCACTCCGGTCAGTGTCATACCTCCTCCAAGCCTGAAGGAGAAAAACCACAATGTCAAAAAACAGGTACAAACTTAAAAAAAAAAAGTTAACACCCACACATTTCAGTAAAGCTCCTTAAAGTGAAACACCCTGACTCTGTGTAAATATAGAATTTGTTAAACCCCTTATCAAAGATAGATATCTAAACCTTTCCAGCACTTTGCTGACTTTCCTCTGCACAAAGATGAGCAGCATTCATAATGCATGCTTGTCTGAGAATAGCTTCCACACACGCAACACATCATGAAATGGACGACATCATCTATCTACAGCAACATTTGTTTCGGTTTTCACCAAAAATTAGTCAAATAAACAGGTTTTATCTTAAGCAAGAAGCATCAAATAATGTCTCCACCTGCACTACGTCACAAACTTTATAATGGTTGAGGTTATTTGTGAAAGGTTGTTGTTCATTTGAATGAATATATATATATATGACAATTCGGAGGTTATTCCTTCAGTTAATCTACGGTGAGTGCTGAGTAACTGTGGGCAGTTTCATATCAAATCTCATTGGGAGAGATCTCATTGTGGAGGAAAATTTCCACACGATGATACAGCAAGCTGAAGATGGAGGAGGGAGTAGGGAAATACCTTCATTCATAATTCATTAGAAATCTTTTTCTAACAGACCCAGTTCAGGTTGCTTGTCTCAGCTCGGATAGAAGGGTGAGAAGTTACTTTCCTGCATGTTTCATTATCTTTCATATATTAGGGTTGGGGTTGTGTTCTCTGTTTCAACCAGTATGAGAAAGCGAAAAGAATACTTTAATCATTCCGCAACGGAAAAATTTGTGTGCTGCATTACACCACAGGAGGCTGCCACGATGGCGCCAATGGTGGGAGAAACAGGGGGTTGTGTGTCTTCCCCAAAGACACCTAGATATGAACTGAGTGGGACTCGATCGTGAACTACCGGAGAACTTCTGGTCCAAGGGCTAATGTTCTACCACTGAGCTATCGCCTCCCCTATGAGGAGTATGGTCCAGTTTTATTCTCTTTGTGAGATTTGGGTTAGGACTTGTTTATTTGTTTTACCAAAAGTGGGGTTAGTGTTTTAAATATATTTATCTAGGGGATCTATAAAAATAAACAGTCTTCTTTCAGTGGATTGGATTTTGTTCCATGCCCACTGGGACGGCATAACTATGGAAACCTCTCATCACTGGTTTGGATATTTAGAACAACGTCATAAAATGAACGGACACACGGACAGCTTAAGGGGCTTAATCTATCTGCCCACAAAATGTTTGAGCATTAAAAAAATTTCATTATTGCCCAATCATTTTAGAGCACGTAATTTAGTCCTCTTCTTCTTTGATTGATTTTCCTTCAAGGTTCGTCACAGCAAGTCAGTTTCCTCCAGAGAACTTTTCCACTCTTCATCCTCTTCAATGCCCTCCTCAGTTCCTTGGTCCTGTACAGTAACCCTTCCATTTTTTTGTTCTCTCTCATTTTCCTCATTCACTAATTACTCAAAGCATGTTTTCTATTTGCGATCACACTGCATGCATTTGACAAAACATATTGAACCTAATAAATAACATGATTATATATAATATATTATAATACAAAGGTTGTATATCATTTAATAAATAAAGAAGTTTGATATGTTTTCAGATTATTTTTTACTCATTGGTCGTTCAGATGTTTCTTCAGCACTTTGCTAATCTCTTAAGTCTTAAAGTACTTTATGAATAAAGTGCATTTGGCACTTTTTATATCAAAAGAGGAGCCTCAAGTCATTGTTTTGAGAGGTGCAACTGTCCAGCGGAATACGAATAGATCGCCAAATGTATCCTTATTGAACATTTCCAGCGTGAACACTGAACATGTCCCTCAGGACAGACTGCAGAGGCACATCAACTGGAGGCAAATCTGGTTTATCAGTTTGTCAGAGCGAAAAAATAATGAAAAAAAAATGTCAAAGAGAAACGAAGAAGAGCGATTTGTTACAGTCATTAAACCAAATGGCTTCTCATATGTATGAAGACTTGACCGAGCAGATGTAAAGCCTTATGTAAGACCGCTTGATGAATGTAACAAACATGGTGGTGGGCACAGATGTGGATCTGTTCACACTTACATCCATAAATTCACTGCTGGATCCAACAAACTCTCTAAAACAGAGCAGGAAGTTTTCTTCTGTTGGCAGAATTTGGGCCAGCTATTAAAAAAAAAAGATTTAATGTTAAAAAGTAGCAGAGAAACAGAGAAAATTATTTTAAAAGTAAAATAAAGGTAAATAGATAAATAAATAAATAGATCATTATAGTTTTCATGTTTTACCTCGGACATCTCAATTCGGCCATCGGCGTTCTTGTCAAAGTTGGACATAAATTCCTTCATCTTCTCTTTAAAGGTTGCATGCGAAGGGTCCTGGAACAACATTAAACAACAAATGCTGTACGAAAGTTTATCCTTACAAGCATAACAATAAAGTCTTAAAGTTATAGAAAAGTCCAAAAGTTTTTTTACAGAAAGAAATATCAGCAAGCAAATGTTGAGCGAATCACATCCCTAGAAATGGAGGAACCCAATTCTAAACTCTGCGGAAGAATTCTCCACCCTGATTATGATCAGTATATTTATTTTTGTACATTTTTCAACCGTTGAAAAAAAATCCTGCATGTGTATAAAGTTTTATCTTGATCTCGAGAAATGTTCAGGTAAGCTTCTGATTGTCCATCAGGAGAAAATAACAGATTTATGGAGCCAAACTGTCTGCTCAGAACTCTGATACCCATTTAAGACATTTCTCCTTCTTTCTGCAGCTGGAACACACAGTTATGTACGTTTCAAGTGTTTGGTTTGATAATCTAAATGCTTGTGTCTGTAGTACAGTTTCAAGATACTGTAATAAATAGTATAATAAAAAATTAATATGCAAATGTCAGCTGTCACAAATTCTGTCCCAAAACAGCACAATCAGAGCCAGATTCTGTATTAATTTCCCTAATGGTGAAATATGTGTGTCCGATAGCTCCAAGCAGTCCAAGAGAGAGTTACAGCTTCTGAAAAGCTGTTAGATGGTGCTGAGTTGGGTGGAGTGGAGCTGAAACACCCGCTTGGTGGAACAGCAGCTTTGTGGAACTTAGGCGAAACAACTGTTGGTGGAACAGCTGCTGGTTGGAATAAAGCTGGAACAGCCATTGGTGGAACACAAGACGGTTGGCTCTTCATGGCAAAAAGTGGGTCACCAGGGCAACGTTGTTTTTCAGCTCCAGTGCATCATAATAAGATTTTAAACTGTCACTCTACGATCCCCATCTTGACAGCAACTCACATCCTTCTTTGTGGTGGAACAGCACTATTTGTTGGTCTCAAACACCGGTAGTCCACCATCTTTAGTTCCACACACACCCTGGTGAAGCCGGGTATGTTCAGACAGGAATCACCCCTGATGTAAAACAGACTAAGCTGCACTCCTGGAAGATCCTGTCTTCATTTCGTTGCCTTCTGCTTCAAATCCCGATGTTAGAATTGGTTACTGTCACCTCATGGGCCCCCTTGAGCTTGAACCCTTGTCTGTAAAGAGAACGTTCGTCTCCAAAGGCCAAATACGATCTTCTCCAGTAATGATTTCATATACAATACCTATGAGCTGATGTTTTCCATTGAGGTGTACCAGCAACAACAATTCTAAATTGTGTGTGTGATTATTTTTAATTTCTGCGTTCACACCCTCATGGAATGATTTTCTAATCCCTTTGACGTTTCATAGATGTGATACCTCATTAAAGAAATCCACAACATCCAATGAACAGATGAATGGATGGAAGGATAAAGAGCATCTCTTTCTGTGAGGTTTAAACTCACCACTCCGGCTCCTCGTCTTGCAGTTTCCAGTTCTGTGAAAAAGTTTTCCAGCTCTTTTCCTTCGATGTAACCGTTCCCTGTGATGCAGAGAAATAAAATTAGCACCAATGAACTTGTGAAGCTTTTAACTGACCTCCTGCTTTAGTGTCGCCTTAAATTTTTAATTACAAGCTAAGAAAAATTAATGGTCACTGAAAGTTTTTAAATTTTTTAAGAGTGGGCTGAATGTTGAGCGAGTGGCTCAGTCTCAAACCTTGTTACCAAACCTGCAACAATGAGTTCACAAGATAATATACTGTATATACATAATTAAAGCTGCACTGGAATCAGTTTAATCATATCTGACACGTAAAGCAGAACAAGCCATGGCTAGATTTTCTAGTTTTGCCACCGTCTGATCTGAGCATTAAAACGACCGTTCATAGATAACTTCCTAAATGTGCCACAAAATTCTGCAAAAAAAATTCTTTATGACTTTTGCAAACTACTTTCCAACATCTTAATGGACTAAAAATGTAAAATGGAGCCAAAAAAAGACACAAGAGTGGTTCCAGTGGAGTGAGAGCAGAATAATGAGCATCTTCTTGCCTAAGAGAGTGGAAGCAGGCAATCAGATTGATGCTTATTGGGGCATCCTGTCACTCCGTCTGTACTTGTGTTCCTTACAATACTCATGCAACTGTGTATGATTTCATAAGATAATTTAGCTCTCTGCGTTTCCTGGAAGCTGTAGGATGTGGGACATTCAGTATTTTTCTGTAAATCACTACTGTGTCCCACTTGTCATGGGTCTAAACATCAAGAAGGAGGCTTAGGCTTATAAGAAACATTTTACAACTCCCTCCTCACCCTGAAATGACCATCTGAGGCTGGGAAGGATTTGGTTTGCTCCTTAATGAACAGCATGCATGTACTGTACTTGCATCTACAGTTGCAAAAAAAATCCTTCATTTATTAAAGCTGCACACAAAATTCTGTAAATTTTGAGAGTTCCAAAAAAGCAACACCAAAGGATTTGTGGCGTTTGTGAAGAGGGGTGTCCCTGTCCGTCTTCTTGATAAATGTAGATACAAAAAATAAGTTTAAGTATAACAAACACGCCTAAAAATATTCAGATTTATTTGAATAGTGCTGAAATTTAACGACATTGGGTTTCTGTTTTTTAATTCCATCTATCTTCCTTCTCTCTGCAATCCCCTAACGTCTTTTCATTTAGTATTCCACACTAGTAGTGGGTACATTTGGGTAGAATACTGGATTTTTAGAAGGTTTTCCTCACCAAGAGGAAAGTTCTGAGTTTGTTTAGTTAGTTAAAAATGAGCTGTTTATCTTTTATAAAACTTTGTGGATTTTTTTGTGTGTCCATTTTTTATTCAATTTGATGTATGAAACTCATTGAGAAAGCCGTGTAGTGATGTCGGGTTAGAGCAGGAGTATCCAACCTTTTTTGTCCCAAGATCTACTTTGCAAATATCAAACCTCCTGAGATCTACCAGTCTGGTGTTACCATCGTAAAACTCCAACCAGCCTCTCTCTCTTTGAAACACAAACTCACAAACACGGAGGCAAACTTCTCTCTCTCTCTCAGACACACACAAAGACAATTTCCTCTCTCTCAAACACACCCAAAGACTAATTTCTTTCTCTCTCTCGTTCGCTCCCTTGTTCCTCTCTAACACAGAAAAACACACACAGACTTTTTCTGCGCGCATGCAACGCTTTGGGAGGGGCCACAACAGCAACAGGCGCTGCGCATTGATTTCAAAATTAATGCGACTTTACGTCACAGACTCCAAAATTCATCAATAAGACTAGAAAAAGCCACCAGATTGGTGCTTTTTTTAGGGTAAAAAAAACAAAACAAAAAAGGAGAGTTGGTACAGTTTAGCGGCTCAAACAAAGGCTCTGAATTCCTGCTAAATATAGCATCAAAGTCGCTAAGTTGACAATAAGGGCTTCGTTTTGTTTTTTCCTGACACACCTGGCGATCAACTAGGTTGGGCACCCCTGGCTAGAGTCACAAAATTGAATTGAGAGAGTAGCATACTCACTTTTTGGCAGGTCAATTTTATTTATTATGTAGTATTTACTCTGGCAATGACAGTCCGTATCATAATCCACACTTTTAAATATCATTCCCTTGCTCGTTGTAATTCTCTGTCTATTTACTGAACCTTCACATCTGGCACAGTAACGTATGTGCACCAAGCTCACATTGTTGTGTTAAATTTGAATAACAGCGTTGTTTTTGGTTGTAGACCATCTACCCTCCCAAAGTCTTCCACATATAACTTTATAGGATGATAGCCTGTTTTATACTGTTTCCTGTCTGCTATGTCCTCTCCTCCTGGTTCACCATGTTGCTATAGATTCATCACATTGTTTCCTGTAGAATTTGTTTTACTGTATCTCAATTTTTTTTAATGTTTCAACATTTTCTTAACTATTTAATTAAGCTGGAATGTTGTAATGTTCATTATTGTAAACATTGACGCCAAAAACAAGTTTTTTATTCGAATCCCTTAAGTGGGATTTTAATATTGCATTCATAAAAACGTTACATATCCACGGACGGCACGAGTCGTTTATGTCTTCCCCACGTCTGTGGATGAAGGAATAAAAAAATGGAATAAATAAACACTGCTTATCATAAAACCGGAATAAAATAAAATAAGAAATGTACAGAATAACCTACATAAATATTTTCACTGGCTTTAACGTTTCTATTTCTCATCATGTCATCATCTTTCTCATTTTCATAATTTCCTCCGTCTCTCTGTCCGGTTTCATTTGCCCTCTTGGTTTGATAAGCACATCTTTCTGTATCTAGTATGACTTGTTTTTTCAGACATAAATGAATCAGTATGAAGACAAAAAGGTTTCAGTGCAGAAACAAAGCAAACAAGGCTGCGGAGCTTTTAAAGAGCCTGAAATTCATCTTCAGTCACATTCTTTTCATAATTCATCACTTCTAATCACTTGAGGACCTGGTGAATAAAAAATAACCCAGATACAGCCAAGCAACAAACTAATCTGTGTCATTATGTAATAGTAATTATACTAGTCGTGTGGTTTTTCAATTTACTGGAAATTAATCAATCATTAAACAAACAACAACCAAAAAACCTCAAATGCATATTTAATCCTTCCATCAAACTCCTTCTGTCCCAAAACTGTGCATAAAGGAAGATGATAACATCTTTGCGTGGCCAATTACATCCTTGTAAAATAGTTCTATCTGTCACATAAAATACAGAATGTTTCCAGATGGGCTTGTTGGTTAATTAGCATATTCATGAGATTATGAACCATTTGCATTCTCCTCATGTCAGCGTTTTACATCTATACCCTCCTCATCTAGTCCGTGTTGACTTATGGAATATTTTGACAGCTGAATTCTCAATAAAGAAAGCTATTATATTCCATTAACATATTTCTCATTTTCAAAAGTCAGACAACAAAACAAGTGTGAAATATCAATGAAGGGAGTTTCAAAATGTCTCCAAAGTAAGAACAATATTTCACACAGAAACTGCTCACATTGAGACGGCGTATTAAAGTCAATGAAGCTTAATCAGATTAATGTTTTCATTCATTTAAAAAACTGCTTCGTCTAATTGATTTGTTCAGTTGAACAAAAAGACAGTTTAATGCAAGTTTTTTTCTTTTACATCAATGAATTAACTGAATATGTTTTTTGGGGTAACACACTGGGACTAAATCCGATTCTTCTTCTCCTTTCAGCATTTTAGCGTTTCTTCCATCTAGCCCTGTTTCCTGCATCCTCTTGGGTTCATGTCTTCCTTCACTGTATGCATAAACCTCCTCTTTGGTCTTCCTCTAGGCCTTCTGCCTGGCGGTTCGTCTCTCTCCTCTGCACATGTCCAAACCATCTCAGTCTGGCCTCTCTGACTTTAAAACCTCTAACATGTGCTGTTCCTCTGATCCTGTCCATCATGGTCACTCCCAGAGAGATCCTCAGCATCTTCATCTCTGCTACCTCCATCTCTGTTTCCTGTCTTTTTCTCAGTGCCACTGTCTCTAGACCAATCAGCATGGCCGGTCTCACCACACTGTCTCAAGACCAATCAGCATGGCCGGTCTCACCACACTGTCTCTAGACCAATCAGCATGGCCGCTCTCACACGGTTTTGTACACTTTTTTTTTGTAGGACTAAATCAGATGGAAAACACTTAGATTTTTATTTCCAATCTAAATATAAGAGGTAGAAATTCACTTCTAAATTGCAGTTAAACATCAATTTAAGTTTCCTAAAGTTACATAGATTCTAAGTTTAAAAATTGACTTTTCAATCACCATCATGTACTTTTCTGTCTATTATCATTCAAAAAGTTTGTAGTGTCAATCATTGTTGATAAAAACCACATCAGATCATAAAAAGCTGGAATGCGATAACTATTGCAACAAAAAGTGGGAATCAAAGCTTTAAAATCTTCAATAAAAGGACATGTACACAATTTTTAAAATGATATTAATATGACAAGAACTCAGATGCATGGATGTAAGAGGATTGTGTCATGGTTCCCTCACCGACCACCAGAGGGAGCCCTGGACCTTCCCTCTGCACCCTGATTCGGGACACCTGACGGTGATTGGCCTGCTCCCTATTTAAAGGCAGACAGGCAGATATTTTCTGACCGAGTCGGGTCAGAAAATATCTCTGTGTCTTTTAATTTAATTCAGTTTACTTCTTTAATCGCCTACTTGGGAAATTTAAGTGTCCAATGGCTCCCAGCAATCCAAAGGAGGGCTCCAAACAGCTTCTGAACAGCTAGAAGGTGGTGCTGAAATGGGTGAGATGGAGCTGGAACAGCCGCTTGATGGAATGGAGGTGGAACAGCTGCCTGATGGAAAAGTGGTGGAACAGCCACTGGGTGGAATGGAGGTGGACCAACTGTTTGGTAGAACAATTGCCTGGTGGAACAGAGCTGAAACAGATGACTTTTGGCTCTACTTGGGGCAAATTGTGGATGACAACATTGTCTGGAAGCTCCCTGGACGTTAATGAGATCTTAAACTGCACATGTCCATGACCACTAAAAGCTCCACATCTTGACAGCAACTCACATCCTTTACTGTGTTGTTCTCGAACACCAGAAGTCCACCATCTTTAGTATCACGTCTTTGTCTGCACGCACCACAGTGAGCCGGGTATGTTCAGATGACTACAGCTATTGAGCTAGCTGTTTAGCTTTTTCTGCCAATCTATCAAACTAGCAGGTACCGATCATCCCATTCAACAACATCACAAGGGCTTTTATGCCTGCTTTTGAAAAATAGACGTGTAAATAAGAGAAAAACACAAGAAAATCAAATGATCTGCATTTCAGAACGTAAATTTTTGATAGTTTTGTAAATTAAAATTTTGAAAGCCAAACCTTCAAATATTGTATCTGATTTTTCTGTTGCAGGTTTTAGCTGAAGGTTTGGGATTTTTTTTTTTTAAAGAAGGAAGTAAACAGCCTGAAACTGAGACGTGTTTCACTGGAGAGGAGGTAACGTTTAATGTTGCTGGAGTTTATTAGAGAATCCTTTTAAAAGGGTTTACTGATATAGGTCAGAGTTTTATAAATGGAGAATAATCCTCACATAGAACTTAGAAGAGCTGAAGAAAAATACACCAACATGGAGAGAAATGACGACCTTATTCTGAAAGTTTTAAAATGTAAATGTGCTATTTCAAGGAGAAAAAGTGAACATTTATTTTTTAAAAATAAAAAAAAACTGCTTGAATGAAATTAAGTATAAAATAAGTATGTGTGATTAAACTTGAACATAAAGAGGGAAGATAATTATTAATAACTGTATCAAAATGTAAAACTGAAATAAAAAAAATGAAGATTTCCAAAATTGCATCATTCAGAAGCACCTACAAAAACCATCATAATCCAAACCAAACCTCACAAAACAGCAAGATCATGACAAAATCCATTGTTAAAAATCTTCCATAAATCCTCACTGCTTCCATATCTTTTAGTTTAAATCAAATTCATCTTTTAATGTTCCTGCAAAGCTTTTTTCTCAGAGGTTTCTGCACCAAACACTTCTGAATCCACTTTGATTTGTGCCATAAGGATTTAAAATGACTTATTGTTAAAACAGCTTAAATGATAATCTGTAAAAAAAACAGATGAATTTTTTTTTCTTTGCAACAAATTTTGACTTTTTGGCAAAGAAAAATAACAAATGCACATTTTTTTTGTGCAAATTTTGTGCAAAATGCAAATTTCAAATGAGAAATTTATCTTCGAATAATTCAGGTGTTTTGTGTTTATCAAAAATCTGCTTTTAATTCAGAATCAGAGGTACTTTATTTTAAATTTTAAATGGAAAATTAGGTAATTAGATTAATGATTTGAAGTGATCTGGGGAAAAAAAATAATTTTTGTTTTGCACTTATTGGTCATTTTTATGACTTTAGTCAAAAATAGAAATAAGAATTGGATTGTTTTTCAAACTGGTGCGTCCCAGTTTATTCCTAGTAAGCTGTCCGATTTAAAAGCTTCAACCCATAAACATTCCCGAAAAGAAAAAAAAACCTTTCACCTCCCCTCCCCCTGTAAATCCCATCCTCTAGCCCCTCTCTCCATCTTTATTCTCCCTCCCCCATCTCTCCATCCTTCATCCTCTTTTTTTTTCACTTTTCACTTTTTCCTGCAAGGCTATTTTTACAGGATGAAATCTTATGAAAGATCATTTTCATCATTTAAAAAGGTGAAACATAAAAGTTTAACTAATTACAAATAAATGTGCATCAATAAATAAAACTTTTGCATTTAAAAAAATTCAAAAAAGCAAAAAATCATATTAAAGTAGCAAGATTTGACCAACTTTTATGTGTTAAAAATCTTTACATACATTTAAAATCATTCAACATGAAACAGAGACTTAATTCAAATAATAAAATACAATAAAGAGTCTAATTAGCAGTTGATAATTAACATGACACACTGACCGTCTGTATCATAATGTTTCCAGATGTCGATGAACTGGGCTGCAGTGAGCTCTGCCAGATGCAGATGTGGCATCTGTTCCGCCTGAGTTGCCATTTTACCTGCTTCTTTCCCCTGTTTTCTTTAAGAGCTCTGTGATAGTTTGAGGTAAACTTTCCTGGTGCAGACTTTCCTCTGATGTGCAGCTCAGCCTCCTCATCCTCAGCTTTTAAAGCATCACTGTACTTACACTTCCTACCACAAGAGGGCGGAAAAATAACCATGTTGCTGCAGATGCAGAAAAATGCTGAAAACTTTCTCTTTAGACTGGTTTGATTCTGATATAAATGACCCTTTTGTGTTCTCTACCAGTATAGCTTTAACATATTTAAGATGCAACATTGTTGCATCTTAGAGAGATGGAGGAGATGGAGCAGCACAGATGGAGCAGAGATGGAGGTAGCAGAGATGAAGATGCTGAGGATCTCTCTGGGAGTGACCAGGATGGACAGGATCAGAGGAACAGCACATGTTAGAGGTTTTGGGGATAAAGTTCAAGAGGCAAGACTGAGATGGTTTGGACATGTACAGAGGAGAGAGAGAGAGTACATCGGAAGAAGGATGCTGGGTTTGGAACCACCAGGAAAGAGGACTAGAGGAAGACCAAAGAGGAGGTTCATGGATACAGTGAAGGAAGACATGAAGATAGTTGGTGTGACCAAAGAAGATGCAGCAGATAGAGTTAGATGGAAGAAACTGACTTGCTGTGGCGACCCCTGAAGGGAAATGCCGAAAGAAGAAGTTGTTGCAAAGAAGCAATAAATTTTATGTTTGGTGGATTCTCAATTAGCTGTGTAGAGACAATGAAAATTCAAAATCATGTGGAAATGATCTGAAAATTGTGTGTTTCCATAAAGTTTTCTAGAAATATTAAAACACTATTGTAACAAGGCTGCATGGTGGTAAAGGAGTTACCACGGTGGCTTCATAGCAAGAAGGTCAGGATTTCAGTCCCAGACTGGGGGCCAGGCTTGAAACACTGGTCTTTCCACATGTAGTTTGCATGTTCTTCCTGTTTATGTGTGTTTTTCTCCAAAAACATGCATGTTAAATTGATTGACCGCGATGAAATTACCCCAGGAATAAGTGCGTGTGGATGGTTGTGTTGTGGGCCCCAGAACAGACTGGCGACCTGTTCAGGATGTACCCTGCCTCTCACCTGAAATCAGCCGAGATAGGCTTTGGCACCCTTGGGACTGGTTTAGAAGACTATTATTGATAGATGTATTAAAAACAGGCGTAAAAAACTTCCTTTTGATCTTTCATATTGTTTCACTTTAAAACACGATGCACTAAAAAGTATTTTTTCTCACAGTTTACATTTATTATTATTTCACAGTTGATGAACTTTTAAACATTTACAAAGAACAACTCTATGCATGTAAAAAAAAAAAAAGTCCACCTATCTCTCTGGAAAAGCCCAGGTTGTCGAGAACAAGGAGAAGCTTTTTTAAACTGCTGTTGGTAAATCTGTTGCATGGGAGAACAGTTTGGTCTCTCTTGAGCTAATCAATGTCTTGCTTTTTCCTCCACCCCTTCCACAGCTCCCGCAGTGTAAAGACATTCCTCGTCCTCTGAGTAGTGAAAAAAATCTATGTTGGCCACTGGAGGCGGTTCATGTTATACCCAGCTTCATTATTATTATCAATTTTTCATGTGTGGGATGTGGAAAAACTGACGTGGATGATTGCTCATGTTTTTTAAATGAGTTTAAATGTGGTGATTAAAAATGTTTATTTATCTTAATTAACATTTTTTCTTGATGTGCTCCAATTTTCTAATGACAGACATTTATGTGTGTTTTTTCTAATTGCTCCCTCACTGCTTCGAATGCTTCCTTTCACTGTCCTCTGTTCACTGTCAGCATACGGCATCTCCTTACTTTACTTATCAAGATGCAGGGATCCACCCACTCCACCAACTTCATACATCCCTCCATCTGTGTGGATGTTTTCATACACATGGATTTTAGAGTAAGTAAACGAGGTTAGAAGAGTGTAACCCGATGGTCACGTCTTAGTAAAAGCTGCACTGCCTTTCCCGCGGCAGGAGTTCACCTATCAAATTGCCCAGTCTTCATCTTTTTTTCCTCTAATCTCCTTCCTTTCTTAACCTTTCACCCTCTCCATCATCTCAGTGGAGGTCAGGGGGCTGCTCAGCCTTCAAAGTCTGTTTGGCACAAATCCAAGCAGCAGTTGTTGTTGCATGACCACAAAATCATTACAACACCTTCTGTTCTTTTGATGGATTCACTCTTCTATATTTTCATCTTCCCAGCTTACCGTGCCTCTTCCCTCCTCTGGTTTGGACCCTGAGGTGGGAGGGAGGGAGAGAGGGATGCATGGTGTGATGGGGGATGGATTTTGACGCAGAGGATGTGGAAGATTAAGAGAATTTTTCTATCTCCTCTTTGCAGAAGTTGTGTTTCTGTTGGCGAAGAATTAAAGTGTGTGAGGAGGGAGAATACAATCCTGACAAGGCTGTGTGTGTTTCCTTGAACATGTGGGGAAAGCCAACTTCCCTTTTAAAATACACAAACTGGATGAATAATGATGAGCAGGTTTTGTGGATTTGTTTGCAGAGCTCAGCACTGCTGAGATTGTCTGGAAGTGTGAGTGACTGTAGGAATAAATGAGAGATGAGGGAGATGAAAAAGAACAATGATGGATCGGCGTTTTGGAACGCCAATGAAAAAATGTCATCTGCAGATAAACAATTATGTCCATTCACTCCGAGGGACACACACAGGAATTCAGACACGTACGTGCACACACATACTAAGTTAGCTCGTGAAGGGAGGGGGATTATCTTTGTGTGCGAGGCCTGCTTTTGTATTTTCTAGATTAAAGATGTCTAAGAGATTATAATAAAGCCATGTTAAACACATCCTTTATATTAGTCTAAGTGTAAGAATACTGATGTTTAACCACTGGAATTTATGTCCTGCTTGTATTTTACTTACTTATCTTTAACAATAAGCACCAGCTCTTCAATCCCATGTTACTTTGGTTCAAATAAGAATAAAAGTGGAAAAATATTTCTTCTGTAATGTTTTTTTGTAGTTAAGAAAAAGTTCAAAACCAGAAAAAACAGACACCAAAGTGTCAAATTGTCCACAGTTACTCAGTGCCAACTATAGATGAACTGATTCAAAATTTAGAAACCAAAAGTCAAGGTATCAAAGGTAAGGGACACAAATTTTGTTAAACAAATTTCTCCCAAACCAGTGGAGAGATTCGAATGAAAAAATTTCACAGTTACTCAGTACCAATTATAGATTTCTTGAAGGGATTGCCTTCATGTTTTCAAATCTTTCCATCACTAACAGTGAATAAACTTCAGTCATTTGAACTCTGCCTTGAAAATCTACTTTAACTACACTTACTGAGTTCTATTACGATCTATTGTCTTCGGCTTGTCCGGGGCCGGGTAGCAGAGACAACACCCTCAGACGGGAAGCTCAGACTTCTCTCACCTGGGCTGTATCCTCAAGATCACCTGGGAGGATCCCGAGGTGTTCCCTGTCCAGCTGTGAGACATAGTCTCTCCAGAAGGTTCGGGGTCTGCCTCTCTGTCTCCTTCTGGTCAGACGTACCCATGACACCTCCCCTGCGTACTATCAGTCGTTCAGTTCCGTCGTCTTCCGCTCATCCGGGGCCAGGTCGCAGGGACAACACCCTCAGACGGGAAGCCCAGACTTCTCTGACCCGGGCTGTATCCTCCAGATCACCTGGGAGGATCCCGAGGTGTTCCTTGCCCAGCTGTAAGACAGTCTCTTCATCATGTCCATGGTCTGCCTCTGGGTTCCTCCTGGTTAGAAGTACCCGAAACACCTCACCTGCAAGGCGTTCAGGAGGCATCCGCCAGATGCCCGAACAACCCCATCTGGCTTCTCTCAACCCTGAGGAGCCACAGAGTTGGTCAATATCGTCACACAGAGTCAAACATTCATTATTATTACAGTTTGGGATGTCGACAAGAAGGAGGCATATTGTTTGATGCCTTAGCGTCAATTTTATCTAATCATCTTCTGACCTGCTTATTCGAGATTGAATCCCAGGGTATTCTTGATCTTATCCTTGAATAGTTACAGGATGGAGGGGGGGGGTACAGCCCCGTCAGGTCACCCGTCTGTTGCGGGCCTGGCGGTGAAATATTCTCATTAAAAGATAACTTCTGTATTTTTTACTCAGAGTGTATTGTTACTTAAATCAGTGAGGTCACAGGTCAGGTTGTTTTACTGTCTTAATGGTTTCTTTCTTGCCCACTGATGACTGCAGAAAGTTTTGAGCTTTCTCAAACATTAAACTAATAAATCATCCAGGCCTGTGGGATTCTGGAGGTCGTGGTGACTCATTAAGACGTTCAGTCAGTGACAGACGAGTAAATCCTTTTAGGTTTCTTTCTTTTAAAGCACACATTCATACTCCTTTTTTCTTCCAGAGCTCACCTACAGTCCAGACACTAATAACATAAAGCAAAAAGATAATCTTATCTGGTTTAAATTGTCAGATTCGATTTGTAGAGTAAAAAGAGGTATTCATTGGCAGCTCCTGTGAACAGAACCCAATGCCCTGTTTTACTTGGTGTTCATTAAAAAACATTTGCGTGACTTACTCCTGCGTGTTTTCAGAGATGGTGGTCATATTGAATCATCCTATTTTGAAATCTAAAATCATGCAATGCATTCAGATTTTGTTTCATCTTTTGAACCACTTTTCCGGCACCGAGAAAAAGACAGGAAACAGAGATGTTTGTAGCAGAGATGAAGATGCTGAGGATCTCTCTGGGAGTGACCAGGATGGACAGGATCAGAGGAACAGCACATGTTAGAGGTTTTAAAGTCAGAGAGGTCAGACTGAGATGGTTTGGACATGTGCAGAGGAGAGAGAGAGAGTACATCAGAAGAAGGGTTTGTGTGTGAAATGATGTTTCTCGGCTTCACACGCTGTCGAACAAACAAATTTAATCACTAAAAACTTCAACGAGATCAAGACACAAAAAGTGATGACCCCGAACAGGTCACCAGTCTGTTGCGGGGCCACAAACACACACAGTCATTCCTAGGAGACATTTTTAGCGGCCAATCAACCTAACATGCATATTTTTGGAGGGTGAGAGGAAACCACTCAGTGGGCATGATGACCGTCCTGGAACCAGAAGGTCGCTGGTTCAATCTTTTGCTGGACGTCCTTCCTTCACTGTATCCATGAACCTCCTCTTTGGTCTTCCTCTAGGCCTCTTTCCTGATGGTTCCAAACCCAGCATCCTTCTTCCTATGTACTCTCTCTCTCTCTCCTCTGCACATGTCCAAACCATCTCAGTCTGGTCTCTCTGAGTCCTCAACACCCTGTAAAAATAAAATTACTCATATTTGTTTCCCAAAAAACTCTTCAAGTTGTAAATGTTAAAACTTGTTGAACAGTTTAATCCAGAGAGAGATTATTAAAGGATATTGAAATGAAAAACAATTGACTTTCTTTTCTAAAAGAAATATTTTTCATTTTTTTCCACATCCTTCTGACTGGAATTTTTTTTGGGGGTTTGAGTGCAATCATTTTCATTTTTGTGTTTGTACCTGTTAAAGTCAAAACGATTACATCAGAGGTCATTCTACTGTTAATCTAAATGCTTTTACATCAGATTTTCAACAGACACCTGTCGCCCATATTGACCTTTTCCTCGACCTTCATGAGCTAAATTCCTGAACCTACCACAAAAACTCTTACCCGAAATTTTGCTCGAGCAGCTGCTTAACCGAGAAAATGATATAAAAAAAAAAGAAGAAAAGATTAGCCAGTTAAAAATAGGTGAAATAATTTAAAACATAAATCAAACCATCATATCTCCGATGTGTATTTTTTTTAACCATTTAACAACAACTAATCTATTTTAAAGCCAAGTGGGATTAGAAGTCAGAGCAACCAGGCTGCATTGCTTATTCCGTTTTAATCACATTCCAGCTTGTCGTTGTAGCTTATGTGAATGGCTGGGATGAACAGATAGACCACTTTACATTAATTGTAGCAAACATTAAGCAGCTTACGTGGCTCATGCTGAGGTGGTACAACCAGATCAGTCGTCAAAAAGACGCTGTTTTCAACCTAAACCTGCAAAACATTCATTTATTTCAGGGAAACATGACTGAGAAGTGACCTTTGTACAATATTTTATATTCCTAGTGAAAAAAACAACCGTAACACCGTTGTTTTAAACTTGCATCATCTGGACGCACAAGAACGTTATGTATTTTAGACTCTAATCCCATTTATAAATACCTAGAAGAGTATTTTGTCAAGTTTGTGTGCTTCACCTGCTGTCGAAGAAACAAATTTAATCACTAAAAACTTCAACAGGATCGAGACACAAAACGTAAAAAACATAAATATGTTATGGTTATTTGTGTGTAAGTGTGTGTACAGTATGTAGTCTGGATTTCTGTGTTGATGAGGCAGCTGGAGTGTGTGGTTGTGTGAATTAGAGTGACAGGGTGCTTCATTGCAGTAATCAGCCTTTTTTTTCACCCAAACGTCTGCAAACTAACACTTTTTTTAACCATGGGAACAGAAACTGTTAAAAAGACCGAAGCCATCGATTATTTCAGGAGTGAATCAATCTAAATGATTAATTAGATGATGCATAGTTTATGCACGTTTTAAAACATTATTTGATTTTTTATCTGTGAAAAAAAAAATCCTGTATTAACATTTGTAGAGTACCGTACATTCAAAAACATGTCAAAGACACTTAAGTGGGAGGCGATAGCTCAGAAGTAAAAATTTTCACCCTTGGACCAGGAATTTGCCGGTTCAAATCCCAATGAGCTCATGTCTGGGTGTCCTTGGGGAAGACTCCTAAACCTCTGTTTCTCCCACTATTTCGCCATCATGGCAGCCTGCTGCAGTGCAATGCAGCGCAGAAATTTTCCTGTTGAGGGATGAATAAAGTTCGAATATTAGCAGACTTTTAGATTTAAAAAAAAAATGAAGTGGTTTGTGCTGACTTTAGTTCGATTTTAACCCTCAAAATTTCAATGAATAAATCTCACACTTCTGTTCAAGATCGGGAGATAATCTCCTCCGCCTTGGTCAGGACCCTGTTCCTGACCTGCAGAGTCCAGGGTGGGATTGTTTCAACCCAACCTAATTATAAAAACCGATAAAGTAGCATGAGGTTTGTGGTATGTTTGGTAGATTGTGTTGTAATTGTTCTGCCTCTGCAATAAGCTCTTGGGGCGTCTGTGCTTCTGCAACACTTTTGCGAACACAATATTTTCCAAACAAGTACCAGCAATGGCTCGGGCATCTGGTCAGGATGCCTCCCGAGTGCCTCTCTGGTGAGAGGTTTCAAGCACGTCCCAACGGGAGGAGACCCTGAGGCAGACCCCAGACCTCCTGGAGAGACCATGTCTCACAGCTTGCTGGGGAATGACTCGGGATCCTTGCGGGTGAGGTGGAGGATGCAGCCGGGGTGAGGGAAGCCTGGGTTTCCCGTCTTGGCTGTTGCCCCCACGACTCTGCCCCGGATAAGCGGAAGACAACGGAACTGAATGTACGAAAGTACCAATAAAACTGCCCACAGTTACTCAAGACGAACTGCAGATTAACCGAGTAAGTTGTCAGGGTCACAAGCTAATAATTATTGGTACTATTTGTGGTATAGTGCAGTTTTGGGCATATTGCTCAGTGTCTTGGCCTCAACTTATGCCCAACTTTGTTTTCTCAACAACACCACAGGAGATAAACAGCATGCACTGACAAAGTTGTATCATCGTTGCCTGTTTGCTGTGACTGGAGGTAAAAAAAAATTCAACCCATCATAACAACACTGGGGAAATGGAAACCGAACTCTTAATGCAACCAAAACTATTCCACGTTGTTGGTTCGTGGTGTTTTTCTGGTAGTTTGTTGAGGAGTTTGGAAAGAGATGGCATCTCCCTCCAGGCAAACAGAACTATGTGATCCGTGGGGAGCAATTAAGACTCTGGACCTCCTGCAAAAACAACATCGCCACGAGGAACAGTCCCACTTGAGAAGGAAAGTGATTATTTGTCGTCATGATGCAAGACAGAGAGCCCTGCAGTAATGTGAGGCAATCTGTTCACACATCTACACACACGGAATGTTGGACATAAAGATGAGGAAAATTATTGAGTTAAACAACGAGTTTCATCTCAAATCATCGTTAAATGTTGGTCCCACATTAAAAACATTGTTTGTAGTATCTATGTTAGCTCTGGGTAGCACAGTGGCCTCAAAGCAAGAAGGTCGTAGGTTCGAGGACTGGGTGGGGCGAGGCTTGAAACACTGGCCTTTCTGTGTGGAGTATGCATGTTCTCCCTCTATATGTAGGGGTTTTCTCCGGGTACTCCGGTTTCCTCCCACCCTCCAAAAACATGAATGCTAGGTTGATTGGCCACTACATGACTGCCCCTAGGAATGAGTGTGTGTGAGTATGGTTGTATGCGCGTTGCCCCGCAACAGACTGGCTGTCGTGGTGAGGAAGGATGGTGGAAAGAGGAGGACCCAAATGCAGGACTTCGAACATGGTTTATTAACTTAAATCAGAAAAAGACTGTAAATCAAGAAGAACATGATAAACTTAAGGTTTCAAGAGTCCAACAAAAATTAAAAAAAATACAAAATATGGTCAGGCAACCAGGGTGACCTGGCTGGGAAAGGTAGTAGTAAGACCTGACGAGGAAGGCAGGTGAGACTGCCTTTAAATAGGCAGCCAGAAGATTAGATGCAGGTGAGTCCACAGGTGCAGATGGTCCCATCAGCCAGAATTGGGGGAAAGGTGAGATGGTCCCTGGCTCCCTCTGGTGGTGGTTGAAGGAACCACAACACTGGCGACCTGTTTGGGGTGTACCCTGCCCCTTGACCCAAATTAGCCAGAATGGGCTCCAGCAACCCCGCAACCCAGCAACGGACAGGGCGTTAAGAAGAGGACAGACTGACTAATTTTAGCTCTTCTGCCCAGTATTTTGAAAATGAAAGCGAGGATTTTGTTCCCCGCCACGAAATATTTTTGCAACAGCAGTGCTCACACTCAGTCCTTCCCCTCAGGTACTGCTCTCCTTCCGATCACAGAACTCAAAGGTGAGAAAGTCGATTCCTACTTGCTTGTTTTTCTAAAAATTATTCCTGGTAAAAAAATATCTTTGACAGAGCACCAGCTACGCCATGTTTTGCACTTCCAAACAATGAGGCTACCAGTGAAATGTGGCTCGAGAATGTTTTTTCTGACCACCCACAAGAAATGTTGGATTGTCCGAGGCAGGTTGTTCAAAAAAAAAAAAAAGCACCAACATAAGAATAAGCCACCCTGCCCAGGAAGCTCATTTCGGCCGCTTGTATCCGCAATCTCATTCTTTCGGTCACCACACACAGCTGGTGACCATAAGTGATGGTAGGAACGTAGATTGACTTGTAAATTGAGAGCTTTGCTTTTCGGCTCAGCTCTTTCTTTACCACGACGGATCGAAGCAGCGTCCTAGTTATTGCTGACGCTGCACTGACCATCAGCAGCACATAAAAATATGTGCCGCTTATGGAATTGTTAGAAGTACTAAAAGCCTAATTTACACAGTTTAGCACTTTATACCCAGTCTGTTTTATGTGACGGCTGTTCTAGATGGATCGTATGTTCCAATAAATGTTTTATTCCACAAGTTAAAAATAAATCTCTTGGAGCTGAGACAACCTGAAGGAAAATACAAGCTTGTGTAGAGGGACGACATTTCTTAAGACTAGTTTTTAGCTTACATGTAGGACTGACTATTACTGTATGTCTTTTTTTTCTACATATACTTGGATTTTGCCTTCATGATTTTTATTAAACTTAAACTTGGGTGACTGTGTTAACATATGATGGTCTGATTAATCATAGTATAATGACAGGGTTTAAAAACCACTCTTCTGAAACACAGCATGCTCTCCAGCCAGCACATACAAAGGTGAAAGAGTCATACATGGACATAAATATCCTCGGATGGATGTGCACTAAATGTATGTGTGTGCAGGTGAACATATTGGATGTCAAGGTCTGTTCCTTGGTTATGATTTGTGATCTGTGCCCCCACCCGCACCCCTTCTCCCTCCTAGCTTCTGTACAATATGTCAGCTTTATTGGTTAAGTTCATTTCTGGATATGAACTGTGGTCCATCAGTGTGCCTTCAAGCAAAAAAAAAAAAAAAACCTGAATCAAACCAAAACGCAAGCGGTTGAAAAATAACACCAGCAAGTAAAAGTGTGTGTACACCTTATTTACCTTTCTAACAACAAAAATCCAAATATTTTAAAGCTTCAACGTGATCTAATGAGAAAAAATTGCTTATTTTGCTGTCATTGTACTGAGATTAATTTGTTGTTTTCATTTATGAATAAAACCATCGTTCATAGTGTCAGAGCTGACTTTTTTAATTCCTCCTTTCTGTTCCATGGAATCTTTTCTTGCAGCATGTTTACAGCGAACGTCAAAATAAAGCCTTTAGCATAAAAGACAGAAAAAGTAATCAGCAGCTAAAATGCAGGTTCAACTTAAAAAAGGTCATGAGGATTATTGCAGGAGTTAGTTTTAACTATAACTTTGCATTTTTTTAATCCCATATGTGCCTCGTTGGATTAGGACTCCTGCTGGGAATAACTGGGGATTGATCATCAGTATGTTTCATTTATAACTCCACAAAAAAATCCCCTTTTAACATAACTATAACAGTACCTTTTTAAAGCAGTCGGCACAGATTTTTTTTTTTTGTTTTCATTCAGCTGTTCAGATTACGTCAGCAACAGTTTTCTAACTCCAGAACAGCTGTGATGGACGTTCATATTTCCCTTTCTGATTCACAAATGACATCTTTTAACTGACTGTGTACGATGATCTATCTTTCATATTTGCAGGAGACAGCGAGGATTTGTTGCCTAACAGCAGGTGGAAGAAAAGAGACTCACATCACTGGAACATTGCTTCACCGTGACAGAGAACAGATGTTTACTGGGACTTTTCTGCTGTTTATTCATTCTCCGTTCCTCCTCTAGTCAATGATAAAAAGACACCAAGAAGAAACTATTTAAAACTTGGTCAAAGAGAAGTTTAAAATCCTCTAGGCCCTAAACGGCATGACTCAATCCTACATTAGTGAACTTATAGTAGTACCTTATCAACCAAGCAGAGCAGTTCGCTGACGAAAAACAGGGCTGTTATTGGTTCCTAAGATTTCTAAAAGTACAGTTGGAGGTAGAGCATTTAGCTACCAAGCTCCAGCTTTATTGAATGAGGTCCCAGCTCAAATGAGAGAGGCAGACAGTGTTCCTACATTTAAAGGTAGGCTTAAAGCATTCCTGTTTGAACAAGCTTATCAACAGGCCAGATAGAAACAGAGACATTTAGCTGATAATATTGCCAGTTCCCACCCTCACCTATGGTCATCAGCTGTAGGTGGTGACCGAAAGAATGAGATTCCTCCGCAGAGTGGCTTGGCTCTCACTCAGAGATCGTGTGAGGAGTTCCGCCATCCGGGAGGAGCTCGGTGTAGAGCTGCTCCTCCTCCAGGTTGAGAGAAGCCAGATGGGATGGTTTGGGTATCTGGTCAGGATGCCCCCCGAGCGCCTCGCTGTTGAGGCGTTCAGGGCACATCCCACTGGGAGGAGACCAAGAGGCAGAACACGAACTTGCTGGAGAGACTATATCTTACAGCTGGCTGGGGAATGACCCGGGATCCTTCCGGGTGAGCTGGACGATATAGCTGGGGTGAGAGAAGTGTGGGATTCCTGTCTGATGCTCTTGCCCCCGCGACCGGGCCCCGGATAAGCGGAAGACGACGAAACGGAACGGAATTTCTTGTTGGCTGCTAGATACTAGAAACTGGGGAAAGCATGGTACATTGGAGTTCTGTCCTCTAATTCTATCTACTATTCTCTGCCAGACCACCTTGGCCGCTTGATGTATCCACATCGCCCTTGGCTGATCCCTGGCTTTCTGTCTCATTCATTGCTCTCTAATGTCATTCATGGTTCTCTAATGTCTTTTCATTTAGTTTTTTCCACCACTAGTTGGTACAATACGGTTGACATGTCGTCCACCTCTCTCCTCCTCTTTGGAAGAAAGTTCTATTTCAGATTCCTGATGGGATCCTCTGTGTTATTGTCCTGGATGAAAAAGCAGAGATTTGTGGAGGATGAGGCGTAGGGGGGCTCATCCTAGACCAGAAATTACTGTTTAAAATTTGTAATTTGCATCTAGCTAAACATATCCTAAAATCTTTTCACCACAGCTGCTTCTATGGGAATAACCAAGTGAATTTATTTACAAAGTAAGAGATCAAATACTTGTGTCCAAACTGTACACATCAAGGAGATTCATTGTGTCTCTTTTCTTGCAGCAATTAGACAACATCTGGAAATCATCTGCTTCAAAAGTGACAGTCATCGTCTCACCGTCGTACTTGAAACACGCTCATCCAAGTGACGAAATTAAACCAGCTTTGTAAAACAGACAGGTGTGACTTGAAGAACTTTGTCAGAAAGACAATGTCTCTCTTTTTATGTCATCAATTAGGACAAGTCTAACATTTCAATTAGTTGACTTTCAGCTGTGGTGAAAGTTTGCTCCATTACATCGAGGAAAAAACACTATTATAAGTCAGTCTAATTTATTTTAAACGATAAATCATGAGTTTCAAATTTAGTACATGAATTTTTGTTTTGAAACCCCAGATATTGTTTACCTCAAACAGTCTAAATAGTTGCATTGAATGTACTAAAATATACTGAAGACTAAAAAGCATCTCATCTTGGTGCATAACTGTTTTTGTACCATTATTTTAAGGATGATTGTTTGAAAGAGTTGTTTGAGTATTAATTAGTCTTTGAGTCTTATTAATAAGATTTCAGCCACATCCATAATTTCTCTGATGATTTAGCCATTGTTATGTCTGTCTGAAGGGATCTGGAAGGCAGGACGGTGGTTGAAGACTTTCTTGACAGGTTCTAACTCAATCACCTTCACATCAATGCCATCAAAACAAATGAGATGGTGAATGATTTCAGAAAGAGGCCCCTCTGTCTGACAATACCACGCTGTCCCTCGAGGACTTTGCAATGGCAACTATTTATGCAAAATCAACCAGACCCTGCAAAATCGCAATAATCTGCAACTTTGTATAATCCCTGCAACTTTTTTTTTTAGAAAATCTAGGCCCTTGAAGCCTGTTTCAGATACATTTGGTGATTAATTTTATCGGTAATGTGCGTATGAACAAGCTTTGGGTGCTATATCAAGTAAAAGCAAAGTTAAAAAGTTGGGTTTTCAGCCTCTTCTTAAAAACTTAAAGAGCCTCTGTGGCCCTGAGTTCCTCTGACAGGCTGTTCCACAGACAAGAACCACAATACCGGAACGATGTTCTAACATTTGGTATTAACAAAAGACTGCTAGCAGAGGATCTGAGTGTCCGCGAGGGGTCGGACCTCACAAGGTCAGATTAATAAGGAAACCCAAGACCGTTAAGACTTTTTAAACCAATAAAATGACATTGAAATTCTGTATTAGGTACAAATTTTTGTTCCATCAGTAGTTGGATTATTTCTTTTGGGTGCTTCAAAAAAAAAAAAAAATTTTTTTATTAATTTAACAATTCAAACTCATTTTATAATTATTGGATTTTTTTTTTCCTAATTAAATTATTGTAACAATCTTGTCTTAAATATCACTGAAGTTTATCAAAAATAGTTTTAAATAACAATTTGCAAAGTAAAACCGAGGTTTTATTGAAAAACAAAATCTCAATTTAATTCTTTTAGCATTTAAATTAACTTTAAAAAACAACAACAAGCGATTCAGCATTACGTCATCATACCACGTGGCTCAATATCATCGATGACGTCATCTCTACGCGACTCTGTTATTTCAGTCTGGTGAGTTCTTTTTTTTTTTTCTTTTTTTTTTTTCTTTTTTTTTTTTACTAAGAGATAACATTTATTTTAAGGTAAAAAAAAATTGTAAAGATTTAAATGTTTACATGTTTGTGTTTATTTAGGAGATCTTCATTTTCTGTTAAATTAATTTAAGTTAAACTAGGAAACAGCATTGTTTATCAAGCTTTATAATGATACAAACTGGATAATGAACATTTTTAGAGTTTAATCTCATCTTCAGAAGCAGGACAAAATTTATACTTATTTATACGATCAGGTTCCTTCAATCAGATTGAAGATTATTTCTGAATCAAAGTGGAAACTTCTCGATCTTCTACCAAACTATCCAGAAGTTCTGAGAACTTTCACTAAAATAATCACTTTCTCTTCATGAGGAGTTCAGTTTTAATTTTACACATTGTTTAACTTCCTTAATGGTTATTTGTTTTATTTTCTGAAAATCTAACCTTTTTTTCCTTAATTTTCGACACATTTGAACAGTTTTAGAAACTATTTCTCATTCTGTTACAAGCAGTTTTTTGTCATTAAGATGAGATCAAATCATTGTTTGTTTATTGTGATTTTATTCAAGTACAAAATAAAATATATAAACCATCAAAATTAAATTATTCATATTCATGTAAATACCTGACCAGGTGGAGGTAGAAGCCCAGGCAAAGTCCATAAAATACAATTATTAAATTGTATTCATATAATATTAACATATTTTATTTCTAAAGCGTCTTTCTGGGCGCTCGATGTGACCGTACATCATATTTACATATAAAAAGTACAATAATTGCCTTAAACAATATACAACATTAAATTCATACAAATTGAGACGACATATCGATCAGTGTATTTAGAAAAACGACCCATAAAAACATAGATTTAAGAAAAAGAACAGTCATGGTTGAGAGAATTTTCCAGTTGGAGATGAGTTTTTAATCTGGATTTGAAATGTTAAAGTGTATCAATATTCTGAAGGTCATTACGGAGGAGTTCCAAAGCCGAGGAGCAGAGCAGCTGAATTCTTTTTTTTTTTTTTCTTTTTTTTTCAATGTTGCCTCTCTAGTCGTCCCAGGGACGTCTTGGTTCCACTAGGAATAGAACCAAGAATCAAACCAATTCTCTGCTCCTCCTCTTCTTCGTTTGCCATTTCCCTTCAGGTGTCACCACACCAAGTCAGTTTCTTCCATCTAACCCTATCTGCTGCATCCTCTTCGGTCACACCAACTATCTTCATGTCTTCCTTCACTGTATCCATGAACCTCTTCTTTGATCTTCTTCTAGTCCTCTTTCCTGGTGGTTCCAAATCCAGCATCCAATTTTCTGCTCCTTATAGTGACATAAAGCTGGATAGAGGAGGAGGAGTGAAGAGAGCCAGCAGGTCAGAGAGATATAGAGGTTTGAGGCTGCGTTAGGGAGGAAGATTCGGTATTGAACGCAGTTTGGAATGGGGAGCCAGGACGGGTTTGTGTGCGTGATGATACGAGCTGCTGAATTCTGAAACAGTTGAAGTTTCATGGAGAGTTTAATAGAGCTTTTCGGGACTAGAGCTTTATACGTCACATTTGCATTATTGATTCACTCTATACACGGTGATGGTAAGCTTATGTTGTAGTCACAGCTGCCCTGGGGGAGACTAACAGAAGCCATCAAACCCCCCTGACCATCACCATCAAAAGTGAAAGAAATTGGAAATTCCTAATTTGCTGTTTAGCTGGTCAAATTAAGCAGATGAACGTGAGCTGAAGCGGCTAATAGTTTCGCTCATTTATACTTTATAGACTTAGTTGCTTACGTACAGTCAACGCAATTGTATGCTGGTCTGTCTGCTGTAATCTGATCTTCCTTTTCACACAACTGCAGGCTAAAAGGTGAAATAGTGCAGCCTGCTTGGCAAATATTAGAATTACATATTAGTGATCTTTGATTAATAAAATCCATCAATGCCAATCGGTAACATTTTTATCAATTACTGATGTCTTATGAGAACCCTTAATGTCTGCTTTCCTGACCAACCAATAAATCGGTATGGTCTTAACGTAAATGTTTTGTCTCTCACCAGGTGTGGAGAATGAGCCCCAGCAATGGCACCAAAAGGAACATTAACAAGCAGCAACAGTACAGCATCAAGATGAGTTATGATCCCGACATAGAGGCAGAGATTCAGGGTGTTTTCAGTAAAGTTAAAACCTACGTGAAGCCTTCCACTGGAGAGTGGAGCATCCCTCATTCAAATGACGCGCTCAAACATCCAGCGGAGGAGCATCAACATCTCCAGGAGCTGAAAGCGTCTCTGAATGCAGTGAAGAACCAACTCAGTGATAAGGATGTACAAGTGTGGCATCAGCACACCAACTCCACCAACCGAGCTGGGAAGGTGATTTATGCCGTGCGCAGTGCTGCCAACGCAGAGATTGGTACACAGGCCTGGTGCAAGTTCTACGAGATCCTGGGAACATTTAGACTTCTTCCTGAAGAGGTACTTCATAGCGGCGAGCTGAACACAGTTCATTTGTGTGAAGCTCCTGGTGCATTTATTTCAGCTCTGAACCACTACTTAAAAACAAATAATCTCACAAAATACTGTGATTGGTGCTGGGCGGCCAACACTCTCAATCCGTACCACGAAGCTAACGAATGCAGCACAACCATAGCAGACGATCGGTTAATTGCAAACACGCTCCCCTGGTGGTTCTTCGGTTCTGATAACACAGGAAACATCATGATTCAGAAACACCTGCTGGAAATGCACTGCTTTGTATCCAACATGCGCAGAGTTGATTTGGTCACAGCAGATGGAAGTTTTGACTGTCAGGAGAATCCTGATGAGCAGGAAGCTCTGGTGGCGTCTCTGCACTTATGTGAGGTAACGGCGGCACTGCTGCTCCTCAGCTCCGGTGGATCATTTGTACTGAAGATGTTTACTCTCTATGAACACTCCTCTGTGTCTCTGCTCTACCTCTTAAACTGCTGTTTTCAATCTGTCCAAGTTTTCAAACCTGCAACCAGCAAAGCAGGAAACTCTGAGGTTTATGTTGTGTGTGTAAACTACAAGTCGAAAGAGGCAATGAGACCTTTGCTTTCCAAACTAATTCGAAACTACGGACCAGATCTGGCAGACCGAGAAGCTCTCTTCCCAAAGTCTCTCATCCCAGCGTCTTTTTTGAAGCAACATCAAGAGGTGTGCTTGTATTTCCACACCCAGCAGTTGGAGACGATCACAGAAAACTTGCGCTTGTTTGAAAGAATGAGCGCCGAACAGAAGCAGCGACTGGAAAACGTCAGAGACGGTGTGGTCCAGAAATATCTGCAGGATTTCCAGGTAAGAGAAATGTCACTACCTGAACACAGTGTTTGTTCATCTCAGGAGTTATGTTTTAAAAATAACAAGCAATGGGCAAAATCTGCAAAGTTCCGTTCCGTTCAGTTCCGTTGTGTTCCGCTTATCCGGGGTCGGGTCGCGGAAGCAACAGCCTCTGACGGGAAGCCCAGGCTTCTCTCAACCTGGCTGCATCCTCCATCTCACCCGGAAGGATACTGAGTCGTTCCCCGGCCAGCTGTGAGACATAGTCTCTCCAGCAGGTCTGGGGTCTGCCTCTTGGTCTCCTCCTGGTGGGACGTACCCAAGACACCTCACCAGCGAGGCGCTCGGGAGGCATCCGGACCAGTCAACTTTATTTTTTGCCTTTGAGAATGTGGAGACAATTAACTCTTTAAAGGGTGGGTCGGACGGACGTTTCCGTGGGATCTAACATCAGAAAACAAGATTATTCGAGAGGTTTCTGTTAGTTTGAAAGCGTGTGCGCCCCGCTCAGAGTAAGGCGAAAAACATGGGCCTGTTAAAGAGTGAAGCACTCTGGCTGTCCACATGTCCGATAGTTTCATTTTTGCTTCTGTAACACTTTTGTGAATACTTCCAAACCACTGAAAGAGTTTTAATAAAACTGCCTTTGACATTTCTGATTGATTAATTTTACTTTAATAGTCACAGGCAACCAAACTGCAAGTCAGACCGATTGGTTGCAATTCCGGTCTCTAATGGCAGTGTCGTGTACCTTCAAAAAGCTCGCTCCTGGTTGGAATGCTGGTTTCCAAACCTTACCACAAACCTCACCGCAGTACACAGGTTTGTTACATGAGCGGAAAATGATCCGTAACAGTTTTTTTTTTCTTCCACAGGTGTGTTTTCTTCCCCGAAGACAATGGATTTCCCGCAACACGGTGACTCCCGCTTACTGCCATGTGGTGGCAGATCGACCTCTGGGACTAAAAAAGCAAATGGGTTCATTCAACGAGCGAAAGGAGCAGCGAAACCTCAGCTGGAAAGAACGTTTAGAAAGAAGTCGCCATGCGGACTGCATACATAAACACATCCCTCATAATGAGGAGGCGGGCATCGTATTGAACGGACCATCGCACAGCTGTCACATGGATGCTTTGTATATGATCACTGGTTCTGCTCTTCCTGCAGTCAGAAACTCCTCATTTTGTGAGGGAGAGCTTTTAAATCATTTGAATGAAGCCATGATGGATGCAGCGGTGGATTGGACCCAGATACCGCCTTGTGAATTGTGCCATTTGGTTTGTGCCGCCAACGTTTTGTCTGAAGTTGAAGGTTTCAGCAATCTAAAGGAAAATAAGAACCAGTGTCTGGTGTTTGGCAGCAGCTCAGTGTGGGCTTCCTCTGAAAGCCACATCACAGATTTGGTTCTAACATTCTCAGCTGAGCCGCCTTTTCCTCAGAAAAGTTTTGCGTTGTTGCACGATGGCGAGCCAGCGTATCAGCGTCAGCTCCTGGAGTCCCTCACTTTTTCTCTACAGACCTTAAACTCTGGAGATGCCTTGGTGCTGCCTTTGTTTTCTGCCCTCACTCGTGTCACCGCTGCTGTCGTGCACTGCTTGCACATGTGTTTTTGTTCAGTAACGTACAAGTGTCCCCTGCCGTCCGGCACGGTCGGAGCACTGCTGTTGTGTGTCGGCTTCTGTCCAGACGCCGCTGCTCAAATATTGCCCTTCCTGACCAAAGTGCAGAACTCCATGAGTAAGTTGCTAAACGGGGATAAACAGCAGCCGTGTGACAGACAGGTCCTGCAGTTTGTTTCCATGGAAATGCTGCTGAACACTGAGCTGCTGGACTTTCTTCGGACCATGAACTCAAAAATCCTCCAGCAGAAGTTGCATCTGCTCATGCAGTCTCACTGAGCTGTCAAACTGTCTCAAACTGCAACCAGGCGTTGATTCATTTCCTCATTTCAAAGTAAAACCTTTTTTGTGAATTACTGACTGACCTTTATTTTTTTAAGAAAGTATCATTCATTGATATGAAGCTACAACAAATTCAACAAGATTATCTGATAATTTCCTCTTTAGATTCACTCATTCCGCCGTCGACTTACGACCAGGAAGGCTGTTTGAAATAAAAAAGCTCTATTAATGTGATCGATAATCAATTACAAACAGTATGGTAAATGTAGGGCTGCACAGTGCTTTGAACTTTTTGTGCTTAGGTGCAATCTATACCAAAATATGAAATGATCTGTGAAGTTTTTAGATGGAGAAATGAAGAGTAAAGTGACGTGGGGAGATGTGATACCACCATGTGGTGCTGCCTATCATAACCACTTCCTCTCCTTTCAACCACAGCAAGTCAGTTTCTCCCATTCTAACCCTATCTCCTGCATCCACTTTGATCACCCAAGCTATCCTGCCTATCATAACACACATCAAATTATCTTCTGATGTACTCTGATCATCAAACTAAGTGACTTGGTGCATCGACATTTGCTGACTGGTCCTAACCGGCCTGATTGGATGTGTTTCCAGGAGATGTTTATAGACAATCTTTAAATTATCTTCACTATGCTTCAAACAAACAGCTTCTGAAAGACTGTAAGCGTAGACCGAAATCATCATTTATATTCTGCATTAAATTCTAAGGCCTTTAAAAATAATTTCCGATCCTCATTATTATGCTGTCCCCTTTAGCCGCTGTCTCACTGAGAGATTACATGTAATACCGGCTTCTTGCAGAGCTAATTAATTAAATGGCAATTTGTGTCAACGTCCCTTTTTGTGTGCTTAATTGTTTCTGATAAGAGCATCAGCGGAATGCCCGAGAAAAACGGCTGCTATTATATTTCAGTGTGTGTTTGTCACTAATTAAAATCTTCATGTCTTTTGTTTTCTGAATGAATAAAAAAGGAAATTTTGCCCTCTTTTCATTGGCAGATAAAAGGTAAATTTCTGACAGCTGGTGCGTGTGGATGCAGAGAGAACATGGATGTTACTTTCTCTGCAGAGAAAAGCATCCATGCCCTTGTTTTCTGCAAAGCAAGGTTAGAACCAGAAACCATCACGTGTCCGTCACCGTGCTGCTGGGTCTTTATTGAAGTGGGACATGAGATCTTTGACCTCAGAGTTAAGCTCTGCTGAATCAATGCGGTGGTAAGATTAGGTAAAGGAGAAACCAGTGTGTGCAGTGAATCAGGATGACATTGACAAAGTAAAATTCAACTCGAGTTTTTTTCCTTCCAACTCAATCGAAAAGCAACATTTTAACTCTGCCTCTATTTATTAAAAAAAAAAATCAAATCATTAGGGATAAAATTGTAGGATTCTTTTGTTTGATTAAACAAGCAAACTTGGAAAAAAAACTCTGCTTATATTTTAGAAAATCATGAACAAATTTAACTCTTATTTTCAGAGGTGTTAAACTCATGTTGACATGGAGGCCAGACACGAGCTTCTTTCTCAAGTGGGACATACTCCTCTTCTTCTTTCAGCATTTCCCTTCAGGGGTCACCATCTAACAATCCAACCCTATCTCCTGCATCCTCTTCAGTCACACCCACTATCTTCATGTCTTCCTTCACTGTATCCATGAACCTCCTCTTTGGTCTTCCTCTAGGTCTCTTTCCTGGTGGATCCAAAACCAGCATCCTTCTTCTGATGTACTCTCTCTCCTCTGCACATGTCCAAACCATCTCAGTCTGGTCTCTCTGACTTTAAAACCTCTAACATGTGCTGTTCCTCTGATCCTGTCCATCCTGGTCACTCCCAGAGAGATCCTCAGCATCTTCATCTCTGCTACCTCCATCTCTGTTTCCTGTCTTTTCCTCAGTGACACTGTCTCTAGACCAAACAGCATGGCCGCTCTCACCCCAAAATTGTTAAAAAAAAGTATATTTTTAGCAGAAGCAGCTCATCTTTAAAAGTATTTTTAAATATGTTTTATGCATTCCAGCTTTTCAAATTGAGTTTTATGTTCACAATTAAACTAATTCACATTAAAATTAACACAAAGTCGTGGAACAATAAAGAAGCAGCCCGGAAGTTGAAATAAAGGTTAAAACAAGCTGAAATGAAAGTAGTTCTAACACAAAAACATCAAGTGAAGCGAAGAATGAATCAGTCATTTTCCAACCCAGGTGCTCTGGTAAATTTACACCAAGCATTTAGAATATTTTCTGACTCTAAAATTTAGTGGAGCTTAAAATCACAGTCACAATTTCATCTTATAGTTTAACATTTAACAGTTTTTATATCAGTCAAGTTTGAAATGATTATCCTCTTTTCTTTCTGGAGGGAACATTATTAATGGATGGTTTCCTTCAACTGTCCTGCCTTTAGGTAGAAAACTTTTTAGAATGGTTGGAGCTTCCTTCCTGAGGTCATTTGACTTAGATTAGTTCTGTTGAAAAATAAGTTTATTCATTAATTTTATCTTTTAACTCTAGAACTGCCAAAGCCGTCAATTTGACAGTTCTCAGAAGTTGACTTCGAATTACTCGAATTGATTTTTGGCGTTCCAGGGGTTTAGACTTCTTCTACATTTTTTGTACATGTTTTCCTATGTTGTAATCGTCAAATTGACGGCCGTGGGAGTTCTTGTAGTTCTAGAATTCTGGTAGTCCTAGTGTTTAAAGAATCAGTCTAGACATGGTGTGAAATGATACGCATTCCCTCTCTGACATTTAAAGCTGTACTCTGGTTAAATGTGATTGTAAGTGATATTTCCCTCCTTAGGAAGCATCAGAGCATCGTTTATTTTGATGAACAAACTCCAACAAACATGAATGTAAAGCTAAAATCAAGTGGGTTTGAATCAATGAGACATTAATCTCTGATGTATCCAAACTCATCTCTGGATTACGAGGAAAAAAATCAGCTTATGACCTTTACACAGCAGCATGGCTACAGGCTTTGCTCTCAGATGGGATATTAATCAACAAATCAGTGATTTAATTAGAAAAAAACAACTGAAAGAATAGTGACAAAAGCACATTTGAAACGAGTAGATTCTTACTTTTAACTGAAAAATATCTATGGGGAAAAAAATGACTTTAGATCCAACGTTTACCAACAGCGAAATTTTCACTTTGTCATGAAACGCATGAGAAGCTGAACTTTAGGCTGTGAGAGACTAACTTTAGACCCAACGAAGTTCTGCCGATCAAAGACCGAAAGCAATTCGCTTATTTGTGCGTTCAGAGTTTGTCTTCAGTTGTTCAGGTTTTCAGGAAAAGTGAGCCGAATCCCACGATCTGGATAAGTGCAGGCCCAGGTTGCATGTGTCTTTACCTCCCCCATTCCAGTCTTTTGGGGTTGGTGAGGATCTGTTGGCCCTAATAAGCACATGGTTTACATCGGCAACATGAATCCACTTTCACTCACACTCACACACTGTACTACACTGTTTACTGACCGCTATGTTCCTTGCTCCCAACCAATATTATTAGAGCTCTAGAAACTTGTGTTCTAACTCATCAGGACCCTAATCACCCCCAAAATTCATCTTCCCATTGAGGATATGTCCCAACGATTTTATGTAAATCCACCCTTGATATTTTGCGTTATCTTGTCATACAAACATGATGGAGTGGGTAAATATACTCCCATCAGGGTTGCTACAGTAGAGGTGATCTGTAGGTGTGACAGAGGAGTTCAGGGCGAAGATGGTTCTGCATCAGGGTTTTGTTTTGTGTGGTAAAGAGGTGAAGAAGCATGTGCAGCCAGACTGCACCAGGTAAAGTATCAGATGTGATGTGTGATAGTAGAGTTTGCACTGTAATGAAAAGTATGGTGCAATTTTAGCTGATTATCCATAAAACTGGGACCTCATAGCTTCATTCTAGCTGTGAAGCCGCTGCTAGAATTGGGCCTCACATTCAAGCTACTCATGTAGAAACCCAATTGCTACATGAGTTCTTTGCACTCATATAGCAAAGAACATGAATGTAACGATACATTTTCTACAAACACATTGTGGTTTTGAGAAGGTAAAACTATTCTAATGGTTTTATCCCACAATCCAGATGAGAGCTGTTTTTTGTGAATTTTGTCCAGTCGAGCAACAAATGTTCTTGAAAAGAATGTTTTTCTGTCTGAATTTGTGAATTTCTGCTTCACGCCCAGGCCGTCCCCGTCCCGCTGTAAGACATAGTCTCTCCTGTGGGTCTGGGGTATAACTCTGAGTCTCCTCCAGGTGGGTCGTGCCCAAAACACCCCATCAGCGAGACGCTGGGGTGATATCCTAACATGATGCCCGAACCACTCCATCTGGCTTCTCTCAACTTGGAGAAGCAACGGTTCTACTTCAAGCTTCTCCTGCATGACAGAGCTCCTTACTCTGAGTGAGAGTCCAGCCGCCCTGCAGAGGACACTCAACTAGGCTGCTTGTATCCGGAATCTCGTTCTTTCGGTCACCACCCAAGTCATAAACTTTTCCAATTTTACTTTTATTTTTTTATTTGATTGCAGACCCTACTGCAGAAACAGTTTGGCTGCAAGATTTAAAGGAGTTTTTGTGATTTTCAAGGGCTTCTCTTTTTTTTATGTAATGGATCTAGACACTTGGTCATTGGGTCAAAGTATAATTTTAGAGAGGAATCACTAAGAACACTGCTGCACTGGAGGAAAATAAATCTTATCTAACTGTTGAAGCTTCTGTTTCTTTTTTAAAATGTGTTTCTTTCTCTAGCCTGAACATCTCGGTACAGCCATACATTTTCACTTAGAACATGGCTCATTTGTTGCTTTAATTCCTTTTTGGACAGATATGGATGTAATGACACTGTATTCAGATTTTTTTTTTCTTAGTCTCTGACAGACACGCCTGTGCATTTGCAGAAAATTTTTGGAGTCAGACATTAAAACAGTCTCATTCTGTGCAGATAAAACAAAAAAGAACTCTCATCAGAAAAATATTCATCATATAATTTGCCTAATGAGAAAAAAAACCCACTAAGGACAAAAATGTCTTCTTGTGAATAGAATAAATAGTTTTTCTGTTTGGTTTCTTTTGAGATGTCGTGATAAATTCTTCCATAATAACAAAGATTGGACTCAGTTTTCTCTCATTAGACAAAACAGAATCTCATGCAATGTAAATGTAAAGAATTCCTAAAAAAAAATGATGCAAAAGTGCCCCCTGGCAGAGCAAAACTGGAACTGAATCTCCTCAAAAACCCAGTCTGACCACTAAAACATAAAACAGACACATTCAAATAAATCTACAAACATGCATTTAGAACACAGACTAAAAGCTTCAGTCATTTTCTAGTTTTCTTTGAAACTTTTATGCAAACTAGTGATAAAATATTCAAGTTTTTTTGGAATAAATATTAATAACAATAACACGTCACACATGGAAGAGGCGACTGAAAAAAAAACTTAAAATTTGTGAAAAATCTCCATCACAGCGATGGTGGTGCTCTGTCCGAATATGAAGGCTCCAACTATGATTGTTATCACCCCCCAAAGTGTTAACATCGACCTGCAACGAAGAATCAAACAATTAGAAACAAATAGAGAAAATGTAAATGAAGATGTACTAAAATTGGAAATAATTACCAAACCGATGATAATAATTTCCCATTTTAGTACATTTTAATTTAAGACAAGCTGCAGATATAGTTTTGGTTTTGTGGGCATTTTTTGTTCCAGAAGAAGATTAACTAAGAAAGATTCTTCTGCTTCATTAAAACAGTTCAATACTGATCAAATGCTTTGAAGCATCGACTACTTTCACAATTCAATGCAAAAAATGGACAAATTTTTTTCAACAAACTGATCAATAAAGTGACAAAGTTTGTTAGGAACCCTGGATTAAAACTGTATGATACTGTATGTTGCATTTAAAAGAACCTGTTAAACTGCTCTGACTTAATGGTTAAAATGAGCAGCTATTTAATTTACTCACGCGACTTTATGAGACACATCTTCTGTTTGCATTGTGAAGACTAAACACAAACCTGCAACACACACCGAACAACAAATATGAACAACAAAAAGAATTTGTGAGTGAAAATGTAGAAAAAAATGAGCAAAATTAAAATGACATGCAAATGTCGCAAAGATTTGCAGGTCATTTTATCAAATGTTGCAAAAAATTCACTGGATCAAATTTGATAACATGGTGGAAGTGGAGGCCCCAAGTAAAGGAGTTTAAGTATCTCAGGGTCTTGTTCACAAGAGAGGAGGGATGGAGCGGGATATCGACAGATGGATCGGTGCACTGTCAGCAGTAACTAGGGCGCTGCATCGATCAGTGATTGTAAAGAAAGAGCTGAGCCGGAAAGCAAAGCTCTTGATTTACAAGTCGATCTACATTCCCACCCTCACCTATGGTCACCAGCTGTGGGTGGTGACCAAAAGAATGAGATCGCAGATACAAGCGGACGAAATGATCTTCCTCTGCAGTGTGGCTGGGCTCTCACTCAGAGATCAGGTGAGGAGCTCTGCGCTCAGCGAGAAGCTCGGAATAGAGCCGCTCCTCCTACAGGTCAAGAGAAGCCAGATGGGGGAGTTCGGGCATCTGGTCAGGATGCCTCCAGAGCACCTCGCTGGTGAGGTGTTTCGGGCACTTCCCACCAGGAAGAAACCAAGAGGTATCCCCAGACCTGCTGGTGAGACTATGTCTCACAGTTGGCCGGGGAATGACTCGGGATCCTTTCAGATGAGCTGGAGGATACAGCTGGGGTGAGAGAAGCCTGGGCTTCGCATCTGAGGCTGTTGCGCCCGTGACCCAGTCCCGGATAAGCGGAAGACGACATAACGGAACATGGTGGAAAAAACAGTCAGATAAAATGCTTTGATCTGAATGGTCAAATCATATTCATCCATTTATAATTATGATTCCAGTTAGTAATACTGATGAAACAGATTTATACCTGGAAAAATAAAGATGAAGAATGCACTAATTCCTCCAATGACACTGATAACGTCGGCCATGTCTGGGACAAACATAGCAATGAGAAGAGTCAATGTGATCCAGACCACAGTTAAAACAACTCTGCAGCGACTCTCAAATGAATGAGTGACGATTCCTTTGCGACGTCTCTGAAGTCGTAACACTAAGTTCAGGATGACGGATCTGTTCCCCCACAAACACAAAACAGCCAAAAATCAAACCACAATATGACAGAAAAAATAACTCCACGGTGTGGAAAATACCTTCCTAGCAGTAAAATAATGGGATAAATGGTAACGATCGAGATTCCAAAAAGTAGTCTGGATATTATCATGACTACATCGTTTCCAGGGTAGGACATGAGGATGTCTGAAGCGACAGCTCGGCCGAATGTCATGAAGCCATAAACACCTGATGAAAGAGGAAGTCATGCTTACAGGTGAGAAAACACAGAAATGTTTAAGAACTAGGGGTGTAACGGTACATGTGTTCATGCCGAACCACCAATCGCAGACAAGTTTCCTTCCCTCCTCCCAAACTACCTTGATAATCTATTCGCACTGACACCCGCTGCATGAAGACATGTAAGATCTTCCATGAACATTGTTTGTAATGAAAGAAAAAAAAAGTACTTTTATTTCTAATCAGGCACTGAATTTAGATCTATTTACACTACAGACAGCCACAGATTGAGAGCTTGGATGACCTAGTCTGGAAGGTTAGGGTTCACATCCAGTACTAGCTAGCAGCTCTGGCTGTACAAATATAGCTGGTCAGCATTCAAGCAGCCTGTTGCAGCAAATTCAGATGGTGTCAAACCTAAAACAGCATCCATTAGAGAGTTTATAGCATCAATTCTAAGACCAGATTCAGTCAATCTGTTGGTACTACACAAAGAATAGCCACATGGTTACAGTACCGAAAAGAACCAAACTACGACTTTAAAACTGAGGTACGTATGAATCAGGATTTTTGTGCACCGTTACACCCCCTAGTACAAACTTCACTCACCAGTCAGGGTGTAGATAAGCAGGCAGAAAAACATGGAGAGCACAGAGATGACCACCCAGTGAGAAAGCTTCTGGTTCTCCATGCTGCTGTAGATTGCAATGCATGCTTCATGACACTAAAATGTACACATATGTAAACGTTCAAACGTAACACAATCATTTTAAAACAGAAACATTTTTCTTCTTTTAAAGAAATAAATCCATCATGGGTTAAAAATAAAACTGTGATAAAACAGGATCTGAACAGGGATTACTTTCATCAGAAGTGTTTGGTTAGACTGACATCTACTGATCTTTTTCTCTTTCTGCACCTGTTCACTGATTTTCAGAACATTTCATCTGAAAATAATTCAAGTTTTTAAAGCAACAATTGGATTAAAATATCTTCTATTTTTGTGTCAGTATTTGTAAAGCTAAGCTGGGGTTTTTTGAGCATTTTTTGTCATTTAAATTGTTGTTGTTTAGCAATCTAACCACAATCTACCAAGTTCTAATGTTTTAGATATACTTAAGCAGTTTGTCTCATTCAGGACGCCAGCCAGGGCTACACACACACATACACCCGTCCGCATACATGTATGCGGAGCAACCTAGGGGTGATTGTACAGCAGCCAATCAACCAAACATGTATGTTTTTGGAGAGTGGGAGGAGACCAGACAAAACCCACACATACACAGGAAGAACATGCAAACTCCACATAGAAAATTTAAGAGATTCAAGCGCCACCCTGCTTAGGACTCGAATCCTTGACCCACAATGTAAGGGTTCGAGGGTGGGACACTAACCCTTGCACACTAGTGCAGTTCTAACCACTGCACCACTGTGCAGCCTTGGTTCTAACTTAAATCAGAAAAATAATATATAAAATTTAAATTAATATCAAGAAATTTGAATTTTTCAGATATGGAGTTTTTTTTTTGCTTTTGTAAATAAACAACATTCCAAATTTTTCAAGACTAACTTTTTTAAACTTTTCATAAATATTATAAGTTTTATGAGATCTTTTTATGATTTTAATAATTATTCATTAGTTTGAAGTTAAAGGGAATTAAGTTTGTTGCATTTTTTTATGTTTCGATCCCACCTGAAATCCAAAGCAAATAGTTGGAACCACGCTGAACATGGAGGCCCAGGAGCTTACACTGAAACACACAGGTTATCATTTTTATTTATAGACGAAGTATTTAAAAACGATTAAGATTGATTGTTACCGACCCCTGGCTGTGTTCAGGAGTGATTATAACTGTGTGACTGTCCATCAGGTAGTATTTAACAACCACTGCTACACACAGGTAGGTAGCAGCCAGAGTCCCCAGCACACTGAAACAGATAGATATGGAAAAAAAACCAAGTCAGATAGAAATATACATGTACAAAAAGAATTAACTCAAAAACATCAAGACAAACACGCATTCATCCTATGGTAAATTTCTCAGCGGCCAATCAACCCAGCATGATGGAGGGTGGGAGGCTGGTGCAGTGGTTTAAACAGTGGCCTCACAGCGAGAAAGTAAGGGGTTTGCGTCCCAGAGATGAGACGAGGCAAGGCTTGAGTCTTTGGTCTCAAGTCACCCTTTAAAGACACGCGTGTTAGGTTGATTGGCCTCGACGAACCTGCCCGTAGGAATGAGTGTGTTTTCTGAAAGATAAGCATATTTTTATTCTTTAAAAAGCAACCTTCACTCAATTCCAACATACAAAAATAAAAAAAAACTAAATTTGAAAGGAGAAAATTTGCCATCCAGGAGTTCTTCCCACCCTCTACTATGCTGGTGACCGAAAGAACAAGATCACGGATACAAGCGGCGGAAATGAGCTTGTTCCGCAGGGTGGCTGGGCTCTCACTAAGAGATTGGGTGAGGAGTTCTGCCATCTGGGAGAAGCTCGGAGTAGAGCCGCTCCTCCTCCAGGTCGAGACAAGCCAGATGGGGTAGTTCAGGTGTCTGGTTAAGATGGCTACTATGGACTTCACTGGAAAGGTGTTTCGGGCACGTCCCACTGGGACGAGATAAGAGGTAGTCCTTGGACCTGCTGGAGAGACTATGTCTCACAGCTGGCCGGGGAACGATTTCGGATCCTCCCGGGTGAGCTGGAGGATGCAAACAGGGTAAGAGGAGCTTGGCCTTCCCTTCTGAGGCTGTTGCCCCAGCGACCCGCCCGGATAAGTAGAAGATGACGGAACGAACAGAAATTTAAAAAAAAAGATCCTATTTGCTTATTAATGTTCTTACTATAAAATACAAATGAAAGAATAAATCTAAATAAAAAGAAATGAATCATAAATAAAACCCACAGACATTTTGTTACCTGGTATATTTCTGGATGCCGATTTCTTTTGGGATGGAAAGCGGAAGGATGATGAGAAGACACATGAGGAAAAGTGCAAAGCGCTGGTCGGTGTACCAGTGATTTGGTAACTCTGCTTCACTGGATCCAGTCACCGTCTCGTATAAAGAAACACACACTGGAGAGAAAAAAAAATCCAACTTTTATGACAGATTAAAACCAACACTCGAGATCATTTAAAGCTGTAAATAATCATAAACATTCTGAGAGTAATATTGTGATAGTATCGTCAGTTTCTTTTTTCTTCTTACATTTTTCCAGCTGGTCCTGCACCACCACCAGGAAGGCCACACTGATCATGAAGAGGTTGAAACAGAAACACACTTCACAGAGTTTTCCCACCGCTTGTCCACACACTTCTCTCACCACATCCTGATACGTCTTTTGTCTGCTCACAGATGATGCATAACCCAGGATGACCAGGCCGCTGATGAGGAACACCAGGGATACCTTTGGGAAAGATTGAAATGCATCAAAACAGTCCTTCTCACCAACACTTACTAAAACTTCCACTACTCCTAATTGGATTTACCAAATTGAGTTCACATTCAGTATGTAGTTCTTTTTAGACAATTGAAGGTTTTTCTCTGTAATTTTGGTGCATTTTTAAAACGGTCATTTAACATGAAGACTTTTTTAGGAATGAACTATTGATTTTAAAGGTTGTCCACCAGGTTTTGTAGTTTGAACTGTTTTTAAAAATCCACTAAATTTTCTCCAAATGTGAAAAGTGTTGAAAGAAATGCAAAAAAATTCCTGAGAAAAACTGTAAGAATGTTCTTAACCTCATCTCATCAGCTTTTACATTCATCCAGTGAAGTACGTTTTCTAGGAATCTCAAACACAATTAAATTAGGGTCAAACCGGTGCAGACTGGTGGGTGTTTGGGTCTTCAGTTAGCTTCATTAGAGCTTATCTGTGAAAAATAGGTGCATTTTCACACCAACAAGAGACAGGCGAGAGGTTGGGGATCAATACCGTGCTTTTTAAGGTTTCAAACTCACATTAAGAAGGGTTTTTTCCCCCCTGTTTTGGTACAACTCTCCAGTCACTAAGGCGTCAAACACGATGTCTTACATCAAACTTAAATGACGTCTATCTGGTGTCCAAATTTAAAGCAGTCAAACTAAGTTTCTAAAGTTTGTTACTTAGACCTTTGGTTGCATGACCCTGAAAACCAAATCAGTTCATCTGTGGTTGGTACTAACTGTGGGCAGTTTCATTATAATTCTGAGAGGGTACTGCCTTCAGTGCAATCCTGCATTTTGTCTATGACTTGTAACACTGCTCGTTTGCCTGATGCCAGGGCCTTTACCCCCTCTTCTTACTTCCAGCAACCTCTGGTGGTGAGGGGGTAATGAGATTTTTTTAAAAGAAAAAAAATGTTTAGTTTCGTCTTCTCAACTACCTATTCCTAATCAGGTTGTGGGGGTGCCAGGGCCTAATTGGGCTTATTTCAAGCGAGAGGCAGGCTACACCCTTAAAAGGGTGCCAGTCTATCACAGTGGGCCACACACACAATCATCCACACACATATTCACTCCTAGCGGCAATTTCATAGCGGCCAATCAACCAAACATGCATGTTTTTGGAGGTTGTGAGGAAACCCAAACATACACAGGGAGAACATGCAAACTCCAAACAGAAAGGACAGTGTTTTAAGTTTCGTCCCACATGGAACTCAGACCTCAACCTTCTTGCTGTGAGGCCACTGTGTTAATTATTGTTATTGCGATGAGCTAATGTCCTAATTCCTCATACGTGTGATCTTGTTACTATCTGAAAAAAAAACACACCTTGTTTTGTAATGCTCCCTTTAAATGAAAATGACACACCACCCACACACACCAATGCGTCTAACCTGTGCAACCATAGACATAGACATACACACACTGGACTTTGCTTATTTGCCAATAGTTCTCCATTCTCAGAGCCCACAGACGAACTGATAGGTATCCAAGATCAAAAAAAGTGCATTTAGTAGAAGATGTTCCGTTTTACACACCACGCAGCTTCCATAATCTACTGTCTGTGGTTCAATGGCATTAAAATAGTTTTCAATTCTTTTAAACTTACCATCTCCACGCTGATGGCAGTGGTCACCCCTCCTGCCTTCTCAAAGGCCCAGGGAAAGTTGAGCAGTCCGGCTCCAAGTGCAGACTTCAGCATGATGAAAACGGCTCCAAAAGAACCGAGCCGAGGTGGATCTGAATGAGATGCAGACCGGGCCAGAAGGCTGATACTTTCACGGGCCAATTCTTCCATGATTCTCACTCAGGATGTTTAAAGTGACTGCATGAAAGTAACCGGCCGTAAAAACACAAATTATAAAGACCCATACGCCCCTCACATGACCTTAATTTGACTATTGAGCATTTCACATGGAGGAGACACATTTAACACCTGAGTGTGTGTGTTTGCTTGTCTTCCTCCGCCCTTTGTCACTTATTGTCTATCATCTGCAGCAGCTCGATGACAGCAGCTGCCTCGGCACATTCACAACATTTTATGCAGTTTCGGGTTTTTTTTCTAAAAGGTGGAATAAAGGATCTAAAAAATATATGGTTTTTGCAATATTTGTAAAACTGTTTCAACTGTTTCTACTAATGCGGACATATCTCAAACTTGACTTGCAAACCTGAATGTGGTCTGAAACTAAAATAAAGTCAAACCTAAGTTAAAAAGATCTTCACCTTCTTAAAAACTTAAAAACTCTCTGCGGCCCTGAGCTCCTCTGGCAGGTTGTTCCACAGGCAAGCACCAAAATGTTAGAATGCCTCGTGGTGGGTTTTTCTTCTAACATTTGTAACGACTAAAATGAAGGAAAAGAAGATCTCGAGGTTTATAAATAGATGTACTGAGAAGTCAAAATGAATATGTTTACAAACCATTGTCAATGTGGGACATTAAAAACCCGACAATTTCAACCTGTGAGATTTACTGACTAAATCATTGGCTTAAAAAAAAAAAAAACACCATTGACTGTTTGTTTCGTTGCTTTTTAATGTGAAAAGTTATTTTGGTGGCAGCGAATGCAGAATATTACTTACCAATGACGAGTCTGACAAACTAAGTGATGAGTCCAGTATAACTTAAGGGAATGTTTCATACATTAAGGTCCATATTTTTTAGGCCAAACAGAAAATCTAACTTTGTAAAATGATTAAAAATTGGACATTTCTTTGATTTTAATGCACAAATAACTACTTCTAACATGTCTTCTTTTTTTTAAAAACTGTGGACACTTAAAGGTGTACAAACTGGTTCTAAAACACCAAGTTTTAATGAGGAGGTGTTGTGCTTTTCTGGGACAATAATTCCTATCTCATAGAACATGTAGATTAAAATGACACCTTTAATTATCTCAGAAATAAAATATTCACCAAAAAAAAAAAAAAAAAAAGGTTTTTCAATATTAGAAACTTTCAATTAATTTCACAACAAAAAGAACCCCAAATAATCCCTTCTGGAGAAGAAACGAGGGGAACAAAATCCCAATCAAGTATTGAAACTTACAGATCTTGGATTTTATGAAGAAGTTTTTACATTTTCTTCATTTCAGTAGCTTTTTTAGATCTTCACATTTAAATTTGTTTGTGTCTCGTGTTCCACTTACCATGTCGTTCAGGAGCAAACAGAGGAAAAGCAATCACTTCCTGTTTCACAAGGCCTCAAGTCATCAGTGATGTCATTGGAAGTGATCAAAAATGGGATACACAGCTTGTTTTTTATGTATACATTACTTAATGATCTCAGTCTCAAATTACATTGGAAATCAAGACTCAAGCAGTGTTCATGTAATTATTTGAGGTTACGTTTTATGAACACCTTAATGGTATTTTGGGATTTGTTTGTAGGGCCATCCAACACAAAAAAAAAGCCCTTATGTTGTAACGTCTTCACATTTGTCAGCCAAACACTTTGAATTGTGGAAGAACCTTTGAAACATAAAGAAAATACTAAGATAATTTTGCACTGTTAAACTCTCAGGTCATACATACAGCCTTTAGGTTTTGGCCCGGTAAAATCCTGCCATATGGATCGTACAATCGTCCACACATGGAGACCATAATCCTCGTCATGTGAAACATACCATCTGCCACCGAGCAGAAAACCTCTTTCTGTGCTTTGTTTCACATCTCATTGACTTCACGTGACAAGATGAAACCTCTTACTTAACAACAAATACAAACCTGTATGATTTATTTAAGATCCGGACAGCTTGACGTGAGAGCTGTGATGCTTTCTAAACGAATCCACAGAGAAATGGAGGACACAGAAAGATTAAAGCGAGCACGCACGTCGAGGTGTTCTGGGGACAGTTCAAACAGATCAGTATTTCATTTTAATATTATTAGTTGATAAACTCATGCTTCAGTAAAATCTTTTTTTTATTCTATTTGTCAGACATAAACTGTTTGTATTGGAAAGTATTAAACTGAAGGTTTTTGATAGATTATATAGAAACAAATCAAACCTAAAAACTCCGACAGATTAAATCTTTAATCTGTTCTTTTATATGATAAAATAAAACCAAAACATAAGATTTTGGCACGACTCCACTCTTTTTCTTTTTTTTTAAACCTAATGTTTGATGTCGACTCTTATTAATGTTATAATTTCAGTTTATTATCTAATAGTACATTAATTCTAAAATTTTGTCCCTTTTTAAAAAATAATCTTAAACAATCTACGAGCTCCAATCAAAACTTGTCCCCTTTAATCACGAAACCCACTGATCAATTTTTTCTATGCTGATGACACAAATTTAAACATTTTATTTTGTCATGCATTCGGGTTCCCAGTGGATGAAAAAAAAAAGATTAATCGACTCATGATTCAGCTGTTATGAAACAAGAAAAGAGTATTAGGATGATACACACACACACACACACACACACACACACACACACACTGCACACCAAATTCACTAAAGACTTTTCAAGCAATGAAACTGTTGCATTAGCACTTTTATTTTGTATAATGTCATATTCCTGACATGGTCGCGGCAGGTGCCTGAGCTCATTCCAGCTTCTTCAAGGCAAGGAGCAGGGTACACCCCAAACGGGTCACCAGTCTATTGCAGGGCCACACACACACACACACACGTTCCTAAAGACAATTTCATAGCGGCCAATAAACCAAACGTGTATGTTTTAAAGGGTAGAAGGAAACTGGAGAAAACCCACACAGATATGGGGAGAACATGCAAACTCTGCACAGAATAGACAATGTTCCAAGCCTCATCTCCACCTGGGATTCAAACCCTGACCTTCTTGCTGTGAGGCCACCTTGCTAACCACTGCACCACTGTCAGTCAGTCAGCCAGCCGCCTTCTTATCCGTCTACCCCTTACGGAGTTGCAGGGGGTTTGGAGCCCATCCCAGCTGATTCAAGGCGAGGGGCAGGGTACACCCCGAACAGGTCGCCAATCTGTCGCAGGGCCACACACATACAGCCATACACACACAATCATTCCTAGGGGCAATTTAGCACTGGCCAATCAACCTAACATGCATGCATGTCTTTGGAGGGTGGGAGGAAACTGGAGTACCCGGAGAAAACCCACGCAGACACGGGGAGAACATGCAAACATCCCACAGAAAGGACAGTGTTCCAAGCCTTGTCCCTACCTGGGACTCAAACCCACAACCTTCTTGCTGTGAGGCCACTGTGCTACCCACTGCACCACTGTATCTTTTTTTATTTGGCAAAAATAATCCTAAGAAAATATTAAAAACAAAAAAACAGTTCCGGTCACTTGTTTTTTTATTATTTTTTTTTATGTATCTTTAAGCAGTGTTTTAAATTGTGACGCACAGTGTGATCCTATTTTTGTGAGGGGTGTTAAAAAGTAAGACTCACCCAATCAGTTCATCTATAGTTGGTACTGATAAACTGTGAGGAGTGGTTTGGAAGACAACTCGATCGCAAGAATTTGGGACCTCGACCTTTTTTGACCTTGACTTGTGGTCACATGAAACATGGCAGAACTCAGAAAAAAAAAATCTTTATTGGTTCAGAATCATTTAAAATGACAATAAAATTTTCTTTGATAAACATCTTAAATCAAGAGTACAAAACATAGAGTCATTAAAACACGGCTCATTTATACTGAATAACACACACACACACACACACACACACACACACACACACATACAGCATCTGAATTTACATATTTAAATAAACAGGAAGTCTTTGAGCTGCTTTTGAAGTCTTTTCATCGTCACTAACTTTTAAAGAAAACCAGTAACGTGATGCTGGGAACCATCAGCGTGAAGGTGTCTGGACCGTGCCTGTGTGTGTGTCCTTTCAGTGTCTCCTGGTTCATCTGGTCGGAGGTGGGAGGACTCTGGGAAGCAGGCACGGTGCTGGGAGGGGGTGCGGTGGTGCGGCTGGCACACATGTCGTAGAGGTTTCCAGAAAACTGAGTCTTCCTGGATTCTTGTCTGAGAGACTCCCAGATAGCAGCGGCTTCTCCAGGGCAGCCGTTCAGAGCTGAGTTTGCACAAAGATGGAACTCATTCCAGGACCTTTAGTAACCCAGAAAGAGAGGAGTGTCAGTCCTACGATCATTAAGATTCCCTGTGATTAATTAAAATAATCCTACAAAACATGTACAAGTAGAACAGATTCAGGCTTGAACAAGAGTGTTGAACTCTAACAACCAGTGTGCATGAGTTTAAATTTTGGGATGTGCAACCTTAAACGAGACAATTTATATGCCTTCATCTGTCCTGTAAATCTGTGACTTTCACCTTTGGTCCAATGACCCTGAAACCTAATCAGTTCTTCTAAATTTGTTACTGAATAACTGTGGGCAGTTTCATCTAAACTCCTTCAGCGGCTCAGCTACATAACACGCTAAGAAGAACTTATGACCTCATCCTTTTTGCACGCATGACCAAATTTGAAACCGAATTATAGTTCAAAAAGAGATAGTACTGAGTAACTGTTAGCAGTTTCATTTTCAGAAGCAGTGGGATCAGAGCTTAATTCTGTGGGCGGAGACATAAAAACATCCCATAGATACAAACATAGATTTTTATTATTGACTAAAACATTTGAAGCAGACAGCCTGTCGGATGGGAGACACTCTCTCCCATCATTCCCATATCTCCAGCTGGTAGCCAGAGCTGGAAACCAATCATTTTATTCCCAAAAAATAGATGAAAATTCAAACAGGGGTCTGGACGCCTCTCAGCTGATCAAATTCCTGACTCTGACAAGTACCAGATGTGCTCAAAAAAGTTTCCTTCTTCAGACCATCTCAGACAGTGGGCAGACTTTTTCCCCATGAACGCTCTACTCTGTTTTTTGGGTGTGACTCGTCAGGATCTCCCTTGTGACTTGACCCAAAAACCCATGCTGAGATTTTCAAATTTGCTCTGAAGATTTTTCTGTAATAAACATTTTTTTTCTTTAAATCTAAGTTTGAAGACTTGTTTTTTTTTTCCAATTTAATTTTCTCGACACCTGAAGACGAATCAAATTGAGGCTAAGATTAATATTTATTTCAACATTTATTTGATAAAAAAACAACTCTTTTTAACATAAACCTTAAAAAAGTTTTGCCGAACATTGAACAAAAAAAGACTAACAGAAGGGATCTTATATTTTTAATCATTCATGTCCATTAACCAGGGGCGAATGCAGGATTTTCTAAAGGGGGTGTGAGGTCATGGACAAAAGGAGCACCTGTGCTGCTTGCCAATACAGGGGGTCAGAAGGCATTTCTCCCCGCCCCGAGAACATTTTGAAAAGTCAGTCATTTTTCTGCATTTTGGTGCATATTTTGCTCAAAGTTTTTAATAATTAAAGTAGTAAGAACACTTTTTTTTGTGGACCAAAAATGGGACCAGGAAAGATATGTCTTTAATTTAATTCTTTAAAAAATTAATTAATTTAGTTGAATTCAACATTTTAAATTGGAGGGTCTTTGCAATTTGTTGAGGGACCACCAAGGGTTCATATACAGTACGCTGGTTGGGAAACATCACTCCACAACATGTTTATAATTGTGAAATTAAAAGAACAGGGGGGCTCATTTATAAAGAGTACTTGTGCCTAAAATCTGTGCACAGGCTAACTCCCATGCAAACTGAGCGATTTAAAAAGGTGGTGGAGGGCGTCGACTCTGTGCAACGAACAAAGTCAGAAGGTGTGTGTGGAAATTGTAAGGATGGAGACTTGTGGACAGAAGTTGAAGTAAACTGAGGACAGTGAAATGATTTTGAAGCAGCGAAACAATAAGTAACGCCTGTCAGTGTAAAGCTATACATAAGAAAACTGGAGCACATCATGGAAAAGAGTCTTAATTAAGATACTGTGTATGCGCATTGTTAATCACCATATTTAAACTCATTTTAAAAATATTCGCTGTTTGCACCTGCTTTTACAGAATATTTCATTTCTAACACATAAAAATGACTAATATGAATAAAATAAAGCTTAAAATGACTTGAATCACCTTCACTCCCACACATGGGTTCCCAGTGAGAAGCTTTATTTTTTTCACACTACTCTGAGTTCGGACCGTTTCTTTTCTACGGTATTTCACTGACAGAGCTATGTGCATCACTCACAGAGCAGCCACGGTGAGCTACTGCCACTTCATTATCTTTCACTCATGAGCGACACCACCATGGTGCACTATGGCAACAACAATTTGCTTGTGTGCATGAGTAAAGACGGGCGGCACTGACTCATTTGAGAAGTATTACATATGCATGAGATCATTTACATTATCCACATCTGTAATTCTAGAGGCATAGTTTGGGCGGGACTGAGATCAAGTTGGTTTATGCCCAAAATTAGTCTCAGGTGTGATCAACAACGCTTAGATTGATAAAGAGAATTACGATGTGTGTTTTTTTTTTTAAACCAGAAGAGGTGTAAGTATTATACGTAAGCTGAGTTTAAACATGTATTAATGAGGTCCCTCATCTTGCTCCCACCTGCAGACTGAGTCGATGTCCTGTGTGTTCTGGTCTTTCTGTGTTTCCACCAAACTGTCCCCGAGTGCCACCAAACACTGTGCGAAGCTCTTGTAGATGGATCCGCAGGCGGCAGGGATGGCTGCTCCGTAACACACAGGAACTAAATCTGAAGATGACAGCGAAACAAACGGTATGGTCAGTTTGTTCACACCGAGTGAAGGAACTATAAAACATACATAAAGAGAGGATGGTGTTTTCTGAAAGGTATTTTTAGAAACACAATCTGTATGGAGCTTAGATGGATCAAACAAATGCAGGAATATGCTGTGTTTCATTCATCTGCTGGGATTATTTATCCTCCAAAGCCAAATTCACTGTGGTACCACAAATTCATCTATGAGCGGTCTGAGTGCATCGAGCTCTTGGTTTATTACAGCTCTCTGACATGGCTTTAAACAATCATTAGTTCTAACTTTCAAACAGCGTTTTCAGAACAGAAAACATTAGAGGAAACATGTTCACTCGCTCTGTAAAAGCTTGTTACTGCGAGCGGCTTAAGCTGGCTACTCCAGGGTCAGCAGAGCATCACACAACTTGTGACTTTTACACATTGCTGTCAAATTTAGATTTAGTGTCATTTTGTTTGCTTTCTTTGTGATTTGACTGAAAAAAAGCTCTTCTTTTGCTTTGAAAAATCAGGCTGCATTATGCTGGAAAGACTCTGTTCTAAAGAAAAGTTTTTAAGACGACTTCTTCCATCTAACCCTATCTGCTGCATCCTCTTCAGTCACACCAACTATCTTCATGTCTTCCTTCACTGTATCCATGAACCTCCTCTTTGGTCTTCCTCTAGGCCTCTTTCCTGGTGGTTCCAAACCCAGCATCCTTCTTCTGATGTACTCTCTCTCTCTCCTCTGCCCATGTCCAAACCATCTCAGTCTGGCCTCTCTGACTTTAAAACCTCTAACATGTGCTGTTCCTCTGATCCTGTCCATCCTGGTCACTCCCAGAGAGATCCTCAGCATCTTCATCTCTGCTACCTCCATCTCTGTTTCCTGTCTTTTCTTCAATGACACTGTGTCTAGACCAATCAGCATGGCCGCTCTCACCACGGTTTTGTACACTTTCTTTTTCACAATTTTTACTTGAGAAGTAAAAAAAAAAAAAAAATTAAAAGAGCAAAGTTAAAACTAAAACACTCAAATAACTAAAATATGTCTAATTCTTGTAATTTTATAGAAACGTCACCAAAACTAAATCATTTTCAGAATTTCAGTCTAAAATTAACAGAAAAACTCCCCCCAAAACACATAAAACATCTGATCTAATTTTTCATTTTCATAATTCATCTTGTTTTACTTTAATTCCCTTAAACTTTTCATAAATACTTCATTCTTATTTTATAGGTGCAAATTTAACATTTCGGACCACATTTTTCTGTCATTACCAGCAAATTTTTTTCACTCTTATGACATTTATCTTCCATTTGTTTTACTATCTCAACTTTTCCTCCAATCAGGAGCTTTGATTTTTTATTTTTTTAAAAACCCTACATGATGGAGGATGAATTTCATTTCATTCCCAACCAGCTGAATGCTCTTCTTTAATCTTCACGTGTAGATGCCCACAAACACGCAAACAGCAGAGAGAAATCCACTCACAGTTTCATTACGGTAAGTGCATTTTAAAACCTGTTCGATTTACGTAGAATTCACAAACCTTTCAGCTTAGTTTCAGTTTCTTAAAAATACATCATGAGCACCAGCATTTATTATTCAAATAAATGTTTGAAATATGTTTTCATCTGATGTCCAAACTGGGCTGTAAATCTGTTATTTTACTCCCAATAACTTGATGGACTCTCAAAAGGTCATCTGGTCACATTCTAGACGCATCAGGACCCAATGTGACCACAGAAATGTCTTTGTGTGGAATTTAAAGATGCAAATCAATAAAAATGTAGCCGATCAAGCTTCAAAGAACAGAAAGTTTGTCCAAAATTTAAAAAAAATCAATGACATATTTCTTACTTTAAGAAACATCTTTTTTCTATCATTCTTAAGTCGGCCTTAAAACATGTTTTTCTCCAAATCACCACCAGCTTCAAGGCCTTCTGCAAAAAAACGCTCTCATCCAACTTCAACACAAATGAAAACATGGATTTGATGATGATGATGAGATGAACATGAAGTGATCACACATCCTTACTGAAGCAGAGGACGATGGGCAGCAAAACAGTCGGAGCTCCTGGATGGGACTTCATCCTTCGTTAAGTTGAGTCTCTTCTGAACAAAACTAAAGCTCTCACTGGATTGAAATCCAAAAACAGAACAAGTTCTTGCTTTAAAATATAATATTTCCCGTCGTCTGTTGGGAATTCATCCGATTGCAAAAGTACAGCAATGCTCGGAGGCGCATCCCAGCTGGATTAACTGTGAAAGAGGGCAGGAGCACCATGGAGGAAAGAGGATGTTGTGTGTGTCTGTGTGTGTGTGTTTGTGTGTGTGTGTGTGTGTGTGTGTGTGTGTGTCTGTGTGTGTGTTTGTGTTTGATAGAAGCAGACCAATGACAGTCCAGTGGATTAGAGCCTTCTCATTTCCGGTTTTTCAGTATTTGGAAGATTTTTTTGAAGCCTAAATTAATTATGTGAGGTATAATGGTTATTGTCAAAGCAACAAACACTCCAGTTCACACAACGTCCCAGGGTGTTTTTATCACGATGAGTGAGAACTGTGAGAGGATTTGTATTTTTATTCATTTGGACAGATGGAAGGCAGTGAGAGAATCTGGTTCACCTGGGAGTCCTGTCCTGATGCAGGAGAGCCTGAGAGAATAAAAACTATCCTCAAGGGGAATAAAACATCTTTCCCATACAGCTCGGAGAGGATCGGTGTGATAAAACGGTCTAATAAAGATTAAATTGTATTAGGAAATAAAATTCCACCTTCTTTATCTCACAGGGGTTTCTTCACCTTAAAATCCTTTGCCCCACTTCCCAGATGGCTCCGACTCGTACTCTGTGCATTAGCATAAATCCTTGTTCACATCTGTATACGGCCTCAGGAGGTAACGCATTGTTAATCTGCAGATTAAAACAACCATTAACTACAGAATAATCTGCCTGTGTGGGAAACCACGGCTCAAACCAATAAGCAGAAGCTAATTTCAACTAAATATTCATCAAACCTGCTGAAAATGTACAAGAAAAACCAGTAAAACCAAAACGTAAAGGATGAAAAAAAATGTTTTGTTGCAAAATTTGAACAGACGTTCAGGAACCACGGGAGCTGACACACACACACACACACACACACACACACACACACACCTAGGGGCAATTATGGGGCAGCCAATCAACCTAGCATGCTAGGGTGAGATGAAACTCGTACATATATGGGAGAACATGCAAACTCCACACAGAGAGGCCAGTTACAAAGCCTCATCCTCACCCAGGACCTCCTCATTGTGAGGCCAAGGTGCTACCCACTGTGCCACCATGCCACCTATTCACATTTGAATCTATAATAAAAGGAAAAGACAGGAAACTGAGATGGAGGTAGCAGAGATGAAGATGCTGAGGATATCTGGGAGTGATACTTAGAATCAACAGTCCAGAGCAATGGAGAGTGTGGAAAAGAGGTGAAGAAGCATGTGCAGGCAGGCTGGAGAAAAGTATCAGGTGTGATGTGTGATAGAAGAGTTTCAGCTAAAATGAAAAGAAAAGTGTACAAAACCATGGTGAGACCGGTCATGCTGATTGGTCTAGAGCCAGTGGCACTGAGGAAAAGACAGGAAGCAGAGATGGAGGTAGCAGAGATGAAGATGCTGAGGATCTCTCTGGGAGTGACCAGGATGGACAAGTTCAGAGGAACAGCACATGTTAGAGGTTTTAAAGTCAGAGAGGCCAGACTGAGATGGTTTGGACATGTGCAGAGGAGAGAGAGAGAGAGAGAGAGACTACATCAGAAGAAGGATGCTGGGTTTGGAACCACCAGGAAAGAGGACTAGAGGAAGACCAAAGAGGAGGTTCATGGATACAGTGAAGGAAGACATGAAGATAGTTGGTGTGACCGAAGAGGATACAGCAGATAGGGTTAGATGGAAGAAACGGACTTGCTGCGGCGCCCCCTGAAGAGAAACGATGGAAGAAGTTTCATTTTATTTCCACATAAAGATGAAAATATCTTTCAGCTCAACAGAATATCAATAATTAAGCTTACATAAGTTTTCCAAAACAATCTGACATGAGAATCAGTTTTAATGTGAAGGTAAAGACGTCAGAAAGGAAAGATAGAGTTGTGTAAGTTTGATCGACAGCCGTGGATTAAACTATTATGCAACTCTTTTGGGAGTGAAAAATAAATCCAGATGAGATTAGTGATGTGGATCATCATTCTGTGCAATGTGCTCCGTCTATCCATTCATCATCTCTTTTATCTTATATTATCAACACTATGGGCTCTTTTCTAAAGTTTGGGCCAATCTGAAGCTTTTAATAATAACAGCAATTAGAAAAAAAATATCTGGTAATCTTTTTGCTACAAGTTAGACGGATGTATCATAAGTAGGACGCTGCATTGATCTGTTGTGGTAAAGAAAGAGCTTAGCCGAAAATCAAAGGTCTCGATTCACAGGTCGATCTACTATCCTAATCTCACCATGGTAACCAGGATCTATGTTCCTACCCTCACCATGGTAACCAGGATCTACGTTCCTACCCTCACCATGGTAACCAGGATCTACGTTCCTACCCTCACCATGGTAACCAGGATCTATGTTCCTACCCTCACTATGGTAACCAGGATCTACGTTACTACCCTCACCATGGTAAACAGGACCTACGTTCCTAACCTCACCATGGTAACCAGGATCTACGTTCCTACCCTCACCATAGTAACCAGGATCTACGTTCCTACCCTCACCATGGTAAACAGGACCTACGTTCCTAACCTCACCATGGTAACAAGGATCTACGTTCCTACCCTCACCATAGTAACCAGGATCTACGTTCCTACCCTCACCATGGTAAACAGGACCTACGTTCCTAACCTCACCATGGTAACCAGGATCTACGTTCCTACCCTCACCATAGTAACCAGGATCTACGTTCCTACCCTCACCATGGTAACCAGGCTCTACATTCTTACCCTCACCATGGTAACCAGGATCTACGTTCCTACCCTCACCATGGTAAACAGGACCTACGTTCCTAACCTCACCATGGTAACCAGGATCTACGTTCCTACCCTCACCATAGTAACCAGGATCTACGTTCCTACCCTCACCATAGCAACAGGATCTACATTCCTACCCTCACTTTGGTAACCAGGATCTACGTTCCTACCCTCACCATAGCAACAGGATCTGCATTCCTACCCTCACTTTGGTAACCAGGATCTACGTTCCTACCCTCACCATGGTAACCAGGATCTACTTTCCTATCCTCACCATGGTAACCAGGATCTACGTTCCTACCCTCACCATGGTAACCAAGATCTACTTTCCTACCCTCACCTATGGTCATCAGCTGTGGGTGGAGACTAAAAGATTGAGATCACGGGTACAAGCGACCGAAATGCACTTCCTCCGCAGGGTGGCTGGGCTCTCACTCAGAGATCGGGTGAGGAGCTCAGCCATCAGGGATGAGCTTGGTGTCGAGTCTCTCCTCCTCCAGGTCGAGAGAAGCCAGATGGCGTGGTTCAGCCATCTGGCCAGGATGAGGTGTTTCAGGCACGTCCCACCGGGAGGAGACCAAGAGGCAGACCCTGGATCTGCTGGAGAGACTATGTCTCACAGCTGGCCGGGGAATGACTCGGGATCCTTCCAGGTGAGCTTGAGGATGCAGCTGGGGTGAGAGATGCCTGGGCTTCCCGTCTGAGGCTGTTGCCCCCGTGACCCGGCCCCAGATAAGCAGAAGACGACGGAACGGACTGGAACGGATGAAGAAAATCAGGCTATTTATGTACAAACTGAAAAGCCACTTTGTAGGGTTTTTTTTTTTTATTGCCACTAATAGGATAAAAAAAATCTTGGAATTAATTCACCAGACTTTTTATTAACTGAAAATAATCTATTAACAATTAAAAGAACCAGTAAGAGGCTTATTTTTATACACATCTAAACTTTATCAACTTTGGTGGCAAACTATTATTTCAACTAACGTCTTATAAACACTTATTTATTGCCAACTTTTCCAACAGCCTTTCATAAAATTAAATTTTGGAAGATAGAAAAAAAACTTTGTCATTCAAATGTTGAAAATGTTATATTTTTAAAGACCAATATTATTTAAAAACTCATTATAAAAACACCTGAAAAAATTATGTTGAGGTCTTATTTTTTCACTTTGTTGCAAATCCGTGTAGTCCCTCATTCATCCAGAAGTGATCCATAGTAGAAAAAGTTTTAAAAAAGTCTTCTGGACAGTTTAAGACTGTCCAGAAGACTTTTTTTTTTAACTTTTTCTACTATAGTTTCTTGCAAAATAACATTTTTTTTAATTCAAAATTGAAGTTGAGATCATAAATCATGTGTGATTGGACGTTTGTGATGAATCTTGTTGATTGGATTTCATTTCTCAACATCTCGTTACTGAACTACTTCTGTGTTTATGGTGAAAAAACAATCAACATAAGCATTTATGTGTCTGTACAATCCAAAAATTAATCTATTATTAACTCACTTGACCCACAACAGACTGGTGACCTGATCAGGGTGTACCCTGCTCGTCGCTTGAATCAGCCGGGATGGGCTCCAGCAACCCCTGCAACCATGTAAGGGATAGATGGATAAGAGGGTGACTTACTGAATCACTTAAAATATTATTTTATAATTTATCACAAAAAACTCCCAAGAAAATTATCATGGGGTTTTATTTTCAGTCTGTGGAAAAACTATTTGACAACTAATTAGTTATATAGTTGGTACTGAGTAATTGTGAGCATTTATTTTTTAATCTCCTCAGTTTAAAGTTTTGTTAGAAAATAACTAAAATTATGTTTTCTAATTTTCTGTAAAACTTCACAATAAAATGTTCAATTATGTTTAATTCCAATAATAATAATAAAAAAATCTTCAAAACTGACAATTTTATAATCTAATTTTATTGTTTTATTTCACAACAAAATACTGCAGAATAAACTAACAGGAAGAAATTAAAATACTTTTTTTGATTTACAAAAAAAAAAAAAACAAACCAAGAATTCACTCAATTTTTTTTTCTCAGTTCAACAAAACGTATTTTTCTAAACAAGAAACTAAACAAAAAAAATTTAAGTTTTGGCAGTTTTTTCCTTATATTTTTGTAAAACTGAAGAAAATAAAGTTAAATAAATGAGAACAAAAACATGTTCTGGAACAAAAAACAGCAAGTTTTCCTTGTTTTATGTGAAACTGGAGAAAATAAATTTAAATAAATGAGAACAAAACTATGTTCTGGAACAAAAAAACAGGACCAAATTTTAAAAAATGCAGCTGCAATGTTTTCATGCTGAGAAAATATCTGGTAAAAAAAATAACTGATGCACAAAAAAGCTGCTTTTTCACAAACTCAGAATTTCTCTTCTTCCTTTTTTCCTTTACAGAGAAAAATGTAGGCTTTCAGTGACATTTTAATTATTTCCTCCAATGACTCAGATTATTTAAAAAAATACACTGGCACAAAAAGTTTGACCAATAAACCCAAATGTTGATTCAATTTATTTGTAGGTTTTATGCTTCTTGCAGAAAAACAAAAGTTTAATGTAGCTCTGCGTTCCTGATGAAAACACATAGTCCAGGTTCCGTCCATCCCATCAGATTTTCTTGCGGATGTTGACGAAATTTTGACCTTGAAGGATCCGATCTCTTTCCCTGACGTCCTCTTGCAGCCTGGCCTCGGACAGTCTCAGCTGACGGATGGTGGCCTTCATCTCCTTCATCTTGACCTCCATCAGAGCGATGATGTCTCTCTGTTCGTTCAGTTTGCGGAGCAGCTCAGCAGATGTGGTTCCTGTGGTAAGAGAGTAGGAGTGATCCAGAGGACTGCTGGTGACACTCACGTAGTGGATGGGGACATTGTCCACAGAGGATTCCTCAGCTGTCAGCTCTTCAGCACAGCTGATGGGTGCAGTGTAACAGGTGCTCTCTGTTTGGATGGGTAAGCGAGCCGTACCAAGGTACTCTCCATTCTGACCGATCTGAACCACAGTGATGTTCTCATCTCCTGGCTCTCCGATCACACTGGTCTCAGACACTCCAGCAGTGTTTCCTAGAACAGTGGTGCTGATGAACTTGGAGTTCTTTCTGGATCTTCCTCTCCTGCTCCTTCTTTCATTGACTCCTCTCAGAGGGAATAAAGATGGGACACGTACACTGTAGGTCTTCCTGCCTCCTGCAAAGTGCACACTACAGACTCTGTGTCCTGTGGTGGGCTGGAAGGTGCTGAAACATCCACTGACCCCTCCTCTGGAGATGTTCCTCAGCCACTGTTCTCTCAGCGTGGGGTCTTTAGGAAATGTGTAGAAACGTAGATCTCTGTCTCTGTGAGAGTTATTGTAACAGCCTGGGACACAACAAGTGAAACCAGGCATCTTTGAACAAAAATAAAACCTACGAAAACAACGCTCTCTAAAGGATTTCACTGATATTTCTCTTTTTAAAGCGTTGCTAAAAAGCCTGATGGCCTACAAGCAGAACTACAGCTCCCACAAAGCTAACTACTTCCTGTTTAGCGTTTTTTTAAAACGCTCTTTGATGGTTTCCGATTTCAAAAAGAAATAAAGAAAAATCCAAAGAGTGAAAAAGTCTGATTTTGAACAAAAACCGGTTGGAATTGATTTGTTTTGTTCTCTGGAGTTTTTTTTTTCAGGCTAACCGTCCACCCGCCAAGAACTACAGACCACAGTACCTGCTTTTTACCGGCCTCTAGTGGCCAGGAGGACGCATTACATACACACATACACACACCATGTATTAGAATCTATCTGTTGGAAAAAGGCAGCACGGTAGCGCAGTGGGTAGCACAGTGGCCTCACAGCAAGAAGGTCGTGGGTTCGAGTCCCGGGTGGGGACGAGGCTTGAAACACTGTCCTTTCTGTGTGGAGTTTGCATGTTCTCCCTGTGTCTGCGTGGGTTTTCTCCCACCCTCCAAACACATGCATGCTAGGTTGATTTGCCCCTAGGAATGAGTGTGTGTGGATGGTTGTATGTGTGTGGCCCCGCGACAGACTGGCGACCTGTTCGGGGTGTACCCTGCCCTTCGCTGTAAATTAGCCGGGATGGGCTCCGGCACCCCCCGCAACCCCTTAAGGGACTGACGGATAAGAAGATGACTGACTGTTAGAAAAAACAGCTGGTTTGTAGTTTTAGGAGCTGCTAGGATTTGGGCATGAAAAGTGAAGGAAAAGTGAAGTGAGGAGGGACAGACATAGTGCATGGTGTTCTCTCGGCTGCATGGTCGTGGGGTCCTGGCTATGTGTCTGGGGGCTCCTGGGTTGTTGGGGTGATAGCTCACTTCTCACTCTGCACCTTGGCTTCTGATTTCCCCTGGGCTCACTTGCTGCCACGTGTTATAAATTGCTCGTCTGCCCTGTAGCCTTGGCCTCCTGGCATCAATTGAGAGGTCTCTTCTGCACCTGGCTGGGTGGGTAGACGACATCATCCTCTGCTTGGCCTCGAGGTCTTGGCATCAGGATGAGTAGGGACTTGGGTGGCGTGTGTCTCGGCCTTCCTGAGTTATCCCAGTCATTTTGTCTGGGATAGATCCGTTTCCTATAAATGGTTCGGTCACGCTGTTTACTGTCTGCTATGGTCCTTGCACCCAATCAATATTATTATATGAACAACATGGGCTTGTGTTCTACATCACTTATTCATTTGTTATATAATTTTTTGTGTGTGTGTTTCAACTTTATCTTTAGTTTAAACTTTTGCTTATCTGTATTTTTTTTCCAGATAATCCAGCCGGTTGGTGTGATGCTGAATATTGTAACTACAGATTATCTCTTCACTTTGTTCACCCCTCTTCTCTTGTACTTTATCACTCTTCTTTCTCACTCCTCTCTCTGTCTGTATTCCTTGTCAGAAAAAAAAAACACAGACATTTAGGTGTAACATTTCGTTTAGTCTTAAATGGCCTGGTTGGTTGGTTTTACCAAAGGCCTGAGCACTTTGTTGAAAAAAAAAAAGAAATGAGCTTCCTCCACAGGGTGGCTGGGCTCTCACTCAGAGATCGGGTGAGGAGCTCTGCCATCCGGGAGGGGCTCGGTGTCAAGCCGCTCCTCCTCCAGGTCGAGAGGAGCCAGATGGTGTGGTTCGCCGAGCGCCTCGCGCCTTGTCACCATGGTAACCAGGATAAATACTCTGCAGGGGCGTGACCCCCCTCTCCCGGGGGGTCAAGTGAAGCTATCCCCTAGCAGGGCCAGTGAATGGGCCGCCAAAATGCAGAAAAATGACATTTATTAAAATGTTTTGGGAGCGAGGCACCCAGTGCCCTATATTGGCTTTGTCAATCACCTCACGCGCCCCCTCCCCTTTAGAAAATTCTAGATCCGCCCCTGCTCTGTATAACGATGGTTCAACTTTTTATTTAGAAGTAAACACAACGAACAACGATCTTCTGACTCTTTTTAATTAGTTTTTTTTGGCGCTGAATGAACGCGAAAAATGTTTACTCTCAATTTTGATTGGTCCTTTATTCATAACTAGATGCGCTAAAAAAAACCTGTGTATTTTTCAAATTCCTGAACGAAAATGTAACAAAAATGTAAAACACACTTTTAAAAACTAGCGAAGTAAAAGTACAGATATTTGCTCTAAAAATGTAGTGAAGTAAAAGTACCGGTCTTAAATTTTACTTAAGTAAAGTACAGATACACATTTTTTCTACTTAAGTACAGTAACGAAGTACATTTACTTCATTACGTTCCACCACTGACTACTAATACCATTTAAATACTAAAAACCATTAAAAGAACCTTAAATTCAACTCACAGGAAGTTAATGAAGAAATTTTAAAACTGGTTTGATGTGTTTCATTGATTTGAAAATTAAAATTTTTTATTTCAGCCTCAGATAAAAAAAAAAACTACTTTATAAAATAAAAATCAATTAATAAGATTTTTAAGATTATTAATAAGATTTAATTTTCTTTCCAGAAAACTTATTAAAAATTCAGTCACTTTGTAAAAAATTTTAAATGTATTTTTCATTTTAAAAATTTTTTAATAGTATTTTTGAAAATCGTGACGTCATCACTGACTTCCTGTTTCCGCTTGGTTTGTGAAACTGGTTCCCAGTTAAACACACTCATTTTTCTGGGATGTTTTTCTGCAGAAACAGTAAGAATAAATTTTTATCTTTATTTTAAAGCTTATTCATATTTTTTCCTGTTATTTTTAAGATATTGAGTGATTTTTTTAAGTGAATGTGTTTCGCTAGTTAGCATGATGCTAAGCTAATGTTTTCACTGCTTTTCTTTGATTAAATGTCTCATTTTTATCTTATTTTATGTCTTTTTTTAACTTTATGTTCCTCTGATTAAAGCTGTGTCTGTTTTTACACTTGTTTTTTTGTGTTGTTGCCCAAATTTAACTAAAAATCTTACTTTGAGTTTGTAGTTTTAAGTTAAAATGCTGTTTCAGGTTAAAAAAAAGCTGCTGTTTCTTTTATTATTGTAAAAATTACAGAAAAATAACGCTTTTTAATCATTAATCAGCATTTTTTTTAGTTACAGTTTGTTTTTAATGTTTTCCACCAAAAGGAAGTTTATTTCTTGGATTTAAAAATGTTCTTAAACATTTTTATTCTAATTAATTATAAAGAAAATTATCTCTATTTTCACTATAATTTATTTTTTAAAACTACATTCATGTAAAATAATTTGTAACAATGATTTATTTCTACATTGTTTTTTTTAGGGTGTGGAACATTTGAATAGAGGTATGTCAGGAATGCAGCAGGACATAAAGTAGATAAAAAAAAAAACTGGTTTAAAGTTTTATTCACTAAACAGAATGTCATTGTTTTGTTTTGTTGTCCTCCACTTGTCCGGGGCTGGGTCGCGGGGGCAACAGCCCCCAGACGGGAAATACAGGCTTCTCTCACCCCGGGTGCATCCTCCAGCTCACCCTTAAGGATCCTGAGGTGTTCCCCGTCCAGCTTTGAGACATAGTCTCTTCAGCAGGTCTGGGGTCTGCCTCTTGACCTCCTCCCAGTAGGATATTCCCAAAACACCTTGCCAGATGCCCGAACCACTCCAACGGGCTTCTCTCGACCCAGAGCAACAGCTCATCCTCCCGGTTGGCAGAGATCCTCAGTATCTCTGAGCGAGAGCGCAGTCACTCTGTGGAGGAAGCTCATTTTAACCTCTTGTATCCAGGATCTTGTTGTGAAGGTCACCACGCACAGATGGTTACCATTGTGAGGGTAGGAATGTAGATCCTGGTTACCATGGTGAGGGTAGGAACGTAGATCCTGGTTACCATGGTGAGGGTAGGAACGTAGATCCTGGTTACCATGGTGAGGGTAGGAACATAGATCCTGGTTACCATGGTGAGGGTAGGAAAGTAGATCCTGGTTACTATGGTGAAGGTAGGATCATAGAACCTGGTTACCACGGTGAGGGTAGGAACATAGATCCTGGTTACCATGGTGAGGGTAGGAACGTAGATCCTGGTTACCGTGGTGAGGGGGTAGGAACGTAGGTCCTAGTTACCATGGTGAGGGTAGGAACGTAGATCCTGGTTACCATGGTGAGGGTAGGAACATAGAACCTAGTTACCACGGTGAGGGTAGGATCATAGAACCTGGTTACCATGGTGAAGGTAGGATCATAGAACCTGGTTACCACGGTGAGGGTAGGATCATGGAACCTGGTTACCATGGTGAGGGTAGGATCATAGAACCTGGTTACCACGGTGAGGGTAGGAACATAGATTCTGGTTACCATGGTGTGGGTAGGAACATAGAACCTGGTTACCATGGTGAGGGTAGTAACGTAGATCCTGGTTACCATGGTGAGGGTAGGAACGTAGATCCTGGTTACCATGGTGAGGGTAGGAACCTAGATTGATTTGTAAATTGAGAACTTTACTTTTTGGCTCAGCTCTTTCTTCACCACGACAGACCGATGCAGCATCCTAATTATTTCGGATGCCGTACCGATCCGTCTGTCGATCTCCCGCTTCACCCCGAGATACTTGAACTCCACTCCTTGGGGCAGGACTCTGTCCTTCTCCACAAAAGGGCATTCGAATCTTTTTCGAGCGAGGACCCTGAGCTCAGATTTTGAGGGGCTGATTCCCATCCTGGCCGCTTCACACTCAGCAGTAAATTCCAGCCCAACGAAGCCAACAGGACCACATCGTCTGAATTTTGAAAAACAGTTTCTAACAATTATTAATTATTCCGATGAGACTAACTTTATTACCAAAGAGGATTAAAAAAGAAGAAAAAAAAATACAATATAAAAACTGGCTGAAGTTAAGACCAAATAAAATCTAACCAAGAATATGTTTTTTTTTTTTTTTTTTAAGGTCATCCACTTGAGGACAAAAGCACCAGTCTACATAAACTTGATTTGCTCTTGAGTTGTCAGAGACGATGGTTTTAACTCCAACTTAAAAAGTGTGAGTTTGTGGCATCGCCATGCTGCCCGGTGTGGGTGTGTTTGGCACGGGGAGCACAGCCAGGGTGCTGGTCCCCATGCTGCAGGCTGAGGGCTTCGAAGTTCACGCTCTGTGGGGACGCAGCGAAGAAGAAGCCTGCTGCTTGGCGAGAGAACTCGGCATCCCGTTTCACACCAGCAGATCGGACGATGTACTGTTACATCAAGACGTCGACCTCGTTTGTATCTACATTCCGCCTTCGATGACGAGACAGATCGCAGTCAAAGCTCTCGGTAAGACTTTCAAACTAACTTGTGTGGTTTGTCAAAAAAAAAAATCTAAATTCAAAATGCTGTCTTAACCGTAGAAAGGCTTCAAAGTGTCTTCTGGACGGTGTTTATAAAAATCGAAACGTTTCAATTGTGACCTGAGAACAGTTCTCAGATCCTTTCTATCAGATTAAAAATAACGTCCAGATGGAAGTGGAAACATCTCGATCTTCAAACACGCTGTCCAGAAGATAGTTTTTGTCGATGGATCAGTCCTGGACAAACGAGGGATAACACGGTCTTGTCTGGAACAGAATGTTTCTTCTAAAAATAAATGTTTTACTTTCGTTAATCTCTTGTAGTTTCTAGATAACGTCTCTACAAAGTACAGGAATCAGTGTTTGGCGACGAAACTGTAAAACAGTAGCCGTATCAATGACATGTAATCAGTCAGGATCACATCACAGACTCTATGTCTGATAACATTTTTGAGTGTTGAGCTCAATTTCCTGTTTTAGTTCCGACTTCCTGAGTGTTTCCACGAACGGTCGTCTGCAGAAACGACTCTACTAACAGGGGGCTGCATTGTGTTTATTTGGTGGAGCTTTCATGGATGTTTACGCTCGCTGAGTTGCCTCGTCGGAGAACGAAAGATGAATTAAGAAATGATCATTTTTAAAACTACTCTTATCTGATCCGGTAGTGGGTTCGACTTCATCACGGGGATTTTATGTCTGTGTTTATGTCTGGGATCTTTTCCAAAAGCTGGTTGAACACTAGAAATATTATTATGCAATCCCTCCAGAATTTTTCTACATTGCTTTGGGCTTTAGGCCAATGTTTCTAAAAGTTGCCACATTTCAACTCCAAAACTTTATCTGTTTACAATTAAAACAGCTGTTTTTGTCGATTTTAATCACAAATAATAGAGACGTTAAAAGAAGAAGTGGATCAAATCCCATCAATCAGGAAATTTTAATCCACTTTTTATCCATTAAAATCAAAAGTAGTGATGATGATGTCACTTCCTGTCTCTCTGCAGGCATCGGTAAAAACGTTGTGTGTGAAAAAGCCGCCACGGCCGTGGATTCCTTTAAGATGGTGACGGCAGCGAGATACTACCCCCAGCTGCTGAGCATTATGGGAAACACGCTGCGCTTCCTGCCCGCTTTCGTTGCCATGCGCCGATGCCTTCTGGAAGGATATGTTGGTGAAATCCAGGTGTGTGACGTGCGTGTGTACGGCCCCAGTCTGCTGGAACAGTCGTACGGCTGGACATGTGAGGAGCTGATGGGTGGGGGCGGTCTGCACACCGTCGGCTCCGCCATCATCGACTTGTTAAGCTACCTGACAGGGGCTCGAGCACACCGCGTGCACGGCCTACTGCGGACTTTTGTGCAGCAGAACGGAACGATCCGAGGAATCCGCCGCGTCACCAGCGACGACTTCTGTTTCTTCCAGATGCTGATGGGCGGGGCTTCCGTCTGCTGCACAGTCACGCTGAACTTTAACATGCCCGGGTCGTTCGTGCACGAGGTCATGGTCGTGGGATCCACCGGCCGATTGGTGGTTCGAGGCACGGAGCTTTACGGCCAGCAAAACGGGAAAGACGAAGAGCTGTTGCTAAGCGACAGCGGATGGGTTGGACCGGAGGCGAAGGAGATGCCTCTCCCACACCTGCAGGGATTGAGCGCCATGGTAACGGCTCTACGAGAGTCATTTCAAGCTCACCAAGAGCGAAGGTTGTGGGCTCGCGAGCCGGTCGCCACGGCGCCCACGTTTGAGGACGGTCTATACGTTCAGACGGTGGTGGAGGCGGTGAAACGGTCCAGCTGCAGCGGGGAGTGGGTCTGCGTGGAAATTATGAGCCAAGAACCCGATCCGAACCAGAACCTGTGTGAAGCTCTGCAGAGAAACAAGAACTGAGCTACTTTTTTTTTTTTGTTTACATCACACGACTACTTTATTTACTTTTATTTAAATGATTAAAACTTGTTCAAATGTTTTTGCTTCAAACTGAATTTTACACTAAAAAAAACATTCCAAGCTATTTTTTCACTACAATAAAACAAAACTGTTTTGACATAAATTTACAACAAAACGAGGCGTTTATTAGGCGTTTACTAATTTATTCACTCAGCGTAAAAAAAAAATCTTTAATTCAGCTGCTTTTGTTTTGTTTACAAAACTTATGACTACTTTAATTTTTTTAGTTTTATTTAATAATTAAAACAGATTTAAATGTTTATGCTTCGAAAAAAAAAAAAAACTTGTTTTTTCATTCAGTTTATTTTAAATCGGAAATAAAGATAAAAACAAAAAGCCAGAGATTTCAGTTTATATTATTTTCTATTTTATAAAGTTTGATATGGAATAAAAATACATTTAATTCGGCTTTTTTTTTTTAAGAAAATTTTCAAAAAAATGTTTTGTAACAAAGACTACCTCAAAAAAAGAAAAAAATTACAAAAAAGAAATTTTTAAACATTGTTGCTAAAAAAAAAATAAATAAATAAAAATAATTCTTCATATTTTTTTTGTTTTTCCAACAAAACAAGAAAATTTCAAATTTTACTTTCAAACGTTCAAACTTTAATTTTAGGTTTAAATTCAAGCAAAAAGTGTCAAATTATTAAAATAATCTAAATTGAAAAAAAAAACCATACAAATTACAATAAGATTAAGAAAAATTTAAACAGTTTGTTTTGAAAATTTTACTTAAATTTAAAATGTAAAAAAACATAATTTGGACACAAAAAAAGGAAAAATGGCCATAATTTAAAAAGTGAATTTAGAAAATTAGCAAGAAAATATTTGTTTGAGAATCTGAACCTGTTTTATTTAAAGTAGAATCACTGGAATAAATAATTACCTCATTAAATTAATTAATAAATCACTACTTTTTTTATTCTAAACTTTAAAGTTTACATAAACTTTCTATAAATTAAATTTGCAGGATTTTTTTATGCACTGATTTTCTGCAGAATATTTAAAAATCCACTAAAAGCTGAATTTAAACATTTTTTCAGGAACAATTTATTGTTCATTAGTTTTATTTATTTATAAATAAGTGCAAAATATTTTTGCAAATGTTTGTTTTTTGTCCATTTTTTCTAATAATTTTTAGTATTTATCTTTTTTTTTTTAAGTCTGATGTTTAGAAACTAATTTAAAATTTCTGTTTGGGTCACTGATTTTTTTTTTCTTTAATAAAAGCTATTTTCACTTTGATCATTTTGTCTGAAGTTTTTTTCTTTGAAAATGACAAGAATTTCTTTTATTTAATAATAAATAAAATCTGAATAAATGAAATATTTAGACTCACCTAAAGAATGATTAAGAACACCTGTATAATATATCCAATTACATCAATGGATTTAGGGGTGTGGTCCTGTTCATGTCTTCTTTCGGCATGTCCCTTTGGGGGGCGCTACAGCAAGTCAGTTTCTTCCATCTAACCCGATCTCCTGCATCCTCTTCGGTCACGCCAACTATCTTCATGTCTTCCTTCACTGTATCCATGAACCTCCTCTTTGGTCTTCCTCTTGTCCTCTTTCCTGGTGGTTCCAAATCCAGCATCCTTCTTCTGATGTACTCTCTCTTTCTCCTCTGCACATGTCCAAACCATCTCAGTCTGGCCTCTCTGACTTTAAAACCTCTAACATGTGCTGTTCCTCTGATCCTGTCCATCCTGGTCACTCCCAGAGAGATCCTCAGCATCTTCATTTCTGCTACCTCCATCTCTGTTTCCTGTCTTTTCTTCAGTGCTACTGTCTCTAGACCAATCAGCATGGCCGGTCTCACCACATTGTCTCTAGACCAATCAGCATGGCCGGTCTCACCACGCTGTCTCTAGACCAATCAGCATGGCCAGTCTCACCACGCTGTCTCTAGACCAATCAGCATGGACAGTCTCACCGCACTGTCTCTAGACCAATCAGCATGGCCGGTCTCACTACGGTTTTGTACACTTTTCCTTTCATTCTAGCTGAAACTCTTCTGTCGCACATCACATCTGATACTGTCCTCCACCCGTCCCAGACTGCCTGCACATGCTTCTTCACCTCTTTTCCACACTCTCCATTGCTCTGGACTGTACTTAAAATCTTCCACTTTCTTTTATTTATTTTAGTTTAAGTTGAAAAATAATCCAATGTCTTTTTTTTCTTAATTTTTTCTTTAAATATTTTCACATTTATTTTCAATTGATTTGCTACTTTTTTTCAGTTATTTACATTCTGTTCTTGTTTTTTAATCTTTTTTTTTTTAACTCTAGTTAAAATATAAACTTTATTTGTATTTTCTTTATTACATGCTTATTTGAATCCCTGGATGTGGTCTTAGAACAGACTGAAGAACTGTTCAGATTATTATTCTAGCTGGAAAAAATGAACTGTTTCTTAATTTAAATTTTTAAAATTTCTTCCAATTAGAAATATTTTGTTTCCATACCGCCCCCCTGCTGGAGAATTTAAGAAACTGCAGGAATTAGATGGTATTTGAACAAATACTTGATTTAATTATTAAGATTCAAACTGAACCATCTGAATGTTTAATAGAAAATAAATGATGTTTTATTCAGGTTTAAAAATCTTATTTATTTATGACGTCATTTCTGTGCGACTTTTTTCATTGATGTCAGTTTTGGTTTTAGGAGGAAAGAAATTCCTGAGATTCACACAAAACATCAAGCTTTTTTTCATTTTTTTATTAAAAAAAATTAAGCTTTCAGAACTTTTAATCCGTCTTTTAAAAAGTAATTTATTTCCATTTAAAAGCGGTTTTATAAGCTTCTTTTGTTATGGAGCTTCTTTTGTTCTTATTTTTCCTGCAGCAATCTGTCATTTTCTGGTATTTTAATGCTGTTTCAGTTACTTTATTAATCTAGAACTTCGGAAATGTGTGTGTCCAGTAGCTCCAAGCAGTTCAAGACAGCTCCATGGTAACCAGGATCTACGTTCCTACCCTCACCATGGTAACCAGGATCTACGTTCCTACCCTCACCATGGTAACCAGGATCTACGTTCCTACCCTCACCATGGTAACCAGGATCTACCTTACTACCCTCACCATGGTAACCAGGATCTACGTTCCTACCCTCACCATGGTAACCAGGATCTACGTTCCTACTCTCACCATGGTAACCAGGATCTACGTTCCTACCCTCACCATGGTAAACAGGACCTACGTTCCTACCCTCACCATGGTAACCGGGATCTACCTTACTACCCTCACCATGGTAACCGGGATCTACGTTCCTACCCTCACCATGGTAACCAGGATCTACGTTCCTACCCTCACCATGGTAACCAGGATCTACTTCCTACCCTCACCATGGTAACCAGGATCTACCTTACTACCCTCACCATGGTAACCAGGATCTACGTTCCTACCCCCCCATGGTAACCAGGATCTACTTTCCTACCCTCTCCATGGTAATCAGCTGTGGGTGGTGACTGAAAGAAAGAGCTTGTGGATACAAGCAGCTGAAATGAGCTTCCTCTGCAGGGTGGCTGGACTCTCATTAATAGAAGCTCTGCCATCCATTAGTAGGCTCGGGATGGTTTGGGCATCTGGACTAAATGCCACCTCGCTGGTGAGGTGTTCCGCCCCATCAGGAGGAGACTATGTCTCATAGCCGGACAGGGAACACCTCAAGATCCTTTGGGGTGAGCTGGAGGATGCAGAGGGGATGAGAGGCTGGATCAGAGGATTTGAGGCGGTTGTCCTGTATTAGCGGAAGACGACAGAACGTTCTCACATAAAAGAAACAAGCAAACAGTTTGCATACATTTTTATTTATCTTAAATCTTGTGTAGAAAAAAAAAGAGAATTGGAGAAATGAAGACATTCTCTTCTCGTTCCGACGATCATTTTCCAGGAATCAGAATATATCAATAACAAGAAAAATTCTTACAACAGCATGTACAAAAAAAAGAAAAACTCAGCCTAACTTCATTTCAATAGAAATGCCAGACTCGGAAGGCTCTGAATAATTTACACACTTCAAAAAAAAAGGAACAAATTAACCGTTTATGTAACAGAATGATTTGATTCGTTTGAGATTTTTTTTTTTCTTGAGGTGTCCAGTGGTTTTAAAAAAAAAAAAAAAGAGGCGAAACTCAGACCACAAACACTGAAAACCCACCCTGATCCCCGATCGTACTCCTGATCTGCTCGAGATTAATTAGACTAAAATCATAATAAAAAAATAATAAATAAAAAAGGAAGCATTTGACATGAAATAATTCTTAATTAACTGGTGAGAATTTTATCAGATGAAGTTTATTGTTTAGAGAACACGTGGCGACCCCCTCCCACTGGGTTTGTGGTTTGAATTTGACCAGTTAAAACAGCACCTGGTGAGTGAGATTCTAAACATGAAAAAAAAGGAAAAGTGAGGTAGATGGATGGTTCGAGAAATAGAAAACATCAGAAATATTACAGGGGAAAAAACGTCAGAGTTGCTTTTTTTTTTTTACAGTGATTTACAAAAAAAAATAAATAAAACAAACTGGGCCGTGATTAGAAACGAGGTTTCTGAGGTAAAGAAACTTTTTTAATTTGCATGTGATTTTCTTTAATAAAAAAAAGTCTGGAATCCAGATGTTTGATTTGATGGAAAACAATTTTTTTAACATGAAAAATTTTACTTCCATTTGGAAGATTTTTTTTAGTGTTTTTGGAAGATTTTTTTTTAGTGTTTTCAAGCTGATTCTTTTATTTGAACTCTTCAACAAACATGATAGAATGTTTCACAAAAAAATAAAAATCTAAGGCTTTCTGCTACATTTAGAGAAAAATGACTAGTTTTTTTTCTATTGTTTGATCCAAAATGAATCGTTTCAACTCAACTTAAATCCAACGTGATTATTTGATCTGCTCTCACACGTTTAGCTTCTCTGATGAAACAACAAAAACATTTTTACTGATTGGAAAACAAAAAAAAAGATTTGATGATTTGTGAAAATTGAACATAATTTATGTCTTAAGTAAAAAAAAAAAAAATCTTCTAAATGTTGTTGGGTTTGATTTTTGGATCATTTGTCGTCTCAGATTAACTGGTTACCAAACAGACAGACTGGATCAGTGACTCTAACTGAACTTTTTTTGCAGTAGTTTTGACTAGATTTTGCTTTCAAATATTTTTCGGTCCAAAAACTAAACATTTAGTCTATTGTGATTTGATTGAAATTATCGGCCGCTGTCAAAATTCTCAACAAGTGAGCAGTGATTTCACTCTGTTATCTTTACGATGGAAACTACTGCTTACAAAGTTTTTCTTTCTTGTGCACACTTTGATTATCTGACATTTTGTGGAACAAAAATCTGAGAGCAGATGAATGATGGAACAGAAAAAAAAACAAACGTTTGATCATATGAGATATAACTGAATTGTCATCGTTTGTACTTTCAAACGATCACTTTTCTAATCCATAACAACCTGATTATCAGCGCTTGATGGGAAGATGTTTGGAGACGTGGGGGAGCAGCAGATGTGTTTATAAAATAAGGAGCCCAGAAAAAGACCTTTTCTTTTTGACCTGAGATTGAGTTGGGACGCCAGGCCTCCGGGTGTCATGCTCAATAGGTTTGTTTTTCTTCTTTTAAATTCAATGTAATATGAACGGCGCCATCTTGGGGAAGTTACCGTTTTATCCCAAACAACAACGCCAACTGTCGTACCTTTGATGCGTTCACAAAAACAAAACCGGATACATTTTACACACAAAAAAAAAAACTAGTGGAAACTTTACAAGCTGAATTCAACCTGAAAGAGATTTTTTTTTATATCTACATATGAATTATTTTACAACCACAAAGAGAAAAAAAGAATAGCAGCTTCTTTCTGTACATGATCCAACTGTAGAAAAGTTAGAAAAGTGACAAACAAATGGCGGCGTGCGGAAATGCTCTGCCCGTTTAGAGATGATTGAAACGTCCAAATCTAAAAAAATACCTGTTTGCATTCAAGGATGCCCAATCCAGTCCTCACATGTCCTCGCTTTAGCTTGTTTTTTTTTTTTTTTTTGCTTTTTAATTCTCCGTATTTGGCGCTCGAACAGCACTTTGTGAGGAAAATGTGGCTCGACTGGAGAGAAATCAAACGATGGGACCAAATGTCTTTGCAACGACTGGATAGAAACCATGTCGGTGAACTGGAGGAGGATCAAAAACGCTACCAGTATTTTTGTTGCAGAATAGAATCAAGAAATCACAACAGCACAAGTTTGGCAATAAATTTGGCAAAACAGACCCATGTCCTCTTGTGTCGGCGTTACGCTGGCATCCTCTGACTTGTTTAAAGTGGCTCTCCTCTTTTCGATATGCTCATTGTTTTTTCGTAATGCCCCTTCAAACGTAACAAAAAAACCTATTTATAAAGGCCAACGCATCGTGTTTCCCTGCGTCGAGACGTATAAAAAAGTAACAAATAACATTTTATAAAAGAAGTTCAGACATAAGGAGAGAAAAAAAAATCTCTCCTGAAGAATTTTCTTTTAAATCTCTCTTTAGGTTTTGGTTTTCCCGCCCAGCGACAGCTGGTAGAAACCAAATCACGCTGCAGTTTAGATTTTGCTGGGAGAAGATTTGCTGTGTTTCGTTGAGAATAAACAAAAAGCACCTACATGAAGATCTGGATCAGTAGGCGGGGCAAAGGGGCGTGTTTTCAGTCTAGTGGGTGTGTCCATGCAATCAGCAGGCGGAGGACTGCGGGAGAGGCATGGCACGCTCGTTTTTACGCCCTCCATTCATGTGCGCGTACGGCGGCAACTCGTCCAAATTTGGTCGTATCGTGACGCCTGAACCAGTTCCGAGCCCTGCCCCTCCTGGAAGCCCCGCCCCTGACAGCCCATTGGCTGCCTGTTGACTGGAAGGCTGCTTGTCCATCACAGCGCTGGACGTGCACGGAGACGAAGGCGAGCTGAGTGACGGAGCGGGCGGAGCTTCTGTGCTCGGGGAGGGGGGTGTCTGCTGTGGGGGCGTCGGTTGCGTGTTAGAGTCCAGAACGCCTTCCTCTGTGTGTTCCAGTTTGTCCAGATGCAGACTCTCCGGGGGTTTGTTGTCGGCGCTGTAGAAGAAACTAACCTCCTTGAAAGATGGTTCCAGCTCCTCTTTGATGCTGCTGATGATCTCCACAAAGGACGGACGCATCTTAGGATTGTACTGCCAACACATCCGCATCAGCTCAAACCTGCACACATACACACACACACACACACACACACACACACTCAGTTAGCTCAACTTTGATCAACATGGCCGAACGTATCAAAAGCCAAATATTTACTCTGGATAAAAGTTAACTTTCTAGGAATGTAACGTTAAACAACCATCCCGAGGTCACACGTTGGTAGATTTACAGGTGTTAATACTATGATATCAATTCAATGCTGATATATCACACAGTCCAAACAAGAACTGATTTGTTTACAGTTATTTTGCTCTTCCCGTGCGCGGCGGTGATGCAGCTAACGTGTCGTCATTCAAATCTGTGTGTCTTTGGTAAAAACTCTGATATTGAAACGCGAATAGAAAACAAACCCTGCTGCTTCACATCAGTTCTCATGACTTCATCTGATGCAGCCTCTTTTTTTAACCCCATAATGGTTTGATCTGTTTTAAATTAGGAGCTAACACACTGTGTGTGTGACACAGGAACACAGTGAGACACCAACCCTGTGGTGACGTAAGCGTTCATGCAAGTTTTTATTCTATTCACGCATGTTTCAATAATTTACAAGCGTGTTTGAATTATATTTAAATACCAATCTTGGCCATGGATTTTGTTTCTAGGCACACCCACATTCTAACATAAAGTGAAGAGTGTTTAAGTGTGCATGCTCTGCTCATGCTTGGTCCCTCTTTACCATGGATGATAATACAGAGTGTGATCTTACAGCATGTCCGGACAGTTCTGCGGTTTCTCCAGAAGTCCGCCCTCCATGACAAAGCGAAGGACTTGCTCGTTGGACAGACCTTGGTAGGGTTGCTCTGCCAGAGTGGCGATCTCCCACAGAACCACTCCGAATGACCTACACGGACAGAACGAGTAAAGCAGTGTCTTCCTTTTCTATTCAGATCTTTTTACATGATTTTTTAGAAGATTTCCACAAAGAACGAGTCGTTTGTCTCCTTACCAAACATCTGAGTTGGTGGTGAAGACGCCGTCCTTTAAAGACTCCGGTGACATCCATCGGACTGGGAGCAACCCTTTACCGCCTTTGCGGTAGTAATCTGTCTCGTAGATGTCTCGGGTCATGCCGAAATCTGCCCACACGAAACACAGAAGGTGAGTTCACATGCGGAGACACTGAGAAAGAAAAGCAGTCTCTAAAGTCAGAACCAGTCCAACTGAGGATCCCCGCTTTTGGCAGAATGATATGCAAACAGTGTGTTGAATGAACCCAGCATTTCTCAGTGAGAAAAAAACATTACCCAGAATTCCACAGAATGCATGTAAAAATCCACACCCAGTAACTTCTATGGGAGGAGATGTTTGCAAACTGGTTGAAACCAATTAAAAAAAGGTTTCATTTTATTTCAATGATAAGATAAATTAAGATGAACTGGTGACTTAATTTTAGGGTACCAGACGACAGATCATAAATCTGAATGGGGAGTTCCACTAGGGTCCGTTTTGAGACCCAAAGTTTTTCTTTTTAAAGTATACAATTATTTTATTTTTGAAGATGATTTAAAAACATTTTCAAAAGCTACAACAAATTATATATATTTTTTTAAAATGTTTAAAAGGGGTGGCTTCCTGTTCTCACATGAACGTTCACGTGAAGACGATTGATCTGTAGAATTTGTTCTGATCCAAAGACGTTACAATTGATCACAAAATGATCAAAATAAAGTAATTACATTAGTCTGCGATGATGATTTTGCACTTTACCTCCTATTTTTACAGTGAAGTCTTCGGCCACCATGCAGTTCCTAGCTGCCAGGTCTCTGTGGACGAATTTATTGGCGTTGAGGTACGCCATGCCGTCAGCGATCTGGCCGGCCATCTGAAGCATCTTCTTCAGAGGAGGCAGAGACAAGCTCGACCACTGCTGCTGCTCAAACAAAAAGAAATAAGCTGATCACTGAACACAGCTTTAAATCCTCTGAATGGAATATCACACAGAGGTCCTAAATAATCCCGTCTTAACTTCCTAAATCTACCTTGAAGCTGTTCAAGAGCAAACAAAAGAACTGATGAGGATTTAAGCAGGTTTTACAGGCATTGGGGACGAACTGTACATCTTTGAGCCAGATGAAAACTGGAATGCTTTTACTAGCGTTTTGTAATAAACTAATATGGATCCATATTTAGACGCACTGTTAGTTTTTAAAAAATATTAAAAGTTTTTAGGTGCGTCTTATAGAGCGGACAATACGGTACTTTGTTTGTTTCTTTTTTTATTACAATTGAGCAATGTAGAAGGTTTTTGTAAACCAGTTTAACAAAGCTGGCTTTCTGGTTTATTTGGAACAACCCGGTTTTTAATCCAGTTTATCATCTTTTAACAAATTCATATTTTCTAATCAGTGACTGAATAAACAAGAAGAAGTCGACGCCAATTCATTAAACAACTTGCTTCTTGCTCTGTATCACTGTATTTATTAATAACAAATGCATTTTTTTATTTCAATCTTTGTGACTTTGACCTGACAATCTAATCAGTCCATCTATAGTTGGTACTGACAAACTGTGAACAGTTTAAAAACACCCTTCATTTATTTGGAAAGCCCAGACTGAAGCACAGATGATCCGAGTGTTTAATACGTGGAAGAAGGCTTAGTAGGAAATACATTTCTTGTTTTTTATCATGTCCTACTTACCTCTTTAGGTCGCAGCGAGCGAAGATAACTCTTCAGGTCTCCTCTTGTCATCAGCTCCATGATGACCAGGGTGGGCTGGCCCTGAGAGACCACCCCGAGAAGGCGAACCTGTAAAAAAAATAAACTGGTCATTCTTCCTTGTAACAGAAAACAGATCCATTAAAACTGCAGCTTAAATCTGAAAGCTCTCGTGTATGAACTCCGTGCTGTTTGGACGTACCACATGGTGACAGTTAAACTCCTTCATGACAGAAGCTTCATTTAGAAACTCGATCCTTTCTCTCATGCTGGCCGACTCGTTGACCGTCTTGATGGCAACGCGAGTCTCCGGTTCATCTTTCACGACCCCTTTAGCCAAACCCTCGTAGACCATTCCAAATGAGCCTTGGCCGAGCTCTCGGCTCAAAGCGATCTTTTCCCGAGCCACCTCCCACTCATCAGGTACGTACACTTCACACAGAATACGTTTCATTTGTTAACACATACTTTCAGAGCAAAACACACACACATACGCACTTATGACTTACTTTCTGCAGCGCTGAAGTATTCTGGATTAACCGAAGCGTACAGGACACCGTTACCAAGTCGGTCGCTGTTCCTGTTTAGCACAAAAAAGAAAAGACTGTATTTTCACGTCCTTAAAGTGAACTTAGGTCTTAAATTTTCTTCAAAATGTGCGGAGCGCTCTATGGTGCGGTGCATCCAATGCGTTGTTGTGTGACTTTGAGAAATCAGACGTACAGGAGGACAGTATGAATACGGTAAAGTGGAAAGTGTGGGTGTGAAAGAAGATGGCAAACAGGGTTTTTACTAAGACTGGGAGGCACCATCGCGAGCTACCCTACAATGTGTGAATAGATTGTAGATGCTTGGGCTAAAATGTCTGCTCGCACTGTTCTTCCAGCATCATTCATGAAGAGCTGCACAGCAACCACACGGGCTCAGACCATGAGGACAGAGAACCTGGAGTGTTTGATAGAAATCTAGCTGTTCTGGTCAGACACAAAAAATGACAACTTTGATGGATTTTTGGATTCTAGAACCTGGTGCATCTTTTGTATGTTAAATTTTAAAAAAGCAGCGTAGCTGAAGCTGTACCCCATGGTTGTGAAAGAACAGGATTCAAACCAAATCGATTTTAGGATATTTCTTCCACACAATCACTGATCTTGCTGATCAATCTTCAGTCTATGAGGTCTGTAGTTACTCAGAAAATCTGAATTTAATCCACAAAGATATTTTTATATGATCTTTGTTACTTTTCAGACGCCTCGTTTTGGTTCAGGTTCATCTGTTACGCCATATGTTTTCAGAGGAAATCACCATATAAAGAGAAACAATGGCTGACTTGGGTGTGGCACACATAGACATAACAAGTCTTTTAAACTTTTACAGAGCTCATTTAAGGTTTGCCTCAGATGGCTTTTAATGTACAAAATGAAACAATGTGAACACAGGAGAATGTGATTAATTTGGTGAGGGGTGTGAAGTATCTCATTTTGCATTTCTACATATTTTTCTTCATTTTAGGTGAAACTCATTTGAGATTCACCCCACCTGAAACTTTTCTCCTCCCGTTCCTGCCTGCACTTCTTTGTATCTTCTCCACACAGTTTAACTGTTCTTAAAAATCCTCCATCTTTATCTCTTCATTCTGCTCTCTCTTCCACGCACATGTACACTGTCTTACTGTAACTAATCTTCAATCTTCTTCTTTCCAGGGAAAACACTGATATATGGCCCGTATTTGTCAGAATGTTTTATTAACTATAACAAGCAGAAGCAGCTTCATTTGGTTTGTGTTTTGCTTGCGAGGAAGGCTCAATGTGATTTATTGACAAGAAAAAGAGACAAAGTGCCTCGCTGACAGTTTAGGTGATTTTCTCCAACTTTCTGCTTGTTTGAAAGATAAAAATTCTAATGGTAATAAGACAACTTTAGAAGTTGGTTACAAACCTTTTCTTGTTGAGAACAAACGCCATAGTGACCAGACAACTGATCAAGATGAGGATGGTGAAAGGGATGAAGATCATAGCGTACAGATTGTTTTCATATCCTGTTGGAGCAAATAGTTTGATTAATCTAAAGTAAACTGGAGTTGAAAAGAGGAATAAATTATTCTAATTTTGTGTGACTGTGTGCAGTCTTACTTTCAGCTACGTAGAAATCCAGAGTGTTGGTCCAGGATCCGTTGCCAGCAAGAGATCTGGCTCTCACTCTGACCGAGTAGTTTCCTGGACTGAGGTTAGTCAGCCTAAAGCCTCGCTGGGACTGATGATACATCTGTCTGGATACACACTCGTCCTTTTCAGCCTGAGTACCACAAAACAAAACAAGAATAAGTCGATATGTTTCTGCTCACCCGGGTGCTGAGTAACTGTAAGCAGTTTCATTGAAATCCATTTATCCGTGATTCTGTAACACGTTTATGAACGTAATATCTCCAAAAACCCTGAAGGAATTTTTATGAAACTTATCAAGCTACTCAACAATAGATTAACTAATTAGGTTTTCAGGGTTATGCAAACAAAGGCCAGGGTCTTATGGTCTTAAAAACATTGAACACTTGACTTCTTACACCCTGTTATCATTCATTAGCTATGAGTCTGTGACTGAGCAGGCGGAGGCAGTTTGTTTTCACTGTCTTGGCTTAAAAGGGTTAAACTAAACACACAGAGCGACCTCATATGCTCTGATACGCTCTGTCTCACCTCTCCGTCCAGTTTAAAACTGATCTCATACATCAGGATGAGCCCGTTGGGGTGCGGCGGCTCTTCCCAACTTAGAAACACCCAGTTTTCTTGGCCCTCCCATTTCACTGGTTCTGGGATGTCGTCCACTTTTTCTATTGAGAGGAAAAAAACAGGTAAAATTTTAATCATCAGCTGATTTTCACATGAACTCATAAAACATACTTTCAATAACAGGTGGTTTCAGTGAAGCATATAAGGTCTCCCATTTAGAAAACAGGAAGGGGTTTAAAATTTTCAACACAGGTGCAAGTTGCAGTGTGAAACATAAGCTAGTTTCTTTTCTGATCCGTGCTCAAATGTGGATCATTTTTCTTCAAACTGCATAGAAATCTGCTATAAGTTTGTCTCCGGTGTCTTTGGACAGTTATTAGTTTTGTTCATGTGCACCCGCCCCTCCCATAAACTTAGTGAGTTTATGGAAATAAGTTAGATGCAGCTTATTTACAGGTGCACTTTATAGTCCAGAAAATACGGTAATATGCGAGCCATCAAATGCCAGGATAATTTTGACCGTGGATAATGTTCTCAGACACACCCACGTTCTAATATCATATGCCTCATTGTGTGTTAAAAAGCGGGATCTTTCTCCTCTAACCTGCAGGTTTGGTTCTGGAGAACACAAACTCTGCTGCGCTGCAGAGTTGAAGCTGTCGATTGCAGGCGTGGATGTCGATGAGGTAAACGGTAAAAGGCTGCAAGTTAGAAATCTGCAGCTCTCGTTCCGTCACAGACTGCTCCATTATCTCATAGGTCTGCTCGACTGGTATCAGGTCAGCAGCGCTGACGTTCCCGCCGGCTTGAGGAGGAGAGGCGGTGCTCGTGTTGGTGTGCAGCTGATGGCGGTGGATGTGGCTGGAGTTAGCGACAGCAAACAAATCTCTGCGACGTCGATCCGGCCTTAGGAAGAAAAAAACATTATCTGTATGGAACAAGTTTTTTAAAACTCTGCTAATAGAATGTGAACGAGGTATCAAGCATTTGGACTGTCTGTGCATCTGTAAAGGAAAGGCAATATCTCTCAAACAACTGAAAGGAATGAAACTGCCTAAAGTTACTCAGTACAAACTATAAATACAATCTAAATTGAAATTAGTCTATTACAGTAAAATTTAACACAAATCTGACAGAAAGTTACTGATATTAATCTGTCTATGCGACTGAGCCAACTAAAAACAGGATGGTCCGTGAGGAACTTCCAGATTAGTTTAGTCCTAATTCTATGAGTCAAGGTTTATTCCAAACAATTTGCTGACAGCTTCACTTGTTGATTTGATACAATATAAAAAACATGCAGATGAAACCCTAAAAGTTTATTCCTCAAAAACTTTATATCTACAAGTGTGTGAAAATGAAAGTTTATAGATTCAGTGGGACGAGAAGAGAGAAAGTAGAACATGTGACACCGGGTGTTAATCAGCAGAAATTGGAACATTAATCGCTTTAATCCGATTCTCCAAAACATCCTTAGAAGTGATTTGCATTAACTGAACTGAGATAATGTGGTGCAACCTAAAAGTAAAGGTCGTCGGTGGATTACCTAGGTGTGAAAATAGTGTTATGCAGGAAGTTTTCAAAGACTTTTCTATAAGAAGCATCTGCAGCTTCCGCCTCCAGCTCCTCCACTGATTTGGGACAGGGGCAGCAGGGGCCTTTATCTACTCCATTAGCATCTGTCTTGGTGGGTTGTGTGTCTTCTTCCTGGTCACCAACTCCTGACGCAGCGATCCTCACTGGAATCTTCAGCTCTGCAAGACGGAAAGAGAAAAGTGTCTTCATTCCAGTTTTTATACACTGCACCTGTTAGAAGGATAATCTTATTGGCAAGCAGAGGAACTTGAACACCTCGCGTCATTTTAAATCACTCGTACAAAAACTTTTTGGGTTCCTTTTCAAACGTATGGACAAAGAATGAGATCAGGGGATAAAACTGTGATATGACCAGCCACTCATTTGAAGAAAGTTGCTCTGCAAACAGCTTATCGCTGCGGTATTTAAACAATCTGACTGGGTTTCGGTTTGTTTACAAGTGCAGAAATAAGTCCAAATTTAGTTGTGCAAAATGAGGCTTTTACATCCAATTCAGAAAAAAAAAAAATCACATTTAGAAACGTGGAGCTGCCATCCCCCTTGAAAAAATCCCAAACATTTTTAAGCACATCCTGCTACAACACAACCAGCGAATAGTGAAAACATGATCAGTTGTAAACACCGCATATTTTCCGTTTATGATGCAATATGTGGCGATTATCAAAACAGTAAAAAACACGCTGACTGGTCTTAAAATGATTCACATGTAACCTAGATTTATTGTTGTAATTTATAAATAACGTAGGTGTATAATTATGACTAATTATGTGTATTCTAATCCTTTCACATGAAAACATGATATTATATTGCATTGAACCATCTCTCAGTGAAACAAATGGTTCAGAAAATAAACATTTTATAGTAAAATAATTGCCGTATTTTAAACATTTTAGTTTACACGTCACCCAGAATGAGTTTGACATCCAATGTGAATGTGTGTGGATACCTTTGGAGCAGTAGTTATGATGATACAGCTCTCTGTCTTGGGCCTGCTGTTGCCATCTCACCAGGTAGAAAGTATGGTTCCCGTTGGGCGACACAGGTGGGGACCAGCGCACCACCAGCTGAGTGGACGAGTTGGAATAGGCTCGCACATCCAGAGGCATAGAAGGAGCTGGGAAACGAGAGGAAACCTTGAGGAAGGCTGGGAAAGCGCTGCTCTTCAGGGTGGGATGCCCGTGCAGCTGTGCTTCACTGACATCACATCACTGCTATGCCCTTACTCCACAGCTGGATTCATTTAATGGAGACCTCATTACAGGCTCAGTAAATCAGTCAGTGTCTTTGAGATGCAGCTGTGTTTCCTTCAAACAGCAGGAATGAAAATCATGCAAAGAACCAGTTGTTTTTAAATAAACGCATAAGGGGAATATTTACAAGTGACTCTGGTTCGATATCGATCCTCTTATCAAATGTTTTCAATGTTTGAAAATGCTGCACAAAAATAAATTGATTTGATTCCAGATTTTGGAAATGCAGACACACAAAACAGATTCCCAGAAAAACAAAGGGGTTCATATGTGTTAACTTAAAGTGTAAACTGGATGTTGATGGTGTTTCCATCAGGATGAAGAACATTTATTGACTTCTTTAGATATTTAGCTGTAGATTATAATAAGCTAATATTTAAACAATAATCTTTGACACATTGTTTGCTCGTCCCGGGGGAGGGATCTCTCTTTCACGTGGATCCCCATGAGGTTTCTTATTTTTTCCCCACTGATGGGTTTTTTAGGAGTTTTTCCTCACCGAGAAGGAGAGTCTAAGTGCATTAATGTGCTAGTCTTGTTTAGTTAGCATTTGTTAGTTATTTTTCTTGTTGTGTATTTGTGTTAATACATTCCTCTTTTTCTTGTGAAGCCCATTGAGACGGACATTCTGTGATTTTGGGCTATACAAATAAAATTGAATTGAATTGGATCAAATGTAGTGACCCTGACGTCCACCAGAAGTCAGCCAAGATCTAAGGTCTGATTTAACAAATAAAAGCTTTAAAAAAAAATCAAAAAGAGCATTTTATCTTTAAAAAGTGAGTTATGATTTACCATTAATTTAATTGAAGCTGGAAAATAATCAATGTTTGATGAATCAATGCAGCTACTTTAGTGTTTCTTTTTTAAATACGTAACAAAAGACATATCAAAGTTAGATATGTACATTTTGTTTATTTTATTTTTGTAAAAAAAAAAAAAAAAAAAGTTTTTTTGCTGTTTACAAAAAGAAAAATTATTTTTTTTTTTTACAAGTTAATCATGATTAAAACTCACCAGACGGACTGGTGCGGATGTAGACCACTTTGCTCTTGGCGCCAGGTATGTGTTTGTCCTCTACCATCAGCGTGAAGGCTTTGACAAAGATAGCGTACTGAGTCCAGGGTTTCAGACCAGAGAGGAGAACTCCTGGGTCAGAGTCTTTATCGGGACTCAGTTCCACATCCACCATGTTCCAGCTGTTGGAGCCACACCCATCCTGACCCTCGAACTCAGTGATGTTCTGAAACGGTCTAGAAAGCAAAACCATCACAGTGATGTCATTTGTCACCGATTTTGTTCAGTTTATCTTTGTGTTTAAATTTAATACAGTGTGATCAATTCATTGGTTAGCCAATTGAATCGTGCCATTCTGCTCTGATAGATTCTATAAAAACTCAGATTTTCAGAGTTTCATAAACACATCATCATGTGACAAAAGTGCCTGGTAAACTAAATTTATAACTTTTATCACCACATAATTCTTTCTATTCAAACTGCTCATTTCTACAGTAGACAGCATTGGAGTTTAACGGTTAAACCAGATGCTTATTAAACAAAGAGAAGAATCTTTAAGTTGTGACATCTCTTCTGTAATTGCTGAGAGCAGCGAGCCGTGCAGGAAAAGTTTAAAACTTACGCCTCCTTATAATAGACAATGAAGCTGATGAGGTCTCTGTAGTCTGGGGGTCGGTAGCGCTGCCATATCAGCTTGATCCTGGTACTGCTGGTGGTGTTGTACTTGAACTGCAGGATGTTACTCTCACCTACAACAAACAGCAAAAGTATTTCAGTGTGTGGGGGGTAATTGGACCGGCTGAAAGTGTGATGAGGTAAATACTGACATATGGTGCAGAGGAGCTGAAAAAACTCAGAGGGGGTGATTGCAAAACTAAATCAAAGCAACTCCCACACATGTGCTGGATGTAACAATTTAAATGGATGTTTTGGCCCTTACAGCTGGCTCTGTCGCCGTTGCTTCGGAAGTCCGTCTCATCAAAGCGGCCCCGGATGCCCGTCTTGTCCCACATCTTCCGGATCTCGGACATGCAGAGCTTCGGGTTGGCTCGGAAGAAAAGCTTTCCCGTTTTGATGGTGAGGTTGTGCTGTTTCCAGTCCCAAAGATACTGGAGCTGCTGGTTGTCGAACGCAGAGAAGGCGTAAACGCTGACAGAGGAAAGAAGATAAAACGTCAGATTTACTCATGGCTACGGTGGTAATCTGGAATTAACTGGAATATCCAGCTTGAGTGGAACATTTAAACACATGCTGGTTTTAATTAAACCACTTTCAGATTATTTCTGATGAGTGAATGAAGTTCACACTTGGTAAAAACCTCCAAGAAAGTGGTTTTGCACAATTCCCTTCTTTAAATAAATAAGTAATTGATTAAATGTTATTAATTAACTAAATTTGGATTGAAATTTATAAATGTGTTATGAGCTGGAGGATGCAGCCGGGGTGAGAGAACACTGGGCTTCCTGTCTGAGGCTGTTGGGACCTGGCCCTGCATAAGCGACCTGGCCCTGGATTAGCGGAAGACGACAGAACGTCTTATTAGATGTTTTTTATTTTTCATTAAAACCAAAACATTTTATAGAACTGATTTTTCTGTCTGGATGAAGCCTATCTACTACACCCCATAAAAGCAATCCTAGTCTTTGAAATATTCACACCCTCTCATGGGATCTCTCCACTAACGGAATATCAATCAGGGTTGTTACCCGTAATACTAGGCCCAATGGATTTGTTAGGGAGCCAAATTATACACTCTTTTGAGACATTGGGACTAATGTTGTTGATCGGGGCCCATTGGTTTCTGCCTGTCTCAATCTGCTAAACACTCAGATTTAAAGTGTTTCCCTAAACGCATCATCATGTGACATCATACACATCGCAGGCAACATGGGGAATGTATCACATGTGGCACAATGGAAGAAAGCAGAAACAGATATTTTACAGAAATTTGTTCAGTGTCTGATGTTTTAGCCCCAGATTAAATATATTACAGGGTAATTTTTACACTGAATTCTAATTTAATTTTTTCCCCCTTAAATTAAATAATTTATATAAAAATGGATAAATCCCGACTGATTCTGGATCATAAAAATAAAATAAAATGGAACTGAATTCAACACCAAGTTGTTCTGTCTCATTTTTGTTTTTCTGCTGTTGTTGCATTTTACGAGTCACAGAGGAAGAGCCAGACATAAAGGAATGACTGTAATGTGGGCCTTGGGACAGTTTGACTCCTGTGAACTAAAAGATAAACAGATGAAGAAGGGAGTGAAGGTCTCAGCGTGACCCTGGGAGAACTTTTCCTCAGACTATTGGGGGTAACACTGTGCAGTCAGCTTTCCTGTCTTTTAAAAAGGATAAATCTGTGGATTTTCTAAACCTTGGAAACACGCTGGAAGGAAAAGTTGAAAGAGTTCAGTATTTAGAGGAGTTTAGGTCAGACAGCTGAGTCACACAAAGTTCACTCTGAAACTAAAATAAAGATTTTCCTTCTACTGGTAAAGAGGATTTTTGTTTCTATTTGTTGCTTGTAGTGTGTGTGTGTATGTGTGTGTGTGCACGCGCTCTTACTCGTCCAGGTTTTCTCCATCGATGTATCTGAGGCTGCGGAGGAAGGCCAGGGAGGTCAGAGTGTGAGAGTGTGTGATGCGAACGCAACCCGTCACTCTCTGGATCAGACCTGTGAAGCTCTCCAGTTCGGCGACTATGTTATCTGAACACACACATTCACAAACACACATCACTTTGTCCACTGAAATTTACAACTCATTTTCAATGTATTCTCATATTGAGTTTCAAAATAAAAGTATTCAGGCTGCAGAATAGATCTGTATTGAATCGATATTGTGACAACACTTGCGATGAACTAATCACAAGGAGAGACGGATTTTTTTTTTACTTCATCTTTACCATTTTAAATTGTCTCTGTGTGTATTGTGAGTCGTCACTGATTTGTCACCCCTTTAACAGCTGGCCAATCAGCTTGGTTTTAGAGCGGTCAGCGGTCATGGCCTAGTGACCTCACTAGGAAGTAGTTCCCACTGCTTGCAGACATTGCCATGTGCTTTTAAAATTGTAAAAAGTTAGAAAAACAGCAGACAAGTGGCTCTGTGGAATGAAGAGATGTTTTTGGAGCTTAAACAAGGTGAAACTTCAGATTGTGGAGCTTAATTTATAAAATATATTAACTAGAGAAAAACATTGCTTAGAAAATCCTCACAAAGCAGAAGAAATTCAATTTAAACTACTGATTTATAACCGTGCATAACCGCGCTCCGTATTTAAAATGGAAGATAATATTTGCAGTTTTTGTGGAAATGAGAAAATTAGATTTTTTTTAATGCACATACATTGAAAAATTTTGAGACGTCTTCAGTTTTTTATTTTATTGTATTTACTTTGATGTTCAATCAATTGATTTTTATAATCCAAGACGTTTTCATTCTGGAGGACAGTTTAGAAGATTTTATGAACAATCGTCTTCTCGAGGCAGCTTTTTATTCAGAAATTTGAATTTGGGAAATGTAAACCCATTTTAAGGGTTTAGGGTGGCACTGAGAAAAAGACAGTAAACAGAGATGTTTGTATCAGAGATGAAGATGCTGAGGATCTCTCTGTGAGTGACCAGGATGGACAGGATCAGAGGAACAGCACATGTTAGAGGTTTTAAAGTCAGAGAGGCCAGACTGAGATGGTTTGGACATGTGCAGAGGAGAGAGAGAGAGAGTACATCAGAAGGATGTGGATTTGGAACCACCAGGAAAGAGGACTAGAGGAAGACCAAAGAGGAGGTTCTTTGTTTAAAAATGTATTCAGTGTTTAAACTTATCAGTGTTCAGTTCAAAATGAGGATTGTTGTGTTCATGACTAACATTCATTGATATTTTCTTTATCAAGATAGAAAATGTACTTTTTGATCTATAAATTTCTTTTTTTTAAAATATCATTTAAGAAAAATAAACTCATGAGAACAGGATTACGTGACTAAGTCCTGGGTTTGTGATTTATTACATTATAAGTTTAAAATTTCAACAGAAAACATATTTAAATGTTAAGATAATTACTTTGAATTGGGAGCCACAAAAGTTTAGATAATAATTTAAAGAACTTGATATTTTAAAGTGGTTTATTTTTATGGTTAATAATTCACAGCTGTTGCAAATTAAAACCCTATTAAATCCCATTAAAACCCTAACTGTAACTGTATTGAATCAACATCCGACAGTAAATTCCCAATTAGATCATTTGTGAATATTGTGCAGCCAGTTCTTTTCAAACAGGATGTGATTGGGTAATTGGTGGACTTCCAAAGTTTTACTGATACCGGGAAGTATGGGTGTGAGCTTTGGAGCTGTGATACTTACGGCCTCTCCGGATGTTGATGGTCAGGTTGCCTTTAATAACCGTGCAGCCTTTTAGAGACTGAGCCGCGTTCATGGAGTCGATGACCTTCCCCTCGCACACTTTATCACAGAGACCATCACAGGCAATGCAGTCCGTACTGGACAGAGAAGGAGAAGGTGTTAATTACTGGTAAATACTTAACTTTTATAGAACTTTTTCTCTTTATGTGTAAAAAGTGTTCAAATATTTATTTGCAACAGTGACGTAAACAATTTTTTTTTTAAATAAAAAATGTCATTTCCAATGTTTTAAAAATCTCTCAGAGGAAACATGTATCGGACAAAAGAATTCAAACCGTTTTATTATTTGTAGTTAGTAAAACTTGCTCAATCACAAGGTCTTCGAAACTTTATTTCACTATATTTTATGTTAAAAGAGGAAGTTTCTTTTTGAATGTTTCCACCATGTTTGAATTGAACATTAATCCTGGATTTAAAAAAAAACATTCTTAAAGTGTTTTTTCTAATTTGTGAGACCCTTTCATTCAGTATTTGGATACCATTCCATAGCCAGATGTTTCTTGGATTTTTTTTCTCACCACGCCCACATTCTAAGATAAGCAGGAAGTGACTGCATAAAATGATGCAAAAATATATGAAGAATGAAATAAACATGAAAAACTATAAAACAATCATTTAAAAAAAAATCCAATATAAAGTTGAAGAATCTTACGAGATTCAGAACTTAGCTTACCTGTTACAAGCGGATCTCGTGTACCCAGACGGACATTCAGAGATGCAATCCCCCCCGTGGATGACAAAGCTGCCATAGTCATGGTGGTCGAATTCAGCGCAAACGCTCCTACTGATGCAACGCCATCCCTCGAAGCGGTAGGTGTCTTTCGGGCAATCTTCAACGCAGCGGCCTTCGTGGAAGTAGTGAACGCACGCGGAACATGCAACATCACTTTCAGGGACGGTGCAACCGCCCAGACACTGAGGGTGGCAGCACTCCCCGTCTGATGTGCAAGCTCGCTGTCCACACTTCTCTGGGCACTCTGGTGACAAAGAGAAAAAAAAGGGAAAACTGAAATTAACAGCTTAATGAGAATGGCTTGTTGCTACGTCGCAGCAGCCAAAAAAATGTCACTTTCATGCTCAACTAGTAAAACTGTTTTTGTGAAAATGCTGTTTTTATTAATGAAAAGATGTGTTCATGCTGAGAGGGGGGATGCCTTTAACTGATGCCGTCCATCTGATCTCTAATCATATAAAATACATCTAAAACAAAGCTAGCACTAGCAGCTAACAGGAACTGTCTTATAATTATAAGGCCTGGGTCACATTGATGGCGGAATTACCTTGGAATATCCTGAAAGTACCCGGAATATGCCGGAACAACCACCAACGGCTATTTCTGGCATCCAATTTGGGAAACTTTGTTAAACTTTCCGGCTTATGGCCAAAACTACCACAAAACTGGTACGATAGGGCGAGAAAGAACCATGGAATATCCATAAAGGACTGCCTAAGAGCTACGAAAAAAAGCACAGAAGTACCAGGTAAACCCCGGTAGAGGTAAAGAAAAGCACACTCGTCATTCAAATGACGCAAGCTGGAGCAATTACATGCCTTCCAAGATGCCACCAAGAAAAAAATAGTCTGTTGTCGTGCCGCTAAAGTGAAACACTGATTAGCTCATGAGAGGAGTGGGAAGGCGCTGCAGGTACACTGTTCTCCTACACTGAAGAATTACCAGCAGCAGTTTAGAAAAGGTTCTCCTTGTTTGCTACAACCAGGTTAGATCAATGTTTTTTTTTTTTTTTTTGTTTTACTTGTAAATGTTTAAAAGTTTGCCAGTAGTGCATAAAGATATGAAAACATAAAGCTGCCATCCCTGAAGGGTAAAATATCTTTGAGGTGTTAGAATCACAATTACTTTAGTTCCATCGTCTTCCACTTATCCGGGGCTGGGTTGCGGGGGCAACAGACTCAGACGGGAAAGCCCAGGCTTCTCTCACCCCGGCTGCATCCTCCCACCCAGATAGATCCCGGGCTGTTCCCTGGCCAGCTGTGAGACAGTCTCTCCAGCGGGTCTGGGGCCTGCATCTTGGTCTCCTCCCGGTGGGATGTGCCCAAAACACCTCACCAGTGAGGCACTCAAGAGGCATCCTGACCAGGTGCCCGAACCACCCCATCTGGCTTCTCTCGACCTGGAGGAGGAGCGGCTCGACACCGAGCTCCTCCCAGAGGGCAGAGCTCCTTACCCGAGCTCTGAGTGAGAGCCCAGCCACCAAGCGTAGAAAGCTCATTTCGCCCACTTGTATCTGCAATCTCATTCTTTCAGTCACCAGCTAGGTGAGGGTGGGAATGTAGATCGACTTGTAAATTGAGAGCTTTGCTTTTCAGTTCAGTTCTTTCTTTACTATGATGAAAAAAAATCATCATAGTAAATCATCCCACCGAGCCATCGGGGGAAGGATGGCTCGGTGGGTAGGGCGACCGCTCCGTAACCGGAAGGTCGCAGGTTCGATCCCCTGCCCAGAGTCCATGCCGAGGTGTCCTTGAGCAAGACACCGAACCCCCAGTTGCTTCTGATGATAGTGGTCTGGGCCTTGCATGGTAGCTCCCATCATCAGGAATGAATGTTGTGTGTGTGAATGATTGTATGGTGTGAATGAATAATGCATATATATATGTAAAAGCGTCTTTGAGTGTCTAGAAAAGCGCTATATAAGTTCAATGCATTATCAATGCATTATGAATCAATGCAACGTCCTAGTTATTGCTGACGCTGCACCGATCCGTTTACAACTACTTTTACAAAGAATCAACTGATTTACTGAGTTGGCTGTTGAGAGAGGTGATTTGTAATGTAACTAATTAGAGTTTTTAAGTCAGATACACGTCATTAAACATAACTAACCAAACAGTAATTAACTTTAACATCTCTTACAGCTACAGTGTTAAACAGTAAAGGTAGCTACTTCCCTAGCACAACCTCATAAACTTTAGTTTTTGTTGTAGCCTGTACTTTTTCTTTCAGCACGCTAACATTTACTACTTTATTGGAGTCGTAGGAGTTTATACTTGCTGACTTTAGGGAGTGGGCTACATAAGATGTCACCGTGAAAGACGTGACCGCTTCCTTGGTAACAGCCACAACGTTTTACATTTAGGTGCAGCCACAGGTTGGACGCAGTCACTCCACCATCCCCATAAAAACTAAATCCTTTGCTATCACATAACTAATCACAACCAAATCATCTCTCCTTGAACTTCATTTTTATTTGGTGACATCTGCAGAGATGTACAACCACTGGCCTCTCCACCACCTGCTTTTATGTTCAACCAGTAAAACCTTATTTATATCGCGCCCTTCGAAATATCGATCACAAAGTGCTTTATAAAGACGTGCATTAAATAGTCTGACAAAAGAGTAAAACTTTTTTTTTTAGCTGCCCTTTACAAAGCCCTATGTACTCTGCGGACCTTAAACTAGAGAGGAGTCCTGGGGGAACTGAGGAGATGATTCTGGTGCCTTCAGCTTTTAGCCAGCAGCCCATTATCACATGTCTTTAAGTCCAACTTTATTTAAATTTAAAAGTATTCAGAACATCTTGAAATGGACTCCGATTAGCCAGTGGAATCAAATAGAACGCAACGTGGTGTGTGTGTGTGTGTGTGTGTGTGTGTGTGTGTGTGTGTGAAGTTACAGACGTTTGTGTGCATTCTGTTTACAGAAAGTAACAAGATATGCAAGAAGTCAAAACAACCAGCATTACTAACAAACTAGAATTTTAAAACGCTCTCCTTTTGCCAGAGGCTGCGTTTAAACAAAGACATAATGACGTGACGCTTGTAGGAAATTACAGGTTGTTTAGAGGATGCAACATGAAACTTGTTGGAGCCTGTCGAAAACAACAAGCTGGGAGAGAAATTCACATTTTTTCTGATTCCTTTTGGAGGAAAAGCAACATGGCTGCTCAATAGTCATAAACATCTTTACCACCTCAAAGAAAATTGATTATAAATGAAAACAAAGTGGAAAAAGCAGTTGAAAAACCTGAAGAGAACGTGATCTGGGATCTAATGAGAGAAAGATGAAACCAGTATGACACACAGATGCGAGGCCAACTTTGTGACTGCTACAGATATGTAAATCCTAATTGGTTCTGTTGCTGCATGACGTGTTGATTTTGTACGACTTTACTGCAAAGTTGCTGATGCGAACGTTTACATCTTGATTTATGATCATTTCTAACTTGACTTTGCTCTAAATCAGAGGGAACAAAGACGGAGAGACATGGCTGACGCCTCCCCATGCCTCCGGGCTTATGTCTACCACTCAACTTTCTAGTTTTCACAAGCATGCCCGGAAACTCAGATTTCAAACATTTCCAGGCTGAGATTACAGGGAAGGATGCTGAGCCAAGAAAATTGTTTAGTTTTTTTAAACGTTTCACAAAATGTGGACAAATCGGATTAATCAGTAACGATAACGAGTCGACGCCAGAGCGTCAAACAATGTGCCTCATGTCACAAACATTATTAATATTCAAAAGTTAAGCTCTACGCACAAGAAGGTTGAAGCGGTCGTAGGTTTTAAAACATTGTGATCTTGACCTTAAGTTGGAGAAGCCGAAAACCTTATCAGTTCATCTAGAGTCAATACTGACTAACTCTGCAACTGTGGGCAGTTTTATTAAAATCCCTTCGGTGATTTGGGATGTATTATATTTATAAAAGTCTAAAGATGCACGGACGGCAAGAATGCTTAATACCACCTCCATCTTTTAAAAAAAGACTTCTTTATTATGAACAACCAACAGTGTGGAGGAGACCAAGAGGCAGATCCAGGACCCTTTGGAAAGATTATATCTCACAGCTGGCCGGGGAACGACTTGGGATCCATCCAGGTGAGCTGGAGAATGGGGTGAGAGAAGCCTGGGCTTCCCATCTGAGGCCGTTGGCCCTGCAACCCGGCCCCCGAGAAGCAGAAGACAACGGAACAATTATTTGAAAACAAGGTTTGTTAATTTGTGACATCAGTTCATTTTTTTCCCCCCAAGAATATAATAAATAAATCTCAAACTCAATCCTGCAAGAACAAATAAAATTTTCAGTTTTAACATTCTATGAGAAACGTTACACTGCAGAATTGCACCACGATGTCAGGCTTCTTTTTTGTTTATTTGTTCAAAACGGTCCCCATTTTTTTGACAGACTGTGTATTCTTTTGTCGATTGCGTTATGTTTTTGTTGCTTGAGCCGCCTTCCAATGTTTTCATTTCAGCTTCTGCAGCTAATCAAACTGCTTACTTTATGGTGGATGTGGAAACAAGCTCACGACACTGAACGTTCTGCTCTGCCAAAGAGGATGTTGAGTAAAATGAAAACAAAGCATCGAGACACAGAAAAATAATCAAGAAAATTGTTTCCCCCTTTTACGTGTGCACATGTATATTTTTAACCTCACACATAACCTAATGCCCCACGTGTAGTTGCACAATACACCATCACATGCATGATACATACCAGCCTGTCAATGCCTGATTCTGTCAGACCTCAAAAGCTAAGCATGCTGGGCCTCGGCTGTACTCTGATGGGAGACCGCTGGAAATCCAGGTGCCACAGTCGGACGCCTGTTGAGATTAAATTGTCACTGTGTCGCTAGGTAAGACTCTTCACCCACGTTGCCAAGTCTGGATGGTGTGTGATTGGTTGGTGATGGTCAGAGGGGATGATGGCACAAAAATGGCAGCCTTGTTTCTGTCAGTTTGCTCCAGAGCAGCTGTGGCTACAACAGTAGCTTACAATTACCTGGTATGGACTGAATGAATGATGAATATATGAAGCGTCTTTGAGCGTCCTAAAAAGCGCTATAGCATTATTATTATGTAAGCAGTTTTAAAAAAGTAATACAGTCCCCTCTTCTTGCAGCAGCTAGATAATGTGCCTTAACTTACAGAGAGGATTTGGACAATGTTAATTTAGTGACTTTAAAAGAGATATTTAGTCAAACTCTGAAGCTATAACAAACCAGGAAGACTTCAACTAAACTCTAGGCATGTTTTTATTGTAACTTGGAGGATGAAACCAGCAGTGATGACAAACTGTCAGCAAACACATACGCTCATAAATATAAGCAGGGATATTAAATTAAAAATCTAAGATGAACTGAAGTTGGTTTATTTAGCAGCACCTCAAAGGCAACAATATGAGATAACTCATTTGGAAATTCATCTTCTCTCACGTCAGACAGTAACCAGGAGATGACCCAGTATCCGCCTACTGACTGACATAAGCCAATCAGAACCTCCGGACTACATGGTCCCACCAACCATTCATCTGGCTGTTTGTGCTCAGCATGAGGAGACCAGAGCTGCATTTCTCTGGCACAGAATGTTCTTTCCCCGCTAAGAGCCCCCTGACTCCTTCTCACCCCCTGACCTCTTACATTAGAGAGGTGGGACATCGAAAGGTGTAATTTGCAATGTGAAAATGTGTAGCCAGAGGCTTATGGAGAAACAGGAAGATAAGGTGAGAGTATTCATCTGGAATTTGGTGGAAGCTCGAAGGATTGTCGCTTCCAAAATACACCTATACTGACAGTGGAGAGATGGAGGTTTTGTATTTCTGTCCGTTTTTCAGAGGAAAAAGAATAACATTAATTCCTATCTATCATCGGGTTCACTTAATATCTAACATCTCAAGGTTAAATTATGTCTCAGGCTAAAGTTAAATCTTTACTTGAGTTCACAACATTAGCCAATGATCTCAATTTTACTTACGTGGTTCCAATAAGGTGTCTTTTCATGAAAGGAATACTTACTTATTACCTTATAGTCTGTTAAAAAGTATGTTCAAGCTTCATAAGTTAAGTTGCACCAGTGTACTTGTGGTTGTACTTCATGATCCCCTAAAACAGGACAATCATAAACAAGAGGTTACTCATCTGAGTCTGATTCTAAAGAGCTGTCTATACATCTGGATTTTTTGTCCCGTTCAATGGATGAATCAACCTATCAATCGTGTGTAGACCATAATGATTCAACCTGGTGAGCATTGATGTCGTAGTCATATTAGGAATCACTTCTAACCCTGGTTAGGGTGAGATATGACCAGAAAGTGATCATTTGTGTCCATACAGAAAAATAATCCAGTGGAATGGCCAGAAACAAACAACGCTGAAATCTAAAACTATCTTGTCGAATGATGGAGATTCATTACAAAAATGTAAATGTAAGTTTAAAACGTCAATAACAAATATGTCAACATCTTAAACACTATTTTTTGGCTTCCATATTTTGGGGTTCTCCAGATTCTTTCTCAGGAAAGCTTCAACCCACAGAAATCTTTTTATCGATGGAAAATTAAAAACAAACTGTATAGTTGTTCATTGCTTTCATTCTCATCAATTGATGACGGTTGCATGAAGCCAAAGTATTTGAGTATTTTAGCTGAAATAATCAAAAGAATAATCAGATTTGGATTTTAATATCTTCTGAACGGACAATGAATCGATTATTCAAATACAGTCAAAACATCACATCTTTTGTTTTCTATAAAACTCTGTTTTAACTACAGAAAACAAGACTTTGTTACTGTTAATCTTAACATGTTTGATCAGTGTGATGTGTTTTGGTTATGAGTACGTCCTTTGACATTTTTATATATATATTTATCTCCCCGATTTGTGAAGACAGGCGTTTTCGAGACTTACAGTTAAAAGGTGATGACAGGAAGACCCATTTTATTTCAGGAATTATAAAATTAACATTATTCATTGAAAGAAAATCTTTTTCTAATTGAATTCAGTCTAAATCAGCTCAGAATACTGTGGACAAAAAAAGTTTGCATGAAAATATTTTTAATAGTTTTACAGTCAACTTGTTTTATTTTCAGATCAAAGTGGGATGGGATGACGTTATGCGTAGGAGCCGACCTGAGTGAAGATTAAAAAAAGAAACAACGTATAAAAGGGCCGCTCATAATTGGTGAGAAACTGAAGCAACTGAGGTTTCCACAGTTTTTTCCCTTGGTTTTAGAAGGTTTGGTGTCTGGAGCTAACTATGCGGATTCAGTGAGTGTGGTATCATTTCCCCCTTTTTTTTTTTTCTCAACTTCACACAGAGTCGAACCTCCTCCTCCCAGTGCATTCCAGTGCTTGGGCTGAAATGGGAGATTATGTTTACCAGTGCATTCCCTGAGAAACAAGAGGAGGTTGATAATGAACAAAGCACAGTAAAAAGTAACGTCTCTAACAATCAGCTAATCTGACCTGACATAGAAGTAGAGTATGTAAACATAGCATAACAATAACATTCATTTTTCAAAAGACAAATCCTACTCATACTTTAACGATAACGTAGCTTTGCATGAAAAAAAAAAAAAAAGCGTGAGAAAAATATTCAGTTGTAGGTGAGCTAAGCAGAGCGAGCACTCAGCCGCGTGGAAGCTAACAGATCAACTTACACCACATAACACACAAAAGAAATCTCTGGCTTTCTTTTGTTGCCTGACCTGGAAAAGACAAGGCTTATCAAATGTTTTTGCCACCCGCCACAGGAGGCCACACAAAAGCAAAGTGGCTGATGTTTGCCAGGAGCCGTCACATTAGCAGTTCCTTCATATCTGTAGCTCTGTGTTGTCTTAAGATTGGGATGAATGGCACGATTGCAGCAGTCTCAGGAGGACAAAGAATGCTGCAGAATAAACATCAGAAATAACTGATACAAGTCTGAGAAGTGATGGTGCAGGTTTGACTGCTGAACCCTTACCCAGAGACGCTTTGGCCTTAACACATACTCAACATGCCATTCTGTGGAGAATTTGCTCACTGTGTGTAACAGACAAGGGAAAGGGCTCAGACAGATTACTACACAAATGACACTAAACCTAATCATTCAAAAGAATTCACGAGTGAAAATCCTTCGCTGTAAACACCGAACCGATGGTTAAATAACAATTAAAATAGATGAGGGGAAAAATAACTAGCCAGTCAAGGTTCTAGTGTTTCACCAGAGTAAACATGTTGACACATTTTCTTTGGCCCTCTTCACACTAGCCTAGTCACCAGTTTGGATCTCAACACATTTAACATGTTTATCCTCCAAACACTACACTTCATTGTTTGAAATTCTCAACATCTACTGAAAAAATAAGCATGTCTTCTCAACCACATGGATCAATACTGTTTTCAGTCAGCATATTCTGGTACTTTAAAAAAAAACAAACCCAAAAGCTATAATCTTCCAGGGCATTCCGATGTGATTACTAATGCAGCAAGTTACAACCTACAAGATGCAAAAGCTGTTTATAATTAAATGGGGGACTTTTATTTGCCATTAAAAATGAAGAATCCTCGTCAATTGTCAAGCAGAGTAGTGAAAAGTTGACAATTTGTTTTGATCCCACTGGGCATGAGCTACTTAAAGGGATTAAACTGAGCAATAAGTCTCCTTGTTAAATGTCAGTTTGGGGCCAAAGAGAAGACCAAACAAATGGTATTTTGCTTTAATTTTATGTCACTTTTTTCTTTGGGTACTTTCCAGTCAGGGTGGAAAGTACCCCTCAATCAAGTTTTATTTTTGGTTCTTTCTATTTCTTCCATCGATAGTATCTCTTAGCCTTAGCATTTAGAAAACATCCAGTGTGCTTCGACTTGATGCCTTTGAATTAAAAGTTTTAGAAAAAATGTGTTGGAAGAAGAAACAAGTTGTGAAGTTAAGTTTCCCAGCCTCGGGGCAAAAACAGTTCCAGGAATAAACATAATAAATGTCGGTTTGCCATCAAAACGAGCCACAACCACATGGATTTAGAATAAGAAAGTATTCCTTTAAAAATTCTGACAGAGACCCGTAAAAGTACATGTGACATGGCATGACTAAGATCACTGAACATAATACCAAACTATTACTCAGCATTACGAAGAAATATACTTTATTCATCCCTCAACAGAGAAATGTGTGTGTTACATTACACAAAAAAAAACTAGCATGTGGGGGAAAAAAAAAACAAGTTATGTTCCTACAAATTTGACTTTTCTTTGTTTGGTCAATTAAATTTATCTTCAGTTGAGAAAATGTAACAGGGACAACAACAGGCAAATAAGACAAAGATGGCTGCAACCACTGGCATGGTGGCTTTTAAAGGTGGAAACAAGAAAAACAATGAATTGGTGAGCAGAAAAACACATTTCTGCTCTGCTTCAGTGATGAAAGGACTCTAAGTGAAGATGCAAAAAAAGGCACACAAATTGGTACAAGCTTGGACATCATAACATAAGATAAATGGGGCGTGGATCGATCCCAGTTATTGTTTCTCCACAGCAGCATCAGGCCAGATGTTAGTTTTATTTACTGTTATTTTTAACTCATTTAAAGAGACAGTAGCTCATGGTTAAGTGGAATGGAGGGGCTGGGAGGTGGGGCATATGAGAGAAGTGTGGGGCTCCTTCAGTGATGAGGTCAAATATTCGGTCAAACTAGGGACCATTTGTGGGACCTCAAAAAAAAAAAAAAAAAAAAAAAAAAAAAAAAAAACAGAAGTAAACACTATGCTCCACTTTCTTGTCTACACCTACTGTTTGGGTACATTGAACACAACATGCCTGGTCCGTGTCCAAAAGTAGTGATTGGTTAAAACAAAAAGTACCCACCCACTGTGAAAATCCGTGTAGTCCCTCATTCATCCAGGAGTGATCCATAGTAGAAAAAGTTTAAAAAAAAGTCTTCTGGACAGTTTAATTCTTGATCTAGACGTTTCGACTTCCATCCGGAAATCATTTTCAATCTGAATGAAATGGACTGAAAACTGGATCTATTTATACTAACATGAGTAGAAGGTAAAAAAATAGTAAGAAGGGCTCAACCAATGAGCCTGTGTTACCTAAGATGGCCGTGAATGGCTCCTATTGTAACCACAGACCAGTAAACAAACCTATTATAAAAATGCTAAAAGCCTCGGGAATAGAAATTCCTGCTAACGAGAGGCGTGAAACTGGGTCACAAGGTGTCATCTTTAGTCCATGGCTTCAAAAGCCTGCTGTAAATACCGGGCAAAATGTATCTAACGCCTCCACTCCGATTCAGAGAGGGATTCTCTTTCATCACAAAGATGGCTTCCTTCACCCCTCTTTCAAACCATCCTTTCTCTCTACTTAGAATCTTCACCTCACTGTCCTCAAAAGTGTGAAGCAAACTAATCCCAATGCTGCAAAGTCATACTGTTCCGGTGGAGTGAAAGAAGCTGTTCATTCATAAACCTCCTCTTTGGTCTTCCTCTAGGTATCCTGACAGGCAGTTTTAAGCTCACCATCCCGCTGCCAAAGTATTCCTTGTTCAAACCATCTCTGTCCGGCCTCGCCTGACTTGATCTGCAAAACCTCTAACGTAGTATTACTCTGATGTTCTCAGTCCTAATCCTGTCCATTTTAGTCAGAACACTGTCAATAGTTGCACACCTCAACCAGTCTCTACTCAGAAATGGAATAAGAAAAAGGATGATGATGGGATGTAGAATACTGGACGTTCAATGACATGCTTCCAGTCCAGGTACATCAAACCCACTGAAGTGTGAAACTATCAGATCCAATGTGTGTGGGCCTCAGGAAGGAAGCAGACATAACGGAAATACAACACGTACTCTGTAGTGATGGTGGCGCCAGAGGAGAGGGTTCCTGACGCTGTTCCTCACTTTAACGAGTTGAGAGGTTATCTGATCAAATTAATCCATGGACAGGAATTCAGCATTTTATGAAGTTCTCGGATTCACGGAACACACATCAAAATGAATGTGGAAGGAGAAAAAAAAGTAACTCATTTGCCATCTCAGATACAGAGGAAATGAGGCCAAAACATATTTTAAACATGACAATAAGACAGAAATGTTATTTTCCACCAGCAAAGAAAGAAAAATTATTCATTGTAGTTGCTTCCAATCAAAACAATCCTCCCAAAGGAAAAAGTATTTTTGCAACTTTTTCAGCCTCATTTCTTTTGTGATATGAAACAATGAAATTGAAATTCAACATTAAATCAAAATTATTTCAAACAAATCCCAAGTTTAAAGCCGTGCGCAGGTAGTACAAGTTCAAACCTGGCCAGGTTTTCCCACTGATTACATGCCAATTGTTTCATATACGCATCAAACAAGAGCAGAGAATGAATGATTTTTCTGCTGGCTGCAAATAACACAAGAATGTTGATCAGGATCCAGATATTTTTGCTGGAGACTCAAAACATATTGACACCTGTATTAATTTACCACATATATGCTGCTACAGGCTTGTTGGTTCCATTTCAAGGATGAAAAAGTCTTAACCATTACTCTGTAATCATGTGTCAAACTCTGACACACAAAAGTGCAAAATAGTTCCTTTGTTTTGTGAGTCTGAAGACAAAAACATCTCTGGACTTTGATTGAAAGGATAAATGCGGCTGAGTGCCTCGATGGCAGCCTTAACGTCGGTCTGTCAACTTATCAGCAGAGGAATTCAAGGCCTGGATGTTTACTGGTTTAACCTAGCTTCCTCTAATAAACTCTCAAGGCAACCCTGATATACGTATAAAAAGGGAATTTATGCCACAGATGTTTTAAAAAGAGCAATGAACTCATATTACAATGCTTTTAAGCGTCTGATTAAATACTTCCACCATGTTGATTTATGTTGTTTGTTTGTGATGAACGATAAAAACACAACTGATGTATTCGTTATAGTATCTGTCTATATGTCAGGACTTAACGTGCACATAAGCATGCATCGGATCATAAAAACAACACTCCCACACATCCACTACACATAAACACATGGGACGTTGTTTACAAATCAGCCAACCGTAAAACCCATCTCTTTCTTTTTTCCTATAATGCGACTGCGATGGCTGCAAAGCGGAGCGATGGAAATAGCCTTTTATAACAGAACATGTAAAATACAACTGGCTTTAAATACACAAACAAGAGATTCATCCGAGTCGCTGGTCACAGTTCATCCTAATCTGACGGTGTTAACAGAGCGCAATTAAAGGCCACATAATTACAGTAGGCACTTCAACACAGCAAACCAGTAATGTTCTCTTCCAGGAATTCCTAGGATGGGTGTGACTGCTCACTAAAAGCAGTTGTGGATGTGCCTGGTTTACAAAGCAGTCCCTATAATTACCAGCTATGACAGCCACCAGGTTTTTGGGTCAGGTTAAGGGGTCCATGAGTAGCTGTATACATATTTAAACTATTTTGAAATGGTCACTGGAAGATATTTAATGTTCTTCCTGTTTGTTATGGTGATAGTTTGACAGACAAGTTTAAACAGGAATCTCTATAAACTCTAGTGTTTGCTGATGACATTATGAAAGGAAACAGGTGGAGGTTAGCTCTGGGAAGATGAGGAATGATGGTTAGCTGCATCAAGACGTATGTAAATAAGAAAGACCCAAGTGGAAAAGGAAGGGAAGGAAGGAGGAACAATGGAGGACATGAAGAAGATACAGGACATGAAAAGCATATGCAGGCTAGTTGGCTTCGGGGAAAGTGTACAGTATCAGGTATAGTGTGTGATGGAAACGTTTCAGTAAAACTAAAAGGCACAGATAACTACTGAGAGCAGTTGTTTGTTTTTTTTTTGTCTGTGTAGAGACAATGACAGAAAGACAGAGGCAGTATTAGGGGTAGCAGAATGAAGATCCCAAGGTTCTTGTTAAGAGGAAGAAGGATCATTACTGGATTTTGGAGGTTTTGGAGATAAAGTTAAAGAGGCCAGACTGAGATAGTTTGCACATGTCCAAGGGGGGAGGTGTAAATCGACAGAAGGATGTTGAATTTGGAATTTCCAGGCAGAAAACAAGGAAGAAGTTTATAGATGTGGTGAAGGAGGACATGAAGGTAGATGGTGTGAGAGAAGAGGATGGAAGAGACTGAGTTTTATGGAGGAAATTAATTCGCTGCCAAAAGAAAAGAAAAAATTTTAAATCACAAACCCATACAGAAAACTGAAAAATCTTAGATTCATTTTTCAAATGATTCAGGCTGGCTCCACAGAACGATGCTCTCACTCAAACTCTGACTCAAAGCTGGCTTTTACTGTAACCAAATAAAGTTGTGGTGAGTTTTAACATCTGAAAAGCAGCTGAGAAAATCCTTTTAGTTTCTTCCAGAAGATGCAATGATGGGCAACCACAGATTTATTTATAGAGGAGACAGATGTGTGCGTCTCGGCTAATGAGCCAAGTTAAACTTCATTGTGTACAGAATTGACAGGAAATTTTCTACAAATTTACTGAAGATAAATTATTTTGCAATTGTAGCCCTTTCCCCTCAGCCCCCGCTCACCCCCTGTATTGCTCCCCTCCGTGGGAGTGAGCTCTGTTTCAGTTTAAATGGTTTAAGCTAAAACGTTTTCATCCAACTTGTTGCAAGCAATGAGATTGGCTCTGCATGTGGAGTCATAGTGAGCCGTAGTGAAGACCAGAGATTAAAGCATGGCTTTAATCAGTTACCATGGTGATGATAGGAATTGTTTACCTTGTTTCACCTATTTTTTTCAGCTTAATTTTTGGTTTAAATAATGTGCATTGCAATTAATAACAAGACTTGTATATTTTTACAGAAGAAACTTATGAGGTGTCAAGTTTTGCAGGACACTTTATACAACATTTATATTGGATAATAGACTAAACGTATTAGCTGGACTTCCATGATTACAGTACGAAAAGGGTTATCTAGAGAAAGGAGGTACGTGTTGTAACTTATTTTATATATAATTTGAGATAAACTAGTAAAATGAATGTGCGTACTTTGCAATTTTGGATCTTTTTCCTTCACACTAGTGAGTCACCCATCCCACCGAGCCTTTCTTAGCACCTCTAGATTAGTGTGTGAGACAGTGGGTGTTAGTACGGATGGAATGGAGCTAATGATAGCAGAGATTAGACAGACATCAGCAGGAACTAGCAGTCGTTGGGACTTTCCTAATCCATAAGGAACAGCCACTGGGTCACACAAGTCAAATTGACTGAATCAAATGACCTCGCAGGTGAGCTGGCTTCCGCTGACTTTCATTTTCACTCGTCAAAGATTCTTAAGCCACTTACCCGATTACCTTATATCACCTCTACTCCATATGATTTCACTCAGACTGAAGGCCCACAGCAATGGGCAACTTATATTCCTACATAGATCCTACCTGGGGTATTATTGTGTATTCCGTTTAAATATTAAGGTCACTCCAATTCTTGAATGGATTTTGCTTGACAATCCTCATAAAGCTGCAGTTTTATTGGACGTTTGTGCAGCTTTTTTTCTTTCCCACTTATCTGTTAGCATGCTTGATGCAAATACAGCACTCTGAACAGTCAGCTCATTTGTGAATGTTTATGGCTTGTGAAGGATGTCAATGATTGTCTTCTGGAAAAAACTGTGAGACTACTGCAGTTACCCATGACTGTGTGTTGTGGCCAGGTGAATCAAACTGACAGCCCATTTATGAAGGCTTAGTAAACTATAGTTGATCAGCTGATATTCTAATTTGTTGAGAAAGTGAATTGTTGGGTTTTTGTCAAATATGAAACAAAATAATAACAAGTAACACTATGAAACTGACATTTAAAACACGCATGTAAAATCCCACTTTTTGTGGGTGAATCCCTTGTGGCGTTAAAAGCAGCAGAAATGATCCTGGTCATTAACAATGACGTGGGAACCTGCTCCTGGGTTTTTACTCATTTGTCATGTGAGAAGAGCCACAAACCATAAGTGATAACTGAAATAGAATCATTTACATCCATGGATCTTTAAATTCATCTGCATACTTGGAATACAAACTGGTCTTTAAGGGCAACTCGAATCTTTATCATTCCAGTAAATTTAGATTTTCTCTTTTTAGGAAAGTCAAATCCAAACCTCAAAAAAAAAGCAAAACCACCACCTTAACATTGTGTTATGAACAAAGAAAATTCTATATGGATACATTCCTATACATTATATAGATAGGTATGTATACATGTACGCACATGGCACCCATGTGTTTGAATGAGCAAATTCTTGGCAAAAATTCCATTGTTTGAATGAAAATGAAATAATTTTATCTTCTTTCAGCCCCACAGGCACTCAGGCTTTGATATCTGAGGACACGCTGCATGCACACTCACAAGTTGTCCTCATTTACCCTGAAAAGCTGTTTAAAATGTCTTTTTCAAGCTACCACTAGAAGTCGCCAAACTCATTGCAGCAGAGTGTCTTAATCATCCAACAAGAGGAGTTACTTCAATTTCTCATTTCTGCAACTGAACATAAACATATTCATCTACTTATAGTGGTTTTTATGGTAGTTTATTTATGGTAGTTTTGTCTGGAAACCAAAATAGTCTTAAATACGTAATTTTGCAGCACAAAATATAAAATGTCTATGAAGACAAAAAAAAAAACCCTCTGTAAACAGTTTAAGAAAACTCTTTCTTGTTTAAAGTCTAATCGCTTTAACCAGAGATTAAGAGCAAAATTCTTTCCAGTAAATCTCACAAGTTCTTCGTACTTTAATGATGTGCTTTCATCTCATTGGAACATAGAGAGCACCGGATAAAACATCCCCCATGCTGTTCAATGTGTGTGTTAGAGAGACAGACAGAGTGGAACAAGGCGCTTGCCTCCCAGCATGCACAGACATGGCTCTTCTTTAGAAAATGCCTATGAGTTATGAACAAGACAAAACACCCAAAGCAGATTCCAAATAACAAATGAGGGAAGTAAACAGAGGAGAATGCAGCCCCCGCCAGCATAGCTTCAAACTTTCCCACAGATGGATATTGGCTTTGAACCTCTCGTTCCACTTCACTTTTATGAATGAGTTCAGGCTAAAGGCATGTCCTTTATATAAACTCAGTGAAAACAAACTACACGTATCGATCCGGCTAGTGGCCGGCTCTAGAAATAAAATGCTTCGGAATACAAACTCTCTCCTGCTTACTCAGTACAAGGCTTGTACACCAGGAAAACACAAACAAAAGATCCCAGATAAGATTACTGAAGCCTGATATAGGGCGTTATCACTGCAAACAAATGGCAGCCATGATAACAAGATCCACAACGGCTGCTGTGCATCCCCCTGCTTTCAACATCTCTGGGACTTTCTTTTTTCTTTTTTTTGCCTAACAACTGTTTCAAACAAAAATTTGGAAAAATTATGGCTAACACTTTTTATTTATCTGGAAACCTCGTAAACGCATGAATGCATGAATCCACAAATAAGCATTTTTGGAAAAAGAAGCTAACAAGAAAAGCAGTGTAAATGATGTCGTTGTAAATCTGAAGTAACCGAGAGGTGGGACTGAAAGTCAGCAAAAACTTTCCGCTTGCGTCCAAATGTGGCAAGGCAGAGAACAATATCCGTGGCCATGAACAACCTGGCCTTTGAATAGCATCGGCATACTGGACAGGAGTGCTGGCAGATTTCTCATTAGGAAACCACTTCAAGCATGTTTTGATTTGACAATAAAGTTGAAATTGATAGAAACTTCCAAAAAGATGACTTTATGTTTATGTGAAACCCCATTTTTTAAATATCCAATTTGACTAAGAATGTTTTTATATCCAAAACTTGTTAAAAACTACGACATAGTTACACAGAATTATTAACAACACTAAATGTTTTTGATGTCTAAAATGTTTGTGTAGATATTTTTTAGTTTTTTTTCATGGTTTCGAGGCATGTTTGACAGTAATTTTATTAGTAATTTGACTTGCTTGATTTTATACTAATTGTTCCAATCGCAACACCCACAACGAACTGTTTACTTACTTTAATTCAAACTCAAGCAGACATGACGGAATAGCCACAGTTTGGTCAGTTAAACCACATAATGAAGCCTGTTTTTATCACTGTTACCTAATTCTTCCTCTGCATTGGGAGCAGTTGTTCTCATACTGTTTCAGTTCAGTTTTGTTTTATAGAAGCAAACAATAGGCTGTTTGCTCCGGCCGACGCACTCCCTTTGAAGCACGGTAAAGTCCTCAACAATTTTCTTAGGGGTCACTCTCTAGCTTTTCTATATTTAGTCAACTGCATCTGACTTAACTAAACATGTCACCTTCTCTCTGAGGAAAATGGCATGTGGACAAAAATACATAAAACAGGCCTGGAAGTGTCTCCTGTGCCAGGTCAGGCTCCAAAATAATCCAGGGGAAACAAAACTGTTCAGCAACACCACAATGTTTGGATATATAATAGAAATTCAAAACAAGTTGTAATGAGGTTGAGTCTTTGTTTTACAGTGTTTTACATATTTTCAGGTTTCTTAAAATATGAAGCACATTCCAAATAAAAAGTATTTTCCCAAATTGAAAAGTGAGGTTACAGGGAGAAGAGATAAAGAAAGGTGGAAGATTTTAAGTACTTAGGATCAACAGTCCAGAGCAATGGAGAGGGTGGAAAAGAGGTGAAGAAGCGTGTGCAGGCAGGCTGAAACAGGTGGAGAAAAGTATCAGGTGTGATGTGTGACAGAAGAGTTTCAGTTAGAATGAAAGGGAAAGTGCACAAAACCGTGGTGAGACCGGCCATGCTGTTTGGTCTAGAGACAGTGACACTGAGGAAAAGACAGGAAACAGAGATGAAGATGCTGAGGATCTCTCTGGGAGTGACCAGGATGGACAGGATCAGAGGAACAGCACATGTTAGGGAGAGATAAAGTCAGAGAGGCCAGACTGAGATGGTTTGGACGTGCAGAGGAGAGAGAGTACATCGGATGAAGGATGCTGGGTTTGTAACCACCTGGAAAGAGGCCTAGAGGAAGACCAAAGAGGAGGTTCATAGATACAGTGAAGGAAGACATGAAGACAGTTGGTGTGACCAAAGAGGATGCAGCAGATAGGATTAGATGGAAGAAACTGACTTGCTGTGGCGACCCCTGGAGGGAGATGATGAAAGAAGAAGAATTCCAAATAAAAAGTATTATTAATAGTAAGTGGTGCCAGTGAAACCCTGGTTTATGCTTTTAACATATTTCCAAAACATTATGAGCTAAAAATCTGTAGCTCTTTGGCAACACACGATGGGCATGGTGTTTACCATCTGTGTTCAGGGGAAGGTAATGAGAACTGCAGTGAGGACCTGAGATCGAGCATCTTCTGAAGGGACGGTAGGAGTTGTTTATCGTCTTACAGCTAACTTTAGTTTTTTTGTAAACAATGTTTAATTGCTGTGAACAGGATTTGACAAAAGGAGCCGCTGATATGTCTAGTTTTCAAAGAGTATTTTTGCACGAAAGCAGCTTATGGTCACCCGCCCTCTTACGGCATTCTTTCTGTGCCAAAACTCACCCAAAGCTGCCAATTTGCTTGCCTCACTTGTTAAAAAAAACACTCCTTTTGAAAGAGACAGTTAAGTGTTTGCAAGTGATACAGACCCTGGATGACTGTGGCAACACAAAATCAAACAAAATAGTTAGTGATGTAAAATGGTTTTTATTCCATTTCTGCTAGTTTTTGCACTTCGTTCTTGTGCATTTCACACTTTATTTTGTTTGAACTGTTTTCCTTCTACAAAATAATTTTAAGCATTTATACTATGTGATAATAGTCACTGATAATAACAAATTTTCAGAGGTGAATTTCTCCTGAAATACTTTGAACAATGTGTCATGAAATAGCGGAGACAAAAACAACCCACCAAATTATTGCCTAATGCATTAAAAATCTGAAAACTATATTCTTTATTTTGACATTCACAGCAAATGAAGCCCTACCGTCTTTAATACAACTCATTTTATGAAGTTTTTTGAGTCCTAACCAAAGGTTGCACACCACAAGTTTTGTATATAGTTACCAGAGCAACAAGGCCTGCCGATGTCCCTTTGGTTGGACAGCTCCTTAGTTTTAATTTTATTAATGGCCATAGTCACCAGCACACACATTGTGGTGTAAACACACACACACAACCTGGAGCACGGTGTCTAACTGAATAATATGTTATGACTGGAATCAGACTTTATTAAACAAGGTAAAGACTCCAGAAGAAAAGCCTCAATCTGCACCAGAGATCAACAACTTCAGACAAATTTTAGATCTTTGCTTTAATAAAACTTTATCAATAAATTGGTAACCTTTGAAGATGGCACAGGACTTCTCAATGAACTCTTTTAAAACCACATTATTGTAGTAGAATATTTTAAAAAATCTACTTCCTGCAAGAATATATTTTGACTATGACTTGAATTCCCTGAATGAGATTAAGCTTGTTTTATTACACAGTTAGAGGGGAAAATGTACAGAAATGACAAAAATAGTTATTTTTTTTCTTCAAACTAGAACTTTTTAATATCAAATAGACTCAAAACTTCAAGAACAAACTAAACTGATTTAAAAAAAAAATTCTACTCAAACCATGTATAATGTTCCGTTCCGTCATCTTCCGCTTGTTCCGGGGTCGGGTCACGGGGCAACAGCCTCAAATGGGCAGTCCAGGCCTCTCTCACCCCGGCTGCATCCTCTAGCTCACCTGAAAAGATCCCAAGTCGTTCCCTGGCCAGCTGTGAGACATAGTCTCTCCAGCAGGTTCGGGGTCTGCCCCTTGGTCTCCTCCCGGTGGGACGTGCCCAAAACACCTTGCCCGCGAGACGCTTGGGCGGCATCCTGACCAGATGCCCGAACCACCCCATCTGGCTCCTCTCGACCTGGAGAAGGAGTGGCTCGACACTGAGCTCCTTCCGGATGGCAGAGTATAATGTTGTGATTTCAAAATCAGAAAGACTTTTATTTTGATGGTCAGTGAACATTCAGTGACTGGGAACTTGCTGAGAAACTAATGTGTAAATAATAATAAACAGTAATAAAATAATAAAAATAGGAGATTTAACTATGGTTAAAAAAAATAAATAAATAAATTAAAGCAGCCAGGTGGTCGGTTTTCTGTTTGAGATAAATTAGCTGGTAAAGTATTTAAAGTTTGCTGTTGGGGAATAATTTCAAAACTATTTTTACTGTCCTTCACTGTCTTTTTTTCCCCGAACTTTATATAAGGAAGTCTCAACAAAGTGGAGACAGAAAGATGACCTTAAGTGAGAGAAAACTATTGTTTTTACAAAGTCCATGTGTACATAGACAAACTGTTTCATATCTCTGAGTGGGTTTAGATTAAATAAACAGTGTTATCTCTTGGACACAAAATAAAAATCTCTAGTATTTTACAAAAACTAGAATCATCATACTGTTAACAAGATTTGTGATTCAAAGATTTAGAAAAAGGAGCAATGAGAAAGATCAGATGTTCAATTACATCCAATTTTCAATTACCAATGACTTGAAAAAATACTGACAGTTGCAGTGTGAATCGTTACATTAAAATCCCTCCTCCAGGTCGAGAGGAGCCAGATGGGGTGGTTCGGGCATCTGGTCAGGATGCCCCCCCCGAGCGCCTCGCGGCCAAGGTGTTTCGGGCACGTCCCACCGGGAGAAGACCATGGGGCAGACCCTGGACCCGCTGGAGAGACTATGTCTTACAGCTGGCCGGGGAACGACTTGGGATCTTTCCAGGTGAGCTAGAGGATGCAGCCGGGGAGAGAGAGGCCTGGGCTGCCCGCTTGAGGCTGTTGCCCCCGCGACCCGATCCCGGAACAAGCGGAAGATGACGGAACGGAAAATCCCTTCAGTGGTTTGGCAGAGGTGTTCACAAACGTCTTGCGGACGCGCGGACAGCACGAATGTTAAATTTCTTCACCACATTCTGTACATGAAGGCATCAAAAATTATATGATGCATAATTCAAATCTAGTTGTAGGTTAGACATATATTGTGTTTTCGGTGGTGATTTTTTTTTTCACCTGTTGTGTTCTGCGAACGTCGGGAGTTGGGTAGGTACCTAACTAAATGTAAAAGTTATGATAAACTTTGATAGTTTCTCTCCTTCACCTGACACCCCTCCAGTGATCCAGCACATCATCCTGAAATATATTCCACCTCCTGTTTTTCTTCCCAGCATGCCCACACTCTGTCACTCTGACAAACCACAAAGCAGCGCAGGCGCATGTGTGCCTGTCAGACGCTTGCATCTTTGTATGGCTCCTGTTCTCGTACGTGTATGTGTGTGCACATGAATGCCCATCTGAGCTTCCAGGTGACGATGACTACATGCCGTCCCAGGCCGATCCTGCGACAGTTTCATGTCACAAGACTAAAAACATCAACATGCTGAGTCTGCAGCAAGGCGCCAGTCACCAGGGAAACAATTCAGCCAGACACACACACACACAGTCAGCCAAAACACAGCATCTAAAAGGCACCAGCAAAAACAAGGCGTATAAAACACTGCAGAAAACACTGCGTTTCTATTAATATAGTAGTAAACCAAATATAAATAAACTAGATTCTTTCATTTGGTTGGTCTAAAAAAACAATGGATTCCAGTTTGAATCCTTGCTATTGTTCTAAGATTTTTTTGTAAGACGTTGACTTGACAATTCCCCTCCGGTAAAGTTGAAGAAAATAAGTCGTGGGTAACACCCTTCCCAGGACTTTCCTCCTTCCTAGCAGACTAAACAGCATAAAAATGTCAGGTAATGTGTCGTATCTTTAAATCTGTCCACTGTATTGAAATCTGCTTTTCCATAAAGCAGATCCGATTTAAATCCCAGATGTGGTGTCGTGTTGTAGAGTCTGCTTACCTTTCTGACAATGATTGGAATTCCAGCAGCGGTAGTTGTAGTTGTTGTTAAACATAGTCTTCCTGCACTGGGGGTTGTTCTCCATGATGCCCGGACAGATGTCGCTGCACTCTTTGGACTGCTTGTTTCCGTCGATGAAATTGTTAAACTCTGCATCCATGATGAGAGACCAATCTATAGAGTCCAGGTAGCAGAGCTCTGGGTTCTTCTCAATACGAATGGCCCCGCGGGTGATGTTCCTCAGGTTGTACAAGCCAATGTCCTTCAAGCTGGTCATCTCAAAGATCACTAAGGCATAGTTATAGAAGAGGTTGCGTCCACGGATGACAGCGAGGTTGGGAAAGAGCGTGCTCAGACTGTCTAGGCCAGCAACCCGGAACAGCAGCAGATAGTCAGTGATCATGGTCAGCTTGGGGAAGCTGAGAGAGCGGAAGACTTCCTGGTTGGCGTTGTTGTTGCTTTTATCACCGCTGATGAGGAGGATCTGCAGGTAGCCCTCAACCACCGTGCAGTTCTCCAGATGCCGGAATTCACTGATGTCATTGCCAATGTCAATGCCAGGACCACAAACTGTGAAAGTGGAAACAAAAATAAGTCATTACTTTGTTTTTTACCCTAACTCAGCAGACTAACAAATTTTTGTTCAATGGCCATGTAACGACCACATGAGCAATAAAAACACAAACAAATAACACAAACTTACTACTACTTTGTTTTTTATGGTCTTGAAAAGGTTATTGAAATCTAAATTGTGCAGAAAAAATATGCTTTTGTGTTATTCTAAGGTTTACGACATCAACCTTTTTTTAAAAATGTCTTTACATCTCTGCAGAAAGTTCCAAGTTTTTCTACAAATGGAATTTAAGTCATTAAGATCATTATTTATCAGGATTGATTTGTATCTCAGGGTTTTTCAGATTCCTGAAATCAAATTTTTGTAATAACCAACTTGTTAGATTAGCCAAATGAACCTGTTCTATAATAATAAGCAACATTTCCAATGATCTGGAAATGAAAAACAAGCTCTGCTGCAGGAAAAATGATGATGAAAATATTCTGTTTTTCATCATCCTCATGTTAAAGGGATCATTTTTTATTTCAGAACTTACTCATCAGTTTCTACTGAATCTTCCATTGCTAAACTTAGCACTTAGATTTCTGACTTCCAGAAATAAATTACAAATGAGCAAAAACAGAAAGCTTGTAGGGTAGCCTCAACACAGACTGGCAACACACATCTTAAATTGTTGGAATACGACTGGTTGACGAGTGTGTCATTGTGTTTGGAAATGTCCAAATATAAAATCATTTTGGATGGAAGTTAATGATGTATTAGAGGAGAGGGTCATCTTTAGTAACAGACTCCTGCAACCCGCTGCTCAAAGAAACGGTACAGAAAATTATTTCTGTCGTCCTCCATCAGTCGACAAGCAGCAGGAGGAAACATCAGAGAGCGACATGAAGAGCGACATGAAGGAAAGCAGTGTTTCTATTCAAGAAATAAGAGTTAAATCAGACTCTTTAACCTTTCATCGTCCAGACTGTGACTACCATTGCATATGAACACAACAGTTTCCCATGTACAGATGTAAGGAAGTTTTTAATAAGTTTCTTCTTTCTGTGTCCTATTATCTAATTTATTTATACTTGAATTCATGTCTCTGTGTCTTTTAGTTGTTGGCTCTTGTGTTTGAACTGCAGCTCTCAAATGTCCCTTCATGGATTAATAAAGTATTTTCCAATTAAAAAACAATAACATCTCCATAGTAATGTAATGTATCATAGTTACTTAGTTTCTTCTTTTTTGCACAATGTTTAATTCTCATATCTGTGAAATAAGCTCTTCTTAACCACTTTATTGCAGTGATTTTTCTCATATCCAATCAGCCACAACGGCGCCAATGTTGGGAGAAACTAGGGGGTTAGGTGTCTGCCTTAGGGACACCAAGAGGGCTCAGTGGGATTCAAACTGGCTTCTCCTGGTCTCCTGGACAAACACTACTAGACCAACGCCTCCACCGATTGATTTACTGATCAATCAACACTTCAAACTTCTGCTTTTTGTTCCTACTCTTATCTTATAGAAGTGCAATGGATAAAAAAACTCCCATTTCTAATCATTTTTCAGATCAGGGAAAAAATAAAAAACAAAATCACGTGTTCATTAAGCAACAACAAATTAGCAACGCTGCCATCTGTAGAAAAAGTAATACTGTAAATTGAGCGCCTCAAAAAAAATGTGACGAGTATATTGTAAAAATATGAGCTGTTTCAAGTTAGAACGTGTTATTATTTAAAAAAAACACTCAATATCACATAACATAATATGCGTAAAAAAATTATTTAGACATAGCGGCTTTGTGCTTCCATAATCCACTATTTTTTTTCTTTTCTGCTTCCAAAGATCCCGCAAAATCCTTTTGCAAAAGTGAATGAGCGACGGGATGTTGTAATGTGTCTTAGACATTTTTATTATGTGTTTAAAACCCTTTACAATATGAGCTCAACATAACAAAATACAGTCAGATTGAGCCGCGGTGACGAGTGGTCGAAGAGCAAGGTTTACACTATATTTGGTTAAAAAACAGCGACATGATGTCACTTCAAATGTGTGGCCATGATATATGTGAGTATACTGTCATCGGGCATTCTTGTACCACAGCGACTATACACAAACAAGTCGTCAAAACTAGCAGCCCAATTTACCAATTTTCTTCTCTAGGCCAGATCCAATTTAGCCTCCCTTTATGTTCGACGCGTTCTATTCTCTAACTAATGTATTCAAAACGATCCCATAATCACCCGGCAAATAAACTGAGCACTCCTATTTTTCTAGAAGCAAAGCATAAAAAAAACCATGTCAAGTTTAACAAAACCAAAAACAATGTAGTCATTCCTTAAAAAAGCAACGCGTTTGAATACAAGTTTATCTAATACATATCTTAAATATTGACTGTACACTTGAGCTGTGCTATTGTTGGCAGAACATGTTTGCCTTCCAGATTAGCTTTACAAAGAAACCTAACATGGTGTGACAAAGTAAATATTCGAGTCTGGTTTGATTCAAGCGTAAGTTAACAGCTCTATAAAGTTTTAATTGTGTCCACCTTTTAAGCCCTCGGTGTTCTGTTTCAGGCATCTGCTTTTATAAGGCTTTCTTACCCGAACATCAAAGGACTTCGTACTTCTTTACCATAAAGACGTCATACATAAAACATGGACATGCTGTGGTGATCAAACATGGATCTGGTCCATTTTGACAAGGGGACAGAATTAATGGTGGTGGAATTTAGTAAGTACGACGGCAACATCATGGCAGGTTCGACAGCTAAGTGACCCGTGATAATAAAAGCTAAGGCACATAAAGCATAGATTTAAACAGTTATAACTTATTATGGGAAACTGTTGATGTCCTTGTGTATGCTGTAAACTCATCGAAATGATCTGGAAAAACATCTGAAGTAAACTTCATGTAAATACAGATGAGCTAACCGGCCAATCAGATTGCGAAAGAAAAGTTTATATCGTTAAAACTTTAGCAAACATACAGGAAGGAATGTTATGCACATTAGGGTTAAAAATGTGCTTATGTTTTAAATTTTTACATTTTAGGCTGCAAATAAACTTCTGATCAATTTTAATGAAGTCAAAATCTTCAATAGCTGTAATTCTAACTCTTTTTGAAAGCCGAATGTTGTTGTTTCTTTGTGTTTTTTTGTGTGGACGCCGGGTTAAAAAGACTCAGCTTAGATGCAGCATCATGTTTTCACTAATTATTTTGTTCTGTTCCGTCATCTTCCGCTTATCTGGGGCCAGGTCATGGGGGCAACGGCCTCAGACAGGAAGCCCAGGCTTCTCTCTCCCCGGCTGCATCCTCCAGCTCACCCGGAAGGATCCCGAGTCATTCCCCAGCCAGCAGTGAGACAGTCTCTCCAGCAGGTCCGGGGTTTGCCTCTTGGTCTCCTCCCGGTGGGACGTGCCCAAAACACCTCACCAGTGAGGCGTCTGGCTCACCCGTCTGGCTTCTCTCAACCTGGAGGAGGAGCGGCTTGACACCGGGCTCCTCCCAGATGGCAGAGCTCCTCACCCGATCTCTAAGTGAAGCCCGGCCACCCTGCGGAGGAAGCTCATTTCAGCCGCTTGTATCCACGCTCTCATTCTTTCGGTCACCACCCACAGCTGGTGACCATAGGTGAGGGTAGCAATGTAGATCCACTTGTAAATCGAAAGCTTTGCTTTTCGGCTCAGCTCTTTCTTTACCACGACTGACCGATGCAGCGTCCTAGTTGTTGCTGATGCCGCACCAATCCGCCTGTCGATCTCCCGCTCCATCCTTCTCCCAAGACCCGAGATACTTAAACTCCTCCACTTGGGGCAGAACCCTGTCCCTGACCTGCAGTGGAGGAGTTTAAGTATCCCGGGGTCTTGTTCACTAGTGGGAGAAGGATGGAGGAGTTATTTTGTGTGTGTTTAAATGTAAACATGTAATAAATATTCAATCGATATCTTAATATCAGACAGAATGATCCCAATGAGTTACATCCATGTCACAGCTCTCTGTAATTTTAATGCTGAGGAGTCTTAACTCTGATTATTGGGGTTGAAATGACTGAAAGCAGATTTCTTACTAAAAGCGTCCACCTGTCCAGGTCTTTACCTCCACTGGGATCCGGTAAAGTAAGGAATTTGCTTGAAGCGGACGTGACATGTCTTGGCTATAGATCAAAGGCAAGACAACAAAGAAAACCAGCTCTTTGAAGAATTGCAAAAAAACCATGCATTTATTTCCTTTAGTGACGAGTGAATTTAATTGTACGCATTAAAACTCTTTAAGTTTGCTGCTGTTTGAAAATCAAAGAAGTTTGATTTAATTTAGATTTTTAAAAAAAGAGAGAACCAAACACCTCCCGAGTAAAGCCTGCGGGTAGTACAGTGTGTGGCCTCCAAATGAAGCAAACCTGCATGTGGAAAAGTTTGGAGTTGCAAGATGGTAGTGATTGCTGATGATAGGTGGAGTGTTTACATTTCCAACTCTTCCTCCCACCTGTCTGATGCCCGTCGAACAATACCCGGCTTGGAGCCCCGGCAGAGCACACAGAAACATGGAGGCCATTATCGCACATTACTGCGAGGAGGATTTAAACTTCAAAAGCTGCGGGGCGGTGAGTCATGGAAAACTCACACCAAGCAGCTAACAGGTTGCCACACTACGACTTTAATGCTGCTCTAACGTGGGAATGTGAAGCAGAGAGGAAAACAATCATTGTTTTTCTCTAAAGAAATTGAGCATAATCTTCATAATGACATGGGCTTTCAAAAGAAAGTTTAATTGTTTGAATTAGGATCATTTTCTGGAATCAAGGCTGCCTTTAAGGCGAAAAAGAAGAGCTTGGGAAACAAAACTTTGTGTGTAAACATGTACACTTAATTTAAAACTTTTCCTAATGCTACAAAACTTGGAAACATACTAAAACTAATTACTGAGAACTTTTAGCAGATAAATTCTAACTTTTATCAACACGAATAATTCAAAATTAAGGCGTCAAATAAACCTTATTAATAAAGAATGTTTGAGGTCTATGTGAAAACTGAATTGAAGCGGTCATTTGTGAGATTTTTAATTTTGTGACCTTGACTTTTGGTCATAAGACCCTAAAAACCAAGTGAGTTAATCTACAGTTAATACTGAGCAAGAGTGGCCATTAAAATCATTTCAGTGGCTTATAATCTTCTCCACGTTCTGTGAGCAGAGAAATACCTCTTCACTAGATCACTGTGCCACATCAAGCCAATCTAACGCAAGATTAAAATTTGCCTGGAAGGTTTTTATACGTATGTATAAAAATCTGTCTGCACTGGTAGAACTCACACTACTAAGCAAACAATCATTTTTGTATGGTGAACAAAAACCAAGAAGTCTATCCAACTTCCTGGTTTTGACAACAAGCGAGTAATCCTATTGGTCGGAAACACTAACCCAAAAGAAGCCAGAAAAGACCAATGAGGGTCTTAGTGCCTTAGCCATTATTCACAAAGAGTTGTTGGGTTGCCAGCACCGGAACATTTTCCATCCATACAGTCTTTAATAAGCTTCAATTTTCCATGATCCACCATGTACATATAAATAGATATTTTTAAAAAAAAATTGAAGCGAAACGAAGTTCAATCAGGGGGCACAAATCTTATTTTGTGAATAATTTAAAACCTTTTTCGCCTTGAGGACACGACTTGATCGGTGCACTTTGAGGTGGTCTGTGTGGATGGTGGTGGTGTAAAAGAAAACGATAACATCTTCTAGAGGAAAATAATAAATGTGTCGCAAATACTACGAATGAAAGGATAAATTTCTTCTCAGACCCTCCAGAAATTTGTGGGTAATTATATATTATTGTTCCAAAGCCAGGGCCAGATTTTTTTCAAGCGGTTTGAAGCAAAAATGTAAGGCAGGAAGGTCGCTGGGGTGGTGGTTATGTCTCTCTACATAATCTACTTGTCAGCAAAGATTGCCACCGCCCTCAGCCAGATGCATACCTGTTAATACACTTCCTGTAAAAAGACAGTGACGCGCCACCCCTGCGGCCTTCCCGCACCGGCATGGACACCTTTCATGGGAACTGCAACCTATCCCGCATGTGAAAAACCCAAACAAGATCCTTCGATCAATCTGTCCATCTCTGCACCAGCTAAGTGAAAATACAAATGGCAGGTGTAGCAGCTTTTTAACTCCCACTCAATAACTGACAGATTTTAAACATCCGAGTACACAATCCTATCTGTGCTGCTTTGATGCTCTTCCAGATCACATATTTACTTATGATAACCTTTTTGTAAACTGGCTGCAACAACCAGACTGATAACAGATAATCACACATAATCTACTAGCAGCTCTAGGAGGGATCAAGGATGGGAGATCCTGCATATAGCTGGACCTTAACTGAACCCATCTGTGCTGCTGTTCTGACTTGTGGGGCTCTACATCATCTGCTTGGGACTCCCTGAAAGAGGAATTATTGTGCTTTGGTAGGGAAAATAAGGTGACGTTTGTTAACCAAAAAATGCAAAATTTGCCGGAAATCTTTCAAATATATTTATTAAGTTTCACTTCTGTTTTTGACACTATAAATTCTGCTTGGTGTCCCCCTTGGTGCGTGCATGACAGAGAGTAAATCTTGTTTGAGTCCACAAATATGGTGTTAAGCGCATAGATAGCAAAGCTAGTGCGTAATTTTTATATTTTTTTTTAACAATTACCAAAAAAAAAAGACCCGCTGTTGGCACCAAGCGTGAGCAGAGCGCATGCATGTCCTGCAAAAACACATTTTAAAGTGGAAACATAAAAAATAACTGTATAAGAACTAGAAACAGCAAATCGCCTGAGTGCCAAATAGGAAGTAACTGCTGGCTACAAAACAGCTCAGCGCCAACAGAGTAAAAAAATTGACAGCTTTTACTCACTATTGGTGTCAAAACAACCATTCTGGTTTTGTTACCTTAGTTACTACTCCTCCTAACGACTTCTTTTTGTCATTACTTGCTCTTAGGTCAAGTTACCGTATTTTCCGCCCTATAAGGCGCGCTGCATTATAAGGCGCACCTTCAATAAATTACTATTTTTAAAACTTTTTCCACATATAAGGCGCACCGCATTATAAGGCGCTACAGTAAAGGCTGTTCATACCAGTTCTCTAACTGTGGCCATCTCGCTTTGTTCCGCGGAAACTCTGTTTAGTCTTGTTTACTTGGCGCAGCGCATCCTCTTGCTTCCTCCACTTCCTCATCATTGATTCATTGATGTTAAACTCTCTTGCTGCGGCCAGGGGTAAGATCTTAAGCCCAAGCCCGACCCAAAATTCGGGTCGGGTCGGGCCTAAAAATGTCAATCATTACGTTGGCCGGGCTTCTCTCTCGCTGACTTTTTTTTTTTTAAATAAATATATTTTATAAAATGTAAACTAAAACGAGGTGTGTGTACTAAACTAAGGAATACTTGTTATAAAATTAATAATTTGGATAAAACAGAGAAGTAATGTTTAACTACTAAACAGGATCCGCAGAGCCAGCTCATGCTCTGCACACGTGAACGTCTCCTCTTATTTTGGTAATACCCCCCTGCGCACGTCTTTATTTTATTTATTTTGAACTGGTAACCCAGATATGAAGGAGTAAGAAGTTAAGGATAAACTAAATTGCTTTCATACGACACCAAAAAGACTGGCACCTCGACGCTGCGCAGACATTTAAACAGCTGGACTGGTAAAAGTGATGATCGCTATTTTATCATTTGTTTCAAAGACCGTCCCTCCTCTTCGCGCTAAGCAGGACATCACAGACAAGTGTGTTAGGGGTCCGATAGTGGGATTTTTTTTTTAATTAAAAAGGCGTGTTCTTGAAAATGTTCCAATTTATAATTTTTTATAAATAATGTTTTTTTTTTTTTTTTTACCGCGAGCCCGCGGTTTTAATATCCGGGGCTTGGGGCGGGCTGGATTTTTTAAGTCCGATCTCCCCACTGGCTGTGGATCTATTCCCGTGTTCTACTGCGTGACCTATCACCTTGAGTTTAAATTCTGCGGTGTCTCTTGGTAGAAGCCATTTCCGGGTCTTTACACAAACACACAAATGGAAATGAGACGCCCTTTCATGTATCCCAGCATGCACCGCGCACTACTTCTTCTACGGGGGAAATGGAGTCGGCGGCTGCTTACCGCAGTTGCGACACCTGTTGTAGCTCAATATTAATTCATATATAAGGCGCTCCGGGTTATAAGGCGCACCGTGGACTTTAGAGAAAATTGAAGGTTTTTAGGTGCGCCTTATAGTGCGGAAAATACGGTATACAAGTTTATACTGTACCTTGCCAAACAGATGCCCCGATTAAAAAAATATGGCAGCTGTTCACCCCCACATCACTTAGTAAATGATAGCAGGAAGCCAGGGCATGGGTCCGACGAATTGGGAGTTTGCTGCTCGAAAATGGCCGGGGTGTGTCCCTTCAAAAAGCTTGCTCCTGGTTTGAAAGGTAGTTGCCATGTGAACGCTATACAAAGCCATGGCGTGATTTCATTGAAGCTGAGGACTACGGATGTAAACACCAATAAAGTCAATCATGTTTTCTTCCGATTAAAAATCTCTAAACATTGTCATCCCATATTCATTTTTGGTAATTGTTACCGACGGTTTAGCGTGATCGATCTCTGTGCTTAGCAACCAAACCACAAACGGGCTGGGAGGGGCATTAGCGTTTGACATCATGGTGTCATTTTTATTCCCCGTTTGCCCGCTGTTTGCAGTGTCTCTTGAACGATCGGTGATGCAGTATCTGGAAGTGGTGTTAGGTGGGGTCAGTCTGACCAACTTTCATCAGTTTATGAGCTAAAAAGTGTTTAAGCACAAAGTTATTCTGCTCCATTGGATCCTCTCCATTTATCTCCAGGCATTTTTTGATGATCATTTTGTTTCTTTTTGGCATCACTAGCAGAGGTGTACTTAAAATTATGGACCGTTTAAATCCACGAGGGTCAGCCTGTTATTTATGTTGATTGTGTTTCTGTTTGATTAACTGTGGGGGAATCCCTGTGAGACCACTTTATTTAGGCATGGGGTTATAGAAATAAAATGAAATTGAAAAGCTGAGAAAAAGGCAGCGATACGCCGTCTAGCTGGTGCTTCCTCCACAGCATGTCTGTTTACTCCTCATTTCCATCCTGTTCGTGACAGAGTGCCTGAGGGGCCAAACATATTCATAAATACTTTTCCACATGAGAGGAAAGGTGACAAGAAATTCACCAGAAAGCTTCCACTAAAGATCATTTTTGACAGAGAAGACTTGTGAAAAGAGGTAAAGCTGTTATCTGGTAAACCTAAACCTGCTAGCTTCTCTTTAGGCCATGCACTTACAGTAAGCCAGCAGGACTGCTCTGTTTGGCCACACCAGGAATATTCAGACAGCTCCACACGGGATAAATGTAGGATTTCGATGGAAGAACCTCTCTGCTGCTTGCAGGTTTGTCCTGTGACCGCTGGGGCGAACAGTAAACCCCATAACACACATTTCACAAGCTCCTCACTCTTTCCAATCAACAGAACTTGGCCTGTTTTGCTTGTAAATGTACTTTGGCCCGTTCTATTTAAAAACCTAGACCCTGGTTCAACCCCGTAAAGCGCCCCTCCCCAACATGTCACCATGAATGGGATGAATCAGGGAGATTAGTTTTATGGTTTTACTGGAAAAATTTCAGGTGGCAACACATGAAACAAACATTTGCGTGAGCAATGCAGTTTTAAATTAATCAAATGTGAAGGGTTACAGGATGACATAAGCATGTGAAGACATTTCAGCTTGTCTTTGCTCTACGTGATGAAAACTGATGCCTCACCATGTTTACTACTCTACGACCTGTTTGAAGTGAAACCTGAGCAAATAATCCATTTCCTTTTAGCTTTTTTTTAATGAAACAATGTTGCTAAGCTCCATCAAGTATCTTTAAAAATGTATTTAACACTGATAATAAAAAAAAAAAACGTAGCTTTTTCCTTCAAAAAGAAAGAAAAAACAAATCCTTACCACAACATTCTAAAACAGTATGTAAATTAAATGTGAAGAATATGCAGAAAAACTTTTGTTTAAGTATCTCGGGGTCTTGTTCACGAGTGGGGGAAGGATGGAGCGGGAGATCAACAGGCAGATCGGTGCGGCATCAGCAATAACTAGGACGCTGCATCGGTCCGTCGTGGTAAAGAGAGAGCTGAGCCGAAAAGCAAAGCTCTCAATTTACAAGTCGATCCACGTTCCAACCCTCACCATGGTAACCAGCTGTGGGTGGTGACCGAAAGAATGAGATTGCGGGTACCAGCGGCCGAAATGAGCTTCCTCCGCAGGGTGGCTGGGCTCTCACTCAGAGATCGGGTGAGGAGCTCTGCCATCCGGGAGGAGCTCGGTGTCGAGCCGCTCCTCCTCCAGGTCGAGAGAAGCCAGATGGGGTGGTTCGGGCATCTGGTCAGGATGCCCCCAGAGCGCCTCGCGGGCGAAGTGTTTCGGGCACGTCCAACCGGGAGGAGACCAAGGGGCAGACCCCGGGACCCGCTGGCCGGGGAACGACTTGGGATCCTTCCAGGTGAGCTGGAGGATGCAGCCGGGGAGAGAGAGGCCTGGGCTGCCCGTTTGAGGCTGTTGCCCCCACAACCCGACCCCAGAACAAGCGGAAGATGACGGAACGGAATGGAACTTTTATTTTGAAATTTTACTGTTGTGGGTTGTTTTTTTCTTTCGTCTTTAATGTATTCAGACAAAAAGATCAAACTCCATTTTTTTTTTTGAGAGTACGACTGAAATTCTGTATGACTGTTGTGCTTTTTTTTTTTAATTCTGATTCACAATTTTGTAACTCAAAACAGACAATCATTGTGTTAGAATCTAGGGCTGCACAATGTATTGATATTGAAACAATATGGCGTTAAAACACCTGCAACCTCAATCGGAAGTAACTCTCGTTGGTATTAAACTCAGCTAAGCAGTCCCTCCAGGATTTCACATTGTTGCGATTGCAATAATTGACGCAAAATCAACCAAATTGCGCAAAATTGTGCTAATCTGCAACTTTGTCAAACTACCATAATTTTTTTTTACAACAACTAGGTCTTAACTTCCATGTAAAGTTTGCATGTAAGCTGCATTGCCCCGTCCCCCTAATCGCACCTCATGTCCCTTTCTTTTGCTGTCATGGTGTTTTTTGTTTTTTTTTTTTTGTAAATAGAACAGCAGATACAAAAAGAGTTTGTACGATCAATCACTAAACTTTGAGATGAGTTTAGTGATTAATTGCATGAGTAATGTGTGTGTGTTTAAACAAGCTGTGGGTGCTCGTAGTGTCAGCAGCTTTACATTTATCCATCAAGAAGAATATCCAGTTTTCAGCAATGGAGAGAAAACAAGAGAGAAGGACGTGGAACCAAATCAACACAAATAAATCTGTGGGAATTTTCAACTGAATCCCATGTTGAGTGATGAGTTTAGCAGTTTAGAAAATAAAAAGTAGATCAAGTTATTCTGATTTATTGTATTTGATTCACAGACTTTGGTCCATATGGACCAGGACCTCTCGCCCCAGAGACAGTTTTTTCCCGTCAGCCATCAGACTGATGAAAACTACCTGACCTGTCTCTTCAATAATCTGGACTCTTGAAAACTTTCACTCCATCTACCTGCTGGTTGTCACTTTATCCTTTTCTTTGCACTACATTTTTATGTTTTCTCTAAACATGCAGGGTTCCGTTCCGTCATCTTCCGCTTGTTCCGGGGTCGGGTTGCGGGGGCAACAGCCTCAAACGGGCAGCCCAGACCTCTCTCTCCCCGGCTGCATACCCTAGCTCACCTGGAAGGATCCCAAGTCTTTCCCCGGCCAGCTGTGAGACATAGTCTCTCCAGCGGGTCCGGGGTCTGCCCCTTGGTCTCCTCCCGGTGGGACGTGCCCATAACACCTCGCCCGCGAGGCGCTCGGGGGGCATCCTGACCAGATGCCCGAACCACCCATCTGGCTCCTCTCGACCTGAAGGAGATATCTCAATATCTTTTTGTATTTTCTTTAGACAAATTTTACATTTGATGTTGCTGAAGTAAGTTACTAGTCAGTGAATTTTTATTGACAATGGAAATAGTTTTTGATTCCTTGACATCGTACCGCCTTAGTATACATATAAAGACACATAATTACAGAAACACACACACACACACACACACACACACACACACATAGACGTTTGAAAAAGATTGATAGACTTTCTTTTGCATAAATCACTGCAGTAAGTTAAAAAACCTTTTAGTTATTCATTCATCTTCTGAACCGCTTATTTTCTAACAGGGTTACAGGGTGTGCCAGAGCCTATCCCGGCTGATCCGAGGGGGAAGGTAGGGTACACCCCGAAGAAACTGCCAGTCTGTAGTGGGGCCACACACACTCCTACTTAGGGGCAATCATGTAGTGGCCAATCAACCGAACATGCATATTTTAGGAGAGTGGGAGGATATCGGAGTACCCAAGAAGTAACCGGAAGGTCGCAAGTTCGATCCCCCGCCCAGAGTCCATGCCGAGGTGTCCTTGAGCAAGACACCGAACCCCCAGTTGCTTCTGATGATAGTGGTCTGCGCCTTGCATGGTAGCTCCCATCATCAGGAATGGACGTTGTGTGTGTGAATGATTGTATGGAGTGAATGAATAATGCATATATATATGTAAAGCGTCTTTGAGTGTCTAGAAAAGCGCTATATAAGTTCAATGCATTATTATTATTATTATTAAGAAAATCCAAGCATACACAGGGAGAACATGCAAACTCCACACAGGAAAGGGGAATCAAGCCTTGTCTCCACGCCCAGACCTTCTTGCTTTGACAAAACTTGTACAGCCTAAAAAATTTAAATCTATTTATTTTTCAAAATAAGATTTAGTTTTTCAAGCTCAAGTTAAATGAAAATCAAAACTTTTTTTAAAGACACAGAGACATTTTCAAACGTTTGAAATAGGGCTGAAACAATTAATCAAATTAATCGATTGTAATCGATTATTGAAATAGTTGTCGACTAATTTAGTCATCGATTAATCGTTTAGGAAGTTTTTGCTGTCAACTCCACTTAATAATACACAACTTGATTGTTTTTTGTGTATTTTTACTCATGTTAACCTAGGCCATTTTTGTTTGGTACTCTACCTCTGAACAAGGTTAAATTTGCAAATCTAAAACTGTTAACGATTTCTTGTTTTTAAATGTGATCCTGGATGGTCAACAGTTTACAATTTATGTTTTTTTAGCCAGTACTATAAAACACATTTTATGGGTGCTCGTGATTTACCTTTACTGTACACAGTAAGTAGATTACTTATTTTATATTTGCTGTAGAAATGGTAATATTTTCCCTCTTTATTTCACAGAAAGATTAACATTTTACTTATTAGAATGAGCCCAACGTGTTGTTTAAGTGGTTATGAGTTGTTTTGCATAATTACATTCAATAAAATGCCAAAAAAAAAAAAACCTATTATTTATTAAGCCGCCAATTTTACCCAATTAATCGATTAATCGAGCCAATAATCGCCAGATTAATCGATCACCAAAATAATCGTTAGTTGCAGCCCTAGTTTGAAAAGCTTTTGACTTTCTTTTGCATGGAATATAAACTCATTTTTCTCTAAATCAGATTCTATTTTTCCAGCTCAACCAATGCAACACATCTTTTAAAAATGATCACATATAATATTTTAATCATGATTTGAAACATGTGTCTCATTAAAAATCATACCATTTAAAATCTAATCATTTGTGTGGTTCTTTAATTCTAAAGAAAATTCTAAAAATGAATATAAATGTTTGTTTTGGTTTTATTGAATGTGTTTTCAGTGTGTGTGTGTGTGTGTGTGTGTGTGTGTGTGTGTACTCACTCTTTGCAGTGCAGGGCCAGGAACACACCAACAGACTGAGCATCAAACCCCAAAACAAGGTCAAACTGATGCTTTCCATTCCACACAGCATTCCTTTACGATCTCAATCCAAATTAAATCCTTCAAAATAATTTAATCCTAACTTTTAAACCCGAAAAAAATCCAATTTGAAGAATCAAAACGTCTTTTTTTAATAAAAAAAAAAAAAAAAAAAATCACAATCTCCAGCAGCTTTTAGCCTGTTAGCCTGCGATGCTAATGAAGCTAACGGCTAATTAAAAAGGAAAAAAAACACAGGAAAAAATACAAATGTATCCGTTTTCAGTCAAACAGCGTGATCTCATAATGATTAAGATTATTTTTTTATCGTTTTAGCCACAAAGAAAACCGCATTGAGGTGTTTAATAATGAGAGCATGGCGGCTAAAGTTCCTCTGTAATCCACATCTTCATGCTCCATTTCTGGAGGAAAAAAACGAGGAATCTCATGGAAAAAATAAGATTACACTTGAGAATAATTTACATACAGCTTAATCTCATTATGTGAGAGATTTATTTTTGACTGAAACGGGTTTAAAGAGAGTAAATAGTTGATCTATTTGAAATTTTTCCAGGATAAAAAAAAAAGACAGTTTTCAGACCGCAGCCTCCATCTCCTCGTCAGCCGGTACACCGCTCCCAATTCACCTCCAAACGAACGGAAAATACAAAATAAAACCGCAAAACTCCGGTTAAGATTGTTTTTTTTAATTGTAATGTAAATCCTGAAAGAGAAGAAGCTGTGTTTGTTTTTTTTTTTCTTCAGATTAACGCTCAGCTTCTTTCAGCCTGTCTGTAAACACACGGCGCCGTGAGCACAGATCGTCTCTAGTTTAAAAGATGAATCACTCCAATGAAAAGAGAGGAGGGCGTCGTTCCTGCTGCAGTTCAGACAGTAAAAGGGAGGGGAGGGGTTGCCATGGTAACCAGTCTCCTACTCATCACATATGATTGGATGGATTTGTTGTACATAGTTTCTACAAAAAAAAGCCTATATTTAACAAGACACAACTTCAGATTGCATTTACACAGGAATGAATCAGTATCAGTGATTAAGAAATCTAAAGCAATAATATACATGAAAAAACATTGTATATCTATGGTTACCATGGTGAGGGTAGGAACATAGATCCTGGTTACCATGGTGAGGGTAGGAACGTAGATCCTGGTTACCATGGTGAGGGTAGGAACATAGATCCTGGTTACCATAGGTGAGGGTTGGAACGTAGATCGACTTGTAAATCGAGAGCTTTGCTTTTCGGCTCAGCTCTCTCTTTACCACGACGGACCGATGCAGCGTCCTAGTTATTGCTGACGCATCCTAGTTATTGCTGTGGGTGGTGACCGAAAGAATGAGATCGCGGGTACAAGCGGCCGAAATGAGCTTCCTCCGCAGGGTGGCTGGGCTCTCACTCAGAGATCGGGTGAGGAGCTCTGCCATCCAGGAGGAGCTCGGTGTCGAGCCGCTCCTCCTCCAGGTCGAGAGGAGCCAGGTGGGGTGGTTCGGACATCTGGTCAGGATGCCCCCCGAGCGCCTCGCAGGCGAGGTGTTTTGGGCACGTCCCACCGGGAGTAGACCAAGGGGCAGACCCCGGACCCAATGGAGAGACTATGTCTCACAGCTGGCCGGGGAACGACTTGGGATCCTTCCGGGTGAGCTGGAGGATGCAGCTGGGGAGAGAGAGGCCTGGGCTACCCGTTTGAGGCTGTTGCCCCCGCGACCCGACCCCGGAACAAGTGGAAGATGACGGAACAGAACGGTATATCTATGGTCCCTTTCTGGGCCATCAAGGTCACTGTACAGCATATTTACATATGAAAAAACCCAATGGTTAGTTATAAACAACAACAGCTTAAGTACTTATAAGTTTAGACTATATATAAATTCAAGACATTGTGATCTGTCATAAGAGGAGGGAAGAGGTCGAGGAAAATTTGGAGACCAGAAGGAATCAGAATGAAGATTCTCCAGAGTAAGACAGAGAGTGTGTGTGAATGGGATGAGTGAGGTTACAGGGAAAAGAGATCAAGAAGGTGGTGGATTTTAAGTACTTAGGACTTGAGCGAGTGTGGAAAAGAGGTGAAGAAGTGTGTGAAGGCAGGATGGAACGGTGTGATGTGTGATAAAAGGTCTAGAGACAATGTGACAGAAGAAAAGACAGGAAACAGAGATGGAGGTAGCAGAGATGAAGATGCTGAGGATCTCTCTGGGAGTGACCAGGATGGACAGGATCAGAGGAACAGCACATGTTAGAGGTTTTGGAGATAAAGTCAGAGAGGCCAGACTGAGATGGACTGATCCTGTCCATCCTGGTCACTCCCAGAGAGATCCTCAGCATCTTCATCTCTGCTACCTCCATCTCTGTTTCCTGTCTTTTCCTCAGTGCCACTGTCTCTAGACCAAACAGCATGGCTGGTCATGACAGGAACTGGCTATGAGAATGAAAAAGATGCAAAGTAGAAATAAAAATAAAACAAGAGTCAGATAGAAGAAGCATTAAAAAATAGCTTAAAAATACAGCATATTATCATGAACAGCTGAAATAGGCACAGTACAGTGAGATCAATGTAAAAACATAGAAATAAAGATCAAAATAGTCATTGTTTAAGAGACCGGTTGGAAGAGATGAGTTTTTAATCTGGATTTGGAAATGTGAAAGTGTATGAATGTTGTGGAGGCCAGAAGGGAGTGAATTCCAAAGGCAAGGAGCAGAGCAGCTGAAGGCTGTGCTCCAGTAGGTTTGAGAGATATGGAGATGCAAGGCTGTGTAAGAGAGCAAGATTTCATATTCAGTGCAGTATGGGATGGGGAGCCGGGACAGGTGTGATGTGGATAATAGAGGGAAGTGGGTTTGTAGGGATTCTTTTAATGAAAATGACCAAAGTTACTCAGTACCAACTACAGATGAACTGATTAAGTTTTCAGGATCAAGGTCACAAAGGTTAAGGAATCTGGTCCAAGTTGTCATGTCTTTCCAGCACTAATAGCAAGTGAACGACAGTTCTTTGAACTCGTCTATAAAAATTAACACTAACTCCACTTACTAACCTGTTTTTGGAAAAAAGCCCATCTTATAAATTTTGAAAACATGATAAAAAAATTTAAACCAGACCTTAACTATTCATTAGTAATACAGTTTGTATACGTTTTCAGCGTTTGTAGTTTTCAGTGTTGTTTATCTCCGTTAAAACTGTAATTAATTACATTACAAATGACCTCGGGTGGCACAGTGGGTAGCACAGTGGCCTTGCAGCAAGAAGGTCGTGGGTTCGAGTCCCGGGTGGGGACACGGCTTGTAACACTGTCCTTTCTGTGTGGAGTTTGCATGTTCTCCCCGTGTCTGCGTGAGTTTCATCCGGGTACTCTGGTTTTCGCCCACCCTCCAAAGACATGCATGCTAGGTTGATTGGTCGGTGCCAAATTGCTTCAAGGAATGAGTTTGTTTGCAGATGGTTGTATGTGTGTGGCCCCGCGACAGACTGGCGACCTGTTCGGGGTGTACCCCGCCCCTCGCCTTGAATAAGCCGGGATGGGCTCTGGCACCCCTCGCAACTACTTTAAGGATAGACGGATAAGAAGGTGACTGACTGACAGATGACCTCTTTCAAAAAGTAACTGAGTATTTAGCTCAGTTACTTTACCATGAAAGTAAAAAAATAAATGGCCACTATAAAATTTCCCCTAGGATAGTTGTCTGTGTGTGTGGTCCTGCAACAGACTGGCGACCCATTTGCCTGAAATCAGCTGGGATAGGCTCCGGCACCCCTCATAACCCCAGAAGATTAAACGAAATTAAATGTGTCTTTAAAATTATTAGCTTATTGGTTTTTGCAAGGTATGTACATAAACATGCAGTACGTAGTACACACAAAGAAACCTCAATTCATTTGAAAATAATTAGATGGTTTGCATTTTTGTGGTCGGTAGATCATTTTGACTTGGTGTTTTGTAAATAGCTGGCGTGCTGAAAAGTGTGATCACCCTTGTGCTAAAGGTTCAAATGCCCCCCCAAGCCTGAGTAAAATGTAAACAGAGTGAGACCTCTGTGTTCCAGTCATGTCTTGGCACAGAAATGGAGACTCATTTTACAACAAAGTCTGCAGAAAATCCAGGAGGAGGATCAGGGATCAGGGTTGTTTTCCTCCTCAGAAATGCACAGCAGAATGTCACCTTATACAAAGACTCTATCTGTCTGCATCTGGACAGGTGTGTGTGTGTGTGTGTGTGTGCCTTCCTACAGAGGGATCCCTTTAGTAAAATCAAAATAAATAATTTGACTAGTCATATTAATTTTCATAAACACAGTTATAGATTTAATCTAAGTTACAATTATGACTTTTCTTTAATGGAAATCTCACTGAGAGAAAAGTGAAAAATAAACCTCTAACAGGCGATGGCGTCTTCCTAAATGTTGTAAAAATTATTTTAGTTGAATTAGTTTTACAATGAACATGCATCTTGTACATGTCACATATAAAACATTTCAGACTCTCCTGGGTCGGGCATTTTTGGGGAAAAGTTCACAAGGTACTCCCTAAGTGAAAGTAAATCCAATTCAAAAGAAACCAATCTTTTTATGCCTCTTCCTGTCAGGGTGGAATGCAGGGAGGAAAGGCCTGAATGCAGAGTACACACTTTGAACTGGTTTACTGAAGGGAAGAATGGTTTGGAGGTAAGGCAGGCTGGCTAAGACCAGAAGATAGTGGCTACAGACCAGAAGGTGGTGACTAAAGACCAGAAGGTGGTGACTAGAGACCAGAAGGTGGTGGCTAAAGACCAGAAGGTAGTGGCTAAAGACCAGAAGGTGGTGCCTGAAGACCAGAAGATAGTGGCTAGAGATGAGAAGGTGGTGGCTACAGAACAGAAGGTGGTGGCTAGAGACCAGAAGATAGTGGCTACAGACCAGACGGTGGTGGCTAGAGATAAGAAAGGTGGTGGCTAGAGACCAGAAGGTTGTGGCTAGAGACGAGAAGGTGCTGGCTAGAGACCAGAAGGTGGTTTCTAGAGACCAGAAGGTGGTGGTTAGAGACCAGAAGGTGGTGGCTAAAGACCAGACGGTGGTGGCTAGACACCAGAAGGTGGTGGCTAAAGACTAGAAGGTGGTGTATAGTCACCCGAAGGTGGTGGCTAGTGACCAGAAGGTGGTGACTAGAGACCAGAAGGTGGTGGCTAAAGACCAGGAGGTGGTGACTAGAGACCAGAAGGTGGTGGTTAGAGACCAGAAGGTGGTGGCTAGAGACCAGAAGGTGGTGGCTAGAGACCAGAATATGGTGGCTAGAGACCAGATGATGGTGACTAGAGACCAGAAGGTGATGGCTAGAGACCAGAAGGTGGTGGCTATAGACCAGAAGGTGGTGGCTAAAGACCAGACGGTGGTGGCTAGACACCAGAATGTGGTGGCTAAAGACTAGAAGGTGGTGTATAGTCACCCGAAGGTGGTGGCTAGTGACCAGAAGGTGGTGGCTAGAGACCAGAAGGTGGTGGCTAGAGACCAGAAGGTGGTGGCTAGAGACCAGAAGGTGGTGACTAGAGACCAGATGGTGGTGACTAGAGACCAGAAGGTTGTTGCTAGAGACCAGAAGGTGGTTGCTAGAAACCAGAAGGTCATGGATATAGACCAGAAGGTGATGGCTAGAGACCAGAAGGTGGTGGCTAGAGACCAGAAAGTGGTGGCTAGAGACCAGAAGGTGGTGTCTAGAGACCAGAAGGTGGTGGCTATAGACCAGAAGGTGGTGGCTATAGACCAGAAGGTGGTGGCTATAGACCAGGTGGTGGTGGCTAGAGACCAGAAGGTGGTGGCTAGACACCCGAAGGTGGTGGCTAGAGACCAGAAGGTGGTTGCTAAAGACCAGAAGGTTGTGGCTAAAGGCTAGAAAGTGTGCATTTGCTGGGGATTTTTTTTTACATAAAAAGGCAACTGAGTGCAGAATAACAGCTTTATTTTCTTTAATAAAAGAAATTCCAAAGCCAGTGAAGTGGAAGTGATGAGCTGTGTTTCTGCCAGCATGGCTTTGAAATGAAGTTGGATCATAAACACAAAGTCAATCATTAGATAAATGAAAAAAAAAAAAGTGTTTAAGATTTCAGGTTTGGTCAGATTGAATCAATTTATCCAAAGAATGTCAAATAAGCAACAAAAGAGTCTGACTGTGATCTCTATGGAAACCAGTGACTGCTAAATCTCATCCACACTTATTGGAATAGAACTTCATTATTATTATTATTATAATAAAAAGTCTTCATAAATCCCAAAAAGAAATGCAGATAAAGTCTTCATTAATGTGACTAAGTTGAAGATACTTCAGATTAAAGTAGTTCCATATAAATTGATGTGTAATTTTTTCTTATCCATATTGATAGGTGTTTAATTAAAATTACTTTAATTAAATCTGATTTTTTTATATACTGTATTTGATTTGAAATGCTGTCCTCATGTGGCAGATGACTGTAACTGCAGGCTTCTCCTGATGAAATCCAGTTACAGACTATTTGGGGTAAAAATATCTACTTTTTGTCTGAGGATCATGTTTTTTTTCCCTAAAAGACAACAATTAAAGCATATTTAGTATTTATTTAGGTTGTTTGAAAATCACAGCTCTCAATTTGAGGTTCTGCAAAATAAAAACTCCCCAAAAACAGCCACTTAAGTCTTGCATGATTTATCAATCAACAATTTTTTATTGCATGTTTTATTTGTGTTCGAGGGTCTGCAGTTCTTTTTTTTAAATTGCCATAAGTGAGAGGTTATATTTAAACAGAAAGAGGCTAAAAAGATTAAGTGGTGTTTCTTACAGCTGGGAATTAGATCTTAATTAATCTCACAAAATTGACTTTAAGGTAGAACACTGCTGATCACTTGAGGTCAGAAGCCTGGCCTTATGAGATAGAGACCCGGCTGCTTGTGATGCTGTAAGAGTAAATAAAATGATCCATAGAGAAACCTTGACACTTTTTATTCTCTTTGAAATTATGACGCTTTCATTTCCTCCCAGTGCAGAGCAGGAAGGTCATTGTTTGAACGCCACACATTACCTCAACTCTGGCATATAACACATTCATCTCAACCTGACAATTAGCAGTGAAAGAGAGGGGAAATGCACAGTAAAACAAAAATCGATGTGAATATTAGTGGCCACCCAAGAGTCCCAATACAGTGAGTCACCCTCTAACAAGTGTTCACTGTACCGACATGGCCCCAATGTGCCAGAGAATGCTGTGCCTGTCTACTTGCATTTGTTAAGTCCCTATTAAAGTCCTCATGAAGGCAGCCGGCCGGCCCACCTACCACGACTATCCTGTGTGGAATCCATTCTCACTTTGCACTCATGTGGAAATAAGCCTGTTTACCACCAGCAGGTCACACATGCTAATGAGCGTCTGTTTGTTTTTTACTATGCTCATGCAGGAGGAAGGGAATTTAGGAGGAAAATAATAGATGATACGCAGACAACAAGGCAGGTGGCTTTGCGGCACTAATGATGAAAAACCTACCGCATAGAATAAATGAATCTGAAATCAGAACAGGAAATCTTCTTTTTATTTTGCTCAGGTTAGATCATGCGAGCGTGGAATAATCTGAAGGTGTTGTTTGAGTTCTGAGACATGTGGCCCAAATCAGGCAGGCCTTGATGAGAAACACAGTGAAACGTAGCAGTTATTCACAACAAATGCCTCACTTCTGTCTAAAGAACTCGTATCACACACAATCAATTTAAACCAAACATTACCACCCTCTAAATCTTCATTAGAATATGTCGGCATCAGCGCAGGTCAAACGAGTTAAGTCTAACCCAAAGTGCACTTAAACGAGGCCTTCAGCTGTTCAAAACAACATTATTTACTAGATTACTTTTGTGTGTGTGAAGTCAGGATCAATTTATGCTTTTTTCGGGCAAAAATGAGGATGTAGATTGTGATGAACTTCTATAGATTTCACATCCTGTCTTCATACCTTTGCCTACAGAATTTGGAAGGCTATCCGTGTGTCTGTAACATTTTTGTGAACGCAATGTCTTCCAAATCACAGGAGCGACTCAAATGAAACTATCCACAGTTTCTCGGTACTGACTATATATGAACTGACTGAATTTTTAGGTTCATACCACCAAAGTTTAAAGTCACAAATTCTTGTGAACGCAATGTTTCTCAAACTACTGATGGTGATTTAATAAAACTATACGTAAACTGATTGAGTTTTCAGGGTCATGCAACCAAAGGGCAGGGTCACTAATTAATAGGGCAGCCAGAGGCACATTGTTCAGCCCCTTGGCATCAGATTGTTCATGTTTAATTTTTTGAATTTGATGAATGTAATATAATTAATGGGCTTTAGAAAAGTTTATGCAGTGATTTGTGAGAAACACTGACACCTACTGCTGGAGATGAGAATGACATGAGTACCTATGAGAAAATCTGGGACAAAATGAACTTTCTAAGAATATCTTTATTTCTACTTAACAAAAAAATGGTTTCTCAATGTTAGGTGTAAGAAAAGATCAAATAAATCGTCTAATTTTAGTATTCCTAAAAATTATGAGGCTTATCTGAGGCCACCAACTTAGAGAATGATTCACCATGATCTTGGAAGACAAAAAATCTTTCTGTCACCAGTCACCTTCTTAACCGTCTATCCCTATCAGGGTTCCGGGGTCCCGCAGCCGATGCCAGCAGCTGAAGGGCAGGGTACACCCCGAACAGGTCGCCAGTCTGTTGCGGGACCACACACATACAACCATACACACTCATTCCTAGGGGTAATCATGTTGTGGCCAATCAACCTAACAGGCGGGAGGAAACTGGAGTACCCGGAGAAAACCCACATATCCACGAGGAGAACATGCAAACTCTACACAGAAAAGGCCACTGTTCTAGGCCTTGTCCTCACATGGGACAAGATTGGTTGAACTGAGTGTCTTAAAAGAAGCCTGATGAAGAGACGGAAGTTTGATGCATAACAAGATTTTAAAATTTAGAGAAAAAGATTGTGAGTCAGAACAAAAAGATGACTTTCTAAATGATCCTCGAAGCAGGGATTTGTAATATGAAAAGGTGAAAAGGACAGCGGGTGGTACTTCTTCTTCTTTTGGCATTTTCCTTCAGGGGTCGCCACAGCAAGTCAGTTTTTCCATCTAACCCTTTTTGCAGCATCTTCTTCAGTCACACCAACTATCTTCATGTCTTCCTTCACTGTATCCAATTCAATTCAATTTTATTTGTATAGCCCAAAATCACAGAAATTCCATCTCAATGGGCTTCACAAGAACAAGAGGAATGTATAAACACAAATACACAGCAAGAAAAATAACTAACAAATGCTAACTAAACAAGGCTAGCACATTTATGCCCTTAGACTCTCCTTCTCGGTGAGGAAAAACTCCTAAAAAACCCATCAGTGGGGAAAAAATAAGAAACCTTGCGGGGATCCACATGAAAGAGAGATCCCTCCCCTGGGACAATCAAACAATGTGTCAAAGATTATTGTTTAAATATTAAACGTTTAAATATCCATGAACCTCCTCTTTGGTCTTTCTCTAGTCCTCTTTCCTGGTGGTTCCAAACCCAGCATCCTTCTTCTGATGTACTCTCTCTCTCTCCTCTGCACATGTCCAAACCATCTCAGTCTGGCCTCTCTGACTTTAAAACCTCTAACATGTGCTGTTCCTCTGATCCTGTCCATCCTGGTCACTCCCAGAGAGATCCTCAGCATCTTCATCTCTGCTACCTCCATCTCTGTTTCCTGTCTTTTTCTCAGTGACACTGTCTCTAGACCTAACAGCATGGCCGCTCTCACCACGGAATTATTCAATATTTCAACACAGTGGATGAAATAAGTGTGAATCACTGAGGAGTAAAGTGATCGGAGGTCAATTGGCTTTTTTAGAATTGCGAGATTCTTATATTTTTTCCTTTTTTATGACTAATGTGAGGTTTTTGTGACATTTTACTGTCTCTGATCATCTCTAAGAATTTTTTTCTGATACATTTTCAATCACTTTTCTTTCATAACAATGTTCAAAGTTGGAAAAAGAAAAATTATGTTAAACTTTTATCATTTCACTTATTTTCTTTCTATTAACAGAATGTAAAAAGATTATAAAAGACTCTCGGGTTGTCTGTGCATCCGTAACACTTTTGTTAAAACAAAATCTCCCAAAACAGTGAAAGAAACCGTCCAACTGTACTTAATCAGTACCACCTATAAATGAACTTGTTAGGATTTTCTAGGTCAAAGGAACTAGGAGTCAAGTTTGAGGTCATGAATAATTACAAATACAATATCTCCGATGCAAATGAAAGGACTTTAATTAAACTGCCCACAGCTATTCGGTACAAACTGTAGATGAACTGATTAGGTTTTCGAGGTCATACTACCAAAGGTCAAAAAGTTAAGGCCAAACTCACAAGCTGATGGAGGAATTTTAATTAAACAGTCGAGTTACTCAGTACCAGCTATATATTCTGCATATGGGGGCCTGTCTGTGTTTTTTTTTTTTTTGTTGTTTATTTTGTTTACTTACTCTCAAACAATTAATATGTAAACGATGTCACTTAATATATTTTTTAGATAAACAAAAAATGTGTTTCTTGCAAAATCATTTTGAGTGTATGATCCTTGGGTTTATCCATCCATCCATCCATCCATCCTGTCTATCCGTCTGTCTGACTTACAGATGTGTGTAAGATATTGAATAAATCGATTAGTGCAAATTTACTGTTCAAATTGGTTTAATTTTTTTTTTGGTCAATTTAATAACATCAGAGTAATAGAAACAGGCGGAACTGATCCTTGGAGCTCTCTGGTTCAAGTCGGGAGCTTTTCGAAGACGCACAAACCGGAAAGAAAATAAACTAGGTTATTCCGCTTAGCTTAGTTAGCGTTTAAGCTAAAGGTTAAAAATCAGATATTTACGTTTTATTATAAATTAAAATAAAAACCTCAAAGATTAAACATGATTAAAGCTATTTTAATCTTTAACAACCACGGAAAGCCGCGGCTGATAAGATTTTATCAGTATTTTGTAAGTATTTTTCAGTGTTTTCTGTTAAAAATATTAAATGATTTAAATATTTTTCTATTCTAAAGGTTAGTTTGGAACTATATCACAGTTATACATAAATTCTGGAAAGTTTGGTGATGATTATGTTGATCTTGTGATCAATTTAAGTCTGTAAAGATGAACAAAAAGTGGTTTTTAATGGAAAAATAAGAGTTTTTTCACTAGTTATGTAACAAGAATTTTCACTTTTATCAACTAAAATGGTAAATAGTGTAAAATACCAGTCATGCAGACTTTTTTCTCCCTCATTTTTAAAAACAGGTCACAATGTTTTTTATAATCACACCTCATTTGACATTAATACTAACTTTAAAACAGCAGAAAATTGTCATCAAATTGGTTTCCATGACGACCAGCTGTTGGATACAGTGAAGTAAAAGACAGTGAACAAATCCAAGAGTATATTTGTTTAACACCATTCCACGATCAATCCATACCAAGAGGGAAATATTTAATAATGCCAAGATAAACACCATCATTATGCTCTCAATAAGAAAAATAAATATTAGACACATTGTAGAAAAAGTTTTAAAAAAGTCTTCTAGACAGTTCAGTTCTTGAACGAGATGTTTCGACTTCCATCCGGAAATCATTTTCAATCTGAATGAAATGGACAGAAAACTGGATCTATTTATACTAACCTGAGTAAAAGGTAAAAAATAGTAAGAAGGGCTCGACCAATGAGCCTGTGTTACCTATGATGGCTGTGAATGGCTCCTATTGTAGCCACAGACCAGTAAACGAACCCTATTATAAAAATGCTAAAAGCCTAGTGAATAGAAAATACCTGCTAACGAGAGGCGTGAAATTGGGTCATGAGGTGTCATCTTTAGTCCATGGCTTCAAAAGGTTGCTGTAGATACCGGGCAAAATGTATCTAATGCCTCCACTCCGATTCAGAGAGGGACTCTCTGAAAACTTTTTCTACTATGGATCACTCCTGGATGAATGAGGGACTACACGGATTAGACACAATCATAATTCCTGCTGCAAAATTGAACTCGTAACACTCTAATTAAGAGTGACCTAATAAGAGTCATGTCTGCACATATGTACCTGAATAAAATGAGAGGAACTATGGATGTTTGTTTCCAGGATAGACATTTTATAAACATATCTGATTGAATTGGTGTAATCTTACCAAAAAGTCTGGTTGATGTGTGTCGACAGGCTGTTCCAATGAGCCAGGAGGAGATATTTCTGTGTTTCTATTCCTGAAAGACGACAAGCTGAAGGAGGCACTTTCAGTTCTCACTGGAAGCCCACTCATACTATGCCTCTATATGGCCAACATTTCACCAGGACTGTTTCCTTCCTAGACCGTAACGCATGGAGAAAATGGAAAAAGAAGTTCACTACAAATAAAATAAATCAGATGCTGTCTCTAGAACTGGCAGTGACCAGCAATGTCGGTTCTTTGGAGTGTTCATGTGAGTTCTATGCTGGCTTGAAATTGTCAGGCAAATAAGGATGAGATTGTACATAACAAAAAAGAATAAACCTGGATGGCAAATATTTAATTTTTGTGACTCTTTCCAACCCACGAGTCAAAACGTTGCCCACTCCTGACCTAAAGTACACTATAGACCCTGTTCTGGGAAAAAAAAAAAAAAAGATGGAACGAAAATATTTATAAAAATCTTTCCTGATCACATGAACACTTTTCTTTGTGGTCCTTTTGCAGGCGGAGGACATGCAGCAGCAGATCATCCGGGAGACGTTTCATTTGGTGTCAAAGAGAGACGACAATGTGTGCAACTTCTTAGAGGGTGGAAGGCAAGCACACTTTCCTCTTCCTTCAAAAGGAACACACACATAGATACTCAATGAAATTGATATTGTTTTTTAGTACTGTACAATAGGATGATACTTACTTGATTTGATACCTTCTGAATCAATTAAAAGATAAAAAAGTGCCTCTTCTGCCATTTCTGTTTATTTGCTTTTTAATCAAAACTACACAAACTTTATCAAGTGTAACAATTGTGTTGGTGTTGTCATCATGTGTACATGTAATTTTATATCATTGAAAATATTGATATTTTTTGCAGAAGAAACATTTTTAAGTTATTTGAGTCTGATGTGAGTTTGTTATGTTTTGTGTCACTTAACTCAGATTGAAGTTTAATGCACAGAGAGAGCTTTTTCAAACAAACTAAAAAGAAGCAATTTTAATTAAAAAATGTGTTTATTTTAACTGTTCAATTTTCACGACGCATCACTTTATGAGGCTAGACGGCCAGTTAACTAAAAAATAAACTTTGTTCACATAAAATTCAACAAATTTTCTTATCAGTTTTTTCCCAATTGTCCATTTGGTTTTTGCGTTCTAATTTATTCTCAATTATTTGTAATCAAAAACACAACAGCTGATCTTCTGTATGATTTTACTGAATACATTCACATTTCTCCACTTAGATTTCGTCAAAAAGAAAGAAAATTAATTTGAATAAGTGTAAAAAGCTTTCTTGATGTATTTGTTTGCTTTTTTCTCATTTCTTCTCTTAGTCTACATTACACCCTCAGCCAGGCCAGTTTGGGGCCCCCAACCCTGATCTGCAGACTGTGAAAAAGTAGTATGTGCCACATCTGCTATATTGGCACCAAAGCACTAAATACATTAAAGTTCTCTTTAGATTTATTCAGCATTTACTAGTTATCAACCAAATAGACCTCAAGCGTTCAGTATTAAACCAGTTTGAGACAGTTTGAGGGGGGGATATTTTTTGTTGACCTAACGTTGATTTATTCTTGTTTTTTAATGTTTTCAGTCTGATTGGTGGCTCAGACTACAAGCTGATTTACCGACACTACGCAACGCTCTACTTTGTTTTCTGTGTGGACTCTTCTGAGAGCGAGCTCGGAATCCTGGATCTGATTCAGGTCTGTTGATTTATCACATCATGACAAAAGCATTACTCGTGACGTTCAATCTTAAAATAACTAACAGAGATCTTTTATCTTTAAATATCTCACTTGATCACAGATAATCACAGATAAAATATTTCACATTATAATAAATCGATGTACGTTCTCTTAACAAAAACTGGTTATTTTCTAAGTTTTTGAGTCTCTCCTTAGTTTTACATAAACTCTAATAATTTATTTTGTAACTCATAACATAGAGACACAAAAATCAAATAAATTTGTAAAAGAAAAGAATAAAAAGGCATAAATGAGTTATTTTTAAATCTTTTTTTTTCTCTAAATGTGTTTACAATTACACTAAGGATTACCAAAATTTTATCAAATGATTATCAAAAGTTTTTATGAACTTACTACTAAAACACATCTTTCTCCAATGCTTTGGAATAAGATTCCAGTCTAGCAAAACGCTCCATGGATGGATTAAAAAAAAAGAGAAAAGATTAATGTTAAAGAACTAGAAAAGTTCAAACTGTCAATAATGAATTATTAATAATAACAATAAAAAAAAAACCTGCCCTATTGAAACTAGTGAATCCACATACATTAAAGCTACTGCTTCAATCTCGATTCATTCAAAACAGCAGCTTGATACAGTCAAAACAACATCTGCGATTAGCTAATCGAAAAGAGTGACGTTTTTTTCTTCCATTTTTTCGCTCATTCAGAGAAGCCAAGTGTTTAATCACGCTGTTCTCTGCTGGTCATTCATCTCTATTAGAGGCAGGGCCGGAGGACCTCCATGGGAAGTAGCTTACGCTGCTAATATGCATAGTTCTGAGCTTTCAAATTATCGGAGATCAGTTGAACAAATGAACAGATTGATTTCTCCATGTTTTTAATATATTTTTGTGAAAGTTAGTTGTAATTGCCAGATTAATTTTTTCCTGTTCCTCCATGTGATGAATCTTTCTGCTAACCGCAGGTATTTGTGGAAACGCTGGATAAATGTTTCGAGAACGTCTGTGAACTGGACCTTATATTCCACATGGATAAAGTAAGTGAGGTTTGGCTTTATGTTGGGTTTCCTATTTTTCTTCCTGTCTGAACATGATCAAATAAAAAGACTTATTTTGGTCATGTGTATTAAACATCACAAACTAATGCTTTCTAATTGCATTTAGGTATTGGTGCAACAGATCATAGTTGAATCATGATCTATTTGGTTTAACATTTTTGGTTCAGAACACACATGAACTGCAGACTGTGACAATAAAAAGTAGAATGTGCCACTATTGCTTATCACTGCAGCTCCTTACTGCAGAATCCAAGGGAGTATTGGTTTTATAGGCACATAAATTTGGTTCTACAAAGTGAGGGTTTCAACACACAATGAAAGTGTGTAACCTACATTATAACATCCACTCAAGTAAAAAGATTTGTCCGATATACGTGAGCAAGAGAAGAATAAAGTTGTAGATTCTGAAAACGCAGAGATGCATGCTCTCCATTGCTAAAAACGGATGTTGCTGACTGACACTAGCACTCACAGCTTGTTCACACACATCACACATTAAATTAATCACTGAACTCATCTCAAACAAACTTTTAAGACCTTGTTGTTGTGAAAAAGTTATGGTAGTTTGACAAAGTTTTGGGTTATCGTGATTATGCGTTAATAATTGCAATCGTTATTTTGGACAATCCTGGATGAACTGTTATGTCATAAAAAGTTATACATTTCACTTTGTAACATATATTAGAAAAGCATGATGACTTGATTTGCTCTATATATAAAGTGATACATTTCACGCTGTAGCGTGAAACGAATATTGTAAAAGTGTGATACGTTTTGGTTATGATATTATTGTACAAACGTAATACTGTTTATTTATGACGCCCTTAAATCTTATATTGCCAAAACTCTGAACAGGTATGTGTGTCGATTGTACTTTTTTTTGTGCTCCAGACTTATTATTTTCAAAATTCTCCTCATCACTTTCAAACGAAAGGAATTCACAATCTGGCCCGACCCTACATTTAGGATGTGTTACATATTTCCATTCCCTCTCTGTCTCTCCGTTCCTCTTCTTCTCTTTATCTGCTTGTTCCACCTGCCCGGTTCGAGCCTTTAGCCGCTCTGCTCCCCAGCTTTGAAATTCTTTCCCTTCTGATTTACGCAATACGGACTCTTTTCCACTTTTCAAATCCAGCCTCAAAACTCATCTTTGAAAGGCGCTTTTAAATAAAATGTAATCTTAATATTATTGTAATTTATTGGTAAAGTAGCTTTGAAAACTTAAAGCTGCCAACACAATATTAAATTACTACATCACCCCAAATTTTAAAATATGTTTCATATGTTGATGTTGTTTACTGTATGTCTGGAAAAAAACTGAGCTGGTCAAAAAATTACATTCTGATTTGTGACAATTCCGTGTAATCCCTCATTCATCCAGGAGTGATCCATTGTAGAAAAGGCTTCAAAGTTGTCTTCTGGTCAGTGTAAACATTTCGATCAGAAAATACACTGTCCAGAAAACAACTTTGAAGCCTTCTCTACCATCTGATCTGTGAGTTATTTGATCTGTTACACATCTACTTTTAAGGGACTGTTTCGAACCATTAGCCTCACAAACATCAAATATATTTGATTTATTTGAACACAACACGTAATGAGTTACTCCCATACACGAAGCTGAGCATCATATTAGGAGTTTCAATGTATCAGTTGGAAGATTAATGTTCAAGGTCGGAACGATTCGTACAGTTTGTCCAACACGAGACGACCACAAATATTGAAAGTGGCTACCAAGTTTCTGTTAGTCTGAAAATCCCAATAAACAAACCGATACTAAGTCTAGTTGTTGTTTTAAAGTCTTTTTCTTAAATAAACCATCTGATTCAACATGAGACGAGTCCTGAAACTGCTTGTTTTCTTTTTAACTTTTAATACAAATAGACACACACACACATATTTCTGCAGACATTGTAAAGGAAACGTAGATGTATCTTTTAAAATTAAATAGGTCCTGTGATGAGTTGAATTTGGCACTTTAATCTTATGTTTGACACGTTTTCTTAAAACTACATTTAGAAAGCAAAAACTCAATAGTAAGTGACAGAACGAGACGAGCTTCTAGCAGACAAATGGCAATAATAAAGAAAAGCTTCCTGTTGTTCAGCAGTGTGTTTTTTGTCCTTAGGTCCATTACATCTTGCAGGAGGTAGTGATGGGAGGAATGGTGTTGGAGACGAACATGAACGAGATTGTTGCACAGGTGGAGGTGCAGAACCGTCTGGAGAAATCTGAGGTCAGAACTTTAACTTTACACCATAAACAATGAGTTTAATATAATTTTTTTCCCTCTTTTTTGTCAAATTTGTTTTTGTACCTGATAAAAAAAAAAGACCAAAAAAGCTGCTCAGAAAGAATAAATAACTTCAATTATTTCCTTTTATTTATTACCTGAGCCGTAATGGTGTTTTATTTTGAAAAGTCACTGTATTTTCTTCATTACACCTGTCACTGACTCAACTTTGATTTATAATGCTGTTAAATTAAAAACCTCAAACTAACAAAATGAATAAAAAAGTATCGTTGCAACGAGGATTTAGAGTTACAAAGTTACACATCAGACTGGACCTTTGCAACACTTCTCCAGGTTTCAGCCTAAGTTTGGACTGTCTGGTTGCAGCAAAACAGGCTCTGGCCTCCCTATTCAGTGTCACAGTGAGGAGATTTCATGCACTTTGTTTTTGTGATATCTAATATTTTAAAGGTATGTTTTATCATTAACGTATGCATTAGAGCTGAGAGAATGTTACTCATGTTAGAAAGACGCTGCTAATAAAGTTGCAAATGAAGACAAAGTGGATTTACAGTTATTATTGTTATTATTTTTAAGCAAATACCAGTTTCGGTCTTACTTAGTTTTTCTGCTACACCTTTAAAATGGTCTGTGAAAATATAATCAGACACTAAACCGGTCTGTGGTGCAGAAAAGGTTGTGGACCACTGTGCTGGACCACTGTACTAGACTATCTGCGGTCATTTTAAAATTTTTCGCTGAACATTTGATCAGTCCGGGTTCCTGGATACAGTGAAGCAAGACATGAAGATAGTTGGTGTGACCGAAGAGGATGCAGCAGATAGGGTTAGATGGAAGAAACTGACCTGCTGTGGCAACTCTGGGAGGGAAATGCCAAAAGAAGAAGAAGAATTCGATCAGTCCGACCCTCAGCTTGAAGCCAGATTTTTTATTTGGCGCTTAGTTCATTTGACACCCCCGATCTAAACAATATAAGGCTTTTATTCAAGAAACTGGAGCTGCTGATGCATCAAACAAGCGGAAGTTTAATAAGAAAGAGAAACTTACCTCAACCATCACGATGTGGATGAAATCTTTTCATGTGGATTGAAATGCACATCCCGGTTCAAATAAATGCAGCTGATTGTCAACGTTGAGTCACGAAGGTCGAAGTCCCTGGTTTGCTAAAGCTATGTAATTGACTCTTTTTCATTACAGAACATATAAACTTCTTTTCATATGTTTTTCTGCTCATGCTTAGAATCAACATGCATACAATCAGGTCAGACAATAAATTTTAAAACCATAGCAAATAATTACACATATGACTGCTTTCACTTAGGTACCCCATTGACAATATTTGAAGAGAGTAATAGTAGAGGTCTTGTGTTGTCAAAAATAACATACCAACCTTTAGTTGCAGAAAGGTATTTATGTTAATTATGAAAAGTCAATTTGACATTTTTCTCTAATTAATCCTTAGAAAATGATTAGTAGTGAAGTTATTCATTCACAGACTGAGTCTTCTACCCAGGACCCCTCCCACGCTTTAAGGCATTTCTTGTGCTGTTTTTATTTGTTCAGGGTGGTCTGTCGGCGGCCCCCGCTCGTGCTGTTTCTGCCGTTAAGAACATGAACCTGCCAGAGATTCCCCGCAACATCAACATCGGAGACATCAACATCAAAGTTCCGAGCCTCTCTCCTTTCTGAGGAAGCACTGCTACTGATGGTGTGATCACTGTTTATATGAAAAACACTGGATTTTATTTAATCTTCTGCAGCAAACATCTTTCTGCTTCATTCCAGACTTGTCATATGTAAAAATGTGCTAATTCTGATCTTTATACATGTTACAAATTGATCCAATACCGAAAAAATTGGACATAAATATCTTGTGTGTATTTCTCTTACTCTTTCATGTCTTTTTTTATGACTTTCTCTTTTCTGTGTAAATGTTTCCCACCGTAACTCTCAGTTTTTGGCCTTTGTGAACAGTTGGTCTTAAAAAAATAGTCCTCTTCAGAGTGAGCTCATTTGGATCTTCGCCTGCTGCTGTTATACGATTCTTTGGCTTCTGCAATGGACTGAAAAAACTCCAGAGTCCCTGATTTATTTTCCCTCCGTGTAGAATATTTCAGACTGCAGATTTGTGATGAATATTGCTCTCTGGGGTCAAAAATGTTGCTGAGGTCAATAAGATTTCACATCTGTTCGGAAAGAGAAAGATTTTTGGATTCTTTTTTTTTTTTAATTTAAAAATATCTGTGTTTTGTTTTTTGGAAAATAGTCATGTTTCTGTGCCAGAAATTTATTTACAAGGTTCAATGAATAAATAAAATATGAGCAAATTTCTCTAGTTGGATGTTTTTTTGGTTTTAATTTTTCAGTTTTCTAAACTTCTAAACCAGCTTCCTTATTGTTTCTACAAATTTAATCTTTACTATCTCTAGTTTTTTTACTTGGTCTGAGAAAATAATTCCCTCCCTGCCTTCTTTGGAAAACTTGTATTGCCGCCTCCCACTTCCACTCTGACAGATGCTGACTGCCAGTCGTTCACGTCAGTCGGGGATCATTCCAGCTCGGCTCCCACATCGTGTGCATGCAGAGCAAAGACCAGCATGGGCATTCTCTAATTGGTAAGTACTCTTTAAAATCAACTTCTGCAGCTATTCAGGTACTTTTAATCAGACTCTTTTTCTTCTCAGAAGGTTTGTAACTACCTGTTTATATGTTTGTGAGATTCTACCATCTGGAATCAATTATGTCTTGCTTGTGTTAGAGTGTAGATTCAGCTTCTTGCAAAAAGGTGTATGAGCATAATGAAAGCAGAATTGTTTTTCTGGACTACGGTTTATTTATTATGCAATCTGGAATCAGCCATATTACCTGGTTTATAAAGCAAACTGTAAGTTAACTGAACATTAATGGGAATAAATGTGTTCCCACTGTAAATCATTATCTAAGTGAGTGGAAGTTGTGGGAAAACAAGAGCACATTCTTTTGTTTTTTGGCAGGCAGTTAACGGATTTAACTGCAGCTGGAGAAGACCACAAAGAGTTAACAGTGTACAGCTCCGTTTTCAGAAGCAGATTGACTGATAGAAAAAGCAACGCATCAAACATCTGCGTACATTTTATCGTCTCATTTTGAGATAAGCTATACTGAGAATATCAGACTTGGGAAATCAGTTTGTTCTTCATAAAAACAGACTTACATCACATATAGGGGCAAATACTCTTCAAGCCATGTAATCTTTTTACAAAATAAAAACTCACAGGGACCTAAAGAGGAATGGTTACACTTACAGCAGGAGCAAAAGGTTCATGCAAGGTTTTTTTTTCCTTCAGTTGTTTGAGACTTTGGATTATCCTCCTTTGAGGAACGAAACATGTGACTTGTGTGACTGATTATTAGCATCTTTTTAAAGTTAGAAAACTGTTTATTAACTCAAGCTGTGAGCTCATGTGATGTTTGATGTTTGTTAAAACAGGATCTCATTTAAACTCGTGTTGAAATCAATCAAACACACTTCAACAAATTCAATTAAAACATAAAATATTGGGAGAAAAAACTCCAGCAGAATCTGGGAAGTAAATTTCTGATTTTTTAAAATAAGATTAAAGTGCTCAAGATTTAGTGCCGTGCCATTTAAAATAATAAGATTAGTCAGAGTAAGACAGAGTACATGTGTGTGAATGAGAGGGATCCAAATGGAAAAGTGAGGTTACAGGAAGAAGAGATAAAGACGGTGGAAGATTTTAAATAATTAGGATCAACAGTCCAGAGCAATGGAGAGTTTGGAAAAGAGGTGAAGAAGCGTGGGCAGGCAGGCTGGAGTGGGTGGAAAAAAGTATCAGGCGTGATGTGTGATAGAAGAGTTTCAGTAAAATGAAAGGGAAAGTGTACAAAACCGTGGTGAGAGCGGCCTTGCTGTTTGATCTAGAGACAGTGGTCACAGATGCTGGATTTGGAACCACCAGGAAAGAGGCCTAGAGGAAGACCAAAGAGGTCTTCACTGTTAAAACACAATGTAACTTTCTGATATAATATTGTACATTTTAGCAAGAAGTTTGGATGTTTTACTGCAAAATATATTTTAATTATGTCGCCCCCTACAGAATGGGAAAGAAAACATTTAGCACTCAGGCCATCTGTGCATCTGTAACATTTTTGTGAACCCCATATGTTACTGAATTTGATTAAAACTGCTCACAGTTTGTCAGTACCAACTATAGACAAACTGATTAAGTTTTCAGGATCATGCGATCCAATAGCAAAGGCTGTAAAAATCAAGGTTGCAAATTGTTGCATCAACATTCACACATACCTACGCCCTGTAAGGCAGTTCAAAGTAACTAAAACAAACATCTGGCCTGATGCTGCTGTGAGGAAACAACAACTGGGGATTGATCCACACCAGGAGCTGAGCTGGCCTGCCCATGAGTGCAGAGGTCACAACCACACGGGGTCAACTGAATCCAGGAGGTACCCACAAAATCCACATGGCTGAAGTAAGGGACCTGCACTACCCGGGTCAGGCCAACCCCCAGAGCAAAGACCCACAGAAACACTGGACTAAGACACAGAATAAACCTATAGAATGATAACTAAAATAAGTTAGAACTTTTTTAGAAATTAATCTTAAAATAAATAAAAAATAAAACTTTGTGAAAATAGATGATTAAACAAACAGATATCAATAAATGCATAAAATCAGATTAAACAAAAATTAAAGTAAAAGTTAAATAAAAAAGATGGGTTTTCAGCTTCTTCTTAAAAACATGAATGACTCTGTGGCCCTGAGTTCCTCTGGGAGGCTGTTCCACAGCCATAATGTTGGAACGATGGCTCACCGTTAGTCTTTGTTCTAACATTTGGTATTAGGAACTCTGAGTCAGTGTGGGCTTGTATCTAACAGAAGTCAGATAAATAGAAAAAAACATTAAAAAGTAGAAAAGAACTTTGTAATCAATCCAGAAACAAACAGGGAGCCAATGCATTAATTTAAAAATCACCCCCTGCTTCTTGTCAGAATTCATGCTGCCAAGTAGGGCATTACAATAATCTTTTCTACTAGAAAAAAAGGCATGCATCAGAACCTCTCTGCTGGCAAGAGAGAGAAATTGACGGACTGTGGACTTATTTTCAAGACCACCAAATTCTATCTTTGTGACACAGATTTCTGCTTTAAACAACGCGTACGGACTGAACCAGCTCATAGACCTGCCTGATAAGTGTGTCAAGGGTTCAATTTTGCACCTAGAATTCCGAATGTGTCCAATAAAAGTGCAACATGTTTTAATTATCTTCTTATGGGAGCATAATAATAAATGGACTCTACTAAAATAGCGCTTTTCCACCTGCGTTGGCATTCAATGCGCTTTAAATGGTAGCTCGCATTCACAAAAACATTCATACCTGATGGGAATGCTGCCATGCAAGGTCCAAACCACCATCAGGAACAATTGGGGGTTCGGTGTCTTGCTCAAGGACACCTCGGCATGAACTCCCGGCATGGGATCAAACCGGCAACCCTCCGGTTACAGAGCAGTGGCCCTGGTCACTGAGCCATCCTTCACCCAATGGTGATGTTTATCTTGACATTATTGAACATGTAGAGGAAAAATAGTTTTCAGATCGTAAGAAGCATGGTTTTAACTTTCTGTCAGGATGGCATGTTCTTTAGTATCTGAAATAGAGGGTTTACATCATTTGGGTCAAGTACAAGGCTCCTAATAATCTCTCTTTAAGCAGACACCAATGGGTTTCATAGTCTGGTTAATATCTGTGAAGGACACGTAAAGGCTCCTTACACGTAAAGGCTCCTTATCAGCACATGTATAAAAGAAGCTTGCTCCTTGGCCAAATCAGGTCTCTGCAGATTCCTCCATCACATTTGTGGTGTTCTCATAATAAATCTTTTTTAAAGGACCCTCGACTGTTTTATTAATCTTTCCACCAAACATCAAATAGCTCCTTCTGTTTTACTTACAGTCATCTCACTGTGACACAGTGTGACATAATCATACATTTGATTTGCTTGCTAAATTTAGGCAATTTAACTGTTAAGCAACCATGTTTTCCTCCCTGTTCTGAAAAAAGGAGTCAAATTAACTTAGAATTATGTGGAAAACTTACCGGTATGTCTGGGTGGAAACATTCCTGTTAACTTAGAAAACAAAGTTGAGAAATCTTTTTTTTCTATTCAGGCCAAAACTGGGAAAACAATCAATTGTTTTTGTAGCTACAGCTGCAGAGGTGCCAGCTGTGTGTGGTTTCTGTTAAAGCTCGGCTGTTGCACACTGTCATATTTATATCAAACACTAACCATATCAAAACTAAAACCTCCTCAATATAACGACCCTGAATGCTAAGTGGTGTAAACATCATGATGAAGAAAATTTTCTTTGTTTTGTAGCTTGTTTTTTTGTTGTCGTTTAAGTCCAAAATGTGCTGAGTGAAAGCCTGCTGGTTCTGGATCCACGTCGTCAGCATATTTATTTGGAGTTCTCTCTTTTATCAGATGCGGGGAACAGGAGTGGGGATAGCGCACTGCTTTGTAAAAGTCTGTTTTAAACGATCTAAAAGTATCTACTGTAGCCTTTCATGTTAGAAACTGTCGATCTCTAAAAACCTCTGAAGGTTTTTATTGGGCTGTGGTAGTATCGAGCCAGCCTAGCACTAACACGGACACTCCAGAACTACTAGTACTACTTGAAGTAGTACTAGTAGCAGTACTTGTAGTGGTAGTAGTAGTACCCATTTCCCATTTGTTCTATGAGTGACGGGGTAGGAATGAAACAGTCCTGGTGACATGTTGGCTACATAGGGATGAGGTAAAAGTGGGCATCAAGTGAGACCTGGTTCATTAGCCCTGCCTTGTCACGCTTGATAAGTGAGTTTAGGGTTAAATTTTCTCATGGGAACATGTATGGGTCCAGCTTTTCCTCCACCTCTTCTCTCCTCTCACTACAGATCACAATGTTTGCAGATGACATTGTGATCTGTAGTGAGAGGAGAGAAGAGGTGGAGGAAAAGCTGGAGAGGTGGAGGTTTGCACTAAAAAGAAGAGGAATGAAGATTAGTCAGAGTAAGACAGAGTACATGTGTGTGAATGAGAGATATCCAAATGGAAGTGAGGTTAAAGGGAGAAGAGCTAAAGAAGGTGGAAGATTTTAAGTATCTGGGATCAACAGTCCAGAGCAATGGAGAGTGTGGAAAAGAGGTGAAGAAATGTGTGCAGGCAGGCTGGAACGGGTGGAGGAAAGTATCAGGTGTGATGTGTGATAGAAGAGTTTCAGATAAAATGAAAGTGAAAGTGTACAAAACTGTGGTGAGACCGGCCATGCTGATTGGTCTAGAGACAGTAGCACTGAGGAAAAGACAGGAAACAGAGATGGAGGTAGCAGAGATGAAGATGCTGAGGATCTCTCTGGGAGTGACCAGGATGGACAGGATCAGAGGAACAGCACATGTTAGAGGTTTTGGAGATAAAGTCAGAGAGGCCAGACTGAGATGGTTTGGACATGTGCAGAGGAGAGAGAGAGTACATTGGCAGAAGGATGCTGGATTTGGAACCACCAGGAAAGAGGACTAGAGGAAGGCCAAAGAGGAGGTTCATGGATACAGTGAAGGAAGACATGAAGATAGTTGATGTGATTGAAGAGGATGCAGCAGATAGGGTTAGATGAAGGAAACTGACTTGCTGAGACCCCTGAAGGAAAATGCCAAAAGAAGAAGAAGAAGAACACAATAGTGGTGTTTATCTTTAAGCATACATCAAGAATACTGTATGTACTAATTTGAGCAAAAACACAGCTGATCTTTTATAATTCAACCATAGTTTAAAGAAAACGGTTTGCTTTCTATAGAAACACAGAAACTATCATCTGACAGGACCTGAAACAACATACAGTATTTGTTAACTTACTGCTTCTCATGTTCTAAAATATCAAATAAAAAAAACACTTTAGTAACATACATATCTCTCCAACTACTGAAGAAATTTTAATAAAACTGCCCGCACCAACTCAGTACTAACTATAGATGAAGCTTCTTATCGTCCTGTCACCAAAGGTAAGGTCACAAAAAGGGCCCGAGACTTTAACAGTTCATGATTTTAATTGCAGCTCTGCCGCTTTTGGCTTGAATGTTATTTTTTTCTGATTCATTTAACTTTCAGACTGTTTAAAAAAAATGTTCCATTAAAATGTGTTATTGTTTCATTTTGGAAGGCTTTTCACAAACTTTTATAAAGACATATCCTTCAATGCTGAAAGGATTTTTTTTTTTTGGAAATGTGAATAAATTAATTTTGGAACTTACGGGACTTTTCCAGGATTTCAAAGCTTTGCTGGAAAATAGTCCAAACGGACAATTAAAGACGAATGAGGCGTCACGCAATGAACAGGGAGGCCACTGAGAGGAAAAATTTACAAGTTAGAAAAACAAGTCAGTTTTCTAGAATTTGATGTAAATCCATCAGTCATTCACTCACTTTCTTAACTGTTTAACCCTCGTGGGATTGCGGGTGCCCTCTCGAACTGATTCAAGGCTAGAAGTGGGGCACATCAGTAACAGGTTGCCAGTCTATCGCTGGGCCACACACATGCCACCTTACACACACACTCATTCCTAGAGGCAATTATGTAGTAGCCATTCAACCTAGCCTGCGTGTTTTTGGAGGGGGGAGGAAACCAGAGTACCCGGAGAAAACCCACGCATGCACGGAGAGAACATGCAAACTCCACACAGAAAGGCCAGTGTTCCAAGCCTCATCCCCACGAGGGATTTGAACCCCTGATCTTCTTGCTGTGAGGCGACTTTGCTGCCCACTGTGCCGCCTGTAAATTCATCTGTGTATCCAGTTTGTTACTATTTAAATCCTCCTCAAACTACGGGAGGGATTTGAATTAAACTGCCCCTTGTTACTCAATACCAAATATAGATGAAGTGATTGGGCTTTCACAATCATGCAACCGAAGGACAAAGATACAAAGGTCGAGGTCCCAAGACTGAAAAATCTCACACATAGACCTCAACCGTTCATTATTAGTGCGGATTGTGACAGAATGCAGGCGGAGATTTATTGTTGTACAAAAATAAAAAACAGGAATTATGATGCATTAAGAATGTAAAACAAACCTTGAAAAGAATAGAAACATCCTCGTTCTTGTTTCTTAGGATGTGACTAGAGAAACCAATGAATGCTTGTGTTTTAACAGGAAGTAAAATTTAAAAACCTGTCAGGTTCTACTCACCCGACACCGGATTTTCAAAAACATTTGTTTCAACAAGAAGGAAAATGTGAATAAATTAATACTTTATTGTAAATTTTTAAGAACTCTCATTGATCAAGCGTCATATAAAGAATGAGTTATCACATTCAAACAAAGTCAGGATGTTATCACCTGTCTGGTGTCAGTGTAACACTATCTTATGAACATTTCTTTTGTTTTTCTTGTTGCTTATTTATCCAACTTGTACATATTTGCATGTGTGTGGCTTTTATTGACCTTTTTTTGCACATGTAATTTTTTTTCTCTGTTTATAGTCTGTGTTTTTTGGCGGCACAAATTGCCAAATTGGGGGAAAAAAAAAATTAATTCCTGTTTTTTTTTAAGAATATGACATTAATGATGGTCTGGAAACCAACTGGAACTTCACATGAATGAGAAATAAGAAGTGATGATGTGAGATTTTACCAACATTAGAAAGCTTTCACAGCGTATTGTATCTGACAAATCATAATAAACGCCTCCAGTCAAACATAAACATCAAATACAGCAGCTTGGATTTACATACGAGTACATACACATCCAGGTGTCTACGGGTGACAACGCAAAGATTTATCAATACTTTTTTTAACAATAGAACAAGAATTTGAACATACAATTGTTTTTTTTTTGTTACAAGGTGAAGCTCTGCACCTATTCAGTGAGTTCCAAATTATTAACTCATTGCTAGAAGCAATTTTATAGTGGCCAATCAACCTGACATGCATATTTTTGGAGGGTGTGAAAAGACTGGAGTACCTGGAGGAATCTCACACATACATAGGGAGAACATGCAAACTCCACACAGAAAGACCAGTGTTTCAAGCCTCGTCCCCACCAGGGACTCAAACTCCCAACCTTCCTGCTTTGAGGCCACCATGCTAACCACCGTGCCGCTCAAGTCAGATTAAAAGAATGCAAAAACCCTGCGATACAAAAACAATCAGGACAAACCAAAGCAGTGATCTTGATGACACTTAGATTCCATTTGCAGAACACACTGTAAAATAAAAGCATCACTTATTTGAGCAACAGCTGAGAGCCTGTAATGGACTGGTGACTTGGCCAGGTTGTACCCTGCCTTTTGCCTGTAATTTAGCTGGAGCAGGCTCTACTCACCCTCTCCACCTCTGAACTTAAAGACGAGCTTATAAAAGGGATTAATTAATATTCTGAAACGTGCAGCAAAGATGCTGCTGCTATCTGCTTGAAGATAGAAACTAGCTTCATTTTATTCATCTTTTTTGTACATTTTTACCTCAATTTATTCTCAGGTTTGTTTAATTTGTTTGATGGAGGAGTCAGATTTAAAATGGGTTTACTTTATTTAAAAAAAAATTTCTTGAAGATTTATTTGACTCGAAGTATAACTTTAAATTCAGAACAGTTTATTAGTGCAAAACACTTGATTCTTCAGGTTGACTAAAGAACTTTTTTTGTTTCTTTAGGTCTTTTCTTGCCATGTTCACAGCTCAACAAATACCTGCAAAGAAACAAGTCTCACTGTTCTGCATAAACGGACTGAGATCCTCCTGAGTTCTGCACAAACGTCCCTAAGCAGTCATGGGGAAAGTCTACCAGATCAGCAAAAACGTGGTGTTAGGGTTGCTTATTTTGGTAGGCATCTTCTTAGTAATAATCATAGCTCTGGCTATCGCATATCACTTGGAATTAAAGAAGTCTGCAAATGATTCCAATTCAAATACAACCAGCTCTACATCTCATACTTTCATCCCAAAGGATCCCTGGGACTACTACAGACTCCCAGGCTCCCTCGTCCCCATTTCTTATAACGTGACCCTTTGGCCTCGGCTGAAGCCCAACGATCAGGGCATTTATATTTTCACCGGGAATTCAGCTGTGATTTTCAAATGTGTAAAGAAAACAGATCTGATCATCATTCACTCAAACAAGCTGAACTTTGTAAGCCCAGGTCATCATGCCAAACTGAGTGGTCTAGGCGGCGTCACTGTTCCAAGCATAGTAAAGTCCTGGCTTGTGGCGCGAACGACTTACATGGTGATCCAGTTGAGGAGCAGTCTGACCGTGGGGGCTCACTACGTACTTCAAACTAATTTTACAGGGGAGTTGGCGGATGATTTGCAAGGATTGTACAGGAGTGAATACAAAGATAATGGCGAAAAGAAGTAAGATATTTTTAACATGCTTTGCTTCTAAATTCTCCAGTGTTTATTTCTATGTCATTTTTTGCTTGGAAAGAGCCATTTGTTGATGTCTGATTGGGATATTTTGCAGAGTTGTTGCCACCTCTCAGATGCAAGCAACCTATGCAAGAAAAACCTTTCCCTGCTTTGATGAACCAGCAATGAAAGCCATTTTCACCGTCACCATCATCCATTCTAGAGACACTGTTGCTCTGTCCAACAGCCAGCGAAAGGGTACGTTTTTACAAAAAAGAAACATTAAAAAATTAAATACTGTATATACTTTATTCATCCCTCAATGGGGAAATTTGTGTGCTGCATTACATTGCAGCAGGATGTACACGATGATGCCAATGGTGGAAGAAACAGGGGCTTAGATGTCTTCTTCAAGGACCCAGACATGAATTTCTGGTTAACTACCGATCCGAATGCCCTACCACTCTCTCCTTAAAAATAATTTCTTCACATTAATGGCTCTGGTGTGACATAGTTAGATTTCAACTATAAGGCTGTACGGAGGACTGTCTAGCATTGACAGCTTAGCAGCTGTATGTGTATACTGGACAAGTGTAAAAACTCACTTTGGTGTTTTATTATTTTTTTTTTTTTTAGTTTGCGCCTCCAAACATTAGAAATCGTAACTTGTCTCTAAAACCAGGCTTTGGGACAAGTTTTCTTTTCCTCATAAATGAGGGAAAAACAAATTTGCAGTGAGAAAAAACTCTTCTTGTAACACTTTGTTTTAATCCGAGGTACGACCACCCAATGCCATCTTGAGCGATGAAGCCCAAACTCTGGGTTCTGTGAGTGTATGGAGTTTGTTCCTCTGAAGCGAGGCTTCAGGAGGAGCAGTGTGGACAACAGATTGGTCCTACCAAACTGTAATAAACCCACCATTCTGCTCCCAAGGTTACCTAACCAGGACACCATCACAAAGGATAGAACAAATAGGCTCGATAAAAGACTGCACAAGAACCTGATTTTAATGTTGGGACTTGCAGCTGGTGAAAGTTGAACAGTTTTTCTTTCCTGCAGAGTCGTTTGAATCTACTAAAGATGGAATTCCCGTGAAAGTGACCAGATTTGAGCCGACACAGAGAATGTCCACGTATCTTTTGGCGTTCATCGTCTGTGAATTTCATTTTATTCAGTCAAACCAAGGAAATCTGCGGGTGAGATTTTCTATATTTCCTTCCACACAATGATTCGTATCACAATAAATAAAAATATCAAAGACAGAAGAATACTGACCTAACTTCTTTAGGTCCAGACCAGGATAAAGGCTTTTTATTTTGTTGTAGAGAAATTTGAGATTTTCAATTTTGTGCAGATTCGAATCTGGGCTCAGAAGAATGCCATTACCGCCGGGCAGGGGGCTTATGCTCTCAACGTTACTGGACCGATTCTTCAGTTCTTTGAGCGCTACTATAACACAACCTATCCCCTCTCCAAATCTGGTAGGTCAACCCTGCATAAAGTAGGAAAAGATGAAAACAAAATCTTGTTTTTTTTGTTTTTTTGTTTTTTTTTGGTGAAAACTTGCTGTTTTTTGTTGATTCATTCAGTCAAATGAGCTGATGAAGTTACTGCTGGTTGCATGCTAAGGACTTACTAATGACCTCTTAAAGCACACATCTTTAAATATTTGTTAGAGGGGATGTTGTATTAATTCTTATCTCATCGCAAACTAACATGCTGCCTTTTGTTTGCTCAGAAACCCTGTTACCACCAAAAAAAAAAAAGCTTTGGAATATATTTTTACTTTGTTTCTGACACTGAAGTCCCCACTTCTCTTGCTGAGTCACACCCCCTGGGTGCATGCACTGCACAGTGTAAATCTCTTTAGGGGTCCCCAATTCAGCTAAAACACATCCTTCTTACATTAGAATGTGGGCGTGGAGAAGAACAAAAGGCGTGGCCAGGAACACCAGACATTTAAGTCATATTCTAATCCTGTGTTGTGGTGTCTTTACACAAAAACCTAACACCTTGTTCTTGAGTGGAGGGACCAAGCATGAGCAAAGCTCCAATATTGGTTACTTTATAATGTGAGTATAGTGAAGAACAATAGACATGATTGTGTTTTCATGCCTCAAGGCTAAGAACAACATGGCCTCGAGGCATAAAAACACTATGATAAGCGCAATATCTTTAAACTATTGAAGGGATTTCAATTGAAACTGCCCACAGTTACTCAGTACCACAGTGTCAATTTTGGACGAACTGATTAGGTTTTCAGGGTATTAAAGTTAAAAGTTCAAGCTCTGAAGTTTGTTCGGCAGACAGAAGCATACTGTTTAACGCCTTGGCGTTGACTTATTAATAAATTAATTTAGTATCTGAATGGGTGGAAATACACGTGGTTTTCTGGCTTCATGATGTTCCATAAAAACAACATTGTGTTGGCCTTAAAGGATCTATTTTAACATTTAGTTTATTAAAAGATATAATTGATCTTCCGACAGCGAGAAATAAAATAAATTTTTTATTTTAACTAGAAAAACAGATTTACTGAGTTTTTTCTGTTTGGACTCATCATGATACATTTAATGACTTTCATCATCTTTGTTCCCTACAGATCAGATAGCTCTGCCAGATTTCAATGCTGGAGCTATGGAAAACTGGGGACTAATCACTTATAGAGAAACCGCCCTCCTCTATGATTCCCACGCCTGCTCCACCTCAAATAAAGAAAGAATCACAACGGTCATCTCCCATGAACTTGCACATATGGTGAAGCTCACTTGTTTTTACCTGCAATCATAGAACATTTGTTTTTAGGATTAATTCCCTGGTTCTATCCTTTTCTGTTTGTTTTTGTTTGTGTTTAGTGGTTTGGTAACTTGGTAACCCTGCGATGGTGGAACGACCTGTGGCTCAATGAAGGTTTTGCTTCATACGTTGAGTATCTTGGCGCGGACTACGCTGAGCCCACATGGGACATCGTGAGTGTGACTTAACTGTTCTGTTAAGTTGTCTTCCCCTTATCCAGGGCAGGGTTGTGGAGGCATCAGCCTTAGCCAGATAGCCCAGCCTTCTCTCTACCCTGCCACATCCTCCAGCTCATCCAGAAGGATCTTTAAGTGTTCCTTGACCAGTTCCTCTTGGTCTCCTACCAGTGGGCAGTTCCTGGAACCCCTCACCAGCGAGACCATCTGGGAGGCATCCTACCCAGATGGCTCAACTACCCCATCTGACTTCTCACGACCCAAATGAGAAGCGAGGTCTACAACGAGCTCCTCCCGGATGGCAGAGCTCCCCAGTCTAACTCTGACAGAGAGCCCAGCCACTCAGTGGAGGAAGCTTATTTCAGCCGCTCGTATTCGCGATCTCATTCTGTTGGTCACCACCCTCAGCTGTTGACCCTAGGTGAGGGTAGGAACGTAGATCCACTGAAAAAGACACACATAGGTGTTAATGACGTGGACCTGTAGCCTAAAGGGTGGAACAGTGCATCATTCAGGACGAATAACAAAATGACATATTAACGTGCATTGAAAAGCTAAAGATGCTCGAGCTCGACACCAATTTTTTCACTCATTAACAATGTCTTGTGGGCGTGCAATATTAACCAAATTAGTCGTCCAACTGGTAGATAAGGTGTACTCTAGCTGTGGGGGGATTTCTTGTTGTTTTGAAAGTGTGACCTGATTCTTCTGTCTTCCATTTACACAGAAAGACCACATCATTCTTAACGATATCCATAAGGTGTTTGCCGTGGACGCTCTCGCTTCTTCTCACCCTCTCTCTCGCCGAGAAGAGGAGGTCAATAGTCCTGATGAGATTGGCGAAATGTTCAACACCATATCTTACAGCAAGGTGAGGACTTGTGGTGTTCTGTCGATCTGAGCGACCCATTGAGTTTTTAATGATGGGTAGAATAAGGCTACTTAGTATTTTGTCAGTTGATAAGTAAATTTACCCGTCGAGTTTTGCTACAAACGCTAATATCGGTATCGGTGAGGATCAATATGTTGATCTCAAAAATAAAAACAAAATCCCAAAAATATTGTATATGGGTCAAGGTTACAAAAGGTGGAGCCGTATTTTTTGATAATTCTTCTATTTTAAGTTTCCTCATTCTTATTTTTTTTGCTGTGGGTCAGATTGGACCGTTTGGTGGATCACCTTTGGGCCCCGGGCCTGACATTTAACCTCCATGCTATAAACCTGTGCAGCTCTTTTTCTTCCACTGCCCACCTGAAGGAGATATTCACAGATAAAGCCATGCTTTGCTGCGTTATTGTAATACTAAGTCGGTTTTATTTTTCCATTTCACCTGATCTGATTCTAAAACCTAAGAAAAGTGGATGATCACAAACACACGGCACCACAAAAACCTTTCACAATTTGATTTATTTTTTCTTTCTGACCCGAGATAGCATCAGGTCACTGGCAAAGGCTGATATTTTCTTTGGATTGTGGATAAAAGCCATCTGGTTTCAGGGTGCAGCGGTGCTCCGGATGCTGTCAGAATTTCTCACCGAGCCCGTGTTCGCTAAAGGACTCAGTGTGAGTATTAAACAGGAAATGTGATCTCATCTTTAGATTTCATCTGCTAATTTGTCTTCAGATGTTGTTGTAATTTACCGGCTGTGGATAAATTGGATCGACAACCATGAGATTACATAAATGTTTCCAGCTTAAGACGATGACTTGATGCTTGCAGAATGAATGCTTTTTCAAGCTGTTCTCCTTCTATTATTTTCATTTCAGTCTTACCTCAATACATTTGCTTTTGGCAACACGGTGGACACAGATCTGTGGGAGCACCTCCAGAAGGTTGGTCTGCTTAAAGAGAAAAGTAAAAAAACATAAGGCTACAGATGTGTATTTTACAGGGGTGTAATGGTGCACAGAAATCATGGGGTTTCAGGTCACGGTTCGGCTCATTTTCAGTCCAGTTTTAGAACAAAATACAACATTGTTTCTTTTTATCTGTGTTTTTATTAAACCAAAAATCTGTTTTATCGTCATACAATCAGAAAAATCAAGTGCTGCTTGATAAAAAGTTAAATAAAATATTCACAAAAAAGCAACAAAGGAACCTGGTCTTAGGTACACCAGGTGTCAGGACCAAACTTTAATCAGGACTCAGATGCAGAATTCGTAACAAAGATTTATTCCAAGCAAGATCATGAGAATAATCCAAAACACTCTGACACAGGACAAGGGAAGACAAGGACTATTTAACACAAAAGGAAGGGGATCTCAGGTGGAAACAATGAGGGACAATTGGACATACACAGCTGTGGGAAACACACTAGGGCAGGAAGTAACAAACATAAAACAAGAGGAAAGTTCGTTTTCACAATAAAAGGAAGTGCACAATCGAAAAAACACAAGACATTACACCAGGCATGGGCAAACTATGGCCCGCGGGCCACACGCGGCTTGTTAAGCGTTTTAATCCGGCCCACTGAACTTGAAAAAAATTAAATAAATAAACCTTGTTAGCTTTATTTCCCCTGGAATTCTGATGTTTTGTCACTAGATGGCGCCAAAGACACAACAACATTGCTCCCATTAAAATGTGTGTGTCTCTGTGATGTACACGCCGTCAAAATAAACAGTGTGCACAGATATGAAAAGCCATCGGGCCCAATACACACGTAAACAAGTGTGTTAGATGTTAAAACAAGCAAAATGTTACATCAAGCGCTTAGATTTCAGACCTAGCGCCGCTAGATGCTTTAGCGCCGCTAGATGCTTTAGCATGCTCATTTAAAATCTATCGCGCTATTCTATCGGTCTAATCTAAGGGTTTCCAAAGCATGCATCCCTCTGCTTTTGTCCCGGCCCCCTGGTCAAATGTTAGAACTCAATGTGGCCCGCGAGTCAAAAAGTTTGCCCACCCCTGTTCTACACTCTAAACACTCCCGCGGATGCTGTTAGAGCGTTGGCCTAATCTGAATTAGCATAGATAGGCTGCTAGAATGCTGACCAGCTACGTTTGTACAGCACCACTGACATTTCAAAGTATCTATTAACATGACCCATATTCTGGCTTTTGAAAATGACCTCACTATTTCTACTGTTTTAATTTCCCCCCAAAAATGATTTCACCTCATAGATCCTAAAAAACTACTTTATTAAATCCTTGTTGCTGTCAGAGGTTTAGGTTTCTAACTGCTTTTATTTGCTTCCTTTTTTTATTAGTTAGTTCTGTTTTTATCATTGAAATCCTAAAAAAATATAGATGACGACTGAAAAATAAGAACTATACACTGCTGAAGCTAAACCTCCCAGACTAGGTCGTCCCAGCTCTCAGTCTTCGGCTATCTGTTATGTAAATGGGTCTAAATTCAGTGACTAGTAAGCAATAAAAAAGTTAGTTTTTTACTAAACATACTTGTGTAAGATGTTACATGTCCAAATGCAGCGCCAGACGGTGTGAATATACCCAGGGTTACTTAGGAGAGAGGAGTCATGCACAGATCTACACCAACCCAATCGTCCCATGTTGAAACAGCACCATTACACTCCAGGAAATCTTTCAGATTATTTTAATCTCCTTGTTTGTTGTCAGGCAGTCGAAAAAACTACAGGATTAAACATTCCCCGCTCTGTACCCGACATCATGAAGCGCTGGACTCTCCAAATGGGCTTTCCTGTGGTCAACATCGACACTCGGACAGGAAATGTCACCCAAAAACATTTCCTGTTGGATCCAGAGTCTAAAGTAGAAAGAAAATCTGAGTTCAAGTAAGTTTTCTGTTTCATCCTACATTATCAGGTACATTGTCCTTCATCTCTGGTTTACACCATTTTGTGTGTGACCCTACGTTGTGGTTTGGGAAGTTAAGCATCCATAAATCAGAACAGGAGCTCAAATTAACTGTAATTTTGAAACCATGTCATCAGCAGCTTAGACTCAACATCAGACCTAAAGTTTTCAGATTAAAACATCTGGTCACAGACAGGTAGCAACGACTGATCGTTATGAGCGTTACAGATGTTGCTTATATTTCCACTTTGTATTTTTTGTCCAGTTACATCTGGTTTGTCCCCATCAAATGGATGAAAAATGGCATTCAGCAGGATCAATACTGGCTCCTTCAAAAAACAGGTAAACTAAAGCTGTGTTTTTCTTTTTTACTGATTATCATGTGGAATAACTGATCTGTACGTTCGTCAGACACACGTAGTCCAATGAGAGTTTCAGGGGACGAGTGGATCGTGGCAAACACAAATTGTTCTGGATACTTCAGGGTTAACTACGATCTTGAAAACTGGGAACGACTTCTTGCTCTGCTGAGTTCAAACCATGAGGTGAGTCGGATCGATTACAAAGGTTTCTGGAAGCTTTTAGATGTGTGTGTATGTGTGAACATGACAACTCAAAAAATTCCTGGTGGATTTTCATATAATTTTCAGGATCTATCCACAATAGAAAGATGAAGTGTGTAAATTTTGAGGGTGATCCAGGTCACTGTTTGGGTGCAAGTGTGTTTTAAAGGTTCTGTTTAAAGTCCGAACTCTTGTCACATGCTGGCGCTTCAAAAGGCGGAACTGAGGACGTTTAAACTCTGGTTTCTATGGAAACATTAGGTTGTGTCATGTTCCTATTGGTTCTTTTAGTTTGTTAATTTGGACAGATTGGATGGTTGAAAGGGTTAATTAGTTGAATGTCTAGTGCAAAACCAATTTTATTTATTCTTATTTTGACCTTAATTGTGAACTATGTGAGTTTATGTTTAAAGAACCTAAAGTAAAGTGTTTCTTTTTTAGGAATATCTCAATTTCTATTTCTGTTTTCCATCTTTTTCAGGTTTTATCCGTCATAAACCGAGCCCAGATCATTGATGATGCTTTTAATCTAGCAAGGTAAACATCCCAGTCTTAACAGTTATAAACTAGGACGCTGCATTGATCCGTCGTGGTAAAGAAAGAGCTGAGCCAAAAAGCAAAGCTCTCGATTTACAAGTCGATCTACGTTCCTACCTTCACCATGGTAACCAGGATTTACGTTCCTACCCTCACCATGGTAACCAGGATCTGCGTTCCTACCCTCACCGGGGTAACCAGAATCTACGTTCCTACCCTCACCATGGTAACCAGGATCTACGTTCCTACACTCACCATGGTAACCAGGATCTACGTTCCTATCCTCACCATGGTAACCAGCTGTGGGTGGTAACAGAAAGAATGAGATCATGGATACAAGCGGTTGAAATGAGCTTCCTCCGCAAGGTGGCTCTCACTCAACCATCTCTGAGTGAGAGCCCAGCCACTCAGAACTCCTTGGGTGGGGAGTTCTGCCATTTGGGAGAAGCTTGATGTCAAGCCACTCCTCCACCAGGTCGAGCAAAACCATCTGGTCAAGAAGCCTTCCGAGTGCCGGGCTGGTGAGGTGTTTCGGGCACGTCCCACTGGGTAGAGACCAAGAGGCAGACCCTGGACCTGCTGGAGAGACTATGTCTCACAGCTGGGCTGGGAACGACTTGAGATCCTTCTGGATGAGCTGGAGGATGCAGCTGGGGTGAGAGATCCTGGGCTTCACGTCTGAGGCTGTTGCCCCCGCGACCCGGCCTGTGATAAGCGGAAGACGACGGAACGGAAATAAACTATATTGTAATGAAGGTGTTTTCTTTTTTTATTATTCCTGCAGAGCAAAAATAATCCCGACAACTTTAGCACTTCGAACTACTAAATACTTGTCCAAAGAGAGAAACTACATCCCATGGGAGTCTGCTTTAAGAAACATCCACTACTACAGAGTCATGTTTGAACGGTCAGAGGTCTTTGGAGTTTTACAGGTTTGTCTAACTTTGCTTTAAATATTGGAACGGATCTTTCTTTCTTTAACAAGAGAGTTTTTGTTTCTGAGTGACTGTAGAAACATTTACTTTTTTTTTTTTTGCAGGCATACCTTAAAAAACAAGTGCAGCCACTTTTTGAGCATTTCAAGACAATTACAGAAAACTGGAGTGAAATCCCAACCAAACATTCAGACCAGTAAGAATTCCTACTGGAGATGCAGTTTCAGTTTTCTTACACTCCTAATCTTGTTACTGTGTATCTTTTCAGATACAACCAGGTCAACGCAGTGTGGCTGGCATGTGAAACGGGCATAAAGGAGTGCCGGGAACTGACCAAGAGATGGTTCAGTGACTGGATGAAAAATCCAAATCAAAACCAGTGAGTAAAGAGGAACTCAAACTTTCTATTTATTTTAAATGGTTGCTTGCTTTATGGTAACTCCTCCCACATTTAAGATATCATATCATAACTTGAGACATATAACTAAGGCCAAAACGGTCAAATATCGCTCTAAAATCGGCAGATACGCATTTGAAAGAATGCTTTTATGCACGTTTTTAATATAAAAGCGCTAAAAAGTTTCAAAGTTACGTGTGAAAAGCAACTTTTTATGTAAGAAGGAGCTGTAAAATTACATTTTTATATTATAACTTCGTTCTATGACGTCAGGCTTTAACCCTATCTCCTGCTTCCACTTCAGTCACACCAACTATCTTCATGTCTTCGTTCACTGTATCCACGAAACTTCTCTTTGGTCTTCCTCTAGTCCTCTTTCCTGGTGGTTCCAAATCCAGCATCCTTCTTCTGATGTACTCTCTCTCTCTCCTCTGCACATGTCCAAACCATCTCAGTCTGGCCTCTCTGACTTTAAAACCTCTAACATGTGCTGTTCCTCTGATCCTGTCCGTCCTGGTCACTCCCAGAGAAATCCTCAGCATCTTCATCTCTGCTACGTACCTCCATCTCTGCTTCCTATCTTTTCATCAGTGCTACTGTCTCTTGACCAATCAGCATGGCCGGTCTCACCACGGTTTTGTACACTTTCCCTTTCATTTTAGCTGAAACTCTTCTATCACATGTCCCACCTGATACTTTTCTCCATTCGTTCCATTCTGCCTGCACACGCTTCTTCACCTCTTTTCCACACTCTCCATTGCTCTGGACTGTTGATCTGAAGTACTTAAAATCTTCCACCTTCTTAATCTCTTCTCCCTGTAACCTCACTTTTCCATGTAGGTCTCTCTCATTTAACATATAGATTTTTTTTTACTTTTTATCAAATATTTTTTAAAATTACAGTTACTTTAGTAACTAATTACTTTTATAATATTTGTAACTGAGTTTATTACTTAGTTACTTTCTGAGAAATGTAATTTGTAACGTAACATCTTCTATTTTTTTTTAGTCAACACAACACTGCAAGGGACTATTGTTCACACGTAGAAAGATCTAACAACTAGTAAAAAAGAAAGAAAGAGAGAAATATACTTTATTGATCCCTCAACAGGGAAATTTGTGTGCTGTATTACACCGCAGCATGCTGCCATGATGGTATCAATGGTGGGAGAAACGGGGGGTTGGTTATCTTCCCCAACGACACCGAGACATGAGTTCAGTGGGATTTGGTCCCGCGAACTTCCGGAGAATTTCCCTTCCAACGGCGACCGTTCTACCACTGAGCTATCGCCTCCTGCAATAGCAGGTTGTTCTTTACAATGCAGAGATATTTTTAAAAACGTCAGTCAGAAAATGTCTTTTTTTTTTTTAGACGTAAATAACATGGAATACAAAGATACTCAAACCTCAACAGCTTGTCGGTCTACAACCTTCTTTTACAATAATTACCCGTCTGCTGTTTTATTAGAAACCCCTCTGTGGTTTGGAAGTTAGAGCGTTGTGACCCTTAAAATCGAATCCACTAATTCCATATATTTTGGGTAGAGACATAAAAACAAGATTCAGTGTCCGTCTCTCTGGGGATCCGTTGTTTTTCAGTTGTTTGGTAATAAGTTTTTATTTCTGTGGATTCTGGCCAGGATCCATCCCAACTTGAAAGGCACAGTGTATTGCCAGGCGATAGCCGACGGCGGTGTGGAGGAGTGGGAGTTTGCTTGGAGAATGCTCCAAAACGCAACTCTGGCATCTGAAGCTTCCAGGATCAGATCTGCTTTGGCTTGTACTAAAGAACCGTGGCTTCTGAACAGGTTTGCTCATTGTTTTTTTTTCTTCTTCTTGTATTTATGTGTATAAAGCCGATTTAGTGTAAAAGGCAATTCAAAGTTTTTACATAAACACATTAAAGACGTAGTGGAAAAATAATAATTTTTTTTTTAAAGTATTTTCTAAACTCATAATACTGACCAACAGATTTCATTTTTGACCCTTCAAGAGGAAATAGCCATTTTCTTAGAGTGAAAAAGTGTAGTTTTCACTCTAAGTATTTTAAAATAAAACTTTCTTTGACTGTTTTTTTAGTCACAAGAAAACTATTTAGTAAACAATAAGTAACAATGGATTTTTTTTACTTTATATTTCAATATTCTTGAACTAAGAAACCGTTCTGAGGTGTGATGGCACCACTGGTGGGAGAAACAGGGGGTTGGGTGTCTTCTACAAAGACCCCAGACGTGAACTCAGTGAGATGCAAATCCGCAAACTTCCAGTTAACTTCCAGTCTGCGGTTGAACGCTCTAACCATTGAGCCACCGTCTCCCCCCGTTTATAGTGTGTTCAATTGTAGTATTGGAAGTATTACTCAAGATTTGTTTTCATCCCAGAGTTCCAAACAATATAAAAAAGAATTGGAGATGGAGCTCTGCCATCCGGCAGGAGCTTGGATTAGAGCTGTCGCTCCTCCGGGTTGAGAGAAGCCAGATGGGGTGATTTAGGCATCTGATTATGTTGCCTGGGTGGTGAGGGGTTCTGGGCAGGTCCCACTGGGAGGAAACCCAGAGGCAAGCCCCAGACATACTTGCCAGGGAACACATCAGGATCCTCCCAGGTGAGCTGGAGTATACAGTCGGGATGAGAGAAGCCTGGGTTTCCCATCTGTGGATGTTGCCCCTGCAACCCGGCCCCAAATAAGCTGAAGACAATGGAATGAAGATGTGAACTGTTTATTTTCTTCTGATATCAGACCATCTCGTTAACATGATGTTTACGTTCAGAACATAAACCTTTTGCTAATCTCTGACAGGTATCTGGATTACACACTTGATCCCAGTAAGATCCGTAAGCAGGATGCGCTCTCAACCATTGTGAATATTGCTGGAAATGTGGTGGGGACGCCTCTGGCGTGGAACTTTGTCAGAGCAAAGTGGAGCTACATCTTCCGGCAGTAAGTTTCATTTCAGAAAACCAGCCGGGATGTGATGTTGATCCGTATTTCATTCTAAAAGCTGAATGTTTTCTCTGAGAAACTTTTTGTTTTTTTCTTCTTCCAAGGTACGGATCTGGTTCTTTTTCTTTACCTCGTGCCATCAGTGGTGTCACAAAGAGATTCTCCACCGAATTTGAGTTGCAGGAGGTAGGCAGCGAAACACAATAACATAGTTCATGTTTACAGTCCAGTAAAGAGAGAGCTGAGCCGAAAAGCAAAGCTCTCGATTTACAAGTCGATCTACGTTCCTACCCTCACCATGGTAACCAGGATCTACGTTCCTACCCTCACCATGGTAACCAGGATCTACGTTCCTACCCTCGCCATGGTAACCAGGATCTACGTTCCTACCCTCAGCTATGGTTACCAGCTGTGGGTGGTGACCGTAAGAAAGAGATCGCGGATACAAGCTTGTCGAGCCGCACCTCCTCCAGGTCGAGAGGAGCCAGATAGGGTGGTTCCAGATGCCCCCCGAGCGCCTGGCTGGTGAGGTGTTTCAGGCACGTCCCACCGGGAGGAGACCAAGAGGCTCTGAAGAGACTATGTCTCACAGCTGGCCAGGGAACAACTCGGGATCCTTCCGGGTGAGCTGGAGGATGCAGCTTGGGTGAGAGGAGCCTGGGCTTCCCGTCTGAGGCTGTTGCCCCAGCGACCCAGCCCCAAATGAGTGAAAGACGAGGGAACGGAATGTTTACAGTACTGTGTGTGGCATATTGGCTTCATCCACACTGAATTGGAGGTTTTGAGTAAAAAGATACATGGTTAAGAAGGTGACTGACTGACAGTGTGACATAGTTGTTTTTTTCTTCCAGCTGAAGAAATTTAAAGAGGACAACCTGCCGATTGGTTTTGGCACAGCGACGCTGACTTTAGAGCAAGCCATAGAGAGGACCAGAGCCAACATCAAGTGGGTGAATGAAAACAAAGCTGAAGTGCTAAAGTGGTTCACCGAGGAGTCCAGATGAAAACAGTGAAAACCAAAGCTGCATTCATGAAGGGAAAACACATCTAAAAATAAAAAGACATAAAAGCATGATGGATGGTTTCCTGACGTGAGGTGAGACCTCAATCAACACCATCAGAAAGAAGAGGAAAAATGCCATTTTTACTTTACTTACACAACCGATGTGTTGCATCGATCTGCTTCAATAGATGTTCCTGTGTTGTTGTTGTTTTTTTCAGTGATTAATAAAATAGTTCAGACCTGTGGTTTTAATTTTATTGATACAAATTAAATACAGTGTGGTGGAGACCAAGGGGCAGACCCCGGTCCCGCTGGAGAGACTATGTATCACAACTGACCAGGGAATGACTCAGGATCCTTCCGGGTGAGCTGGAGGATGCAGTTGGGGTGAGAGAAGCCTGGGCTTCCCGTTTGACGCTGTTGCACCCGCGACCCGGCCCCGGAAAAGCGGAAGATGACTGAACGGGTGAAGATTAAAGAAATCAAAACCTGCAAACATACACACACACATGTTCAGTCACTGTCTGTTTGCCAGTGAACTTTTCATCCTAACAACCCACCCAACTCACACACCAACCTTACCAACTACCCTAATAACCTGATCACTCTGGGGTGTAATGGCACACAAAATGATGATTCGGTGGGTAAAAAAAAACCTTTACCCGTTTTTAGTTGTTGGTTGGTTTACGTTCCAACTTTTGGACAGAATTTGGCCAGAGGTTCTGTGCTAAAAACACTCCTAGGGATGCTGTCATAGCTTTGGCCCAATATGTATTTGCACACACAGACTTCTCGAAGATAACCCCACAGGCAGGGCTGATTACTTCCTAGAGGAGGTCATCTTGACTCTCAGTCTGCAGCTGTCTGTGAAGCTGAATACCATGTGATGTCAAAACATTATTTAGACCAAAGAGGAGGTTCATGGATACAGTGAAGGAAGACATGAAGATAGTTGGTGTGACCGAAGAGGATGCAGCAGATAGGGTTAGATGGAAGAAACTGACTTGCTGTGGCGACCCCTGAAGGGGAATACTGAAAGAAGACGATGTCAGAACATTTCAAATCAAACCTTTATTCACACTGTGGTCAAATCTCCAACAATTTGAGCCTCATGATTTAAGTCTGCACACAGTGAATAGTCTGCTGCAAGTGAACCACTTACACTGAACAAGCAAATTTAAACGGAGCTTCTTCAAGCTTCACCTCCATGTGCATGTAGCTATGGTTGCAGTTAAATTTTTGGTTTACGTGCAACATAATGATGTCAGACCCAACTGGTCCATAGTGCTGCTTCTACCGTGCCATCATGTTTCTACCACGACAAAATTTCAGACATATCAGAGACTCCTCCAATCATCTAATTACTAGTCAGGAGCAACAAATGGCTCCGTGTTACCTCCTGTACAGAGACACTAAGATGCACCATAAAACTGAAATTCCAGGTCTCATTCAGAGATCGGGTGGTTGGACCTGATCATTAAGTAGTCGTGCAACCTGAAATCAGGGTAAATTTGGACCAACTTTCGCCCAGTGGTTGCCCAGCTTAAAATAAGTGGTTCTAAATCCTTTAACTGATGAGCAATAAAGTTACATTTCTTCCAAAATATGCTCATGCATTATGTTACTTGTCTACATACAGCGTGGTCCGAATAGACTGTGAAGGGTAGTTAAAAGTCTTTGTTATCAACCAGGAAAGTCGTCCGTGATTGGTTCACCGTGTTTTGCAGCACATGCAGCGGCAGATTGCCAACACACACACACACAAAAATTGTGAGGAATCTATAATGCACTGCAGCTACCAAACCGTTCTATATAAATACATGTCCCATTACCACCTAACTAACAACCAATCTACAAACTAAGCTACTGTGACCGGACCGGGCAGAGAACACCAGGGAGGCAGAGGCACAGACCATAAAAACAGTTTTAACATTTATTAAAATATACTAAAATGGTAGTCCTTAAAATAGAGTTCACATTTTGGGGTCTAGCCCACTGGCACCTTCTCGTACTGCTCCACAGCCTCTGTGGGCCCACTCATCCGGACTGCAGACTGTGGGAACCTTCTTGCCCGGTGGGATCTGTGAAAAACACCTGTGTCTCCTTTTAGAGTGAGCCCTCACCACACGGTGGTGTGCAGGCTGACACACCACCGCACCACCAGCCCACTGTGTGTGTTTCGCTGCTCCCTTTTTGGTCTCCTCTCTGGTCTCCTCTCCTCTTCCCCCAGTTGCCTCTTATGAAGCAATCAGGGACTGATTAAAACATGCAAAGTAAAATTATAAAAACCATGCAATAAAATACTTCACCTGCTACCTACAACCCCTTTAACTAATAACTAACATTTGACTGTTAACTAACATAACTAGCAACTTGTCCACCTCCGTTTCTTCCAAAATCACATTCTGACCCACTTAATTGATACAGCAATCTGAAAATAAAATATCCCCCTCCTTAAATACTGTGACTGTAACATGCATCATGTCAGGCTGAAAACTTTCAAATAAATCTTCTTCCCTTCAGGGGTCGCCAGAGCAAGTCTGTTCCTTCCATCTAACCCTATCTGCTGCATCCTCTTCGGTCACACCAACTATCCTCATGTCTTCCTTCACTGTATCCATGAACCTCCTCTAGTCCTCTTTCCTGGTGGTTCCAAATCCAGCATCCTTCTTCTGATGTACTCTCTCTCTCTCCTCTACACATGTCCAAACCATCTCAGTCTGGTCTCTCTGACTTTAAAACCTCTAACATGTGCTGTTCCTCTGATCCTGTCCATCCTAGTCACTCCCAGAGAGATCCTCAGCATCTTCATCTCTGCTACCTCCATCTCTGTTTCCTGTCTTTTCCTCAGTGCCACTGTCTCCAGACCAATCAGCATGGCCGCTCTCACCACGGTTTTTTACATTTTTTACATTTTCCTTTCATTCACCTTATTTATCTCTTGTCCCTGTGACCACTTCATTTTTCTTCTATCACAAATCACACCTGATACTTTTCTCCACCCGTTCCAGCCTGCCTGCACACAAGAAAATTCCTGAAAAATGAAAAAAATACATGTTCTTACTCAAATTTTTAACAGGAGTGTTGCCAACGTTCAGGAAGAATGTGTGGAAAACTAATTAAGCATGGAAGTATAAAGCAGGTCCCAAACCTATCAACAGACAGATAGTGGTGGTCAAAAGTTTACATACACTTGTAAAGAACATAATGTCATGGCTGTCTTGAGTTTCCAGTTATTTCAACAACTCTGATTTTTCTCTGATATAGTGATTGGAACAGATCCTTCTTTGTCACAAAAAACATTCATGAAGTTTGATTCTTTTATGACTTTATTATGGGTAAACTGAAAATGTGACGAAATCAGCTGGGTCAAAAATATACATACAGCAATGCTAATATTTGGTTACATGTCCTTTGGCCATTTTTACTTCAATTAGGCGCTTTTGGTAGCCATCCACAAGCTTCTGGCAAGTTTCTGGTTGAATCTTTGACCACTCCTCTTGACAGAATTGGTGCAGTTCAGTTAAATTTGTTGGCTTTCTGACATGGACTTGTTTCTTCAGCATTATCCACATGTTCTCAATGGGATTTAAGTCAGGACTTTGGGAAGGCCATTCTAAAACCTTAATTCTAGCCTGATTTAGCCATTCCATTACCACTTTTGATGTGTGTTTGGGGTCATTGTCCTGTTGGAACACCCAACTGCGCCCAAGACCCAACTTTCGGGCTGATGACTTCAGGTTTTCTTGAAGAATTTGAAGGTAATCCTCCTTCTTCATTGTCCCATTGACTCTCTGTAAAGCACCAGGTCCATTGGCAGCAAAACAGGCCCACCGTGCTTGATGGTAGGCATGGTGTTCTTGGTGTTAAAGGCCTCACCTTTTCACCTCCAAACATATTGCTGGGCATTGTGGCCAAACAGCTCAATTTTTGTTTCATCTGACCACAGAACTTTCCTCCAGAAGGTCTTATCTCTGTCCATGTGATCAGCAGCAAACTTTAGTCGAGCCTTAAGGTGCCGCTTTTGGAGCAAGGGCTTCCTTCTTGCACGGCAACCTCTCAGTCCATGGCGATGCAAAACACGCTTGACTGTGGACACTGACACCTGTGTTCCAGCAGCTTCTAATTCTTGGCAGATCTGCTTTTTGGTGCTCCTGGGTTGACTCTTCACCCTCCTGACCAGTTTTCTCTCAGCAGCAGGTGACAGCTTGCGTTTTCTTCCTGATCGTGGCAGTGACAAAACAGTGCCATGCACTTTAAACTTACAAACAATTGTTTGCACTGTTGCTCTTGGAACCTGCAGCTGCTTTGAAATGGCTCCAAGTGACTTTCCTGACTTGTTCAAGTCAATGATTCTCTTTTTCAAATCTGTGCTGAGCTCCTTTGACTTTCCCATTGTAGCGTTTGTGGGTGTTTTTATCCAATGAGCCCTTTTTAAATGGCCTCAGAGAAGTCACCAGCTGTAGTCACTCATAATCACTCACAAGAAGTTAAGAGGTCATGCTATGAAACTCATGTCATTGACACAACTTTCTAAGTCTCCAAAATTGCTCATTCATGTTGCTGTATGTATATTTTTGACCCAGCTGATTTTGTCATATTTTCAGTTTACCCATAATAAAGTCATAAAAGAATCAAACTTCATGAATGTTTTTTGTGACAAAGAAGGATCTGTTCCAATCACTATATCAGAGAAAAATCAGAGTTGTTGAAATAACTGGAAACTCAAGACAGCCATGACATAATGTTCTTTACAAGTGTATGTAAACTTTTGACCACCACTGGAGGTGTGAAGGTTGTTGGCAGTTTTCTCTGCTGGAGTATTCATGCTAAAGGTTAAATAATGAGCTAAGAGTGATGGGGAAATAAGTTTCGCAAGTTTTTAAGCCGAAAAAAAGTTTGTTTTTTAGGACTCGCGTCTCAAGGAAGAAAAATAATAATAAAAAAAATAGCCTGTTTTGATCACCTCACATTAAAACAACAAAGAAATATCTTAAATGAACTTTTTTCTCTCTCTTTTTTGATTTACTAATATTTTCTGTGCAAATCTTCAAAGCCAACATTCCTCTGTGGAGTTTGGAAGTGGTCAGGTTTGTGTGTCAGCCTGAAGGATCACATGAGAGTCTCATTTTATTCATGGTCACTGCGTGACGAGCCAGTAATTGGATACTGGCTTTGTAGATGATGATGGGGGGAGAGGAAAGTCAAACGATTATAAAAGTGAAGAAGCAGAATTTCAGACCAAAAACAAATCTTTGAGTACCGGTATTTCAAAATAACTAACAGCATCAGAAATAGTTACAAATATTCTGAGAGGTCATCTATGTTTACTTCAAACATACGTACCTCATGTCGTACGTTCAGGTTGTTATTTAACGCTATGAAATGAGTAGATGAATATTTACAGTAAGACTGCGAATCTGACCTCCAAATCTTTCCTTGAGGAAAGTTTTTTCATCATTACCAGAAACAGAAGTCGTCCTCTCCCCTCACATTTTAAACTGTTTTTTGAATTAGAAAAAAATACAGCAAAGTTCTGCTGACTTTGATCTTATTTTACCTCTCCATCCCCCATCGTCACAAAGCTGTTTAAGATTCCCATCCTTAGAGCCTCCTTTTCTGTTCTGTTCGGTTGTCATCTGCTTATCTGAGACTGGGTCACGGGGGCAACAGCGTCAGACGGGAAGCCCAGGCTTCTCTCCCCAGCTGCATCCTCCAGCTCACCCGGAAGGATCTTGAGTTATTCCGCAGCCAGCTGTGAGACATAGTCTCTCCAGCGGGTACGAGGTCTGCCCCTTGGTCTCCTCCAGGTAGGACGTGTCCGAAACACCTCACCAGCGAGGCACTCTGGGGGCATCCTGACCAGATGCCCAAACCACCCACCTGGCTCCTTTCGGAGCAGTTCGACACCGAGCTCCTCCCGGATGGCAGAACTCCTCACCCGATCTCTGAGTGAGAGCCCAGCCACCCTGTGGAGGAAGCTCATTTCGACCGCTTGTATCCGCGATCTCATTCTGTCGGTCACCACCCACAGCTGGTGACCATAGGTGAGGGTTGGAACGTAGATTTACTTGTGAATCAAGAGCTTTGCTTTTTGGCTCAGCTCTTTCTTTACCACGACGGACTGAAGCAGCGTCCTAGTTATTGCTGATGCCGCACCGATCCGGCTGTCGATCTCCCGCTCCATCCTTCCCCCACTCGTGAACAAGGCCCCGAGATACTTAAACTCCTCCACTTGGGGCTGGACCCTGTCCCTGACCTGCAGAGGACATTCCACCCTTTTCCGGGCGAGAACCATGGTCTCAGATTTGGAGGCGCTAATTCACATTCCGGCCGCTTCACACTCGGCAGCAAATCGATGGAGTGAGAGCTGGAGATCACGGTACGATGAAGCCTACAGGACCACATCATCTGCAAAAAAACAGGAGATGTTTTCAGGTGGGATAAAAACTCCAGAAAAACAAGAAACAAACCCCTGCTACTTTGATGACACTACTAGCTACATCCACACTCACTCCTCTCTGAGTTGGGTGGAGGATGGGCGGTTAACTTTAACACCTGTGTCAACATTTGGAGAAGAGTGATCGAAACTGTAAATCAGTCAGATTTATAGCTGAGGTGTGATTATGTTTCAAACTTAAATGACGGTTGAGTACCTTCATGAGTTACAGTAAAATAAAGAGTTATTTTGGATGAGCTGAGACCTTTAATTTCTCTTAGAAACACAGTACGCTTCATGTTTGACAGATAAATATTGTAGAAATATCAAATCCCACGAATCCATGAATGCAGCTGTTATTTTTTCCTCTCTGAGGACGTTTTAACATTCATCACAACACGAGTTTCCCCAGAATCTAAACATACGGCTCAATTTTCTTGTTGTGGGTCAAAGCAGTGCAGCTGTGAGAAAAACTGACTAGTTTCAGCAGCGACAGAGTGACCTGGAGTAAAAAAAAAAAGAATGTGATCAGATTACGAAACATAGAGAAATAATGAAGATAGAAGACAAAGAAATTGAAAAAGAAGAAAGAAGGTTGGAGTCAAGTCACTAAAATACATGCCCCGCCCCTGCCTTATGAGTTTGTGGCGTTGATCTTTGATCGCATGACAACCTAATCAGTTCATCTATAGTTGCTCTTGAGTAACTGTGGGCACTCTTTGTGGTTCGGACAGCCTGAGTGTTTTATGCTGCCTCTACGTTCTGTGGTCGCAGGTATAAAATTTAGAAAAAATGAGGAGACGGTGGTTCAGTGGTAGAGTGTTCGCCCGGAAATGAACCAGAATTTCGCGGTTTTGATTCCCGCTGAGTTTACGTCTAGGGTCCTTGGAGGAGACACCTAACTCCCCATTTCTCCCACCATTGTTGCCATTGTGGCAGCCTGCTGCGGTGTAGGAGTGCAGCACACAAATTTCCCCGGTAAGGGATCAATAAAGTAAAAAAAAAAGATCATTCCCATTGCTTTGAGTAAAAAGTCAAGTTTAAATTTTAGATTCAAACATAATGAGGTTAGAAGTCTGTCTCAGGTTTTTAAGAAGACTGTTGTAGTTTGTATAGGTACCAAGTTTAGTCCTCGTCCCGGGAACCAGTAAAAAGTGTTATCTTGAGGTTTTCTGTCACCATCATGTCAGACTGATCCTTCACCAGGGAAAGACTTGGGAACTGTTTTATACAAACCTGGTTGCGGATGTGTTGCAGACGTCTAACATCATCTCTTCCTTCTTCTTCATTTGGCATTTCTCTTCAGCGGTCGCCACAGCAAGTCAGTTTCTTCCATCTAACCCTATCTGCTGCATCCTCTTCGGTCACACCAACTATCTTCATGTCTTCCTTCACTGTATCCATGAACCTCCTCTTTGGTCTTCCTCTAGTCCTCTTTCCTGGTGGTTCCAAACCCAGCATCCTTCTTCTGATGTACTCTCTCTCTCTCCTCTGCACATGTCCAAACCATCTCAGTCTAGCCTCTCTGACTTTAAAACCTCTAACATGTGCTGTTCCTCTGATCCTGTCCGTCCTGGTCACTCCCAGAGAGATCCTCAGCATCTTCATCTTACCTTTCTGCGGGTTGAAAAATAACATTGTGACTGAGCATGGATCGGAATGGATCTACAAAGACGTGTTCTTTTCTGCCGCCACATTTATCAAGATCATGATCTGTGTACGTCTAACGGGGACAAATACATCCCTCCTGATAAACGCCCCCTTTGGTGTATTTTTTGTGTACATCAAATTTTGCCATCTTTTTGTGCAGCTTTGATAAACGGTTTCTTTCACACCTACACACAGCATATGATCTATTTTATTCAAGTAAAGTTGGTCATATCGAAAAGCTTTGCATGCCACTTTTGACCTCCGACCCGGAGCTTTCCCAATCCTGTTCTAGATTTAACACTAAAGTTCAGATCTGAGCCACTGGTCAGATTTCTAATCTGACTTGTCGGTGTTAAAAAGAGACTCAAACATCACAAAAAAATCTGTTTTTATGTAAAATAGGATGGTATAAAGCATCCAGTTTGTTTTGTTTTATGTGGAATAAAACATTTTGATATCGTCGATCATCTGCTGTGATTTATAATATATTTTTTTAAAAGTTTCCAATCTTGTGACTGTAAAAAGAAAATTAAAGTTTAGTTAAAGCAGTCTGGAAAGTCACACGTGTTCCTCATTGAGACATGACACAACAAGCCCCACGTTGCATGCAGTGGACAGAAATTGTAAGGTAGCATGCTGAAAATTGCACAACATCCTTCTGCACCAAACCAGACTGTGACGTCTGGGAGACTCCAGTTTATTCCACCGGCTGCACGTGGAAACCTCTCCAAGCCACAGAGATAACTCGCTTCTAAAAGGTGAGAAAAGTTTCTGTCTTAGTTTGATTCTGAAATTCTGTGTGTTTGTGTATCAAGGTGTAGATTAGATTAGATTAGAATTACTTTATTGATCCCACACTTGGGAAATTTGTGTGTGTGTATCAACAAAATATAAAATTGCAGAACGAAGTTTAGCAACATATAGGGCAATTAAATTATTTAAATGTTAAAAGACGTTTTAAAAAAATGAGTTTCTTAAATGTGGAGATTTCAGTGTGGTCTTGAATGTACTGGGGTAGCTTGTTCTAGACGGTGGGAGCAGCAGCGGCTCTGTCTCCTCAGGTTCGGAGCTTAGACCTGCGTGGTCGGAACAGGAGATCTGAATTGAATGATAATCTACAGGGAGGCATTAAAAATAAAATCGTTGCCAGGAAGTTAACATGAACAATGAGACTACACTCTCAAACTTTTTCCATTTTATTCCCACGGTGAACATCAGGCCTCACCTTGTTTTCTTTATCTTCTGTATTTTTAAAGCTGCTTTTTTGTTTTAAGATTGCATTATAATTTTTTATTTCACACTATCTGCATTTGCTCATTTGAATCAAAATTTGAATGCTTTTTAAACTTGTTGATCAGGTTTATAAAGTATGTATGGATCTTCCTTTTCTCTTGACACACCCCGGTTCAAATAAATGAGTCACTGAACAGTTTATAATAATAACATTTTTCAGCATGTCCTGCTTTGACATGCAAACCAGGAGCAATAACAAAGAAACACATTTGGAGTTTTGTGTTCTTGTTCTGCAGAAAGTCAATGTTGCTCCAATTTGAAATTAGACGCACATTAAGATCAGTTTTTACTTTTTTTTTTTATTTTCCAGGTTTGATTAATCCTTACATGTGGATTCTTTTACATCAGTAGGACATAACGTCACCAGTGTCACCACACATGTTGGATCTAAACTTAAATTTAACCTCTAAACTGCTGGATTATCTGAACGTTTTCATGCAGACATGCTGATGCAGAGCGACCTTCATGTCAGAAAAAAACAACAATGAAAAGGACTTTCCTAGAAAGAAAGTTCCTAGAATCATTGTTTCTGTTACGTAAACAGGAAGAACAGGTTATTAATTTTTTTATTATTTAAGTTAAAATAAAAAAGAGGAAATGTTTTTTTCTGAGGATTTTCTGAAGGTTGGGATTGAGGCTGCTGAGGCAGTTTGAGGTGTGTTAGGGAAGGATTGTAGAGATATTATCTCTAATAACACGTGGGCTTCATCCAGAGAGAATTATTGGGTGACAAAGGGAGCTGAAAGTCCATGGCAGATGCAGTTAATGGTCAGGAAGCTCATTTAGGAATCTTGTAAGGAAGCGTTTTTACTTACGCTACGAAAACATACAAATATCTCCCAAACAGTTGCACAGTGGCCTCACAGCAAGAGGGTCAGGGTTCAAGTCCCAGGTGTGGACAAGGCTCGGAACACTATCCTTTCTGTGTGGAGTTTGCATGTTCTCCCTGTTTATGCTTGGGTTTTCTCTTGGTATTTCCGTTTTCTCCCGCCCTCCAAAATCATGAATGCTAGGTTGATTGGTCACTACATCATTGCCCCTAGGAATATGGTTGTATGTGTGTGGCCCCGCGACAGACTGGTGGGCTATTCGGGGTGTACCCTGCCCCTCGCTTTGAATCAGCCGGGATGGGCTCTGACAACCAGTCAGGGATAGACGGTTAAGAAGGTGACTGACTGACTTATTTTATGCAATCTAAGTGTCATAGATTAGACCTGTGATACATCTCTGGCAGACACTAACTCCCCCTCCATCTTGCCCTAAAACTGCCGAAATGTTCTCAGAAGTTAAAGGACATCCTGATAATCAAGTCCGAGGCAGGGTACACCCTACACAGGTCACCACTTAGCAAGGGACACAGCGACCCAAATCCTGATCTCTACAGGTCATTTACCAATCAGTCTAACCTGCTTTAAAAGAACATGCAAACCACACAAAGAGATTGATCTAAACTCTGTTAGAAAATAAAACAGTAGAATCACAAAGTGCATGTTCAACACGCCCTGACCGAACACACCGAGGGTTATTTTAACCAAAAACAATTTGTAATAAAAGACGTCAGGAGATGTTGAATGTTTACAGTTTTGGGCTTTGGTTTGAAGTTATTTGGGTTTGTCTTTTATTGAAAAGGAAATGAATAATTAGATTTAATTTAACTGGCTTTGCAGGAAAAAAACATTTGCATGAACAATAAAAACAAAATTATTAAGATTTAAAGCATATGAAACAAAAGGTAATATATGTGCAATAAAAATATAAGAACATGAACACAAAAAGTTTAATAAACTAGATAATGACTTGGAGAGCGTCGCCTGTTTTTTCTCCCTGTCAGCCAGTGTGTGTAGATCACCAACATGAACAGATCTCCGGTCTGTATAAGGACCACATCGAGGGATCAACAAATAGTTACATTGTTATGTATTATGTGTTTAGAGCGAGAATCAAATCAAATATTCATGTCTAGGGTCCTTGGAGAAGACACCTAACCCCCCATTTCTCTCAACATTGGTGCTGTCATGGCAGCCTGCTGTGGTGTGATGCAGCACACAAGTTTTCCCAGTGAGGGATCAATATAGTTTACAAAAAAAAAAAAAAATTTGAAATCTGCTGGCACATACTTTAGATCTGTAAATATTTAAGTGCGTTTTCTTTTTTCTTCTGTGTCCACATAACAATATTAAATCTGGTTACGTGTTCATGTTTTTGTGTCTCTGTCGTCTTGTTTTTGCCATTGAGCAAGAGGCACACAAACCCCCTCCAAGAAATGACTGTTCAAGTCTAGTTTAAGATTTTATAGAAGTTGAGATGCAGGTGTTTGGAGTAGAAGAGGTTGCAGGTTCACTACAGATGGTTTTGTGCTGTCTCTGTAAAGTAAACCAGGAAGTGGTAGAAAACAGTAAGAACAAACAAACATTCAGATAACTGAAGCAGGTGTGCCCACAAGAGCAGGTGTGCCCACAAGTTTTTCCGTTGCTTCTGAAACTTGCAAAAAAAAAACAGACAAGTTGTAGTTGTCTATATTTGATTGGCTCATCCCAGAACTTTTCATCAGAAAGATCTAAATAAAATCAAATATACAGGTAAAAGCCAGTAAATTAGAATATTTTGAAAAACTTGATTTATTTCTGTAATTGCAGTCAAAAGGTGTGACTTGTACATTGTATGTATTCATTGCACACAGACTGATGCATTCAAATGTGCATTTTATTTAAGTGTGATGATTTGAAGTGGCAACAAATGAAAATCAAAAATTCTGTGTGTCACAAAATTAGTATATTACTTAAGGCTAATACAAAAAAGGGATTTCTAGAAATGTTGGCCAACTGAAAAGTATGAAAATGCAAAATATGAGCATGTACAATACTCAATACTTGGTTAGAGCTCCTTTTGCCTCAATTACTGCATTAATGCGGCGTGGCATGGAGTCGATGAGTTTCTTTCTGGCACTGCTCAGGTGTTATGAGATCCCAGGTTGCTCTAATAGTGGCCTTCAACTCTTCTCCGTTTTTGGGTCTGGCATTCTGCATCTTCCTTTTCACAATACCCCACAGATTTTCTATGGGGCTAAGGTCAGGGGAGTTGGCTGGCCAATTTAGAACAGAAATACCATGGTCCGTAAACCAGGCACGGGTAGATTTTGTGCTGTGTGCAGGGGTCAAGTCCTGTTGGAACTTGAAATCTATATTTCCATAGAGCAGGTCAGCAGCAGGAAGCATTGAATTGCTCTAAAACTTGCTGGTAGACTGCTGCGTTGACCCTGGATCTCAGGAAAAAGAGTGGACCAACACCAGCAGATGACATGGCACCCCAAAGTTTCCACTGATGGAGGACTACACTAGACTCACACTAGACTTTACACTAGACTTCAGTTGCCTGAAGTCTAGTGTAAAGTCTAGTAAAGTTTCCACCATCAGTGATGGTTTGGGGGTGCCATGTCATCTGCTGGTGTCGGTCCACTCTGTTTCCTGAGATCCGGGGTCAACGCAGCAGTCTACCAGCAAGTTTTAGAGCAATTCAATGCTTCCTGCTGCTGACCTGCTCTATGGAGATGGAGATTTCAAGTTCCAACAGGACTTGACCCCTGCACACAGCCCAAAATCTACCCGCGCCTGGTTTACGGACCATGGTATTTCTGTTCAAAATTGGCCAGCCAACTCCCCTGACCTTAGCCCCATAGAAAATCTGTGGGGTATTGTGAAAAGGAAGATGCAGAATGCCAGACCCAAAAACGGAGAAGAGTTGAAGGCCACTAATAGAGCAACCTGGGATCTCATAACACCCGAGCAGTGCCAGAAACTCATCAACTCCATGCCACGCCGCATTAATGCAGTAATTGAGGCAAAAGGAGCTCTAACCAAGTATTGAATATTGTACATGCTCATATTTTGCATTTTCATACTTTTCAGTTGGCCAACATTTCTAGAAATCCCTTTTTTGTATTAGCCTTAAGTAATATACTAATTTTGTGACACACAGAATTTTTGATTTTCATTTGTTGCCACTTCAAATCATCACACTTAAATAAAATGCACATTTGAATGCATCAGTCTGTGTGCAATGAATACATACAATGTACAAGTCACACCTTTTGACTGCAATTACAGAAATAAATCAAGTTTTTCAAAATATTCTAATTTACTGGCTTTTACCTGTACAAACTTCACACAGAAAAGCCAACTATTAACCCTTGTACCCACCTAGGACTCAAACCCACAACCTTCTTGCTCTGAGGCTACTGTGCTACCCACTGCACCGCCGTGCCTCTTGTGAGACAGTGTTGCCATCCATAATGTGTATTGTGCATCTGGGCACAGAAACAAACAAAAAATGGGTACAAGTTACAACTGCTATAAAGTAGAGGGCAGGGTACATCCTGTACAAGTCACCAGTTTGTTGTTCCGTTTGGGCCTGCCAGGTCTGACCGGCTTCCTCCCCCACCATCAAAGCCAACCCACTACCAAGTGGTGATCAGTTGACAGCTCCGCCCCTCTCTTCACCCGAGCGTCCAAGACATGCGGCCGCAAGTTCGATGAAACAACTATGAAGTCGATCATGGAACTGCGGCCCAGAGTGTCCTGGTGCCACGTGTGCATGTGGACACTCTTATGCTTGAACATGGTGTTCGCTACCGACAATCCGTGACAAGCACAGAAGTCAAGCAGCAGAACACCACTCGGGTTTAGATCAGGGGGGCCGTTCCTCCCAATCACTCCCCTCCAGGTCTCACTGTCGTTGCCCACGTGAGCATTGAAGTCCTAGAGGAGGACAATGGAGTCCCAGTGGGGTGCCCACTCCAATACTCCCCCCAAAGACTCCAAAAAGGGCGGGTAGTCTACACTGCCGTTCGGTGTAGCAACAAATGGCAGTGAGGACCCGTCCCCTCACCCGAAGGCGGAGGGAAGCAACCCTTTCGTCCAACGGGGAGAACTCCAACACACAGGAGCCGAGCTGGGGGGCAACAAGTATGCCCACTCCAGTCCTGTACCAGTCTGTTGTAGGGTTCTAAAAACTGGTAAAATTGGTAAAAATTGTTACTCTAAAAGAAAAATTCTGGAACTACTTTGGTTTCAATTTCATTTTCTTGAAGTTTTCTGTTCTCGGGATAAAAAGTTTTTGATTAAAAACTCATTAAAGAAGTTCCAAAACTCCTAGTGTTTTTATAAAGGATCCATAAATCAGCTTAAAGAGGATTAACGAGAAGCTGCTGGGAGTACAAATAACATCATCTAGTCAGAACAAGTTTTGTAACATAAAGACATGAACGTCTGTCATCCAGAAAAAAAAAAACAAAAAACAAGCAGGTTGTTAAAACATCAGATTGTTATGAAACGTTATTCCTCCCTGTGCACGAGGTGAAGCCAAACCACCAGGTTAGATTTCATTAAGATAATCATAACCGTGCACGCTTTGATCACATGATAAGCAGGTGAACAAAAACATTATTTTGGTTTTGAAAAGCAGCTTTATATATTTTTTAAAAGGGTAAAAATTGGAATTTGTGGATTAAAAATAACTTAACGTAAAATAACGTAAAATGTTCTTTTTTGGCTGCCATCTCCTTCTTCACCTGACCCCTATGGCCCCTCCTGCCATCCGGAAGGAGCTCGTTGTCGAGCTGCTCCTTCTCCTGGTCGAGAGAAGCCAGATGGGGTGGTTCGGGCATCTGGTCATGATGCATCCCGAGCGCCTCGCTGGTGAGATGTATCGGGCACGTCCCACCAGGAGGAAACCAAGAGGCAGACCTCAGACCCGCTGGAGAGACTACGTATGTCTCACAGCTGGCCGGGGAACACCTCAGGATCCTTCCAGGTGAGCTGGAGGATGCAGCCGCGGTGAGAGAAGCCTGGGCTTCCCGTCTGAGGCTGTTGCCGCCGAGACCCGGCCCCGGATAAGCGAAAGACGATGGAACAAAACGAACAGAATGTAAAATGTTTTTCTTGAAGATGAATCTGCTCAGTGTGTATGAGTTGTGTTGGTTACACGAGCTTCTCCGGTTATAAAAGAGTTTCTATATTTAAACTTTAACCCAACATCAAAACCATACCTGAAGAAGTTTTCTATTTTATTCATGAATGATGGTGCAATTTTCAAGCTCTTCCATCCTGTTAGAATAATTAAACTGTATATAAGTTATCATGTATTACATATTCTTTATGGTATATGAGTTGATATGTAATATTCTTTCCATTTTATTGTGGTGTTAACTTTTCCTGTCTCTAAATGCTCTATGTCAAAGGGAGGGTTTAAGACCTGACAGTTCGACCTGAGAAGAATGTTTTAATGAAGAAAACTTTGTTCTTTGATGTTCTTATCATGTTGACAATTAAGTGGTTCCTGTCTCTGCGCTTCTCTCCTTATTAAGAAATAACTTGACTACAGAGTCAGGTGTGGACATTAGACTTCCAAATATGGTAGTTCCTTTTATTCTTCAAAGAGCACAATGTAATAGATTAGGATAGCATTGATAAAAAGAGGGCGTTAGACAGCGCTCTCTCAGAGCACTTGGGAAATTGGTAGTTGGGTGACTTTCCTGTTTGCTCTCCGTGCACGATAAAGGAAATAAAGGATTACGTCTTGATTACGTCTCTGTCTTCGCTTCTCTTTTGTTAAAAATGTTATAAGTGGATTTTGAACCTAACACATCCTTAAATTGGAAACCATAGGAACGTCTGGTTGTTCTTAGCCATGGATGTTTTCTCCACCATTCCCCTATTTTAACATAAGCAGGAAGGTGTTAGTGCACGCACTCTGCTCACGCTCAGTCCCAACAGGGAGTACCATTTTTATTTAGAAAAAAGGAACATGTGTGAGTGTTAGGTTTACTCTCAACATTCAATAAAAAAATAAAATGAACAAAACGGTCAGCTGATGAATGCAAAAATTAGCTTCTGCAGAAGGGGAACTGTCAGAGGGCGCCGGGACAACGAGGTCCATGCACCATGCTCACAGACTTCTCCGACTTTCACCCCTGCATAACCCTCTTTATTTACCACATGAGAAAGCATTTCAGTGACGTTAATCACTAGACAGAGTATAGAAATTAACACGTGGTTAATTAAGCATGTGTGTGTGCAATAACCAGTCATTGTCTGGTACCTGGAACGTTTTCTCTTAACGCTTACTGGAACAGGTCGAGCACGGTCGTGCTCGATCTGTTTCATGATAACACTATGAACCGTTAGAGACAGCTTGACCTTTAAAGTATGTAAAAGCAATGATCAAAGCTGAGTATACTTTACAGTCAGTACACTGTATTTGTGGCCTTAAACAAGATTTACACTGTGCAGTGCATGCGCAAGGCGCAGGACTAAACGAGGAGCAAGAGGAGAGTAAACATTGAATTTCTAATTTTAAAAAAGGTACCATGTACCACCTCAAATACCCCCAGTGTGGGATTCAGTCAGTCAGCAACCCTCTTAACCATCTGTTCCTTACAGGGTTGCGGAAATGCCAGAGCCTATCCCGCCTGATTCGAGGGGTAAGGTACACCCTGAACAGGTCGTCAGCCTGTTGCTGGGGCACTCATTCCTAGGGGCAATCATGTTTTGGTCAATCAACCTAGCCTGCATGTTTTTGGAGCGTGGGAGGAAACCAAAGAAAACCCACACATACACGGGGAGAACATGCAAACTCCACACAGAAAGGCCAGTGTTCCAAGCCTCCCACCCGGGACTTGAACCCTTGACCCTCTTCAGTGAATAATAATATATTATAATGTATGTTGGCAGTTGCTACATAATTGGTGCAGCGTTTCAAATTTTTGCCGTAGTAATCTAAAAGTTCTTCACTGGGTTACAAAGTGGATTTTTTTTAGCATAAGACGAGTAATTTCTACACAACACATCAGTGCTCGCTTCAAGTCTCCAGCCGTTTTAGCCACTGTAATCGGAGTCAGCCCGAGTTTTGAAACTATGAAACAAAACAAGGTTTTAAATGAAAGTTTATGGTTCTGCTTTAATCTCATAATGACAGTTTTTACTAATGGAATCCAGTCCTCTGACCTTCACATGGTCACATCTGTACACACTTGACATTTGAAGACTGTAAACACACGTTTAGAGACAGAGCCTGCAGCTGAGGAGAAACAAAGACATCACAGCTAAACTTCTAAACACGCCATTATTCACAGCTATTATCCACATAAAGTTTCCGGATCAGGAAGAACTTGATCTTATCTACATCTGAGAGTGTGTGAGGTTTCAGCCTACCCACAGTTTCAGGGGGCTGGTTCATAAAAGGCAGGACCTTCATTCCAATAACTCTTATTCTTTTTTTTTCTCTGATGGAAGAATGGGGAAACGCTACTACATCAGCAAAAATGTGCTCACAGTGTGCGTGGTTGTTGCTTTTGTGGCGGTGGTGACCATCATCGCCCTCTCCGTGGCGTATGCTCGGGAGAAGTCCAAGCATCTCCAATCGACCCCTACGTCAACTGAAGATCCTTTTATCATACCCTCTGTTGCTCCTTCGGAACCTTGGCAACACTTCAGACTTCCAGACAGCCTGATTCCAGTTTCCTATAACGTGACCTTGTGGCCTCGGTTGACACCTACAGCTGACGGTCTCTACATTTTCACCGGGAACTCCACGGTGGTGTTCAGCTGTGTGAAGGAAACAGACCTCATTCTGATCCACAGCTACCAGCTCAACTTCACTTTGATAGATGGATTTGATGCCAAGCTGATGAGCCTGGGTGGAGGTTCCACTCCCAGACTGAAGAAAACCTGGTTGGAGATTCACACCCAGTATCTGGTGGTGCAGCTTAGCAGTCCAATGAAAGCTGGTGAGAAGTACAAGCTCTTTACCATCTTCACTGGAGAGCTGTCTGACAGCCTGGAAGGTTTCTATAGGAGTGAATACATCGAAGGAGGAGTGAAAAAGTAAGATTTATCTCTCTTATTATTTGAATTATCTGTTAATTAATAAAGATCTGAATAAATCAATAGAAGATGTTTTATACTACGTCTTATGTCTGGAAAACGTAGTGAGCGCCACAAGGTGGTTTAAGCATCATAAAAAGAATTATGGAACAATTTTACATTCTATGTGGAGACTAGGTTTTTACTTTCAGTCTATGTCGGTCTGTCCGTTCGTCCATCGTCCATCATCACCTATATTATTTTTTTGGAAAAAACCCCACATTCATTTCCTGTTTAAATGAAACCACATGTAAAGTAGAATCACCCTGTAACGTGAGCGATGTGGAGTTTTAAAGCAAGTCCATTCCTTCAAAACTCCTACTAAATTAAAACTAAGATTTTTTTCCCATTCTTTTTGCACTTTGGTTGCATTCAAGAGAAAAATATTATTATAAAAATTAATTTAGGTACCGTGCAGTAATTCAATTATATTTTTTAAAAAACAAAATAATTAAAATTCACTAAATTATTGCTCCACTAAAATCTCATGACAAGCCCGTAAAGTGTTAAATGTGCTTCCCCTCTCAGCAGACCGCACAGTCTGACATAATATATGACAAACCGGACTGTGCTGCTTTACTCTGCAAAATAATCGTATATCTGAAACGTCACTGCTCTCAAACTGAACGACCTCTATGTTGCATCAAACTGTTACACAACCTCTTCAATGTGAAATAATAAATACATCAGAAATATCAGATGATCTACCAGATGAGGTTAAAATGAATGGTTTATTTTGGTCTGATTACCAATATTTCTGTCCAATCAGGGTTGTTGCAACTACTCAGATGCAGCCAACGGCTGCCAGGACAGTCCTCCCCTGTTTTGATGAGCCGGCCATGAAAGCTGTTTTTTACGTGACTCTGATCCATCCTGAAGGGATGATAGCTCTGTCCAACAGCATGAACCTCAGTAAGTTATACAGTACCAGCTATAGATGAACTGATTAGATTCTTAAGGTCATGCCACCGAACGTCAAGGTCACAAAGATTGAGAACTGTCTCTAGACCAAACAGCATGGCTGGTCTCACGGATGTATCTATAAATCATAGAATGTCGTGAGGAGCTCCACAATCCTAGATGGGCTCCATGTCGAGTTGTAGCTCCTCAGCATTGAGATGACCCAGACTGGAATGTTTGGGCACTTGTATTTACTATATGAATATGTTTGCTCATTTTAGCAGTGAATCAAACCTGCTTTTTTTCTTGTTTTCAGCCCAAACAGATCCCGTCACTATAGATGGTCAGAGTTTTATCACAACCATATTTGAACCCACCAAGGTCATGTCGACTTATTTGCTGGCGTTTGTTGTCTGTGATTTTACATCCATCGGGAAAATGTCTCATGGAAACGTTCTGGTAAGTAACTCTATTTAAAAGAGAGGTTCATGGTAAATCAATGTTGTGTACGCTTCTACCAATTCTGACTGTTATTACCCCAAAAAATAATACTTGAAACTCTATCGCCCGGTTTTCAGATACTATTTAAACGCCAGAAGATAAGCTTCTTTTCAGCAAATATTACATTTCTGAGTTTAGAAAATGTACCATTTCTATCTGCGTATTCTTCTTCTTCCATCATTCCCCTTCGGGGGGCGCCACATCATTTCAGTTTCTTACCCTATCTCCTGCATCCTCTTCGGTCACACAAACTTTCTTCATGTCTTCCTTCACTGTATCTATGAACCTCCTCTTTGGTTTTCCTCTAGTCCTCTTTCCTGGTGGTTCCAAACCCAGCATCCTTCTTCTGATGTACTCTCTCTCTCTCCTCTGCACATGTCCAAACCATCTCAGTCTGGCCTCTCTGACTTTAAAACCTCTAACATGTGCTGTTCCTCTGATCCTGTCCATCCTGGTCACTCCCAGAGAGATCCTCAGCATCTTCATCTCAGCTACCTCCATCTCTGCTTCTTGTCTTTTCTTCAGTGCTACTGTCTCTAGACCAATCAGCATGGCCACTCTCACCACGGTTTTCTACACGTTCCCTTTCATTTTAGCTGAAACTCTTCTGTCGCACATCCCACCCGATACTTTTCTCCACCCGTTCCAGCCTGCCTGAACACGCTTCTTCACCTCTTTTCCACACTCTCCATTGCTCTGGACTGTTGATCCTAGATACTTAAAATCTTCCACCTTCTTTATATCTTCTCCCTGTAACCTCACTTTTCCATTTGGATCCCTCTCATTCACACACATGTACATGTGCACAAAATTACAACAAAAAAATCAGCATCTTTTTATAAGCACTTCTTGTTTTGCTTCTCTTAAACTGACTATAAATTTGCAGAGCTTAAGTGCACCAAATTTCCCAAAGCTTCTTTCCAGCAGATTTTTGATGCCTAAACTTGGACGGAGAGACTGTGTTTTGCTCTTTGATACAGTCAGATGGGTTGACTCATTGTGTTTTGGTGTGTTAGATCAGGATCTGGGCTCGCAGGAAAGCCATACAGGAAGGACAGGGCAACTACGCTCTGGAAAAAACTGGACCCATCCTGGCTTTCATTGAGAAGTACTACAACTCTTCATATCCTCTGACCAAGTCTGGTACGAGTCCACACACACACACACACACACACACACACACACTCGCAGGAAAGCCATACAGGAAGGACAGGGCAACTACGCTCTGGAAAAAACTGGACCCATCCTGGCTTTCATTGAGAAGTACTACAACTCTTCATATCCTCTGACCAAGTCTGGTACGAGTCCACACACACACACACACACACACACACACACACACACACACACACACACACACACACACACACACACACACACACACACACACAGATAAGCAATGAAGAAAAAATAAAATGTTCCGTTCCGTCATCTTCCGCTTATACCGGGCCGGGTCGCGGGGGCAACAGCCTCAGACAGGGAAACCCAGGTTTCTCTCAACCTGACTACATCCTCCAGCTCACCCGGAAGGATCCGGGTTCCCTCCGAGCCAGCTGTGAGACATAGTCTCTCCAGCAGGTCCGGGGTCTGCCTCTTGGTGTCCTCCCGGTGGAACGTGTCCGAAACACCTCACCAGCGAGGCGCTTGGAGGGCATCCTAATCAGATGCCCGAACCACCCCATCTGGCTTTGCTCATTCTGGAGGAGGAGCGGCTCGACACCAAGCTCCTCCCAGATGGCAGAGCTCCCACCTGATCTCTGTGTGAAAGCCCAGCCACCCTGCAGAGGAAGATAATTTTGTCCGCTTGTATCCGTGCTCCCATTCTTTTGGTCACCACCCACAGCTGGTGACCATAGGTGAGGGTAGGAACGTAGATCGACTTGTAAATTGAGAGCTTTGTTTTTCGGCTCAGCTCTCTCTTTACCACGACGGACCGATGCAGCGTCCTAGTTATTGCTGACGCCGCACCGATCCGTCTGTCGATCTCCCGCTTCATCCTTCCCCCACTCGTGAACAAGACCCCGAGATGCTTAAACTCCTCCACTTGGGGCAGCACCCTGTCCCTGACCTGAACTACAATAAAATACATTGAAAATAAAAAAAAAATACAATAAAATGTAATTAAATTTTTAATAGGTGAGCAAACCAGGATTCAAGAGCCATCAAGGAATTTGTGGCACTTTTCAGAAACATTGATTATTTTGGAGGGTGGGGTCCAATCACAAGATGCCAGATTTGCTGAGCTTTTTTCACCAGCGTAACAACACATTCATGCAAATTCTTCCTGTTCGAAAGTCATTTTTCTAGTCATTTCAATTGTTAGATTTTGGAACCATTTGAAAAGTTTGCCCTCCGCTGTGTTCAATTTTAAAATACATGACCAAAACATCTTTTAGACCAGGTTGCTCTTCCTGACTTCTTCCCTGGAGGCATGGAGAACTGGGGCCTGATAACGTACAAAGAGGCTTTGCTCCTTTATAATCCTCCAGTGTCCTCTAACGAAGACAAGGAAAGGCTGCTTATGGTCATCTCTCATGAGTTGGCACATATGGTATGGTTGGTATTGATTTTAATATTTTATTTGAATTATTAAAACAATCTTTTGAGACTAAGAGGAATAATGTGGCTGTGTGATTTCAGTGGTTTGGGAACTTGGTGACCATGAAGTGGTGGAATGACTTGTGGCTGAATGAGGGCTTTGCCACCTACGTGTCGTATCTCGGAGCAGACTGTGCAGAACCAACATGGAACTTGGTGAATTTTAAATGCAACACTTTATGGAGAAATCATTTCTTGGAATTATTAACATGTTTTTTTGTTTCCAGAAAGATCTCTTTGTTCTAAAGGAAGTTTTTGAAGTGATGGATCAGGATGCCTCTTCTTCCTCCCATCGTCTCTCTTCTAAAGAGGAATCCATTGAGGCACATTACGACATTCCTTCACTGTTTGACTTCATCACCTACGCCAAAGTGAGTTAAGAGGGAAAGATTTACGGTAGAATCCCGGTGCCCATCGTTTGTCAGAATGTGAGCTTTTATGTAAAAAAAATGACCCTTGAATAAAATGCTCCTCTTCTTTCGGCATTACCTTCAGGGGTCACCACAGCAAGTCAGTTTCTTCCATCTAACCCTATCTCCTGTATCCTCTTCGGTCACACCAACTATCTTCATGTCTTCCTTCACTGTATCCATGAACCTCCTCTTTGGTCTTCCTCTAGTCCTCTTTCCTGGTGGTTCCAAATCCAGCATCCTTCTTCTGATGTACTCTCTCTCTCCTCTGCACATGTCCAAACCATCTCAGTCTGGCCTCTCTGACTTTAAAACCTCTAACATGTGCTGTTCCTCTGATCCTGTCCATCCTGGTCACTCCCAGAGAGATTCTCAGCATCTTCATCTCTGCTACCTCCATCTTTGTTTCCTGTCTTTTCCTCAGTGTCACTGTCTCTAGACCAATCAGCATGGCCGCTCTCACCTCGGTTTTGTACACTTTTCCTTTCATTTTATCTGAAACTCTTCTATCACACATAACAGCTGATACTTTTCTACACCCGTTCCAGCCTGCCTGCACACACTTTTCACCTCTTTTTCACACTCTCCATTGCTCTGGTCTGTTGATCCTAAGTACTTAAAATCTTCCACCATCTTTAATAAAATGCTCTAAACACTGTTTTTATTCTAGCTTTAAATTCTTTACTTTGGAATCGTTGTGAACACAGATAGTCCCGTTAGGATGACCTCCATACAAACAGACGCTTGATTTTGTTGTCAGCGTCCTCTATATTCTCTGATATGAAGATATTTAAACTCCTCCAATTAGAGCAGGATCCTGTGTTTGACCAGTGGAGGGAACTACACATTTTTCCTAATAAGCGCCAATGGTTTCAGATTCAGATTGACCCACATTCATTAAAAAAAATAAAATAAAATGATCACTCTATTCATCCCTCACCGGGGAAATTTTTGTGCTGACCTCCTTACACCGCAGTAGGCTGCCCTTCGATGGCGCCAATGGTGGGAGAAACGGGAGTCAGGTGTCCTCTCCAAGGACCCTAGACGTGCTGTCTGTGTGATGCAAACCCGCGAACTTCCGGTCCGCGCAAGAACGCTCTAACCACTGAGCTGCCGTCTCCCCAAAGATTTGTGCCAAGGGCGGGATACAAACCCGCGCTCTCTAATGAGTCTGGTACTCTAAGTCCAGTGCCTTAACCACTCGGCCACCCTGGCTAAAGTGCGTAATTCTTTGATCATTGTCCAAGTGGCCCATTGACAGACTGGTGAGGCGCCTTAGAGCCCGAAACTCCTGTCATTTAGTAAAATTTAGTAAAATTTCGAAGTCATAGCTGTTTTTTTATCAGAACATGTGTCACCACAGGCAGGTTGTTTGGTTGCTATGGTTACAGTAAAACGACAAAATTCCTTATGTAGGATAGATAACGAGCTATTTTTTAACACAAGGCAATCCATTAACATGTTTTTTGAGATTGACTGGTTGATCATGATCGACCAGCTCCTGCTGGTGAACTAAAAAAAAGTTGCTAAAATCCTTTCTTCTCTCAGGGTGCTGCTGTCCTTAGAATGCTCTCCCAGTTCATCACAGAAGAGGTCTTTTCCCGCGGACTCCACGTGAGTAAACCTCCAAGAGAGATGAATTTCATCAGGAGAAATTTGTGTCCTTTCAAAAGGAGTGGGAAATATAATAGTTTGTTTTGTGTCTACAGACATATTTAACGGAGTTCCAGTACAACAATACAAACAGCAAAGATTTATGGAGACAACTCCAAATGGTGAGACACTAATATGTAGAACGTACAGATGAAATGGGGGGAAAAAAGCAAAACATGAGCAGCAATAGATGTTGCGTAACAATATGTAACACCCCTTTTTACACTGTTTCTTTAAATTTTTTTTGAAAAATGATTAATTTACAACTAAAATGCAGTTTAACTTATAGTCACGCCCTGTTCCAGAGTGTGTCATAGTGAGTTTAGCAGGACAGGCGCCTCACCAGTCTGTCAATGGGCCACTTGGACATTGGTCAAACAATTACAGTACATGCTCACTCAAACAGGTTTTGCAGGTAGTGACTCAAACAATAAAATGAGGATTAGTTTGAATGGAATGACCACTACGCTCTCGTATGCATAGTTTGTTTTGACCGACAGGACATTAATAAATGACAGAGCAATAAAAAGGAAAGGACTGTTTGAAAGTAGCTGAAACGTGTCCTAAATCATGAGAAATGGCCCGTCTGATGTGGACATGAGACTTAACTTTGCAGATATCGGAGCAACTGTTTTGTGAATCTGATTCTTTGGTACCAGCCTTTTAGAGGACCCCAACTTATGGTGCGGCAGTGCTTCTTCATTATGGTCCTCACCAGTGGAACAGCCTACCATAGGACCTCAGGGCCGCAGAGACTTGTGTTATATTAGTAGTTTATTTAGTACGGTAGTTTATTTTATTTTTTTCCAGACATTTAAACATGTTCTTGCAGTACAAAAGAAAAGAAATCAATGTGTATAAAGGTCTGAAAAGAAGCAGTCTGAAGCCGAAGCTTATGATGCCTGCCCCTAACTCATCCAAACTATGTGTAATTGATCTGCTGACTCTTTAAAAAATAAAAAATCCACATTTACAGCAGTTTACATGAAATTAAAGTGTCCATCTTTAATTTCATTTAATCAAGAAGATGCTGAAGCTCTACCATTTTAACCAAGCTTTCCACTAATGTGAAAGCTGATCTTGGTTCATCTATTTATCAGTCTATTTTATTATGAGTTAAAAGAGTCTATTTTATATTTATTTAACCTTTTAATGTCATTTCCTTTACATTTTAACTGAGTTTTATTTATTTATTTATTTTACTCATTTGATTTGATCCTTTCATTTGATCTTGTTACATTTTGAAACACAGTTTTTTAAATCTCTTATTCAAATCAAATCAAATTTTATTTATAGAGCACTTTTCCAACACAAGGTCACACAAAGTGCTGAACAGAACAAATAAAAATGTAAACAACATTAAAAAAATTATTAGGCTCCAGTATTTTCTCCTGGTGACCCTGTGCAGAGGCAGTTAATCCTTACCCACTTGGTCTGTAGGGTTCTTCTCGGTCCCGTTAATCTTGTAGTTGTGGTATGGACGCTGGTCTTCAGGATTCAGGACATCCCCACATGGACAGAGTTGGCATGGGTGGTCTGTCTCCTGGTGTGTGAGGGTCCCAAGTTATTGTTTCCTCAGAGCGATGTGTTTTGAGTGATGTGTGTTTGGGTCTTTTTTTTATTTGATTATAACTGTTTTTTTGTATCGAGATGCACCTTTAGCTCCTTTTTGTATGAAATGCATGAAAACAAACTTGTTTCAATTCCCAACTCTTTTTCTCCAGGCTGTGGAAAAAGAAGGAATATCTCTGCCTCATTCTGTTGAGATCATCATGAACCGCTGGATCCTGCAGAAGGGCTTTCCTGTGGTCACCATCAACACCCAAACTGGAAAAATCAACCAAACACACTTCTTACTGGACCCAGATGCCAAAGTAGACCCACCGTCAGAGTTCAAGTAACATCTAGTTTCTACTCTTTTAGGTCACTAAATAAAATTTCTCTATTTCTGATAAAAGTTTCTCTTTTTACGTCATTACAGCTACGAATGGTTTGTTCCTGTAACCTGGATTACGTCTGGTGGAGCAGGAGGACAGTACTGGCTCCTCACCAAAGAGGGTAAAGTGTATTTCTACCCATTAAAAACTAGTGTTATAACAGGTCTGTATGAACCACGGCTTTGAGGTCACGGCCAATCGAACGCCCTGTACTGAAATACTTTGATACAGATACCATGACACCCTTATAGAGACCACATAAAGTAACTGATATTCATACCAACAGATACAAAGCCAGACATGATTCTTCAGGACACTGATTGGTTATTAGCAAACATAAACATGACTGGCTTTTTTAGAGTCAATTACGATGCAAGAAACTGGGAACAGATTCTCCACAAACTGGCTTCAAGACATCAGGTTGGTTTGTTGTTTTTATAGAGTTTTAAAAAATAAAAAATCTTTTTTGAAGTTCCTTGATACTCAGCGTCCTGCCATCGATATATTCCTTCTTTCTTTGGTTTCAGGATATCCCAGTCATCAACCGAGCTCAGATCATTGACGATGCGTTTAATCTGGCAAAGTGAGGATGTCTTTCTAGAAACTCTTCTATCTTAATCCTTATATAGAAATCTTAAAAGTTTTGGGTCACTTTCAGGGCTAACGTAGTGGATACAGTTCTGGCTCTGAGAACCACAAAATTCCTAAATAAAGAAGTTGAATACCTTCCCTGGAAGGTGGCCAAACGCAATTTGGAATTTTTCTACCACATGTTTGATCGCAGTGAAGTTTTTGGACCCATGCAGGTTTGTGAGAAAATCTATCTCATTGACCAATATGCAAAGTCAATTTAAGTAATTAATTGAACAAAATTGATACTTTGTTTTTATTCTGCAGGCTTATTTAAAGAAGCAAGTCACCCCTCTGTTTCGATACTTTCAAGATCTCACGCTTAACTGGACAAAGATCCCAGAAAAGCACACTGATCAGTAAGGATGTCGACAAGTCGGTTTAAAATCAGGTTAATCTCTTCAAACGTTAGATAAGTGATCTAACTGTCCCACAAAAAATATGTGGATCCGCTGCGAGGTAGTGAAATAAGCATAGAAACACTCATTAATAAATGTTCAGCTTTCTGCTATTATTTGAACATCTGGTTGGTCTTGGCCTTGGATTTTGTCCTCCATTATGGCAACGTTGTAACAAATGAAGGAACAGTCTTAGAGCGTGCAATCTGCTCATGCTCAGTCCTTCTCCAAAGGCTCTGCTCTTGGAGAGTTCCATTCCATGTAAACACACTACAATACAAATATAAAAAAAAATATGTACAAGTTTTGTTGACTTGATACGAATCACACCGTACCGACTCAAATGAGATTTAGGCTGTATTGTGCACGTGCCCAGAGAGCAGGGCACATGAGGACGGAAAAATTCACAGTGTCAAAAACTATAAGTAAGATATGTTTATAAGTATTTTTATGAGGTTTTGTGGCACTTTGTGAATGCAAGTTCCCCAAAATCACTGAAGGTATTTTAATTGAATTGCCTACAGTTAATCAGAAACAACTATAGATGAACTGCTAAATTTTCAGGGTCATGCAACCACAGGTCAAGGTCATAGATTTATATAGCAGAAAGAGGCAAATTGTTTCATTGTTTGACTCAAATTTCATATTTCGGCGTCAACACTAGACACCACGTTTATCTGTGATGAGACGAGAATTATTACCAGAGAACAATAATTCTCCCTCTTTGTCTGACACTACGTATTCAAAGTAACACAGAAAACATCTCACACAATAAGATATGCGACTACAGACCTCATATGTTTCCTTTTTCATCCAGGTACAACCAGGTGAATGTCATCTCTCTAGCTTGTAGCACAGGAGTGGAAGAGTGCACCAAACTGACGTCTGATTGGTTCAACGAATTGATGAAGAACCCTGCTATAAACAAGTAGAGCCGTCAGAGTTTGTCACTTTGTTTTCTTTGACTTTTGACTTTAACAAGTCATCTAAACACATCACTCTCTCTCTTCCCATCTCTAGAATCCATCCAAACCTCAGGACGGTGGTGTACTGCAGTGCCATAGAAAAAGGAGGACAAGAGGAGTGGGACTTTGCCTGGAGCATGTTTTTGAATGCTACTGGTGCAGTAGAAGCTGTCAAAACTATGGAAGCGTTGTCCTGCACTAAAATCCCCTGGCTGCTCAACAGGTCGGTTCCAAACATCCCGTTCCGTCATTCCCTCTCGTTTTCCCTTTACTTTAAGTCATTCATTTCCTTCAGGTACCTGCAGTACTGCCTTGATCCAGACAAGATCAGAAAGCAGAATACGTTTATGATCATTCGTTACATCGCAAACAATCCTATTGGACGACCTCTGGTTAGGGATTTTGTTCGATCTAACTGGGATCTTTTAATAACCAAGTGAGTCTTCCATTTATATTCATAATCAATGAATTATTTTTCACTTTAAAGAGCAGGAGTTATCACGTGAGGAGACACAGATAAACCATAAACAAATCTAAATCAGTAAGCTGCTGAACATGTTTCCCTTCATTCATTTGAAACTCATTAAACTTATTAATAAAATCATTTATTAGATTTTTATTTTAATAAATTAAAATAATCAAATCAAAGTAGCACAGCACGGTGGCGCAGTAGCCTCACAGTGAGAAGGTTTTGGGTTGTTCATGTCCTGGCTGGGAATGAGACTTGGAACACTGTTGTTTCTGTGTGGATTTTGCATGTTCTCCCCGTGTATGCGTGGGTTTCCTCAGGGTACTCTGGTTTCCTGCCACCCCTCCAATAACATGCACGCCAGGTTGATTGGCTGCTACATGATTGCCCCTAGGAATGAGTGTGTGTGTGGATGGTTGTATGTGTGGCATAAATGTGCGGCTGTGAGGCCACTGTGCTACCCACTGCGCCACCATACGCCCTGGTTAAGAAGGTGCCAAATCAAAAGTATTACATGTTCAACACAATATGTCATGTAAGTATCAAGGCTGACTGTTTAAGGTATGATGCATAATAGCCAAAGGGGGGTCTCCTGTGCAGTAGAAAGCGTGCTTCGGCTTAAACTAACTGGCTTGTTTCTGTCGTTTCAATAGTGGAGTTTTCTCATCATCTGAAGAACTGTTTGAAACAATAACCAGACTTTGCTCCACAAAATTTGAGCTTAATCAGGTATTTAAAGTACATCTAATCCAGGATCAATTTTCACAAGACAAATGTTTGACTAAAGTTTCTCTTTTTTTTTTTTTACAGCTGCTCCAGTCGACAGAATACCTCAAATCAATTGATTATCGGGCATATTTATCTTTTGTCGAGCATTCGGAAAGTATCAGGTCCAAAATAAAGTGGTTGGACCGGAACAAGCAAAAGGTGCTGGACTGGTTCCTCCAGGAAACCTCGTAGAGGAAAGACAATAAGCAGATAATTACTGAAACATTATGCACATTATGAGCTATATGAATCTATTTTAATTACATTTTTTTACAGGTTTATAATATTTTGATGCTAAAATGTAACTTTATGTCCAAAAAATACATTTTTATATAACAATATTAAATGATATTTTTGTGAAAAGTTATAAAGTTTTATTTTATTATTGCATTAAAACCAGCGAGTAGAAGCATCAACATGTGCACATCGAGCAGGAATGGAGGAGTATTTTTGCATGGACTGTACAGCCCAGAGCAATGGAGAGTGTGGAAAAGAGGTGAGGAAGCAAATGCAGTCAGGCTGGAACGAGTGGAGAAAAGTATCAGGCGTGATGTGTCTCTCTGGGAGTGACCAGGATGGAAAGGATCATGCTCCCTCTTGGTGGTGTCATCAGGAGACATGGAATCACTTTTCACAGTTATGCTGATGACACATAGCTTTACATCTCCATGTCTCCTGAAGACACCCGACCAATGGATGCTCTTTTTAACTGTATTTCAGACATCAAGTCTTGGATGTCAGACAACTTTCTGCAGCTCAACCAGGATAAAATTGAAGTTTTACTTGTCGGTCCTGAAGCCCTGAGAGAGAAACTTTTACCTAAATTAAAAGCCCAGTCTTTTTATCCATCATCACAAGCAAAAAATCTGGGCGTTATTTTTGACTCTGAGCTGACTTTTATTCTACACATTAAGAATATCACAAGAACAGGTTTTTACCACCTTAAGAACACTGCCGGAGTCCGCCCTATTCTCTCTCAGGCCAATGCAGAGATGCTGATGCACGCTTTTATCACCAGTTGTCTAGATTATTGTAATGCCCTGCTCTCTGGTCTCCCAAAAAAAACATCTTGGGTTTACAACTATTACAGAACTCAGCAGCTCGTGTTCTGACTAGGACCAGGGGGCGGGAGCACATTACACCAGTTTTAAAGACCCTGCATTGGCTTCCTGTATGTTTTAGGATTGATTTTAAAGTTCTTTTACTTGTGTTTAAATGTTTAAATGGTCTTGAGCCTTCTTATCTTTTAAAACTGCTTTTACCATTCGAACCCTCATGGACCCTGCGCTCCTCCGGCAGCAGACTCTTGGTAATTCCTAAAGTCAGAACACACACTCAGAGTGTGAGGTCTTTTGAATTCTACGGTCCCCGTTTATGGAACAGCCTACCAGAGGAGCTCAGGGCCGCAGAGAACGTTCACATTTTTTAAGAGGCTCAAGACACATCTTTTTAGTCTTGCTTTCAACTAAGTTTCTCATATGTACTTTTATACTTAGTTTTTTTGTAGTTTTATTCTTAGTTTTTTTTGTAGTTTTATTCTTAGTTTTATTTGTAGTTTTATTCTTAGTTTTATTTGTAGTTTTATTCTTAGTTTTAGTTGATCTTATATGATGTTTTTACCTAAACATTTCTTATTACTTGTTAACTTTAGTTACTTTTATCTAAAGTTAATAACTTTTATCTATGTCATTTAATCTTTTATCATCTCCAGTGTTTCCTCTGAGGGGCCTCTGCAGGGGGAGCCTGCGGTCATCGGTGGCTGCTGGTCCTTGGGTCCGGGGCCCTGGTGGGGATCTGGTTCCGGCCTCATCTCTTATTCGGGGCCTTGTATCATGGCCCATTGATTGCAGGTGTGCCTCTGCTCCTGCTGCGGTGGCTCCTTAGACACCGCTTTCTCAGGTGTTCCATCTGCATCCAGCCCATTGCATTTTTAAGTGAGTGTGTAAGTGTACATATACTGTATGAGGGTGTGTGCTCTATTTGTATTTTTACAAGTATGGATGTGTGTGTGTGTGTGTGTGTGTGTGTGTGTGTGTGTAAGGCGCATTGCGCTTTATAAATAAAGTTTAATTTGATTTGATGTCAGAGGTTTTGGAGATAAAGTCAGAGAGGCCAGACTGAGATGGTTTGGACATGTGCAGAGGAGAGAGAGTACATAGGCAGAAGGATGCTGGGTTTGGAACCACCAGGAAAGAGGACTAGAGGAAGTCCAAAATCTATTACACATCTGGTTTGATGTGTAATAGATTTTTTTTAAAAGGTCTGACCCTGATTGCAATTAATCATGATAAAAAAAACCCAAACAGATATGTGATTCTTATTCTGACCCAAGAATATAAACATATACGTCTTTACTCTTTCCCCCGCCTCCCTTTTCCACCATTTAGAAGTGCTAAACAGTCCTGGTTTAGTTGTCACATCCCTGTGGGGGGGAATTTAGAAGGGATGTGTTTCCCATTTAGCACCTCACCGTCCTGCTGACAGATGTTTGTTCAATAAAACAGAGACCAAACAGACGGGCACACTTTCATAAGACCAAATAACCAAAGCTGGGCTGAAAAAAAATAGACAATTTTTTTAAGAATATATCATATTTATTCTTTTTGTAGTTTTAATAAATACCAAACATAAAAAAATGATTTAAATCAGAACAAATGATAAATATAAGAAAAAAAAAAGATCAAAATAAACAACGATCAGGTCAAGTTTGTCCAGAAAAAGAAATTTCAGGTTGTTGAAGGTTCCAGAAATGTTCGACTTCAGAAAAAACCTGGAAACAGAAAATGGATTTTTTATTTTCAGAGAAACACAAAAACAGATCTGACGTCGAACATGAAACTGAGAGACTGAAATCATCTAATAAAAACATTCTATTGATTAGAAAAAATAAATAAAAATGAGTGAAATTTAATAACGTAACTAATTTCTAATAAACTGGTTCCATTTAGAACTTTTTTAAACCTACACAATAGTTTTAAAACCTTGACCTTTAAAAAAATGTCTAAATATGGGAAATCTTGCATGATATAAAAACAAATTTTTTTCGTGGAAAAAAAGGCAAAATCTTAATCAGACTGATGTTTGTGTGAAATTGATTTTTTTTCTGGAGAGAATGACTTTTTAAATTTTGATTTTTTTCAGATAATTAAGTTTTTTTGGTGTCATTTCTGTAAAAAACATTAACTTGTTCAGAGAAAAACTAATCTTTATTGAGCACCGTCCATTTATTTTTTAGTGAATAAAAAAAATACTGTATTTGTCCATAATTTAGATTCAAAATGTTTCATAAAAAGGAACTAAAAAGACAACTGATTTATTGATAGATTCTTATATAAATATGTTTTAAAATTACATCATTTTCTTTTTTTGTATCCAAAGTTCAACAAAAAGCAAAAAACATTTTTCTAGATTTTAACTTTATGGGACTTTTTTTTTTTAAAATGAACTTATTCTAATGTTCATACAGTTTTTTTAAGAGGGAATAATGGATAATGAAAAAAAAAGTTTAATTTTTGATGGACTGATAAAGACCTAAATGTATACTGGTGGGGTACCTCAAGTACCCCTGAAGTATCCCTCAAGTTTTGGTTCCACCTTTTGGACCAGGCGGATCCAAAAGTTCCGCCTGGTCTTAATTATATTTGAATATGAATAAAACAGAGGATAAAGTTTAATATAATTATATTGGTATTAAAATGAGAGTGTGACCCTACCTGATGTGAGTCCTGTGGGGATGCATGATGCTCCCTCGCCAGGATCCGCTCCTGCTCCACAAAGTTTGAGGCTCTTCTCTGTTCCAGCACCTCGTCACTGAGGCCCAGCTGGGTCGACAAGTAGGAGATGTACTGGATAGTCAGCCGGAGTGTTTCTATTTTTGTCAGAATCTGTCCTGCAGGAGCCACAGTGGGAGGAAGGAAAGTCCTGAGATGATGCAGAGCTTTGGTCAGATCCCTCATCCTCAGCTTTTCTCTCTCACTGGCAGTCTGACGCTTCTTACCCGGAAACCTAGAACGGGATTTCTTTGTGGGAAGGGATCGAGGCTCTGCAGGACTGTTGAAAATAAAGTTGTTCAAAAAACTGTTTCCCTGGATGGAAGTGGGTGAGAAGCAGAAGGAATCCACAGACGAGGTGGGAGACAAACTGCTCCCAGCGCTGATGTAACCAGGGTCTGGAGCTGGATCAGGACATTTCTCCAGAACAGAGTCAGAGTGGAACAGGAGCTGATGAGGAGGACAGAACGTCTGCATGGTTACAGGATGGTAGTGGTCAGATGGAGAATGTGTGGAGGCTGGAAGCTGCTTCATATAAGAGTTGAAAGGTGTGAGTTTGCACCTTTGACCATCACCTCCACTTCTGATGAGCTGTGGAAGTGAGCCGACGCCTGGACCAGGGGGTCTCATGGGAAATACTTCACAAGGTGTGACCTGGTTTCTCACCCAAGTCAGAAACAACTGCATCACGCTGAATGTTCTGGATTAACTTTATTTTATCCACAGAGTTAGGGGTGCACATCAGCACCTGGACATATTAGAGCTCATCGAGAAGGACGTCTTTTTTAGTTAAATATTAATATTAAAAATGTTCATATAGTAATAATTATTTAAAACTATTTTATCAGAAATGATTAATGTAAAAGTCAGAAGGTGAATTCCAGATAATTTTATCTGAACAACAACGAGCCTTAAGCTTCAAGTTAATATGTTCCTCCTCTGTATGGAGCCGACATGTCTTTAACCCATAAAAAGTATTTTACAAACTATCACAAATGAAACCATATCTGTGATGAGTGCAACCATCGAGGACACTCACCAGTAAACCATGCTTATTTGTTTTGGCCTGCTCAGAATGAAGACATTTGTGGACACACACTTTCAACATGCTCAAACTAAAGCTCAGGTTCAAGGATCTCTAAGAAAGTCTTGAGAGACACAGCATTCGTTTTTATTTCTTCAGCCTAAATTACAACATTTTTTTTCTCAATGGGCTTCACATTAAAGATTTAAAAAGAACAAAAACAAGAAAAAAGAAGAATCTTACATAAACACAAATACACAGCACATTCCTGCCCTTAGCCTCTCCTTCACAGTGAGAAAAAACTCCTAAAAACCCATCAGTGGGGAAAAACTAAGAAACCTCATGGGGATCCACACAAAAGAGAGATCCCTCCCCTGGGACAATAAGACTATTGATTAAATATGATCTTATTCTACTCTACAGCTTTGTATATGAAGAAATCACTAGATGTTCTTCATCCTGATGGAAACTTGCTGAGGTGAAAATAGGTTGAGCCCCTTAGGAAAAGAAAACTCAGCATATGTTGGGTCTTTTCCCAAAAGGAGTTTGAACTTAGTGCATATTTCATGTTTAAGAACAAAAAACATTGTATCAGCTGTTATAAAAGTTGCTTCTAAAAATTGGTCATCTCTTATCTGATGTGTCAGAAAAACAACATGACTTAACAAAAAATGAGCATTTATTTTACCAGGATCTAAAGTCAGAGGTTAGTTCAGGGAGCATCGTGAAAATAAATAAAAATCTTATGAATAATCTGCACATGTGACATAATTTCACTTATCGCTTGCCCCATTGGCTTCATGAATGACACAGCATAAATTTCCTGGTGAAAAATGTTAAAAAATAGTTTTATGAATCATTACTATTCATTTTTTTTCTATGGGTTTTGATGCAAAATCTTATTTTTGTAGATTTTGTCATGTTTAAAACATGACTTCGACCTCACAAACATTCCTGAAGTAATTTGTAGTTGTTTGCTCATGTCTGCTTGGGTCGGATGTGACCGTTCTCTCGTCCGGGACTCAATTCAAACGTTAGATTAATCATTGTCATGGATACTGTTCGTCACCACGCCCACATTCTGACATTAAGCAGAAATTGTTTCTGCTGCTGCGGTGCATGGGTTCTTCTCACGCTGATAGTTGAGACGTCAAACAAGACTTTACACTGTGTTGTGTATGAACCCAGTCAGCTTTGCCAAGTAGGGATCGAGAAGAAGAGGGAATTAACATTTATAGTCTTTTTTTTTGACAAATATTACACATATATGTACACAAGAATAAGAACCACGGTCAATTATTTCTCCAAAAAATTGCAACATCTCTTCAAAACATAAAACGCGAGTTTCTAGTTAAAGAAATAATAAAACCTGAACATTTATTCAACAAAAACTGAAACAAATGTTTAGTTTTTTAGTTAAAAAGATAAAAACAGGATGTAAATTTTGATAAATTACAAATAAAATTCTGAAAAATGTTTTCTTGGTTTATTTTGGTCACTTTTAACTCATTTGAAAGATAATTTAATCATAATCAAAGCAAACTCTCTAATTAATCTCTAAATAATGATGATAAAAATCATTTGTTAACAGATTGTTTCATCTTTTAAGGCCCTGGATCTTCTATTTGAAACCATTGGTCTCGAAATCTTTCTTTTTGTGAACTGTTGGTTTCTAGTTTGATGTAAATACCGGTAGTTTTTATTTTTTAAGTCTGACCCTGATTTGAATTTGTTTTTAACCTGATCATTCAGAGATTTTTCTCCATCAGACTGTGCAGCTGGATCCTCAGAAGCTTTCCCACAAAAAAACGCGTCACATTTCACTCCAGACGTGGCAGCAGAAAGCAGGAGGTGTGAAAAGAAGAAGCTCTGCCCTCTTAACACCACTCTGACCTCCACCATCCATCCACCTAACTTTATATTTAAACTAATGAGAACTGATCGAGATCAAAATAAAAGTTTTAGATAATCACAGAAACAAAACATCTCCATCAAAATCATTCTTTTTTTAAAAAAAACATCTATTAAATTTCATCTTTTTGTTTCTGCAGCTGCTTGATTTTCTGGGAAGGATCACTTGATCATTTCCAAACTTTTTTGGAAGGAGTAAAAACCACTCCGAGCAGCTGCCAGTTCTCCCTGTCGTCCCAGTCCAGTGAAGGATTGTGAAATTTCTGAGAAACGGAACAAAAAAAACAAAAAAAATTATGTTTTCAGACTAACTTAAAGTGATGTTTTGAATTTTTAGTTATTGTGATAAAATAAAGAAAATCATCAGTATTTATTTTGTAAAAAAAGTGATTTAACGATCACATTTTAAAAAAGTTTATTAAATTTTTTTGTGTTTGTAAATGTTGCAGTTTTGGTTTAATTTGATTTTAACTTAATTTTAATTAGATTTCATTAAAAAGGACTTTAATTTTCTTGTTATTTTATGAATGAATAATTAAAAGATGATTTAATTATAAACTCCTTTAGTGATTCCCATCACTCCTCGTGGGGTCTTTAGCGGGTTTGATCAGAAAATATTCTTCTTTTTGATAAAATTTATTCAGGATTTTTCCAAATTGATTCTAGATTCTTTCTGTTGTTATTTCAAAGAATTACGTTCATTTTATTCTTGGTTATGACTATCACAATTTCAGGATTGTGAGGATTCTGGCTCCTCCTCCAGGTCGAGAGGAGCCAGATGGGGTGGTTCGGGCATCTGGTCAGGATGCCCCCGAGCACCTTACTGGTGAGGCGTTTCGGGCACGTCCCACCGTGAAGAGACCAAAAGGTACATACCTGACCCGCTGGAGAGACTATGTCTCAGGGCGAATGACTCGGGATCCCTCCGGGTGAGCTGGAGGATGCAGCCGGGGTGAGAGAGGCCTGGGATTTCTGTCTGAGGCTGTTGCCCCCGCGATCCAACGCTAGATAATTGGAAGATAATGAAATGGAACAATTTCAGGATACGTTTTTCTTTATTTCTTCAACAACTTTTCTTGTGAGAGACAAGAAATTTTAATACATTGTATTAAATGTCATTTTATTGGAAATTTTAATACATTAATTTTAATACAAGAATTTTTAATTTAATACAAGAATTAATTAATTTTAATTTAATACAAGAAATTTTAATACATTGTATTAAAATGCATGTTTGGCTGGTTTTTTAAGGAAATATTTCAAATATTTTGGCAGATTCACACAGAGTAAAAATTTGACTGAACAAAAACGATTGTTACAAATTCCCGGAAGTTTTTCTCAAACATGATCTGATATAAAAAAGTGTAAATCACAGCATTAGCTTCGACTTCAAGCCTCAATCAGAAGGAGACTGGGAGAAAGACAAGGTTGAGGAAAAAAGTTCATTTCCATCCTCCAAATGCTTATAATTTTCCAAAACCAAAAAGAGAATTGATGAATGATGTTTCTTTCAATCCATAAAAAAAATAAATAATCCAGTTTTGGAGCCTCAAAGGCTTCAAAACCTAAAAGAATCTGAATTACAAACTTATCTCACTGAGATTTCAGCCCTAATATTTATAAAATCTGACCCCCCATTGTTGCCATCCTGGCAGCCTGCTGCGGTGTAATGCAGCACACAAATTTCTCTGTTGAGGGATGAATTCTTCTTCTTCTTCTTTCGGCATTTCCCTTCAGGGGTCGCCACAGCAAGTCAGTTTCTTCCATCTAACCCTATCTGCTGCATCTTCTTCAGTCACACCAACTATCTTCATGTCTTCCTTCACTGTATCCATGAACCTCCTCTTTGGCCTTCCTCTAGTCCTCTTTCCTGGTGGTTCCAAACCCAGCATCCTTCTTGGGATGAATTAAGTATGTAAAAATTAATGCAATTTTTTCCTTCAATCACATTTTAGCCAGCATTTGTTGCCAGGTAGGCTAAAATCAGCAGAGCATTGAAAGAGGCCTCAAAGCCCGTTTCACGACTTTTTTCACATATCGTTTGCTACATGAATGAAATGGAAAATATTGTTTTATTTGCTGAAAGACAGGAAACAGTAACTAAAAATGAAGCTGATTTGCTTATGTGTTTCTTTTTCTATGTTGAATAAAGTAAAGAACTCAGATGACCATGAACTAGAACAAGTGTAAACAAAATATAACAGCATGCGCTGGACTTTAAGCATTTTTAAATAAATAATTTAAGATTTTAGAGTAAAATGTTATTTTCTTACATTTTGTTAAAGTTTCGGAGGTTTTTAAGGAGGATTTTGTCGTTTCCATGATTACATATTTTGCTGTTTTTTGAAGAGTTTGGAGGCGGTGGCTCAGTGGTAGAGTGTTCGCTCTTGGAACAGAAGTTAATCAGAAGTTTGTGGATTCAATTCCCACTGAGTTTATGTCTAGGGTCCTTGGAGAAGACACCGAACCCCCTGTTTCTCCTACCAGCAGCAGCCTGCTGCGGTGTAAAGCAGCACACAAATTTCCCCGTTGAGGGATCAATAAATTATACATCATTATTATTAATTCAGTCGTTGAAGATGGTTTTCAACCATAAAATAGTTCTTGAGGTTCTAATTGATGCCGATGGAGCACCACTGAAGGTCTGTCTTTAAAAATATCTCAAACTCTATTTAAATGACCATAAAGCTGCTGCTCTGCTCCTCTTATTTATTTCCACCAGATTAAATGGAATCACTTTCATTCCTATTTTTTTCTGGTTTTAAATACATCCCTAACTTCCCAGATGGAGACACACTCTGTCCCCTCTGCTGATCCTCATCAACTCTGATGGTGTTTACTCTGATGTAATGAGTGAATAATCAGCACTACCGCGCTAACCCTTTCATCCCAATCACAGTTTATTAGCTTTACTCTGATGAAGACTGGAGTGACTTGATTAGGTTTTCTGTTGCAAATCAAATAAACAGAGTGTGAGAAAGCAAACGATGTGTGATCCAGACTCCTGGATGAACGTTAAAGTCCTCTGGGTTTATTTGGGACGTAGTACGAGCAGAGGATGAGCTTGTATTAGTATAGAGCGGTTCATCAAGTATACCTAAGGTATTAAAGTAGGTGGTAGGTGGGCTTCTCATGCGTCCAAAACACAGAATTTCAAAAAACTAAACTACTCAGTACAAACTACAGATGAACTGATTTCATTTTCAGAGTCATGTGATGAAAGTGCACCAGTCACTTTCTCAACCGTCTATCTGGGGGTTGCCGGCCACACACACACACACACATACACTCGTTCCTAGGGGCAATCATGTAGCGGCCAATCAACCTAACATATATGTTTTTGGAGGGTGGGAGGAAACCGGAGTACCTGGAGAAAATCCAAGCATACATGGGCAGAACATGCAAACATCACAAAGAAAGATCAGTGTTACAAGGCTTGTCCCCACCCCGGACTCGAACCCACAACCTTCATGCTGGGAGGCCATTGTGCTTGACAATGTCACAAATTCTTGTGAACACAACGAATCCCGAATCAGGGAAAGGATTTTAATTAAATCGGGAATAGTTAATCAATACCAGCTTTGGATGAACTGATCAAGCTGCAGAGACACATGTCTGAATTGATCACCTTGGTTTTGACTTGTTTTGAATAAACACAAGAAAAATGACTTTTTTGGTGAATTTTTCCATCTGCATGAGCTTAAAAATAATTTTTTCTATTTTGCATCAAAAAGAAATTTGATATTTGTCATTTGAATATTTTAATAAACCAAACATTAAATTTAATGTGAAATTTAAAAAAATATCATATTTAATGCTTGTGTTAACAACAAAAAAACAACAGGTAAAAAACCAAGAGAATGTAACCTCCTCTGTGACCACGAGATGGCGCCCTCTAAAACGTATCAAACTGCAGAGAAAATAAAATCCTTTTAAATCATTAAGATTTACATCATTTAAATGTTCTATTTTTAAAAGAAAAAATCGGTTATAAAAAAGAAAAACACTGCGAATGCATTTGAATGATTTATTATAAATAATAAGAAAAGAAAATATAAAAATAGTTGTTGAACATTTTCACATTTACAAGAAAGATTTTCAGTAGAAATAAATAAAAAAGGATGAGTGTGTATTTCTAATAAATAAATGGATCCACAGTGAAAGAACTGGACATCCTTCCATGGAGTTCAGAGATCCAGATTAACCCCAGTACTCCCTCTGAACCAGGGGGATGCAAAAGTCTTTACCGCACATCTGTATGGAAACAAGAGGACAACATCTGTTACAGTGTGATCATCATCAACAGAAATGTATCCATTTAGAAGGAACAGAATGACATGGTCATCTTCATTCATTCATCTTCTGAACCGTTCAACCCTAGCAGGGTCAAAGGGGGCTGGAGCCTATCCGGTTGATTCAAGGCGAGAGGCAGGGTACACCCCAAACAGGTCGCCAGTTTGTCTCCCCACACACACTCATTCCTAGGGGTAATTTTATAGTGGCCAATAAACCTAACATGCATACACGGGGAGAACATGCAAACTCCATACTGAAAGGCCAGTGTTCCAAGCCTTGTCCCCACCCAGGACTCAAACCCCTGACCTTCTTGCTGTGAGGCCACTGTGCTACCCACTGCACCACTTCTATCTTGAAGTTCTCTGTGCAGGGCAGAACTCCTGAAGTGAAGGATACATGAAAGACCACAAACCTGGCATGAAGGCCGAGATCCTGAAGGAGACTGCAGAGCTTTGTCTTTGCTCACATCTTCACTTAGATCTTCCACTCCAAAACTACAGTCCCCAGAATGCAACAGGGCGCTCTGGCTGTAACACTGACCCGGGTACAGGTTCTGGGTCAGATTTTGGCCTCCAGTGGCTGAGCTCTGAAAGTTGTAGAAGATATTAGGAGAAGCAGGACTGCTGGCCGAGGTGTCTCCTTGTTCCCTCCTCTGGAACAGAGCGTCCTCGTTGAGGCCCAGCTGGGCTGAGAGGTAGGAGATGTACCGGATGGTGAGGCGAAGAGTTTCTATCTTTGTCAGAGTTTGTCCAGCAGGAACTACAGAGGGTGGCAGGTAGGAGCGGAGGTGGTGTAAAGCTTTGGTCAGGTCTCTCATCCTCATCTTCTCCTTCTCACTCGCACTCTCCCTTTGCTTGCTTCGGATCCTGGGGGTCCGGCCAACTTTCCGTCCACGTTCAGAATGGGAATACAGAGAGGACTTTCTGCCTTGGGGGTATCCTCCATCAGCTCCTGTGGGGGTGGATTGTTTAGGTTGTTGGTAAGATGGAGAGAGGCTGGAGTCCATGGAGTGGACCGGGGACAGGGTCTCCGGAGAGGAGATGCTTGAGAGATCTGAGTCTGTGCACCAGCGGTACTGTAAGCTGTAGTCTAATACTGAGGAGGTATCCATGTTGTGAGGAGGAACTCAGTGAGTGCTCCTCATCTCTACACCACCGCTTTATAAGTCCAGGCCAGGCCACAGAGGTGTGAAGTGACACCTCTGCAGATTCTGGCGAAACGTTGTCTAAAAGCAGAGGCCTGAGCACACACACAGCGGGACCAGAGCTCCTCGGCCTGGGAAAGTCCAGCTCCAGGAGTGGACGTGTGAATTCTGACTCCTGCTCAAAACAATAAACATTTTCTTTTTTTGGGGGAGTCTTAAAGTCTAAGCTGATGCTTTCTGCACATGTTTGACATTGTTTTTAAAAAATCTAATTCGTTTTCCATCTTTTTTTTAAACAAATGGGCACAAATGAAAGTGTGAAGAAGATTAAATCAGAGGTGTTAAAGTCGTTTTGATCCAGAAGACACTTTAAGTCCAAGCAGAGCAGGATTTAAACTGTAATAAATGAATAGGAAATAAAAATTAGGTGACAAATTTGACAAGACTCTTGAAGTCTGGATCGTTCAGGATCTGATCATTCAGACAACTTATTGCTAAAAAACACAGCCAAATATTTTTCTGCTCCTTTGTGTCGTAAATTTTATCAGTGAATCGCGACATGTGTTTATTCCACTCAGTAGAAGGAAAATCAGAGAAAACCTTTCAGTGACCAAAACGACAGACTGACGTTCATAAAACCTGCTTTTAGGAAAATGAGACAGTAACATATTCATTTATAAATTTGAAATTGTGTCCAGATAAATAATTTAAATTAAAAAACACCTTATATTTTTATTCAAATGGTTGATGTATGGCTTAAAGCTCTGAACAACTCTGCTGGTGGTGGAATTATGTCGGATTTTATTGGCACATTACTTGTGCTGTTGAACTGATTAAAATTTGTCTTATTCATAGCACATCATTTATAATAGAAGTTAGTTGGTCCCAGGAGGCGTTGGGCTAGTGGTAGATAAACCGTCTTTTGACCGGGAGAACCTGATTCGATTCCCGCTGGGCCCAAGCTGTCCTTTGGACCTCATAAAAGACACGTAAGGACAGAAAGTAAAACCCTGAAAAGACAAAAAAAAAAAATAGTAAAACTAAAAAAAAAAAAAAGTTAGTTGGTGAACGAGCACTACTTGTATAGCGCTTTTCTACCTGCGTCAGCACTCAAAGCATTTTAGAGGACCTCACATTCACCCGTTCACTATTTGTACCTGACGGTGGAAGCTGCTGTGAAATATATAAACAACCATCAGGAGCAATCAGGAGTTCGGTATGAACTCCAGGCTGGGGTACCCCTCTGGTTACAGGACTCTAGCTCTACCACTTGCTGAGCCATGTTTCAGGGCACTTTCAGCGTCTCTGTGATTAAAATGTGGTGTTCCACCAAAACACTGTTCAGATTCTCTTCTTTGAGTGGTTATTTAAACGTGGAGATCCACAAAGAACTGGTTTGAGACCTCTTTTGTTTCATGTTTTTATTTTGTGGGTTCCACAAGTAAGTGAGTTGAGACCATTGTTGTTGTCTGTGCTCATGAGATGCAGGGTTCCACAAATTCCAAAAATTATGTGACTTCTATTATCATTTGTGCTTTTTAAAATATGGGGTTCCTAAAAGGAGGTTTTTGGGACCTCTTTTTTTGTTAGTTTGTTTTATAGATTGTTTTATTCTACAAAAAAGGTTGTTTGGAAGCTTTTGAATTCATTTGTTTATTGAAATGTGGGCTTTTGGAAGGAAGTTCATTGGAACATTTTTTGTTTTCTGTGTTCAATAAATGTGGAGTTCCACAAAGAAAGTGTTTGGGACCGCTTTTATTTACGTTTGCTTTTTTTTTTTTTTTGAAAAGAGGCTTTACAAGGAGGTTGTTTGAGACTGCTTTTGTTTTCTGTCTTCATCTAAATATGGAGTTATATTTGATTTATTTATTGAAATGCAGGGTTCTGTAAAGAAACTATTTGGGCATTAGATGTGGCATTCATACATGGCATTCCTCAGTAATTTGACCATCTTAGAGAATCTTTTTTAAATTTAGAAAAAACGACAAGTTTCATGTCAAATTTAATTTAAATATCAAAACTTGTCAAGCTTTTTAACTAAAAATAATAACGTATTTTATTAAAACAAAAAAGTGGGAGTAACTGAATAATTTTAAATGATTATAACATATCACAATGTTTACGGCATACAGTTCCCAATAAGGGGCTGGCTTGGACCCTTTGAAGGGTCAAATTTGGCCCTCGGATCTTAAGTTTGATGCCTGTAAATAAGATGAGCGTCCATCCACATTCATTCATGTTCAATCCTGAATACAATCTTAGTTCATTTAAAACAAAGCAAATGTGAAGGAAATATTACGTTAAAACTTTTTTAAATCTGCAGATAAACTGTTTTAGAAAGAATAACAATCATAGTCATGATTTCAGTCAAATTAATGCTGATATGATCGAAATGAGTAAACGGGTCCCTTTCAGAGGTAGAATCTAAAACATGGAACACATTATGTTGGGTCGGACTTTGAATGGTTTTATATCTAATTTCCCTCCAACCTTGAACCTGACGCCTCCCTCTAAAACCAGCATGTCCCTGAAAAAGCTTTCTGTTGGATCCACAGGAAACAAGCCATGGATCTAAAGCTTAAACCTGCTGTTTGGTGAGTTTCTGTGAATCTGAAGTCTGAAAGAGTTCGAATGTAAATCTAATGAGCTTAAATGAAGCTTAATGTTATTTAGTTAAAGCGGAGGTGTGAGGGTTTCACACTGATGAGAACCGATGAGTCTGACGGTGTCGCTTCACACCTCGCCTCTGAGAACCAGGACTGTTTGACCTCTCACCTCTTCTATCACCCCTTCATTCCGTCATCTTATTTCAGGTTGGTGGAGAGCAGATCATCAGCAAAAAAAAAAAAAGTTTAAAAAACAGATTTCACAAGTTTTATTTGAGATGAAACTTATTTAAGAAATACATAAATTCTAAAACATAGAACATTTTAATCCAAAAACAACTAAATATTTGCTTTAAAAAAAGAGTTTCAATTAAATTTTGTAGAAACATTATAAATAATAAGAAAGTTGAAAATGAAAATTTTGTTACAAAAAACTTTTTATGGTACTGCCGGCTGAATTTTTATTTTCACTTTTTATGATTTTAAAACACAAGAACAGCAAACAAAACTTCCTGAAGTACGATCCGATTTCCAATAATTCCACATCCGTCACTACGAACAAAAAAAACCTAAATATGCTTGAACAAAAAATAATCAGTTGTTTTCAAGATGAGACGGAGCAAGGTGTTGTTTTAATTTTAACCCGCAGGTGAAGATAACCCCAAATTTTTCAAAGCTCATTCGTAGAATAAAGTAAACAAACAACATGTATTCATTTTGATTTTCAAATAGAGTTTAACCATGTTTCCTCTTCGTTCAAGTCATTTATTCCTTTACATAAACTTGTTTGATCCTTTGTGTCCATCTCGTCACAGAATACGGTGTTACATTATTTTTATTTCACAGTTATGACTTTTTTTATCAACCAATATCAAAATATGTAAGAAATATGTTTGATCTGCATCAAAATGTCCAGGTTTAAATCCAAGCAGATAAAATAAAACATTTAAAGGAACCTCTTAAAATGTACAAAACCGTGGTGAGACCGTCCATGCTGTTTGGTTTAGAAACAGTAGCACTGAAGAAAAGACAGGAAACAGAGATGGAGGTAGCAGAGATGAAGATGCTGAGGATCTCTCTGGGAGTGACCAGGATGGACAGGATCAGAGGAACAGCACATGTTAGAGGTTTTAAAGTCAGAGAGGCCAGACTGAGATGGTTTGGACATGTGCAGAGGAGAGAGAGACCAAAGAGGATGCAGCAAATAGGGTTAGATGGAAGAAACTGACTTGCTGTGGCGCCCCCTGAAGGGAAATACCGAAAGAAGAAGAAGAAAGGAACCTCTTGTTTTACAAAAGTTTCAATCTCACTTTTAATATTTAGTACATGTGGTACAAGTATGAAGCACAGGATGGTAAAAAAAATATGTGTATGGTCTCCTGTCTTCCCAGCCTGTCTCCAGCATGATGCTGCTGGAGGAGCTTTAATAAACTTAGAAACCATCATTTTAAACTCTTTCCACAGCTGGCTGTTGATACCTTTATGACTGTCCCACTGACTGTACCCACTGGATTTTAATCACTTGGAACATCTTCCTTTTCTTTCCTCATTTCCCTTCAGGGGTCGCCACATCAAGTCAGTTTCTTCCATCTAACCCCATCTGCTGCATCCTCTTCAGTCACACCAACTATCTTCATGTCTTCCTTCACTGTATCCATGAACCTCCTCTTTGGTCTTGCTCTAGTCCTCTTTCCTGGTGGTTCCAAATCCAGCATCCTTCTTCTGATGTCCTCTCTCTCTCTCCTCTGCACATGTCTAAACCATCTCAGTCTGGCCTCTCTGACTTTAAAACCTCTAACATGTGCTGTTCCTATGATGTACTCATTCCTTGGAACACTTGAAACACTTTTCTGAATGTAATCTCCCAAATCACTGAAGTTGATTCGATCAAACTGCCCACAGTTACTCAGTACTATCGGTGCATGAACTGTTTAGGTTTTTAGGGTCATGCGACCAAAAGTAAAAGTAACGATATTTAAAAATCTTACACATTTATCAAATAAACCTCAGCAATTTTATTACATTATTAATATAGTTTTGAAGCGTTTTGTTTGACGTCTTGGAGTCGACTTATTCTTCTTTATATTTATCTGAACTTTTTTGTACATTTTTGTTGAAAAGGAAAAAAAAATGGGACTAAAGAAAAGAAAAAGTTAGTTTTATTTATTTTGTTTTTTTATATTGTTTTAATATATCCCTCTGAGAACCACCTTGGACCCTCTGAAAGGACAATTTTAGCCCCCGAACCTTGCGTTTAACCCCAATCAGCAAGAATTTAAATTTTTTAAAGCCAGAATCTCAGAGAATGTTAAGTTTGGTCGAATCCAAGTGAAGAAAATGATCCAGGACACCGACACGGAAAAGTTGAATTTAGGTGAATAAATTTATGAATGCTGCTTTTTGTTAGGTCGACATCTTTGTTCAATAAAAAACTTATTTTAATGAGAAACAGTCGTTTCTGTTTTATTTGATTTATCGGATCGTTAAAAATAACAATATACAGAAATTTTCAGAACTTATTAGAGTTTTTTCTCCAGAAAAACTGAACAGAATGATTCCAAAGGTGAGGAAGGAAAAGAACTACACACGTGTACGAGTTAGCCGTGTCAGTCCGAGGGCAGAGTGAACCAGATTTGAACTCGCAGCTCGACCCTGCCAGCCACCCTGACTCAAGTGAGGCTGTGGGAGTTTGGCACCTCTGGGTGGACGCCCACCCACAGCAGGCAAAGAGACTGGGCTGCTCGCCACCTGTCTGGATCTCCTCTTTCAGTCAACCTCGTCATGACCTCAGACGAGCTTTTTCTGTAATAAAATCACTTCCAAACAGAAAATATTAGAAAATAATATGATAAACTGATTTTTTTCCCTCTACCACACCCACCAGCAGGAAGTTCTTTAGTGCACACGCTCAGTCCCAACAAAGAGTGACGTTTTTATGTCCCGTTAAATCCACCAAAATGAAAATATGAAACATTGCACTGTATTTGTGGCCTTCAAATAGTGCACACCACAAGATAAGAATGACTAACTCCAAAAAACCCAACATGAAATAGGCCCGAATACTTAATCGGTGGATCAAAAATATCAGCCAATAAATCATCTCACGAGACATCAGTAATAAAAAAAAAATGTTGCTGATTAAACCCGACAAAAACTTTCCGTCGTCCACTGAAATAATGACGTTAATCCATTAATTTGGGATCATATTCCTTTTTCCAATCATTTACAAACTGATCCTCCTACAGATCGAGAAGAGCCAGATGGGGTGGTTTGGGCGTCTGATCGGGATCGCTGGTGAGGTGTTTCGGGCACATCCCACCGGGAGGAGACCAAGAGGCAGACCCCGGACCTGCTGGAGAGACTATGTCTCACAGCAGGCTGGGGAACAACTCGGGATCCTTCCGGGTGAGCTGGAGGATACAGCCGGGGTGAGTGAAGTCTGGGCTTCCCATCTGAGGCTGGTGCCCCCGCGACCCGGCCCCGGAAAAGTGGAAGACGACGGGACAAAATGTAATAACATTTTTAGGAACTGCTTTTGTCCTTTTTTATTTTAAATTTGGGGTTAATGCATTCAGTGGGGAGGCTAGGTGTCATGACCCTTCTCCATTCTGAAATATTTCCACCCTGCTCATCCTGTTCTTTGTCCTAATTCAGCACAGCAGATACCAGTTGACTCTCCCTAATGTCTGCACCTGTGTCTCATCTTCCCACTCTGTTTTTTAAGCCCTGGTGTGTATCCTTCCTGTATCTGGTTGTCGCTCTCCTGCTCTTCTGATGCAGCTATGATGGTGTTGCTTCATGTTTGCACCTCAGCCTCATGTTTTCCGTTTAATGGGCTTCCATGTCTGACTCTGCATTGCCTGCCCAGGACACAACCCTGCCCAGGTTGGGTTCCAGACTGCATTCGCCTACACCTCTGGTGTATTTCACATTCAAACAAATAAAATAAAATACAGTATGGAATGAAAACAATAGATCTGAGTGAAATGAATAAGTAGTTGGACATTTTTGTGAGTTTCATAATTTATCATTATTTTGATTTGTTTCAGATAAATGTGACTCAGGTTTGTAGTGTGGGTGTGTGTGTTTGTGTGTGTTTGCGTGTGTGTGCGCACGTGTGCTGCTAGAGAACAGATTTGTCCGAGCTGTCTTGGACAGATTTTGCACCCTGGGTGTGAAACATTGCTGGAGCTGCTGAGGTCAGCCAGAGGTGGACAGTAAATTTCCTCCGGCTGTAAAAATGGCATTCACAGAAAACCTGAACAAATATCTGGAAGCACTTAAACACAACTTTCCCTCCAAACAGGAAACACCAGCTCAGTTACAGACATTAGAGAAACTTTTCAAAACTATTTTCTCTCAGTCTGTGAAATAAAATATAAGAAGCAGTAACGGATCAAATCACTAGATAACCAGAGTTAAACTAGATGTCATGAAACGTTCTGATAAAACCAGACTTTTTCACACCTCGCTCGTAAGTAAACACATCCTCCTACTTTTACTCCCACTGCTGTGCTGCCGTGGTTTTACAGTTTACACCACCCAGCTCACAGGAGCAGTTTTATTTAGCTTATCTTTAATTCTATTTTAGTTCTACAAGTTCATCCAAAAAACTGTGAAATACCAAATTGGTAGAAAGATCCAAGAGTAAACCTGGTCGTCGGACGACAGATGAGATCCTTTCCAATTGGCATGGTTTGTTTAATGGACGTACCAATTGTCACACATCTCAACGGGCTTCACGCAGTAAATTAAAACAAATAGAACAGCACAAAAGTGGCAGCATGGTGGTGCAGTGGTTAGCATTGTCGCAAGAAGGTTGTGGGTTTAAGTCCCAGGTGGAGACGAGGCTTGGAACACTGGCCTTTCTGTGTGGGATTTGCATATTCTCCTTGTGTATGCGTGGGTTTTCTCCAGGTATTCCGGTTTCCTCCCACCCTCCAAAAACATGCATGTTAGGTTGATTTGCTGGTGCCAAATTGCCCCTAGGAATGAGAGTTTATTGTTTTATGTGTGTGGCCCTGTGACAGACTGGCAACCAGTTTGGGGTGTACCCCGTCCCTTACCTTGAATCAGCTAGGATGGGTTCCGGCACCCCCCGTAAGCCTGTAATGGATAGACAGTTGAGAAGGCGGCACAGTGGCGCTGTGGTTAGCATAGTGGTCTCAGAGCAAGAAGATCGGGGTTTCGAGTGGACACCAGTGGTGAATAATGCTGTCGAGCTGAAGGAGTCTGTCTGCCAAACAGAGCTTTGGTGGTCACTGAGGCCATGTAGTCAGGCTCGGGAGGAGTTCATAAAGACCATGGAGAACAGGTTCAAAGAAATTTTGGTCCACCACCTGACAATTCAGGAAGCAGCGCATCATAACAGAGATGCCAAGTTTTTGCTCACCAAAGAGGGAGATTTTGAGGCGGGCTGTGACATGCATGACGTCACATCCGCCAATGGACAACACCCGCCATGACAGTTGGGTAAAACAACCCGTTCAAAACATGAGAAAGCAGCTGGTAAATTGTGCGTCTTATGTGTGTTACCACCAAGCGTTATGTATCAGTATGGAGGAATTACCACCAGGAATCCACCCCTGTACTGCTTGGTCACGCTTTGTTTTGCGGCTCACTTACATAAGCTCTCACATGATCAAAGCTCCCGGATGTCCGACTTCTTCTATAAGTTCACCAAAAACAATACTGGGAATAGACCATGCAGATCGATACTAGCGGCTTTCAGATGCTCAGCTGCAGGAGATACCATGTGCTTAGCCTCATTATACCTAATCATGTTCAAAGAATGCACTAGAATGTTCATCATGAGGAAGTTTTGTTAGCCTTGGTGGGTGAGCGTGAGATAGGTCCTAATTGTGGGTGTCTCCCTCCCAATGCGGGAGACTGTCATCAACACTGTTAAGAAAGAGACTGCATGTGAAGCCCTCAGCTTTATTCAAGTCATGATACTAGTATGGTACATCTAATATACACAGTTCTATATACAACAACTAATACAGTATGGTCAGGCTGAGTAAATAAGAGTCATTCATACACACACAAACACACACACACATGCTCAGACACACACACACTCATTGCTCAATCAGGCCAGAAAAGTAGCATGTTTGTATAGAAATCATGTTGTCAGAAATGCAGATTGAACATATCAAAACATCTAGTCTCACAATTTTGTCTCATCTTTCTTTTTTTGTTAGAAAAAGACAAAAAAAAACAATTCAAACAACAGAGTTTTACACTTTTCACGGCAGGTTGTGACAGGAAACTTATTTCTCTATAAGATCAGCCTACGATACAAAGGACAGTCATGTTGCCTCGGGGACGAGGACGTGATGAGGAACCCGGTCGGTTCGGATGTGGAGATGCCGGGAAATTTAACAGGAGTTATTAAAAAAACAAAAAAAATATCTATTTTTGATAAAATGTTAGATTTTATCCAAACTGAGCACCAACTACAGAAAACTAGAAACATCACAGGACTTGTTGGATGGAAACAGTCTTTTCTCACACACAATTCAAGTCATCACTAGAAGTCCTCTCTTTTCTTAAAGAGGGAATAAAATCAAAGCACAACATGGTACCATGAACTACGTCACCATTCACCAGACAGTTTATCTCTTATTAATCTTTCACAGAAACCTCAAACGGAACAGTTGCTACGCTGCGTGTGAGCAGACCACGGGATGATTGAGGATGACAAACACAAGGAGGCCGGAAGGAGGATCAGAGAGATACCCTCCGGTTCACATAGGCATCCAAACAGGATCAACACACAACTAGAACAAACTCACAAAAACAATTCACACAACACAGCTTCTGTCAGTTCTTTCAGGTTGAGTAGGTTTCTTTTTTAAGTCCCACCGAAGCAGCAGGAAGTTTGGCTTTTCACGAGAGGATTTTCTCTCGGGTTTCAGGCAGCTTCAGTGCCACCAGACCTCCGCAGACCAGAGCGGCGAAGGCCAGGAAGATGGGGATGATCTTAGTGATGCCTATGAAGGAGGCGAACACGAAGCTGGCGATGATGGCGGCAAATTTACAGATCCCGTTCAGGATGCCAAACGCTGTTCCCCTGCAGGCAGGAAAGAAGTGGAAACTAGTTTGAAGTGTTTATGTGCAGTGTTATTCATCTGACTTAAAATATTGCTTTGAACATGCGTGTTTTATGATGTTTTAATATTTCAAACAGGCACAAAAATGTTTTTTTTTTTTTAGTTTCTAACATGCACATTTTAGAGCAATAGTTTTCCCCCACACGTTTCACATCATAATATGATTTGATGGCACTTTTTAAGTGTCTTTTAAAGCTTCTATTTTAAAAAGGAGTGTAAAAACCTGTCAGGATCTCTCACCTGTCTCCAGAGGGAGCCCAGGATATTCCTGTTCAACCTGATTGGGATCACCTGGGGATGATTACTGATTCCACTCATCTGTGCACCCTGCCATCTATTTAAGGGGATTTAACTTAGACTTTCCTGTTGTGTCATACCATCCCTTCCAGCCAGGTCTCCCTGGTTACCTGACCATGTTTGAACTTTGTTATTATTTAGACTTTTGAAACCTTGAGTTAATCCTGTGTTTCTTGCTTTACAGACTTTCCTGAATTGAGTTAATAAACCTCGTTTGATTTCCTGCATTTGGGTCGTCCTCATCCACATCACAACAAAAACATTCTTATAAAGAATGACCTGCTCATTTTAAAGCAAAACTTGAATCTTTCGACCTTTTAATATGTTTCCCATTATAATGTGATGTGCGACAAAAAAATTCTATGCTTTAAAACTTTTTTCTTAAATTTCTCCTCGGTTGTTGTGGCTCTTAGAGACCTTACAGCTATGGAAAAATGAGAACCTAGAAACTAAGCCTAACTGGCTAGCATCGCTAGGTAGCATTAGATGCTAACCTTAACATCCCAGACTAGGTCATCCCAGCTCTCAAACTGCGGTTCTCTGTTGTGTAAATGGCTCAAAATTCAGTTGTTAATAAACAAGTCCTTTTTCATGCAATCTTCATGCGAGACGGTACTGTCTTTGAAGGTGGGCAGTGCGTACAACAACACTGTGCCCAGCCCCCAGCAATGCAAAAAGGCTTGCCCAAATTAAAAAATAAATATACTTTATTCATCCCTCAATGGGGAAATTTGTGTGCTGCCATGACGGTGCCAATGGTAGGAGAAACGGGTGGTTAGGTGTCTTCCCAAGGACACCTACACATGAGCTCAGTGGGATTCAATCATGCGAACTTTCGGTTAGCTTCCGGCCCAAAGGCGAACGTTCTACCACTGAGCTTTTACCTCAAAATTAGTTTGTTAATCCTCTCAGATTTGCTTCTATTAGGAAACAAGAAGGTGGGATTTAGAACGTCAAAAACAGTGAATTGAATAAATATATTTATAAGTTTTCTTCAGTTGTCTTCTTTTTTGAGTTAACAAAATGAACCACGATTATCTATACATAAAAACTGGTACTCCACAAGACACCATTTCCTAATCAGGCTGGTGCCACACGGCAATTCTGGTCTGGCCAACACAGTCTGGGTTGGCAACGATTCCCAAAACTACAAATAAAAAGACTCTATTCACAGTGTAAACAAAGTTTTATCTCAATAACTCTTTATATCAAAATCAACATTTTTATCGTCCTTCCAGCACTCATTTGATTTTACAGTATTTTCACAAAATATTCACACAACTTTTTGATTTTGTGCTGTGAGTTGATGACATTGTTCACCTGGTCGTATCGCTGAATCTAGATGAGCAAATTGTTTTGGTTCTACAACATTTTACAACCCCAATAACTGAGGGCCATCAGGAGAAAATCAGTTTGTACCTTTTAGCAGAGGGGTAGAGCTCCACAGAAATGACTTCTAGTCCGTTCCAGGCCGCCACGCTTACAGCATAAAACAGACACTGCCAGCAGATTACGGCTCCCTGGCTGAAGCTGAGCAGCAAGAGGAAGGTGCAGGCTGAAGACGCCAGCATAGAACCACCTGAGAAAACCCCACAAAAAAGGTTATGTAGACTGTAACCATGGTTTACAACACAGATTAAAACATCCTGCACATTCATGGACACCCAAATGCTATGTTGTGCTATTTACGCTGTAATAATAGGTAATAATCTCTGATATTGTCTCTAGTTTAAATTTTCTATGAATCAACCATGTCTGGTTTTAGCTGAAATGGTCATGATTCCTTCACCTGCCACCAGAGGGACCCCTGGTCCTTCCTCCTCCCCTGGATCTCAACCTGATCCCAAACACCTGGCTGATTAGCCTGATGCTAATCCACTGTGCATTGTCATCCTGGTGCCTATTTAAAGGCAGTCTCTCCTAACTTCCTTGTTGGGCCATCACCATCTCTTCCTGACCATGAATTACATCCTTGGACTATTTTATGTTATTTGAACTTTTTGATCCTGTGGTAATCCTGTGTCCTTCGTCTTACAGTCTTACTGTATTTTTGGTTAATAAATCCTGTTTTGTTGTCCTGCATTTGGGTCCTCCTTCTCCTTCCACATCCCCACATCACAACAGAAATTCTCTCATGAGTACAAAAAAGGTTGATCCATCCCGCACTCCCCTCGGATAACTCTATGTCTGTATGGATTCTCAGGTCTGTTTTTATGGATTTTAGATTCTATTCTAAATGACTGTTTTCATGCAACCAATTTTTTATAAAATAAAAGTTTTTTTGTTGTTGTTGGACAGAGAGAGTCAGATCCTGGGGATATGAGACAATTTTAGAATCCTATTTGGGACCCGATGTTACACAGCTTGATGTCAGATCCACAATGAAGTTCAAATAATCTGGAATAATGTTTAAAAAACAAACTCTACTGTCTGGATTATTTTAGATGATCTCACCTATTATTCTGATTCGTCCAATCTTGTCCATAAAGAGTGCTGAAATGATGTTGCCAGGCAACACAGCCAAGCTTCCTAGAAAGCTAACCATATATATAACAATGTCATTTTCCTCCTGAAAGTTTAGGTGGCAGCCTTTCTTCGGATGGAGAAAAGTTGTGTTTTCCATTCGGCAGTCTTTAAATTTCTCCTGCCATAAATCTGGGAGAAGCACACAGATATTTACATGTCTTTTTGGTTTATTTTCTGGTGAAATGTTTCTTTCAGGGTTAATGGAGACTGATTGGTACCTGTGTTGTAGAAAACCGTGTTCTTGATGGTGCAGTTTTCAAAGAATGTGTTGGTTGATTTTATATCCTCAAAGTAACAGTTCTCAAACAGGGAATCTTCAAACTTCACCGACTTTATCTCGATGTTTGCAAACCTAAAAAAAACAGACAAAACAAGAATGATTTGAAACTTTAATGTCAAACAAAAAGCCTCCATCTGCCCTGACTCATGAACCGTATTCATGATGAATGGATGAGTTCAATGTGAGAACTCAGTTGAAGCCGTCACACGTGTGTGGTTTTTAAATTTTGTGTCCTTGACTATTGAGATTTTGAACTTTCCGTTCTGTTCCGTCGTCTTCCGTTTATCCAGAGCCGGGTCGCAGGGGCAACAGCCTCAGACGAGAAACCCAGGCTTCTCTCACCCAAGGCTGCATCCTTCATCTCACCTGGAAGGATCCCGAGTCATTTCCCGGCCAGCTGGGAGACTCAGGCTCTCCAGCGGGCCCGGGGTCTGCCGCTTGGTCTCATCCTGGTGGGATGTGCCCAAACCACCCCATCGGGCTCCTCTCAACCTGGAGGAAGAGCGTCTTGACACCGAGCTCCTCCCGGATGGCAAAACGTCTCACACGATCTCTGAATGAAAGCTCAGCCACCCTGCAGAAAAAGGTCATTTCGGCCGCTTGTATATGCGATCTCATTCTTTCGGTCACCACCCACAGCTGGTGACCATGGTGAGGATGGGAACATAGGTCGACTTGTAAATCAAGAGCTTTACTTTTCGGCTCAGCTCTTTCTTTACAATGATGGACCGATGCGCCATCCTAGTTATTGCTGACGCTGCACCGGTCTGCCTGACGATCTCCCGCTCCATCCTTCCCTCAATCATGAACAAGACCCCGAGATACTTAAACTCCTCCACTTGGGGCAGGACCCTGTACCTGACCTGCAGAGGGCATTCCAACATTTACCGGGTGAGGACCATAATCTCGAATTTGGAGGAGTTGATTCCCATCCTGGCCGCTTCACACTTTGAACTTATGTGTTCATACGTATAAAGCTGACACTGAATAACTCTAAGCAGTTACATTCCACTTTTTCCTGTGCATTTCTGGCCTCAAATAAGATTTGCACCGTGTCATGCACACACCAGGAGGAGGGACTGAACAGGGAATTAGAAAACTGGAGTTTATTGTGAAAAAAAATGGCAGTGAATCAAACTGAATGTAGCTTTTTTTCAGCGATCATTCCATTTCTATTCCATGTTAATCTATCTATAAAAGCAATTAATTTAGAATAATTACCCCATAAAAACATTATAGATAATTTGCTACCTCAGTGTTAGAAGAAAGATGTGATGACATACTTATCATGGATGTACTCTCCTTCACGGTGCACCTGGTTCACCAGAGAGAAGTTAAAGTGGAAACGTTCCACTCGTTCTCTGTGAAACACTCGGACTTTAGACTCAAACTCTTCATACTGCATGTACTTGATCATGTCTGGGAACCAGACACCCAGACCGTGATAGCTGAAACATAAAGACCACCAACATGTTGAACTCAAAGAGCTGAAATAAACTGGATCCAAACACGGACGAGATGCTACCTGAAGGCCATGCAGAACCAGACGATGATCAGAAACAGACCCTGAAGTCTGAGTTCAGGAGCGGATAAGGACATGACGTTGGCCATGACCTGCAAGGAACAGAAACAACTAGAAAAACAAACACTCTGAACGAGTCCTCAGTCTGTCTAATTACCACATAGACGGATCGACAACCAGTCATGTCCACACTCACATCTTTGTTACATACGACACACGGACACTGATGAAATCTTAAGTGGAACCAGGCTGTGTTTGTTGTTTAAGATGAAGATGTTAAACTTTTAAAAAGTCTTCTCACCTGCTGCAACATGGTCATTTTTCGGACAGTCCAACGTTGGAAGGCGGTGCCAGTGTCACTTTGGATCTCTATGAACTCATCTTCCTGAGTTTGTGGAGTCTTGATGTTGGTCACCTGTATGATGAAAGAGAAAAATGGATTTTCTTTTTGTTTTAAATGGTCTTTAATCAAATATATTCAAATATATTCCTGTCCAGATGAAGACCATCTGCTGTTACTAAGATGTCTATTTGTAACATTGGGCTGAATAAAAACCATTTAACCGTAAAGTGTCTTAAAGTTGCTCAATTCTCCACACACTCCACCACCTTCATAAATTGTTCAAATAGAGACGAAGTCGGCATACGGACGGATTTGGGTTTAAGCATTTTCATAGATGAGGCTTCTGGTCCAGAAGTTTTACTAGTCAGGTGTTCCGTTGCGTTCCGTCGTCTTCCACATATCCAGGGTGGGGTCGCAGGGCGACAGCCTTAGACAGGAATCCCAGGCTTCTCTCACCCCGGCTGCATTCTCCAGCACACCCAGAAGGATCCCGAGTTGTTCCTCGGCCAGCTGTGAGACATGGTCTCTAGAACGAGTCCAGGGTCTGCCTTTTGATCTCCTCCCGGTGGGACATGCCCAAAACACCTCACCAGCGAGGTGCTCGGGAGGCATCCTGACCAGATGCCCAAAACACCCCATCTGGCTTCTCTCGACCTGGAGGAGGAGCGGCTATACTTTGAGTTCCGCCCAGATGGCAGAGCTGCTCACCCAATCTCTGAGTGAGAGCTCAGCCACCCTGCAGAGGAAGCTCATTACAGCCGCACGTATCAGCGATCTCATTCTTTCGGTCACCACCCCCAGCTGGTGACCATGGTGAGAGGGGGAATGTAGAACACTAGTCATGTTCCACAAAAGTCAGTCCTGTTTAAATCAAATCCAAGTTTCTGTTTAATTTCTTTGCTGCACATTTAATGTTTTTGGATATTTTGGGCTCAAATTAAACATAACGCTCTGTTTTTAAATCTAAATCATAAACATGAGGTTATGTAAAGCCTTGTAGTTCATCAAAGCTATGAGGGGGTTTTACATTTGGAGGTCGTGGACCATATGGGACCACCTACTGGAGCGCTTCGTTTATCCTGTGGTCAAACTCATCCAACTTACTGTGAAGACTCGCTCCGGTTCACCCTTTGCTTTCCAGTTGGTGTCATGAACTCGTCGTAGGATCATCCACGCCTCATCATGTCGGGCATTCTGCAAACCACAACACACACACACAGAACATTTCAACTGGTGTGGATGAAATTACACAGTGACTGCTGCTATTTTTATAAACTGTTCTTTTAATTATGGCTCCCAGTTCGACCGTGGAAATTTTCTTTCGTTCTTCTCTGCCGCCACCACACACACCAGCTGAACATCCTGTTCGGTCTGGCGCTTATCACGGGAGCTCATGTGTGATAACTTGGAAGTGTGTAGCAGCAGTAACACACAAACACAACATCACATGTGGTTGGAGGGCTGACATTGTCCTGGGTGGGTGGGTGGGTGGGTGGTGTTCTGCTGAGGTCTTAACAGCTCTTTGCTAGCTTTACACAGCAGTGGGATGTTGCTAAGCGAACTGACGACTCAGCATATTTTTGGCCAATCACCAGTAAAATGTTTCAAACTGATGCTTCATATGTAAAAATCCCACGTGGTTTGGTGTGTTGTGATGCGTTGGGAGTTTCCAGGCGGTGTTCTGACCTCTAGCAGGAAACGTGGACTCTCTGGCATGAAGACGACTCCGACGAGAGCAGCCAGTGCAGGAAAGAGACACACAAAAATAAAGAGTCTCCAGCTGTGCATCTGGAACTGTGTGCCAATAGCGAAACCCCAACCTGGAAGAGAAAAAAAACTCAATAAAAATGTCTAGAAAAAAGTTATTTTATGCAATAAATTCAGTCATTATTTGGATAATCATCAAGAAACTTTCTTATTTGCAAACAGAAAAAAATATTATTTATTTATTAAATATTTAAATCCTTCGAAACGCCTTCAAAGACTTTTCTGCACTTCAAAAAAAAAAAAAAAAATCTGAATCACAAACTGACGTAAATCAAATTTGACCCAAAATATTTCCAAATAATCTGTCTGTTTTCTTTATGACTTTTCTAATAACTCTCAGGTTCTAAACGTGTGGTTCTGTATGAAAGCATTTAAGCGCTCATAATTCAGCCAGCATTTGTTGCCAGGTGGGCTAAAATCAGTTGGACATCTAAAAGGTCGTCAAAGTTGATCTCACTGGCTGTTTGGATAGAAAATGAGACACAATTAAACCTTTTGCTTTAGTCTGACAGATTTTAAGCTGGTTTCTATGACGCCATCTCCAGGTTTTTTGATTGAACAGTTCCAGAGTATGGCAGCTAAACGAGCAAACAGCATGAATGGCGAACTGCAGGCAGGAAAACTTTGGGAGGGAGCACGCATAGATTTTGTGGCTGATTTAAAATAAAGGCCATTGTTTTAGATGAAGTTGAACAAAGTAAAAAACTCAGAGCAGCATGGGACAGGACAGGTGCCCACATGTGTAGAAAACACAGATGCAGAAATATGAAGGACAGGCTGGATTCTGAGAGGTTGATTGGTACAGATGAAACATTAGTGATGTTCTCGGTGTTTGGAATGTGTCCTACCGTAGTGAGGAATGATTCCCCAGGCAGTGAAAGAGGCATAAAGACCTCCCAACATCCAGAACATGCAGAGCCAGCTTAGATGTTCTCCTCTTTTATCCATTTGGAGGAACTCAGTGAAATAGGTGTAGACGATAGGGATGGAGCCACCGATCCTGCAGCACAAACACACTTGATCGCATTTTTATTTCAAACTAATCCTCTAGGTTTGTGTTTTATAAGCTTTGGTTTCATTTGCAGTTCAATTAATTATTTTAAAACAATAACAAAGACCTTTAAATAATTGGGAACTGATTTAAACATCAAGATGGTTGTTTTTTAGCGTCAGCAATAACTAGGACGCTGCATCGATCCATCATGGTGAAGAAAGAACTGAGCCGAAAAGCAAAGCTCTCGATTTACAAGTCGATCTACGTTCCTACCCTCATCATGGTAACCAGGATCTACGTTCCTACCCTCACCATGGTAACCAGGATCTACGTTCCTACCCTCGCCATGGTAACCAGGATCTATGTTCCTATCCTCACCATGGTAACCAGGATCTACGTTCCTACCCTCACCATGGTAACCAGGATCTACGTTCCTATCCTCACCATGGTAACCAGGATCTACGTTCCTACCCTCACCATGGTAACCAGGATCTACGTTCATACCCTCACCATGGTAACCAGGATCTATGTTCCTACCCTCACCATGGTAACCAGAATCTACGTTCCTACCCTCACCATGGTAACCAGGATCTATGTTCCTACCCTCACCATGGTAACCAGGATCTAAGTTCCTACCCTCACCATGGTAACCAGGATCTACGTTCCTACCCTCATCATGGTAACCAGGATCTATGTTCCTATCCTCATCATGGTAACCAGGATCTACGTTCCTACCCTCACCATGGTAACCAGGATCTACGTTCCTACCCTCACCATGGTAACCAGGATCTACGTTCCTACCCTCATCATGGCAACCAGGATCTACGTTCATACCCTCTTCATGGTAACCAGGATCTACGTTCCTACCCTCACCATGGTAACCAGGATCTACGTTCATACCCTCTTCATGGTAACCAGGATCTACGTTCCTACCCTCACCATGGTAACCAGGATCTACGTTCCTACCCTCACCATGGTAACCAGGATCTAAGTTCCTACCCTCACCATGGTAACCAGGATCTACGTTCCTACCCTCATCATGGCAACCAGGATCTACGTTCATACCCTCACCATGGTAACCAGGATCTACCTTCCTACCCAACCATGGTAACCAGGATCTCCGTTCCTATCCTCACCATGGTAACCAGGATCTGCGTTCCCACCCTCACCAGCTGTGGGTGGTGACCGAAAGAACGAGATCGCGGATTTAAGCGGCCGAAATGAGCTTCCTCCTTAAGGTGGCTGGGCTCTCACTCAGAGATCAGGTGAGCAGTTCTGCCATCCTGGAGGAGCTCGGTGTCGAGCCGCTCCTCCTCCAGGTCGAGAGAAGCCAGATGGGGTTGTTCGGGCATCTGGTCAGATGCCTCCCGAGCGCCTCACTGGTGACATATTTCGGGCACGTCGCACCGGGAGGAGACCCAGAGGCAGACCCTGGACTCGCTGGAGAGACTATGTCTCACAGCTGGATGGGGAATGACTCGGGATCCTCCCAGGTGAGCTGGAGGGTGCAGCCAGGGGAGAGAAGCCTGGGCTTCCTGTCTGAAACTGCTGCCCGTGGTACCCCGCCCCGGATAAGCAGATTATGACGGAACGGAACAGAAATAAATTGCATCACTACTCACTGTTCTTTTTGAACAAAGAAAGTAAATAACAAATGATTAGAAATCTCTATGTGTCGTATTAAAAATCTAAAAACATTAATCATTAAAAAGGTTAGAAAATAAATCAAGTATGAAAGTAAAACCTGAAATGGAGCCACTTTTCCATCTGGATCCCACAGACAGACCCAGATACAACAAATGTTGTCTTTTAGATTTTTTGTGACAAAAGTTTCAATTATTCCACTCTCGTATTTATATTTTTGTAAATGTTAGAAATTTAAATGTCAGGCTGTTTCCGTCGTGAGGTTTACTCGTAGAAAAGGTCAGTCTTTACAAATATCCAGAGGAGTTACCATTTATTCAGACTCTGCAAATAAAAGCACCACCTTACCCGAACCCGGAGCAGAACCTGAAGAAGAGGAAGAAACCGTATCCCTGTGCGAAGCAGGACAGGAACGAGAAGACCAGGTCGATCGTCAGGACGTAAATTAGACACTTTCTTCTGCCCATTTTATCACACAGACCCCCCCACACTAACGCTCCCACCATCATGGCCACGTACACCAGCAGACCTGCAAACACACAAAAACACACTTTGAATGGGAGAACCACTCTTTTCATGGCATTTAGAGGTAAACATAACACCTGTTCTTAGATCAAAAATACGTATTAGCTCTTGGAGGTAGTTAATGAACCCTCCCCCCCATTTACTCAGTACCAGCTACAGATGAATTGATTAGGTTTTCAGGATCATGCTGCCAAACAAAAAGGTCACAAAGGTTGAGGTCATAAATTCCTGTGATCCAGATATCTCTCAAACCATCAGATGGATTTTAATGAAACTGCCCACAGCTATTCAGCGCCAGCTATAGATGAACTGTAAAGGTTTTCAGAGTCATGCAACCGAAATCTCAACGTAAAAGTTGAGGTCATACCATTTAAAAATCTTACACGTATGATCGCTTCTACCTCACATAGACCTCGATCCTTCATTACGAGTACAGTTTGTGATGCAGTGCAGGAGGCGGAGGGAAGAGGCGATGCTGTTTAAAACCATGGTGGCACAGTGGTTGGCACAACAGCCTCACAACATGAAGGTTGGGGGTTTGGGTCCCGGGTGGGGATGAGGCGTGGAACACTGGACTTTTTGTGTAGAGTTTGCATGTTCTCCCCATGTACATGTATGTGTGAGCTTTCTCAGGTTTCCTCCAAAAACATACATGTTAGGTTGATTGGCTGCTATGAACTAACTCCTAGGAATGAGTCTGTGTGTGGATGGTTGTCTGTGTGTGTGGCCCTGCAACAGACTGTTGACCTGTTTGGGTTGTATCCACCTCTCACCTGAGATCTGCCACCTCGATGCCATTAGGGATAAAGGGGTTTAGAAGATGAATGAATCTGTTAGTATTAGTGTTGACCTTTGACGTGTGTTCATAAACCGGAGATGGAAAAATAATTAAAATTTTATTTATTATACATTGTGAAAGTATTTTTAATTAATTCAATTGAGATAAATTTTAATTTATGTGTGTTGTATTTATTAAATAAATCAATAAATAAAAAAATCCTCAGGATGAAGTACTGATTATCTCCACCAGGGGTCGCCGTTTAGCTTCCAAAGACAGATCAGTTAAATCTTTGTCTTTTTTCTTTTTTTTTTTTTTTTTCATCAGCATGCTCTCATCTGATCCACTCCGGATATTTCCACATATTTACAGCAATGTGGTAAGAAAATTACAGGTGGGCTGATGATAAGCCTCCCTAAAGATGACGAAGAAAGAAAAGGTCACAATCATTTGGAATGCTTCTACAAGAGAAGGATCTCTGCTCCTTAAAGCATTATTCAAATGTGACAAGTTCTGCTCCAGCTGTCTTTGTGCTGCTTTTGTTGCCATGAGGACACTTTCCTCTGAGTCACAGCAGAGATAACTCTCACCAGGCAGGCTGACTCTCCTAAACACTCAGAGGATAGTCATGTCTGCTTTTCTGTTCCATGAGGATTTAGTCACACAGTTTCGGACCCATACTTCCTGCCTGCTCGGTGTTTTTACTACACGGCCCTAATTACAGAGGGCCTAAGCAGCTTAGCGGCACGTGGAGCCATAGTGTGCACCTTCCCCACGGATTACTAACCATCCAAAGGCCCTCACGCTCCACACGTCAAGCTGCATCCCATTCAACAAGAGACCGCTCAAGAAACCAAGAAACACAGACAGAAATCCACCAAGGTAGCTTCTATCTGTATCGAGGGGTGCTCGAGGCAGAGTGTAGGGCCGTGATATGTGCTGGGACAAGAAGATGTCCTAATAGTGAAGGCCCAGAGTCCATCCCAGTAGGAAGGGAAACGGAACACCTGAAGGGAAACAGAATTTCATATCTCCCCACAGTGTGAACAGTCAAAGCACCACAAGTGCATTTGTCAGCCAGAGAAGAAGAAGTACGTACAGTACGTCCACATTAAACCCACGCTAACCCTCAAGGCTAAAACACACACGGATTCTATCATGCTATAAATAAACCAGCTCACACAGATCGTTCTATGATTGGCCCACAGCTTGTTAATCACTCCAATTTTTTAGAGTTTTGCAACCAATAAATATTTCTGTTGGTTGGAGGGGGGGACTTACTTGGCGGTTAGAACTAGAAGATTTTTCATACTGATTTTAATAGTATTGGTAAAAGAAGATTTGGAAAGTGAGGTTAAAGGGAGAAGAGATAAAGAAGGTGGAAGATATTAAGTACTTAGGATCAACAGTCCAGAGCAATGGCGAGTGTGGAAAAGAGGTGAAGAAGCGTGTGCAGGCAGGCTGGAATGGGTGGTGAAAAGTATCAGGTGTGATGTGTGATAGAAGAGTTTCAGATAAAATGAAAGGAAAAGTGTACAAAACCGTGGTGAGAGCGGCCATGCTGATTGGTCTAGAGACAGTGGCACTGAGAAAAAGACAGGAAACAGAGATGGAGGTAGCAGAGATGAAGATGCTGAGGATCTCTCTGGGAGTGACCAGGATGGACAGGATCAGAGGAACAGCACATGTTAGAGGTTTTAAAGTCAGAGAGACCAGACTGATATGGTTTGGACATGTGCAGAGGAGAGAGAGTACATCTGAAGAAGGATGCTGGATTTGGAACCACCAGGAAAGAGGACTAGAGGAAGACCAAAGAGGAGGTTCATGGATACAGTGAAGGAAGACATGAAGATAGTTGGTGTGACCAAAGAGGATGCAGGAGATAGGGTTAGATAATTGTAGAAACTTGGATCCATTTGACTTCAAATTGAAGCCAATTCAATGTCTTTTACCTCATATTTCTCTTTTAGATTAAACTAATGAAAGAAATTATGTTAAAAGGCGTCCAACAGGGTGATGATTCAGGCCCCTTAAAGTTTCTATAAAGTCCAATCTTAACCAGGAGATGCTGTCAAATTTAAATCAACAAACATATGATTATTATCCAAACTTAACTTTAAAAATCAGAAAGGTTTTGTGATAGTTTTTCATTTTCACATATTGTAGACGTTTTCTATCGAAGCAACAACATCCTGTCATTTTCACTCAAAATCACGACCGCAGTCTAAATTAAAGCAGCGATAACGATGTTTTTCTCTTAAGCAAAAACACTCAAGTCTTTTTTCTTCTTTTCCTGCTTCTCAGGGTTGTGTTTCAGAGCGTGCGTCGGAGGTTTGTATAAAAGTGCTTGAATAAACAACTTTCACGGTCACATTGTCTGGAGGACTTGTCGATTACAAGAAAGGAAAGAAGGTTTTTTATTTTTTTTTATTGAAATGTATAAATTTGTTGTAATGGAAAAGTTCAACAACAACAAGAGAGGAATTTATTTTGTACCAAACAAATTCTATAAAATGATCAGACGTGTGATTTCTATTTCTTCTTATTTGTGTTTATTTTATACCCTATTTTTTATCATAAACTATGTCAAAACACTTATTAATTTTGCTTTGACGAAGACGTTGTAAAAATTTAGAGACATGGACACATGATCAGAAACAATCTGAGATGGAAGAAGTGGTTTGAAAAATGCATGAATGACTAAAAAATGAATCAAAAAGTTTTCTTGTAACATTTGATTTTCTAAAATACTTTTATTTTATTAAAACGTAACTAAATCACAGACACTGGCAGTAGTTTTTACTAGAAGTCTTGATTTTACTACTTTACTGTTTTCACTGATACCATTTAAAAGAAAATTAACTAAAAAAAGTTTTCAAATTTTTGTTCAGACAACAAAGATTGTTGTTCACAAGCGGGGGAAGGAAATAAACAGACGGATCGGTGGGACGTTCACAATAATTAGGCTGCTGCACTGGTCCGTCGTGGTTTCAGAAAGAACTGAGACATAAATCAAAGCTCTTGATTTACAAGTCAATCTACGTTCCTACCCTCACCATGGTTACCAGGATCTACGTTCCTACCCTCACCATGGTTACCAGGATCTACGTTCCTACCCTCACCATGGTAACCAGGATCTATGTTCCTACCCTCACCATGGTAACCGGAATCTATGTTCCTACCCTCACCATGGGAACCAGTATCTATGTTCCTACCCTCACCATGGTAACAAGGATCTACGTTCCTACCCTCACCATGGTAACCAGGATTTATGTTCCTACCCTCACCATGGGAACCAGGATCTATGTTCCTACCCTCACCATGGTAACCAGGATCTACGTTCCTACCCTCACCATGGTAACCAGGATCTATGTTCCTACCCTCACCATGGTAACCAGGATCTGCGTTACTACCCTCACCATGGTAACCAGGATCTACGTTCCTACCCTCACCATGGTAACCAGGATCTACGTTCCTACCCTCACCATGGTAACCAGAATCTACGTCCCTACCCTTACGACTGTAAACATCCTTGTGTGGTGACAGAAGGAAAAAGATCCACATATATAAGCAGCGGAAACGATCTTCCTCTGCAGGGTGGCTGGGCTCTCACTCAGAGATAGAGGGAGGAGCTCTGCCATCTGGGAGGGCTTGTAGTAGAGCCGTTGCTCCTTTGGGTAGAGAAAAGTCAGATTGGGTGGTTCGAGCATCTGGTTAGAATGCCTACTGAACCCCTCACTGGTGAGGTGTTTTGACCCAGAGGCAGACCTTGGGTATACTGTAGAGACTATGTGTCCCAGCTGGCCGAGGAACGACTCAGGATCTTTCTGGGTGAGCTGGAGGAGGCAGCCGGAGTGAGAAAACTCTGGACTTCTCGCCTTCAGCTGTTGCCCTCATGACCCGGCCCCAGATGAGCCGAAGATGACGGAAACAAAACAACAAAGATTGTGCCCATTTCTACACTTAAAAAAGTAGCAAATATAGTTTTTTTATTGTAAAAACGAAGGACAGCTGACGAAAATTGTGTGTTTGTAAAAAGAAAAAAGGCAGCTGAATGTTTAACAGAAATTAGACACTTCTTTTGTGCTGTTTTCCAAACTTCCAATGTACAGGTTTTTTGGACCTGTTTTGGAATCATTTTTGTGAAATGAACAAGAAAGAAATGAAATAAAAAATAATAATGTATTCATTTTTTAAAATGCTTCTCCCTGTTGAAGTAAAGAGGTCTCCCATAGCTTATCCCGGCTGATCACGAGTAGAGCCTGGTTCAGTTTGAAATAAAAATATTCAAATTTAACAGGATTACTTGGTTTTACCCCTAGATTGTCCAAATTGTTCTGTACTGGATTTCGTCTCTTTAATCTTTTGTCCATAGATTTTGTTCATAGCAACCAAATCCCAATAAAAGCTGAATGCAGCAGACCTCTTGTCTTTTACAGAGTGTTTGGTAGTTTATCTTCAATCTGAGATGAGTGGTGAGATTAAACACCTTTCTGCTGGTGTGTGTAGTGAACATGAGCGTGCATCCAATCCTGTTATTTTGCACATCTACTTCATATTCTCAGCCAGCGACCGGAGCACACCTCCCGCTCTGCACAAACAGATGCTGTGATTTCATTTTCGCCGAGCCTTTCTGCAGCCTGCTGGAGGCCTGAAGCGTCTCTGACAGCTCTGCACTGGCGCTGCAGGCCACCGGGATCTCTGACTGCTGCAGCATGCTTCGTATTAGCCAGGGAACACACACTGAATGCAATCACCACCGGGTTCCTCATCAGTCTCTCACAGCGCTTCCTCCCAGGAGCCCGTTGTTAAAAAGAAATGAGTGATGTGCAATCTGCCACATCGTCTGGTTGAATGCAAAGTCTGAGGAATAAGGTGAAGGCTTTAATTTGGAGCTGAGTCGTATGCAGAGACAGTAAAGAACGGGTTTGTCTGGAAGCTTTTTCTGAGCTGCATACAGATTTCTGCATCATCTCTAAAGGTCTCATCTTGTGCAAAATAAATCTTTTCTCATCGTATTTGATGCACATAAATAACCACAATTTGGCTCTTGGAACATCCATCACACAATACTTATGGAATCTCACTGATTTATTGAAATTTAATGCAGATTGTCTTTTCATTAAGATGATTTGTTGAATCAGTCCTGACATTTTAAACCTAAAAATCATACAAAAATCATAAAAAAAATGCTGCAAAATGATGGATAAATAATGCAACCACATTTTGGACTCTTTCAAAATCTGATATTTGACCGAAGTAGAAGAACAGTTTGATGATTCGACTCCTCCTCTCTACTCAGAGTTTAAGCTTCTTCCATCTGGTAAATGTTTTTACCTCCTTGCAAATGAAATGCCCTTGAGAGATTGAATAAAGTAATTTTTCCATCTTTATTTATTGGATTTATTTATTGGATTTATTTATTGGATTTATTTATTTTAAGTACTTAAGATAAAGTACTTAGGATCAACAGTCCACAGCAATGGAGAGTGTGGAAAATTGGTGAAGAAGCGTGTGCAGGCAGGCTGGAAAGGGTGGAGGAAAGTATCAGGTGTGATGTGTGATAGAAGAGTTTCAGACAAAATGAAAGGGAAAGTGTACAAAACCGTGGTGAGAGCGGCCATGCTGATTGGTCTAGAGACAGTGGCACTGAAGAAAAGACATGAAACAGAGATGTTTGTAGCAGAGATGAAGATGCTGAGGATCTCTCTGGGAGTGACCAGGATGGACAGGATCAGAAGAACAGCACATGTTAGAGGTTTTAAAGTCAGAGAGGCCAGACTGAGATGGTTTGGACATGTGCAGAGGAGAGAGAGAGAGTACATCAGAAAAAGGATGCTGGGTTTGGAACCACCAGGAAAGAGGACTAGAGGAAGACCAAAAAGGAGGTTCATGGATACAGTGAAGGAAGATATGAAGATAGTTGGTGCGACCTAAGAGGATACAGCAGATAGGGTTGGATGGAAGAAACTGACTTGCTGTGGCGCCCCCTGCAAGGGAATGCCGAAAGGAGAAGAAGAATTTATTGGATCAAGAAGTATGAAAGTCTAACTGTTGCTAATCTCCTTACTAAGAAAGTATGGGTTCTGCCTCCTAAATTTGACCCCGCATCCTTCACCCAACTCTAAAGCGGGACAGGAGGATGTATCAAATACTTCCTGCTCTGTAAAAAGCATCATGGATGAAGCAACCTCTCGTTTGTAGTTACATTTTAGGGCAGAAATACGAGAGGAATTTTTTCAAAATCCCCATAAAGAAGATGTTTATTTTGAAAAGGAAAGAGTCCACATTTAAAGGTTCCAACTCATGTGAATCTAACTTTTCGGATCGTTCCACTTACTCTAATAGAGATTGTTGCCATTTTATTGTCCCCAACATTCTAAAAAGGAAAGCTTCATTCACACCAAAAACTATTGAAGTTATAACTATTCACGGGTTCGCATCCCACCAAGTTCACGTCTAAAGTCCTTGGAGAAAACACCTAACCCACCATTGTGCCGTCCTGGCAGCATGCTGCGGTGCAATTCAGCACACAAATTTTGCTGGTGAGGGATCAATAAAGTACTCATTATTATTATTTCTGCTCATATTGGTTAATAAATTTAAATATATTCTATTTAGTCAGCTTTTTTTACACCTGTGTTGGCACTTAAAACGCTTTACATCGTAGATCACATTCATCCATCCACACACATTAATTTGTGAGATTGAGACTCGCTGGGAGATTGAGACCCGCTGAGACCACCCTCTAGGGTCCTCGGAGAAGACACCTAACCCCCGCTTCTCCCATCATTGGCGCCGTCGAAGGGCAGCCTGCTGCGGTGTAAGGAGTGCAGCACACAAATTTCCCCGGTGAGGGATGAATAGAGTAATTAAAAAAAAAAAAAATACCTGATGGTGACATGCAAACTGTTAACCACCATCAGGAGACATTGGGGGTTCAGTGTCTTAACTCAGCAGCTCAAACATGCAATCTTCTGGTTACAGGACAGTTCTCCTACCCACTAAGCCATCTTTCCATTCTAAAGACCATGTTTCTTAAACTATTTAAGTTTCCTTGATATCTGGTGTAAAACTTTCTGCACAGTCCACACGATGCCTGACCTTGTTTGCTTTTGGTCAGAGATCCATTGCTAATGCCAGCATACACATGATGAATTGCTGCAGGATTCTCCCAGAAAGTTTGATATAAAAATGAATACATTTATTTACTTTTTATTTCCTGTTTTAAAACAGTTTGTTTCTCCAAACTTATTCTAGACGATAATGATGTGTGTGCTTTTAACGAAGCTAAAATAAACAGTGAAGATGTGATACAGCATGACTCCCTCAAGTCGGCTCAGTGACATTTGTAACATCTGCCAAGATTAATTCAACTAATCTAGTCGCTAACGACACCCCGATTGTCTGAGAAGACAGAGCGGTGATTGTTCTTCGGCTTTTGTTTGTTTGCTGTTTGAGAATTCGAACCTTCTTTAACTCGTAGAAGCAGGTGGAAGAATTTTCTGTCTCACGGTCTGTAGAAATCGGGAGCTAAACATCTGCTGGGTTTTGTTTCAGCCAAGCAAAACGGCACATCATTTCACTGATGAGTTCCTCCTGTCTGGGTAAACACGCAAACTTCTAGACAGATGACTTTAATTAGGAAGAACTCTGGATTTCCTGAAGGCTGCACGTCTGTTTCTCAATTAAAGATAAAAAAAATAATCACAAAACAGATTATCCATGTCATCCATGTCAACAACCGACACCTTAACGTGGCCGCTAACTCCGGACGTGGGGTGGACCAGATAAGACAACAAACAACCTGATAAGGTAGTGAAAGAGGGAAGAAGACATGAGTGCAAATATTAGGGTGAGGCAGGTGTGAGGAACCAGGGCAGAAAAAGAGGAAAGAAGGAAGGGTCAGAACGGATAATCCTGAGGATCTCACACTGTTCTGCTTAAACACTGAGAATGTAGCTTCAAAGCTAGAAGGTTACAAGTTTTTCAAGGTCATGATAGGGCGAGGCTTAAAACACAAATCCCATATATGTAGTATGTTAATATTAATGTTACCATGTATTTGTAGGGTCTCACCTGGCTTCTTTCCACTCTAAGTATGCATGCTCTTTTTTCTGCCACTGACCTTGTACAGGTTGTGCCCTTCATCTGTTACTCCGTTCCGTCATCTTCCGCTTGTTCCGGGGTCGGGTCACGGTGGCAACAGCCTCAAACGGGCAGCCCAGGCCTCTCTCTTCCCGGCTGCATCCTCTAGCTCACCTGGAAGGATCCCAAGTCGTTCCTCGGCCAGCTGTGAGACATAGTCTCTCCAGCGGGTCCGGGGTCTGCCCCTTGGTCTCCTCCCGGTGGGACGTGCCCAAAACACCTCGCCCGTGAGGCGCTCGGGGGGCATCCTGACCAGATGCCCTAACCACCCCATCTGGCTCCTCTCAACCTGGAGGAGGAGTGGCTCGAAACCGAGCTCCTCCCGGATGGCAGAGCTCCCCACCTGATCTCTGAGTGAGAGCCCAGCCACCCTGCGGCCGTTTGTACCCGCGATCTCATTCTTTCGGTCACCACCCACAGCTGGTTGACCATAGGTGAGGGTAGGAACGTAGATCGACTTGTAAATCGAGAGCTTTGCTTTTCTGCTCAGCTCTCTCTTTACCACGATGGACCGATGCAGCGTCCTAGTTATTGCTGATGCCGCACCGATCCGCCTGTCGATCTCCCGCTCCATCCTTTCCCCACTCATGAACAAGACCCCGAGATACTTAAACTCCTCCCCTTGGGGCAGGACCCTGTCCCTGACCCGCTCGGGGCATTCCACCCTTTTCCGGGCGAGGACCATGGTCTCGGATGTTACTGTCTCATACAGTAACTGTCTCATGTTACGGTCTCATCTGTTACTGTAACTAGTCATTAAAGACCCCAAAACTACAAGAAACCCTGTGTTTGACAATCTAGTTCAGAAGGTGGAAGCATGCTTTCTGAGGCTAAATAGACATTATGGTTTCAGTATGTTTAGAATCAAATCCCCATCGACACAGTGTGACTGAACACCTACAATTTGAGCCTCACAGTTTAAGTGCGCACACAGTACGCACACCGATCCTCTTCGGTGACGCCAACTATCATGAAGGTAGTTGGCGTCACCGAAGAAGATGCAGCAGATAGGGTTAGATGGAAGAAACTGACTTGCTGTGGCGACCCTGAAAGGAAATGCAGAAAGGAGAAGAAGAAGACAATACGCACTCTGATAGTCTGCTGCAAGTGAACCACTCACACTGCACCAGCAAAATTACACACAGCTTGGACTATAAGTTTACTTCCGTGTGTGTTGCCATGGTTACAGTTATATTTTTTGGGTTTAGCAGTGACGTCAGAACCAACCGACCCATACTGCTGGTTCTACAGTGCAATGTTTCGAAGCTCGCTGATAAAATTTCAGACATGACAGAAATTTATTAGACTGTCCAACTCAGGAGCAATAAATGGCTCCCCATAACCTCCTGTACACAGAGCAACCAAAACACACCGTTGAGCGAAAAATTGGCACAATATTAATAATGTCGTCCAACTTAAAATCGGGCTAAATTCAGGCTGAATATTGCACATTTATGCCTAGTTTAATTCTGTCTGAGTGTGAGTGATCAGTGATTTATTGAACTGGGGAGCTGTATAGAGTGCACCCTGCCTTTTACTCAAATGATGCTGGATTTCCTCAAACAGCCCTTAATTGGATTAAATAAATATATTAATGCCGAGTGTTTCTTTTTTGTTGATTTAAACCTAGAAAATGAAGTCAGAGAAATGTTAAATCAGGGATAAAACTTGCTTCTGTTCCTCGTCTGCTTTTTCATCTTAGAAGAGTTAAAAACCTGCAGACGACATTTATCAAAGATCAATTTTTAAGCTCCGTAGTGTGATGGTGGAATTTTCTGAGCGAGCAGGAGGCTGACAGAATAAATTCTCTTTAACTGAGACATCTCAGCTTTCTTCAAACTGAACTGAAATCATTCTTTTATCAGTAGTTTAGACAAATTTCCCGGAAAAAAAAAAGAGGAGAATTTTTTACGCTTGAATATTTTTGACACACATAAACTCAGCTGTAAGTTTCTTTCTACTCCGTCACTTCTACTAACCCAGTAATCCTTTGTCAGCGTTGGATATACACATGTCCTTCTCAGCGCTGGGCAGGACGAAGCCCACCACGAAGCCGTCCACGCCATCGGCCATCAGCGCCAGGCCCAGCACAAAGAAGAGCATCCACTGGAAGCGGCCGTGGCCACAGTCCTCCATGATGTTCTCATACTGCTCAGGAAGGTTTTCCTCCTCCTCCTCCTGCTGGGCAGCCAGACGGGCTTTCCTTCTGGCTTCCAGCCGAGCTGCTCGCCGTGCCTCCTTGATCTCATCAGGGTGGGGGATTCCCTGGTATTCCCCCTCATACATCTGATCATCATCATCTGCACCCTCTGTGGCATCACTGGCGGCATCCTCGTCCTGTGGGGGGTAGTCTGTCTGGTAGGGGTAGCCATCTTGGCCTCCTTCCTGAGTATAGGTGTAATCCCCGCCCTGCTGGTTCACATTGTTCTGATAAGGGTCATCCATGGTTCCTGCTTTGTGGATAAGGAGCAGGAGGGACTTTGTCTTGTAACCGGGGTTTGTTGAGGAAGCTCAACTTGTCAGCTATAAGGGCATAATCCTCCCGAAGAGCAGAGGTACTCCCAGTGTTCCAGCAGCTTTGCTGGATTCCAAGAAGGAGCAGGTCTTCTGTGGTTCGTCTCACGACTAAGGCCTCAAGAGCTGCAGTGGAAGAGTGTTAACCTTCCTGATGGATACGGTGCTGCATGCCGTACCTACAAAAACAAAGACATTTAGAAACTTAGACTCGTAAAACCTTCAAACCACCGATTTAAGAAGGCTTTATAACCATTTTTTATCCAAAAAACATCTATTTTTATTATATTAAGATCCTTGTAGTGTTTGTGTTGATAATTTTCTGCTTGTGTTTTCTTATTAATCCCACTTAGTTACTGGTTTTAGTTCAGTCTGAACCGTGTTGCTGATGTTTCCAATAGGAAGGGTAAAAGTGTGATCTACTGGTTTCCGCTTCAGGCTTTTCAACCTCCTGCACAAGCAGATAATCTCATCTCCTCACTTAAACGCTCTGACGCCATTTTGATCCATCACACAGCACGGCCGTGACGAGGACACGTTGGAATCTGTCTCGGTTTTTATGGTGACCAGAGGCAGGCGATGCTCAGAGACACACCGATTCAAATTCAGTTTCACTGTCACAACAATTAATGGAATGATTGATGGATTTACACTCCGGCTAAATCTGGTTGTTTTGAATCTCAGGACGCCTCATTGTGGAGGTTTTGAATCATAAAACAAACAGTTTTATCTCAATGTAACATTTCCTCCACCACACAGCTTCCCACGGGTTACACAATTAAAACAATTAATTCAGTTTAAATCAACCTTCATGTAGACTTAAGATCTTAGTTTCAGATTTCAAGGGAAGGTGTTTCATTTGGGACAACTAAAGCAGCTCAGGAACAACTTAACACTCTCCAGATCAGACCCGTGACTCTACAACCAGAAAAAAAAACATTTCTTTAGGAGTTTACAAGCAATTCTTTTTAGAATTGTTGCAAATGAATTGCTTGATTCGGCTCACTTCTTTTTTCTCTAAAAGTTGGCAATATTTCCCATCACACTTGGTCAGTTTAAATGACCTGATGACTGACTGCAGACTGGTGACTTTTACATGGTGTATCCTGCTTCTCAACCTATAACAAGCCTAGATGGGATTTTACAGGCTGTTTGTAAAACAATCGTTTTTTCATGCATTTTTTCTCAAAGTAGAAACGTAGCACACAGTTAACTGTCCCAACTAAGTCATTCATTCTGAAGCACCCATCCCAAACGGGTTTGTGGAGCGTGCCTGGCTGATTCAAGGTGAGAGGCAGGGTATATCCTGAACAGGTTGCCAGTCTGTTGTGGGAACTCTTCCAACTGAAAGTTGCAAATCCAATTATCTCAATTGAAAGTAATAATCTCCTGATTAAACAAATAAGAAGCAAATAAAACCAACACATGTAAACATATGTTGATTAATTAAACAGATATAATAAAATTAATCCTATCTTTCGTTGAATCTCGTGCATTTCTATTCGAGCATGCTACAGACTGGTTTACTTATTTTTGCATCAAACGAATGTCAACTGTTTTAGTTGGGAAACGATAAAAATTAAACTAATTTAATTTTGTCTTCTGAACCACTTGATCCATAACTGGGTCTAGGGAGTGTCGGAGCCTATTCTGTTTGATTTCAGGTGAGAGGCAGGGTACACACAGAAGAGGTCGCCAGTCTACTCCAGGGCCACACACTCACTCATTCGTAGAAGTAGTTTTATAGCAGCCAATCAACCTAACATGTATGTTTTTGGAGGATGGAAGGAAACTGGAGAAACCCAAAGTTATACGTGGAGAACATGCATACTCCACACTGAAAGTACAGTGGTCCAAACCTTACCCCTACTCCTGGACTCAAACCCCAACCCTCTTGCCACTATGCTAGTGACTGCACCACTGTGCCGCCCACAAACTAAATTCCTCCACTCAAATGAAGCCTTACGATTCAAGTTTCATAGTTAGTGATCGAAAACTGACGATAACAAAGTATAAAGTAAGACGTCTTAGATTTTAGTAAAAAACTTAATTATTTTTCTACTTAGTAGTAAATCTAGATAATTTCATCTGCAACATTTATTCTTGTGAAACTACAGCATATAAAATAACATGCTGGCCTGAAGTTCTGGTCCACTTTATTCCTGCAGGAACATGTGCAATTTTATGTTTTACATGCGTAATTTGTGTTTTTCTACAATATAAAAATTACAATATAACAATTTTTTGCAATTATGAACTGAAGGTGCTGCTTTAAGAAAGGATTTCTCACTTGGACAGCCTTACTGGTTGGACTGTATTTAAATGGTATTAGAACTGATCGGCTCTTGGTTTCCACATTCTTGAAAAATATAGTTTTCGTGAGAAATCAATAGTTTACAAAAAGTTGACAATCGGTACAACTTTCTATGAAAAAATAGCCAATTCCTGGTAAAAAAAAAAAAAAAAAGAAAAATTGGTGAGATCCAAGTTTTCATTGGATGTATTTTAATCTTCAACCACCCAAAACCTCCAACAGACACAAAATAACTGGTTTTATATCAATAAATTAGGGGCAACTATTGTGTAGCGAAATAGTTCAAGCAGTATTAGAAATATAACTCTAGAGGTCGGTCGGTGGATCGTAAAGGTGACATGTTTTTGTTCATTGGGCACTCAGTGTGTCCATTATTCTTCCAAAGGGATTCTATTACTCACAGTTAATACCAACTATAGATTAACTGAATAGGTTTTCAAGATCATGCACCCAAAAGTCAAGGTCACACATTCTTATGAACGTGACATCTCCCAAAATGCAGAAGGGATTTTTATAAACCTGCCCACAGTTACTCAGCACTAATTATAGATGAACAGATCAGGTTTTCAGGGCCATGTAACCAAAGATAAAGGTCACAAGAATTTTTAAATGTAAAACATAATTGTATGTATGTGTATAACATCTCATGTTTTAAAGCAGGACCACAGAAGAAGTATCTGGGTGTCTAGTTCAGTAAATCTAGATCCTAATAATAAACGATAACTAATTATTTCAATCAGAACTAAAAATAAACAATAACCAAATATGACTCCTTACAAAAAGAACACTGTCACAAATTGTAAAGTTAAAGGTGTTACTGTACATTTTAAATATTTAGAGGGTTCTACAGAAAATTGAACCCAGTGGTGGAATATCCGTCCTTGGACCAGGAGAAGCCGCGTTGATTCCCACTGGGCCCATGCCTAAGTGCCCCTGGTGAATACACCTTATCTCCAGTCACTCCCATCATTGGCACTGGCATGGCCGCCTGCTGCAGTGCAATCCAGCAAAAGTAATTTTCCCATTGAGGGATCAAAATAGTATGATAAAGAAAAATAAAAGCCACTTATTATTTATAGGCACGTCCCATCTGGAGGAGACTAACAGGTAGACCCCTGACCTGCTGGAGAGACTATGTCTCACAGTTGGCCGGGGAATGACTCGGGATCCTTCCGGGTGAGCTGGAGGATGCAGCCGGGGTGAGAGTAGCCCGGGCTTCCCGTCTGAGGCTGTTGCCCCTGCGACCCGGCCTCGGATAAGTGGAAAACGACGGAACGGAACGAACAATTTTTTTTTTTTTGCTGCTAGCGTCCACATTTTAGAGCGATATTTGACCCCTAATTATTCATAAGTGTGTTGTTGTTGATTTTTAATAATAACCCAGTAAATGATGGAGGAGTCCCTGCCATGGCAACCATATGAGGGAAAGACTAGAATCTCTCCTTCAACTGGATCTCCATTAAGTTTCTGCCATTTTTTTTCTGTCCTATACCAGGTGTTTTAGGAGTTTCTCCACATGGGAAAGCCAGTTGAGACATCTGAATAGTGATGTTGGGCAGTTCAATTAAAATGAGGTTAAATTCAACATAGGGCAATCACAGTGTTCCATTTGTTCTATCATATCCAGGATCTTGTTTTGTTGTACACCGCACCTGGACTGTCACTTTATTCCACACCTAGTTTTTACTTATTTAAAATCACTCATGTGCAAGATGCATTGACTTTTATAATAACAGGTGTATCCACCACACCTTATGAAAACCCTTCCACACTATTAAAGTCCTTCCTCCCAGTCTTTATTAGCATTCCGCTGAAGGAAAGTGGACCCTTTGTTTGAATTGTGATGCACTTTCCACAACAAATCCTTGTTTACTCCTCATCTACTTTTCTATTCAAATGTTGCTCTTCCTGTTCTGACTGCTTCTGTGAGTCAGACTCCTTCCATGGATCAACAAACCAAGAAGTGATTCATTTTACCCGACCTATTGTTATTTAAATCACAACAGGCTGGTCTGAAAATTAAATTTCAACACGCACTTGAACAAAGATGTCTGGTTCAGATGCTGAAGACCCACAATCCTGCAGGTTTTCAGAGCATCCAGCACACAAATCTTTCAAATTTGTTATCCTCTTTGTCATCTCATTAGTTATAGTTTTCAATCGGTTTCATGATACCTTCATATCATATTGTCATCTTGTTTTTAACCCAGTTCTTAAACAGAAAGATAAATTTGTGTCCGGTTAGTGGGTGCGTGCACGACACAGTATGAAGCACATCAAGAATGAAAAGTTATTGCATCTTCTGTTTTATTCTCATTCGGGTGCATTTGGAAAAAATTTAATCCCGTTGAGGGGAAACGACTGAGCATGAGCAGAGCACATGCACAGCTGCTTTTTTTTTTTTTTTTACATACTCTATCCATCCCTCAGTGGGAAAATTTGCGTGCTGTACTCCTACACCGCAGCAGGCTGCCACAATGGCACCAATGGTGGGAGAAAAAAGGGGTTAGGTGTCTTCTCCAAGGACACCAGAAGTGAACACAGTGGGAATCAAACCCTCAAACTTCCGGTCAACTTTCGGTCTGCGAGCAAACGCTCTACCACTGAGCCACCAGCACCTGCTTCGTATGTTAGAATGAAAGATGGTAGGGAACAAAATTCCTGGCCACGCACAACCTGGTGTTTGTATTGTATCAAAATACAACACGGAAGACACTATTTGTTGTAGGGAAAACAAATAAAACCCTCTTTAAAACTCTATCACTCTGTTCTAAATAAACTCAGTTTTCTTTGGGAACTCCAGTTGATTTCATTATTTTCTGTTTCTATTATCAGCCGTCTCTTTAAGACTCTTTTCAATGTGACTTTGCTGAGGTTGATGCCTGTTACGTGCACTATTTATCCCGTCATGTTTGGTTTTGGTTGGTTCATTCTGGTTTAATGCCAGCATGACAAACTGTGTCATTTAATCCAGATTAAAGCTGCAGATTTTTTTTTTTCATTTTGCCCTTGCTTCACATTGTTACATCATAAAATTCATCAAGGTGGCCAGTATGAATGGATTACCGAGTCTCTTCTAAAGTGTTGCTGCTTTCATTCGACTGGTTCTGAAATCCCAAAGTCGGCTTTGCAACATCTGCACGGATCAGTCATATTGCCTGGAGGAGATACGGCTCCACCGTGATCACAGCTATCGTTTTTATTTTATTCCTTTTGGTTGTGTGAATAAAACATGAGCAATTCAGCCGAGAATCACACGAGGATGGATGTTGAAGCCTGGTAGAGGAGCCTGCTTTCATCATCACACCGCAGCTTCTTTCCACAGCTGGTTCTTACATAACTATTTGCCTGCCTGCCTCTCCTCCGTCCCCCTCCCTTCGCTCTACTCATATTGATCCGTATTTGTGTTCACACTCGTTATACGCACACTAATTCAGATGTCAAACTGGCTTTTAAAGCATCTCCGATTCTGAATAGGTCACCATTGGTTTTGTTCGGAAAAGTCAAAGCGTTCCTCTGAGATTGTGAAAATCAATGTGAGTCTGAAGCTGAACAAGAAGCAGAGGACAACATCATTTACTGAAAGCTCTTTCTATTTCACCAGTGACCTTTTATTATTTACCTCTTTTATTAGTCCGATTGAGTTGAAGCTCCGTTTAATCGGTGTTCGTCTCTCATTGTGAAGACGTGTGCATGTGAAGACATAAACAACTTGTGCTTTTCTTTTTATCTACTCCTCCAATACTGAAATTTAGAAACCAAACGTATACATGCACACATCTTCTAACTGAGCCTCTCATATTTAATTTAAGTGGTAAGTGAGACGGTGGTCTCGTGGTTGGGTCTCAGAGCAGCTCTACATACATATGGATCTGCAGGAACCCTGGATACACACTGATCTGTTTTTCACACGTCTTCTCAGCCTTCTTATAGAAACATCCTCATCGATGTTTAACTTAAAAACAATCCTTTCGTTACCGTGAATCTTTCATCGTATTAAAGTCAGTCTAAATCATTTTCCAGCTCTGAAAGCACTGCAAATTTTTGTGAATACTTGACAAACATAACGATCCACTTTGGTCTTTTCTAGATTCTCCCTCTAAAATCAGGCAGTTGGAGAGATGGACATGTGTGGGCTAATGGTTTCTGTTCACCATACAGAAATGATGGTCTGAGTTTTTTACTTGTCATGGAGTCTACAGTTTATTGAAGGAATGGGGGATTCACACGGAATCCACGTTTAGTGGTGTCTACCATGTTTAAACATTTCCCCACATGAGAAACACACCTGAAAAGCTATACTGTTTCTTTCACACATTTTCATAGTCATGTTGGTACCACCTAACGGCTCCACTTAATTTCATTTCCCTTCTGCTTCTAGATCCGTTATTTCATCCTTTAGCTTACATTTGAAAGCCTTCTGAAAATGGTTGATGAATGATCGAATCTACGGCGTTGAATGCAAACAAGGATGGATGTTGAAGTCAGGTAGAAACTTGGGCTTTAAATTCAGAATTTAAAGCCAGAACAAAAAGAATGTTTCAAGTGTTACAAGTGAAAGACGTGGTTGCTGTGCTGCTAACATCTGGTTCAGTGAAGCAAACAAACTACGACACTGCGAGGTCAGACTATTCTCATGGAGGGAGAGGGCCAACAGAACCAACTCTTGAATACTTTGAACTCAAATGAGTGAAACAAAGCTCATAAAACAGAAAAAAATCTTGTCAAATTTTTGTTGATTACTCAAGAAAGTTGCTAAACTATCTTCAAAATTCGTCCAATTTCCCTGCGAGGTCAGACTGTTTCACAAACGGAAAGAAACAGTCGGATGTATCAAGCTAGCATTTTAGAACAATTTACAAGCTTTTGCACCTTGGATGATATTCGTACTCTAACACCATTTTCTTCTCCGCTACGCCTTCTGTTCTTCACCATTACCTACATTCTAGCATTAGCAGGATATATTTTTGTGCATGCGCTCTGCTCACACTCAGTCCCTACACTCAGGTACTGCTCTCCATCCTTTCACACACCCAGGGGGAGGGTCTAAGCAGGGGAATTCACAAAGTCAAAAACAAAAAAGTAAAGAGAGAGCTGAGCCGAAAAGTAAAGCTGTCGATTTACAAGTCGATCTACGTTCCTACCCTCACCATGGTAACCAGCTGTGGGTGGTGACCGAAAGAATGAGATCGTGCGTACAAGCGGCTGAAATGAGCTTCCTCCGCAGGGTGGCTGGGCTCTCACTCAGAGATCGGGTGAGGAGCTCTGCCATCCGGGAGGAGCTCAGTGTCGAGCCGCTCCTCCTCCAGGTCGAGAGGAGCCAGATGGGGTGGTTTGGGCATCTGGTCAGAATGCCCCCCGAGCGCCTCGCGGGCGAGGTGTTTCGGGCACGTCCCACCGGGAGGAGACCAAGGGGCAGACCCCGGACCCGCTGGAGAGACTATGTCTCACAGCTGGCCGGGGAACGACTTGGGATCCTTCCAGGTGAGCTAGAGGATGCGGCCGGGGAGGGAGAGGCCTGGGCTGCCCGCTTGAGGCTGTTGCCACCGCTACCCGACCCCGGAACAAGCGGAAGATGACGAAATGGAGCAAAAACAAAAAATGAAACTAAACAAATGTATTTTTGAGCTTTTATCAACAAAAATTACATTTCTGAGCAAACAAAAGTATGTCGATCTATTTTTCCTGCAAGCTAAGAATTATTAACCCACAAAAACAAAATACCAACTAACATTTTCACAAAAGTCCAACAAGTGAGGACATTCTTAACCAATATAGCAAAAAAAGAATGTGTAAATATCTTCTAAACTAGTTTTAACCCTGACGTTCTCAGTTACCATGGCTTTATTTTCTTCACACTTCATCTATTTTGATTCACAGTTTTCCACATTAACACATCTAATCCACACAAGATCGGAGCCTGACGCTCTTTTGCTTCACCGTATTATGATTGGATGACCTTTGTACTGATTAGGGAGAACAAATCTATCAATACTCGTTATTTTTAGAAGGACATGAATGTGATGTCATGAGCAGATGCAAACAGGTACTCTGAATGGATGAGGATGTCCCATAAACTTCTGAGGGTTTCTCTGAGAGACAAGCTGAGCAGTTTGGTTGCAATGAGAGTCGAATTTAAACCTGATTTGTGTTGATTTTGAGGAGCTACTGCTGCTTTTATTAGTTGGATCTGTTGATTTTTTTTTTACTGAACATGGACCACCCCATATGTAAATAACTGTGTCATTTATTAAGATAAAAAAACACTCTATAATTCATTAAGAAGACTTTCCTTTTAACAACTATAGGTTTATTTAAAAGACAAAAAAAAAACTGATCTGAGAACTTAAAAATTAAATTTAAGCTGATTTTGACCCCTAGAATTTTTGAAAAAGAAACATCCAATTGGAGACAGTTAATTTTACACAGTTAATTTTTTAAATAATTTGAGGCTGTAAATAAACTCTATCACCTTTTAGATTTTGTTTGCATCAAATTGTTCAATTATTCAGTTTTTTCAATATTAATTGGAATGAAACAACTTTTTAGAGATAAAGAAATAAAAAAGAAATATTTTCTTACCAGCGATGACATTCCTTTTATATATTTTTTAAAGAAAAACTTTTGCAAACATCAATATATTTTTTAAAAAGTTAAAGTCCGAGTTGCATTTTCAGATGTTCACGGAATACATGACAGTTTATCCCGAGGCCGTTCGACAGCCAAACCTGGGGGATTAGGAAACAAGCTCAGGACCCCACCCCCTCCACACCCACACACGCACACACACACATGCACACACACTGAGCTCATCCCCACTGGAAACACCCTCGGAAGTGACCGGCCTCCCTTCCTTTACAGTGGTACGGTCCAGCAGGTTTAAATAGCAACAGGCTCTCTGCACGACCGGGTGGTGACCGTGTGGTCACTCTGCAGCATCTTTCTGTCTCATCACTGATTGGTCTCTGAGAGTCATCTAAAAAAATGAGGTCAATAGTCATTCTGTGTTTTCTGGGCCTGCGTTGGTTGTGTAGTTTTAGGGTGTACTCACCCTAGGGATAGTTGCTTTGAACTGTGCACAAATACTATTGCCCCCACTCGCTGTCTGGCCTGCACTCACATAGGGTTTCACCATTTGCTTACGTCAGTACAGTGTGATGGTTTCAGGATAAACAAGAAGAGTGGAGCGAGAGTCAGACTTTCTTGGAGCATGAACTGTTCTTCTCCATCCTCCCCAACATCTTCATGACGTTTGTGTTGTGTAAAGTCACACACGATCTGTTCATGTATGTTCAGGCAGTGGCATCCAACCGGGCACCGTATAAACTCATTAAATAATTTCTTTTCCTTATTAGAGGTGCTGGTCACCCTCCTGCATCGCCTGTACGCAGTTCAAGGTCTACCAATTTTGTTGCTGTTTTGGAGCATAGCGAAAGCCCATCATGATGCGTCCTGTTTTGTGCTCCAACACGTTTAGCTTATACTACACGTCAACCGCATCTGAGTCTGACTGAACTTTACACATGTCTTCGATGCGGGTTGGAAACGGTTAAACATATTACGCCCAGGTACGATTCGACACTGACACTAGTCAAACAAATTACACTTTTGTAGTCAAACGCAATCAGGACCGCTTCACCTGAGCATAGCTTTACATGTAGAATGCATCTGTCATGGTTCCCTCGCCCACTACCAGTGGGAACCCGGGGCCTTCCCTCATTTACCAGATTTTACACACCTGAAGATCTATGTGCAGCTGTTTTTAAATAAGCAGCCTGTCTTTCCTTCAGGTGTCGGGTCATGCCATCCCTTCCAGCTAGGTCTCCCTGGTCGCCTGACCATGAAATGCATTCAGAACAATAACAACTTGCCATGCCGCTAGAAGGCTAATCTTCTAGTGGCATAACCTTTAACAGCATGGACGGCCATACTCAAATAAACCATGTTTTCTGTCCTGCAATTGGGTCCTCCTCCTTCCACCTGCACACCGCTTCTTGACAGCTGAAAGTTTCGCTTGCCTTGTCTTTGTGATAGACTGGTACATTTCGAAGGGTGTACCCTGCCTCTTGCTTGCTAAATTGGTCCCCATTCCCGCAGTGAGGAGATTACTATTTTGGAGAATCACATAAAAAATAAATTAAATTGGAACTTTTACGAGTTGAAAAGATGTTTGTTGTCATAGAAACATCAATGCTGGCCTTCAGTTGGGTCATAGTTTTTATTTGAACCAAACAAAAGAACAATGTGTTTCCCCTCTGCTGGTAGATGCCGATGTGTCGTTTTGTTCCGGAAGCAGAAAAGCCTGAATGGCCGGGTGCCAGTGTGTCCTTGAATCGTCCCAGTGACTAATCACCCATCTTTAGTCTCTCTCCAGATGAGCACGTCAGCAAAAAATAGCTGAAATATTCACCTTCCATTGAAGCAGAAGAAAAGGAGGCTGTTTCCTGTCCCTGGGTGTGGATCTGATTATGGATGTGTCTGAGTGTCAGGAGATGGATAATCACAGTGCAGTGGCTCCACACATCATTCCTGTGGTTCACACAGAAATATAAACTTACAATGAGCAGCACTTATGGATTATAAATTATCATTTGGAGTGAGGCCAGGAATTTCCCAGATCATCATGTATTCTACAGAAGAGAAAAATAAGGTTAATCTGTTCGGCCTTCAAAGGTTCCCCACCAGATCTGAGCCGCTTGATTTGTTTTGTTGTCTAAGAAAATCTGTTACACTTTGTTTCCATTGATTCCCACTGTTTTTGTTCATGTTTCATTTATTTGGTCTCTTCCTACTGAATGTGGAGGAGGTTTTGGGCATTCAGACTGTCCCTGTTTCCGTCCATGCGTCTGTGCTTTCATAAGACTTTTATGAACCCGATAAAACTGCCCATATTAGTCATTATCAACTATAGATGAACTGATTGAACTGGAACTCCTCAAAGAGACCATTTCCCTCCAGTTCTTTTAACCCTTCACTGGCTTCCTGTAAAACTTAGAATTGATCTTAGCCCTCCATCTGCGGTTAGTCGCAGTCTGCGGTCATCCAGTGAACCTGCAGAAGGAAGCACCTGTAGACGGCTGCATGTTCTCAGTCTCCTGGCTCTGTTTGAGTAGGGTGGTCTAGAAAAATATTGTCCTCTGTATTGACGTAGATTAATCTTGTAAATAATTTTGTTCTGTTTTATTCTTTCACCTCCTGTGTTTCTACATCCATGTTTTCTTGAGTAGGATCCTCTAACCTGGGAGCTCTTCCTGCTTGGTGATGGGGTCATGGTTGTATGGTTTGACTGGCGTTGTCACAGATTCCGGCCTTTTAAAATACTGATCAGTTAATTATGTTCATAAAAACCTTTTACTAGACTTTATCTGCTTCTTCAGAGGCTAAGCCCCACACCCCAAAAAAACCCACCTTAATGTAGCTGAATTGTTTGCAAAATCCCTTCACTTTAAACCACTGAAGACTATGTATGGCTACTCGTAGCAGTTCAGGCAACACTGAGGTCTGACTTCAGTATCAGCACTTCTTTTTCTTGTTTCATCATTTCCCTTCAGAGGGCGCCACAGCAAGTCAATTTCTTCCATCTAACCCTATCTGTTGCATCCTCTTAGGTCGCACCAACTATCTTCATGTCTTCCTTCACTGTATCCATGAACCTTCTCTTTGGTCTTCTTCTAGTCCTCTTTCCTGGTGGTTCCAAACCCAGCATCCTTCTTCTGATGTACTCTCTCTCTCTCTCCTCTGCACATGCCCAAACCATCTCAGTCTGGCCTCTCTGACTTTAAAACCTCTAACATGTGCTGTTCCTCTGATCCTGTCCATCCTGGTCACTCCCAGAGAGATCCTCAGCATCTTCATCTCTGCTACAAACATCTCTGTTTCCTGTCTTTTCCTCAGTGCCACTGTCTCTAGACCAAACAGCATGGCTGCTTATAGCATGTTTCTGGTTTTATTGAGAAAAAAAGAGCAAAAAAACCCCGCAAATTTTACTGGTCAAACTGACGCGCCCATACTGTATTTTCAACCTGACAAAACCTCCAGATTTCATGTTGGTTGTATAGACGAGTAAAAATGACTTGCGGTCTAATCAGAGAATCCTATTCATTTACGGCCGAGGAGATTACAACCATCTCCTGTTTCTTTACACAACATAAAATCCAAACCATCAATTACTGTGAAGATACGCTCGTTTTCCCTCCGCAATTATCTCCATAATGACCTGTTCATTGGATGGGCAGCACCTCGATACTGTACATCACACATCATCTCCTTTAGTTTCATGAGTCATTGAATAAAATCACTTCATACAGTTTTTAATAGAGGAGATGTTTGTAACTTTCACAGATAACTCTAGAGTTTTGACAGACCCCCCAAAAGATTCAGAGCTTTCCTGAACCCCAGACCCGGATGATTTTACGCCTCTAGAATAAAGGACTTAGGCTGTTCGTCTGTATCTCCACAACACTGAAGGGATTTTAATGAAACTACCCACAATTAGGAAGGTGAAGGATGACTCAGTGTCATCCTTCACCCTGTAAGTGGAGGGTTGCCGGTTCGATCCCCTACCAGGAGTTTATGCCGAAGTGTCCTTGAGCAAGACACCGAACCCCCAATTGCTTCTGATGGTGGTTTGCATGGCAGCATCCCAATTAGGTATGAATGGGTGATTGTGAGCCAACGCAGGTGGAAAGGCGCTGTAGAAGTAGATTCCATTTACCATTCACGATTACCCAGTACTAACTATAAATGAACTGATCAGGTTTTGAGGATCATTTGACCAAACGTCAAGGACTAGAAGGTTGAGGGTACAAATTCTAGTCAGTGTAACATCTCTTAAACCAATGAAGGGATTTAAACAATACCGGCCGCATTTACTCAGTACAAACTCCAGATCAAAGGTGTCCAAGTCCGGTCCTCGAGGGCCAGTGTCCTGAAGGTTTCACATATGTTCTTGCATCTACACACCTGATTCTGGTTAACGAGTCATTGTACCAAATTTTATTGGCTGTTGATCTCGCTTTATGTGCATCAGCTGTGTTGAACCAGGAACACATGAAAAAACTTCAAGACACTGGCCCTCGAGGACCAGAGTTTGACACCCCTGGCTAGATGAACTCATTCAGGGGTCACGGGTCTAAAGGCCAAGGTCACATAAGCTAAGACAAAAAAGTTCTCTGAATTTGGAAGACGTGTTGAGCACTCCACCTGTCGATCTCCCGCTCCATATTTCCCCCACTTGTGAACAAGACCTCGAGATACTTAAACTCCTCCACTTGTCCCTGACCCGCCGGGGGCATTCCACCCTTTTCCGGGCGAGGACCATGGTCTGGAGGGTGTGCTCCAACTACCGAGGGATCACACTCCTCAGCCTCCCTGGGAAGGTCTATTCGGGAGTACTGGAGAGGAGGGTCCGTCGGATTGTCGAGTCTCGGATTGAAGAGGAGCAGTGTGGTTTCCGTCCCGGACGTGGAACTACGGACCAGCTCTATACCCTCTTCAGGATCCTGGAGGGGTCATGGGAGTTTGCCCAACCAGTCTACATGTGTTTTGTGGATCTGGAGAAGGCATTCGATCGTGTCCCTCGGGGACTCCTGTGGGGGTGCTCTGGGAGTACGGAGTCTTGGAGCCTTTGGTACGGGCTGTCCTTTCTCTGTACGACCGGAGCCAGAGCTTGGTCCGTATAGCTGGCAGTATGTCGATTCCATTTCCAGTGAGAGTTGGACTCTGCCAAGGCTGCCCTTTGTCACCAATTCTGTTCATCACCTTCATGGACAAATATTTAGTACCAACTATAAATGAACTGATTGGGTTTCAGAGTCATGTAACAATTTGTTAAGGTGACCAATATAGTTGCAGTCCTTTGGAGGCATATTGATAGACTCCTTGGCTTCATCTTATTCTCATTCTACAATGTTTAGTACCCTGGACACCGTAGGGTCTCCATCTTTATGTGAAGGACTGGGGTATCTCTCTGCCACCCCCTTCTTCAAGAAAATTAAAATGAGTGGAAACTTTAAAGACAAAAGACAGGGATAGTCCTGTTACATCTCCTATTAATCTGTCAATGGTAGCGTAACCCAGTGGGTACTTGGAAACCCCACCCATTATTTATTACAGACATGTTGTAATCACCCTGCCCACTCCCTTCTTCACTCTGTGGAATGGTACGACCCACTGTGGGACATCATTTTAGTGAGTAGATGTCTTGCATAGAGGCAAAGCTCTCTAATCCAAAGGCCAGATAATTCGAGTGCAAAGAGGATTAGCTCCACCCAGCAGAGCCATTGGCTAAATTTAGCCCCCCATCCTCTCTGTCTTCTCCAGTTTGTGTTTAACCCCTCCTCCGAGCCACGCCTGTCACTCCGTCTGCCCATCCACACTGTTCACAAATCACACACTGCAGTTTATCACTGTCTTCATGACACTTTTAAACCAACACAGCCAAATAATCTTGCTCCTGCCCTGCCTCCTGTCAGTGCTAATGACACCGTGTCATAGTTAGACGCCACATTTGGAAAAGTCCAAATCTGAAGACATGAGTGATCCTGTGGTGAAAATTAGAGTTTAGGCTGCATCCTTTGTGCCCTTTCTGTCCTCTGGCAAACACACTGGGATTACATTTGATGGTGCCCCAGGAAGAGGGGGCAAGCCCCCACAATGCAATGCAGACGTCTCTTGCAAACAGTTGGGAAATTAATAACATCCAAGAGGAGGATTCTGGGAAAGAGTGATAAACAGTCCCCGCTCAGGCCTCATTCCAACTCTAACTTGTAACCACTGTCTGCTACTTAGCTTTATTAGATCTATGCCCGCTATGCTCCTGCTCATCAACGAGACCCAGGGACAAATACCAAGATTGTCCTCAATAAAGATGCTGGAGAAAAAAAAACCTCATGAAGGAAATTATACAAACTCTAGTGAAAGCCTGAAAGGAATCACTGTCGATCTCTCCAGAGAACGTTTATTTTAGTCTAATTCCGATGACGGACAATCTGAGTGGTTTTTTAACACCCACATCCATCTAATATATTGTTTTAACTTCCTCAAAAATTTCCCCAGCAGCTTTTTTTCCTGCAGTTTAATCTTGTTTAGCATCTCATCTTCTATATGTGAGCACAAAATAACAAGACGGACAAATAAAAGCCGCTGATAGAATTACTGCCACACAGTTGTGTAGAATTTGTCCTCTACTGTCTGGACCTTGATGGAGTGTTACGTGCTTTGGTCTCAGGGGAAAAAAAGTTCAAGTTTTTGTTGCTTATTTTCTTTAAATTTGTTCATTTATTGCAAATTCTTTGCTTTAAAAGCAGATGTACTGCATCTATGTATCCGTCTGTCTACGTGTCAACTTTTTTATTGTTCTTTAAGAGGACGATAAGAAACCAAAGTCAAAAAGACTTTCAAAAAGTTCTACTTTATCTGTTAGATGATAAAGATATGGATAGATAGATGGATAGATGGATGGATAGATAGATTCATATGTCTGTAAAATGTAATAAGTTGGAGGGGGTTTTTGTTGTTCCGTTCTGTCATCTTCCGCTTGTTCCGGGGTCGGGTCGCGGGGGCAACAGCCTTAAGTGGGCAGCCCAGGCCTCTCTCTCCCCGGCTGCATCCTCCAGCTCACCCGGAAGGATCCCAAGTCGTTCACCGGCTAGCTGTGAGACATAGTCTCTCCAGCGGGTCCGGGGTCTGCCCCTTGGTCTTCTCCTGGTGGGACGTACCCGAAACACCACGCCCACGAGGCGCTCGGGGCGAACCAGCCCATCTGGCTCCTCTCAACCTGGAGGAGTAGTGGCTCGACACCGAGCTCCTCCCGGATGGCAGAGCTTCTAACCCGATCTCTGAGTGAGAGCCCAGCCATGCTGTAGAGAAAGCTAAATTCGGCCGCTTGTACCCGCGATCTCATTCTTTCGGTCACCACCCACAGCTGGTTACCATGGTGAGGGTAGGAACGTAGATCGACGTGTAAATCGAGAGCTCTGCTTTTCGGCTCAGCTCTCTCTTTACCACAACGGACCAATACAGTTGTTATTTTTATTTTTTTTTTAATTTAATTTATTTTTTGATTGCAGATGGAATTGTCCCTCAAGTATACATTAGGTCAGAGGTGGGCAAAATATGGCCCTAGGGTCTCATGTGGCCCGTCAATTTTCCCGGTCGGAAAGTCATTCATCAGATAATTCTGTTCTTATTTGTACACATTTACATTCAATATAATTTAATCTTTTTTTTTTTTTTTTATATATACTTTATTAATCCCTTATGAAGACCCTGCGCGGAAAACGATAATCTGTCTAATAATCTATCTTCCACAAACCAAGGGGAAGTTAAAATTGTACTCCTACAATTTCCCATTTGCAGTAAAATTTCTTTTTTAAAAAAAATCCCACAATCATGAAACTAAAACAAAAAATCTTTCTTTTATTTTTTTTAGCTGCTGTATTCAGACCTCGTTAATGACTAGAAGTGAAAAACTGAACTATAACAGATTGTGTTTTTGTACTGACATGCTCTTATGAAACCCAGATCAGGCCCTCTGTGTTTGTTTACCCAGCCGAGCGTCTCCTGGGTTATTAGCATGGAGTCACTGCGCCCCCACACCTCCTGTTGGCCCCTAATTAAAGAGGAGGCTTCTGAAGAAGTTAATCTGTAAAGGTTTAGTGAATGGAGGTGGGCTGATAGAGGCGGTGTAGGTCCGACCTCCAGAAATCCCTCTCATCTGGTTGGACAAACTACGTTGGTTTTGATCACCCGACCTGTTATCTGGCCTACGTCCAGCAGTGAAGGAGGACATAATGAGAAGATAAACCTTTGACAAACTTTAATGTGAAGACGAGTGAAAATCCATCTGGGTTCAGTGTCATTTTAAAAAACGTTTTCTCTCCTACACTCCAGGGTCTGAAAGTGTTCTCGTATCGTTATCTTTGAACACAGGATGATTGGTGGAACACGTGCAAACACACACTCCGAGTTTGTGTGATAGTGATTTGTACTGTGGTGTGTTTAGAATCCAGACAGTAAATCCCAGCTGATGGGATCAAGTGGACTTACTGACCTGCAGGGCCGCATACACTGACACCGTGTGGATGGCACCAGAACACACTCACACGCACGTTCAAATACAAATACAGTGGTCTCTTATAAACTGCAGAGGGTTACGTTCGATACATAACATGCGATTACTAAAATCTGCAAATTAGTCAACTTCTTTTTTCATTTATAATTGATGTTTTAAGCCTGAAGAAAAGCCTGAAATGGTTTTACTTTATGGACAAGAAAAAGTTGATCCCAAGATGTCGAACACTCACAAATATGCCTAATTTGTAACCTTTAGTTATACTAATTGAAGACCTAATTGAAGACCTAATCAGTTCACGTATAGTCGGTACAGTTTCACATTAAAATGTAAAATAGCCATATTTATTCTTGGTCTACAAGAAAAAAAATACTTCAGAAAAGTAACAGGTCAGCTTGGAGGGGAGTTTGTTGAACAATGAGTCCAAGAAAAAGGTTTTAACCATATGTGGGTTTTAAAGTCTTTCTACGACTCTTTTCGTCCTGTGTGTGAATCAATCATCATGCAGCACAAAATGCATCTTTGAAAATAAAGTTAGACTAAATAATTCACAAAAAAGTGAAAGGTGAAACATGTTATAATGAGGGATCTCTGCATGAAACACTTCCGTTGGAAACTTATGAACTTTTATGCAAAAATGACGTCAAATTACATCTGATTTGATGCCGATATTCAGCAAAAATAAAATATTTATGATTCTGTGACAGAAAAAAGAAGAAAATCACTAAATTTATTCTTGTAATAGGAGCAGACGTGCCAACGGTGTGCCGGATGACAGCAGCACGGTGGGTGTTATCTGTGCAATTACACCACAGCATCATGATAATTCAGGCGAAGGTTATCGTGCTCTGAGACATCTTCGAACACAGAGATGGAGAAAATGAGGAGCCGTGTGAAAAATCACACATCCAGAGTCAATTTAAAGTTGACAGTTAGGGAGAATTGCTGTGAAACATCGTGAGAATTGTTGTACCTGTGCAGTGAGCATGTAGGAAGCTGTGCTGAAACAAACGGTGGGTGGCAGCTGAGTGAGCGCTGCTGCCAGGAAAACAGACATCTCCAGCCTGGAGGAAGCTTTTCTAAAGCTTTTTGATCTGTAAGATGTCAAAGCTTTTTAGACTGAACATGTTGCAGCTTTGCTGAAGTAAGAACGATCAGAAACTTTAAAGTTCAACACTGTTTTTTTCACTGTTATGACATTTAAAATCAAGTCCCATATTGATTTAGAGACACTGATAGACATTTTTAGTTAATTAAAGCTTCTCTAAGTCATAAGTTAGTGATAAGAGGGGATGTAATGAATGCTTATAATATAAGAGGGAGAATTAATTAAGCCGGGGGCAGAAGGAGGGGACATTTACTAAATTTATAACATTTTTCTGTTAATATTTTTGTTCTGTAATCTTCCGCTTATCCGGGGCCAGGTCGTTGGGGGCAACATCCTCAGACGGAAAGCCCAGGCTTCTTTCACCCCAAATACATCCTCCAGCTCACCTGGAAGGATCCCGAGTCGTTCCCCAGCCAGCTGTGAGACAAAGTCTCTCCAGCGGGTCCAGGGTCTGCCTCTATGTCCAGGGTCTGCTGGTGAGGTGTTTCGGACACCTCACCAGCGAGGTGCGAGGGAGGCATCCTGACCAGCTATGAGACAAAGTCTTTCCAGCAGCTTCTGAGTTTGCCTCTGAAAGGATCCCTGTGGGAAACCTCACAAGCTAGACACCCTAACGAGATGCCCAAACCACCCCATCAGGCTTCTCTCGACCTGGAGGAGGAGCGGCTCGACACCAAGCTCCTCCCAGCTGGCCGATCTCCTCACTCTATCTCTGAGTGAGAGTCCAGCCACCCTGTGGAGGAAGCTCATTTCGGCCGCTCATATCCGGCGAAATATGTACAAATTATTTGTACAAGTTAAATAATTTGTACAATTACACTCCAACGTTTTTGCTTTCAAGACGCACACATTTGCATGGGATGATAGCTTTGTTTTTCTCTTTCAAAGTAACATAAAATTGTCCAAGAAGGAATGCACAAGTTTCTGATTTGATATCACAGGAGATCCTTTCTTAACTAGGTGATAAACAATTGTGCTCTTCTTTGTGTAGGAAAGGCATTTGTTTCCCTTCATTTTTGTGAGAACGCGGTCATCATCCGCGTTCTCCTATTTCGGTCACCACCCACAGCTGGTGACCATAGGTGAGGGTGGAAACGAAGATCGACTTGTGAATCGAGAGCGCTTAGCTTTTTCTTTACCATGACGAACCGATGCAGCGTCTTAGTTATTGCTGATGCTGCGCTGATCCGTCTGTGAATCTCCCGCTCCATCCTTCCCCCGCTCCATATCTATCTACAAAAGACTGTTAGATGAGAACTATTACTAAACAAAAGCTCAATCCAGTCTATTTAAATACCAAGGTAAGCTACAGCTTACTAACAAACCATGCTGAATCTCTCTTGTTGACACAAAACACGTTTTCTTTTCTCCATGTTGCTGATGAAAGAGGCTTCATTTGCTAGTGATGCTGAGAATGACGTCTGAGCTTACACAGTTAATCAGAGCATGGGAAGCTTTCAGTTCAACTGGAAGATAATTTATTCTAAAGCTACTTCAACCAAATGATATGCCTCCTTCTCTTTGTTACTCTTCCCTTTTGCAACTCGTATGTTTTTGTGTCTCTGGAAGTGTTTACCCTGGGTGGGGAGTTTTCTGAGCTATCTTTTCCATCCTGTTTCATCCAAGGCCTCTAACTTACAAAACCCCCTTTTATCACCATACAAAAGCAGCTATGTACTTCTTTGTGTCTTGCTTGTTATCCAGTCTCGCTCATGTTCTGGCAGCCAGAAGACCGCCCTGCTTCATCATCCCCCTCCTAAATCCCTCTTCTCCTCCTCTAGACAGCAATAAAGTGTCTAAGTGCAGCTCAGTATGCCATTGAATGGGGACTTTTTTAAGGGCCACCTGTCATTTATCTAACCCCCAGTTGGCTCCAGTGGAGGAAAGAGAGGCTGGAAGCTTTGGTGGGCTCAGTCGCCTGCTGGGTTGCTAAAGCAACTTTCCTCTGGTTGGGTTTTGCATGCAGAGATAGAGAAAGTGCACCTGGTGTGTTTGTTGTTGATGAAGTGCCAGCTGGCAGCTGCTGTTTTGGAAAGGTGAGCTTTAAGGGCATGTAAAAATTGTTGTACAGTTTAGTCAGTTTGTGCAAAAAAAATTGCCACCATCTCAGAAACATTTTTTAGCAATTAATCAGTCTGTGGATTTAAAAGTTTTATTTTTATGCACACACTCACTTTAATGGCGAAATTGAGTTTATTTTAAACCAAATATCAGGCTGACGGAGTGCGTGCTGCAAAATCCACCCTAAATCTTTCCATTCTTTATATTCTACTTGTCCAAAGTACGGTCGCATGGCAGCAGAGGAACTTGGACTTCCCTTGTTCCAGCCACTTCTTCTTGCTTATTAAAGGAGTATCCTTCACTGTTCCTCCAGCATGTTCTTGATTGTTCTAAGTCATCCCTTGAATGGGGCAAGACCAGGATACCTGAACAGGAAGATGACCATGAGGCATTGTAATGGAATGCCTGGGGCACTTCCGGCGGTTGTAAAGGAGCATGCGTTTTCTCTGATCTCCTAGAAGCTCCTCATTTATAAGGCTTGTGTGGATCAAGCGGAGTAAATATTTTTGCTCACTTGTGGAAAAGAGGTGAAGAAGCGTGTGCAGGCAGGCTGCAACGGGTGGAGAAAAGTATCATGTGTGATGTGTGATAGAAGAGTTTCAGCTAAAATGAAAAGAAAAGTGTACAAAACCGTGGTGAGACCGGCCATGCTGATTGGTCTAGAGACAGTGTCACTGAGGAAAAGACAGGAAACAGAGATGTTTGTAGCAGAGATGAAGATGCTGAGGATCTCTCTGGGAGTGACCAGGATGAACAGGATCAGAGGAACAGCACATGTTAGAGGTTTTAAAGTCAGAGAGACCAGATTGAGATGGTTTGGACATGTGCAGAGGAGAGAGAGAGAGTACATTGGCAGAAGGATGCTGGGTTTGGAACCACCAGGAAAGAGGACTAGAGGAAGACCAAAGAGGAGGTTCATGGATACAGTGAAGGAAGACATGAAGATAGTTGGTGTGACCGAAGAGGATGCACCAGACAGGGTTAGATGGAAGAAACTGACTTGCTGTGGCGATCCCTGAAGGGAAATGCCAAAGGAAGAAGAAGTTTATGCCAAGCAAACGTGGAATTTACTAAAACCTCTGTGAGCTCTTCTCAAATCTAATCATCCCACCTCAACTATGTGTCTAAAACTCTAAATATGCAAATGACATGATGCATATTTAATGGTTCTCAAATGGTCCAGTGACACCTGTTGTTACTCATGTAAAATGGCAAAGTGTCTCCATTGTGTAGCCCTAATGATGCAGCAGGCTGGCACCACATAGTGACTCTGCTCAGCCTTTTTACTCCTGCAGCTAGGTCAGGGATTGAAGGCATTAGATTATGAATGCAGCGATCAGAAAACATCCACTCAATCAGCAAACAGAGATAAGGTCCTGACATGAACACAAGCCTGGCTTGGGCCATATTTGAAGGAAGACCATGCAATGCTGCATGGTCTGTTCTGGCAGCGAGTCCCAAGGTTGAGAATTAAAAGCCAGAACAAAGGCAATGGTTAGAAGTTTTATTCAGGGGAAGGACGTGTTTGCCTAGCTGCTGCTGGGTGAAGTTTGTCTTTAAGTCCTGTTTTCCAAACTAAACTAACTGTTCAGGCACATCACATCATTTCAGGTCCCAACCATACAGCAGTGATCTGTTAAATAAAAAAAGGACTAGCCCACTGTGGAGCGAGCGAACCCCAAAGCTGCGAGATCAGACTGTTTTCACAGCGTGTCCCACAAGTGAAAGACAGCAAAGTAGAAGACAATCACCGCAGCATCTTGCTGAGCAGTACACACCGATCTTTCACAAAAAAAGAGAAGTGGTCTGATATCAAAGTGGTGGCAAAAAGGAAGCTAGCCACCACTGGGAATTCATGTCAGCTACTGGAGGTTGTTCAAATAATTCGCAGTTTAAAGTTATTTGTATTATTTTTGTATATTTGTTTTTTACGTTTACAATGTGAACTTTTGCAGTAGTGTGTGTGAAAGTTTCAAAATAAGTTCATTATATTTATTGACAACATGTTTCTTAATTGACAATCTTTTCTATTGTGTGGTTCATTTTTTTTTCCCAGACCTCGCTGCTTCAAATGCTTCATTTCACTGTCCTTAGTTCACTTTAGGTTTCGCGTACAAGTGACGTCTTTTCCTGACGTTTTACGATTTGATTATGCCAGCTCCTGACCTGACCTACGGTTTTGCAACAGTTCACACACTCTGCATCTTTTACAGTCAATTTGCTTCGAAGTTGGCGAATGTATAGATTTTGATGCACGCTTTAGAAATGAGGCCTCCAATCTTTCAGGGAGAATGGGGCTACTTCGCTTAGAAAACTCATTTGGGACGCTTACGTTCACGACATGGCTCTTTGGATCACTACTGACAACTTCTGGTCAGGACGTAGATCTATTGATAAATCAGGAGGTCCTTCTTCACTGAGACAGACCAATTCTTCACCACAGACACCTCCTTCATTTTTCTGTAAAACATCCATCCTTCTGTAGGTCATCATCTTCATCTTTCTCACACAATATAAAACAGATGGTGTTCTTATTTAGAGATGGTTTGGTCATAAATGTGGTCCAAAACACAAGTCATGTTGTATTTAGATCTCATATCTACGTCTGTGTTGTGAGCAGTCCCATTTCTGACCTGACACATGGAGCCTGAAGACATTCAGATACAATGCCTCATACTGTTTTTAACCAGGATGTGCATTATTCACATTTTCTTATTTAAACCCACATGTTTCAATCTGACATTAGCAACTGTGGTTTCAACCGGAAGTGTGAGCTCACATGCTCGTATGAAACTTAGCAGAAAATTGCTTAATGATTCTTCCAAATTAATATAGTGAATACTCAATAAAAACCCCAGAGGAGTTTGAATCACTCAAATTGAACCAAAGATGAAAATTAGATGTTACGAATATATCTGTTGCTTTTAAAATGCTGTTTAAATTACATGACTGACAGCAAAAGCCTCTCAAAAACTTCTGAAAAGTGGGTTTTGAAAAAAATAGTTTGGTGCACTGGGTCTTTGAATTCTAGTTTCGTATAGGTATACTCCGTATCGTCTGCTTTTCTACCAAATGCCATCAATTCTAACAAAAACAAGTTGTCACAAAAGCGTCAAATAATACACCTATGCCTCCACCTGCTCAATAAATTTGTGACTATAATCCTGATAACCTAATCAGTTAATCTATAGGTGATTAAAAAAATGACTGTTCTGTTTGAGGAAGCTGGCATGCTTAAACATGATTAGCATCCTTTTGGAACGGTTAAATCTTCTTTCATGTTCGCTTTCTTCAGTAACCTTGATTTACGGGACTTAAATTCTCTGCAGCAAACTGTTAAGTGGGCGAGCAGCTTAGCCTAACAGATTTGGATTCTATATTAGTCTATAAAAATGGACCCAGCGGATCCACTGAATCCAGAGTTTAAACTCCATCATTCAGGTTGATGCTTTGTGATGCCACAGAGGAAAACTAAGTAGTATAGGGTCAGTTTTGGGGTCTTAATCAAGAATGGTGGAGCTCATGCTTAAATGTGGGTATTCTGAAGGTGGTAAGTTTTTATGTCAATTACATCTATACTGGGGGAAAAGCAAGGCTTTCGATTTACCAGTTGATCTACAGTATGTTCCCACCCTCACCTATGGTCACCAGCTGTGGATGGTGAATGAAAGAATGAGATCACAGATACAAGTGGCCGAAATGAGCGTCATCTGCAGGGTGGCTGGGCTCTCACTCAGAAATAGAGTGAGGAGCTCTGCCATCCAGTAGGGGTTTGGAGTATAGTCTTTGCTCCTCTGGGTTGGGAGAAGCCAGATGAGGTGGTTCAGGCATCTGGTTAGAATGCCTCGCTGGTGAGGTCTTTAAGGCACGTCCCGAGGCAAGCCAGAGGCAGACCCCGAATCCCTAGAGAGACTATTTCTCACGACTGGACAGGGACCCTCTCCTGATCCCTCTGGGTGAGCTGGAGGATGCAGCCAGGGTGAGACAAACCTGGGTTTTCCATCTGAGGCTGTTACGCCCGTGGCCCATCCCTGGATAAGCGGAAGACGATGGAATGAAGCGTCTATATTGTGGATATAATGTATTGGACTCTATTGTGATCTCGTGGACAAGTGTCATGTTATCCAGGGACCATTTAAAGGAATCTTTGTTATGAATAAATGAGGGTAGTTTTAATGGTTCTAGAGATATCATGAAGGGCATTAAAAATTGTAACCTATCTCCTGTTGAATTACTAGGTAACATTATTTATGTGTTTGTCCGCTGTTTGACATTTTAGGTCGTGTTATGCAATAATAAGATCTGGCATTACATGTGTTGTGCTGATCTGTCGCCTCAAAGTCCCTTTTTCACATAACCACCCTTTATACACGACAAAAAGTCACGTTACGCAACACAATTACAACCACATCTTCTAAGAATGCATGTAGAACAAACAGGAGAAGACAGGGTCTTGTCTTTGTACAGTGTCTTCCTGCTGACGGATGACATGTGAATCACATTTCATGGACTGGAAACGGAAAAACAAGCATTTAAGAGCTGCTGACAATTTGTTTTCCTCCTTAAGAGCACCAGCCGCCTTCGTTCTTTTGTTTTTCTCTTCTTTTCCAACATTTTGTGGGCAGTATTTTCAAAGATGCCAAATTGCATCGTAGAATAATTATAGTACAAAATGTGTTGCCGTATATAGAAGCAATCTTTGTGAGTTTTTTTGTGCCAGCAGATGGCACTGTAAGCCACAAGGTTTAAGCTTATCCAGGCATTGTTTGCAGTCATGATGAGACAGCAGGGCCATTACAAACACCCACAAGTGTTTGCGCCAAAATCAACTACAAGTCTCTGTTTCACATTTTCAAGAATTCCTGATAAACTAAAAATAAAATAAAAAAAACCCTCTTTTTATGGGTTCTGATTCATCATTTCAATTATAATCATACAGATTACGTTAAATAGATCAATATGACTGACAAAGTGTACTGAAGAGTGAAATTTGCAATGTTAATGTAACATTAATCTGTACCCTCAGGTGATTTTTGGCTAACAAGTTATCAGTAAAGTAGCAGAGAATGTGCAGAACTGCTGGAGACTGTTTATTGGTGCAACATATGATGCCAAAAATAAAAATGAATTATAGATAAAGGTCATTGTAGTTCAGAGAAAACTCAAACTGAACAGAATGTGCAAGCGGAAAACAATTGCATTTCTCCTTCTTGTCTGTCTTATTATTTTCAGGGAAGGAACTTATCTCTCAGCTAGATAGTCTGTCTGTTGGCAGGCTGCTGCTGCTGCTGGTATTAGTTTGTTGAGTGTGCACAGCCACTTGAGAGCTTGTGGTTGACCCCCAGCAGGTTGGAAAACAAACATGAGCTCAAAACAAAAATGTTGCACATGGTCACTGAATTGATGCACACTTACTTCAAACAAGCTGAATTTTACACTCTATTGGATAATTTTACAAAATGTTTTCAAGATCCCCATGATTCTGAAATTGTGCTCTTTTGTTTTGTTTTTCGTTATTGTGAAGGTGGAGATGTTGGACCCAGGTGCCTAGCCGGTTTGAACCAGTATATTGTAGATAATCAGGAAAAAGAGGGGAAAAAAAAACAGGAAAAAGAGATGAAGATGATGAGGATCTCTCTGGGAGTGACCATGATGGACAGGCTGAGATGGTTTGGACATGTGCAGAAGAGAGAGAGAGAGTACATCGGAAGAAGGATGCTGGGTTTGGAACCACCAGGAAAGAGGACTAGAGGAAGACCAAAGAGGAGGTTCATGGATACAGTGAAGGAAGACATGAAGATAGTTGGTGTGACCGAAGAAGATGAGAGGGTTAGATGGAAGAAACTGGCTTGCTGTGGCGACCCCTGAAGGGAAATGCTGAAAGAAGAAGAAGATGGTAGATGATCAGGGGTTAGGGAAGAGGGTGCAGTGATGTGCAGCCTGGAATACGATGTGGAGAGGACCAGAAAACCTGGAGAGGACACCATCATGGCTGCAGCAGATGATCTGACACCCCAGTGATGTCTGGGAGACACAGACTGCAGCGCATTGTGCGCTCCGCAGAGAAGGTGATCGGCTGCAGCCTTCCATCTCTCGAAGACCTGTACGTCTCCAGGACTCGGGGGCGTGCAGGTCGGATAGCAGCTGACCCTTCCCACCCTGGACATGGACTTTTTGAGCGACTCCCCTCGGGCAGGAGGCTCCGGTCCATTCGGACCAGAACGTCCCGCCACAAAAACAGCTTTTTCCCTTCTGCCGTTGGACTAATGAACTCTTTATAACCTGGATCCTCACATCTCTTAATCACTTTATAACCTGGATCCCCACATCTCTTAATCACTTTATAACCTGGATCCCCACATCTCTAAGTCACTTTATAACCTGGATCCCCACATCTCTTAATCACTTTATAACCTGGATCCCCACATCTCTTAATCACTTTATAACCTGGATCCCCACATCTCTTAGTCACTTTATAACCTGGATCCCCACATCTCTTAGTCACTTTATAACCTGGATCCCCACATCTCTTAGTCACTTTATAACCTGGATCCCCACATCTCTTAATCACTTTATAACCTGGATCCCCACATCTCTTAGTCACTTTATAACCTGGATCCCCACATCTCTTAATCACTTTATAACCTGGACCCCCACATCTCTTAGTCACTTTATAACCTGGATCCCCACATCTCTTAGTCACTTCCCTCTTGTCACTTTACTATCTTTATTATTTTTTATTATTTCCTATGACATTGCACTACTTTTCTTTTTCTTCTGAGCACTCTTAGTTTTGTTAAAATTATTATTATTATTATTTTTATTTATTTTATTTTTATTATTTTTATTTTATATGTTTGCACACCTGTATCAAAACAAGTTCCTAGTCTCTCATATTTTTCACTGACATGACAATAAAAGCATTCTGATTCTGATTCTGATGAACACCAGGGGTTAAAAACCCGGGGAAAGATGAGACACAGGTGGAGACTTCAGGAAAAGGCTATTTAGAAGGAGAAAATGTTTCAAAAGGGAGGAGCATCATGACAACATATTGTTTTTAACATTAATATATTCATTTAAAATATCTATAAAAAGTCTTGAACAGTAAATTTTTAAGTGAATAATCTAGTCATTCAATAAATGTTACATTTAGATTTAAATATTTTGTAGAATTTTGAAAAATAAAAGAAATAACTGAGAAAATACTTTTGATTTTTTGACTAAACAAAATATTGTTTTTAATATTAAAATATAAGATGATTTTGGTCATTTATAGAGAATAAATAAGCATTTATTTCTGAGTGATCTAACTTTTTTATGTCTTTTCTGTTTTTTTTTTTACTTGTAACCTCGGAATAAAAAATAAATATATATATATAAAAATCAATAGAAGTTCTTTTTTTTAAAAAGATATGAACATTTTAAGAATTAATGTTTGAGATTTTTGCGGTTTTAAATCCTTCCTTCAAAATAAAACAAGATATTTTAAACTACTTTTAAAAACTAACCTTTAACTAAATAAACTAAATAAACTTTAACATTTTTAGAAAAAAACAAAGACAAAAAATTATAAATAAAAAACAAAGAATAAAAAACAAAAAGAAGAAAAAGATTATTTTTCTAACGCCCGATTATTCCTTTTACCTTGAAAATCTCCGACCGGACGTTGGTACTCAGCAAACTAACTTGTAATTTTTGAGGATTTTTTTTCTGTTTGCTGCAGTTTTATTTTAAATTTAGTTTTAAAACCAGTCTGATTTTTTGTCTTTACTCTATTTTATATTAATTAGAATGTATTTAATGATGAATAAGTGATGTTAAGTATTTGAGATGAACTCCTCCCAGTGAGTTGTCCCTGGAAACACTAAAACAACTAAAGAAAACCAGCGAGCACAAAAAAAAGAACTTCATCAACGACCATTTAATTCACTTTAAAAACAATTTAATCATCTTCAAATAAAAAAAAACGGAGATTTAAATCCCGGGAAGAGACTTTGTGAGGATTATTATGCGTTTTAAAAGCATCAGTTTTTCACTCTGAGCTTCACCTGCTTGAAGGTAAGATAAAAAAAAATCAAGTTTTTTATTTAAATAATGCGACATTAAATGAATTTTGTGTTACTTTTGGTCGTTTTTTTTTTTTTTTAGTAGAAGTTGTTGGGGTTTTAACTTGTTGCTCGGTAGCCATGACTCCTGCTGCTTCTGTAAAGGCCTCACATTTTACTTTAATATGGAAAAAAAAGAGACTTTTCTGAAGAAACAGGAGAGAAATCATCAACTTTTAGAAAAATATTCTTGCTTTTCTTTACTTTTTACAAAAATATCACACTTTAGTGCAGACCTGGGTAAAAATAAGGCCCGCGGGCCACATCCGGCCCCTTTGTACGCCCCTCCCGGCCCGCGTGAGGCCAATCATAAACACCATAAATTAAACTTTTTTTTTAACTTTTATTTTGAAATTTTATTTTATTTTGAAAAGCGTTACGTCGCTACGTATGCGCGTATGCGGAGTTTTCAAGGCGATTTCAAAACTCTTGAGAGTGAAATACTTCATTTTTTTATTTATGAAATATGAAATATTTCAAATAAATAAATAAAATAAATAATAAAAAATGAAATAAAAATAAAATAATAATTATAATAATTAAAATTAAATTTTAAAAAATTATATTATATACATATAATATAAAAAATTAAAAAAATAATAATTGTAATAATAAAAAAAATTAAATAAAATAATTTAAAAAAATAAATAAATAAAAAAAATGAAATATTTCAATTTTTTTTTTCATTTTTTTTTTTTTTTTGAAATGCACATGGTTTAATTATTTAAAAAATAAATTGCACTGGTTTAATAATTGTTTTTCTTATTTAACTAATAGACCAGAGTTTCACATTACCTAATATACATATTTACAGAGTGCTTTATTCTTCTGATTATCAGTACCAGCTATTCAAAAAATTTAAGTATTTTACAATAAAAGAAAGTTGGTGGCCCTCTGAAACAATTCAGGCTTCTCATGCGACCCTGATAAAAATAAATTGCCCACCCCTGCTTTAGAGGCTTAATTTGTGAAAAATACATGTTAAAAAAGATGTAAAACTTGATCATTTTAACTTAAATGGATTAGAAATAATCATTGCTGTTAAATATTTAAATCCATTTAAGTCTTATTCTTCAGTGAGTGGATCTATCACATTTAATTATGAATGGGTTAGACTTAAAATACATAAAAATACAGTTAAAATGCAACAAAATTAAACAAATAAAACCAATTACTTTGAATCTATTTTTAACTTGAAGTTAAATTTGATTCTTGAAATCAAGTGTTTTATTTAAAAGGCAAGGCAAGTTTATTTGTAGCACAATTCAAACAAAATGTAATTCAAAGTGCTTCACAAGAAAGAAAAGAAAAAGAATGCATTAAAATCACAAAACATAGAATTAAAAAGTTTTAAAATTAGATGAATAGAATCATTAAAACAGATAAAAAAAGAGCAATTAATCAAAAGCACAGTTAAACAGAAGTGTTTTCAGCCTAGATTTAAACATGGTCACAGTAGAGGTCTGTCTCACGGCCTCAGGAAGTTTGTTCCAGACTTTTGCAGCATAAAATTGAAATGCAGCTTCTCCATGTTTAGTCCTGACTCTAGACACCAGCAGGAGGCCGGTCCCAGAGGTCCTCAGAGTTCTAGATGGTCCATGTTTAATCCTGACTCTAGACACCAGCAGGAGGCCGGTCCCAGAGGTCCTCACAGTTCTAGATGGTTCATGTTTAGTCCTGACTCTAGACACCAGCAAGAGGCCGGTTCCAGAGGTCCTCAGAGTTCTAGATGGTTCATGTTTAGTCTTGACTCTAGACACCAGCAGGAGGCCGGTCCCAGAGGTCCTCAGAGTTCTAGATGGTTCATGTTTAGTCCTGACTCTAGACACCAGCAGGAGGCCGGTCCCAGAGGTCCTCACAGTTCTAGATGGTTCATGTTTAGTCCTGACTCTAGACACCAGCAGGAGGCCGGTCCCAGAGGTCCTCTGAGTTCTAGATGGTTCATAAGGTACTAACATATCACAGATGTACTTTGGTGCTAGATCTTGGAGAGACTTAAACACAATCAGAGCAGCTTTAAAGTCTATTCTCTGAGCCACAGGAAGCCAGTGCAGCCAGTGTATAAAAGGGATCTTTCATACAAAAATATCCCGACTGATTCAAATTGAGAGGCAGGGTACACCCCGAACAGGTTGCCAGTCTGTCGTGGGGCCACACACATACCACCATCTATACACGCACTTATTCCTCTGGGCAATTCGTAGCGGCCAATCAACCTAATATACCCGTTTTTTGAGGGTGGGAGGAAACCGGAGTATCCAGAGGAAACCACGCATACACAGGAAGAACATGCAAACTCCACACACAAAGGCCAGTGTTCCAAACCTCGTGTCCAACAGGGATTCGAACCCTGTGCCATCCACTGTGCCACCGTTCAGCCAGCCATTTAAAACAGTTTCACTGAATTAAAGAACAGATAACTTGAGGAAGATTCTATAACTGTATAAACATCTTGGCTTGACCAGACTGTAGCATATCCAGCTCAGTTCCACTAAGCGGCTGTTCCAGCTCCACCCAACTCTGCACCACCTAGCAGCTGTTCAGAAGCTGATCGGGATTGATCGACTTGCGCTGTTTGTTCTGCTAGAAAAAATAGATTAAAAAAAAAAAAGCATTGTTTTCAACTGTAAATTTAAAAATTCTGGCTGTTTGTAATTAGCTAATTGCAGTTATTAATATTGCAACATCAATTCATTGACTCTCGCTCAGAGGTAGTGTGAGTAGCCAGATGGGGTGGTTCGGGCATTTGGTCAGGATACTTCCCAAGTGCTTCGCTGGTGAGACTTTTCACGCATGCCTCCATTAGCCGAGACGCAGGACCCGCTGGATGGACCAAGTCTGGCCACATAGGTTGTTGAAAGTCTGACCTTCTCTGCTGAGGCTGCTGCCCTCGCAACCCGACCCCAGATCAGCAGCAGAAGATGACTGGGATTTTTAATCTTCACAGTGTACACTGAAATAACCCAGACTTAATAGTTTACATAACATTATTTATAACGACTTTGTTCCAGTAACACTACCATTAAACATTCCCATGATCATAGGCACTGATGAGAAGCAGACACACACTTCATATCCATTGTGTGACTGTTTGTTAAGAAGCTGCTAAGTTAAAATCTGCTCCTGCTTTATTATGCATGCTTGTCAGAAGGTCTCATAGGGAAAAAACAGTAGCCTGCTAATTCATTTACACCCGCTTGACCTCATCCACTTAAACACGTTCAGAGGATCAGGCACATTAACATGTCCGCTCTCCAGCTTCCCTTAGGTTTGTAACTCCAGTCTTATCTCTTCTACGTCTCTAGTTTTATGAACAGAACTGTACAAACAAAAACTGGGTAATTACAAATGAAGTATGTTCCATATTTCTGTTATCTTCTGGTATGATATATCCTCCAATCTTACTCACCACACCACAGCTCTATTCAAAGTACTGATCTATAAATCATTGTTCAGCCATGTTTACACGGGATGAATATTACCGTAAGACCAATGCAATTTGGAAATTACCCCCCTATGTTTGAACTTTGAGTTGCTCATCTGCCCACGTAAAGAAATATCTGTACTTTCTGTCATTGTTAGCAAATCTAACATCGCAGCTGTGCAACATTTGGTCCCTGAGGGAATTAGAAAGTCATCTTCAATTGCGAAAAACACTACACATAAGGTGAAAAAAAGACATCCACTTAAGTCCTCTTGGATTTTTAAGTCCATCTTGCGCCAAAATGTTTTGTCATTTGTTTCAGTGAGAATAGGTTTTATTTAGCTTCTCTTTTGATTCATTGGAAACAAAAATTCCCACCCTCAAAATATGAGATTGCAGATACAAGCGGCCGAAATGAGCTTCCTCCGCAGGGTGGCTGGGCTCTCACTCAGAGATCGGGGTAGAAGCACTGCCATCCAGGAGGAGCTCGGTGTCGAGCTCCTCCTCCAGGTCGAGGGGAGCCAGATGGGGCGGTTTGAGCGCCTGGCTGGTGAGGTGTTTTCGGCACGTCCCACCGGGAGGAGACCAAGAGGCAGACCCCAGACCTGCTGGAGAGACTATCACTCACAGCTGGGGTGAGAGAAGCCTGGGCTTCCCGTCTGAGGCTCTTGCCCCCGTGACCCGGCCCCAAATGAGCGGTAGATATCGGAACAAAAATTCTGGCGACGTTGTGTAATTTGGGGTATTTCAGAGTGAGGGAAAGATGGAGCGGGATACTGACTGGCAGATCGGTGCAGCGTCAGCAATAATTATGATACATTAGTCTGTGCTGATGAGGAGACAGATGAGCTGTAAGGAGAAGGGCTTTCGTAGACATACATGTAGACCAATTCATTGCGCTATTTAACATTATGAAAGAGGAAATGAATGTGAAACTTCTCCCTTCCCATCGTGTGGGTGTTTTTTTAAGTATCACTTCAGCAGTTTTAATGTCAACGTCAAAGAAAAAGTTGTCCTAGTCTTTGGAAATAGGCTGGTATGTTTAAAGCAGGCATGTTGGAAAGATTTGGCCTGTCTGGGGCTCCCTGGTTGTCAAGTTTGTTATTATAACCGTGTGAATTCAGTGCAGACCACCAAGCCCTGACTGGAACATTTAAATCCTGCCTTGAGCTGATTTATGCTCTTATTTGATCAAAAGTTAAAAGTCACTTGATTCCAAAACTTTACTGTAATGTTTAAAAAGGTAAAAATACTTCTTGAATAGAAAATTGGTCTTTTTTTAATTGACCTAACAATTGGTTCAAGTCGTTACATCATCAAATAGACTTCTGTTCACAACCCTGAGGCATCAGGAAGGTTTTTTGCTCCATTTCCATCATACAAAAGCTTTTTAAATCTACACTCCCGGTAAAATATAAGCTCACCGGTGAAGACGGAAATGTGTATTTAGTTTCAGTACAAGAGACAAATGAAAGAGGAGTCAGCTTGTTTTTTTTTTCATGTCTGTGTATTTCCGTGTGGATCCTATTGGCTCCACGCTGAACCCAGCCGATTTTTCATCTCTGCAAACCCCCTAATTTAACAATGTTGGAGGACACACACGTTGCCAGCCTTGTAATTACTGCCTATTTACTATAGAATAGAAGCATTAGAGCAAACCTTACAGGTACTAGTTTATCCAGGAGCAATGTTTCATGGGAAGGTATTGGTGACTGTTTTTATTTACTATAAAACCGTTAGATTGGGTTATGAAGCCAATCGCTTGATCCTCTCAGCAGCAGCAGCTTTCTGCAGCTTGTTCTCACCTTTTGGTCTGATGTCGACTTTCTTTTCTCTTGAAAATGAATCAGAGAACATGGTTTGTTTGTTTTTGGTAATATAAACACGCATCGGCATTTCCATTTTCTGGTTCTCATTGAAACATGTAATTTTCTTTTTTGACATTTAAATGAAGCATTCACAGCTCTTCAGCTTTAGCCTTCACATTAAAGGGCCTTTTTCTTTCTTGCACTTGTTACACGTGTTTTACTGGGATTTTCATTCTTATTGTGAAGAGGTCGGTTTTTAAATGTTTGGCGTGACAGCAAAGACTAAAACTGGCACTAATCTAAAACTGGAATTGACATTTGGTTCACTACCCAGTGGAAATGTTTATCATTTGTTTTAAATGAAAAGGTTTAGCTTAATGTAGTTTCTAAGGTGGTTTGGCTAGTGGTGGTTTGATCAGTCAGCGATGGGCTGCTACTTCTTTTTAACAGTCGGTGTAGTTTGGAAAATAGAGAAGTTTCTCGTCGACAACAGGGCAACCACATCTTTCCTCTGAATAAACTTTCTAAACACTGTCTGAAATCTTAATCTTGGGAATTGTTTCCAACACGGATCATATTGTATAATTGTCCTTCTTTTTACAGCTACCAAACTACATCAAGGCCTGGACGAATGCTTGTGTTCATGCCACAGCATCAGCTCTGTTTGCTAATTAGGTGGAAAAATTTTTGATTGCTGCCTGTTTTGTAATCCGATGTCTGCAATCTGTTGTCAGAGTAAAATGAAACTCCAAAATTCCATTTCAACACCCAGTCTTAGGAGTTTATTTCTTTCTAGGACTGAATCGGAGTGGAGGCGTTAGATACGTTTTGCCCGGTATCTATAGCAGCCTTTTGAAGCCATGGACTAAAGATGACACCTCGTGACTCAGTTTCACGCCTCTCGTTAGCAAGTTTTTTCTATTCACTAGGCTTTTAGCATTTTTATAAAAGGTTTGTTTACTGGTCTCTGGCTACAATAGGAGCCATTCACGGCCATCTTAAGTAACACAGGCTCATTGGTCGAGCCCTTCTTACTATTTTTTTACCTTTTACTCAGGTTAGTATAAATAGATCCAGGTTTCAGTCCATTTCATTCAGATTGAAAATGATTTCCGGATGGAAGTCGAAACGTCTCGTTGAAGAATTAAACTGTCCAGAAGACTTTTTTAAAACTTTTTCTACTATGGATCACTCCTGGATGAATGAGGGACTACACGGATTTCTTTCTAGGACAACTTTCTTAAGTTTTTGCATTTTTGTTTCTTTGTAAACAAGTCTAAAATCTCTAGACATTAGGTAGCGTTGCGTATGACTGAACCGACCGTAGAAGCTTAGAACATTTGGTTGATTAGGTGAACAATACGGAGTAGAGATACCAGCAGAAAATGATCAAATTTATACTCAAACACTTTATGTTTGGCATGAAAATAGAAGGAGAAGGATTAATTGGTTTGTCAGAAATGGATGCAAATGAGTTAAGTGTGGGAGACTTTTATTCAGCCAAAGCAGAACAATAACCCAAATAATAATAAAAAAGACTTAAAGAATGAGGAAAAATAACAATTTAGTAAAAGAGAATGAAAAGACCTATAAACTTAAGGCATAAAACATACTGCTTCAAACCTCTTCCTTATTAAACTTCTAATTCATAACGCCTACTGTTGAAATCCAGTCGATGGGGTGTGACAGTCCAGTAAAGCTCGATGTTACTTTAACAAAAGACTGCGGTTTCTCAGCTTCTGTAAGCTGCAGGGCAACAACTCAAGGAATGTAAATAATAAATGCCTGTGCACCATCAAAACAACTCATAAACACATAGTTTCAAGGTCAGAGAGTTGCGTGACGTTCCTTTAAGGTATGACATTTAATGTAAGGCTCTTAGCAATGCTAACAAGCTTCCAGGGGAAAGTGGAGTAGCAACATATATGGTATTTATGGAGGTAAAATGAGCGGAAGAAAAAGAGTAGCACAATTAAATCGCTTTCTTTCATCTTTTGTTTGACTTAAAGTCATATTAAACAACTTTTTGAAAAAATGAAATGAATTACTCTATTCATTCCTCAACGGGGAAATTTGTGTGCTGCACTCCTTACACCGCAGCAGGCTGCCCTTCGACGGCACCAATGGTGGGAGAAGCGGGGGTTAGGTGTCTTCTCCAAGGTCCCTAGACGTGCTCTCTGTGGAACGCGAACCCGCGAACTTCCGGTCCGCGCGCGAACGCTCTAACCACTGAGCTGCCGTCTCCTCCCTAATATATATCTAGTTCTGTAATAATCTTGACTTCTGAGACTCTGATCAGCTCATCTACAGTTAGTATCGAGTTGGTCGGTTGGTCTTATTTAAATCACTTCAGTGGTTTGGGAGATTATCACCTTCATTAAAGTGTCATAGAAACATGGACATACAGACGCTCGGACTCACATACAGCTCGGGTGCTCAATGCCTTCTTCACCTTCTGTAGGTGGAGGCGTAAAAAATAACTTTGTCTTTCTGCACTCTCGGGGAGCTTGCTTTTATAGCCCGACCATACTAACTTAGACAAACGATGAGGTGGCTGCTAGAGCCCCTCGGCACATTAACTTGCTTGTGCTCAGGGAATATCAGACATAGAAGCTGTTAATACGACGTTGTGGGCTCTGCTTTTCCCATCAATTTAAATATTTTCCGTGGCGTCTCAGACAAAATTAAGTGGAAAAGCTGGATGAGTCAAACCGCTGCAGCTTCGTGTCTCAGCTGCTGGCAGAATTCAGGCCTCTAACAGGAAGTCAGTGACAGCTCAGAAAAAAAAGACAAAACTGTCCAAGACATTAAAAAAAATAAATGTAATCTCTGTGTTACTTTAAAGATGAGGAAAAAAAAACTTTGGTTGATATCAAGAGAAGGTTCATCCCCCTGAGGAAAATCTGGGGGTAAAATCTAAGTGATGTTCATTAAAATACTTACTGCTTGGTTCTCAAACTCAATCTACCTGGTAGCCTCCTGAGGTAGAGTCTGCATGAAGATGGGACGCAAAGTTTACACGGGAAAATTATCTAAAAAACCCTCAAATTTTTTAACAAAAATATACAGAATACATTATAATTTTTTAATAATACAAAGTAAGTAAAAGAAGTGTAAAAGTTGGAGTAATATCCAAATTTTATAGTTCATAAAATATCAAAATTTATTCATTTCCTAGAATAAAATTATTCTTAAAAAGTCTGTAAAATGCAATGTTTGTAAAATTATTTGTGAAGTTATTCTAAAAATACCTTGAAATCAAAATATCTCAAAAAGAAATACTAACTCTGAGCCGGATTTCAACTTGAGACCCATTGGTGACAGGATGGTCACGCTAACCACTAAGCTCCAGTAGCAGACAGTGCTTTTCACCCTTGGCTCTTCAGTAATGCTCCATCTGAGATTAGACCCTGAGTAAGTATGTTATGGTTATAAAACCATCTTATCACACTGAACCAATGCTGGAAAAAATATGTGATCTTCTTGACCAAAGGAGACCACTTTAAAATCGGATTTGTCAACGCAAATGTTGCCTTGTTTTCAAATGTTTCAGTCCTCCGGAGGGTGGCTGGGTTCTCACTCAGAGATCAGGTGAGGAGCTCTGCCATCCTGGAGGAGCTCGGTGTCGAGCCACTCCTCCTCCAGGTCGAGAGAAGCCAGATGGGAGGGTTTGTGCATCTGGTTAGGATCCCTCCCGAGCGCCTCGCTGGTGAGGTGTTTCAGGCCCAAGAAGCAGACCCCGGACCTGCTGGAGAGACCATGTCTCACATCTGGCTGGGGAATGACTAGGGGTCCTTCCGGGTAAGCTGGAGGATGCAGCTGGGGTGAGAGAAACCTGGGCTTCCCGTCTGAGGCTGTTGCCCCCGCAACCCGGCCCCGGATAAGCGGAAGATGACGGAATGAGGGGAACGTTTCATTGTTGTAGGAGCACAAGATGAACAAGAATCTTACCAGTCAAGTTGTAGCTGTCTGGGCTAAAAGGGATTCCCTTGATTAGAACCTTTATTCTTAATTTCAAGTCAGATTTTTGTTTCTTTCAATTTACAGTGTGAAGGAACTGTTATGTAATTAGGCTGTGCAAATTCTTTTTTCTGAACTTATATATTCTGGCCAGTATAAGAAGAAGAAAACTGTTGTTTATAAGTATAACCCTCCAGGCAGCAACTTTAAAACAGAATATTTTATGCATAGATGCATCTGTGCACAAAATCAAAGGGGCATTAAGCTAAGCAAAGTGATTTCCATGGCAACGCTGTTGTCAATCCTTGAAAAATGTCTCTGCCCCCCCCTTAAGATCCATAAAATGTCACCTGACGGGCTTCTTCTTAAGGCTAGGTATAAAAAAATAAATCTTGATTTCTAGCTCACGATTGCGTCGTATCTCAATGCACAGTCCGCTTTCCATTCAAAAGAATTTTGAGGCGATTCGATACATCAAAAAAAGAGACTTTCAGCTTGTCACCTAAAACTCTAAACTACATATTTCGACAGTAGATTAACATTAATTACTGTCACATTTTTTTCTATTTATTGAAGAATAACAAACATGAAAAGTGCATTTGTTATAACTTTTTTTTTTTAACATAAAATTTAAATGGCCGCTCATTGCCAGTCATCATTACTGGCTTTCTTGGTGTAGGAGGAAATGCTAGCTTTCATGGTTTGGTGTTACTTTAGGTGAAGGTTAGTACTTTATTTCTTGGTAGTGGCTCTCACAAAGCTTGCAAATAACGTTCACTTCTTCTATCCTTTAATTTCCATATTTGGCTTTGAAACAAAAATCCCTCCATGTGTCTGACTCAAAATGACTCGACTATTCTACTCTACTTTTTATTATATGCATGATGGCCTGACCGTCCAATTTGCCATCTAAAGGACAAATTAAGTTTCTGTTCTAGTTTAAGCATAGCCCTTGTTCCGCCTACGTTACCATGAAGTTTGGTTCATATCAAACATGCAGATGAAGTAATACAAATATTTTACATTAAACTGAGGGTCTCAAATAATTGACTCCACGGCCGTGAGTTTGAGACCCCAAAATAGTTTGAATAAATACAAGAAAAACAGACAAGAAGTCGTACTTTTTGTAAAAAAATACACATATTGATTGTATTTGTAGACAGGCCTTATGTGGCGTTATGAGCCTTATCTTTGTTCCCGACGAGGCTTAAAAATATCAGTAATTACAAAAATTAAAGTCTTCAATCCTCAGTAAGAACAGCTAAGGTGCCAAACGAGAAGACTGGGACATTTGCTAACTGATCCGCATACTGTCAGAGCAGACACCTGACCTCTGGCCTATAAGCTCCGCCTCTCCTCGCTGACATCAGGGCTTTGATCAGCGTCCCGTCTGTGTTAGCACAAAGCCATTTTTAGCTCAGTGTAATCAGTGTGGCCGGTGCTCGCTCGCCTTCACAGCAAAACTTGCCTTCTATAAACAAACCTGTTGGACTTAAAATGAATTTAATACACACCTGAAGGAACCTGCGCACTGCCGTCGACATCACACACACACACTGTGGGTAAGCTCTCTATTGATGCCTCTTGCAAAGTTACTTTGCAGTGTGTGAGAGTTAAAAGAGCAGTGGGGTCGTTTTACTTCTTGGGTGCTGGTTTTATGTCACCTTTGTTACTGAAGTTTTGTATCTTGTGTGATTTTGTCTTCACACTATTACTTCTTGGGCCTGAGCATCCCACACCTCCAGCTCACTGATAACATTATAATGTTGTAATCACTCGTTTCCTTATGGGAAGTAATACGTTTTTATCCCTGGAAACACATATCTTTGAAAACCATTTATTCATTTAACTTTTAATGTGCGAGTCATTTTTCTTTTTTTTCTTTTGCGCACAAAACTGAATGTTATCATTAAAAATTTAATTAAAAAGTGATGGAATGTGGGGATTTGTGCTTTTCTAATTATTTCCACCAACATGAAGGATCACCTACCTTCTGACAGAATAAAAATACCTTTAAATTATGAATATGAGTTTTTTGTGGCGTTTTTTTTTTTTTAGTGGTTACCCGCGCTACTATTTTCTTGTTTTTTGCATTTCTAATGAATCCATTGTAATTTCTAAGTTATCATCAAGATAAGGTATCTCACTTCGGCAATACAAAGTTCAATATTAAGCTTCATAAGTCGGTCAGAGGGAGGAGGAGAACACTGAAACTCCAATTCTCTGCACAAACGCTTGGCTTAGTCTCAGGTTTCTCTGTGGCCTGGTCATTTCTCACCCGACACTAAAGGACCAGAGAACAGGTTGACAGCAGGGTTGGGAACTTGTTGGAACAACAGATGAGAGGTCAGGAGTTTATCAGAGGGGAGAGGGCAAACGCACATAAACTTGTGCAAATTTATGGCTAATTTAGAGTTTTTATTGTTAACACTTGTCCCAGTGAAAATTCACCCCCGTTGTTCCGGCCAATAGGAGTACCCCTTGTTTTTATCACTCCATGTTCATTGAAATCAGTGCTTTGTAATGCGGTTGCTTAACAATGCACATCAGCCTTCCTTGTGGTGATGTGTTATTAAACTGATCAGGTTAAAGGTAGTTAAACCGTTACAAAACCAACAGATACTTTCTCTTTCAGAGGTAGTTTGCCGTGTGTCAAACCAAGAATGAGTGAATGGGAAATGTATAGATGTAGAGTTTCATGAGCAAATATGGTCTTTGGTTCTTTCTGTCTCTTTTTGGAAGAGGATCTCTCCTTCATGTGGATCACAATGACACTTTTTTCTCAATATCTTTTTTTAATGAGTTTTTCCTCATGGAGACTTGATTTTTGTGGGGTTTTTGTTCTATTCACTGTGTGATGGTTGTTGAGGCGGCTTTGTTGTGATATTGGAATATACAAACCAAATAGAATTGGGTGTCCTTTCAGCATAAAACACCACAATCTGTTCATTTTTAGGTATTCTCTTTTTTGGGAATAATAATAATAAAAGTGTAATGTGGAGCCGCAGTGGCTTATGAGAAATTTAAAAGGCCTTGGAGACATTCATTAAGTTTTGATCTTTATCTGGAACTTATTGTAGAGTTTTTTCTTTTTTGGTAAAACACCTGAAAATTTAATTTTGTGAAATTTAAACTCAAAATTTTATTTTTTCTTCTCAGTTTCTGAGAAGTTTTTTTTTTTTTTTTTAAATGTTCGCCCCATATATGACAAAACCTTAGTTTATGATTGTAGCAGATGGGCTTCATCCAGACAGCAATATACAGTTATGTAGGGGTTTTAATACAATAGGGTTTTATCATAATAATATTATAATTATTAGTAAATCATTAGTATTAAAAAAAAAAAAACAAAGTCGACCCCACGGCGGCAAACAAAATCCCTACGCCTGCCCTCCATCACAGACTCTATAAATAATTGTTTGTGACCTCAACTTTTGTCACCATGATCTTTTTGCATATGGCCCTGGTATTGAGCAACTGAGAGCAGTTTTAGGAAAATCCCTTCAGTGGTTTGAGAGATTTTGTGTTCACAAAACAGAAACACAGATACACAACCAGTGCTTAATGCCTTCTCTACATTTTGTGGGTGTCGGCATAAAGAACACAGTTTGTGTTTATTAATCGTCACAAATGGAAGTAAATGTGATTTAATTAAGATTTATTTACTTATGCTTTATTTACTCATCCTCTACAGTAGTCTTTCTTTCACCTCTCACGTAAACACCACGTAAACACTCTGCTTACTTCCTTCTTAACAACATACGTCTCCGGTCCTCCCTCACTTCTCAGTCCACTGCTGTACTCATTCACTGTCTGGATTACCGTAACTGGCTTCTGTTTGGTCTCACACACAATTCAGAATTCAGCTGCTTGTATCATCACACACACTCCCTCCATATACTACATCACACCCGTCCTGGGTCCTCATTCCATACCGCGCTCAATATTAATTCTTACTCTATACATTCAAAGCATTACACAGTCTTGCACGTCCATATCTCTCTGATCTTCTCCATGTTGCCACACCTGCTCGCTCTCTCCGCTCTTCCTCTCCTATCCAGTTGTCTGCCCGTCTTGTCACTGTGGGCAAAAGAGTATTCAGCTGCTCAGCTTTGGAACTCACTCCCTCCTGAGTGCCCTTTTGCACCCAGAAAGGCGCCTTAGAAATAAAATGTATTATTACAAACCGGATTCCGAAAAAGTTGGGACACTTTAGAAATTGTGAATAAAAACTGAATGCAATGATGTGGAGGTGCCAACTTCTAATAATTTATTCAGAATACAACATAAATCACAGGTCAATAGTTTAAACTGAGAAATTGTATGATATTAAGGAAAAATATACTCATTCAAAATTTCATGGTGTCAACAAATCCCAAAAAAGTTGGGACAAGGCCATTTTCACCACTGTGTGACACCCCCCTTCTTCTTAGAACACTCAACAGACGTCTGGGCATTGAGGAGACCAGCTTCTCAAGTGTAGACATAGGAATGTTCTCCCATTCTTGTCTAATACAGGCCTCTAAGTGTTCAATCGTCTTGGGTCTTCTTTGTCTGACCTTCCTCTTAATGATGCGCCAAATGTTTTCTATAGGTGAAAGATCTGGACTGTTGGCTGGCCAGGTCAGTACCCGAATCCTTCTCCCACGCAGCCATGATGTTGTGATTGATGCAGAATGTGGTCTGGCATTATCTTGTTGAAAAATGCAGGGTCTTCCATGAAAGAGACGACGTTTGGATGGGAGCATATGTTGCTCTAGAACCTGAATATATTTTTCTGCATTGATGGTGCCTTTCCAGATGTGCAAGCTGCCCATGCCACACGCATTCATGCAACCCCATACCATCAGAGATGCAGGCTTCTGAACAGAGCGTTGATAGCAACTTGGGTTGTCACTGTCCTCTTTGGTCCTGATGACATGGCGCCCCAGATTTCCAAAAAGAACCTCAAAACGTGATTCGTCTGACCACAGAACAGTCTTCCATTTTGCCACACTCCATTTTAAATGACTCCTGGCCCAGTGAAAACGTCTTCGCTTGTGGATCTTTGTTAGAAATGGCTTCTTCTTTGCAGAATAGAGTTTCAGCTGGCAACGGCGGATGGCACGGTGGATTGTGTTCACTGACAATGGTTTCTGGAAGTACTCCTGAGCCCATGCTGTGATTTCCTTCACAGTAGCACTCCTGTTTTTGATGCAGTGTCGTTTAAGGGCCCGGAGATCACGGGCATTCAGTATGGTTCTCCGGCCTTGACCTTTACGCACAGAGATTTTTCCAGATTCTCTGAATCTTCTGATGATATTATTCACAGTTGATGATGACAACTGCAAACTCTTTGCAATTTTTCGCTGGGTAACACCTCTCTGATACTGTTCCACTATCTTTTTACGCAACATTGTGGGAGTTGGTGATCCTCTACCCATCTTGGCTTCTGAGAGACACTGCCAATCTGAGAAGCACTTTTTATACCCATCATATTGCCAATTGACCTGATTAGTGCTGATTGGTCTTCCAGGTGTTTGTTGTATGCTCAAATGACTTTTTCCAGCCTCTAATAGGTTCTTGTCCCAACTTTTTTGGGATTTGTTGACACCATGAAATTTTGAATGAGCATATTTTTCCTTAATATCATTCAATTTCTCAGTTTAAACTATTGACCTGTGATTTATGTTGTATTCTGAATAAAATATTAGAAGTTGGCACCTCCACATCATTGCATTCAGTTTTTATTCACAATTTCTAAAGTGTCCCAACTTTTTTGGAATCCGGTTGTATTATTTGCCATATTTTAGGCAGTGTGGAAGATCTTGTATAACCGTCAGCTCAGTAATTCTTTGTGAATACTGGGCAGGCATTATGACCCACCTCGGTCTTTTTTTTTTTTACCATAATTTTTGTTCACCACTTGAACTTGATTGGCTGAAGTTTTCAAGGTTCCACAGAGTTTGTTAATACAAAGTCTTTTTAAAATTTTTGTTCAACTATTTATTAGCATTCCAGTGAGTGAAGTAAAATGGCAAATAATAATAGATATAAATATCTTCCAAACCACCTTTAAGTTCTCAATATTGTGTTCAAATGTGTAAATTTCCTCATGTGCGCCAAATTGGACTCTCTATGAGGTCGATTTTGGTCAAGGAACCATATGTTTGACACCCATGCTTTAAAGGCTTTGTGACATGGAAAAGAAGAAGGAGGTGGCATTAAATCTGGGCCAGAGAGTTGATCAAGGCCGAGGCCCTGATTACAGGCCGGCCCCCCTGTGTGCCTCAGAATAAGATAATGCTATCTGGACCCACAGGTATTTGGTTTCAGTGGAGAGGGTAATAATACTGTGGAGACCTTTCATCCCCGAGCCTTGTGTTGTCAGCAAGCGTTTGTGTGCAGTCTCGGCACAGAGGCAGCTTTTGTGTTGTCGAGTGAGGTCGCGTCACCGCCATGGTCTCATATCGGCCCGTGGAGACAAAAGGATGGTTTGATTAAATCAAAACTGCCGTGACTATCTAAATAGTAGTCAACATGGCAAGTCTGAGTGCTGGGGTTGTTCAGGAGGTGACGTAGCTCGGACTCATTTAGCTTCGCCTCAGAGGAGAAGAGCTGATAGTGAACCGTAAAAAGATTCAGAAGAGAGTTCAACACAAAGCAGACGCACTTTGCTCCTTGTTTTCTCCTCCGCTTTCTGTTACTCAGTGCATGACCATCATGTTGTGGAGATTAGTAATCCACCAGCACAAGAGTGAATGAGAGCTTAAACAAACAGTGAAGTTAAACATCGAACCGTACAGAGCTACTCAGACAGATCCTTCGTCAGTGTGGCACTCTGGAGGATTTTGTGATTTCTGTTTTCAGAGTGAAAAGCAGCAGCGTAGCCTGAACGTAGCAGTGCATTCTTTGTGAGTGATGTGATTGTATCGAGTTTTAAAAGTCATGTGTCATGACTCAGACAGCATTCATTTCAGGACTGAAACTTTTGTTTGTTTAGAAATGGCGTTTTGCAGACGGCAAGCAGGAATGTTTTTAAATGCCAAATTCAATGAAAGTCCATCCTGAGCTGCAACCCTTCAATAAACAGCACAGAAGAGGAAACTAAAAAATAAAAGTTTTTTTAATCCATTGGTCATTTTTTCCCAGAACAGCATTAAGAAATTTACATTTTCACTTCCTTTTACTTCTCAAAGTTTCAAAATTAGCCAACTTCATTTATAAAATTCCACCAAGTTTTTTTTGTCTTCAGTTTCATCATTAGTATAAAATATCCAAAGCTGGAAATACGAATCTATTTTTTCAAGACAGTTTTATCTTATAAAGTCCAGAAATTCTGGCCTTGGTTTAGTACCTCTTCAGCCAGATCTATGTCCTTTGTTTTCGTGGGTTCTCCCACTGAAATGAACAAGGTGTTCCCTGCTTTTTGCTTGTTGAGATCGGTAAAGACTCCAACAGGCCCTTCAACCATTGTTGGATGAAATAGTTGAGAAAATTGATGAACGCTAAAACAGAAATAGATGAGCAGTGGAATCTTCGTAGCATTCGCGCAGAGATTCTTAAGAAAACCTAGCAGTTTTTTTTTCTTCCACCAACGCAAAAAACACCTCTAATTTGCGAACTTCCGGTCCGTGGGCAAACTCTGAGTGCTGTTTTGCCCACTCGGACCTATATTCCCATCCAATAATAAGAGAATAACAGAGACTGTGAGCCAATCAGGATGGAAAATAACTCGTGTTGAACTTCTGAGTTCAGCAGCTGTGAAAAGTGAAAATGAGGAGACACAAATTAAGCATCGTTTACCTTCCGACTTCTTTTCTGAAAGCCAAATGGCGAGCAAGTGTGAGGTAGAAGCAGCAACCACCAATCCAGATGAACTGAGTATGTTAAAAAGTGAGGAAGAGGAATGTAGAATATAGACACCAAATGTGTCTGTGGACTATGGGCAGAATTCAGCTGAGCGGGTGAATGGACTGGAAGTTAACCGGAAGTTTGCGGCTTCACATCCCACTGAGTTCACATCTAGGGTCCTTGGAGAAGACACCTAACCTCCCGTTTCTCCCGCCATTGGGGGCATCATAGGTGTCAGCCTGCTGCGGGTATGATGCAGTCAAGGTCAGTGATGAATAAAGTGTATTAAATGATATAAATTCTTTAATTTGTAACGATTCCTCGGAGACAACAAAGAAAGATGGCCACATTTGGAAGACAAACTCGATCAAAGCAGCAAGTACAAGCACCTCTTCAGTGACGATTCAAACACTAGCTTGCAACATAAAGATGAATTATTTCCAAGGATGCGTAAACACAACCCCAGCCACAACAGTAGCTTCTATTGATCGCACCCTTATATTACAGAGGTGCGCCTTAACTTGTAGTGCAGAAAATACAGTAAATAAAAGTCTGCCAAAAAGAACTTTGCTTATATTTTAAAAACATTTTTCAATCATTAAAAACCAGACAGATTCACAACAGTTTTATGGCCTCAAAAGACAGTTAATTTTTTTAGATGATTTAAAGAAAAAATCCCTCACCATTATCATAAGACCAATCTATGAACTGTTATTTTGAAAAGATTTTTCGCTGCAACAATAAAACTGATTTATGAGTTAAATTGTAAGCCAACTGTTACAGCAAATAGGTTATTCTTCCCATGTGTTGGAGTTTTAAAAAGAGCCGGTTTGTCCTTGTTTAGTCTCTAATGGCGCCATTACACCTGCACAGGTGATACATAAAGCTGCTGCTAGCTCTCACAGAGGTCGAGCCCTGACACTGTCCTGTCACCATTGCGGCCCGGTGTTGGATGACACCTCATGTCTATTTCAGTTTCCTGTCCCTCTTCAAATCTCTTTTCCATGTCCTTAACAGCGTCTCTCGATGTGCAGCCAAATACAAAAAAGCTTCATGTAGAAGCAGCCGCAGGGAGATGCTGTCCTCATAACACGCATCCACATTGACATTCCTCAAGTTAATTAATGGCTAGTGGGAGGTTTCTGACCCAGAAAGAAGAAGCTGAATGAAGCTTTGAGGCTACTAAACACTTACGTGAAGTTTTCCATTGCTTGTTGTGATCATCAAACTCATTGATGCGACCTATTTTACTGAAACCTTGTTCAGATGAGGCTTCGTTGGAACCTGTGAGATTATGTGTGAGTAGATCAAACACTAACCAGCTAAGCTAAGCATTCACAGAATATATCCTCCAACATACGTAGCTGTTTTAGGTTGAATTATTGTTTACTTTGTGAATTTTTTTTTTTCTTTATCTGGGTTTGTCTGGTTCTCTGCGATACGCTGCTCCTCTCCTGCCTGGCTGTCAGCTGAGTTGATTTAAAGATGCTGTCTGACATTCAGCCGGCCATTTTAAGCACTCTTTAGCAACGCTGAAGCACAACATGTTCAAAATAAACCGTAAACAATAGATGGTTTTCTTAATTTATCTACGTCTCTGACATATACTCAGAACCGCTTTGAAGGTCAGAAAGCAAAGATGTTAGCTAGATGGGTCTCAGCTCAGAGTCTACATGTTTAGATGGGTAGTATTTTCAGAACCTTAAACACTTTATTATTTGTATTTTGAGTTGGGTCGTCCCAATCCAGCCACACAGTCGGAAATCAGGCCCAATTTTAGGAGAATAAGCACCTTGAAATGCGACATCTCGTTTTCGAGGGGGTCCTAAACCTAACACGCAGGCTTTTGGAGGGTAGGAGGAAACCCATGCATACACAGGGAGAACATGCAAACTTCACACAAAAAGGCCAGTGTTTTCAAATCTCATCCCCCACTCGAGGTTCGAACCCATGACCTTCTTGCTGTGAGGCCACTGTGCTAACCACTGCGCCACCGTGCCGTCGTTTCAGACTCGATCGGAATTGCACCTTACCTCCCAATCAGGATTCACAAATATACATGGTTATTTACTTTAAAATCAGACATAGCGACAACGATGTGGATGTGAGTGCGTCTGTGGTGTGAAACTGTCCATTGTTACTACTAAATATTAAAAGGATGGATGTACCGTATACATGTCACAGGCCAAATTAAAAATCCAGGCCTATTTTAAATCTGCCTTGACAAGATTAAAATTAAGGATAGGTTTAGGGTTTAAGAAGTATTTAAGAAATAACTGTTTTCAATTTAAATTTAGGTATATTTTTACATATTCATGTTATTTTTTTCTCTTATGAACTTGTTGTATTCGGCAAAATTTAAATCTCACCTAGGCAGGTTTTAAATCCGCCTGTGTTTTAATTTAGACTGTGGCATATCTTCTTCTTCTCCTTTCGGCATTTCCCTTCAGGGGGTGCCACAGCAAGTCAGTTTCTTCCATCTAACCCTATCTGCTGCATCTTCTTCGGTCACATCAACTATCTTCATGTCTTCCTTCACTGCATCCATGAACCTCCTCTTTGGTCTTCCTCTAGTCCTCTTTCCTGGTGGTTCCAAATCCAGCATCCTTCTGCCGATGTACTCGGTCTCTCTTCTCTGCACATGTCCAAACCATCTCAGCCTGGCCTCTCTGACTTTATCTCCAAAACCTCTAACATGTGCTGTTCCTCTGATCCTGTCCATCCTGGTCACTCCCAGAGAGATCCTCAGCATCTTCATCTCTGCTACCTCCATCTCTGTTTCCTGTCTTTTCCTCAGTGGCACTGTCTCTAGACCAAACAGCATCGCCGGTCTCACCACGGTTTTGTACACTTTTCCTTTCATTTTAGCTGAAACTCTCCACCCGTTCCAGCCTGCTTGAACACGCTTCTTCACCTCTTTTTCACACTCTCCATTGCTCTGGACTGTTGATCCCAAGTACTTAAAATCTATATATGTATCAAAAAGTCATCCAGGTTTGTTTACTCTGATGTTAAGTGTAATATGAAAGTATTGGATCAGAATTTGGAATTTTCAAATATTCAAAATCAAACAACGCTGACTTGAGGGCGAAAAGTACTTGATCGGGACAGTCATAATTTTGTTTAGTAATTGTACTCCAGAGAACAATTTTTTATTATTTTCTTCCATTCAACATTTTCATCGTTACGAAGGGTTTGAGAGAATATCTTGGTCAGTTAGTAAGAGGCAAAGTTCCCCCTGTAAAGGTCGCCAATTTGTCCGTCAAACCTCACAAGGACGGACAAGTTAACACATTCACTTCTAGAGGATATGGTCAATGAATAACCAGCCTAGCCTGGATGTGTTCGGTGATTGGTAGGAAACTGGAGAACCCGTAGGAACCTAATACATACACAGGAAAAACATGCTAACTTCACTTATCCACTATTCCATTCCGCCAGCTTACTCTTCTGCCAGTATTCCTAACCTTTGGTGTCCCATCCCGTCTATCCCCCTATCCCATTCCCCGGTGTCCTGCCACACTAGTATCCCACCCCACCATAATCTTATCCCGCCAGTGTCCTATGAGCGTCACTGATAATCAAAACTAGCATTGACCTTCATCGTTGGCTGGTATTTCTAATGAATGATAAAAAACATCTCATTACATTAAATCAATTCATCATGTAAAAACACAACTAATTGGATCATTTTATACACGCTCCATGTAAATATGTCAGACAGAATCACAGATCAGATCAATGATGGTCAAATAGAAGAGCTTGTTTTGCATGTAAACATAGCCGATGATCACCAATTCAGTTATCTAGAGTGAATGCATTTATTGAATGTGAAGGTCAGTAATATTTTCTCTAAAAGGCGGTAAACACGATGGACTGTGTTTAGAGCGGTGGACTTGTACTCCCGTCTCTCGACCTTTACATTAATCGATGGACAGCAATAAATGTCTCTGCCTGGTTAAACCTCCAATTTTAAAGTCTGACAAAAAAAAACGCTGGTGTTTCTTCACTGGAAACCAGTAAAAACATCTACCCAATTGCATTTTGGTTTAGAAATTTGAACAGTCGCATAGATGTCGTTCAAATTTTCATAATAAAGATCCACACAATGTAGAAAAAAGTTTCAAAAAAGTCTTCTAGACAGTTCAATTCTTAATCGAGACATTTCAATTTCCATCCGGAAATCATTTTCAATCTGTGTTGCGTATGATGGCCGTGAATGGCTCTGTGAATGGCGTTCACGGCCATCATAGGCAACACAGGCTCATTGGTCGAGCCCTGCCTTACTATTTTTTTACCTTTTACTCAGGTTACTATAAATAGATCCAGTTTCCAGTCCATTTCATTCAGATTGAAAATGATTTCCGGATGGAAGTCGAAACGTCTCGATTAAGAATTGAACTGTCCAGAAAACTTTTTTGAAACTTTTTTCTACTATGGATCACTCCTGGATGAATGAGGGACTACACGGACATCCACACAATGTGTTTTTATAAAAACAACAGTCCTTTAAAGTTGATTCCAATGGCCGCACACAATCAAACACAATCTTCTCGGATTTCCGTTTTTGGTTTAATGACTTAGTACCTGGTTACTGCTGTTAAAAATTATACCGGTCACTTATCAACTGCTTGATTTTAGCTAAAAGCTTCAGCCTTGTTTGAAGACTCAACTGAATCTATTGAAAATATAACAGGGTGTGAAAAAACCCAACGGTTTTTTAACCCTTGTATTATGTTACTGGTCAATTTGACCCATTTCAGTTTTTACTTTGTCCAAAGTACTGGTTAACCATTCTTTATCTTCCTAAAATGTTTTGACTTTTTCTCATTTTGGGTCATGAACTCATGTGCAAAATCTGGACTCTTTGATGTGTAGTACAATGTCTGTGTCGAGTTTGTATACAAATATGATGTTATGGGTCATTTTGACCCATAACGTGTTGTGCTGGAGATGAGTGAAGGGCTGCAAGGTCACAACGTCACCTGTGACAACTTCTTTACATCATACCGCCTTGGAGATGAACTTCTGAAGAGGAAGCTGACTATGTTGGGAACAATCAGAAGAAACAAGCCCGAACTTCCCAAGGAAATTCTGACGGTGCAGGGCAGACCTCTGTATTCCTCAGTATTTGCTTTCAGTGAGAAAGCAACAGTTGTTTCATATTGCCCAAAGAGAAACAAGAATGTTCTTGTAATGAGCACAATGCACACTGATGCATCTCTGAGTGCAAGAGACGACAGGAAGCCAAAAATGATCCTGGACTACAACTCCACCAAAGGGGATGTTGATAATCTGGACAAAGTCATAGCAACATACAGCTGCCAGCGCAAGACTGCTCGTTGGCCCTTGGTGATTTTCTTCAACATTGTCGATGTGTCTGCGTACAATGCCTATGTCCTGTGGACTCATATCAACCATGAATGGAATGCCGGCAAATTGTTTCGACGACGGCTTTTCCTGGAGCAACTTGGCAAAGCACTTGTCACTCCGAGGATGCACAGTCGATCCAGACCACTCAAAACTCCAGCAGCTGCAGCTGTCATTGAAAAAGTCAGGCTCATACCACCCAACCAATCTGCAAATGATCCACTGGATACAGGTGTGAAGAAACGGAAAAGATGCCAGGTCTGTCCCTCCCGAGATGACAGTAAAACAAGTACCATTTGTGTGAAATGCAAGAATTACATCTGCAGAAAACACACAGTTACATTATGTCCATCATGCGGAGAACATGGAAAGTGTTGAACATTGACAATAAAGCAAGTTGACACACAAATAGTTCTGATGAAAAAAAAAAGTTATTGTTTGTTCCTTTTTACAATGTACATAAAATCCAAAATAAAAATTTGATTGGTTTAACCTGTTTTTTTACTGTTTTGCATGGATTTACACTGCACGGGTCAAAATGAGCCACAACATAATCAATGTAATTATTTATCAACATAATACAAGGGTTAATTCCATCACAAATTAATACAAGACCATTTTGCTTGTTCACATTTCATTGGTTTTATATTTTTTTAGATGGATTTTCAATACTATTTGATCAATTGAGCAGGTTATCATTAGGGATAGAGTTTATCGGCTAAAGTAAAATAACAATTAAAATGTCAATAAATACATTTAATTTTATTTCCCTGTTAAAGAATCAATTGTGACATCATACCACAAAGCATTGTTGACGCAACTGCTTACGAGCAAAACTCCCGGTGTGTGCTCCTCTTTCATTTTCAGTTCTATACATAACCACCAGGAAAGAGGGCTAGAGGAAGACCAAAGAGGAGGTTCATGGATACAGTGAAGGAAGACATGAAGATAGTTGGCGTGACCGAAGAGGATGCAGCAGATAGGGTTAGATGGAAGAAACTGACTTGCTGTGGCGACCCCTGAAGGGAAATGCCGAAAGGAGAAGAAGAAGAAGAAGACATAACATTTTTTTTTGTTCCACACCAGTTTTGATCTTATAAAGTGTTGAAATGTACTTTTATTTTTTAAACTTCCTTCACGCCAGAATGACAGGCGACAGACACGGATCTTGCTGGTTTGTTCGTAGTTATACAAGTCACGTCTTACTGTTAAATAAGTTAGTAACTTTATTTAAAGGCACCCTGGTTTGTATTTCATACTTGCGAGCTAATCGTCGGATGACAAATTCAACCACTACACAGCTTCATCGTTTTAACCATAAATCCATCACCAAAACAAACAAACAAAAAAATCCACGTATGGAAGCTTCAGCCCCACTTTTTAAGTAAACTTTTTGCTGAATGGCTTACCTGCTCTGTCCTGCGCCATTGTTGTCAAACTTTCACTACTGTTGGTCTGCGGGTGTGTTGCACTCTTAAACTGAAATAAGAATTTTTTAAATACTTTTTTTTGTAGGATGGCAAATTCTTATTTCTGGAAATATTTTTGACAAAATGTCTTAGATGATATACTGTATTTAACCCATTATTAGTGACAGATTTATCAATATGATAATAACAATGTACCGTAATTTAACGACTATTAGGCGCACCGTACGAAAAGGCACAGTCTCAGTCACACACCGCCTTACAACAACACACACGCAAGCATGCCAATGTCCGTATTAAAAAATAGATCGGGAGCAAAACTGAGTTTGGTTGTGCTTTATTTAAGTAGTAACGATACTAAACAAGCACATTACCGGTAATAGTCTTTATTCAAATCCGTCAAAGTCCTCATCCTCTGTTTCGGAATCGAACAGCTGCGCAAAATCCAACAGAGCAGGTCCACTTGGCTCCTCGCTGTCAAAGTCACTGTCTGTACTGTGCGGCTCCTCAGAAAGGATACCAGCTTTTGAGAAAGCTCGGATAACAGTACCAGCAGACACGTTAGTCCAAGCATCTACAATCCATTGGCAAACTGTAGCTTAACTCGCCCGGCGCTGCCTTCCACCCTTCGTGAAACTGTGGTCTCCTTCGGTCATCCATCGGTCTCACGCCGCTCACACTTCACTCTTTAACGTTCTCATGTGTTTTCTTTCAGGTCCGCCTCGCGGGCACGGCGTTTTCTTTTAGGTCCGCCTTTTCTCACACACAAGGCGCACCGCACGAAAGGGCGCACCGCTCATTTTGAAGAAAATCTAAGACTTTTTTATATGCGCCTTATAGCCGTGAAATTACGGTATACTGTATTGATGTATGACAGGAAAATTTGTGTGTTGTATTACATTGCAGCAGGCTGCCACGATGGCGCCAGTGGTATGAGAAACAAGGACTCTAGATGTGAACTCAGCTGGATTTGAACCTGCGAACTTCTGGTTAACTTCCGGTCTGAGGGCGAACGCTCTCCTACTGAGCCAGCACCTCTCACACATCCTAGTGTTCATGGAGAAATCCTAACGCCATGAGAGGAGCGTGCAAAGACAGATTTATGTTTCAGACTCTGCCCTCGCTCAGTCTCAAGCTTGCAACCTTGTTTTTCTTGGTTAAATTTGCAAGCAAATAGTGTCACGGGTCACATAATTCCAAATGAATGTTTGTGCTTCTGGTCGATGTTTTCAGAGAAAATAAGCACATTTGTAGCGTTGGTCTTTTTAAAAACCAAGTGCAAAATATCGCCTGATAAAAAGTATTAGTTTGTCGTGTGTGCCTGAGAAACCCTCAGCCGATTACGTGGAAGGTTGTAGGAGACAGTCCGATTAATGACTTGTGAAGCTAATCCCACTCATCCTCCCATTCATGCCGCAGTCACATGGCTGTTATGGCTTATTTTGATAGCCGAGGAACTCGTAGAAGTCATAACGGGTCCATTCGTAGCCTGACTTTGCACGTCATCTCTCCCGATCCAGCAGTGAGAAGTTTTAGTCGCTTGATGTATTGATCCATTTAGTGTTGAAGTGCACTTGAACGTGGCTGATGTCCTGTGTCTTTGTGGCCTTCCTGCTCCACAGGAAGGAAATTCTCTCACAGTGGCTGTTCAAAGGCACTTTTTTTCCACCATAATGAAGACTCTTAAGAAGCTTGGCCGAAGGCTGGCTGCACCCAGTGTTTCAGATGGAGTTAATGGGTTGTGTAATCTCTATAGGCAGGTGTTGGGTGGCCGTAGGCTGAGTTTAGGGGATGTTATTTCTCAAGGTTCTTCTGTTACAAAAGGAAAGAGTTGGATAAGATTTGCTTTCTTTGACTTCTAAGATAGGGGGGAAATAGAAGAGAATAGAATGTTTTATTCCCAAATTGAAAAATTGTGCAGAAATAGCTAATTGCAACAATTCAACCCATTGATTTATGGGAAGTCTGCCAGGTCCTTTTTTTTTTTCCCGTTTCATTCCGTCGTCTTCCGCTCATCTGGGGACGGGTCGTGGAGGCAACAGCCTCAGATGGGAAGCCCAGGCTTTTCTCACCTCAGCTGCATCCTCCAGCTCACTCAGAAGTATCCCGAGTCGTTCCCCAGCCAGCTGTGAGACACAGTCTCTCTAGCGGGTCCGGGGTCTGCATCTTGGTCTCCTCCCGGTGGGATGTGCCTGAAATACATCACCAGCGAGGCGCTCAGGGAGCATCCTAACCAGATGCCCGAACTACCCCATCTGGTTCATCTCGACCTGGAGGAGAAGCAGCTTGACACCGAGCTCCTCCCGGATGGCAAAGCTCCTCACCCGATCTTACCCGACCTCAGCCATCCTTCGGAGGAAGCTCATTTCGGCCGCTTGTATCCACAATCTCATTCTTTCAGTCACCCCCTTCAGCTGGTGACCATAGTAAGGGTAGGAACGTAGATCCTGGTTACCATGGTGAGGGTAGGAACGTAGATCCTGGTTACCATGGTGAGGGTAGGAACGTAGATCCTGGTTACCATGGTGAGAGTAGGAACGTAGATCCTGGTTACCATGGTGAGGGTAGGAACGTAGATCCTGGTTACCATGGTGAGGGTAGGAACGTAGATCCTGGTTACCATGGTGAGGGTAGGAACGTAGATCCTGGTTACCATGGTGAGGGTAGGAATGTAGATCGACTTGTAAATCGAGAGCTTTGCTTTTTCGGCTCGGCTCTCTCTTTACCCCGACAGACTGGTAAAGAGAGAGATGTTTTTTTTTTTTTTTGTGTCATAAGATTTCCTTTTTATTAAATGAAATTGAAAGCTCATTTTTTTTCCCAGACGATTAGCAAGTTTTACACCTCGTAAAGGCTTAAAACAGTGTGTTAACTAATGACGCATAGACATACATTTTAATTTATGAGCTAAACAATAAAAAAGTTGCACCCATTTGAACTGTGCATGTCAGTTCAGCAGCGATGGGACTTAAAAGGATTTATGACACCCATTGAAAGAGTTAATTTGTTATACATGTAACCTTTTCCTTTGACAGGACTGCTTTTGATGATTATCTTTTTATTTTTATCCTCATGCCGGTGTAATTTGTCAGGCAGACATCAAAGTCCAGGTATTTGCCACAGCAATAGAATTTTCTTGTACCAGAAAATTGCCTTGAACTTGTGCACCCCTACGAAGCCTAATACGATACAAAATGTGCATGTAGCGCACACCTATTTGTAATTTCCTACAACAGGACATGAAGTCAGAAATGTCCAACAGATGTGCAGCTATTTTAGAACTCCCCTGTGTTTTCTGCATGATTGTTGCTGACCAGTAGGAACTCTTAAACCGGATGATCCATCACACCCACCGAACTGTGTGACCACGGGTCAAAGGAGGAAAATATAGCAGATATCAAACATCTATTTGGGAATAATTTTGCATTCTATTGATAGAGAATCAAGAGACTCACTGTCCTTGGGATGAAAGAGTTTGTTGTTTTTAAAAACCCACAGAAAATTTTTGCCCAGCTTTGGAGCCTTTCTGGATCATTGTTTCAGTTCAGTCTGATCTTCTTTGTGCTGAATCCCACCCAAAACCAGGAAGCAGAGCTGGAGGTTGCAGAAATGAAGATGGTGTGCTTTGGGAGTGGATAAGATGGACGGTATGAGGAATGAGGACATCAGAGGGACAGCCCATGGTAGGGGAGAGAGAGGGAAAATATCGGTTGAAGTATGAGGGGCGCAGTGGATAATTTTGTGGATCAGAATAATTTTTGAATCGGCAAAAAACCCCCAAAAAAGACAAATATCACATCTTGTTTCACTGACAGGATAATGCATCCATAACTTTTTCTTCTTCTGCTGCTGAATTTGGTGTGTGATGGGATGTGGTAACATCATTGAACCACTTTCTCCATCTGTGGAAAGCACGTAGCTGTCTGAATGATAAGCGGTTTGTGGAGGAGGCTTTGTTTGCACTCCTGTCAGTGAAACCTCAAGATGATGTCGCTCGGAGTTTACCTATGTCACATCGCCGACACACCGTCACAATTTTACTCACTAGACTCGTTTCTTTATAATTACGTTAGAGCGGGAAGCCAATATGTTCCTGTACTGGTGATTCTCGGCGACCGCTCCAGCTTACGTCCTCCCACAAAAAACTGGCAGGTTTTTAGGGTGATTGGTTGTTGAGAAGTTTCTGTAAGAGAATGTGCGATTCTGAGGTTTTTTTTGTCATTGTGGGCTTCTTCAACAAACTGGTGACCTTTTCAGGGTGTACTCTACTCCAGATTAAGTTTAGTGGAAATTGAAAGGTTAGTTGGATTTCTTTTCGCCACCATCTAAAAGTTAACACACACTTTCACTTTAGATTTCTATCAAAACATTTCACAGGTGGTGAATATCGAATACCTAACATTTACACAGCAACCATTTCCTGGATGTCTTCTTGTATAATTTTTGGATACGTGTCAAATCTCACAGTTTTTGTTGGTGCATTCATGTGCTTCAATGTTAAATGAGGCATTAGCGAAACCTTTTACCAGTCAGGTGTAAATGTGCAGAAACAATTTGCCAGACAAATCCATCAGTAGATGTTGCTGTGAAGCTAAACAAAAAACCAACACACACAATGGGAGCGTTTGAAAAGTATGTCAGCTCGATTACTCAGGCCGACTCAGGTGCCAAGACATATTTGTTGTCCGGTTGAGAGTCGCACCCAGAGGGAAGTTGAGAAGTCATTACGTCATGGGCACAACCCTGTCACCCATGTGCTCATGTCCAGAACAAACGCTGGCCTCATTACACTGATATGATTGCGGTAAAACTGAGTCAGCTTCCTTTTTTTAGCGTATCAGGAAAGAAAACTCAGGAACTGCAGTGAGACGAGCTGGACAGTCCTATTTTTTTCTAACCTGGAATGGGTGGAGTTTCCTGACAAGGGCAAGGGCCAAAGGTTTTATTGCTGGCTAATGTTTTTCTTGTCCAAAGAAACCGACCAGATCAATGGTCACGTCAATTTTTCTAAATTAGAGACACATTTTAAACAGAAGAGGATTTACAAAAAAAATGAGTCAAAGTTCCCACAGATATTCAGTTTCACACGCTGTGGTGGATCTTGTTTGCTTGGTTGGTCACGAGGACTTCCCTCTGCCAGAGTCATCACAAAGCTGTGGTTTGCAGCTTTCAGGTGTGAATGTGTTTGGAATATTAAGCAGGACCTCTCTGATAAAATGCAAACCTTTCAGGACTCAATAAACGTTATCAGTTTTTTTTTACTCAAAAGCAAAAACTTTGTACTGTCTTATTTTCTATTAAATATGTCCGAGTTTGGTTTTCTTTAAAATTTCATGCAGGCAACACAGTAAGGATCCACAGTCTCAGTACTAAATTTCTATTGATGACTTATTTTACACTGATAGCCCAAAACGTGGAAGATTGGCAACAATGATAGAGCAGCTGCACCTTGCAGTGAAGAGTTTATGTGAAAGGTTTGTTCTGGGCAATAGGCATCGGTATGTGAAGACTTTTTTAAGTTTTGTCAATAGATTTATGGTTAAAAGTTTAAACTGAATACCCTGCTTTACGTTTGGCGTCAATGACATCTGGCACGCAAGTGCTGCTGGAAGAAAAATTTATGCATGTTTGATTAAAATTCTCAAGCAAACGCTCTGTAAAACCTGATGTAAAATAAGTTAATGTTACATATGCTTAGAAATAAAATGAAACAGGTTTTTTGATAGAAAACACAAATTTCCCAAGTGTGGGATCAATAAAGTAATTCTAATCTAATAACGGGAGTCATTTATCCGTTTGTATCTACAATGTTCCCTTCCGTCATCTTCCACTTTTTCCGGGGTCGGGTCGCGGGGGCAACAGCCTCAAGCGGGCAGCCCAGGCTTCTCTCACCCCGGCTGCATACTCCAGCTCACCTGGAAGGATCCCAAGTGGTTCCCCGGCCAGCTGTGAGACATAGTCTCTCCAGCGGGTCGGGGGTCTGCCTCTTGGTCTCCTCCAGGTAGGACGTGCCCAAAACACCCCGCCCGCGAGGCGCTCGGGGGGCATCCTGACCAGATGCCCGAACCACCCCATCTGGTCATCTCGACCTGGAGGAGGAGCGGCTCGACACCGAGCTCCTCCCGGATGGCAGAGCTCCTCACCCGATCTCTGAGTGAGAGCCCAGCCACCCTGCGGAGGAAGCTCATTTCGGCCGCTTGTACCCGCGATCTCATTCTTTCAGTCAGCACCCACAGCTGGTGACCATAGGTGAGGGTTGGAACGTAGATCAACTTGTAAATCGAGAGCTTTGCTTTTCGGCTCAGCTCTCTCTTTAGAGAGAGGGCGGATCTACAATCAGCGGATCTACAATGTTTTGCTGGCAAATAAAACAGAAAAATAAATGATGTTATATTGGCATTTATATATTAAATCTAAGAAATAATCCAGATTTTTATTGTCTATTTTGCCCACCCAGTCTTTTAGAAGGACCGTTGGAAACATTTTGTGAGTGTTTTAAGTTAAAGTTGTTTGTGTGGTGAGGAGCCCTGGCCCAGTGCACTTAAGGGAAGAGGATTAGACTCTAGAGTATTATTAGAGCTTCTGATTATCCCCTTACCTGAGCCGCCTAATTCTAGCTTGGGCCTATTTATTTAGCAGAAAAGTGGAAAGATGTTTAGACTGGGCTGCAGAAAGTGAATTGGCCACGCTGTGCTTCACTGGTCTGTCGACTCCAACATTGACTCCTCTGGGATTCTCTGCTGAACTCATTAGGTTTCGGCCTTTTGTCGCCGCCTCCCCCACTGCAGGCTTCATGTGATTAATGCACTGTTGACCACTGAGGCCAGGAGCAAGGACTTGTTTTAGCGCCAGGGAACAGCAAACAAAGGAAAATTGTCTGCAAATAACGGAGAATGCCGAGCCGACTGATCCCCGGACTCACTGATGATTACAAACAGGCCGGTATTTCTTCAAGAGAGGACGGCTAAAAGGTTTCCAATGCAGTTATCCTGAAGTCTATAACTGTAATACATTTGTTTGGATGTGATTACACACCCACTGACTCTGACCTCGTGTTCTGAAAACGTCTCTTAAGTCCTGTTTCCCAGACCGGGAATGAGAACTCAGATGTGAACATAAGCCAATATTCCTGCCAACTGATCTTATTAGCATGTAAAGCCTTAAAGCAGAGGTTTTATTTGATCCATTTGATCACCTTTTGATCTTAAGATCTTTTAGAAAGTGAACTCCAATGTCCAAACATTGGGGAAAGTGGTATTTTTGGCACAATGATGTATTTGCCCGCTCTATTGTGCCCAAGCTCTATCAAACCTCCTGAAGAGGGTTTGGAGCTCTGCCAGGGTCAAGCTTAGCTGTCACCCTGTCAGAAACAATGTCCTGCTGCCTTTGGAGCCGATAAACAGCGGGTGTTTCCAAAACAAAAAATGTCACAGTTTTAGCATTCGCCATGCAAAGTCAAATGACTGAACCTGGTAAATAAAATACCAGTTTTTAATCAAACATTTTCCATATCTGTGAGATTACAACGCAGTAGATTTAAAGATCTACTTTTGTTGATTAGACTCATGCTCTTAATGAGGTGGGCTGAAAATAAAATCTGTTTATATTAATTAACCACAGACTTTGTTTGACATTGAAAGCCGAAGCATATCGTTTGTCCACAGCAGTGGTGGATGAAGTACTCACTTTTTGTACTTAAGTAAAAGTACAGATAATTAGGCAAAAAATTTACTTAAGTAAAAGTACCATTTAAAAAATCTATTTAAGTAAAAGTACAAAAGTAATTGTTGTAAATTGTACTTTTTAAGTAAAAAGTAAAAGTATTCGATCATAATTCAAATGTTATTTTTTTGTGCTATAGGGTGTCACCATGGTAACCAGAATAAATACTCTGCAGGGGTGTGACCCCCCCTCCCGCCTCTTTTGGTCCACAAAAAAATAAATAAAATAAAAGGGGACAAGTCAAGCTATCCCCTAGAAGGGCCAGTGAATGGGCTGCAAAAATGGAGGAAAATGACACTTATTTTTTTAAATGTTTTGGGGGGGAGGCCCCCAGTCACTATATATTGGCTTTGTCAAAGCCCCACCCCCCTTTGGAAAATTCTAGATCCGCCCCTGCTCTGTGTAATGATGGCTCAACTTTTTATTTAGAAATAAACACAACGAACAACGATCTTCTGACTCTTTTTAATTTTAAAAGGTTTTTGGCGCTGAATGAATGCGGAAAATGTTTCTCGATTCATGACTTCTTCTCCCGATCAACTGCTTCTTTTGATTTTGGCAATGCGGCTTCAAGATGCGCAAAAAAAAAAAAAAAGTGTATTTTTCAAATTTCTGAACAAAAATGTAACAAAAAATGTAAAACACACTTTTAAAAAGTAGTGAAGTAAAAGTAAAAGTACCGGTCTTAAATTTTACTTAAGTAAAGTACAGATACACAATTTTTTTTACTTAAGTACAGTAACGAAGTACATTTACTTCGTTACGTTCCACCACTGATCCACAGTCTTTCAATCACTCAACTTCCTGGTTTTTGTGGTCGGAGACACAAACAGAGAAGGAACCAGAAAAGACCAAAGTCGGCCTTAACGCCGGTCCAATATCCACAAAGTTCCTGGACTGTCGGCACTACAAAATATCACTTACCTTGATTGTTCATGCCCGGTTTTAACTAATCGCAGCCTTAACATACTGATATAAAAAAATAAACCTTCATGCTAATTTTGATTATTTTTCAATCTCTGCAAACAGTAAATCAGTCCTTCTCTGGTAGAAATTGGTCCAGGGTGATGCTGTTTCGTGTGACCTCAGGAATAAGCGTTCTTTCCACAGGAAGAAGGGGGTCAGAGCAGGAGACATGAGGGACAGTGAACAAACCGCTAAGAGACACCTTGGAAAATAATTACCAGGGATGAAAAGAGAGATGGAGGGAGATGATGAGAAAGATCTTCTGAAAGCTAAGACGAGGAGATGTGGATTAGGCTTGGGTAATAACAAAATGTTTAATCTGTTAAAATTCATTCAATTTTTCTATGGTTTATTGTGTCACCCTGACTAATTAAAAGTGATGACACAAACCTTGGGTGGCATCACCAAAATTGATGGCTAGTTCTTTCACTGTGTGGACACAGCAACATTGGGATTTGTTAGCTCTGTGGTGGTCTTAATTGATTGCTGGTTTCAAGTTAAAAGTGGATGTGACATATTACATCCGAACAGTCGGTCTAGACCAGAAAACAGAGCGTAAAAACATTGTCTTAGTCCTAGATTTTCCATCTCGGGAATTCATGCCAATATAGACCGTGTAGCTTGGGCAACATCTTTCTTTGGCTACCAAACTATAAACTACACACGCACACACAAATGTATGCTATGGGGGAAGAATGGCTCAGTGGGTAGCGCGGCCATCCTGTAATAAGCAAGTTGTAGGTTTGATCCCCTGCCTTAGTATCCTTGAGCAAGACACTGAATCCTAACGTCTCGTGATGGTGGTTTGCAGCTTGCATGATAGCTTCCACCATCCGGTATGAATGTGTGTGTGAATGGGTGAATGTGAGTTAGACTGTTAAGCACTTTCAGTACCATCCCAGGTAGAAAAGCGCTGTATATGTGGAGTACATTTACCATTCATATGGGTTTTCTTTTTGGTTAGAATGCAAATAAAAAGTTTGTTTTGAGATGAAATGGTCAAAAGCGACTTTCTCCATAGATTTCTGAAAAAGAAGCAATAGAAAAAGTTTTTACATACCTCCTGACTGATCATGTTTATTTTCCAACTAATGCAGATACAGATAATGAAATACAAGTTTTGATTTTGATTGCACTGTTTGAGGGGTGTGGAATAAGCATTGCTTCTACCCACTCCTTTTCGGTATTCACGAGGGAAATTTTTACTCAAAATTTTAAAGAGAATTGATGCTATGGATATTTTGGTTGATGATGGAGGTACAATTTTGTCTTGTTTTTCCTTTCACTAAGTGTACCAGATAAAGATATTTTATTCAAAAAGATACCATTGAGGGGTTAAAAAAAAGGCCAATTTCTGATCAATCTTCTGATTTTGTTTAATGTCCATTAATAAAAATTTGTTTTAAGGGTTATATGTTACGGTGGTCAGAATCAATGATTAGATAGGGGAACATTTTAAATGAGACACTTTGGAAAAATCAGTTGTGACCCATTTTCAAGCACAAATATTACGTTTCATTCCGTTCCGTCATCTTCCGCTTGTTCCGGGGTCGAGTCGCGGGGGCAACAGTCTCAAACGGGCAGCCCAGGCCTCTCTCTCCCCGGCTGCATCCTCCAGCTCACCTGAAAGGATCCCAAGTCGTTCCCCGGCCAGCTATGAGACGTAGTCTCTCCAGCGGGTCCGGGGTCTGCCCCTTGGTCTCCTCCCGGTGGGACGTGCCCGAAACACCGAGACGTGCTTGACACCGAGCTCCTCCCGGATGGCAGAGCTCCTCACCCAATCTCTGAGTGAGAGCCCAGCCACCTTGCGGAGGAAGCTCATTTCGGCCGCTTGTACCCGTGATCTCAATCTTTCGGTCACCACCCACAGCTGGTGACCATAGGTGAGGGTTGGAAAGTAGATGGTCTGTCGGTCCGTCGTGGTAAACAGAGAGCTGAGCCGAAAAGCAAAGCTCTCGATTTACAAGTCGATCAACGTTCCAACCCTCACCTATGGTCAAATATTATGTTTTTATATAAAATTATATAATTTATGGGTCAACTTTTGTTCAAATGCAAATGATTAGAGTTACACTGTTAGGTATTTAATCTATTGCCAGAACATCACACGATCGATTGCTGCTTTTTGCCGATTACAGACATCTTGCAAGAGTGCAAAATCAGTCGAGCCATTAAGATCAAATGATAGTATGTTTTCTGTTTTGTATTTACTAAAAGAAAATTATTGCTTTGTCTGAAACTGTAAATACAAAAGGACATAAAACACCAACATTATTCTTTATTTCTCTTTTCAGTGTCCAGGGACATGAAACTCGAGCCTCAGCAAGCTCCATTTTATGTAAGTACATCTCTACTTTAAGAACTTGTTCACAATAGAGGTTATTTTTTTCCTGTTTGTCCACTCATTTTGATTTATTTGGCATGCTTAGAACCATTGTTTTCACTTTTCAGACTGTGTAGGTGTGTAAAAATGTCTTTCTGTTAAACCTGTTGGAGCAGCACAACCAGATCTTTTAATACTGCTACTATTTGGTTTGTTGACTCCGTGTATTTCTCGGAGTGGCGCCGCAAAATCTTCACAAAAGAAATTACATTTAATTAATAGATGAAACAAAATATTTTAATGACTAATGTTTGCTGACTGGCAACTTTTATTAGATTACTTACTCATTTTTTCTTTTGGAAGTCCTGTTCCTGTTTTTGACCGTTTTTTTCTTAAAGAAGGGCACATTTTACACGTTTTGAAAGATCATTTTTTGCCAAATATTTCTTGTGATGTTAAACATTGTAAAATGTGGCATTCAGAGTCTGGGGAATTATTTTTTTGCCACCTTAAGGAGTTTTAAAACGCTAGAGTCAGTTGATGTGTCATAAGTGGGAGACGGTGGATCAGCGCTAGAGCGCTCGCCCGCGGGTTCGATTCCCATTGAGACCACCGTCTAGGGTCTTTGGAGAAGACACCTAACCCCCGTTTCTCCCACCATTGGCGCCGTCGAAGGGCAGCCTGCTGCGGTGTAAGGAGTGCAGCAAACAAATTTCCCCTGTGAGGGATGAATAGAGTAACTATTTATTTCTTTTATTATTTATTTTATCATGCTTTGACGAGTCCCTGAATAAATTAGTTTTGATGATTTGGAAACTTGCGTCAGGATTTTCACTCATCTCATTGGTTAGTGTGAAATCATGATGTCATCGTTTAGATTTTAAACTGGCATTTTATTTAAACATAGATAGAAAACTAAGAACATCTATTTCTACTCACATTTTTAGAAAACTAAAAAGTGTTGAAGGTCAACTGAAATATTTATGAACACTCCGATTGAGTGAAAACTTTTCATTACAAGAATACCAGCTTAGTTGGAAAAAAAATACCGTAATTTCACGGCCATAAGGCGCACCTAAAAGTCTCAAATTTTCTTCAAAATGAGCGGTGCGCCTTTTTGTGCGGTGCACCTTGTGTGTGAGAAAAAGCGGACCTAAAAGAAAACGCGGTGCCCGCGAGGCGGACCTGAAAGAAAACACATGAGAATGTTAAAGAGTGAAGTGTGAGCGGCGTGGGAGCGATGGATGACCAGAGGAGAACACAGTTTCACGAAGGGTGGAAGGCAGCGCCGGGCGAGTTACGCTACAGTTTGCCAATGGATTGTAGATGCTTGGACTAACGTGTCTGCTGGTACTGTTATCCGAGCTTTCTCAAAAGCTGGTATCCTTTCTGAGGAGCCGCACAGTACAGACAGTGACTTTGACAGCGAGGAGCGAAGTGGACGTGCTCTGTTGGATTTTGCGCAGCTGTTCGATTCTGAAACAGAGGATGAGGACTTTGACAGATTTGAATAAAGACTATTACCGGTAATGTGTTTGTTTAGTATCGTTACTACTTAAATAAAGTACAACCAAACTCAGTTTTGCTCCCAATCTATTTTTTAATACGCACATTTGCATGCTTGCGTGTGTGTTGTTGTAAGGCGGTGTGTGACAGAGACTGCGCCTTTTCGTACGGTGCGCCTAATGGCCGTGAAATTACGGTAGCTAAAAACATGTTTGCTATTAGCAGCAAATTGGTTCATTCTAGAACAGTTTTTACATGTGACAAGGTTTCATTACGAAACCTGCCTCCTTACCTACCAATGTGTTCATGAGATTGCCCCAATTTACCTCACTGAGCTCCTCTCCCCACTTATCAACCTCAAGACATGGGTGACAGAACCTTCCAGGCTGTTATACCGCGACTCTGGAATGAGCTCCCAGAACTCCTCAGGGCCACAAAGTGTGGACACATTCAAAAAAGACCTAAAGACTTCATTTTTAATAAGGCTTTTAATTTTTGACTTTAAGATTCTTTGTTTTCTGCGTGTAGATTTTGGTTTTTAAATTGTTTTCATTTTGTTTAACTTTTCTAGTTTTTATGTCGCGCTTTGGGATTTTTTCTTAAGATTTAAGGCGCGTTATAAATAAAATGTATTATTATTAATATTACTTTTGACTGTAGAAATAACATACTTAGTGATGTTGGGGTGGCCCAGTGGTAGAGCGTTCGCTTTTGGACCGGTAGTTAATCGGAAGTTAACCGGAAGTTTGCAGGTTTGATTCCGACTGAGTTCACTTCTAGGTTCTTTGGAGAAGACACCTAACCCCCATTTCTCCCACCATTGGCGCCGTCATGGCAGCCTGCTACGGTGTAATGCAGTACACAAATTTCCCCGGTGAGGGATGAATAAAGTATACATTATTATTATTAATTATCACAATGAATTAAACTTTGGGGTCTGATAAAAAAAATTACAGATTTGTATGATGTGTAACAGTCAGTCACCTTCTTAACCTTGCATTGGATTTGACGGAGCAGTCCTTGTTAAATAAACTCATCCATAAATCATTAGTGACCAACAGACAGCAGGTGGAGATCCTACAGACAGATCCATCATCTCCTCTTTTCTCAGTTAAAACCTTTGAGGAGCTCAGACTACAACCTGAGCTTCTCCAAGGAGTTTATAACATGGGCTTCAACAGGCCTTTAAAGATTCAAGTAAATGATTCAATGCAAGGGACAGGGTACACCCTGAATAGGTCGCCAGTCTTTTGCGGGGTCGATGTGTAACCGATATCAGAAAATAAATGACTCTTGTTTCGCTGATGAGCACTAAGTAACATCTCCAGATGATAATCTGAGTACTGTATCAAAAAAATATATGCACCCCTGGCTGCACTGCTTTGATTTATAGAATAAATGGGACAGAAAACTATAGAGCCAAAGTAGACGTAGCCAGTTCCAGTGCACTGTACTTACTCTTGTTTATGTTAGCGGCTATGAAGGTAACTCTGTTTCTAGCTGGCCTGGTAATAAGCTTTTCCAAAGAGGAATGTTTTAATCCTAACCTTAGATGGAGAAAGTGTGTGTGCTTTTCTCTCTCATGTGCTAGGAGCTTATTCCATTAAACAGACTCAGTTTGACCTGAAAGACATTTAAAAAAGCCGTTGCTTAGTTGTTGGTTTTTTTTGTGTGTAGTGAGTCATGTACCACTACCGTACTACGTGTCCGTACTACGCCAAGTAGACTATATTTTATAAAGAACCTCCAAATAATTTCTCACGTAGGCTTAAACACAAACAATATTAAAAAAGAAAGCCCTCCGTATGTTTTCAGTCAATAGGATGTTTAATCCTAGTCTAAGTTGCTGTGTAAAATTCTGTCTTCATGCATATAATTATCCCAGAGGAAAGTCTGCCTGTTATTAAACTACTCTCATACTTCAGTACTAGTAAAGTAAAACGTGTCAACAACCCCAAAGAGTTTTTAATGACCATTTATAGCTCTTTTTAATCTCTTAATTACTCTCAGATTACAGCCTTCCTTTGCCAACTCCATATTTAGGCTGTTTTGTTTAGTCTTGCCACATTTAAAATGGCTTGGAGGAGTTCAGGTGCCCAAGTGGCTCCTACATATTTAAGGATTTGTGTATCGGCAAATATTCTAAGCAAGTGTGGTGGGCGCCCTTCCCCCTGCCTCGCCGTTCCCGCACCTCTTCGTATCACTTACAGGTGTGGAGAGCACACAGGAAACGAGATAAGTCATGTGTGTTAGTTTCCGTGTGTGTGTCTGAAGGTTCAAACTTTAACCAGCCAGATAACCATATCTTCAGTTTACAGTCTTCGTCACAACCAGGTGGGCAAATGGGCTTCATTAGACACCAGATTTTAGGTTCTTATCTGACCAGTCCAAAGTGAGATAGCAGAGAATAGGCAGCCAAGTTTACAGGCGTGAAGATTACTAATCGTAAAAACAATCACTTTCAATAGGTACTGATTGGTATCACATGTCCCACTGAGAATGTTTTAATCACTAAACAATGGGTCACAATCTGATTTAAGGATAATTTCATTTTCAAGAGCAATGGGAGAAGCTTGTCTATGGAAATGAGATGACTAGTAAGAAGCTGGATTGTTCCACATGCTGCTTGAATTCATGGTTTTTAGCAAATATTTTCTAAAGGAGTTTAACGTTGAAACTCGCACCAGGCAGATTGAACCATACTCATGCATCTGACCATCAGAATGTGGTTTTTTTGACTACTGTGAGAGCTCCAAACCCAGGCGGGGTTTAGTTAGTCATCATTTGCTCTTTTGGAAAAGGTGTGTGCGTGAAAATTTCGCTGGAGCACGGGTCATGACTCATGACGTAGATTTTGCTAAACTACTAAACCATTTTCCTTTTTACATAAGAGATTTTTAGAGACTTTTTAGTTCTGAAAGAACTATTGACCATCATGAACTAAACAATTTAAAAATCCCTATCCAAAAAGATAATAAAGGGAAGGAAGGAACTGTGAGCAACTACCTCATTGGTCAGGCTATCAGCAAAGTAATTTTCAAAGCTTGATAGTATAATTATCAGATAAAGGAGCTATGCCATCCAGGAGTAGCTCAGTGTCGAGCCGCTCCTCCTCCAGGTCGAGAGGAGCCCGATTGGGTGGTTTGGGCATCTGGTGAGGTGAGGTGTTTCGGGCACGTCCCACCGTGAGGAGACTGAGAGGCAGACCCCGGAACTGCTGGAGAGACTATGTCTCACGGCTGGCCGGGGAATGACTCTGGATTCTTCTGGGTGAGCTGGAGGATGCAGCCGGGGAGGGAGAAACCTGGGCTTCCCGTCTGAGGCTGTTTCCCCCACAACCCAGCCCCAGATGAGCAGAAGACGATGGAATGGAACGGATAATATAATTATTAGCGTTTGAAAAGTTGGAAAAACAGCAGAAAATTCTGTGAAGAAGAGAAGATGAACAAAAACTTTATTTTTTCATGTTATAAAATTGTGGAATCAAATATTGACTAGATATTACAATACCAGATAGAAGAATGAGGTTTGGTATTTTGCCAACATTGATCAGCCTTAGATGTCATTGCGTTCAGTAAAAGCTACTTTCTTCCTGTTTATTCTGAAACTGTCACAGTGAAATGAGGCAACCGAACCTACGCATGAATGGTGAAACCCTCCGTGAGTGCAGACCGGAGCTTGAGAAAAAAACATGGATATTTTTACTCCGGCCTGGTTTGCAACCAAACCTACTTGTCAGTACACCCTAAATTGAGCCGGTAGAGGATAGGTTTGTAATGCAGGACCACAGAGTTCTCACAGCTCAGACTATTTCACAGCTTTACAAAAGGAGAGATTTGTATGGTTTAGACTTTTGTATGTTGGTGTTGTGTCTAAATCGTCAGACAAGCTGTAATCCTTGTAAGAAGTTTATAGCATAATCGCTGTGTGTGAAAGTTAGGGATTTTTTTTCCTTTTAATTATTCTGCTTCCAATTTGTTTTGACAGCTTGGTTTTTTTAAAAAAATGTAAATTCCTGCAGCTGTTTGTTTATCCGATGCTGAGAAAACCACAATTTACACCTTCTATTCCCAGTCGCCTCATGCCAGCATTGAATAACAACACTTTGTTTTGAGGCTAAATGATGACGAACATAGCAAAGAAATCTACGGCCAAGCTGCAGCATGTTGACCAATTATCAAACCACAATTTTTGTTTGTCTGAAGTTGGGATATTGATGTTTCATTCTGCCTTGTCTGTGTCGTAAGGGCCACAACCTCAGCAGGCCACATCCTTCAGATGTTTTGCAACTATTGTAAGGTTGAGGGTTTGATCTCCAGTTCAGGAGCTCATCTCGAGATGCCCTTGTGCATGACACCAAACCCTTAGGTTCCCCTGATTGGTCACAGTTAAATTTCTTGCATGGAGCTTCTGCCATCATTTGTGAATGTTTTAAATTGTATAACATTTTGCGCCAGTGACAACAAACCCACAGGCATGGGTCACTAAGTTTTTGAAAGAAATGCTTCTTCTTCTTCTTCTTTCGGCATTTCCCTTCAGGGGGCGCCACAGCAAGTCAGTTTCTTCCATCTAATCCGTCCATGAACCTCCTCTTTGGCCTTCCTCTAGTCCTCTTTCCTGGTGGTTCCAAATCCGGCATCCTTCTTCCTATGTACTCTGTCTCTCCTCTGTACGTGCCCAAACCATCTCAGCCTGGCCTCTCGGACTTTATCTCCAAAACCTCTAACATGTGCTGTTCCTCTGATCCTGTCCATCCTGGTCACTCCCAGAGAGATCCTCAGCATCTTCATCCAATCAGCATGGCCGGTCTCACCACGGTTTTGTACACTTTCCCTTTCAATCTAGCTGAAACTCTTCTGTCACACATCACACCTGATACTTTTCCTCCACCCGTTCCAGCCTGCCTGAACACGCTTCTTCACCTCTTTTGCACACTCTCCATTGCTCTAGACTGTTGATCCTAGATACTTAAAATCTTCCACCGTCTTTATCTCTTCTCCCTGTAACCTCACTTTTCCATTTGGATCCCTCTCATTCATTTTGAAAGAAATGCATCTAAGGTAATCTTTTCTTGTTTTTACTCTCGGAAGTGTAAAAACAAAGGTAAAAATACTTTGTAATGTTAACCTGACTTTTACGCACTTGACAGACATCAGAAAAGAGACCGGAAGTAACATTCTCAGCAAAAGTTTTACAATAATTCTTTAAATCTGATCAAAACATCCCTTAAAAGGTAAGATTTGGTAAGATTGTTTTTTTTCTGTTTGATTTCAGCTATAGTTGTGTTTTTAGAAAGAAAAAAATAACTATTTTGGATTTTTCTGTCTTATTTCTGAAACCCTATTTTTTTTCTTATGATTACAAGTTCAACGCTTCGTGTGCACATCATTTGAATGATCTGCAGCCCGCAGTCGCATTTTTTCTGCCTTTCTAAATGACTTTCTGATTTTTATGAGGCCTCCCACTCTCACTCACACACATACTGTACATTATAGTTATGTAGCAATAAAAGTAGCTCCAGGTGATGCAATCTGTTTTCATCCAACTGCTTGTTAAAGTGAAAACTGGCATTTCCTCTCTGACATCTCTGTCATGACATTACACTTCAGGTATGCCCGGCAGGTGTGGCTGTTCCAACTATCAGTTTAACCCGATCCTGCCCATGTTTCTGTTTGGGATTTGGAACATTCATAACACAATCGTTATGAAATTATACTGATTATTATAACTTCATTCTTGACTAGAAGTTGAAAAGGCTGCGTGTATAACTGTATAATATTTAAACAACTATAGTGATAAATAGATTTCTGCCTTTTTAAAAACTACTGAGAAAGACTGAGATCTTTTATGTGCTCACTGAAGCCTGGAATTAAAAATCTTCTCATCAGATCTGTAACATTTCTAAGATCCTTTTTTTTTTAAAAAAAAAATGGTGGTTTGCAATTTAAAAGACCACTGAGGTGGTTTCACAGCCGCCTACTAATGTTGCAGTTCTCCTTTTGGCGTTTCCTTCAGGGGCCGCTACAGCAAGTCAGCTTCTTCCATCTAACCCTATCTGCTGCATCCTCTTTGGTCACACCAACTATCTTCATGTCTTCCTTCACTGTATCCATGAACCTCCTCTTTGGTCTTCCTCTAGCCCTCTTTCCTGGTGGTTCCAAACCCAGCATCCTTCTTCTGATGTACTCTCTCCTCTGCACATGTCCAAACCATCTCAGTCTGGCCTCTCTGACTTTAAAACCTCTAACATGTGCTGTTCCTCTGATCCTGTCCATCCTGGTCACTCCCAGAGAGATCCTCAGCATCTTCATCTCTGCTACCTCCATCTCTGTTTCCTGTCTTTTCCTCAGTGACACTGTTTCTAGACCAATCAGCATGGCCGCTCTCACCACTTTCCCTTTCATTTTATCTGAAACTCTTCTGTCACACATCACACCTGATACTTTTCTCCACCCGTTCCAGCCTGCCTGCACACGCTTCTTCACCTCTTTTCCACACTCTCCATTGCTCTGGACTGTTAATCCTAGATACTTAAAATCTTCCACCTTCTTTATCTCTTCTCCCTGTAACCTCACTTTTCCATTTGGATCCCTCTCATTCACACACATGTACTCTATCTTACTCTGACTAATCTTCAGTCCTCTTCGTTCTAGTGTAAATCTCCACCTCTTCCCTCCTCTCATTACAGATCACTAAATCAAATCGCTATTGTTGTAGAATAAGCGGGCGCGTCAGAAATTACGTGTGATTTGCTTGCAAGAAAAAGCTTTCGACTTAGCCACTATTTATCCCTGTGCCTTTCTTTTTTGTAATTTGGAAAACGATGGTTATAATCATATAAATATTATTCAAAACATTATGCTTGTGCTTTTGGATCGATCTTTAAACAAAACCAAATCAGGATTACAGGAAGGATGGTTAAAATTAGCAGAACAATGTGGGAGTGTTATTTAAACTGTGTGGAGCAGAAACCTCAGCAGCAGGATGTGAAGAAAGACCCACACATGTTCAGAGAGGAGAGTGTGTGTCTGTGTGTGTGAGGTTGCTTGGGTTCATAGCCTCCAGCTGTGCTTTTCATGTCGCTGAAAAGCTGCCTCTTCCTTCTTTTAAACAGCATGATTAGCAGGTCACTACCTCAGCAGGTCACTTTGTTGAGTTCTCCCAACCAGCCAGCTGAAATCCATTCACTTATTCTCAAAGAGGGGTTACTGTGCTTTTGTGGGGCAATAATTCTAATCTTGTAGTGTATTCAGACTAACACAGTATTTTTTGTTCGTGCAGAAATGTGTTATTTTACAAAAAAAACCCCAAACATTTATTTAGTTTCGCATCTGTTATCGACACTTTGACTCTTTATTGACACCCTTTTTTCGCACTGAGCATGTGCGTGGCTCAGCGTAAATCTTGTCTGAGGCTGCAAATCAGAGCATGAGCAGAGAACCTGGACTTCCTGCTTGCGTTAGAATGTACCGTAATTTCACGGCCATTAGGCGCACCGTACGAATAGGCGCTGTCTCAGTCACACACCGCCTTACAACAACACACACGCAAGCATGCAAATGTGCATATTAAAAAATAGATCGAGAGCAAAACTGAGTTTGGTTGTACTTTATTTAAGTAGTAACGATACTAAACAAACACATTACCGGTAATAGTCTTTATTCAAATCCGTCAAAGTCCTCATCCTCTGTTTTGGAATCGAGCAGCTGCGCAAAATCCAACAGAGCAGGTCCACTTCGCTCCTCGCTGTCAAAGTCACTGTCTGTACTGTACGGCTCCTCAGAAAGGATACCAGCTTTTGGAAAGCTCGGATAACAGTACCAGGAGACACGTTAGTCCAAGCATCTACAATCCATTGGCAAACTGTAGCGTAACTCGCCCGGCGCTGCCTTCCACCCTTCATGAAACTGTGGTCTCCTTCGGTCATCCATCGCTCCCACGCCGCTCACACTTCACTCTTTAACGTTCTCAAGCCTTTTCTTTCAGGTCCGCCTCGCGGGCACAGCGTTTTCTTTCAGGTCCGCCTTTTCTCACACACAAGGCGCACCGCACAAAAAGGCGCACCGCTCATTTTGAAGAAAATTTGATACTTTTAAGTGCGCTTTATGGCCGTGAAATTACGGTAGATGTGCCGAAGAACAAAATCCTTGGCCAAGAATAATTTGGTGTCCTTATAGTATCTGAGTTCTGTTCAGGAGAGCTTGCAAATTAATAATGCATGAAGGAAAGAAAAAAAACTGGATGTTGCTTTTGATGTGAAAAACATTATAGAAACACTTTTTACACAAAAAGCAACCAAAGTTTCCTCAGAGCGATACAACACATTTAAATGGATCACATTATAAAATCACACTGTTAAAAAAATGGCACATTTAAAAAGACATTACAGAAAAAGATACGAGTGAAATAATCAAAGTTTTTTTCTTTTTACCTTGATTTGAACCTCACCAATATGGAGGCCTTCCTCACATTCTCAGGAAGACTTTTTCAAACCCTGGCTGCATAAAACGGAAATGCTCATTCTCAATGTTAGGTTTTGAGGTTGGACTTGAGATGGCTCATTAAGTCTTCATCAGAATGTTAGATACTATTCAATAGACCATGAAAAGACTTGTTACACCATCAAAGCCCCTTCAAAACCAGCAGCTAATAGTGTATAAGTTAATCAATAGCAGCATTTTGTTTACAGAAAAAATATGCAAGTTTGAACTGTTTTTTCTTTCTTTTTTTTTAGAATTTGCACAGATTGTTTGAGTTTCTGTGTCTGTTTTGAAAAGGCCAATGATTACCTATTTCCTTTTTTTTAAGATTTATTTATAACAAATAAGAGGAAAAAAGCCCCGTCTTCCAATTTGTGCGTGTCGGTATTCTCAGTGCTTCCATGCGTCTCATCTCCTTTGCATGTCTTGCAAAGATGTGCGTGCGCAGCTCTATTTCCTGTCGTCTCCAGCAGATGTTTCACATCTCCACCTCCATCCTTGTGCCTGCCAACACATCTGAAAGGCTGACAGTGAGCTTTCTCAGTTTTTTTTTTCATCCTCATTTTCCAGTTGTAAATAATCTTCAATCACTAAGGAAGCCCCTTTTCAAATTTTAATTGAATTTGTTTTCAGGTGGGTTTCTTTTTCTGCCTCAGAGATGTATAAACATGTTTTATAAGAAAGTTTGAGAGTAATTTGGACTTAATGAGTAGCTGCTGTCTTTCTGCCCGGAATCTCGGCCGTGTCCACATGCAACAGGCTTGGTGTCTGAGGAATGATTTGCCACCAGCTGTGGAGAGGAAAAACTACTCTTCCTTTTGTTCCTTTTTTTTTTTTCTTTAAAAGATGGAACTTATTTCCCGCTAATACGTTTTCATTTTCCTGCGGCGCACCGACTGCCAAATCCACCGAGGTACCAATCTGTTCTGTTGCAGCAAGCTCTAATTTCCAATTGCAGCCAGGATAAGAGATGAGTTTTTAATGGAGTGAATGTCATGCCTGCTGGCTTCCACACGTCCACAGCTCATTTACTGCAGCGTCTCAGCTCTGCTTGTTAAAACCGATACTCTTCAGAGCATCGCTAAGCGTGCATCCTCTATCTGTACGCTTCAGGGTCTCAGGAGGTCACCAGAGGCTTCAGGCCCCCGGCTCCACTTTCAACACTTCGCTGTATGTCGAGCAGCATGGCTGGAATACCATCCAGGGGCCAGTCGAACCAGGGGCTTCTAGTTAGCATCACTGCTATGTTGAATGATGATCTCTCCTGTAGGAAACCAAACACGGCGGCTTTTAAAGAGGAAGTGCCTTTAACTTTGTTAGGCAAAGGGAAACGACAACATTGATCAGACAAGGTGGGAGGAAATTTCTCATTTAGGGACTAGTTCGTTTAATGGTTACCATTTGTGAGTGGTTACTCAAAAAGCAAGATCCCAGATACAAGTGGACAAAATGAGCTTCCTCCATAGGGTGGCTGGACTCTCACTTGTTGATAGAGTGAGGAGATCTGCCATCTGGAGGAGCTCGGAGTAGAGCTGTTGCTTCTCCAGGTTGAGAGAAGCCAGATGGGGTGGTTCGGCCATCTGGTTAAGGTGCCTCCACAATGCCTTGCTTGTGAGGTTTTCCACCGGGATCTTTCCAGAGGCAGACTCAGGACCTGCTGGAAAGACTTTGTCTCACAGCTGGTTTAGGGAACGCCTTGGGATTCTGGAGCTGGAGGATGTGGCCAGGCTGAGGGGAAGCTTTGGCTTACCGGTCTAGGCTGTTACCCCTGCATCCCAGTCCTGGATGGAGGATGGAGCGGGAGATAATGGAAGGGAATGTTTTTGATGATATACTGAAATGATTAACATTACCCATCTCTAGTCTCATTATTCCTTCTTGGCATCAATAAGACTCGGTCTCTGCTAGTTCTTATTTAGCGTTTCTTCTCAGATTGTCCTCAAATGAACTCAGAATGCACTGTCTAAAATTTTCTCATTTTCTCTACTAATAAAAAAAGATGTTGCAGTAAAACCAGTCACTTTTATTTTAGGGAATTGACTGAATCTATTTTCTTGTTAACAAATTAAAAGTCTAGAAGGAAGCTTTTGGCAAAAGAAAAAATGCTATGAAAATAACTAATTTTCCCCCAAGTTCACAAAAACTGATTGAAACCCAAGATTTTATTCTGAAACAACTTACTATACAATCATCAGGTTTGAACTAAAAAGGTAGCTTGTTTTTTTTTTTTACATGAATACTATACAAAATGTCTGGGAATAGTTTATTTCCCATGACTGAAAAATATTTTTCAAGGCAAATATTAACTTGAATCCTCCTGTTAGTGTTATCATTGATAGACAGTAGCTTTACGAGAACGGGATTGTTTCTTTTAATGTCCATCTCAGCTTTTGTAACAGTTTAAAATGATCTCATTGTATATCTGGTGTTACAAACAAAGTATTTTTTATCCGTTTCTATTTCAGTTTATCAGTGATGTTGCTAACTGTTAACTTGTAGCAGTGAAGATGCACACACTGAACCGGTGACAAAGCCATCAGGTAATTAGGCTTAATAAACGTGTCACTAAATGTTTTTTATTCAACTATAGACCAAGCATCTGGTTTCATCAGTACAGCTATTCCTTTAATTACATATTCAATATCAGTTATAATTATCTCTGTAGAAGAAATTTTAATCATTTGAAACCAGCTGGAACCCAAATGTAAGTGGTGACCCCACTTTCCAAACATGTGGGTGATAAAATGACGAAGTTGGTAAAAAAAAAAATATTTCCATATAACCCTGTAGGTTTGTTAGTAACAGTCTTTGTGTCATTAGGATTTTTTTTTTTTTATTATTTCAAAATAACCTCTCTAGTGTTCCTAGGTACGTTTTGGGCCCAGTGAGAATCGAACCAGAGGGTAAATCTACCACTAGGCCAATGCTCCTTAAGACCGTGTCATTAGGATTTAATTGAAACTTTTTTATTATTCAATTAAAAGTATGTATTCTATGTAAGCTATATTGGGTTCAGAATAAAAAAGCCTGCACCGTTTAGAAGATTTATTCAGAGCCCAAGAGAAACATCTCCTTATCTGCATTGTTAGAATGTTAGGTCTTAAACTTAAACTAGAACGTGTCATTTTTAGGATTTTTCTCTCAGCGTCTCAAAGTTTTGTGTGAAATATGTGGCCTGCATGCCTGTTGGTGAAAGGATAAACTTTCATACTGAGGAGAAATAAATGATTTTGATCAAAATGTTTCTGTCAGTTACCAGTTGATTGGGATCGATGTGATGAGCGCCAAGTCCACTCATGGCATGGCTATACGTCCCTAGAAATCTACAGATCTCAAATCTTTAGGATGCATTGGGTTTGCATTAATAGTTTTGTTCCGTCGTCTCCCGCTTATCGGGGGAATGCCTCAGACGGTAAGCCCGGGCTTCTTTTACCCAGCTGCATCCTCCAGCTCACCCAGAAGGATCCCAAGTTGTTCCCCAGCCATCTGTGAGACGTAGTCTGTCCAGCAGGTCCGGGGTCTGCCTCTTGGTCTCCTCCTGGTGGGACGTGTCCGAAACACCTCACCAGCAAGGCGCTTGGGGGGCATCCTGACCAGATGCTCGAACCAGCCCATCTGACTTCTCTCGAACTGGAGGAGGAGCGGTTCGACACCGAGCTCCTCCCGGATGGCAGAACTCCTCACCCAATCTCTGAGTGAGAGCAGAGCCACCCTGCGGGATTTCCCAATTTTGCAATCGCAACTATAAACATAAAATCTACCAAACAAAATTGTGTTAATCTGCAACTTTTTTACAACAACTAGTTCTTAAATCCTGTTTCAGATGAGTTTAGTGATTAATTTTATGTGTGATGTGTGTGTGTGAACAAGCTGTTGGTGCTAGTAGTGTCAGCAGTTATCCACCGAGAAGATCATGCAGTTTTCAGCAATGGAGAGAAAACAAGAGAAAGACGTGGAATCAAATGAACACTAATAAATCTGTGGGAATGTTCAACTGAACCACATGTTCAGAGCTGAGTTTAACACTTTAGAAGATAAAAAAGTGGATCAAATTATCCATTTTATTGTCTTTGATCCACTTTTTTTAATAAATTTATTTATTTATTTTTGCATCTTTTAAACTTTTGATCAATTAAGAGTTGGTTTAATTGTAAATGAATGAGATTTTCTGGTTTAAAAAAAATTGCAACTTTTTACGGCAACTTCTCCAAAAAATTGCCTGTGAAATCAGGCATTTCAGACCAAAACAGTCATAAAAACATGCTGTGAAATTCTGGAGGGACTGGCTGAACAGCGTTATGTATTGAGAAGTTGCAATCATTTAAAATCTGCATATTGGTATTAAGTTGAAACTTTTTGGATTTTCGGAATAATTTATGTAAAATTTCTGTATTTTGCTTCCGCTCATGTGGAGGAGGCATTATGAGCTCGGGCTGCCTTTTCTCCCAATCTGAAGTGATTTAATGAAACTATAGTTTGCACTGACTATATATGAACTTATAAAGTGCTACATACGAGGTAGTCAAAGACATTTTTCGATGACTTAGTGTCAACTTACAATTTTTTATTTTTTTTTCCCCTGAGTGGAGTTTTTATCACTGAACAGTAGTGCGGTGGTGTAGATCTTTTTCTGCTAGGTTTAAAACCCGGCAGAGAAAACCTTCTTGACAGCTTAAAGTGTCTGTAAATTCTCCTGAAGAGTGAGTAGGAGGGATTGTTTGCATCTCCATGTTGACCTCATGATGAACCGGCGACCTGCTTCTCACCTGATAACAACTGAGACCACTTCCAGACCCCCCACCATGACACATGTTCACTATCATCCTTGAATTGTTCTTTTCTTTTGTAACTTGTTTTAAAAAGGCAAAACCTTTTTTTAATGCAGGGTCAGACGAGGTTAGACAGGAATCTCCATGGACAATGATGTTTGCAGATGACATTGTGATCTATAGTGAGAGGAGGGAACAGGTGGAGGAAAAGCTGGAGAGGTGGAGGTTTGCACTAGAAAGAAGAGGAATGAAGATTAGTCAGAGTAAAACAGAGTACATGTGTGTGAATGAGAGGGATCCAAATGGAAAAGTGAGGTTACAGGGAGAAGAGATAAAGAAGGTGGAAGATTTTAAGTACTTAGGATCAACAGTCCAGAGCAATGGAGAGTGTGGAAAAGAGGTGAAGAAGCGTGTGCAGGCAGGCTGGAACGGGTGGAGAAAAGTATCAGGTGTGATGTGTGACAGAAGAGTTTCAGCTAAAATGAAAGGAAAAGTGTACAAAACCGTGGTGAGAGCGGCCATGCTGATTGGTCTAGAGACAGTGACACTGAGGAAAAGACAGTAAACAGAGTTTGAGGTAGCAGAGATGAAGATGCTGAGGATCTCTCTGGGAGTGACCAGGATGGACAGGATCAGAGGAACAGCACATGTTAGAGGTTTTAAAGTCAGAGAGGCCAGACTGAGATGGTTTGGACATGTACAGAGGAGAGAGAGAGAGAGAACATAGGAAGAAGGATGCTGGGTTTGGAACCACCAGGAAAGAGGACTAGAGGAAGACCAAAGAGGAGGTTCATGGATACAGTGAAGGAAGACATGAAGATAGTTGGCGTGACCGAAGAAGATGCAGCAGATAGGGTTACATGGCAGAAACTGACTTGCTGTGGTGAGCGCCGGAAGGAGAAGAAGAATAAGTAGAACTACAGTGTAAATCTTTTTTTTTCATTAAAAAAGTGTTACTTTTTGTTGAGGGGAGGTACCAAGCGTGTGAGCAGAGCTCATGCACTAGAACATTTTTTGTTTGTGCTAGAACAAAGGCGTGGCAGAAAACAAAATCCATTTCCAAAAACAACCTTACGATAGATTATTATCTGGATACTGGATGGAGTGTTTGCAAATTTCTCAAACATGCATGATTTTTTTTTTTTTAAAACACGTTGAAGGGGAAATAAAGGTCGAACAGGATAAAAATCTCCAAAAAGCTGATTTCTTTAAAATATTTTTTAATTAAACCATATAAAAAATAATTTATGTAAATAACTGGAGAATTCTAGTGACTTAAAATGTAGATTTATAAACTAGTTACTGTATATTATGTTAGACCTCAGACGTTTTCAGTCACCTGTTTGTGGTCAGAAACGTCCTCATTTAACCAGATTTAGAGACGAGATGTCCCTCCAGAAGTCACATGAAAAGCAGGGATTTCCCCACAGTGTAGAGAGAGAGAGAAAAAAACATTTCTTCTGAGTTTGAAGTTAAATAAGTTTGAAACCAGTTCAGATCTATTTCAACGTATTCTTTATAGAAGACGGTTTTGAGATTAAAGCATTGTCACCATAAACTCTGTGACTATATGGATGTCCTTCTTTCTAATGTTTTTATTGGAGGAATTTCTTTAGTGTTAAATTTTGTGGATGGTGGTTTTTTTTTTTGGTAGTGTTTTCTTTATTTTTTTTGCAGATCGTTTATCAGCTGGATAAACGGAAAAAACTGAACTTCCTCATTTGGGTATTTTCATGTCTTCGCTCACAGAAGCTCTCGGGCTGCTTTGTAATACTTGTGTGAACACAACATCTTCAAAACCACTGAAGGGATTTTAATTAAACTGCCCACAGTTACTCAGCAACACGTATTGATCAGCTAATAAGTGGTGCATAGCACCAAAAATCAAGGTCTGAAAAGTTGTGGTTACAAGCTGTAAAAGCAATATCTCCCAGAACACTGGGGCAGAATATTTGTCATCTGGAGTTTTTTGTCGCACGATACTGGAAAACAAATCAATTCATCTACAGGTAGTACTGAGTAACTGTGAACAGTTTCATTAAAATTTCTTTAATGATTTGGAAGATTTTGTGTTGTGGATCCACTAAATGGATGCAGGGATGTATCACTTCTGTGAGCAGGGGCATGAAAGTAAAACATAACATAATAACACAAGAACTGCCTTTTTTTTTCTATTTATTTAAATTATTTTTATTTTAATCAATTAGGCTGTTAAAAAGCCACAGTTTTAATATTTTTGTAAAGGCTTTGTACTTGGTGAGCAGTTAGTGAAGCTTGAACCTGGTCTCATGTTATCTCTGTTCTTATTTCAACCCGTGGGCCCCTAAACTTCCATCCTGAGTATTTATCTTATTCCTCAGTCTGAAGGATCTTACAAATGTTAGGGAAGTCCCAATCCAATCACACGGACAGAAATCAGGCCTGATCTTGTGATTTCTGATTCGATTGCAGTCGGATGGTGCCTCCAGATCAGGACTCAGAAACATGCGTTCTCATTAAAATTTTGAAAATCAGATATAGTTATGAAGAGGCACAAAGTGAGACCTCTGAGTTCCACACAGAAACAGCAACACTTGTGGTGAGGAATGTTTGTGGTGTAAAAGTTTTTTTTTTTCTTCCACACTCCAAAAAAAAAAAAAGAAGCATGTCAGGTTAAGTGCCTCTGGCCCTAGACCTTCTTGAAAAGAAGATTTTGAATCTTAATGAAGTCCTGGTTAAATAAAGATTAAGAAATGAACAAGTATTGTCTAGTTTTAATGTAAAACTTTTGAAACTAAAGTACTTAAACTTGGACTTTGGGGCAGAAACACCTAATCGAAATCTACAATTTTGATGTTGGAGGAGAACTTAAACAAGTTTAAGTTCTTTAAATGGAGTAAAAACCACGTTTTTAATCCGAGGTGAGGTGTTTCGGGCACGTCCCACCGGGAGGAGAGCAAGGGGCAGACCCTGGACCCGCTGGAGAGACTATGTCTCACAGCTGGCCGGGGAATAACTTGGGATCCTTCCAGGTGAGCTAGAGGATGCAGCCGGGGAGAGAAAGGCCTGGGCTACCTGTTTGAGGCTGTAGCCCCTGGTTTTTACACCAGGAAAATCCTCTGATTTTACACCAGATCTGGAGTTCGTATGGTCATGCTGTTCTTTTAATTCAGGAACTATTTTACTAGACATGCAAGAAATTTTCTAAACATTCCGATATGGATCTGTGCATGAGAGCGCTTAATAAATCTGGTTATTTATCCAGGAGGCTTCTGTGCTGAAGACAGAGCGACCTGCATGATGTGACCCGAGTTTTTATTATTTATCTTTGTCATTCCTTTTTTGGCTGATAAATAAACTTGTGTTGAAGAGGGGAATCGAGTTGAAACATCTTCTTTTTGTCTCTGATTTGGAGTTCCAAACTTCATCTGACGGAGATGTATTACAATTGAATTAGTTTAAAATGCATTCAAGGATGCATTTGATAAAGTTTGTATGTGGATGCATGTCTGTGTAAAGCCACGTTCAAAAGAGTCACGGTTTATTAACTTCATCAACTGGATCCCATATGCAAAACCGTGGTGAGACCCGCCATGCTGTTTGGTCTAGAGACAGTACCACTGAGGAAAAGACAGGAAGCAGAGATGGAGGTAGCAGAGATGAAGATGCTGAGGATCTCTCTGGGAGTGACCAGGATGGACAGAATCAGAGGAACAGCACATGTTAGAGGTTTTAAAGCCAGAGAGGCCAGGCTGAGATGGTTTGGACATGTGCAGAGGAGAGAGACCGAGTACATCGGCAGAAGGATGCTGGGTTTGGAACCACCAGGAAAGAGGACTAGAGGAAGACCAAAGAGGAGGTTCATGGATACAGTGAAGGAAGACATGAAGATAGTTGGTGTGACCAAAGAAGATGCAGCAGATAGGGTTAGATGGAAGAAACTGACTTGCTGTGGCGACCCCTGAAGGGAAATGCCGAAAGGAGAAGAAGAAGAACTGCATCCCATATGCAGTTTTTCTTTAAAATACATGGTATATCAGACCTAGACCTTCAGAAGTACTCCATCTGTACCAATAGCTCCTTAAAAACTATTTTTGGTTGTAAAACTTCCCTGAATTATTACAGGTATAAAAATAGGTTGGGGATCAACAATAAAAACTCAACAGTGGACAACTTTTCCCAGTGGTGGAAGTCTCCTAATGTGTAGAACTGACTTTAAATCAGCTACAGAGACCTCAATACCATTCAAATATAAAGCAATGTCTTACTTCCAAAAGGGGTTATTTGTAGATAAAATCAATGTAAGAAAAAAACTTAAATAAAAAAAGATGATTTTGAAGTATTTTATAAACTTCAACACATAAAATAACGAGACACCGGTACAGATGATTGTTGTAATTGTGCCACATTTTGCGTAATGTTTCTTGTTTTTGTTCAACCTCTTTAAACCTTCAGTCTGTAATAAAGTTTGATGATAATAAAACCAGTTTGTGATTCAGTTTTTATGCCAGCTGAGAACAACACTCCTGTGTTTTTCTTCATTTTCACTTGCAGTGAGCCAATGCATCATTTTTCCGTTTTTTACACATCTTCTTATTCTTCCCCTCGTTGTATTGTGACATCTCTGCAGGGTCAGTGTGTCGTCACAGTGCAGCTCGCTACCGAGGAGCTAGCGGCAGATGACGAAGCGGTGGAGTACTTCCTGCTGTTTGCCGGCAGCACCCAGAGGCACCTGACCAGCACCTTCAGGAGGAGCCATGACACCGTGCAGGCGCTTTGCCCTGGTGAGACATCCCTCTCATAATGCCCTGCAGTATCTCTTCCTGGTTAAATGAGGAGACACTTTACGTAATTCAGTCACTGAACACTTTATAATGACTTTCATGCATGTGTTTATGTACGTTGGATTTTCTTCCCAAACCCAGCAATGTCAGAAATTCCGCAGTACGTCACACCAATCTATTATTAATTCTACCGAAATTTAATCCAGCATGATTTTTGTTTCCCCAAACCACCCAGTTTGTTTTTTCATAAACTCACCTTTAAATGATATGTAGTCTCTTTTTTTATGTAAAAACTGTTCAGTCACTGAAGAGCTTCTAAACACACATACTGTAATCAGCATCAGTTCGTCTGTTATTTTTAAACACCTAAAGTTCTAAAAACCGTAAACTTTCAATTAACTAGAACGTTTTTTTAATGTAAATATTTTGGCTGATTTTAAAACATAAGGTTGTCTTCTAAGTATGCAGATGGGAGATTACGCTGTGTTTTGCACATTGTTATTGGATCTCACTTTTAAGGTGTTTTGTGTCACAAGAAAACACTGATTTTTTTTTTCACGTGTTTTCTAAAAATCACTTTTTATGAATTTTATGCCTCTGCTCACAGAATATGATAGCTAGGCTGGCGCCACCTATTTCCTCCAATGGTTTTTATTTTATTTAAGCGACTTGTTGGGGATTCCAGGCTTTAGCTCGCTTAGGAAAACTTTCTCCCAGTTAGCAAAAAGATGACAGCGTGACATGAAAACAAGCGTTCGTCTGCCATGTTTGTAGTTCTGAAAAAAGTAGATCAACCATCTATACGGTACATGTTGGCAACAATTCCCGTTCCATTCCGTCATCTTCTGCTTGTTCCGGGTTTGGGTCGCGGGGGCAACAGCCTCAAACGGGCAGCCCAGGCCTCTCTCACCCCGGCTGCATCCTCCAGCTCAACCGGAAGGATCCCAAGTCGTTCCCGGGCCAGCTGTGAGACATAGTCTCTCCAGCAGGTCCGGGGTCTGCCTCATTCTCCTCCCGGTGAAATGTGCGCAAAACACCTCGCCCGCGAGGCGCTCGGGGGGCATCTTGACCAGATGCCTGAACCATCCTATCTGGCTCATCCCAGAATTTGGGGAATCCCAACGATTCCCCAGATTGAAAATTTAAAGACAGTGTTTTGAAAGTTTATGCAGGCGAAAGACTTGTTTAGAAAAGATTGATTTTAAGCTACGTTTTCTGAACCGCACTGACTGATCTGGTCCATTAGTAACAGTCTGTGAGCTTTTTCAAAAAATTGTTTCTATCTTTTTCTCTGTGTTAATGTATCGTTTCAACAATAATGTCTTTGTTCTTCGGCTTGCCATTTATGTGTCTGAGACTGCTTCAACTTCTCAAACCATCAACCTTTTAATTGTGATACCGTAACACTGCGTGATTGTTCAATCCTATTTTCATATGTGTTAGTAAAAAGGTTTGCTGGCTGAATCCCACCCTTCCATTTTCTGATCTTCCTCATCCATCACCAGGACAACTGGAATCTTATTAAAACCATGTTACAGATTCCTGATTAAAGATGAGAGGAGTTACTTTCCCTCCATCTCCCAGGTCTGTCTCATTGCTTCACCCTTCAGACCATCCTGACCTCCAAAGCCTTGTGACCCACCCGAAGGTTGCAGACTGTATTTCCCAAAAGCTTTGGAAAAATTGCTGACCCGTCATGCCCTCTAGCAAGACATTAATATCACACTTCCAGTGGCCTTGTAACTTCCTTTGTGTGGGTATACGTTAGAGCTGTGACAGTAAATCACTTTGTACCAGTGGTGGACCGTGCATTCCTTGTATGGCTGATAAACTAGCTACCGTAAATTCCGGACTAATTTATGTAATTTTTCTAACAGCCGCCAGCGGCGCTCAAGTAGAAAAGGTAAGATTTAGACCGGTGGAATATATGCGTCGAGGAAGACTGCAACTTCGTGTCTTGTGCATAAATTAAATTAGCGTGAACATACCGTTGTCATGGAAAATGCAAAAAGAAAGGCATATGACACAGCTTTCAAGCCAAAAGCAATCGAGCAGTCCGATAAAGAAGGAAACAGAGCTGCTGCACGTAGATGAGGACGGCTTACCGTGATTTTTACAAGTACGGTATGTTCTTTTACCAGACCTGTTTACTGTGTTGCGAGCGTGTTGCTAGCGTGTTGCTACCATTAACTGCCCTGTCACAGGCACCGTTTGGGATGAAAGTTATATTATTATTATTATTAAAACTTTGAAAACTCTCGGTGTACCATCTTTCTTTGTAAATATGTGTAACCCATGTATAATATGTATTTGCAACTGCATATTTTTGTAATGTATTTATTTGTATTTAATTTAGACACTTATTCTGATATGTTTTGCACGGGTGAAGGTGAGGGACAGACAAAAAAAAGGTGAAGAGGGGGTAAAAAGTTGGTTAAAGAAAAGCCCACCTGTTTGTGAACGCAGCGGACAATAGTGGATATATATTTTTCCCTCCCTTACCTTTGGAAATATACACTTTTTTTTCCCTTGGATTACTTTCAAAGGGACCCGGACTCTGCAGGCCTGCATCAAACCTTAAGTATCATTTTCCGTTCATTTTGCCGGCTGTGATTTTTGGACCGTGGACTTTAATGAAGGACATTTAGTTTCATTCGCGGGACTTGAAGTCGGGTTTGGGTTAATTTTGTGTTTGTGTTACATGTTTTAATGTGGGCACATGCGGCTTATATACAGGGTGCGGCTTGTGTATGTACAAAATCGGTCTTCCTCTGAAAATGTGGTAGGTGCGGCTTATAATCAGGTGCGCTCTATAAGCTGGAAATTACTGTATTTATTGCTACTGACCAATCAAGCAGGTCTGAAAACGCCAGCGACGTAGAACACCTGCTCAAAAATTCAGGGTTCCTGGTTATCCTAGTCCAGAAAGACCTGGTCAAAATCAGCTTGCTTGAAGAGAAAGTTTCATTTCCGTTTTCTTCAGATGGAGCCAGCGGAAAGAATTCTGAAGACTTGAACTGAATTTTAGCTTACCTGGCTGAGATGTGACTGGTAACATGCTTTAAAGCAAGAACAGATGTTTGGTAGCAACGCAGTCATCAAAAAAGCCATGAAAGAAAACAAACAGATCATTTGGAAACATTTTAGATATCATTGGGATAAACCCAATTGACACTAATTTATGATTCAAATTTTTTAAGACCACCAAAGAAGGCTTTTGGATTCTGACACTGGAGTTTATTACCCCACGTCTTAGTGAAAGATTAAATTAAACAGAACATTTGTGTTCTGAACACTGTGTAATACTGAATAAATTTGGATGTCTGTGTGCTCTGCGTGTGTTCCCGGTTTTATTACGCCGTCTAAGTCTTCTGGCATCGGCCAAATCATCTATGTTCTCCATGCTTGCTATTACACCTGAAGACTCATCTACATAAACAATAATTAAACTATTATATAGTTTAGATATAGTATAGAGGTTCTTATCCATGCATTTGTTTCCAGTAGGTTAGATTATTGCAACGGTCTACTCACTGGTCTGAACAAAAAGGCTTTAAAACAGCTGCAGTTTATTCAAAATGCTGCTGCTCGAGTCCTAACAAGAACTAGAAAGTATTAGTCCTGTGCTCAAGTCTCTGCACTGGCTTCCTGTGGCTCAGAGAATAGACTTTAAAGCTGCTCTGATTGTGTTTAAGTCTCTCCATGGTCTAGCACCAAAGTACATCTGTGATATGTTAGTATCTTATGGACCATCTAGAACTCTGAGGACCTCTGGGACCGGCCTCCTGCTGGTGTCTAGAGTCAGGACTAAACATGGACCATCTAGACCTCTGAGGACCTCCAGGACCGGCCTCCTGCTGGTGCCTAGAGTCAGGACTAAACATGAACCATCTAGAACTCTGAGGACCTCTGGGATCGGCCTCCTGCTTGTGTCTAGAGTCAGGATTAAACATGAACCATCTAGAACTCTGAGGACCTCTGGGACCGGCCTCCTGCTGGAGCCTAGAGTCAGGACTAAACATGAACCATCTAGAACTCTGAGGACCTCTGGGACCGGCCTCCTGCTGGTGTCTAGAGTCAGGACTAAACATGGACCATCTAGAACTCTGAGGACCTCTGGGACCGGCCTCCTGCTGGAGCCTAGAGTCAGGACTAAACATGAACCATCTAGAACTCTGAGGACCTCTGGGACCGGCCTCCTGCTGGTGTCTAGAGTCAGGACTAAACATGAAGAAGCTGCATTTCAATTTTATGCTGCAAAATTCTGGAACAAACTTCCTGAGGCCGTGAGACAGACCTCTACTGTGACCATGTTTAAATCTAGGCTGAAAACACTTCTGTTTAACTGTGCTTTTGATTAATTACTCTTTTTTATCTGTTTTAATGATTCTATTTATTTAATTTTTAAACTTTTTGATTCTATGTTTTGTGATTTTAATGCATTCTCTTTCTTTTCCTTCTTGTGAAGCACTTTGAATTACATTTTGTATGAATTGTGCTACAAATAAACTTGCCTTGCCTATAGTTTATTATATAGTTTATAATATAGAATATCCACAAAAGAATGTTATAATATTCTTTTGTGGAAACAATTTGTTGCAGTGTCCTGTTCAGACTTCTGACATAACAATATTTCTACTAAGTTCAAGGACCTTCTCATTTATTTGTGTGAAATAATTTAAATCAGCGATGCATGTTGCACCGTCTTCTGCGTTTTATTCGTTATCATTTGCTCCAACATTTATTTAAAATTACATATTTAATTTATAATGAACTTATAGGAGGTTAAAAACAAATATTTCAGTCTTCACGGTTTAGCCTTTCTCTCCCACCTCTAAGCTTTCCTTTTTCTGACTCTTTATCTCACAGCTCATGACTGCTGCGAGGTGGTGTTGGTCACCTTGTGTTCTTTCACACGGGACAACTCATCAGAGGATTCAGAACCTTGCCCGGGTCGCGTGGCTTCATTGGCAGAGCATCGATTTTGCTTTGTTCAGGATTTGGCTTTCGACATGGCCCAGTTCCTGGTGAGCAATGAGACTCCTTTAAAGTTTTATTTGTGTCAGCACTGCAGCAGTTTGAGATAAAAACTCAGTGTTTATAGATTGAACCACAGCTAAACCTCCTCTATGTTTTTATTTTTTTCCGACCATATCCTATTGAGGCATTTTTTTATTAATCTTCTTGCACACAGGTGAGCACGGTGGGCCGGGTAGATGGGCTGGATGGCGTTCTGATGCTGGATGAGTGTCAGATACCACTGCAGGAGTGTGAACGTCTGGATGAGACGCTGGCCTTGGCCCTCCATCACATCGTGCTTCCTCCCGGATGGAGTCTGCTGGGCAGCAAACGGACCAACAGCACTGGTCAGTTTCTTACAAACTTGTGTATATGTTCCTGTATAGTTTGATGCCCAGTGCTTCTCTGAGCTGGTATTTGTTCCACCGCTAACTTTCAGGGTTGGGCAATATTTCCCGTTCCGTTCCATCATCTTCCGCTTGTTCCAGGGTCGGGTCGCGGGGGCAACAGCCTCAAACGGGCAGCCCAGGCCTCTCTCTCCGCAGCTGCATCCTCTAGCTCACTTGGTAGGATCCCAAGTCGTTCCCTGACCAGCTGTGAGACATAGTCTCTCCAGCGGGTCCGGGGTCTGCCCCTTGGTCTCCTCCCGGTGGGACGTGCCCAAAACACCTCGCCCGCGAGGCGCTCGGGGGGGCATTTTGCCAGATGCCTGAACCACCCCATCTGGCTCCTCTCGACCTGGAGGAGGAGCGTCTCGACACCGAGCTCCTCCCGGATGGCAGAGCTCCTCACCCGATCTCTGAGTGAGAGCCCAGCCACCTTGCGGAGGAAGCTCATTTCGTCCGCTTGTACCCGCGATCTCATTCTTTCGGTCACCACCCACAGCTGGTGACCATAGGTGAGGGTTGGAACGTATATATATAGACAGGTAGATTTGGCAATATCTCCCAAAAAATTATATTTCTATTTTTTTGTTTTTTTATTAACACAAAATCCAATTTCTGATTTTAATCAATTTGGTTTTCACTCTAACATAAATAATTTTAAAAAAAGTCTCAAATTTTAAATGTTCTTTTTTTATTTTGAGAGTTAGCATGCAGTCTGGTGGCTGCTCAGTGGCACAGTGGTTAGCACGGTTGTTGACCTCACAACATGAAGGTCTGGAGTTCGAGTCTGGTCTTTTACTGGCCTTTCTGTGTGGTGTTTGCATGTTCTTGTCTTGAGGGTTTTGTTCTGCTTCCTATATGGGAGAGGTGCAAACAGTCAGTTTCCTGAGTGGGTGGGTCGGTTGCTATGTGTTTGACCTTCTGCTGAACCTGGAAGCTATAGACAGATTCCAAATCTGGCAGACATCAGCCTACAATCTTCTGTATTTTTAAAGTTTTGCTACAAAACTTTAAAAGGTTTATTAGTTAACAGACATAAAATTCCCTCCACTTGTGATGCTCACCCTCTTACTAGAGTTTTAGCTTCGTTTTTATTGTAAAATTTTTTCACAGCATCTGTAATTGACTCTAAAATATTATTTTTTTATGGGAATGTCACTGTGATAGCTTACACTCTTAAAAAAGACCATTGGGGCTTCACAGGTGAAGAGATTAAGTATGCATGGTGCTCAGTTATGGAAATAAAATCCAAGTTGGATCTTTTAATGAACTAAAAAGTGACTCTGTTGGTCCCCCATGCAGTGTCCCCATACTGCAGCCTCAGCAGAAACGGTTACATCAGTGCTAAGAAAGACACATTCTGCAGAAATGAACGTGCCCGTTTTCTCCAGCTGTTGACTCAGATGGCTTTAATCAGTTAAAGGAAGCTAAATGAGCTGATATGGATGATAAACTCTGGAAAGTAATTGCTCACTGTGAAGCAGCATAAATAAGACTTGGGGGAGTAGTTAGCGCACCGCCTCTGGCTATGGCTGAGATAATAGCTCACGCTCTAACTTGGATTGTTATATCAGATCAAAGCGACGAAATTGAAGATAAAAAATTGACGAGTTGAAAACGAGCTGACGGGATGCTGGAAGATGGAGTCTGAGGCCACACAGTGTTTAGAAATGTTTTATTCATCATTCACGTCGAGTCAGGAAAGAAACTCATCAAGCCGAATTTCCAAATAATGGACTTTTTCCTGATTAGATAAGATCCACTTGTTACTTTGAGAAGCTTTTTGGAAGACGGACACACACGACGGTTCCTTTGCATTGAAGCCAGTCGTCGTGTTGATGTGTAAGGCGGCGTCCTGACGTGCAGAGTGATGTGGGATCCTAATGGGCTTCACATTGTGTCAGTGCCTCCACACACGACGTTCAGCCCAGCTAAGCAGGGAGGGAAAAGGAGCATTGCCCTATTCTCCATTTATCAGATGTGTTGGATGATGGATGGCGGCAGAATGTAGGTGGAGGTGACTGTGCTTTATCTCCGTCACACTGCGAGTCTGAGCACACCGTAAAAAACTCTGCAGAGTTCTCCACACCTGGAAGAACCGCGCATGTCATTTGATAGTAATACGAACCAAACTGATTAAAATACAATTTACTTCTGACAAAAACCAAGGCCTGCTTCTATCAATTTTTTCAGTAATCAATTAATCGATAACTTCTTTTGTTCACTAAATTGACTAATCAAAAAATGCATATTTTAATCTTCTTTTGGCATTTCCCTTCAGGGGGCGCCACAGCAAGTCAGTTTCTTCCATCTAACCCTATCTGCTGCATCCTCTTCAGTCACGCACACTATGTCTTCCTTCACTGTATCCATGAACCTCCTCTTTGGTCTTCCTCTAGTCCTCTTTCCTGGTGGTTCCAAACCAAGCATCCTTCTTCTGATGTACTCTCTCTCTCTCCTCTGCACATGTCCAAACCATCTCAGTCTGGCCTCTCTGACTTTAAAACCTCTAACATGTGCTGTTCCTCTGATCCTGTCCATGGTCACTCCCAGAGAGATCCTCAGCATCTTCATCTCTGCTTCCTGTCTTTTCCTCAGTGCTACTGTTTCTAGACCAATCAGCATGGCCGCTCTCACCGCGGTTTTGTACACTTTCCTTTTCATTTTATCTGAAACTCTTCTATCACACATCACACCTGATACTTTTCTCCACCCGTTCCAGCCTGCCTGCTCACGCTTCTTCACCTCTTTTCCACACTCTTGATTGCTCTGGACTGTTGATCCTAAGTACTTAAAATCTTTCACCTTATATAAAAAAATGCATATTGTAATCATTATTTTAAAAAAAGAAGTTCTATTTGTTGAAAAACAGTTGTAATCCCATTTATTGAGTGTTGCACGTCCAAAAACATGTAAAAAGCCAGAAACAGCAGATTTTTAAATAAAAAATGAAAGAAAATTAGGAGGCAGTGTTTTGCACCAACATCAGTTCACTTCTTTCTCCCCAAATTTTACAAAATAAATTTATACCAGACTCAAAATTTCAGCTTATTTTTTTTTTTTTTTAATAAGAAAATTATTTGAAGCAAAATATTATTGTGTGCAAAAACACGAGCATTTAAAAAGCTCTGAACTTGTTGGGATGATTCCCAGGGTGTCCGTCCCTGACTGGGACGGGCTGAAATGAAACAAAACAGATAAAAATTAGTGCACTTAAACCTCAACTATTTATTATCAATACATTTCGTTGAATGCTTTGTTCCGTTCCGTCATCTTCCGCTTGTTCCGGGGTCGGGTCGCGGGGGCAACAGCCTCAAACGGGCAGCCCAGGCCTCTCTCACCCTGGCTGCATCCTCCAGCTCACCTGGAAGGATCCCAAGTCGTTCCCCGGCCAGCTGTGAGACAGTCTCTCCAGCGGGTCCAGGGTCTGTCCCTTGGTCTCCTCCAGATGGGTCGTGCCTGAAACACCTCGCCCGCGAGACGCTCGGGGGGCATCCTAGCCAGATGCCCGAACTACCCCATCTGGCTCCTCTCGACCTGGAGGAGGAGCGGCTCGACACCGAGCTCCTCCTGGATGGCAGAGCTCCTCACCCGATGTCTGAGTGAGAGCCCAGCCACCCTGTGGAGGAAGCTAATTTCGGCCGCTTGTATCTGCGATTCATTCTTTCGGTCACCACCCACAGCTGGTGACCATAGGTGAGGGTTGGAACGTAGATCGACTTGTAAATCGAGAGCTTTGCTTTAACACGACGGACCGATGCAGCGTCCTAGTTATTGTTGACGCTGCACCGATCCGCCTGTCGATCTCCCGCTCCATCCTTCCCGCACTCGTGAACAAGACCCCGAGATACTTAAACTCCTCCACTTGGGGCAGGACCCTGTCCCTGACGCGCAGGGGGCATTCCCCCCTTTTCCGGGCGAGGACCATGGTCTCGGATTTGGAGGCGCTAATTCCCATCGAGTCAGAGTGAATGCTTTGGTGTTGATTTATTTTTGTTCATAGATGAAGTTCAATATTTGCTGGAATTTTCTTGAGATTGTTTTTCCTTCTGCTTGTGAAACGTTCCCTTTGCCACAGGCTGCAGGACAACCCCAAAACATGATTGATCCACTCCGTCCTTAAGAGTTGGACAGAAGTTTTCTTCATAAAATTTTCTGCCTTCTCCAGAACTAGTGTCTAAAATATATCGTATAGTCAAAATGTGTGATTGTAAACTTTAAACAATGACTTCTTTCTGTCTGGTACTGTATTGTGTGTGTCTTTTCTTTTTTCTCTTTGGGTTCTCTCCAGTCAGCCGGGTTGTAAAACCTACGATGTCCTAACCTGACCTGATCGTTCAGTCTGCTCAGCAAGAAGCTCCCTTGTCTCATTTGCTGGAAAAAGCTGGAGTTTTCTCACTGAATAGATAAATATTAATGTGTAGTAAAAAAAAAAAATTTCCCTCTCCAACTTTTGTGTTTCTAAAGATAAACAACAAGCAGCTGTTTTGATTAATAATCTGAGACTCGGTGTTTGTTCCACAACCAAAATTTATCACTGCCGCATAACAAGCTAGAAATGTTTTCTTTTATAAACTCAGGAACTGAAACTCACTGCATCTCACTGGCTGTAGTTAAACTCTACACAAACCTAAGCTTTGAGGGGGGTCATATGAAGCAAGCCAAGCTGTTCTTAAGGGGAAATGGTTGGTCCTGAGCCTGGAAATACCCTCTCTGTTTCCTGTTGCTTTGGCAGATATATGGAGCTGTGTGGATGTGTGTGTATTTGCCCATGCACCTCTCTTATTTTGTTAAAAGTTGACGCCGGTGTGTTTTTGTGGGGTAATAATTCTTATCTCCGAGCACATAAAAATAAACATTATACCTTTTGCTAGCCCAGAAATGGGATGTTTGCAAAATTAAGCATATAAATTCTAGGGATGGCTGGAATCCCTAGAATGAAAACATGGGCTATAAAATATTTTCCGATGATTTTTAATGCAAAGCAGTTGCTCACCATCAACTGTAGATGATCTGATTTGGTTTTGAGACTCATCCAATCAAAGGTTGAAGTCACAAATACCAAGGTCACTCATTCTTATGAACACAAGGTCTCCTAAGCCACTGAATGAATGTTAATACAACTGCCTACAGTTACTCAGTACCAACTATAGATGAACTTATTTTAGGTTTTCAGAATCATGGGGCCAAAGGCTAAGATCACAAATCAGCCATAATGTTTGGATTATACTTTTTCAATTGTCTGAATTGAATTTATTGTATGAAGAAAATTGAATTGAAACTTGTGGTTAGCACAGTGGCCTCACAGCAAAAGGGTCATGGGTTCGAGTCCCGGGTGGGGACGAGGCTTGGAACCCTGTCCTTTCTGTGTGGAGTTTGCATGTTCTCCCCGTGTTTGTGTGGGTTTCCTCCGGGTACTCCGGTTTCCTCCCACCCTCCAAAAACATGTATGTTAGGTTGATTGGCCGGTGCCAAATTGCCCCTAGGAATGAACGAGTGTGTGTGTGGATGGTTGTGTTCGTGTGGCCCTGCAACAGACTGGCGACCTGTTCGGGGTGTACCCTGCCCTTCGCCTTAAATTAGCTGGGATGGTCTCCGGCACCCCCCGCAACCCTGAGTGGGATAGACGGATAAGAAGATGACTGACTGACTTGTTTTCAGTCGTTTACCCAACCAAATGTTTCAATCTCGTTTTTTTTCCTTTTTTTTTTGGTCTCACGTGTTGATTCATTTGAATAGAAAAACAAGCTGTTTTTATCAGTCTGTACATATCCAAAGGTCTGTCGCCTACTAAGTCACTGCTGGTGCTGCCAAACCGGCCCAGGTGATTGTTCCTCATGCATCATAAATAAGTTTGCAGGCTTTGTGGGTGTTTCCCTTCCTCTCTGTCGTGTTTATACCTGGATAATGTTGGAAGGCATTACGTATTCAGTCCAGTCCATTCCGTTACACTTTTGAAAATCTTCCAAACCACCAAAGAGATTTTCCGTTCCGTCATCTTCCGGTTGTTCCGGGGTCGGGTCGTGGGGGCAACAGCCTCAAGCATGCAGCCCAGGCCTCTCTCCTCCCGGCTGCATCCTCTTGCTCACCCGGAAGGATCCCAAGTCGTTCCCCGGCCAGCTGTGAGACATAGTCTCTCCAGCGGGTCTGGGGTCTGCCCCTTGGTCTTCTCCCGGTGGGACGTGCCCGAAACACCTCGCCCGTGAGGCGCTCGTGGGGCATCCTGACCAGATACCCGAACCACCCCATCTGGCTCCTCTCGACCTTGAGGAGGAGCGGCTCGACACCGAGCTCCTCCCAGATGGCAGAGCTCCTCACCCGATCTCTGAGTGAGAGCCCAGCCACCCTGCGGAGGAAGCTCATTTCGGCCGCTTGTACCCGTGATCTCATTCTTTTGGTCACCGCCCACAGCTGGTGATCATAGGTGAGGGTAGGAACGTAGATCGACTTGTAAATTGAGAGCTTTGCTTTTAGGCTCAGCTCTCTCTTTACCACAACGGACCGATGCAGCGTCCAAAGAGATTTTAATTAACTTAATTTTATGCGATCAGTGGTCAATATTCCAAAGGTTGAGGTAGTAAATTTTCAATGCAGGCAAATTGTTCGACCATTCAACTTATTGTTTTCCCCTCTGGTCTCACTCTGTCATCTTTTTTCTGCCCCACAGATTCAAGCCCTCAGGAGACTCTGCTGCATTTCGCCGCTCGTCGCGGCCTCTCTCGCGTGACCCAGTTTCTGCTTCGGCAACCTGGAGCCAAAGAAGCCCTGCAATTGGCTAACAAAGAAGGCCACACCCCGTTGGCTATTGCGGCTGTGCGAGGGCAAGAAGTGCTCCACGAGCTTCTCACAAAGTAAGTGTTTGCTGTTAGAAAAGCGAAAATAATCAACTGACACTCAGAGCTGGAGATCAAAGTAGAGCAGCTGCTCCTCAACCACTAAAGGAGCCAGAGGAGGGGGTGCTGACCTCCTGAGGAGGTGTTGGACACCGCGGGCAAGATCCAGAACACGCTGTAGTCACTCCATCTCCCAATAGCAGGAACTACATCTACCAGCTGAAAAGACAAAATTTTGCTTTACAAGTTTTTTTTTTTAAAGTTTAGCTATGTTCTTTTAAATGACCATATAAAGAACATTTTGTTTTCTTTTTCTAAATGCAGTGTTACTCATCAAGTGATTTTGTTATGAATCGTTCAAGAGTTAAAAATTCAAGGATGAGCCAATAGTGTCTCTACACTGGGTAAAAAAAACCCAAATCAAACCTTCTCTCAACAAAAATGACGTGTTCCTTGGTTCATAGATATTTAACAAGGAAAGACCATTTAGCAGGTATGAAAGTAATGTTTGTACCAACCTTGCATGGCAACAGAACAAGTGGGCAAAAAAATAGGAAGTGGCAAGCGAGCAAAATCTGCACCGCAGAGAAAGTATCAACAAATCCTGCAAACACCAGACACAGGCTGAGAGATCAGAGTGATCCACAGGGTTCATCCAACTTTTTTGTATGGTTTTAATTTTGTTGGCAGGTCCCAAACAAAAAATATACCCAGGCCGAGCGAGGAGATGACTAAATAAATAAATTATTCTATTCATCCCTCACTGGGGAAATTTGTGTGCTGCACTCCTTACACTGCAGCAGGCTGCCCTTCGACAGCGCCAATGGTGGGAGAAGCGGGGGTTAGGTGTCTTCTCCAAGGACCCTAGACGGTGGTCTCAATGGGATTCGAACCCGCGACCTTCCGGTCTGCGGGCGAGCGCTCTAGCGCTGATCCAGATTCAGAAAACAAGTTTTATCACTACCTCAAAATGCGGAGAACAAATACGGTACATTCACTTGCAAAAACAGTAATCTGCCAGTAATGAGGACAGACCATAGTGTGACTAATGAAACCAGCAACATGCAGGTAATACTGGAAGAACACAGTGTTATTGACACATGCACGCACACACACAAGAACACACACACAAAAAATGGGCCCAACATATAACCTTGTGGAACACCCGATCTGTTACTTTCAGCTACAGTGACAAGTCATTTTATAACCTGTTGTGATCATAGGAGCCAAAATGGAATTCTTTAGGTTTCACTAACTGTTAATGAAGAGAGACCACAGTTTGACCAGTAAAACCAGTGAAAATAAACCACTTTGCGACCAGTAAAAACAGTAACATGCTGGTAATGAAAACAGGCCACGTTGTAACCACTAGATTCAGTCCTCCTTGCAGTAAACATAAATCTTCTTATACTCGTTTCTCCTCCTCTCCTGATGCTCTGTCATTTAATGTCTGTACTGAACAATAGATGTTTTCAAACTGTCGCCATGGCGCCCAGCGGCAGCCTGGCCCAATCAGGAGAGTCTTGGTCTGTCAGCCCGTTCCTATGGAAACCATATTGATGGGAAAGTATTCTGCACCACAAAGCCTCGGTGACCTGTTCTCGCACCTTCTCAACATCTCACTCAGTCCCTGTTCGGCCGTGAAGGAACAAACAAACTTTGTGTTTGAAGTTGTCAAGAATAATTCAGAAGTAGAAAGACTAATGAGGTCAAATACTCTTTCCCTCACAGAAAACATTAAAGTGGGTAGAGAATAGAGATTTCTCTTCCTATATCCGCTCAGACTTTAAGTGAAAATAGACCTGTTTTATCACAATCGCTCTCTAAACTCCACTTCCAGTCTGAATGAAGTCCATCTGTTACATCCTATAAATATGAGCTGTTGTGTAGGAGATAGGACTTCATTTATAAAAACCCGCTTACACCAACACTGGTACGTGCACAAACTTCTACTCTTCTTCTTCTGGCATTTCCCTTCAGGGGGCACCACAGCAAGTCATTTTCTTCCATCTAACCCTATCTGCTGCATCCTCTTCGGTCACACCAACTATCTTCATGTCTTCCTTCACTGTATCCATGAACCTCCTCTTTGGTCTTCCTCTAGTCCTCTTTCCTGGTGGTTCCAAACCCAGCATCCTTCTTCCGATGTACTCTCTCTCTCTCCTCTGCACATGTCCAAACCATCTCAGTCTGGCCTCTCTGACTTTAAAACCTCTAACATGTGCTGTTCCTCTGATATACTCATTCCGGATCCTGTTCATCCTGGTCACAGACTTCCACTCAAATTAAACAATTTCAGGCAAGTGTTTAAATTTGATCTAAAAAATGGAGAAAGAAATATGAGCACGTTGAGATAGTTACTAACCAAGTTTAAAAACTTCTACCAACCACCTGGATCAGCTTACAGCTCTCTTATCACTGATTGGGACGGTGGCATTTAGAAAGAGAGAATAGGACCTTCTGTGTGTTTGTAGCAGAATAAATGAAATCTCTGTAGCTTTCTCTGCATGTGCTGGCGACCACATGAGAAGTGAAGTCACTCTGAGGCTTTATGGTGAGCTCAGCCAGCCGGCGACCCACCCAGGATTACACAAACACATCAGGAGGTGGAACCAGCCCTATCTCTTTTCTCCACAGTTCAAACTTTAACACTTACAGCCAAGAAGGTGCACACGTTTCCTCGTGTTTATCTGACTGGGAGTGGTCACGGTCATATCGCAGGAAGTGTTTTTCACCGGTGCGTAGATGTTTTTCACCATGTCTGCTTTTTGGCAGGGCGGAGACCGAGCCAGAACGGAGGGATGAGACGACCCAGCTGGCGGATGTTCGCGTGTCATGCCACTTCCCTACGCTGAACACACACACCCTTACGGTGAAGGTCCACCCAGGTCACGACCCTCCGGCCCTTCAGAGAAGCGTGGAGCATCTGCTGCATCTTATACACCATCTTCACGCTGAGGTGAGTCTTCATTGTGACTTTTTATTTATTTCAATTGCAATTTTGTCCCATAATGATGGTGCAATCTTGACTCTACTGAGATGGAAATATGCATTGATTGATCTAGTGCTGATAAGGTGACCACATTGGCAAGCTTTTTAAAAGTACACACTCTTTCTACTTGAGCTTTAAATGCAGCCAGTACATCTGATTTTCTGCTGTCATTGGTCAAGTAAAAATGTCAATGAAACGAGTCAAACATCTCAACCTGGTGTGAACGTCCGCTTTACTTTAATGTGCTCTGTCCGTGTTTCCATAACATTTATGGTAACGTAACATGTGCCAAACTACTGAAAATGCAACTGTTCACATCTACTCAGTGCCAACTATAGATAGACTGGATAGGTTTTCAGGGCCATTAGACCAAAGTCATAAAGACTGAGGTCACAAATTCTTGTAAACACAATATTTCAACAACCACGGAAGGGATTTCAATTAAACTGTCCACAGTAATTGTTAACTAGACCATTTATTCTCAAATCAGGCATGATAACTTCTAAATAAGGCAACCACTGATTGATTTATAGCTGCCAGGTTTCCAATAGAAGTTCTGGGTGCTGGACTTGGTCCTTCCTGTTCGGCAGACAGAGGGTATGGCTTGTTATGTCCAGTTCTTACATACAGTCTTTGGTTTTCATATGGGGCTCCTGAACTTGTTTGTCTTTCTCTCTGTTCTCATTTCTAACCTTCGAGTTGAGTTTGTGTAACCACCTTATGCAATCACACGCTTCAGCTGGAGATAAGACCAGAGCGGTGCTGTTAGTACTTCTAGGAAAAAAAAAAGACTGTTTATCCTCCTCTGTGTGTGTCTGCAGGGAGTTCCTGTGCTGAAGCTGCAGTCTAACTCTCTGCACACGGCAGCTGAATGTGTCCACGGTGTGGCTACGGCCAGAACTTGCCGGCAGGATGGAGAAACCAACAACACCAGCGACTGGAATGTAGATAAAGACTTTAGTTCAAATCTTCCAGCTTCAGAAACACGCCCTCAGGAGCATGGCCTGGGTCCCCTGCAGAGCAGGGTGTGCCTCAGTCCAAACATCGAGCTTGGGTGTGGTGTTTCCCAGCAGAGTCTGAGCGAAGGAGGCGAGACAGAAAGAGCTGATGTGGGAATCAAACTACCAGGAGAAGGCACAGGAACTGGTGGGATTCTGAAAGAATCTGAGCAGGAAGTAGAGGAGAGCAAAGCCGGGAAGCGCAAGGAGATCATTTTAGCGATAACAAACCCACCAGAAGCCGGTGGAGAAGCAAACATCTCAGTCATGGGTCAGTCTCCTTCGATTGAGTCCTCTGATGTCACCGACATCTCTGATTCTGAGACAAAGGAGAGTATTTATCATGACGAAGTTACACAGATTATTCAGGAGCTGTGTGACAGACTCTCTGAGGAAGATGAGGTGGAAAGGAAGGGGTTAACAGAGTCTGCATTGGCCCCCAGAGATCATCCCAACCCACCTCTGATCCGCTGCGATGATGTCAGCGAGGAGCCTCAATCTGCTGCTCCTCGTGTCCTGATAGCAGGCCTCCATGAGGGGGAACCTCCGCCAGACACAAACAGACCAGAACAAAACCAGGAAACAGCTGGCGGGGATTACGTACTGCGGCAGGGCTCTGCTTGGCATTCTGGGAACCACTCCGGAGGAGAGGAGTATGCTGAAGACGGATCCTCTGGAATTATAAGAACAGTTTGTCCTGCAGGAGAAACTCTGGCTGGCAAGTCGGTCCAGGAGAAACGGAGCGAGCCGAAGAAGTTGGAATTATCCACCGAGAACATGCCGACAAAGAGGCAGGACCACCATGATCCCCCCCACGGACACTCCAGTGACGAGGAAGGCAGTTTCCGATCATTCGGAAGCTCCATAACGGATGTTTTCCAGCCAACTCAAGACCCCAGCTCAGGGGAAGATCAGGATTTCAGAGAAAGCAAAACTGAGGAGCTAAATGAAAGTGGGGAGCATCTAACCGGTTTAGACGCAGAGTCCGGTTTTACATGCATCCAGGATGGAGATGAACTTGGACAGCCTTCGGACGCTGAGCGAGCTGAGGAGACCCCACATCCAGAAGTAAGAGAGAAACCACCTGTGGATCTTTCTAAAGAGGATTTATTAGACAGCGAGGACGTAGACACTGATGTCCGAGAAGATGGAAACGTGGAATCTGAAAGATCTGACCCTTACGTAGACGCTGAACCTGCTGAGGATACAGTCCAGTCTGAACCAGAAATGGCTTCACTAACTACATTTTCTGACCCAACTGTCCAATCTAAACCAGGCATTTGTTCACAAGATGATGCTTCTGATCCAATAGTTGAGCCTGAATCAGACCTTTGCTCTCAAACTGAAGCTTCTGACTCCCTTGTCCAGTGTGAGCCAGACTTTGGTCCACAAATTGAACTTTCTGACCCAATTGTTCAGTCTGAACCCGAGGTTGGTCCACAGACTGAACACAATGGGAAACCTGTGAGTTCTGAAGAGAACGGAAATGTCCAGCTAGAACACGATGACTTGGATGAAATAGCAGATCAGGGTTCCACCAGAGAACTCCTCGCTGTCTCTTCGGTAGAGCTCACAGATTCAGGATCTGCGTCCACCTGTGAAAAAGCCACCCAGGATCCCAGTGAGCATCAAACTGCTGAGATCACTAATGGAGCGGGCGATGATTCGGAGAGCAGCGGTGAGACCGAAGGTGTGTAAATCCAGGTTTATTTACATTTTGATAAAAATATAACTTTTGTAAGCTATAGATATTTTAAAAGTTAATCCTGCATCAAAAACACACATGAAGTGGTTTTTCGTTCACGTACTGTATGGGTAATTTTCTATGTAAACAGAAAGTGCTTTAGTGCAGTGGCCCCCAACATTTTTTGTGAAATGTATCGGTTTAGTGTCTGACAATACTGTCACGGACGCTGAAATGATTTAACAGAAAAACTAAATCGACTAAAATAAACTAGTATTTTCTCAATAAACCCTAAACCAACAAAAGAGCAAAAAAATAGCAAAACAAAAAAAAAAACAAAAAAAAAAATGTGAATCCACTTTGACTTTATGTGTAACTTTATTAGCAACGTCTTTGTGACATGGTACCAACAGGAATTAAGTAACATTCTCTCTACCCTGAAGCTCTATGGTTGCTGTGGTAACATAAAAACACACCTTCAAAATATAAGACATCACAAAAACAAAGTCCAAAGTTAGGCTCCTCACGGAAACACTGAATCAGTGAGAGTGCTCAGACAGTCCCATCTTTTCAAAATAAGATGCCATTAAGGCTCAGAAAATAAACCAAATGGAAATAATGGAAGTTATTTAGTCTTTCTGAGCGGCCCAGTAGCAAATAATAATAATAATAAATTTTATTTATAATGCACTCTACACCTGAAATCAAGCCTCAGAGTGCTACATGGTTAAAACTTTAAAACTTAAAATAATTAAAACAGTACAGCACAATAAAAACAAACATACAATGCAAACAAAATTTAAAAATGATAAGCTTTTTTAAAAAGGTGGGTTTTTAGTCCTGACAAATGACCCACCGACCGGTACTATGCTCCTGCCTGAGGTTTGAAAATCACAATTTTGGTGCATGCGCTCTGCTCATGCTCGGTGCCTCTTTCCAACTGGTAGTGACTTTTCTAATTGAAATACATTTAAAAAATAAAGTGCGCCCGCTTTGTTAACTTGATGTGTTTTTTACATTGTATTTGTAATGAGATTTACGCTGTGTAGTGCACTGAGGGGAGCGAGATGAGGGTAGGAGTCAGTCTCAAAATAGAAACTGTTAGTCAGTCACCTTCTTAACCGTCTAATTCAATTCAATTCAATTCAATTTTATTTGTATAGCCCAAAATCACAGAATGTCCATCTCAATGGGCTTCACAAGAAAAAGAGGAATGTATTAACACAAATACACAACAAGAAAAATAACTAACAAATGCTAACTAAACAAGACTAGCACATTAATGCACTTAGACTCTCCTTCTCGGTGAGGAAAAACTCCTAAAAAACCCATCAGTGGGGAAAAAATAAGAAACCTCATGGGGATCCACGTGAAAGAGAGATCCCTCCCCCGGGACGAGCAAACAATGTGTCAAAGATTATTGTTTAAATATTAGCTTATTCTAATCTACAGCTAAATATCTAAAGAAGTCAATAAATGTTCTTCATCCTGATGGAAACACGGGGGGCTCTTCAGCCCGGAGATGTCAAGTACGGGGATGAGTAGATGTTCTTCATCCTGATGGAAACACTGGGGACTCCTCAGCCCGGAGATGTCCAGTACGGGGAAGAGTAGATGTTCTTCATCCTGAAGGAGACACGGGAGACTCCTCAGCCCAGCGATGCCCACGGCAGAGATGAGTAGATGGATTTCGTCCTGATGGAGCGGGGATGAAGAAGCGCGGAGGTCTCCTCGGTGTGGCCATGCCCAGGACAGGAACGCAGAGTCCTGGATGGGGCTCTCTCCCAGAGAGGAGGGAGAGAGGTGGACAACATGTGAATTGTATTGTACCAACTAGCAGTGTAATTCTAAATAATCAGACAATTTAGAACAATGAATGAGATAGCAAGCCAGGGGTTTAGGGTAGAGGGTTAGAGTAGGGGGTAGGGGGAAAGAGCCAAGACAGTCTGGCAGAGAATAGTAGATAGAATTAGAGGACAGAACCCCAATGTACCATACTTTCCCCAGCTTTTACTATCTAGCAGCCAACTAATAATTATATCAGCTAATTTAATCTGTTTCTATCTGGCCTGTTGATAAGCTTGTTCAAACAGGAATGCTTTAAGCCTCCCTTTAAATGTAGGAACACTGTCTGCCTCTCTCACTTGAGCTGGGAGCTTATTCCATAAAACTGGAGCTTGGTAGCTAAAGGCTCTACCTCCAACTGTACTTTTTGAAATCCTAGGAACCACCAACAGCCCTGCATTTTGTGAGCGGAGTGTTCTGCTTGGTTGATAAGGTACTATAAGTTCACTAATATAAGATGGAGCCATGCCGTTTAGGGCCTTGTAGGTTAGTAAGATGATTTTAAACTTGATCCTAAACTCAATAGGAAGCCAATGGAGAGACGCTAGCACGGGAGTAATATGATCTCTTCTATGAGTTCCTGCTAATAGTCGTGCTGCTGCATTTTGAACCAGCTGAAGACTTTTTAGGGAAGACTTAGGGCATGCTACGAGCAAAGCGTTACAATAATCCAATCTCGATGTAACAAATGCATGGATGAGTTTTTCAGCATCACTTTTACATAAGATATTTCGGATTCTAGAAATGTTGCGAAGGTCTATCCCTTATGGGTTGCCGGATCTAGGTGAGGGGCAGGGTACACCCCGAATAGGTTACCTGTTTGTCACGGGGCTACACACATAGTACAACCATACACACACACACACATTCCTAGGGGCAATCATGTAGCGGCCAATCAACCTAACATGCATGTTTTTGGAGGATGGGAGGAAACCGGAATACCTGGAGAAAACCCACGCATACACGGGGAAAACATGCAAACTCCACACAGAAAGGCCAGTGTTCCAAGTTTAGTCTCCACCCGGGACTTGAACCCATGGTCTTCTTGCTGTGAGGCCACTGTGCAACCCACTGCGCCACCTGAAATTGAAACTGAATAAATGTATTTATAAGATTTCCTGGCGAGCGGACAAAAGATACCGTGTTTATCTAAATATGCTATGAGATCAGAATTATTACCCAACAAAAGTACAACACTCCCTGTTTGATCAGGGTCCACACACACTGACATATCAGAGAGCAACATGTTTACTGTTCTCCAGTAAAAAAGTTTAATCAGATTAGCAGGCTGTGATTGTCCTCAGAGAGGGTTTGAGACTTCTGGGACGTCCTGTTTTCATGCTCGCTTCATTAACCCGACACATTTCAAGTATAGTTAGCTTAGCATCAAGTTATTATTGTTTTAGAATCAGTAGGTTTTTTTAAATCATGTTGGACATAAGAAGAAGGATGTGGTTGTGTTTATTCGTCCATGTTTCTTGTTGGAGCTACAGAACCTCCCGCGGTCACATTTCCAGAACATGTGAGCTTGTCTCAGACGCACAGCTAAGGAGGCCGGCCCGTGCAAAGCAAACACACATACACACAGGCCCAAGTTGAGGAGAGAACAGGAAGTGAGACTTGCAGAGTCTCTTATCTGCAAGCGAAGCCCTCTGTCTGCAGTTTTCACTCGTCTGAAACAACCGAACTGGGTCCAAGTCAAATATAGAGAGGCAGTGAGGGCAAAGTTAACAGTGTGCGTCATCCAGAAAGAATATGTTGACAGCAGGACATTAGCAAGGTGACACACTCACTGATCAGCTCTCCTTTTGGTCCTTGAATGGAATATTTTACTTTATAGATTATTACATTACAGACATTACCATGAGTGCATTTAGGACTATTAAAAAAAAAAATTGTGAATTATAACAAGTAGGGATTGGAATTTTGTCCTAAATTCTACATCAGAATGTTTCCACGGTATTTAACTTTTTTTTTTTACCCTTAGGCCTAGCTGTTTTTCCATATCTGACCTTTTAAAAGCAGAAATACCTCCAAAGTTTTCCACAGTAGATACTGTATGTTCCTAAGATGAAAATATCAGATCCTTCTGTGATTTCTTCTGTTTTTTTTTTTTATACATACTCTATTGATCCCTCACCGGGGAAATTTGTGTGCTGCACTACTACACCGCAGTAGGCTGCCAATGGTGGGAGAAACGAGGGGTTAGGTGTCTTCTCCAAGGACGCAAGACATGAACTCAGTGGGAATCGAACCCGCGAACTATGATTAAAACTATGTTTTAATCCACAGGCGAATGCTGTACCACGAGCCACCGTCTCCCCCAAGCCGTGATTTCTCATTGATTCTAAGTAGTGATTTCAAAATAAAATGGTGTTTGAACTTCTTATTTATTTTATTTGAATGTTTTTTTAAGAATGAGAAAAATCAGAATAAATTAAATAGATTTTTTACTAACACATTAGTTTTTTCTTCATATATTTTCATTTTTATTAACTTCCTCTTATGGACGAGTTTGGACACTTTGATGTGCTAATTCTGGCCCCAAAGCCACATGTTTAACACCTCTTTAGTATCCCAGACTACTGATAAAATAGTAATGAGATGTTTATATCCCTACATGTTTATAATTATCCCAGAAAAATGAGCTGTCCTGTGTTTTGTTGAAGGTTTTATCACTAAAAAAAAAACAGTCAAAGTGAAGATGTTTCTAAACTAATGTACATCAGCAACATGAGGAATCATTTATTTTCCAAACACGCTGCTTCTTCCTGCATTTTTACACCTAACGTCGAGCTGATTTTGTTTTGTTGTTTGTATTGTCAGAGCTCGAAGTCAACAAGTCTGAAGATGCAGTCAAAGCGGAGAAAGAAGAGAACGTCTCCTCTACGGTACGACAAACTTTTTCCCTACATATCAGAGTAATACCGTATATTCCGCACTATAAGGCGCACCCACCGCAATATAAGGCGATACAGTAAAGGCTGGGGTTACGTTATGCATTCACTACATGGTGCTGCGCTAAAGGGAATGTAAAAAAAAAACAGTCAGATAGGTCAGTCAAACTTTATTAACAATTACAAAACAACTTTCTGTTTTTACTCCCAAAATGAATAAACAGCTGTTTTATTATTTTCTTAGTATTTTCGTGACACAGTTTATCTTCCATTGGAGATAAACTCTGTTTAGTCTTGTTTACTTGGCGCAGCGTTCCTCTTGCTTCCTCCACTTCCTCACCATTGATTCATTGATGTTAAACTCTCTCGCTGCGGCTCTATTCCCGTGTTCTACTGCGTGACCGATCGCCTTGAGTTTAAACTCTGCATTGTAACAGTGTCTCTTGGTAGGAGCCATTTCCGGGTCTTTACACAAACTCACAAATGGAAATGAGACGCCCTTTCATGTATCCCAGCATGCTCCGCGCATTAGTTCTTCTACGGGGGAAATGGAGTCGGCGGCTGCTTACCACAATTGCGACACCTGTTGTAGCTCCGGGTTAAAAGGCGCATCGTGGACTTTAGAGAAAAATTTAAGGTTTTTAGGTGCGCCTTTTAGTGCGGAAAATACGGTACTGTTTGGTTGTATTACCTCTAACAAGGTATGGGTAATGGGCTCTAGTTAATGATTCAAAACGATTTAAAGCTGGTGTTTTTTATTGTTATATATTTTGATGTAAATGATCATGATCCATTTTTTAGTCCACATCACCCATCTCTACCTATTTCTGAATCTCTAAAACACGGAAAGGAACATTGTGAAAGGAAGATGTTTTGAGCTGATTTCTGTTTGCATTTGAGATGTTTGGAGGGGGATTTTGAAAAGGATTTTTTTTTTGAAGGAAGAGTGGGTGGTGGGGATGGGAATGGTCTGAATAGTTGAGGTATAAAAAAGAGAGAGTGAGAGGCAGCATGAACTGGGTTATAGAGTTTTGTAGGAATGTTCCCTGCAACATTATTCCACTCTCTAGTCTGGATTTGCTTTTTTTTCTTTTCCTACAAAAGTAAAAAATAAGCCATTAAGGTGTCTGATAACATGTTTAGGTTCCTAAATGCAACACATGGATGTATTCTCCTGAACGCAGCTCAGAAATGTTGCTGACTGACGGATTCCTGTGCAGCCAGAGAGCGGAGCGGCTCGGCTTATTCCTGGGTTGTGGTCTGGGTCAGTGGCTCGTTCTGAATGCCAGATGTTCCAGAAGGATAAATAAGGAGTGTGTGTCTGCGGAGGCGCCAGCAGGCGGCGGTGTAGCCTCAAAGGCATTGCTAAAGTGTGTTTGGAGGAGAGAAACTGAAGAATCACGTGCAGGGTTTACAGTATGTGCATTGTTTAGGTTCTACTACACTGTCAGGGTTTAGTATGGTTTACTACAGAAAAATGTAAAAAATCTACATTATGTGGAACGTGATTAACTGGGTTGTTGAAATTTACACAGTTGAGTTTAAAAATCTGCAGGATAAAAACCTGAGCTGAAGACCTTGTAACTGTGTATCTCTGTGTGTGTTTATTGGATTGAAATCCAAACACATAGACAGGCAACTTTCAGTAAAACATCACCAGCATAACAAGGTGTGTGGTTGCTGCAGCAATGGCCGGAGCAAGGAACCCTAACCTTCCTTCTGGAGGATATAGTTCTTTCTGATAGGAGGTGTAGTCCTTCCTGCTGGAAGATGTAGTCCTTTGTGCTGGGAGTCAAACGCCTTCCTGTTGGGAGATAACTAAATAGTCTTTGGGGTTTTAAAGCAAAAGATATTTAGTACAACTTAAACAGGGACTGTTCGTTGGAGGAACTTCTTTTTTAAGTTTTCAGTAAGTTCCTCTTGAAAGGTTTCCAACATTTCCTGCGAAAGGTGAGAGGTCATGTTGAGAGTGTTTAGAGCACATTGTACATCTAGAACCTTCTGACTCAAAGCCACATTGAGTTCTAACATTTGATAAGCGGGCCGGAACAGGAGCAGATGGATGGCATGCTTTGGTAACCGCTAGATTAGACTGATAGAATTGCGCTAGGTTTTAAATAAGCACGCTAAATGTTACATCAAGAGTGTTAAATTTCATATCTAGCTGCACTAGGTCTGAAATCTAGTGCAATAGCGCTTACAAGTGTGCATTTAGCTGCCCCAGGTTTAAAATTTAAGTGCTTGATGTAACATTTTGCTTGTTTAACATCTAACATGCTTGTTTACGTGCATGTGTTGGGCCCGTTGGCTTTCCATATTTGTTTATTTTGACAGCGTAGGCATGACGGAGACACACATTTTAATGGGAGCAGTGCTGTTGTTCTCTCAATAAAGCCAATATATCTAGAGTGCACCATCTAGTGACCCATCTCGGGGTCTTGTTCACGAGTGGGGGAAGGATGGAGCGGGAGATCGACAGGCGGATCGGTGCGGCATCAGCAATAACTAGGACGCTGCATCGGTCCGTCGTGGTAAAGAGAGAGTTGAGCCGAAAAGCAAAGCTCTCGATTTACAAGTCGATCTACGTTCCAACCCTCACCTATGGTCACCAGCTGTGGGTGGTGGCCGAAAGAATGAGATCGCGGGTACAAGCGGCCGAAATGAGCTTCCTCCGCAGGGTGGCTGGGCTCTCACTCAGAGATCGGGTGAGGAGCTCTGCCATCCGGGAGGAGCTCGGTGTCGAGCCGCGCCTCCTCCAGGTCGAGAGGAGCCAGATGAGTGGTTCGGGCATCTGGTCAAAATGCCCCCCGAGCGCCTCGCAGGCGTGGTGTTTCGGGCACGTCCGTCTGGGAGGAGACCAAGGGGCAGACCCCCGGACCTGCTGGAGAGACTATGTCTCACAGCTGGCTGGGGAACGACTTGGGATCCTTCCGGGTGAGCAGGAGGATACAGCCGGGGAGAGAGAGGCCTGGGCTACCCGTTTGAGGCTGTTGCCCCCGCAACCCGACCCCGGAACAAGCCAAAGATGACGGAACAGAAGGTTTATTTATTTAATTTTTTAAACGTCAGCAGACCGGATTAAAACCTTTAACGGGCCGCATGTGGCCCGCAGGCCGCAGTTTACACATGCCTAATCTAGAAGCGCTAAAGGTGAGACACTGTCTGAGTCTGTGGAATCCATCACCAGTTACTTTATTCAATACCAAACCTTAAATTTAAGTAATTTAAAAGTTTTAGAATCTTCTGTTGATACGCCACGGCAAAGTAGAAATGCCGAAGTTAATACTCAAGTTTCTGGAAGTTGTGTATTGTTTGTGTTCCGAACCAATCACGTTGTTTTGTTTAGCCATTACAATTAATCAATATCATTTTAAGATAAATTAAACACAGATATAAACATCTAAAATAGCTATTGAAAGTTTACCCGATGGGTTTGTTTTTGGAGACTTAACGCATAATTGTTTTGCGGATATCAGAGTTTCTAAAAGTTTGTAACTATGTGAGAACCAAGGTGAACTTTTCTTCAGCTGAGGATGAAATAATGAGGAGAAGTGACTTAGTTAGCTGAGTTCCTCCAGGCTCGCTGAAGGAAGGGATGATGGTGAATACGCTCCGACTCCGTCTCTGATCGGCTTCAGCAACTATTGCATAAGGAGAAACTTTGACAAGCATCAACTCAAATCCATCTTTACATGTTGGAAACAGATCCAGAATACAAAGAAAAAAGCAGAATCCAGGAAGTGTCTGTTTGGAAATGAAGCTCATTATCAGCACATGTGCAGTTTATTCAGACAATATGTGGAACACAAGAACCTAATAAACAGACATGAGGTCATTATTTTCTTTCACCTTATTTGTCTGAAAAAACAAATTTAGGAGAAAAAAAAAAAACTAACTCATTTAACACGGTCACTCTTCTCTAATACTTTCTGTTCTGTCGTCTTCCGCTCATCTGGAGCCGGGTCGTGGGGGAAACAGCCTCAGACGTGAAGCCCAGGCTTCTCTCACCCCGGCTGCATCCTCTCGCTCACCCGGAAGGATCCAGAGTCGTTCCCCGGCCTGCTGTGAGGTATAGTCTCTCCAGTGGGTCCAGGGTCTGCCTATTGGTCTCCTTTAAGTGGGACGTGCCTGAAACACCTCACCAGCGAGGCGCTCGCGGGGCATCCTGACCAGATGCCCGAACCACCCCACGTGGCTTCTCTCGACCTGGAGGAGGAGCGGCTCGACACTGAGCTCCTCCCGAGCTCCTTCTCTGATACTGTAAAATAAAATGAAATCCAGCCTTTTTTAGTCAGTCAGTTTTCTGAACTGCCTAGCCCTTACAGGGTTATTGGGAGTGCCGGAGCCCATCCCGGCTGGTTCGATTCGAAGCGAGGGGCAGGGTACACCCTGAACAGGTTGCCAGTCTGTCGTGGGGCCACACACATACAGCCATACACACAGACACACACATTCCGAGGGGCACTTTGGCACCGGCCAATCGACCTAACATGCATGTTTTTGGAGGGTGTGAGGAAACCGGAGTACCCGAAGGAAACCCAAGCATGCACGGGAAGAATATTTAAACTCCACACAGAAAGACCAGTTTTCCAAGCCTCGCCCCCACAACCTCCTTGCTTTGAAGGCACTGTACCACCATCCTGCCTCCAGTTTTTTTTTGCTTCCAACTATTTGCAAAACACAATCCACTACATTATAAATCACTTTAAATGTGACTTTCATAAACACAGACTCTCTCATGAGCTATCGGAATCAGTATTTGAAGATGTCTATATCCAGACACTGCTCAAATTATTAGACCTTCAAATGTGGAGCAGGTGTTAAGCTCTCGCTGTGTGCGTCAGTTCGTGATATAGGACAGGAAGAGGTATTTTGTTGTTACCATGGTTTTGATTTATTCTAGTTTGACTTCTGACTACCACAAACATAGATATATTTTTTTTTTCCTTTTAGGAACACAACTCACTTTAAAGGGCCCATCTCATGCAAAATGGACTTTCCAGAGTTTTCTACCTTGTAAGAGTGATGTCCGGGCCTTGTGTGTGTGTGTGTGTGTGTGTGATGTCCGGGCCTTGTATGTGTGTGTGTGTGTGTGTGTGTGTGTGTGTGATGTCCGGGCCTTGTATATGTCACCAAAGGGCTTTCTAGATTGATTTAGCCCGTTTTTCTGTGGATTTCTGGAACGCTCAGACAAAACAACCAATGAGCAGATGTATACAGTATGACGCATTTGACGTAGCCAGGACGGACTTCACACACGCCCCCTCCCTCCTCACCACCTGCCCGCCCTCCTCACCCGCCTCCACTCCGGCCTTACGCCCTCACAAACTCGCTTTCAACGTCCGATATACAGGCTGGTTCACTGCTCTGCGTCTTTTTTATTTTCTTGCTTGAAACACGCTTTTTGTAGCTACGCACGGGTTTACGCCTGCCTTCCCCCTCCCGCTCAGAGATGGGCGGAGGAATAGCGTCTCAGTGAGAGCAGAGGGTGGAGCTTGTACTTTCTCAGGACGGGCGGGGGGATGAGCGATACCCGGCCTTTCATAGTTCCGGGTCTGTGACTGCGCTCCACCAAATCAATATATTTTCATAACTATGGTGTAATGCATGTTGTAAACCCCACATTTTGCATGTGTATGTGCAGAGGATACAATGTGAAAAGAGTTATTTTGGATGAGATGGGCCCTTTAAATCTACATAAACCCTTTCAGAAAAGTCATCCTATATCACATTCATGTTGGTACAATTTCTATTCTCTTGAAACTTGACAGATTTCTTTGTTTGCTGATAAAATGGGCTGTTTTTATATTTTCATGAGACGTCAGTAGTCGGCAAAAGCTTCATCAGTTGGCACCTACGGTTTTACCATCTGCCCGACGCTCAGATTTACAGAAATTTATAAATGCACCACTGTGTGACATCACTGCTCAATGCTGGCAACTCTGTTCCAGCCCAGAGAAAGAAAGCAGAAACAGACCTTTTTTTTTTAATTTTGTTTATTGTTTTGTGTGAGTTTTAAATTGAAATAAAACAAGTTTTGTTTTTATGATTTGAATGTTAAAATACTTAAGTTTAGATTTAAGTATTTCTTAATTAAGTATATATATATTAAATAAAGAATTATACTTTATTCATCCTCAACGGGGAAATTTGTGTGCTGCATTACACCGCAGCAGGCTGCCACGACGGCGCCACTGGTGGGAGAAGTGGGGGGCTAGGTGTCTTCCCCAAGGACACCTAGACATGAGCTTAGTGTGATTTGATCCTGCGAACTTCCGGAAAGCTTCCGGTCCAAGGGCGAACGTTCTACTGCTGAGCTATTACCTCATATGTATAAATGTGTGAGTCACTGTGACCGTCATTTGCTAACGCTAGTGACCATATCAATTTTTTTTTTCACAATTTTGCTAAATAAAGTTTTACATGAAGGAATAAATACTGTAGTTTACAGTCCAGACCAATGGTACCGGTAAATGTGTGATTTTATTTTTGTTTTTTTTTGCTGTTGTTGTGTTAAAATGACTATTTGAACAGATCACACCCAGAGGTGATAAGCTGACAAATTATAAACATAATGACACATTTTAAGACAAATTAGAGAAATTAATTGATTGTGTGGCGTTATTTTCACAGAAAAAAATATATTTACCACATTATTTTAATAAAAACTTGAATTCTAGTAAAAAAAAAAAAATCTTTTGCATGAGCAAAAAAAAAAAAAAAATTTAAACATTAACTCTTAAATTCCACAAATGATTCACGTTATAAATGTTTCTCAGTCAGTCAGTCATCTTCTTATCCGTCTATCCCTTTCAGGGTTGCAGGGTTGCCGGAGCCCATCCCGGCTGATTTAAGGCAAAGGGCAAGGTACTCCCAGAAAAGGTCACCAGTCTGTTGTGAATAAATGTTTCTGTTCTTGAGAAATTGAATATTTCTCAGTGTGAATATTTAAAATCTTCATGTTACAGACTGGTGACCTGTACAGGTTGTACCCTTCCTTTGAATTTTCAGAGACAGGTTTAGCTGCAAAACTGGAATTTTATTTGTGGTAGTTGCCAGGGACACTTTTGTAGTTTTTGTTTGGCAAACCGTGGCATGTGTTTCCTTTTCTGCCAAAGCAAAGCAGTTTTTGGTTGTTTTGGAACAAATCAACGCCTCGTGTTTAGTGGACTGATTTTTACCTCCGGAGCCCAAAACATTTCCTTTGAACTGGGGATAAAAAATGAAAAGCAAGTATTTACAGCCATCAGGCAGAAGTACTGGCAGGTAGAATGAGGAACGCTGACTTTGTTCATCACTTTGCATGCAGAGAAAAGCTGCCTTCTGTCATTTCAATGGCGGCTGCTTTGCTGATCTGCCTTACCCACATCCCCCGCCCCACATGGTTAGAGCCTTCACCAGCAGCTCCACAGTGTGGCTAAAAAACAAGACAAAAAAAACATGTGGAAATCTAGAAACTGAACCTGAACCAGTGAAAGGGATTTTAATCAAACCGCTTACACATACTCAGTACCAACTACAGATGAACAGATCAGGTTTTCAGAATTATATGAGAAAAAGTCAGTTACAAAAAGATGAGGTCATAAATTCTTGTGAAAGAAATATTTCGCTAACCACTCACTAGACTTAAATTAAACTGCTAAGTTAACCTAAGCAGGTCATCTATAGAGTTGAATGAAAGCGAAACGCTGCTGTCTGCGCTGCTTTGCTTCAAAAAATAACTTTACAAATTGAAAAATTTACACAAACACCTCTTGGTTTCATTGAAATAAACCAAAACCAACTCTGCAAGTTCCAATATTCCAAATAATAACAGTTATGTATACTTTATTCATCCCTCACCGGGGAAAATTTACCACTACTGCACCAATGGTGGGAGAAACAGGGGGTTAGGTGTCTTCTCCAATGACCCTCAACGTGAACTCAGGGAGCTGCGAACCTACAAACTTTCAGTTAACTTCCGGTCTGAAGGGGAACGCTCTACCACTGAGTCAACGCCTCCCTCAAAGCAGCCTGCCCAGAAAGGTGAGCTCCTGGTTGGTTGCCACCCACCTGAAGAGCAGCTGGTATACTACACTGGCTGCGGTCAGAAGGAAGAGAAATGAGAAATGAGCCAGATTCAAAGATAGAAATGTACATTAAACTACCTCATCCATTGGAAAACACTAGAGAATCAGAAAATTCTGATGTTAAGGCCATTTTTATAAAATATTCTACTTTGCCGGGCCAAACGGGTGGAGACGGCAGCTCAGTGGTTAGAGCGTTCGCGCACGGACCGGAAGTTTGCGTCCCACATAGAGCACGTCTAGGATCCTTGGAGAAGACACCTAACCCCCGCTTCTCCCACCATTGGCGCCGTCGAAGGGTGCCAACTCCTTGCTGCGGTGCAAGGAGTGCAGCACACAAATTTCCCCGGTGAGGGATAAATAGAGTAATTCATTTCATTTCAAACAAAAAGGATGAAGGAATTGTTTGTGGCCCTTGAGCCATAGCTTGGCCAACTCTGCTTTAGCTTGTTGTTTAGAATCTAGAGGAGACATCAAGCGCTCATGCTGTTCGTGTGTCGGTGATCGTACTTTTCTCAACACAATATCTCCCCAACCACAGTAGAGAATTATAAGAAACTTCTCACAGTTACTCAGTACCAGTTGTAGATTAACTCTTTAGGTATTTGGGCCCATGCAACAAAAAAGTCAAGACCACAAAGGTCTATAATTTTTTGGGGCCAGTGGAGCATATCATTCAACGCCATGGTTTCTATTTATTCCTGTTCGCTCCATGTGTTTTAGTGCCTGCTTGGAAACTCTGAGTTATAGAACATGCTGGTGTTTCGAGTTACGTCCTTATGAATGTGTGTTTTTCTTTCTCCTCTAAAGAGTTGAATTGTGTGATTTGGTGTACTCGGTAATTGCACGGTAGCGTTCGGTACTCAACAATTCCGATTGAATCTTATTAAGAGGCACGAAAATGCCTCAGTGTTATCCGTCATACAGTAATAATACAGCACCTATAGACCGGTTCACAAGGGGTGAGTGAGAGAGTAAAGGCATGAATCAGGCTCTGGAAGTTGAGCCGACGGAGGCCGGGATGAAGGAGGAGGGAGGGAAAGAGAAAAGAAGGAGGGAGGGAACAGAAGACTGGTTCCGCGGCCAGATGTGAGGCTCAGCAGACCGCCTCGGCTCTCCCAAAACTCTGCTGCCACTCTGGATTTTTTTTAACTTTCTGCCTGGGGATATTTGCTGAGAAAAATGTATGAACGACACAAGCGGAGGTACAGCTTTTGCGCCAAAGGGGAGAGGGCTGTAGACGTGGTTCTGATTAAGGTAGGCAACTTCTCTGCACGTTCAAACAAAACTTGTTTGGTATGATAATACGCCCAGCGCCACCGTAATAACAGTCATCTGAGTGGAGGCACCGAGGGCAGACCGCTTCAGACTGATAAAATATAACAGCAATCACTATTAAAGGAAGCTTACAAATATGAACGCGAGGGGAAGGAAAAGGTCACACATAATTATTAACATCTTTGATTCAAATGAAGACGTTAAACAGAGTTTCTGAAAGTGATTTAACAACTTGTTTGACTTCAGACTAGAAACACAAACCTTTGCGTTCTTAAAAATGATTACGCCTTCCAAACAAAACTCATTGGAAATAACTCCGGCGTGTTTCTGAAGAGCTCAAGTTTTTCCGTCATAGATGTTTCTGTCGTTGTGTTGCACCCAGGAGGATGATTGCACGCTTGTTGACGGTGGCCCTGCAGAGACGTGCTGATTATTTTGGGGTGGAGTGGATTCCAGATGCACAAGGCTGTGCTTTCTGTGACAGATGCCCGTCCATCTCTGTGGAGCGACTTGTGTAAAAGTTAATGAGGCTCTAACGGTTAACGGGCTTTTTGGGGTTTTGTTGGTCGGCGTTGCGGCTCCTTTTCTAACAACTAAACACAATATAAACTGCTGAAAATGTCCCCCTTGACTCTGAACCATTCCGGTTAAACTGAGAGCTTGTTTGGACTCTTTCGAAGACAAGGAAGCGTTTCTTTCTAACGCTCCGATGCAGGTTTTTCTTCTATTGAGGGGTTTTTGTCTGTATAAGTCACATTTCCATTAGCTGTAGATTAAAACTACACTTAAAAAAAAAAATCAATTATCACAGAATTTGTCCTGGGAAAAGTAGACTGTACTCCAAAACCAAATCAATGACTCAGTAACAAGCATACATGTAAAAATGAGCCGTAATTCTTATATCCTTCCATCCTCAAAATGTTTTTACGTCAGTAGTACTAAGAAAACACAAGGTCACAAAATTTAAAAACAATACCCATAAGACTGCTTCAGCTTAGTTTTAATAAAGACTCCAACTATCCATTAAAAATACAGTTTGTGGTACAAGTGGACAAATTATTTCACGCTTTGACTTCAATGTATTTTGTTATTTCTACTGAAAAGTAACCTTTTTTTAATCAACCTGCCAGAAGCAGAAATTTTGGGGTTTTTTTTCCTGTATTTGTGTAAATGGGTGTGTTTTTATTCTACCTCCCACAAACATTGGATGAGGTGTTCGAGGCTCCAGGTGGACTTTAAACTATAATCAGAAGGATTAGAAGTTACTGGAGTGTTTGGCTGCTTCAGCTTCCTACACATGGGCAGGTCAACTTGGGTAAAGTACAAGTCGGCAGGGAAAAGAGTTGGAACTTTAAAAATGATGCTGTTTCTGTTTTATTTACCATCAAAAAAAAAAAAGAAATGTCCAAGTTCTGAAGTTCACTAATCATCATTGGAGCATCTTTCACTGACACCACAAGAACTCTTTGTGAAAACTGGGTGTGGATTAAGACCTACCTCGGTCATTTCCGGGTTGTGTCTGAAACCAATGGAAACAGTCAACCCAATAAGAAAGTTGGAGTGATTGAGTGTGGAGCCAATGGTTATATAAGTGCTAATCCAACCAGTGAAAGCAGATTTAAATAATAGTGCGTGAAAACAAAAAGTTTGCTAAGTTCTTTTGTGAGTGCTGAAGATATTTGATGATAAAAGTTTGATCCCCATTCAATGCCCGTAATAGAACCAGACATCCTAACTTCAAATGGATGCAGTTCCTCAACAGTTTACATTAACAATGTCATTTTTATAAACTCTAAATTAGGTGCGCTCACTCAGTTTCAGCAAGTGAGCTACTAATAGATTTTCCGATGCAAAAAAAGGCCTGCAGACAATTACAAAGAACGACAGAGAAGCACAGCGGAAGAATGCGATAGGGTAAACACAGTTCTATGAGATCGACCATAACTTTTCCTGAAAGGTACCGCTCAATCACAATCTAACAAACACTTGGACCAAAATCCCTGCGTATGACAACTTCCATGCAAATTATTGAACCATTGTTAAAGGTATTGGAGACCTTTTGCATACATCTAAATAAAGTCAGAAGCTGCTGTACACAAATCGTAAGTCGTGAGGAAAAGACGGCACTTGTGGACAGAAGCAGAAGGGAACTGTGGACAGTGCGATGATTTTTGAAGCAGCAAGGCAACAATTACAAAGTACACAAATGCCTGATAGTGTACGACTATTCAGGAGAAAACTGGAGCACTTCATGGGAAAAAAAATATGTGATACAATTTTTGTGCTGTAAATTTGTGTCTACGTAAACATATTCTTTAAACGGTGCCTTTTAACATGGTGCCAACTTTGCTGATTAAATCAGTTCAGTTTATTTCTATCGGCCATCATAAACAAAACAATAGAACAATCATGTTTCCAACAAGTACAAAATAAAGAAGACAGAAGAGGTTTAGGCTGAAGTAAAAAACTTATAGATGCATAACCCGATTAACATTAACAAAAATCACCAGCTCAGTTCAAGCTGTTCGAATAAATAAAATAAAAAAAGAACCAAGTGTAAATAAAAACTACACAGTTTCCCTTTTTTTTAGTCTGATCGACAGAAATCAAACACCCCTTTAAGAAAAATGGATCTATTTTTCTTTGCATTTATTTTTCATCCATCTCAATTTTTTATTCTGATTCTGGGTAGAAATTCTGGTTGATGGTGGGAGAAAACTTCACAGAATAGCAGCACCTGTTTATAAGCTTCATCGTTCAAAACCTAGAGAAAAAAGTAACAACTTCTAGTCCAGAAAATATAATTACAATTAATAATTCCACTGAAACATGAAGCTACTTTAAAGTCAAACTATTTCTTTTTTTATGTGATAGAATTGCCGTGGTGACCACCTCCCACTCCGCTGTGTTTTGTCTGTGAGCGACGTCACCACAACTGAGGCTTGCATAGAACACTGCTTTATGCATCCCCACTTGGGGTGGGCGGATCGATCCTAATATCGATAATATCGATACCAACGCTAGTACTGATTTTGATCGATACTCCAACTACAGTATCGATACTTTGGTTGAAGTTTTACCCCTCGCACTTTGCTTCCGTTTTTTTTCCCTCCAAAATAGTTAACCTAACTTATCTGTCTGCAAAATATGCGCAAATGCTGTGTGTCGCACCTGTATGCTAATGCGAGGCGGCCCCGCCCCCTCTCTCCTCTCTTTCGCTTTGACTTGTCACATGGCTCAGCGACTCGGGGCCAGGAAACAAACATAAAAAAAAAAAAAAACGCAAGTTGGTAAAAGTCGAGAGAGATGGAAGGAAAAAAGAGAAGTAGCGTGTGGCTGTACTTTGAGGCTACCTGCACCATGTGCAGAAAGGCTGTTAAATATAGTGGTAACACTACAAATTAAAGAATCACCCCAAAGAAAAACTTCAGAAACGGAGGAGAAAACCCTGAACCCTTCTGTTTCCCAGAGGCAGCGCTCATCAACAGAGACGCTCCAATTTTAATTGTGAAAATACTTTGTACAACATAATCATCTTTAACATGAATTAACATTTGTTTGTAACTGGGCACTCCTATCAATCTATCTACCAACCTGTGTTTATACATATACTTGGTCATACTATATAAATGACCCAAACCCTTGATGCAAAAAATAGTCATTTAAATAATTTAAATATCGATATCAGCAATATTGGTCTGGTGTTTACTTGGTATCGGATCGATACCAAAACTTGCGGTATCGCACACCTCTAATCTCCACCTCCACTTTGGAGAAATCACACTTCCTCATCCTTGTTTTTGAGTAATGACAGTCGGCAATGGCTCATGAATACCACTGCATTCCTAAAGCAGTTGCATGTTTCATATTTTAAGTTTTAGAGGCGAGGTTGGGACGGGATGGAGATCAAGTTGGCTTATGGCTGAGATTTATCACTGGTGGGATCTATAGAGCTTAGATTACACTGTGTTGTGAAGGTTTTTTGTTCTATCAATCTAGAGTTTGGCGTAAGCAAGGTGACTGTACAAACGACAAACTTGGACTTATAACCACTGGGGTCATTTCACCTGCTTAAAATCATTTGACTGTCAAGTTTTTCTGACCTGGAGAAAAAAAAACAGAGATGATATTTTCTATTTATGGAAAAAATTAGAATGAAACAGCATGAACGTTTGCTGAAACATTTTGAAAAAGAACACCATAGTTTCATTACATCCTTCACACATACGCCTTTCTAATGCAGTTACATCCTTCACTGTTTTTCTGCAAAAGTTTGAACTTTGAAAATATCAAAACTAAGAAGTAAAATGTAAAAATGTCAATGGCTGTTTCAAAAAAAGTCTATAAAGTTTGTCGTGAGAAGTTTTAAATCCTTAAAACATCCATTGCAGTTGGAAAATAAAACGAAGTTATAGCCTTGGTAGATTTAGTTTTTTTTTTTTTTTCAAACATAACTCCTGCGGTTAACAAGGAACCTCTTTAATCTGATTGTATTCCAGTGTTAGCTGTGGTGGGTTGTAGCGACGCCCAGACTGAAAGATGAAGACTACAGAAGTTGGCATGTGTGAGATGTTTACTGTCTGGACAAGATTCCTCTGGTGAATCTATCACCTCTCTTTAGTCTTTTGTCACTTTCTTAAACTCGTCCTGATGTCAGCTCCTTCGCACACCAGAGGGCTGGAATAAGAGTGTGTGAGAAAGAAAGACAGAGGGGAAAAAGAGAGAGGGAGAGATATGATGTTGTGGGAAAGAGAGCACCGGGCTAACAGGATGGAAACAGGCGTCAGGCCAAATGACTTCATTCCAACAAGCATTTACCCTGGCCTGCGGTCCTTAAACACATCATCAGCCCACTTAGCGAGCACTCTGAATGAGCCTTTATGCTGTGCTAACATTGACTGTGGAAGGGGTGGAGCTGGTCACTGTGACGTCATCCCTACGGTTTAGCTCCACGGAAATGAAGCCAATTTAATCAGTATTTTCTAACTGGAAGGACGCCGCCATGCTGAATCTTTTCAGCTTGAAATGTGCAGTCATTTGTCCAGTTTGCAATCGCACGGCAACCAGGAGCAAGCTTTTTGAAAGGACAACGCCCCTGTCACTGGAGACACTAACTGCAGCCAATCTGTCTGAATCAAAATCGGCCAATCAAACATCCCCACATGGTGGTTAACAGTTACTCGTTTTTTTTAAACAGATCAGCCAGTTTAACTTAACTAATTTGTGCGAAGAAGAAAATAACAGAAAAAATTCAATGTGTTGTAACAAATATAACCGAGCCTGGATGGTTACCAAGACATTTGTAGTGATTGGGTAATAGCTGTCTATTATTCAGCAGAAGTTTTTAAGTGCTTAGACCTGACGGAACCAGAAGATACATTCTTTTTGGCACAGTCACTACCCGCTAACCAGTGTAGCAACACGTTAGTTACCGGTATGTCTTTCCAAGGTTGAGAAGTTTCTTCTTCTGTTTCCTTTCTCTGTCCTGACTGTTTTCCTGTTTGGAAAGTGGTTGCTACTTCTCAGAGTCACTATGCAACCTTTTGACCCCATGGCCTGCAAGTTTGATTCATTTCTAAGGATAAAAAGGGGGGAAAATGAGTCATAATGTGCAAAAAAATTTAGCAGAGCAGCAGCCAGGATGTACAGGTGTGTTGGTGCCAGCGAGGGAATCAAACCGCATGGAAATAGTCAGAGCGACTCTGTTTGCTGGCCAGTAGAGAAGCAAGACTGCCTGCGCGTGCACGCACACACATCAGAGCTTAGTGATCTGGCTTAGAAAATCATATACAGTATGTATATATTTTTTTAACAAAGCCCAATTTACGATTTTAGTATTTTTTTTCCATTCTGCTCAAAATCAAATAACACATGATCAAAAAAGAAAAATCTCAGAACAAAATTTAACTTAATTCTTGTTTAATTCAAGATCAAAATTAAGAAAACCTTTATTTGTCCCACAATGGGGAAATTGCAGTATGCAAAGCATTGGCACAAGAAGAAAATAAAGACAAAGCTTGGTGTAACAGGAAGATAACCGCATCCTCCACTCCAACATTGGGCCAGTAAGCAAACTGCAAGGGTCCATTGATGGGTCAACTGTGGAGTGGGGGTGTCTCAGGACCAGTCTCTCCAGCGTCTTCATCAGGTGTGATGTCAAAACAACCGCTCTGTAGCTGCTCAGGCCCTTGGGGTGCGATGTTTTGGGTTCTGGTACCACACAGGAGGTGTTCCAGAGCTATGGTACCACTCTTGGCCTGAGGCTCAGGTTAAAGACATGCTCCATAACACCACACAGTTCATCTGCGCAGGTCTTAAGAAGCCTGGAGCTGATCCCGTCTGGTCTGGATGCTTTCCGAGCCTTTGTCTTCCTCAGTTCAGTTCTCACCTGGGCTGTTGTGACAGACACGGGTAAGGCTGAGAGAGTCCGTGTGGGTGTGAAGTGGCTGGGTGATTGGATGAGTTGGAGGAATGTGGGTCTGCAATCTAAAAAGAAAATATATATTTTCCACCTAGCAATTAAAACAAACAAGTTGAAAATTCTAACAACTAGGACTCTCCTGTTAATGCGGGAGTCTGAACACAGAGGCTTTAACATGGACCGTACAGTTACATTAACACATACAACCTTCTTTATGTAATAAAATCCTACTTTAACAGTCTGGTATTCTGCAGTAAACCAACATACAGCTCATTATAGAGTGCATTAATTTCTAATGCGTCTTTAAGCTTAGCAGCATGCCAACATCAAACCTCTGTGCTCTAAATTAGCATTGGAAATAACTTGCAGATAAAAATAACACATTAAATCTGAATCTAAAGCACTGTATATTTAGCATCAAAATGACAGCAAAACATTTGCATAGCAATAATATTAATTAGGGACAATTAGCAGGTAGCATACACAATATGCGTATGACTTGTAGGCTTTCCAACTAAGTACAAAGTACCGTATTTTCACGACCATAGAGCGCACCGTATTAAAAGGCGCAGTCCAAATTTTGCGTGCTCTGTATTTAACACACACATAAGGCGCACCTGATGATAGGGCGCGGGTTTTATATACATATCCTCTACTACGTAAGTCCGCCTTACAACAACACACACACATAGATGCGGGCGCATACGCACACACACGTGCGTATTTAAAAATAGATCGGGAGTAAAACTGAGTTTGGTTGGTTTTATTTAAATATTAGTTTCAGTCGTCATAAAGTCATTTATCAAATCCATCCAAGTCCTCATCCTCTGGTTCAGAATCTAACAGCTGCTTTAAATCCAACCTCGCAGGTACACTTTCCACGCTGTCAGTGTCACTTTCTGAACCGTGCAGCTCCTCGGAAATGATGCCTGCTTTTGGGAAAGCTCGGACAACAGTGCCAGCAGACACGTTAGCCCAAGCATCTACAATCCACTGGCAAACTGTGGCGTAACTCGCCCGGCGCAGCTGATTGGCATCAGTTTAAACTGAGCTTCATAAGCGTGTCTCTTTTCCATTTTTAGTGTTGTTAAAACAGCAATGTTCTGCATAAAGAACACACATGTTCTTTTTTACATAATCCACGCCCACACTTCACCCTTTAACATTCTCATGTTCTCAACTGCGTCTGCCTGATGGTTCTCTAATATGTCCGCAAATCACAAATCAGATAGGGCGCACTGCACAATAGGGCGCACCGCTCATTTTGAAGAAAATTTGAGACTTTTAGGTGCGCCTTATGTCGTGAAATTGAGGTAAAATGAAACTCTCAGTAAAACTATACAGGAAAACGACATCTTTCTTTCATCTTTCAAACACAAGCTCGCCGCTCGGCCGCTCTCATGCATGTGAATCTAGTAAAATTATTTAAAAATGAACTATTATAAAAATAAACATGGTTTTTAACTGTAAATTTGACTTCATATGATCATATTATTTTTGATTTTTCTATTTAAATTCACACCATCATTTATTCGCACAGACACACATGTGCACGTGGACGCTCACACAGACAGACTCACACCCCGCTAATCCGCCAGCCTGCTCTTTTATTGTCAAACCAGATGTGTTTTAATGGGTACACTTTAAAATATGCATTCGGCTGGAGTGATTGGCTCCTTGCTGGCTGATTGGAAAAACAACCAATCACATAAGTTTTTTTTGTTATTAATTAGCTTTGCTTTTCCTCGTTTTTCATCTGTGATGCCAACACTTTTTTCACATTTATTCAGAAGGATAAGAAACTAGTCTTTGAGGGTCTCGTTGATGCAGATGGAGCTCTAGTGAAGGTCTAGGTGTGAAATGCACTGATTTACAGTATGTTTGTGTTTACCCCGTCCGGTGTCTCTGTGAGCGGCTAATCTCTCCTCATCAGCGTGTTTGTTTTCTCTCTGCTGCTCCTGTTTGATATCTGAACACAGCTGTGAGAAAAGAAGAAGTGTGCACGTGGGATTTGTTGAGATTCGACGAGGTTGAAAATAGCGGCATAAGTGTTTGTCACGGCCACACGTGCACAAAGCATCTGCAGGAATCCAAACGCGCACACATGCCAATCCGGGCGTCTCTGTGGGTCAGTGATGCAGAGATAGAGATGCTGGAAAACCTCCCAGGAGTCGACTTTGGTGCTCTGGAGTTTCTCATCCGACCTTTTCATCCTCAATCTGCTGTGGATATTATTTTCCTGTTTTATTCAGTAACTCTTGTAACTTATTTTGGTCTCAACTTCTTTAACTTCCTTTATTCAAAGTTTACAAAATTTTTTTTTCCTGCATTAAAAAAACTGATTACAGGCGAGAGGCGGTGCGCTCCCCTGAATGCGTAGCCAGTCTGTTGCGGGGCTTTGATCTTGAATATGTCAACATATTTAAAATTTTCTTCTTTTTTAACAAGATGTCTATGAAAATTGAAAAATATTTCCATGGGAATTGTCAAACACAAAAATCTGTCCTTCTAATTTTAACTGTTAAACGCTGAAAATTATGGATTAAATTGATACACATTCTTACATTCGTCCAGGTTAGAGGTAATTATATTGACACTTTAAATATGTCTGTTTGGGTTGGGAATCAGCGCCTCCAAATCCAAGACCATGGTCCTCACACGGAAAGGGTGGAATGCCTCCTGCAGGTCAGGGACAGGGTCCTACCCCAAGTGGAGGAGTTTAAGTATCTCGGGGTCTTGTTCACGAGTGGGCGAAGGATGGAGCGGGAGTTCGACAGGAGGATCATTGCGGCGTCAGCAATTACTAGGACACTGCATCAGACCGTCATGGTAAAGTAGGAGATGAGCCGAAAAGCAAAGCTCTCAATTTACAAGTCGATCTATGTTCTTACCTTCACCATGGTAACCAGGATCTACGTTCCTACCTTCACCATGGTAACCAGGATCTATGTTCCTACCCTCACCATGGTAACCAGGATCTATGTTCCTACCCTCACCATGGTAACCAGGATCTACGTTCGTACCCTCACCATGGTAACCAGGATCTACCTTCCTACCCTCACCATGGTAACCAGGATCTACGTTCCTACCCTCACCATGGTAACCAGGATCTATGTTCCTACCCTCACCATGGTAACCAGGATCTATGTTCCTACCCTCACCATGGTAACCAGGATCTACGTTCCTACCCTCGCCATGGTAACCAGGATCTACGTTCCTACCTTCACCATGGTAACCAGGATCTATGTTCCTACCCTCACCATGGTAACCAGGATCTACCTTCCTACCCTCACCATGGTAACCAGGATCTACCTTCCTACCCTCACCATGGTAACCAGGATCTACCTTCCTACCCTCACCATGGTAACCAGGATCTATGTTCCTACCCTCACCATGGTAACCAGGATCTATGTTCCTACCCTCACCATGGTAACCAGGATCTACCTTCCTACCCTCACCATGGTAACCAGGATCTACCTTCCTACCCTCACCATGGTAACCAGGATCTACCTTCCTACCCTCACCATGGTAACCAGGATCTATGTTCCTACCCTCACCATGGTAACCAGGATCTATGTTCCTACCCTCACCATGGTAACCAGGATCTATGTTCCTACCCTCACCATGGTAACCAGGATCTATGTTCCTAACCTCACCATGGTAACCAGGATCTATGTTCCTAACCTCACCATGGTAACCAGGATCTATGTTCTTACCCTCACCATAGTAAACAGCTGAGGTTGTTGCCCCCGCGACCCGGCTCCGGAAGACAATGGAATGGATTGTAATTGGGGCCCTGCAGTGGAATTTAAAAATCATTAATATGGGTCATTGATTAGGAGTTATTCAAAATTGTCATGATATTAACAGGGTTAAAGATGCTCATTTATTGTCAAAAATCTTATCAAAATTGGATGAAAACATTTCACATTTTGTTTATTGTACAAAAATATCTGGTTAAATTTTTTTTGTTGGACTATGTTTGTCACCTCACTAATGTAAACGGTGTAAATCTGTCATCTGATATGTTTCTGTCGAATAATTGATTGTTAAATCTATATTTTTAGCTTCTTAGAATTATTAATCTGTCCATTTCACTTTTATTTTTGTAAGAACAGCAGGCTGACTTGTACATATGAATCTGAGGTAAATAGGACTGTAACATACACGAATCGGTGACCATGCACAGATTGAACTTGTTCAGATTTAAGTGCTGACCTTAGAGCCGCATGTGGCTGAAATTTTCTTCCCTTCAGTCAGAACAAGAACGAGAACCGAGCTCAGAATGAGTGAAAAGGCAGCCAAAGAAAATGTTTAAAAGCCTCTCAGAAAGCCCAGAGAAATCCTGCTTGAGACCACTTTGAATTATTAAAGGAAAGTCTGGCGTGTTGGGAGCAAAATATAAAGAATTGAAGGATTTTTTTGTGGAGTGCAGTGTGTGTGTGTGGATTCAGAGCTCCATGCAGACTTGACCTGATTTTCTCAAGTTTCTGGCCTCATTGATCCTGAGCCACATTAGCAGGACAAACACGGCCCATCGTGGCAACTTAATCATCATTTTTTCTCAGTCGTTGCAGCACTTTGTGTTCCTCCTCCTGCTTTTTATGGTTTGTTGTAGAAATAAATTCATTTTGAGATTGAAGATAGCAAAGATGGTTTTTAGAATCCTTTGCACTTACCTTGAGTATTTCAGTGCTCGGTGCTTCAGTTGCACCACTTTGTGTGAAATACAAGGTTTTAATGCAATTTTAAATTTTCTTCACTGTAATTCACTTCACTTAGAATTGGCTTGTTGCAAATTTGAAAAGGCTGCATCGATTCTGTTTTTCATTTAAAGATGAAATGAGAAATTTTCATCCCCTATCCTCAGAATGTAGTGGGATGGTAGGCGGATTATCATCACATAAAATATATCACGTCTATGCTCTCGGAGGCACATCCGTGTGTGGCTGGACGAGTTGGTTCGGTACCCGGCGGAGCTGAGGAGAAAAAGTCGATCTGGAGGAGTTGCAGAAAAGGAGACGTTCTAGAGGAGGTGCTTCAGGCTCTGTGTTTTTGTGGTTTCCATGGAAATGTCCGGTTGCTCCCTATAGAAACTAGACACGCGTACTTGGACCTAGTGGAATACAGAGAGGCCGGTTTGGTGTTCTTCCCTGCGGCTTGGCTTTGTGTCCCATTCCGGACTCCAGCTTTTGGATTGCCAGGTTGGACACAGTGTGACCAAACTAGGGGCAAGCAGGCATCGAGGTGTTTGCATTGCAGCACTCAAATTTACCTTCGGGGATAAATAAAGTTTATTGAATTCAATTCAATCAATGTGTGAATTATGACAGATTTTCTCTGCTGATTTATAATTTAATATTGTTTATTTTCAAAGCATTGAGTTTCACAACTTTAACCCATAAACTTTTTTTTTTGTTATTCATTAACATTAAACAAAAAATAGTAAAAAATCAGTCATTTAATCAAAAATTGTCGTTTCTTGGACCTTTTAATTTTTTTACGCCGTTGGCCTAAAAAAAAACATAAATCGGTTTGGCCAGATTTCAAACTGCTTTTTGTAAAAACACCCTTACGTTTTGAATTGATAGTCTGATTCAGTTTTTACCTTGAATTTAGTTCTGATAGAAGTTTAAAAGAATCAGAGTTTATGATAATAAAAACTGACTGAATGAAGAGGGACTTTCATCTACGTGTTTTTATCTGCTGCACACTCGTCTATCTTTATACACAGTCATTTGTCGAATAATAATCTGCTTTATAGTCGGGGTCTTGTTCCGGGGTCATCTCCTTTGTCTCTGTGTCGCTTATGTTTTTAGAGCCTTCTGTTAAAGTTTCACGGCTTACTATTTGAGAGGGGACGCATGCTGTTCGAGAGGAGTGAGGGAAGAGGGATAGTGGATGTGTTCTCATTCAGGCCCTCACAACTCACTCTCTGCACAACACAAACACACAACAGCTGCTGTGTTTATGTTCAGACCGCAGAGGAAGCAAGACACATAAGGTTGTGTGTTCACATCCAACCACAGGACTCTGACAAGTGCTGTGTGTGTACATGTACAGTATGTGTACGTGTGTGTTTGTGGGTAAGAGAAAGTTGTATCTCAGGTGAAAAATCATCCTGCTTCTTTCTTGCTTTGCTCCGTGTCTGTTTTTTGTCGTATTCAGAGAGGATTAATTGGATAAATAGGCTACGTGGTCACGTGAGTCACCGCGCCTCCACCTGATTTCCGTTCCGTCATCTTCCACTTGTTCTGGGGTCGGGTCACAGGGGCAACAGCCTTAAGCGGGCAGCCCAGGCCTCTCTCTCCCCGGCTGCATCCTCTAGCTCACCTGGAAGGATCCCAAGTCGTTCCCCGGCCAGCTGTGAGACATAGTCTCTCCAGCGGGTCGGGGGTCTGCCCCTTAAGCTCCGAAACACCCCGCCCGCGAGGCGCTTAGGGGGCATTCTGACCAGATGCCTGAACCACCCCATCTCGCTCCTCTCGACCTGGAGGAGGAGCGGCTCGACACCGAGCTCCTCCCGGATGGCAGAGCTCCTCACCCAATCTCTGAGTGAGAGCCCAGCCACCCTGCGGAGGAAGCTCATTTTGGCCGCTTGTACCCGCGATCTCATTCTTTCGGTCACCACCCACAGCTGGTGACCATAGGTGAGGGTAGGAACGTAGATCGACTTGTAAATCGAGAGCTTTGCTTTTCGGCTCAGCTCTCTTTTTACCACAACGGATCGATGCAGCATCCTAGTTATTGCTGATGCCGCACCGATCCGCCTGTCTATCTCCTGCTCCATCCTTCCCCCACTCGTCAACAAGACCCCGAGATACTTAAACTCCTCCACCTGTTTTTTTTTTTTTTAAAAGACGTCGTTACTTAGTGTGGGTAGAAGCAGCAAAAAGGGGAACAGGGTTGAAGGAGCGTCATGCACCAGTTCACAAAAAGCCAAGTAACCGTGCTTGTTTGTGCACTATGATTTGTGGAAATTGGCCTTGTTTTCCACTTTTTCTTGATGGTGAGATAAGGAGTAGCCCTGGAACCTATGTTCAACTCCAATCTGACCAGCCGCACCGGTAGGGGAGAAGTTTGTGGACTGAACTAGTTTCCTTTCTTCCTGTGAAGGCTGATTACACACAGAAACTAATAGCAGTTTATGATGTTATTTATAGGAATAGTTTGGAACTCAGTGTATGTCTGTCTGTTTACACGTGTGTGTGTGTGTGCATGTATGCCTGACTTTGTGAACGTGTGCGTTTCTTGTGTTACATGTATATGATTGTACTCATCTGGATATGAGTGTTTGTGTGTGACTGTGAGAGTGTGTGTACGTGGTTGTATGACTTTGTCTGTGTGTGCAATTGGGCCTATTCTCTGAAAGCTCAGACCCTCTTATTCTTAGCAGACATGTTTTTTTTTTTTGTGCTTCTTGTTTCCGACTGTGAGTGACGACCACATGTCAGTGAGTTTGTGACTTCCTGTTTCTGTGCAGATCCATCGAGACACCGAGGCATCGCTCCATCAGCCTTGCAACACACACCTCCCAGGTACGATCCAACTCTTTTCATCTTTTTACATTTAAATATTAAAGAAAATCTCCAGATTTTCTGATTAGCTTAGAATATTCTGCCTTATAGAGTAAAAAAGTGTTTAATTTATCCTCAGAAGGATTTTATAACAATCATTTTATGAATCAGAAACACCCCTCCTGATTAGACAAACGCATGATTCAGATTTTTATGTTAAAACTAATTTTTTCACTGTGTTTTATTTGAAAAGTTTTGGTTAGAAGGAAACAGAGGAAATGCTTTGTGTTTCACACGTACACGGAAACTTCATCTACATCTTGGATTAATAAAACACTATTTTTAAAAGAGGGCGTTTATAAAAATGGACTCTTTGTCGGTTTCTACCTCCATGAATAATTTGCGAACTCTCCTGTTCAGTACCAGAACGCTATTTGAAGTGTTGGTTGTTTTTGGATTTTGTTCTCCATGGCACCTCAGATCCACATTCTAGCCAGAACAAGAAGTATTTTAGCCAAGTCTTTCCACTCAGGTTTTATCCACACACATGCACTGGTGGCAAGACTAAGTGAGGAGTGTCGAAAACTAAAGTGAAACGGAATAAGTTTATGTATAAGATTATTTTATTTTCATTTTGCATGTTTGAGCACTTTCGAGGTTTCCCAAATACAATTCAAAAGCCAGGTTATTCTTATTTTACTAACCTATATTTAACCATATAAGTAAATCAGAGGAACAGCACATGTTAGAAGCTTTGCAGATGAAGTCAGAGAGGCCAGACTGAGATGGTTTGGACATGTGCAGAGGAGAGAGAGAGAGAGTACATAGGAAGAAGGATGCTGGGTTTGGAACCACCAGGAAAGAGGACTAGAGGAAGACCAAAGAGGAGGTTCATGGATACAGTGAAGGAAGACATGAAGATAGTTGGTGTGACTGAAGAAGATGCAGGAGATAGGGTTAGATGGAAGAAACTGACTTGCTGTGGCGCCCCCTGAAGGGAAATACCGAAAGAAGAAGAATAACCCTTATTTAACCAGGATTATAAACCTCTTTTTCAAGAGTATCCTAACCAAAACACGCACAGGGCATTAACACTCATACAACACATACACAGCACGTCTAGTAACAAAATAAAATAGCAGACCTAATTAAAACATTCACAAATTTAAAGTGAGCTTAAATAAAGAGTTAAAAGTCTCTTAAATGAGTTCAATAAAACAATTTTCTTTAAATTCAAGTCTTTCTTCAGATTGTTCCAGGATTGTGCAGCAGAATGTCTAAAAGCCATTCTTGGCCACAGTTTTTTTTCCTCCGCCGTGCACACATTCCAGCATAAGCAGAAAATGTTTTACAGGACTGGTTTGCTTATGCTCGGTCCCTTCCCTCATCATCAGGTAGTGCTGGTTTTATGTAAACACACCAAAATTGAAAAAAACATTATAGAAAATGGGCTGGCTTTGCAAACTTGGTGATTTAGACTGTGTTTGAATTCTCTAAATGGATTTTTGTTGTGTTGAACATGCCCCAGAAGGCGGGACTAAGCGGGGAGCAAGAGGAAGGAGGAATTCACAGAGTCAAAAAAAGAAGAGAAACTGCATAAAAATATTTCTGAGTTTATAAATTTTGCAGTTTCGAGTTAACAAATTGTACCGTTTTTATAAATGTTATGAGATAAGTATTATTTCTCCACTAAATGAGGAATGAGAAACTTCTTCTCGTCTAATTACTGATGCATTTAAACATCTTTCTTTTTACCATTTTTATCTTTGAAATCTTGCCGGTTTTCACAGAAAACCCAGACTCTAACCACATCTCTCCCAGGAGGTTAGGGCATAACATCATCACCACATTTACAGTGACAGACCACACAAACAGCGCAGTAAAACTTCTTCTTTACTGCTGCGTAAACGACCAAAAGTAACCCCAGTTATTTACGGCTTCACGTGACAGACATTGTTCACTGTGTGGGATGATCATCATCTTCCATATAAGTTCATCTCGTCTGTTTGCAGACAAACCAGGCAGATAGCGTTTTGAACCAAATGAATCAGTGTTTTAAAATTATTCAAATCTAGTCATAGCATCTCGGTGTAGCTATTGAGCTGCACATCAATAGCTACACCGAGATGTAGCTATTGATAATTTAATTTGATTTTACGTTGCATACAGATAAACACGATGGCTATAGATGAAGGTCAACGGTATTGTTTGGGATCTGTGTATTTTAATCAGTTCTTAAAAGCCTTCATTTTCATAATGGTACTATTAACGGTGGTAAAAGCAGAATATGGTGTGGACTACTTTTGCTGTACTCTGTTTCAATTTGCTTTTAAAAGATGAGCTATCTTTTTTTTTACTGTGAATTTTCCCCTCCTTTATCTCCCCGCTTAGTCCTGCCCCATTTTTCCAGAGAAATTAGTATGTAAAAGAAACTTCTTAAAAAAAAAAAAAAAAAAAAAAGGAAGGAAAGATACAGCTCAGATTGTTGCTGTTGAGGTGGTGAAACTTGATAAAATTGATCAAAATTCAGAGGAAGTTAGTAAATCTATTGTATTAATATTAATAACTAATTGTAATGATATAAATCTATAGTGTATAAGTTTATAAAATCTAGAAGAAAATATGAAAAATTACACAAAAAATTGTCAAATTTTGAATACACTTATTGGAATTCAGAAAAAATGAATTAAAATTAAATCTATAACAACCCCTCTGTGCCTTCTATATGAGACAGCTAGTTCAACCTGAGACTGCTGATCCTCACATGGAAAAAGATCTTGTCTACTGTCAGCAGTAAGATGATTTGATTTGGCTGTTTAAAAAAAAAAAAACGTCTTTATCATTTATTTTCTTTTGGAAGATTTAGATTTCTTTTCTAATTGATCTACTTAGAGAAATCAATTTTCCTCTGGGTAGAATATGTAAACTATGTAGATTAAAGTTGGTAAAATCTGGAATGAAGTTAGTAAAATCCAAATTAAATTTATTCAAATCTTTGAGAAATAGTTTTTCTAGTTTTCTACAAACATTGTGCTTTGAAAGGCTCAGAGAGGAGAAAGGACACCCTGCTGTTTTATTCTGAAAGCTTCACTTTATCCCACTGGCATATTTCACAATGTTTCCCCACGGGTCTTAATAAAGTATTTTTTAAGTTTTATGTTAGTAAACAGATTAAGGAGAACTTGTAAAAAAAAGGGACGGCTGCAGAACTCATCGCACATCCACAGACACTACAGCTTCAGACACAACCACATGATTTATTTACAATATTTATTAAACTTTCCATATTTTATTATTGATATTATTTACTCAGACAGATCGGTGCAGCGTCAGCAATATCTAGGGCCCTGCATTGATCCGTCGTGGTAAAGAAAAAGGTGAGCCGAAAAGCAAAGCTCTCCATTTACAAGTCGACCAACGTTCCTACCCTCACCATGGTAACCAGGATCTACGTTCCTACCCTCACCATGGTAACCAGGATCTACGTTCCTACCCTCACCATGGTAACCAGGATCTACGTTCCTACCCTCACCGTGGTAACCAGGATCTACGTTCCTACCCTCACCATGGTAACCAGGATCTACGTTCCTACCCTCACCATGGTAACCAGGATCTACGTTCCTACCCTCACCATGGTAACCAGGATCTACGTTCCTACCCTCACCATGGTAACCAGGATCTACGTTCCTACCCTCACCATGGTAACCAGGATCTACGTTCCTACCCTCACCATGGTAACCAGGATCTACGTTCCTACCCTCACCGTGGTAACCAGGATCTACGTTCCTACCCTCACCGTGGTAACCAGGATCGACGTTCCTACCCTCACCATGGTAACCAGGATCTACGTTCCTACCCTCACCATGGTAACCAGGATCTACGTTCCTACCCTCTCCATGGTAACCACGATCTACATACCTACTCTCACCTATGGTCACCAGCTGTGGGTGGTGAGCAAAAGAATGAGATCACGGATACAAGCGGCCAAACTGAACTTCCTTTGCAGGGTGGCTGGGCTCTCACTCAGAGATCAGGTGAGGAGTTCTGCCATCCGGGAGGAGCTCAGTGTCGAGCCGCTCCTCCTTCAGGTCTAGAGAAGGCAGATAGGGTGGTTTGGGCACGTCCCACCGGAAGGAGACCGAGACGCAGACCCTGGACCTGCTGGAGGGACGGACCGTCTCACAGCTGGCTGGGGAACAACTTGGGATCCTTCCAGTTGCTGCTGGGGTGAGAGATCCTGGGCTTTCCGTCCTAGGCTGTTGCCCCGCAACCCGGCCTGAATATGCGGAAGACAACGGAGCGTAATTGTTTATATAATTTGGCTTTACGTAATGAGATGCCACCTAACAATATGTCTTGATCTTTGCAACAGTAAACAGTAAAGCTCTTTAATCTTTTAGTTCTGTTCCGTCATTTTCCGCTTGTTCTGGGGTCATAAAAATATCTTCAACATTCTACAATTGCAGGGAGTTTATCACTCTTACAGAAAAGGACTGTTTTTTTATGACAACTTGGATTTAAGTGGAACTTTCAATTCGCCCTCTGATTATGTGATACAGTAAATTCAGCTAACTGTGTGTGTGTTTGTTTCTAAATGCCTCCAGCCTGCTGACGCTTTGCTAGAAGATACAACGTTGGGAATCAGCCTGAGTTTCTTTGGTTCGCTCATCCAAGTCATTTTGCAGTTTGTGATTTCCTCTTTCTTAGAATAGTTTTATTAAAACTCCATCCAGTTCTGCTCGACTTAACTCATCTCTAGTTATCAGTGGAGGAGATAAAACTGGGCGTGTCTGAGAACCAAATGGGAGATAAAATTGAAAAACTTTATGTCAACCGAAATAATTAAATGTAATTTTTATTTTGCTGTGAAGTTTTAACTTATTAATCTGTCTTTATTTAATCCGTTCAGTCACCAATTTGTATTGAAGTGTCGTCAGCATGCAAATTGACAGCAGATCGTTAAATGATTGCTGATTATGAAAGAATTCAGTTCCTTCTTGGTTGTCACAGCAACAGAATGTAAAAAAGATGATGATGTCACCCGTTGAGTTTAGATATGAGCTTCATAGAAAAAAAGAAGTGACATTGGTTGGGATAAATTTAAATGTTTGGATGGATAGAAAAATAATATTTAATTTTTTAGAACTGATTTTATCTGAACAATAGATACATTAAACTCTGCATTGAGAAGGATTTTTATCTCATCCTGCTCGCCAGAATCATTTCTGCTTTATGATATTTTCTTATTGTTATGACTAAATATTCTTAAACACTCTCTAAACTCTTTTATTCAATCAGTGTCTCACACACAAAAACATATTAACTTCACCTCCACACACACATTGACTCATCAGACATTTTTTCCACACACAAGGAGGGAATGTGTATTTGTGTTTGTGTGTGTTTGTCTGTGAGTGTTTACAGCCAAGGACGACTGTTAAAACTCCCAGTCTGATGTTAGTTTTGCTAAACAGGTGTAAAAGGGACAGGTCCCGGAACCACACACACACAACCATACACAAAAAACATCTTAGTGTGAGTTTCAGTGAGACCAAATGTGTGTGTGTGTGTGTGTGTGTGTGTGTGTGTGTGTGTGTGTGTGGTCATATCCTGGTATTTTATAGTGATGATGGAAATGATGTGATTCATCTGAGCTCTGAGAGTCTGTCAAATTAGTCAAATAAAGAAACACACACTCATTCCTAGGGGTGATTTTATAGTGGCCATTTAACCTAACATGCATGTTTTTAGAGGATGGGAGAAAACCCACACATATACAAGGAGAACATGCAAACTACACACAGAAAGACCAGTGTTTTTACACCATAAGTCCTAAAATGATCAAATCAAAACAAAGTGAATAAATTAAAAAAATCTAACTTTGCTGTTTTTACTATTACTCATCTGCTGCAGCGAGCTCATTCACATCTGGATGGCGGTGGAAGCATGGTGAGAATCACCTTCTTTGATTTCTCTAGTGCCTTTAACACCATCCAGCCCTCATTACTGGGTGATAAGCTGCAGCTGATGGGTGCTGGTGCGTCCGCCGTCTCCTGGATCACTGATTACCTGACGGACAGGCCACAGTTCGTCCGGCTGGGCAAAGTCCGGTCTGATGTGGTTTTAAGTGGTGTGGGAGCCCCACAGGGCACGGTGCTCTCTCCATTCCTCTTCACATTGTACACTTCAGACTTCCAGCACAACTCCGATTCATGCCACCTACAGAAATTCTCTGATGACTCAGCAGTTGTAGGGTGTATAAGTGGTGGGCAGGAGGAGGAGTACAGGAGGGTGGTGGATGGATTTGTGGTGTGGGCGGGAGAGAATCACCTGCTCCTCAATGTGGACAAGACCAGGGAGATGGTGATTGACTTCCGGAAGAGGAGGAGGACTGCTTTGCAGCCGCTCTGCATTCTGGGTAGGGATGTGGAGGTGGTGGTGGAGTACAAATACCTTGGAGTGACCATCGACAGTAGACTGAGCTGGAGGAGCAACAGTACTGCTGTGTACAAGAAGACTTGCAGCCGACTTTACTTTCTAAGGAAGCTGAGGTCCTTCAATGTGTGCGGCAAGATCCTGGAGACCTTCTATCAGTCTGTGGTGGCCAGCACCTTGTTCTTCTCTGTCATCTGCTGGGGGAGCACCATCGCAGCCAGTGACGCTAACAGACTGAATAAACTAATCAGACTGGCTGGCTCTGTCATTGGCAGCAAACAGGACTCACTTGAGGCAGTGGTAGAGAGGAGGTCACTGAACAAACTTTTGTCCATCATGGAAAACCATGACCATCCTCTCTACCCACTCCTGGACGAACAACGGAGCTCCTTCTCCAAGAGGCTCAGACAGCTCCGCTCGAGAACATCTCGTTATCGGAGGTCTTTCTTTCCGTACGTGATCGGGCTCTACAACGACTCAATTAGCAGATAGGAAGTTGTTGCTATGACACACAAATTTCCCCTGTGTGGGATCAATAAAGTATATTCTGATTCTGATTATTTAAATAACAAAAATGATATATTTATGAGTCCAATCATAGAATGTGAAGGAATTTAAAGACACTGCCTACAATTACTCAGTACCAACCATAGATGAACTGTTGAGGTTTTCAGGCTAATGCAATCAAAGGCCAAGATCACAAAGATCAAGGTCACAATTTTTTTTTATCAACGTAATATTTCCAAAGCAGTGAAGGAATTCTAATGAAACTGCCTGTATTTATTCCATACCAACTATAGATTAACCGAGAACGTATGTAATATAAAGCAGACAAAGGGCTATTGTTTAAAACAGGGTGTTGACTTATTCTTTTTGGTTATTTGATGTCTTTTTCTCTGTTGAACAAAAACAGATAGAAAAACTATTCCAATTTATTTGCCTTTAATAAATATTCCCATTTAACTTGTCAGCATGAGATTCTGCTCGTTGGTGAAAACTTGAAATGATTTAAGCCTCTAAATTATCTTTGGAGAATTGTGGGCCTTTCTCTTCAGAGATAAGTGACCAAACCTCTCCTTTAACAACTCAAACCAGCTTATAATTACTCAGCGTGTTGCATGTGAAACCCCTAGATGCCTCTTGCTCTGATTTCCTGACAAACAGTGAGTGTTTACTTAGTTTTTCACTCACTGCATCTGAATGTGTTTCTACTCATAAAAACCACATGTTTCCAGTTATTTATGTTTAGGTTGTGTTTGGATCTTTTATGTTCCTTATGTTTAAAACCAAGCATTCAGAAAAGTCTTCGCTCACTCACTCCGAGAGGAGAAGGAAAGAGGAAACCATACAGAATAGTGAGTATAATTGATAAAAATGAGAGAAAGTTGAACAGAAACTCAGTTCAAAATTCTAAATTCAGTCACTAGATCAGGGGCCTTATTTACGAAGTTTGCTCATAGTAAAATCTATTGATGGACAGGATCAGAAATGAGTATATCAGAGGAACAGCACGTTAGAGGTTTTGGAGATAAAGTCCGAGAGGCTAGACTGAGATGGTTTGGACATGTGCAGAGGAGAGAGACCGAGTACATCGGCAGAAGGATGCTGGGTTTGGAACCACCAGGAAAGAGGGCTAGAGGAAGACCAAAGAGGAGGTTCATGGATACAGTGAAGGAAGACATGAAGATAGTTGGTGTGACCGAAGAGGATGCAGCAGATAGGGTTAGATGGAAGAAACTGACTTGCTGTGGCGACCCCTGAAGGGAAATGCCGAAAGGAGAAGAAGAAGAAGCTCATAGTAAAATCTATGCCTACCCCAAATTCCTCGCGGATTGAGGGATTTGAAATGACGGCACATTGTGACGACTTTTACGTAAGTCTAAGTTAAATCAGAAGCCGCTGTTTACAAATCGTAAGATGTGGGTAAAAGATAACTTGTGAACAGAACCATGAGTGAACTGAAGAAGCATTTGAAGCAGCAAAAAAACAATTAGAATGCACGCAAATACCTGTCAGTGTAGGATTACACATAAAAAATAGAAGTGGCTAACACGGATTCTCAGCGTGCAACTTAGTTTTAAACATTTTTTTTGCTCCATTTCTTGTAGTGACAGATCCGTGTGTGCCTCTGAGTTGCCATGGTGATTGCCTCCTACTCTGCTGTCTTTTGCCAGTGGGAGATGCCATCACGGCTGGGGGTTTGCAAAGACTACTAGCATCTCAAACTCTACTTTCTGTCTTTTGTGCATGAGTACTACCGTTAAAAACTCATTGCATATGCATGACATTGTCTGTATGATTCAAATTTCTAGGGTCAGGGCCGATGGAGATCAAATTGTCTTAGCCTGAGATTTGTTGGAGTTGTGATTCAGAAAGCTTGGCTTGCATAAAAGGAGTTACAGAGTTTTTTTTTTTTTTTTTATAAACCCTCCTGTTATTTCGGTTGGTACGGCCTTATGAGCTAACTACAGGATCATAGGCCGTGTCATTAACGGCCTTTTAAGTTTAGTAGAGTGTAAATTCCAGCTCATCAGCCCTAAATTATCTGTGTTTCCATTACGAAAAGTTTCTGTCCTGCAAACAAAATAAAAAGTGTCTAACTAGTTTCTCATGTTGATGTTTGTGGGCATTCAGCTCTAAAGTGTTTTTGTTTGCTTGCCTCATTTACAGCAGCTGCTCTAAAATCAGGATCTTAAAAGATGAGCAAACACACACATGCATCTGCCAGAGCAGAGTCGTTTCCTCTTGCTTTCAATAGTGTATTAAATGCAAAACGCTCCTCAGGGATGAAGAACAACTTCCTCCTTTTCAGGCAGAAATAGACATTTAAGATGATGCACAGCAAACACATTTGGTGGATGATCTCATCCAGTTGATCCTGGCAGCTGGCTAAAGAAAGCCCACTGGTGTGCATGCGTGGCTGAGTACAGACTTCCTGTTTTAGGCGGGCATGGAATATTATCTGTACATGGTACAGGGAAAAAAAAAAAGAACAACAACCCGCAGAAAGCGGTTGCATAAGAGTTGTGATTGTGTGCCGAATTCAGCCTGGTTTGTTTTTTTGCGGGGGCATGAGAAGCTGTAGGAGGAAAGTTAAAGATGGCTGATTGTGGGAAAGTGATGAAACGGAACGTCTCAGGATTTTGAGATGATCACTTTGTGAATTCAGGTGAGAAACTTCTGTCTCAGTTTGGTCGTTCATGTGTCTAATGTCCAGAGACACTTAACTGAAAAGTATAAAAAGTTAAAAAGCTTCTGCAGCATTTGGAAGTGATTTATTTTTAATCAAAAGCATCTTAACAGCCCTAGTTCCTTGGTAACAAAGAAACCCTTATTTGGTAGCAGCTTTCAGTCTTTGCATCGATTGGACTTGTGGGTTTTTGGAGAGTTTCTGGTTGGATATTTTTGCAGGATGTCTGATAGAGATTGCCTTCCACCCGGATTGAAACTTTCTAAAGGTTTTTAGTAGGATCCAGGTGTGAGGAGTGCAGCCCCACCATGTGTCTGTCTCTTTTTCTGGCTATGGCACTCAGTGGCACAGAGGCATTCCTTAGGCATGAAGATGGTTTTGGTGTTTAAACCCTATTTTAAACCCCAAAGCAAAGCTCTCTATTTACAAGTCGGTCAACGTTCCTACCCTCACCTATGGTTACCAGCTGTGGGTGGTGACCGAAAGAATGAGATCGCGGGTACAAGCGGCCGAAATGAGCTTCCTCCGCAGGGTGGCTGGGCTCTCACTCAGAGATCGGGTGAGGAGCTCTGCCATCCGGGAGGAGCTCGGTGTCGAGCCGCTCCTCCTCCAGGTTGAGAGGAGCCAGATGGGGTGGTTCGGGCATCTGGTCAGGTTGCCCCCCAAGCGCCTTGCTGGTGAGGTGTTTCGGGCACGTCCCACTGGGAGGAGACCAAGAGGCAGACCCCGGACCCGCTGGAGAGACTATGTCTCACAGCTGGCCGGGGAATGACTCGGGATCCTTCCGGGTGAGCTGGAGGATGCAGCCGGGGTGAGAGAAGCCTGGGCTTCCCTTCTGAGTCTTAGAAGTCTTAGCCCCCGGATAAGTGGAAGGTGACAGAACGAAACGGAACCCCATTTTTTGATCATAGAGAAAATGATTGTAAAGTAAGTAGAAGAGAGCACGATATTCACAGGGTATTAAATTAATATATAGTGTTTGAAATGATTCCAAAATAAAAGATTCAAACCCATGCTTGTTAGGTTAATTGACCACTGGATATTGCCCCAAAGTTGAGGTTGGGGGACCCCACGACCTTGACTGGGATATGGAGTTAAGTAAAAGTATGACCAGATGAATTATTTTCATGCAGATGTTTTTCTTTTGGTTGTATTCAGTTATAAAAAGGATCAAGAAAACGCAAAAAAAAGAGCAGTGTCAGTAGAATTGTATCCAAATGTGAGAGAGATCGCAAATGGCTCAAATATGGATGAATAAAATAGTGACATGGTAATAATATTCACATATGGTCGAAACCTCCAAAAAGTTTATTTTGCAGAACACTGCGTCTTTAAAATGTTTCTTGTTTTTCTGTTTAACTTCAATTAGACCTAATTGCAATGTGGACAGTACGTTGGAATGTATTTTATATACCATACAGATATGTGCATACTTAACATGTACTGTATTTCACACACAAATGTCTAAAACATACAGAGAGAGATAGAGAGAGATAGAAAGCCTCTTGCAGGTTAGGAACAAGGTCTTGCCCCAATTGGAGGGGTTCAAATATTGTATCTTGAGAGCTATTTTAACCTTAATTTTTCCCCCTGTGATTATATATTCTTTGGCACTGATTAATTAATTACAAGCGTCTGGGAAAATCTGAGACACATCCAGTTACCAAACATCCAAACCAACATTTTCTTCTACCTTGCGAGTTTACCTCATTTAAATGTCTGTTTTCTCCCTTGAGGAGGATAAAGAAAGAGTGTTGCCATGGCATTTCAGAAAATGAAAAAATTATAATTAGGAAGAAGGAGATTTTATTCATGGAGCATTTAATGAAATTAAATAAACTAATAAATTGTTGCACGTTTTACATCACATTTTTTACATGTCACACGTTTTACATGTCACTCTCTGTATCTGAAACTTTATAGTCATGACCTCAGACCTTTTTTTAAAACACACAAACAATAGCAGTTTTCAGTTCAGCACAGACAGTGAGCCATTGATCTGCCATGCTTTTCACACCTTCTCACATTCCCAGTTTCTTTTCACTCACAACTTAGAAACCTGCAAGTGTGGAAAAAAACAGCAGGCTGCAGAAAAAAAGCTTATTATTTACATGTCAGGGTCCTTTTTAAAAATATTTTTTAGCTTTACAGCTAAAAGCTTTTGCTTGTAAAATATTAACTCAAAATGCAATTTAAGTAACATTTAGCTGGAATGTTTTTCTCATTCACACGTCGAGGCTTCCCCCCTTACCCTCTTCTTCTTGCAAGTTTCTGCCATTTTGCAGGATTACTTGACTTTCTAACACTTTCCGTTGGCTCTTTCAGGATCGTCACCATCTTCAACATATTCCAGTTTGCCCAGCAGAAGCTTCAGTACCACCAGCTGTCCCTCTCACAGAGACTCTGGCAGTGACATAGAAAGTCTGCTGAACACAGACCCAGGAGATGACAGCATCTTCAGAAAGGTTAGTAAAACCCACGCCTGGGTTAGGATGACCTGAAAACCTGAAAATGTCCAATTTGATACAATTTCAACTATTAAAAAAAGTCATTTTTCTTAAGAAGTTTGTTTCGACATATGACAAGAGGTTCCGCTGTTTTTTTATGAAGTTGTTAAATTTCTATAGAAATCAACATCTCTGTACGAGTAGGTCAGTGTTTGTTAATGAAACTGCGAGCTCATTACCAACTATAGATGAACTGATTAGGTTTTCATTCTCATGTGGTCACAGAGTTACACAAAGGTCACAAAAATCAAGGTTACAAATTCTTGCGATCGTGATATCACCCAAAAGGGGTTTTAATTTAATTGCCCACTTACAGGTGTTCACGGTCATGCCTCCAAACGTCAAGATCACAACTTTTTCAGGCAGGCGAAGCCATATAGTCCAACATCATGGTATTGTTATGTAAAGTGCTTTTGATTGTCTGTTCCGTTCCGTCATCTTCCGCTTGTTCAGGGGTCGGGTCGCGAGAACAACAGCCTCAAGCGGGCAGCCCAGGCCTCTCTCTCCCCGGCTGCATCCTCTAGCTCACCTGGAAGGATCCCAAGTCGTTCCCCGGCCAGCTGTGAGACATAGTCTCTCCAGCAGGTCCGGGGTCTGCCCCTTGGTCTCCTCCCGGTAGAACGTGCCCGAAACACCCCGCCCGCGAGGCGCTTAGGGGGCATCCTGACCAGATGCCCGAACCACCCCATCTGGCTCCTCTCGACCTGGAGGAGGAGCGGCTCGACACCGAGCTCCTCCCGGATGGCAGAGCTTGTAGACAAAAATATGCCTTTTGAATACGCTGCCTAGAAAAGCTCTTTTAGATTGAAAAAGTAAAGTGCTGTTTAGAGGGTAAGTTTTACTTCTCAATGACATAACATGTACAGATTAACAAGGTACCTTTTATTCGCCTGAAAAAAAGCTTTAGAAAACATTTACCGTATTCTCCAATCTGTAGGGCGAATCTGAGTATAAGCACCACCCACTACATTTTTTAAGGAAAACATATTTTGTTCATACATAAGCTGCACCTGTTTATAAGCTGCAGGATCCCAGTTCTGAAAGAGTTTTCAAAGTTTTGATAATGTACATTAACTTTTCTTTCCAAACAATGCCAGTAACATGGCTTTACGTTAAAAGTTCAAACTCGTGTAGAAGAGGAAATGAGTTGTATTTCCATCTCCTTTTATTATGATAAGTCTAGAACAGGAAATGGTGGATGGTAGTTGTGTTCAGACGTGAGAAGATTGAAGGAAAAAAAAAAGTTACCGTAATTTCACGGCCATAAGGCGCATATAAAAGTCTTAGATTTTCTTCAAAATGAGCGGTGCGCCTTGTGTGTGAGAAAAGGCGGACCTAAAAGAAAACGCTGTGCCCGTGAGGCGGACCTGAAAGAAAACACATGAGAACGTTAAAGAGTGAGGTGTGAGCGGCGTGGGAGCGATGGATGACCGAAGGAGACCACAGTTTCACGAAGGGTGGAAGGCAGCGCCGGGCGAGTTAAGCTACAGTTTGCCAATGGATTGTAGATGCTTGGACTAACGTGTCTGCTGGTACTGTTATCCCAGCTTTCCAAAAGCTGGTATCCTTTCTGAGGAGCCGCACAGTACAGACAGTGACTTTGACAGCGAGGAGCGAAGTGGACCTGCTCTGAAGGATTTTGCGCAGCTGTTCGATTCCAAAACAGAGGATGAGGACTTTGACGGATTTGAATAAAGACTATTACCGGTAATGTGCTTGTTTAGTATCGTTACTACTTAAATAAAACACAACCAAACTCAGTTTTGCTCCCGATCTATTTTTTAATACCCACATTTGCATGCTTGCATGTGTGTTGTTGTAAGGCGGTGTGTGACTGAGGCTGCGCCTTTTCGTACGGTGCGCCTAATGGTCGTGAAATTACGTTATATGGCGGATTGTTCCTTGTAGATCTTAGTGCTTTCATCCATCGGTGCACATACAAGCACCCGGCTACAATAGCGTCTTCCTCTATACATATATTCCACTTATCTCTCTTGTATCTTTTCTGGTTGAGTGTTCCTGGTGGACGTTAAAAAAAATGGATTAATTAGCTGCATCATTGCATAAGTCACTGGGTTGATAGTGTATGAAAAAAGTTGCTGGTAATAGACCGGAAATTATGGCATGAAGTAATTAGCATGGTTCTCCCATTATTTTATCAATCAGCAAAATTCGATTAAAGTTTTCATCTTCTGGATTTGAAAAGATAAGCCGGCTAAGAACTCTGTAGTATACAAATGGTTCTTTTTCTTCACGGTCAGAGTTTGACTTGTTGCAGCGGGGCTCCTCATGATGCTGGCTTTTGTGAGAGCTCAAAGAACGGTGCAAGCAGACTCGTTAGTCCAAACATCTACAGTCCATTCACAAATAGTAGCATAATTCGCCCGGTGCTGCCTCCTCGTGTTATGCCCACACTTCCTCCTTTGCGATTTTGCAGATGATGCGTACCCCGTCATAGGGCATTCAGTACATTTTGGACACAGTTTTAGATTTTTAAATTCGTCCTATTGTCAGTTTAGGATGTTCATACATTTCTGGGAGAACAAAAGCGATGGCCAAAAAAAAGTGGCGTTTGAATAGTATCCAAATACTTGGTGGGAGAACTTGCTAATTGCGGAAAAACACATGAATGAAATTGAAAAGGTATGCTTCTGATGTGGAAATAACACAATAGAAACCTTCAACAAGTTTATTTTTGTATGAAAGCTTTCTTTTAAGGGTTAAAACACCAGAGAAACACAGATGCAGCTGTTTTATGTGATTTCCCCGGGTGGAAAAACGAATGACATCGCTCATGAATCCATGGTGACTCTTTGCTTTTTTGTTGTTCTTCATAAAATGAGTAAGTTTCCTCTGGCCTTGTTAAGCCTCCATCCCAGCGAGGGGTTTGCGTTAATGTTGCAGCAACTCCACATGCTGAAGTTTGGTGGTCTGAACAGAAAGTAACTGCTCCTAACTCAGGCTTTGGACAGTTTTAACGAGGTCTATTCTTGTGCGTAGACCACACCGCTGCAGGATCAGTTAATACATTCAGAAAAGAAGGTGAAAACATGCACGGCGCTTGCGGTGATTTAGCAGGGAAGTTAGTTCCTGCACCCCTTCACTGGCTGCTCTCCAAACAGGCTGGCTGACTAGTGTCAGGCAGCAGGAGTACATTCAATCTGCCTGTGTGACTCTACCCTATGTATAACAGCTATTTCTCTCAGTGTGAGCAACTCTTATTTACCAGCACCCTGAGGCTGACATGCCAAACATCAACTAAGCATCTTTTTAAGCCGGCAGCTTTGCTGAGTGAGCTGTTGTATCTGCCGTCACTCTTTTTTTGAGACACATCTCCCACTGCAGTATCTTCATGCTTTGTTCAAGCTCAGGAAAAAATGTTCAGGGTAACGCAAACCATACGTCCTGGTTGTTTCCAACAATGAACAATTGAGTCGGTGCATGGTGGAAATGGGTTAGTAGGGGGTGTAACGCTGTAATCATTGGGGTGAGGATTGCATGCAATCGTAGATGATGAAAGCTTAGATTTAAAAGAGTGGGTATTGTGCTTTTTTGGGTAAAAGTTTTTATCTCTGCATAAACAAATAAACATGGTACATTTTAAATACCATATTTTATTTGCTGTAGATCACACCGGTACAGAAGCTGCATCCGCTCTATTTCAATTTTTTTTTTAAAGATATAAAAGCCACACCTTTATGTTGAAAACTGAGATATTTATGGCATATACAGGGGTCTTTTGTATATGACCCCTGTATATAAACAAAAATCTAGAGTATAGCTGCACTTTTAGAGACTCATAGTTCAAAACCTAGAGAAAAAGTAACTTCTTTTTTGTCCAGACATTACGGTACATTTAAGTTTCTTTTTATTCATTTGATCCTTTATAAACACTCTGTGTGAGTACTTTGCAGACATAAGAATATTAAAAATGAAACTTTATCTTGCTTATTTTATCTTAGCTCCAAAACTAACACTCTCACAATCACATGCACACACCAGGTCTGGCATTCCCCCACTCCCACAGGAAGTTGTGTCCGCAGCATAAAGCAGATCTTTCTTTTTCCCAGCTCACCAACAGTAGCCGCTCTATGCTGCAGCTGGTAGCACAATAGTCCCAGTTAATACTCACACCTACAAATTAGCTCCAAGTGTGCTATCCACGGCCTCTGTGTCCCTGTCATTCCCACCAGTCTCAGACTACTTGCTCACCCATATGCTTTGTTTTTATGCCTCCACCCACAGCTCGAAGAGAAGGCATAAGGCACTTCGATTGTCCGTGCATCCGTAACACTTTTATTAATGCAGAACAAATTCCCACAGAAATGTTCTTTGGAAAAATTCTCATGCAATGTTAAAACATTACCATCAGAAAACTTCATTTATTTGTGTACGTGTGAGTTGTTTCTCATGTTTTCCCTTCCATTAAAAACTTGTACATTAAACTGACGGCACTTTGTAAATAGTTTTTAGAAGTGATTGTTTGGTTTTCTGTCCAAAGTGGCCCTCGAAAGGACTGGTGACTTATGAAGGGCATACCCTGACTTTCATTCGCACTGTTACCCCTCGCACCTTCATTTTAAATTAAATGATTTGAAATTTTAATAGGCTCATTTATAAAGACTTCTATAGATTTTATAAGGTAAACAAGCCTTTTTGCTGCACCTTGTTTCTGCACCTTGTTTACGTTTACAAACTTGGGATCTACAAAAATGTCTGTAAACTGCAACAAATTAAAGACTTAATTAAAAAACTTAATCTTCATCTGACCTTGACCACGCCTCAACACTCCAATTATGAAGCATTCAAATGACAAACTACATGTGCAATGATTTTCAAATGAGCCTGTACCGCCTGTGATTACTCATGAACAATCACAAGAAAAGAATTGTAATTTCATCAAAGCAGAGATGAAGAAACTGAAGTAGGAGCATAGAGCAGTGCTCTTGACAAGCTACTCGTATGCTGGCGTCTCTCACAACCAAAAGACAGTCACCATAGTAACTCTGTGAGTGTCGCACACTGATTTGTCACTAAAAAAAAGATAAAGTAATGGCCTTTAAATCTTAAAGAAATGATAAAAGGAACTAGCTGGTATCAGGAACTATATAAAACATGTTAGTATTAATCATCTTTACTTATATGATGTAAAATGTTGCATAAAAGCAGGTGCACAACAACATGTCATAATTAACAATGTGCATAAACATGAATTATGTTTTTTTTTGTGATATAGTCCATTGTTCGTTTGACAGGTATTTGTTTTCTAACACATACAAAAGTTAGACATTTACAAACTGTCCTCAGTTCACTTTATGTCACACAGGTGTCAAACTCTGGTCCAGGAGGGCCAGTGTCTTGAAGGTTTTCCATGTGTTCCATCATCTACTCACCTGATCCAGCCTATTGAGTCAATTTGGCAAATTTAATTGTCTGTTGATTTCACTTTATCTGCATCAGCTGTATTGAGCCTGGAACATAGAAAACCTTCATGATGTCTTTCCCTCAATTTGTGTACAGCAGCTTCTGACTTTGCTTAAAGTCGATGCACTGTGCCATTGTTTTAGCAGCTCAGTTTAAAACAATGGCACTGTGCCATTGTTTTAGCAGCTCAGTTTGTGTAAACAGATTTGAACGTGAATAAGGCCTCAAAATCCTAAAAATTAATTATAAAAGGCATCACACAGACCATATGAGATGAGAAAGTTCCGGACAGAAACACCAATGGGATCTGCTGAGGTTTAAACGTCAGTGGGAAATCCCCTCTTTATCGGTCATAGTTACGGCTTAGAAATAAAACTAATTTACATTCCCTTCATAAATTTAGTTAGATCTTTATAACCGAGCAAATATGCACACAATATACACTAGCATGATGGATCTGCCTGCTTCGGTGTGTTTACCACAATGAAAAAAGACTTTGTATGAGTCTGAACCATCTGTGCAAGCTTTGTTTTCCCTCTCGTCATTTATTGGTGTTTGTTATAATGTCAGTGTTGCTGTAAAGTGGCTGCGGCTCGTTGTGCTTAAGCCCTACCATTTGGTCCTCATTATGTTCCATTCCTGTGGATTAAATGGCTCTCTAAATTCATCACATGCTTGGCTGAGGAGATGCTAATGGATGTGCAGTGTTACTGACCAGGTGTTTAACATTGATTTGAAAGATATCAACTTTTCTTTTGTGTCTTAGTTCTTTTTTTTAATTTAGCTTGATTATATTTAAGTGGTATCGTTGTGTTTAGGGGTAGAAGGCTTTGTGTGCTGCAGGAAAAATCCCTCTTCGTTGGTTTTAGTTGACTGATTTAGAGCTCTTGGTTAACTCTTGAATTAAAGTTGGATTTGTTGCTCTATTATAAATCCGTCTGATCACACTGTATGCAGATGACATCCTGGTTTTCATCTGACCTGGGGCATATGATTATGGACCTGAGGATTAACTCTGTCCAACAGATCAATGTGTAGATGAGGAACAACCTTCTGCAGCTAAAGCAGACCAAACTGAACGTATCAGAGATGGTGATCGGTATTGTTAGAATTTTATTGATTCGACACCTCTCATTGATACAAATTTTCAGTCTGGTATTTTTTTGGTTCACTTAAAGATGCATTCCATGTTAAAACAGACGATGAAGACAAACTTAAAAAGTAACTTAGCTCTTATTTGCATTGTGTTTTGTCTTTGAGATTGACTAGTAGTAGTTAGGTTCCCTGTTAACAGGGGCGTGCATCCTCAAAAAGCTCGCCTTCGTTGGCAGGGCGGTTGCCATGTGAATGCAGACTGGAACATACATTCTTAGTTCCAAAAATCCAACATGGCAATGTCCATCCAAGAAGATAATGGGGAATGATTAGGCTCTTGATGTTAGGGTCAATAATTCCAGTGGTTTATAGTCTGGGCAATGAAACTAAATTATTGGTTTGTCCTGCAGAGTGATGAGCCAGTGACCGGAGACAGCACCAGTGAAGTTTCCGTCTCCTGCTCCTCTACGGACGACACGGCCAGCGTCGAGCCATCCAGTTCCAGCCCAGAGGGCAGCCAAGGGCCAAGCTGCGGCTGGAGCCCAGAGGAGAGTATCCAGACCGGTACCGCTGGCTCTCCTTCCCCGGATGGTAACGGGGGAGGTGGAGACGTAGACGAGGAGGCGAAAGACAAAGTAACGGAGGTGCCGAGACGTTCGTGCCTCCTGCGCAGCAGCAACCGCTCCCTGTCACCGCTACGCCGCCACAGTTGGGGACCGGGGAAGAACTCGGCCGGGGAGACGGAGATGAACCAGCGGAGGTGAGGAAATGATGACGAGTTATTTGTGAAAGGAAGGAGGATCTTTGGTTTAGGTGCTGCTGACGGGAGGCAATCAGTATTGTCAAAGCTGCTTTGTGTCGCTCAGTGCCATTTTAGTTTGGGTTTCTGGTCTTCTCACTGCGAACAATGTCTGGCACAAGTGCACGTACGCACGCACACACATTCATACAGGCGTCATACAGATTGTGTCCAGACACGTCCAAACATACATACACAGCTTTGTAGACACAAATGTGTGTATACATACGTAAACATACACACATTGATACATGCAGTCAAATCAACAGAAACTTTTTGTCGTCGCTACTCAAACATGTTCATCTTTCAGTGTGTTTGTGTGTTCTTTTTGTTGATTTTTTTTCTGATCCATCCAGTCTGTAATCTTGCTGCTGACAAACTGACAACAACGAGCTTTAAACTTGCGGCATCACAAACAACAGGAATCCCATTTTAATTGGTCACGCGCCTTAAAAATAACAAACCAAACAAATCAAAAGATGCGACGATCCACCAGAAAGATGCAAATAAAGAGAAACGCAACTGCAAACATGACAGAAACACGACGTAATTAATGAGACAAACTCGTCATCTACACATCCTGTTGGTTCTGTCGCTCTCGTGTTTGCGACCTTCTGAAAGTATGTGTGACTGCTTTGCTGGGAATTCACATTGACGTTAGTGTCCAAACTGACTGGGTCTTCTGTTCAGGACACACTCAGAACTCATACACAAGGTTTCTCACTGGTTTATATTAGAAATCAAACACAAAGACCGGCAGAACTGCTGTAAACATAGCTCGACCCAGCAGCAGAGCAAACTAAAGCACACTTGGGAGTGGACCTTTTCTTGGTTACGCTTTCAAATTTTATATTCAGAAATGTTCTTTTTTGTGAACTTTTTCTTTTAATTTTATGTCTAAACATCTTTATATTTTTATAGCTTTACACAAACCAAAAAGAATTTAAAAAAAAGTTTGATTAATTAAATCAGATATTTAAAACGTGGCAGATGGGACGTAAGTACACCTAACTTTCTACACACCTCTGTACGAAGAGTACGGCTCATAATTACTTTGATAAATTTTTTGACTTAGACAGTCCAGAAGATTTTCTACTCAGTAGGTGGTAATGCCCACTTACAAATTCCCACTTAAAATTTCTGAATTTTTTTCCAGGTTTGGGTCTGCAATAAGCCTGCACAACATATCTGATATCAAATTGAAATCACAATCTTACCAACTGTGATTTTAGTTTTTGTCGCCTTCAGTCTGATTAATGCATCTATGTGAAAAGTCAAGTCAGGATGGTTGTAGCTAGGTCAGTATCATGCCCAGCTACCCTGTTGGGACGTAGTTCCTGCTACTAGTAAACATTGCCACGTACTTTTCCGTTCCGTTCCGTCATCTTCCGCTTGTTCCGGGGTCGGGTCGCGGGGGCAACAGCCTCAAACGGGCAGCCCAGGCCTCTCTCTCCCCGGCTGCATCCCCCAGCTCACCTGGAAGGATCCCAAGTCGTTCCCCGGCCAGCTGTGAGACATAGTCTCTCCAGCGGGTCCGGGCTCTGCCCCTTGGTCTCCTCCCGGTGGGACATGCCCAAAACACCTCGCCCGCGAGGCGTTCGGGGGCATCCTGACCAGATGCCCGAACCACCCCATCTGGCTCCTCTCGACCTGGAGGAGGAGCAGCTCGACACCGAGCTCCTCCCGGATGGCAGAACTTCTCACCTGATCTCTGAGTGAGAGCCCAGCCACCCTGCGGAGGAAGCTCATTTCGGCCGCTTGTACCCGCGATCTCATTCTTTCGGTCACCACCCACAGCTGGTGACCATGGTCAGGGTAGGAACGTAGATCCTGGTTACCATGGTGAGGGTAGGAACGTAGATCGACTTGTAAATCGATCTACAGCGTCCTAGTTACTTTTAGAGCGTCCACGTACTTTTAAAAACTTTAAAAAATAAAAAAACACAGAAGAGCAATTCTGTATGATAAAGAGGAGGTTTTGGGGTGAACAGGGTAGAAACTCTGTATTTGAAATGTTTTTTTTTTTTTATTATTTAGAAACCATTACTCAGCATCACCACAGTGTGGCTTCATTTTTAACATTTTTTGTGCTGCTTAATTCTCAGAGAATTTTTTTCATTTGACTTTTTGATTTTGATAACTGTTCAATTTACACGATTCCTTTCAAATATTCCTTCCATAATTAAACAACAATGTTATCTCACGTGGTTTAAAATGGACTTTAATTCTTAATTTGCTTTATTTCATATCATTAAAAAAACTAGACTTTTATGAAATGGTGGATGGTATAAAAAAAACCCCACTTGATTATTTATGTTATGGATGAATCATTTAGACCCAAAAATTAATACATTTAAAATGTTAAGACAATTATTTTAAATTAGGACTAATTAAAACATAAGGATCCATTTTATCAGTAGCTTTAGAAATCAGTGAAAACAATGAAAGAAATTTGACAAGGTTATGATTAATAATGACCATTTTTGATACGTATGAACGTGGTCCTGTGAATTTTAGGTTCATACTTTTACCATTTAACTGAAATCGGTCTAATCACTGCTGCTGTGTGAGAAAGTTTTTCCCATGAAGCCCTCTCCGAGCAGACCCAGCTCAGCTACCAGGAGTTTCCGTTTAACCTCATTGCTGAATCTGTGCTGCTGGTTCAGGAACAGTTTTTCACTATGACCCAAGCAAAAGTGTTTTCTGTCTCTTGCGTCAGGGGGAAAAAAAGTAAACATGTGTGTGAGGGATGTCCTTCTTCTCATGCAGAGTTTGATGGGTATGACTCTTCCTGCACCGTGCACACTCACTGTGTAACCATCTCATCATCATGTCAAAATGTTCTTTCATTCACATTTTTTCCTGCCATCTAATCTCACCCAGCATCCACCTCCTTTTTTTCTGTCTCCATCACCTCTAGTTCCATTCGTAGTCCGGGTGAGGGGAAGTCGGCCTTTCACCGCAGAAGGTACACTTTATCTCATTCCTCTGCTCACATGATTACTTGTTTTGTAGTTGGGGTGCGGTCCTAAAACATTTCAGGTGTGTGTTTTATTCTGTGCATGTTTTCTGCTTCATCTCCCGAAAGACCCGATTTGTTTTTTCCTTTCTCTACCCTGTCTGGAATGTGCAAAACAAATTCTGAAGTAAACAATCAAAGAGGGGTGGGCACCGGAGTTTTAATACTGCGGTGGAAACAACAAGCAGCCACTCATGGAAGGAAAGTTTAAAGGTTACATGCAAAAAGAATTTTAACTAATGCACGTGTGAGTCATTTGCGAGCTCTCCCATCCAGTTTTTTTAAATTGAATCAAATACCAAGTTGTTCTTGTTCACATTCTAACTCAGTCCCTCCACTGCGGGGGGTTTCGTAACCAAGCAGAACATGAGGAGGTAGTTCTTTTTGGCCATGGATTTTTTTCCCCCACCACACATTATAATGTAACCAGGAAGTATTTTTTGTTGCAGAAGTGGACTTGCTCTGCTCTCACTCTGTCATTGCTCTCCATCTTCTCATATTTTTATGTTCCGTTCCGTCATCTTCCGCTTGTTCCGAGGTCGGGTCGCGGGGGCAACAGCCTCAAACGGGTAGCCCAGGCCTCTCTCTCCCCGGCTGCATCCTCCAGCTCACCCGGAAGAATCCCAAGTCGTTCCGCGGCCAGCTGTGAGACATAGTCTCTCCAGCGGGTCCGGGGTCTGCCCCTTGGTCTCCTCCTGGTGGGACGTGCCCAAAACACCTCGCCTGCGAGGCTTTGGGGGGGCATCCTGACCAGATGCCCAAACCATCCCATCTGGCTCCTCTCGACCTGGAGGAGGAGCGGCTCGACACCGAGCTCCTCCCGGATGGCAGAGCTCCTCACCCAATCTCTGAGTGAGCGCCCAGCCACCCTGCGGAGGAAGCTCATTTCGGCCGCTTGTACCTGCGATCTCATTCTTTCCGTCACCCCTCATAGCTGGTGACCATGGTGAGGGTTGGAACGTAGATCGTCGATCGTATTTTTATGTTAATGCACCAAAATAAGAATAAAAAATAACATGCGCTGGCTTTGCTAACTTGATTATCTGTTAGCTTATTTGCTTGCTATTCCATTAACAAGTTGTTTTTGGCCATAAATTGTGTTCTCCGCCATTCCAACATTCTGGTGCAAGCGCTCTGCGCAGACCAAATCCCAATGGTGAGCTCTGTTTTTAATGGAAATGTATTAAAATAAGTATTTTAGATTATGTGCATTGATGCGCTGTTTTTGTGGCTTCAAACTGAATCTCCATGTTGTCGTCAACATGGTTTGTGTATGTTTGTCATGATGTGGACCTGAGGCCAAAAATATCCCCTTGACACAACAGACAGGCTCAGATGAAAAATCACAAGCAGATTTATTAGATTGATTAAAAAGTCCAAATAAAGAAGACAAAACAGATAAACTAGGAAGGTTCTGATGTAGGAGCTGGAGCCAAAAAACTGGATAACAGGTCACGCATGATAAACAACGATCTGGTGAAGATTGAGTCAAAAACTGTTCCATTTATGCTCCACCAGATGAGAAGATGAGTTTCAGGTGTGTCTTGTGCACACACACAGACAAGAAGAAGGGGGGAACAGGACACAGAGGGGGAACAGACTACTTTCCTGACAGTGTCGCCGTTTTGTTCCATCAGGGTGTGGGAAGAATTGCACGGAGCAAGATGAGAAAAATTTAGCATCGAAAACGGATGCAAAACTGGGGGGGATAAAAAAAAAAAATTCAGCAGTAAGGTCAATTTTTTTTTTTTTTTGCAAATGTCACATCTTCAAAGTACCGTGTTGCTCTGCAAAAACACATTGTCCCAGCTTTAAAAAAAGACTGGAGTGTTTCGGGTTTAATTGTTTTGGAGTTTCTTTGTAGGGGTTACAAAGACAGAAATGACTTGAAACGTTTTTGGATTCGGTCCTGAAATAAAAGACGATCTGTTCCTCCTTTAAAACCAGCGTAAAATAATGTTTTTACTAGTCAATGGCTTTTTGCTTCTGAAAAGAAGCCAGTACTTTGAATAAACATGAATAAAAACTTGCAGAAAAACTTCATTGATTAAATATCCACTCAAACCAAACCCATAACTGTATTTGGAGACTTTGTGTGAGTTTTAAATATGTTTTAGACTGTTTTTATGTATATTTTTTTATTTCTTCATAAAGAAACAGGTCAAAAAAAGTCAAATGCAATTTTTTTTTTTTTTCTACAATAAAAACAAAATAAACCTGAAAACAAGACGAGGACCCTTTTTAAGGCCATGTCTACACGTAGTCGGATATTTTTAAAAACGTGTATCCACTATCTTCTCGCATACACTCGTAACTGTTTTCAATATTACCGCATCCACACAAACCCGTCTGAATGCTGTCTGACACTAAAAACAAGGACGCACAAATGACGTTTATGCATTAATTGACGAAAATAGTGACGTTTAAAAACGCAAAACGCCGGTTATGCAAGTCCACACGCAAACGCAAAACCAGAGTTTTCCAAAACTACTGTTTTGAGTGACAAAAACCTGCGGGTTTTTGTGGATGACGGGCCTGAATGGATAAAAATATATTGGTTTTATCAGATATCCAGCTATGTGTGGGCAAGGTCTACATTGGCATCAAGAGGCAGCATGCACCCTGCTCAGATCGCCAGCCTGGTAGAGGGTGCATTCATTTGGGCTCCATCTTCATCAATCAGCCCCTCAATTAACATCTTATGGTTACAAAATCATCAAAATACACCTGAATGAATATCAGAAAAATAACTTTTATGTCACAGTTTTGAAAAAAACTCCACATTTTCTATTATTATTATTACTATTATTATTATTATTTCTATTATTATTATTAATTATTATTTTCTATTATTTTCTATGACATTGCACTACTTTTCTTTTTCTTCTGAGCACTCTTAGTTTTGTAAAAATTATTATTATTTTTATTTATTTTATTTTTATTACTTTTATTTGTATATGTTTGCACACCAGTACCAGAACAAGTTCCTAGTCTCTGATGTTTTTCACTGACATGGCAATAAAAGCATTCTGATTCTGATTCAATAAACATATTTAGTCAATAAGCAATCTATATGTAAAAAAGTTTCTTATTGCGGTACACTAAACCATCCATAAGGACCTCAGACACTCTGATAATAAATAAGAATATAACATTTTATTCTTTAAAAACTTAGAATAATTATAGATAACATTCATGTTTCACTCTCCTCATCATATTGAAACAGAAGTTTTCTAAACATCGGGACACCTGTCCAGTTCCATGCTGCTCACACTTCTTTACTTTTTAAAATAATAATAATAATTTTTACTTGTAACGCACTTTACATTTCCAGTGGAGATCTCAAAGTGCTACAAAAGGAAGGATGGCTCAGTGGGCAGGGCGACCGCTCCGTAACCGGAAGGTTGCAGGTTCGATCCCCCGCCCAGAGTCCATGCCGAGGTGTCCTTGAGCAAGACACCGAACCCCAGTTGCTTCTGATGATAGTGGTCTGCGCCTTGCATGGTAGCTCCCATCATCAGGAATGAATGTTGTGTGTGTGAATGATTGTATGGAGTGAATGAATAATGCATATAGTATATATGTAAAGCATCTTTGAGTGTCTAGAAAAGCGTTCAATGCATTATTATTATTACAATGATTAAAAGCAATGGTAAACAGTAAAAGTACATAAAATTACACTAAAAACTTTGTTAAAAAGCCTTTTTTAAAAAACCTCAATGCTCTGTGGAGCCCTCAAGCTCTCGGGAAGAGCGTTCCAGAGCTGTGGAGCAGCTGCCTGGAAGGCCCTGTCCCCCATAGTGGAGAGTTTGGTCCTCGGTTGATGCAGGCAGTAGGAGGAGGAGGAGGAGCGCAGGTCTCGGACAGTGGTGTGGAGGGTTAGGAGTTCTTGGAGATAGACAGGTGCAGCGCCGTGTATGCACTGATGGGTGAGGAGGCAGACCTCCTGAATTCTTTATTTAACGGGTAGCCAGTGGAGGGATTTGAGGATGGGGGTTTTATGGTCATATTTGCGCCTCCTTATCAGGATCCGGGCAGCACAGTTCTGGATGTGCTGGAGCTTTTGTAAGCCCCTGCATGGGATCCCTACAAGGAGGGCATTGCAGTAATCCAGCCTGGAGCAGATGAAAGTTTGAATCAACCTCGTCTGTCTCAATATTGACATTAAAAGTAAATAAACCACCAAATCTTTTAAAAAGTTGACTTTGTGTAAAGACAGTCAGCAAAACAAACTCAAAACGCCTTCACAAAAGCTTAGATGATTGACCTGGCAACAATTTCTGGCTGAAATGTGGTTGGTCAAATTCTTTAAGAGGCATTTAGAAGCAGCGCAGCTATCGGGAAAGGCATGAAAGAAAATAGACTATTTTGAAACTATACTGATCGAAGTTTAAAAAACAGTTTGTGATTCAGATGTTTTTTTTTTATGCCAGCAGAGGTTCTGAAATCATTCAGGGTTTTCTGCTGCTTTTTATGGGTTTTAGTTTTTCTTTTCTTTCCACTTTATTTTGGTTTGATACCTTTTGCATGCAGCAGGAAATAAACCACAACTCAATCACAGTTTTTGTTTCACACCTTTAAACCCTCCTATTTATTTGTTTGTACCCACAGGCGTTTTTAGGAAGTAGTTTGTTTCCATAGCAACAGCTGGTTTCTTCAAGTGACCTTCTTTCGATCTGTTCTATTTACCTGCGGCATGATTTGCATTTGTCGTTGTGGGTGTGCCCGCGTTGAAAGCTGAGCAGGGCAGCAGGAAATATTAAGTCAACGTGTCAGATTAAGCCATCTGAGTTCTGCTGATGGTTCTTTCCGTCCAGTTTTAGTTAGTGATGCTTGAAAGTGTTGGACTTAGGATTTTCAGGGTGGCCGTGGAAACTGTGGATTTACTGTCCTGCGAGCCGCAGCCGTATCTCATCCTGAAATGTAGTCGCACTTTTCCTTCCCATAATCATTCTATTGGATTTTTTCAAGGCCTCTTATCAGCGGTTGTAGATGGATGTAATTGGGTTTGTAAATCTCACAGCAGAGCATTTTGCACTGATGTTGGAAGTCACATCTGCTGCTGCTAGTGTTGTAAATCTGCTGCAACCTCTAGTTGCTCCAGACGGTGGTTTGCACCTTGCATGGTTATCAGGTATGAATGTGTGTGGGAATCTGAGCTACACTGTAAAGTCCTTTGTGTGAAAAAGCACTTTGTACAGTAAGGAGAGTTCATTTACCGTTCCGTTCCGTCATCTTCCGCTTGTTCCGGGGTCGGGTCGCGGGGGCAACAGCCTCAAACGGGCAGCCCGGGCCTCTCTCTCCCCGGCTGCATCCTCCAGCTCATCTGGAAGGATCCCGAGTCGTTCCCCGGCCAGCTGTGAGACATAGTCTCTCCAGCGGGTCCGGGGTCTGCCCCTTGGTCTCCTCCCGGTGGGACGTGCCCAAAACACCTCGCACGCGAGGCGCACAGGGGGCATCCTGACAAGATGCCCGAACCACCCCATCTGGCTCCTCTCGACCTGGAGGAGGAGCGGCTTGACACTGAGCTCCTCCCGGATGGCAGAGCTCCTCACCCGATCTCTGAGTGAGAGCCCAGCCACCCTGCGGAGGAAGCTCAGTTCGGCCGCTTGTACCCGCGATCTCATTCTTTTGGTCACCACCCACAGCTGGTGACCATAGGTGAGGGTTGGAACGTAGATCCTGGTTACCATGATGAGGGTAGGAACATAGATCCTGGTTACCACGGTGAGGGTAGGAACATAGATCCTGGTTACCATGGTGAGGGTAGGAACGTAGATCCTGGTTACCATGGTGAGGGTTGGAACGTAGATCGACTTGTAAATCGAGAGCTTTGCTTTTCGGCTCAGCTCTCTCTTTACCACGACGGACCGATGCAGCGTTCATTTACCATTTGAGCAAATTTTCTGCAAAAATCTACAATGTGAAGATGAAAAAGTGATCACATTTGGGCAGATCCAGGTCACCATTTGGATCCAGGAGTGTTTTAAAAGTTTTGTTTAGCTTTTTAGATTAGTTTTTTTTTTATACATAAAAATAGTTTCTATTTTCTCCTTGTATTAAGGTTGGTTTTCTCACCACTAAAAATATTCACAATGTTCTGATTAGTTCAAAATGAAAATAGGTGTGATTGTGAGCGTGATTGGTTGGCGATCCCTAGATGTCTGTGCTTGTGTGCCTGCGCTTGTGTGTTTGTGTGTCTAGTCGTGCATGTGTGTGTTTGTGTATTGGGTGTGGGTATTATAGGTGTGAGGGTGTGGGTGTGTCCATTTGTGTTTGATTGTGTGCATGTGTGAGTATGTGTACATGTACATGTTAATGTGATTGTAAGTGCTCGTGAACAGGTGAGCACTCTTCTTGTTGTGTGTGTGCGTGCGTGCGTATGTGTACCGTACTGTACCAGAAGTTGTAAAAGCTTTGATGAATAGTCCAGCCAGCGTGTGAACATGTAGCCATTTCTCATCCAGTGAGGTCACCTCTGCTTTCTGTTTCTGTGTACAGCTACAGTCTGGAGGGGCTGAGTGGGGGCTCCATGGCACAGGGACCCCGCATCATGGAACCTTTCAGGATGCCCCGCCAGGACAGTGACGACAGGGGGTCCTTAGTTTCTCTGACTGAGGAGCAGGAGGAGCCAGAAGAACACGGCAGACTTCATGACATGGTACACACACTCTCTCTCACACACACATCAGGTTTTTATTCCTGCTTCATATTTCTCAAAGAGTTTCCCAAAGACACGCTGAGCCTAACTCATGACAGAAGTATTTGTAAAACTTTTAGATCACGGGTCAGAGGATCGCCTTGTGACTTTGTCTTCCTTGAAGTTTGGGAAAAAAAATTTATGATTTTTTTTTTTTGTTTGTTTATTTAATTGTCTTTCCTCTTTATTTCTAAAGGACATTTCCCAAAATAAATGTTTCACAAAGTTCTGGACAAATGTTAACAAGATAAAACTAAAAAAAAGTAGTTGGGATTTAAATGTTTCGGGTTTTTTAAAAAACTTTGAAAGCATCACTGATTCATGTGAAGCTGCTCATATCCTAATTTTTTTGTTACCAGTTTGACTCATTTGAAAAAGAACAATTCCCTGAAACATCCAATAAAATCATTTTAGAATGTAATACAATAAAGAAATTGTCTGCAAAAAAGTTTTTATTGGATTATCTTGTCCTTGTTTCAGAGTATTTGTGGCTCCCAGGACTCTGTTTCTTAAAGAAACCAAGTCTCTTTTCTCATAAAATAATGTAAATATAATAAGACGTTAACAAATAAAAATGTATAATATTTTCTAAAATGAAGTTAAAGGCATTTTATTGATTTATTTATTTGGAAAACTTAACAAATATAAAACATCGGAGCTGATAAAGTTACACTTTTTTCTTCTGAGGTTTTTATTTTTCAATTTGCAATAATTGATTTATGTGTTTGAGTTTTATTGTCTTAATAAAAGATTTGCTTGTTGCACTTCTGTCTTTATATTCTATATTTTTTTTGTCTAATGGGCTTCTAAATGAAAAGTACACGTCTATATTTTTTTATTTTTATTAAAAATATTCATTGACTTCAAATATCAAACAACCTGTTTCTCTTTTTTTTTTAATGTTCCTGTTTCCATTTAAGTGTTTAGTTCCACATTTTTTCTGCCCGTTTGTTCGTTAACAATCATCTTTTTGTGTGTGTGATGCTGCAGAAGTTACGGCGGTATCGACCTCTGAGGAACAGCTGCCCATCCATGAGTCTGCCCCTCACCAAGTCCGTCTCTATGCTCACCATCAGCCATAAAGACCTCGATGGTGAGAGCCTTGTTTAACCCATTAATTATGTTAAATCTAGTAAAGGCAGTATAGGACATTTTTATAAATGTACTTTTTATAGCCTTACTTAAATCTGTCTTCACTAGTTAGAGCCGTGCTTTGAAATATTTGCACTGAGAATTGAAAAATTATCATTGAACACTTTAGCCAACTTTTTTTGTTTGGTGAGCAAAAACTGTTGGCCAATCATTCCGTCTTCCTGGTATTTCTATTGGTTAGAGACACAGGTGAGGTTACTGGGAGAAGAGATAAAGAAGGTGGAAGATTTTCAGTATCTAGGATCAACAGTCCAGAGCAATGGAGAGTGTGGAAAAGAGGTGAAGAAACGTGTGCAGGCAGACTGGAGCGGGTGGAGGAAAGTATCAGGTGTGATGTGTGATAGAAGAGTTTCAGGAAGTTTAGAATGAAAGGAAAAGTGTACAAAACAGTGGTGAGAACGGCCATGCTGATTGGTCTAGAGACAGTGTGGTGAGAGCAGCCATGCTGATTGGTCTAGAGACAGTGTGGTGAGAGCGGCCATGCTGATTGGTGTAGAGACAGTGTGGTGAGAACGGCCATGCTGATTGGTCTAGAGAAAGTGTGGTGAGAGCGGCCATGCTGATTGGTCTAGAGACAGTGTGGTGAGAGCGGCCATGCTGATTGGTCTAGAAACAGTAGCACTGAAGAAAAGACAGGAAACAGAGATGTTTGTAGCAGAGATGAAGATGCTGAGGATCTCTCTGGGAGTGACCAGGACGGACAGGATTAGAAATGAGTACATCAGGGGAACAGCATATGTTAGAGGTTTTGGAGATAAAGTTTGAGAGGCAAGACTGAGATGGTTTGGGCATGTACGGAGGAGAGAGAGAGAGTACATAGGAAGAAGGATGCTGGATTTGGAACCACCAGGAAAGAGGGCTAGAGGAAGACCAAAGAGGAGGTTCATGGATACAGTGAAGGAAGACATGAAGATAGTTGGTGTGACTGAAGAAGATGCAGCAGATAGGATTAGATGGAAGAAACTGACGTGCTGTGGCAACCCCTGAAGGGAAATGCCGAAAGAAGAAGAAGAAGAGACACAAATCTAGAAGAATCCAAAGCAGGCGGGTCTGCTTGCCCAAAATCTTTCATATGCCCTTTAATTCAATCAAATCATTTATCAGGACTATTAGCCTGTCTGAACTTCTCTGTAAGTTGGTTTTCTTTCTGCTGTGATGTCACAAAATTCCAGTAAATCTAATTAGAAGAAAACACAGTGAATGAGCGTAGTTTTAGCGACAGAGTGAAACTGACTGTAAAACAGAAGAGAAGCTGAGTTTATGCTGATGATTTCTTATCAGAGTTCCTGTTTTTGTTTCAAATAAATAATCCACTCTTGTCACGACTCTCTTCCCTCTCACCTGCCCTCCCCAAGCGATGGCACGCCTGAGACATAAGAGGAGAATTTCTTTCTCTTTCAACCTTTCCCCCATCCTCACCAAATCTAAGTTCATTTATGGCGACTCCTCATCGACCGATGATGAGGATGAGGAGGACGTGTTATGTAAGTACGGAGCGATGGAGCTTGCTCTAGTAGAGAGTAGATGGTGTCCCAGTGCTGTAGTGGTTCCTAGTAAGACCTCCTCCCTTTTCACTGAAGAGACGTCATTAAACCCTCAGACACACCCAGATGTTTTAGCCAAGAAGTGAAACAGATGTGCCCAGGTGTGACTGTAAGAAGTCCTCTTCGCTAAACCCTTGTTTGAAGGAGGCAAAAGACATTTCGCTGCCAGGCACAAATACGGTTTAATTCAATTCTACTTATTCTTAAAGAGTTACCACGGAGTGTGATAGCCTGAATATTGCTCCTCCCAAGTGAAGGAGTATAAGTATCTCGGGGTCTTGTTCACGAGTGGGGGAAGGATGGAGCGGGAGATCAACAGACGGATCGGTGCAGCTTCAGCAATAACTAGGACGCTGCATCGGTCCGTCGTGGTAAAGAGAGAGCTGAGCCGAAAAGCCAAGCTCTCGATTTACAAGTCGATCTACGTTCCTACCCTCACCATGGTAACCAGGATCTACGTTCCTACCCTCACCATGGTAACCAGGATCTACGTTCCTACCCTCACCTATGGTCACCAGCTGTGGGTGGTGACTGAAAGAACGAGATTGCGGGTACAAGCGGCCGAAATGAGCTTCCTCTACAGGGTGGCTGGGCTCTCACTCAGAGATCGGGTGAGGAGCTCTGCCATCCGGGAGGAGCTCGGTGTCGAGCCGCTCCTCCTCCAGGTCGAGAGGAGCCAGATGGGGTGGTTCGGGCTTCTGGTCAGGATGCCCCCCAAGCAGTGCAGACGAGGTGTTTTGGGCACGTCCCACTGGGAGAAGACCAAGGGGCAGACCCCGGACCCGCTGGAGAGACTATGTCTCACAGCTGGCCGGGGAACGACTTGGGATCCTTCCAGATGAGCTGGAGGATGCAGCCGGGGTGAGAGAAGCCTGGATGTTGCCCCCGCGACCCGACCCCGGAACAAGCGGAAGATGACGGAACGGAAAGGAATATCAAGAATGCATTGTGACTAAAAGAAAGTCAGAAGGATTGTCCTTACGACAATAGTGACCGAATAATGTCTGCTCTCAGTAAAATTCTATGAGTGGTATTTGCACATGGGAGGATACTGGATTGCTATGTCCAATCCTATCTACAGTCATTGGTGCAAAACTCACTGCTCATGTTTCACAGAACCTCTGTGTATCCATTTGCCTTTACATTAACCAGCCGATTTAGAATAGTTGACTTCAAGCCACTAGAAAAGAAGGAAAACAATCATCATAAACCCTGCAGGTAATTTTCCTTCCCCCTTCAGATGAAAGCGGACCTGCCATCTATAGTCAAACCTCCCCAACGCTCCCATCTGACTCCCCAATAGATGTTTCCATCAGTCCTCTTCGTCTCCTTGACTGCGTTGCTAGCAACACACGCCGGCCAAAACTTTGCTCTCATTATGCTGTTTGACTTTCGAGAGGCAGCCCTCTGTGTTTACATGCGGAAAACTTGATGTTCCACAAGAAAATACTTCTCTCTCTCTCTTTCTGCTTGCTGTTTGGCAGAAACATCTATCTGATGTGTGACTACTTGGTCTGTATGTTGAGGCTTTCTGTGTAAATATGGGAAATGTAATCTTAAAAGAACAACATGTGTTATATTTAAGCTTTGCTGTCAGTAGTCATGTAGCTTTCAGTTCTACTGAAAGATTTAAAAGCTTACTCATGAGTAAAGTAGCTCATTCTGCTTGATTATTTTACAATATGAAGTGGTGTTCATTGGTTCTCAAAGCTCCCGTGTTTCTGAGAAAGGTTTGTTACCTCAATATAACACACTTTTCACAGTATTATGACTCAAACGTAAGGCCTGGCGGCCAAAACAGCCCATTGGAGGGCTCAATCCAATTTAATATGCAGATGAGATTTTTTTTTTTTTTGGCCTCTTTTTTGGCCTCTGGAGGATCCTCCTAGCTGCTGTAGTATTATGGAATGCTGAGGTTATTTAACTGAAACATCATGCAGAGGGGTACATTTTCTGGAAATTCAATTCAATTTTATTTGTATAGCCCAAAATCACGGAATTTTTGTCTCAATGGGCTTCACAAGAAAAAGAGAAATGGGCAGCCCAGGCCTCTCTCTCCCCGGCTGCATCCTCTATCTCACCTGGAAGGATCCCAAGTCATTCCCTGTCCAGCTGTGAGACATAGTCTCTCCAGCAGGTCCGGGGTCTGCCCCTTGGTCTCCTCCCGGTGGGACGTGCCCGAAACACCTCGCCTGCGAGGCGCTCGGGGGGCATCTTGACCAGATGCCCGAACCACCCCATCTGGCTCCTCTCGACCTGGAGGAGGAGCGGCTCGACACCGGGCTCCTCCCGGATGGCAGGACCTCACCCGATCTAACACAAATACAAAAGCAAGAAAAATAACTAACAAGTGCTAACTAAACAAGACTAGCACATTTATAACAGACATCTTGCAGCCAATCAGAAACATGGTTTGATAACATTTAAGACTTCTATGGAACTGAAGCTTCTCAAAGAACTGTCTTTATGAGACGCGTGCTTGGGTTTGGTTGGACTGAGAGTAGCATGTGCGTACGTCTCCACTGCTGTAAAATGTCATATACGACTCTTATTAAACAACTGTGAGTAGTACATGTGTTAATGCATGTCTATGCTGAGATTAAACCGATATATCAGACTGATTTTTAATTAAGAGGAACAGGTTTGGTACTTTAGAATTGACCAGATACTAATATTGGTTCTGGTAGGTCCTTAATTATTTCGCCAATCAATTGTATTTCTGTTTTTCCTTTCAAGATCTTTATTGAGAAAAAAAAAAACATTTTTATGCATGAGTTATGTTAGTTTTTACGCCAGCCCTTTTGGACTAGATGTGGCCCCTAAACCAAAATGAGTTTGACACCCGTGCCTTAAATTCTTTCTTTTTCCATTCCAGGTACAAGGACATTTTCCAGCACCTCAGGGTCACTAGCATACAGGTCAGTTCAGCTCATATACATTATCAAGAAAAATGCCTCTTTAAGGTTTACAACCTCCTTGGAACCTTTACAATCCCATAAAGATGAGTGTGTAGAAGCAGGTTCCATGGAACAATGGCGCTTTTAGGGTGCTATAAAGACAGGGTTTCATTTCATGTGAACAGGTAGGGTTTTATGGATGCAGCTGTTGGAGAATAACCGGCGTGTTTGTGTGGCTTTTCCCAGCATATCCGAGGAGGAACCAGGCCCGCTACGGAGCGACGCGGAGGGGAAGAGTGGGACCAAAGTCAGCCGGACCTTCAGCTACCTCAAGAGCAAGATGTACAAAAAGACAAGGGTGAGTTTTATGTGTTCTATAAAAAAAACTGCATCTTTTTTTAGCTTTGTGGTGGTCATCATTTCAACCTCACAGCAACAGGAGTCAAAGATGATCTCATCTAAATCTTAGATAACGTAGTTTATGTTTGTAGGATGAGGCAGATGTGCTTCATCCACACAGCAGGGTGAGGTAAGCGTTCAGAAAGTTTGCATGAGATGAAGTTAAGAGAGTTCACAGTCCAGAACAGGAGCACAACGATGGAATCAGTGAAGATGTCAGTGAGAGTTTCCAACATGTGAAGTAAAATTTGTGACATTACCCCCGCAAACCAAATCAGTTCATCTACAGTTGATACTGAGTAACTGTGAGCTGTTTTTTTTTAAATCCCTACTGTGGTTTTGAAGACATATTTATGATTCCGTATCTCAAAAGTGTTACAGAATGTGGGGGAAAGCATAAAAACCTGCTGCAAATGCAATATTGGCTTTGAGAATGTCGATAGAGAAGTACAGGTAAGGTCAGAGGGAGCTGCACTGTGTCCTGGTTGAACTTAAGAAACTTTATAACGGTGTCCTGAGAGAACAGAACAGAAATGTGGAGTTACAGTGAGGTGCAGGACATTTATGAAGGCTGTAAAACATCGCTGAGGTGTGCTGTAGGTGTGACAGAGGAGTTTAGAGAGGAGGTGGGACCACATTGGAGATCAGTTCACATAAAAAGTTTGACAAGCTGTGTAGAAATGTGTGTGTAAACACACCACCCTCACACAGTGATACTGCGGGGTGAAGAGGAAGTGAAACAGGAAGGCAGGCCCGGCTGTAGTTTTCTAATCTCTTCTCTTTGCTCAGCCAAAACTTTGGTTTTAAAGTGACAGGATTCTAAAAAACAAAACAAGCAAATTATTAGGCAGAAATCAAACTTTCCAGGTAGCTATTACTCCTGTTACTCCTCAGAAATCCGTCCTCCTCATTGATGGATCGGTATCTTGGCTGCCAGAGATTGAAGAACTCTTCAGCACAACCTTTCAAGGAAAATCTCTTTTTTTTTAGAAGCTAAGATTGCACAAAAGGTCACCAAGCCATTTCCTAAAAGTAGGGGCGTGTTTACCTTTCCACTGTAGTAGGATTAGCCTTCTGGTCAGAAGTGGAGTGAAGGCTTTTACTCTTTTTACACTTAAATCTATTAGGAAACTACAGAGAGAGCTCTGACACACAAAGTATTGCAAAGAAGTCCTCAGGAAGAGTGTGTGTCCCCATTTCATCAGAAAGAAATTGAAAGATAGCGTGGCAAAAGACCCTCAATAGACAAAACCAAAATATGTACGACAGTTTCACATCAGTACCATTTGGCATCCAGATCTGATTTAATTTTGGACCAATGCAGTCTTTGAACCACCTTGAATTGGATAACTGATGAATAAATAAAATGAGTCATTTTGAATACTGTGTGTGATGTAAACCAGGTTGAGACGTGTTGTTTGATTCTTCGCTATTTTAAGTGCATTTATTCAAGTTAAATTTAAGTAAAATCGCAAAGAAAAATAAAAACAATTCATATACTAGCTCTTTCATGTGAAAATAAAACTGTTGTGCTAAAGGGCTTTTAAAAGTTTTACACCCCCTCTATATTTTTTATTACGAAGTTCCCACATCTGCTCTGGTTTGTGTAAAACTGAAAGTCCGAACGGCCTGGAAGAGGATCTAGTTTGTGTCTGCAGCAGACTCAGTGGATGGTTGCAGAAATAGCACCTTCCTGTAACGAGACAGTCACTTCCTCATCGCAGCCTTCCTGATGGAGCCATCGTAACTTTGGCCGCTGAGCCGGCGAAGGTCTACAGCATGTTCGCAGGGAGCCATGGCTTATCAATCAGATGGAAAAGGTGGTTGGAGGTAGGCTGAGCTACGCCGCGCTCTAATCAGAGCAAGCAGCTTTCACAGCGTCAGGTTTATGTCTCCCTCTTCTATCTGCTGTGTTTGTTTCCAGTGAAGTCACTGCTTGTTAGAGTTTGTATCTCTGGCTTAGTTGTCACCGCTAAGAATGTCTGTTTTAAACGACGCTCAGTGGACGAGGATCCTCTGCTATTTTGTCTTTAGCAACACCTCTTTGCTTTGTTCATAAAAAATGCAAAAAGGAATCCATAACTGAGCAGAAAGATCTTATTTTAGAAGTTGGGGAGTTGTTGTTGCAGGAAGTGAGAATAAACGCTGTGTGTTGTAACGCCTGCGGTCCGCTCAGCCTTCTGGCAGCTCAAAAAAAAAAAAAGAATTCTGCTCTGTTGGAGCTTTGTGGTCCTCACAAACCAAGAGGCCCAGGGCTGGTCATTAAAAGTAGCTGGAAAACTCCTTTTTTCCCCATTTCCTCTGGGTTTGGGTGGAGGCTGTGTGATGCAAATCCAACAGAATGAGAGCTCTGTTCTTGGCGTGCAAAGATGACCAACTGCTGAAGATGAGCTCGGCCATTAATGCAGCAGACTCTTTTTCCAGTAAAGGTCAGGGGTTCGATTCCCAGACAACAAGTCTCCGTCTGCAAGATGCGTCACTTCCTATTCAACCAAACCAGAGAAGCAGCGTGCATGTGGCCGTGCGTGTTTTGGATGACGACAGGCACATAATTGAATTGAGCATACTTTCTTAATCCTAAAGGGGAAATTACAGTACCAAGATGTAAACCCGCAGTTACACATGAGTTACAGAATCAGGACGACCGAGGAAATGTTGTCACGTCTCAGCGTTTCGCTTCTGTTTGATAAAACAAATAGAAAAGAAATTAAATGGATAAAAAATGTTCAAAGTTTGGATCATTTTGTGAATCAGAGTCAAGGATTTGATCATTTTTATTTCAGCAAAAATAGAAAAAATCAACATCACCTTGATGTTTCACTTGAAGGTGGGATTGTTCATCACGTTATAATGTTATGATGTCAAACATATCACGTTCTAACGATATACGTAATCCGTTCTAACATGATACCGTTAAAAAAAATCCTTTAAAAGATGGTAGCTCGATGTTTCTGAACTTATCAATATAGTACAATTTTAAAAATGACTTATCGCTTTAAAATGAAAACTATTATGTCTTTACAAGATACTTTCCGTTCCGTCATCTTCCGCTTGTTCCGGGGTCGGGTCGTGGGGGCAACAGCCTTAAGTGGGCAGCCCAGGCCTCTCTCTCCCCGGCTGCATCCTCTAGCTCACCTGGAAGGATCCCAAGTCATTTCCCGGCCATCTATGAGACATAGTCTCTCCAGCGGGTCCGGGGTCTGCCCCTTGGTCTCCTCCCGGTGGGACGTACCCAAAACACCTCGCTTGCAAGGCGCTCGGGGGGGCATCTTGACCAGATGCCCGAACCACCCCATCTGGCTCCTCTCGACCTGGAGGAGGAGCGGCTCGACACCGAGCTCCTCCCGGATGGCAGAGCTCCTCACCCGATCTCTGAGTGAGAGCCCAGCCACCCTGCGGAGGAAGCTCATTTCGGCCGCTTGTACCCACGATCTCATTCTTTCGGTCACCACCCGCAGCTGGTGACCATAGGTGAGGGTTGGAACGTAGATACTTGTACAATTACAAGTTACTTGTAATTACCAATTCATAATGTAAAAAGTTTCCCATTCTTACAATGAATGTGTTGGGATGACGGTGCCCCTTCAATCTGAACTACCCATCAAGTGATGCTACTCGACCGGTAGCATAACCCAACATTCTGTTTTTTTTCTGGCCCTTTATTGCTGAAGGGGTCAGGTATACACACTACCCTGTCGGGTTACACTTGCAATGCTATGGTCAATATCAGTAAGGATCACTATGATGTGGTTGGAATCCAAAAAGTATTTATAGAACCTAACTTTAACTAGTTATTAAGTGAAACAAAGTTCCCCTCATTACGTACTCAGTAGCACTTTTCAATAAGGGAGCATGACAGCACATCTCGACAGGACAGCGACTTTGCGCTTCCGTAATTTAGTCATTCTTTTCTGTTCATAGAGATGAGCCAAAATCTTTTTGCTGAAATGGATGTCTCTCAATTTGAATAGCTAAATTGGTTCATCGATGCACCTGTAAACAAAGTGAAAAACAGTAGGATTGTTCAGCATGGAGCTGTTTAAACGTCACGTTCAAGTTCATCCCCGTTCATCTGCTTGCAATGAGCATTTTGTGTGGAATGAAGGTATGCACTGTCAGTCTGTGGATCATGTGGATTCAAATTTAAGAATGCTGATTTGAACAGATCATGGATTAATAATGCTCTGTTGCACGACTAAACGGTATAAAGGATTATTTGGTGATTAAAAAAAAGTAGTTGCAAACCCTCCGGAGGATGATGACGGTGAATAAGTGGGAATAAAACAACACCTGTAAAACCCAAAACAATACAACTGTAGACAACATTGATAACACTCACACAGCCCACTAAACACAGAATCATATTAATATAAAACAAGCAAATTATCATCCTGAGAACAACAAGAACCAGCGCCTGAAACAAAACCAATCTGCATTTAAAAGGATGTTTCAATGAGAGGCTGATGTTTCATAAATAATGCATCTCATAGTACCAGCTCGTTCTTTCAAACAAGCTGGTGGACGTCCTTTTTTTATTTAAGGTGAACTAATTCTCTTTCCATTTGCAATGCCAGTTGTTTGACATCCTGTTTCGAGCAAAGCAAATTTGTATCACCTACAAATGTGACCAACTTATTATAGAAGCCTCATAAATGTCATTTAGATAAAAATAAGTAATTTCAGGCCCAAATTAAAACTTTGTGGGAGACCACGAGATTTAACCTAATCGCTCATTTCCATTTAATGTTGTCTCTTATGTGATTAGCTTTTCAACCAACTTTAGCAAAACCTCTGATTGCTCAGTAATTAAATTTTATTTAAACATAAATGATCACTTTTGGTGCCAAAAGCTTTGCGCAAAACAACAAAACTACCAGTTGCAATTTCCAGTTTCAATAAGTGAGTATTAGGGTCACTGGTGTTCAGAGACCAGCTCTCCTCGCACGTCAAAGCTTCTTGTAAGTTTACTTTTTCACATTTGGTTCCTGTTCTTTTCTTGCAGGAAAAAGACAGAGAGAAAAAGGAGAAAGAGAAGGAGGGCAAGGAGAAAGACAAGAAGACAGTGAATGGCCATAATTTCACAACGGTCAGCTCCAGCCATGTTGGCCCATGCTCCCAGTGCAATAAGGCATTTAACAGCAAGGAGGCTCTGCTATGCACATGTAAGTATGACACCTCATTTATAAAGATCACATACACTAAATTCTATGCGTACGCAGACATCTACGCTAATCGAGCAATTTATAAAGGGGGCGAAGTGTGTCGACTTTTGTGTAACTTTTAGTAAAGTCGGAAGCTGCCGAACCGAGGACAGTAAAAGGAAACTTTTGCTCTGCTTCTTCACCTTCGGGCATGAGCAACAACTGGCGGCACCAGCTCATTTGAAGACCATTGCATATGCATTGCATCATTTAAATGATCCATTACTGGAATCTTAGAGGTGTGGTTGGGTTGGCATGGAGACCAAGTTGAGCTTACGCCTGCCTGGCATTCATTGCAGTTGGAATCTATGAAAGCTTGAGTTATGTAAAGAGAGTTAAAAAAATCTAGGGTGGGCGGGACACAAGCCGAGCAAAAATGCTTGCTCAGCTTAAGATATATTCAAGTATTTATAAATGAATGCCTGGATCTATCTGCTTTTAAGGACGTGATGATCTGCTAAAGACGTATCAGATTTCAGAGTTGAGGCGGAGCTGTTAATACGAAGCCGATCAGACGGAAAGAGAGGAAGAAGGGAAAAATAAAACGTCCTCAGTGTGCATGAGTCATTCTGAAGTTGGATCCCACCAAACCTCTCTCAGTTTGCTCTGTACAGGAGAAACATAAAATGATTAACTCTACTAGTCACCACACCTCCTGTCTGTAGTTTTAACGACTGGTCTCAGGAAAGCCGCCCGGTCAGACAACAAAGCATTTCTTCAATTGTTCCTGAAAAGAATGTGAAGCCTTGCACAAGGTTTTGGCACAAACATGTCAAAAAAAAAAAAAAGCAGAAGCGGATTAGATTTGTTCTCTGTGCTTTGGTGTCTGTTTCAGATTGTAAGTCAGAATCCTTGCAGATGTTTGGACGCTCGGCAGATAAACACAGAGATCCTTTGTTTCACATTCTCTGTAATGAACAGAAAAAAACTAGGAAAACTATTCAATTAAACCGCGAGAAGAAACAGAGGTGGAGAAGGTGTTTGGTTCGGAGTGTGTCTGCGTGTGTGTGCGTGTGTCTGCCACCAGCTCAATGTGTGAGAGCTTGGTGATGTAACCATGGCAGCGGAAGTGATGCTCCTCATTAAAGCGTTTTAAGTTGTGCAACAGGTCTCTAACACTCTACAAAGTGGCAAATTGAGGGTTTATTTCATTTGATCTAATGTAGTTATTTTTTAAGTGAAACAAAGCTCACCTCATTAGTATCACTTCTTGACAAAATAGCATGAACCGATTGGTGGAGCTGTTGAAATGAGCTACCTGTACCTCATCTGGAAGAGACATAGTATACGGACATGTATGTAAATGTATATGTATGTATACATATATGTGGGTTTTTTTTTATTATCATTTAACAAATCATAAAAAATAAAATTTCTGTCTGTGCAGATGTTCTTTTAGAGTTTCCTATGTAGCTGGTTTGGTAATATTTGTAGGCCGAGCTGTGTGTACACACGTGTGTATGTGTGCGTCACTGCGCTGACTTTTTTTCCATCCCTGTTACCCTGAGATTGCATCACATGCTCTGGCTTTCATTAGCGGGCTGCTGGAGTTTCCTGGCTGGCCGTGAAACCCAGTCAGAGTTTCTAACCTTTACACACACACACTCCTCACCACTCCCTCTCTCCTTCCAGACTGCAATGCTTCCGTCCACAAGTCCTGCAGAGACGGCCTTCCCGTATGCGCCAAAGTTAAAATGAAGGTACGACACCCCACCTTATTATTACCCTCCCTTCTTGCTCTGTTCTCCTCCAGCCAATCCAGTATTTACTCATTTATTTTACTTCCTGTTTAGTTACCAAAGCAACAAGTCGTTGTGCAGGACTCCGGCACCTTACCCACTGTCACCATGAGGAACAAAGGTGAGTATCAATACATAAGTTTATCCATTTAAGGACATTGAAATGTGGAGCTTTCGTAGATAGAAATAGAGAACAGATCTGAAGTATATCTTAGGCTCCATTTGGAATATAAACTAGCTAAAACATCTAAAAACATGGTAGTTCAGATCAAACAAATAGAGATATACAGTAGATAGATATTTATAGAGACAGCGAGAGCGACTGAAAGTAAAGATGTATTCTTGAGGCACGATTCCATCTGGAATCTAAAATAGCTCCATAAAACGTTTTCTAATACATGTTCCATCGAGTCCCCCTCACCACTTCATACAGACATTAGAAGTCGTTTAAAATAGTACAATCTTTCTATATGATTATGATCAGACATATAGATACACAAAATAAGAGTAGTAATACATAAAAAGAATCAATCTGGTGTCTGTCATTTCTTTAGCAACATTTATTGTTAGTTTGGATAAACTATGTTGATCGAGAGAGAGAGAAATACAGTGATAGGTATTTTATTGATCCAAAAGAAAATTTCTAATGACTTGTTGCCCACACACAGATAAGTCCATCCTTAAATAGACAAAGACCTAACTAAATAAAAACACATTAAAAGTACCTGAAATAACCTTCACATTAATCTCTTTTCACATTTACACACTTTGCTTTTCACAACCTTGTTGTTTTAGTGCAAATTTGCAGCTTTAATAGGTGATTAAATGGGGCACACTGTTCTGCCTGAGGTTACAACACAGTATGAACATATAAGCCATGAGTATTTAGTGAGAAGACACAGAGTAAAATGTTTTCTAGTTCCTTCTAACTCTTTTGTGAAATCTTTAGCTGGCGGGACGAGGGAACGCCCCTGGTCGGCCATTTTATCCCCTGAAGACCATTCCTCCCTGACGGTCTCATCATCTCGAAGGCCCACCAGCATCATGACCTTCCATGGAAACAACCTCTCAAAGAGCCTCTCCATAAGCAACATTGCAGGGTGAGTCAGTTTTTATGAGGAAGAACTTGGGCTGTCCGAGCTTCACTCTCCCAAACCAGTGAAAGGATTTTACTCAGTACCAATTATAGATGAACTGGTTATGAGGCTCAGGAAAATAATGGAGAACAACACAAAAAAATGTTTTACAGAGTGCCAGCGCACTGCACTTCTCCCAACTACAAGATCATAGCAGCCAAATAAACTAATTCTGTTTCCAAAAAAATCTTTTAATGTTTGATTAATTTTTTTTTTTGATTTGTCCTTCCAGTCCAGTGTTGGACGAGATGCCGATCAAAGGCCTGCGCTATCTCTCTCAATCCACCGACTCACTGAACAGAAGCAATCAGGTCACAGAATCCATGGAATCACTCACTGATGAAGGTCAGTGCACACACACATTCATTCATCTTCTGAACCGCTTATCTGTGTCGGGGTCGTGGATGTTGGTGTGGTACACCCCGAACAGGTCCCCGACCTAATGCGTGTACATTCACACACATGCACAGAAACACACACAGATAAACACACCCACTCATGTGTAATAGCGCACACAATTACACATTCACAAGCAGACACTTACGCACACACGTACGCAGACTTACACACACTCTTTTCCACCTCATTCAGTGTGTGTGTGTGCAAACAGTTTGTGTGTGTGTTGCAGGAACAGAGATGATCGACGGGCAGCTGATGGGAGAGTTTGAGGTGGAGGCCAAAGACCTGGAGGCGGATTCCTGGAGTCTGTGTGTGGAGCAGCAACATCTGCAACAGCTGGACAGAGAGCTGGTGAAGAGACAAGACGTCATCTACGGTACTGAAAAGATTCAAAGTTCCACAGAAATCTGAGCTCATCATCATTTCCAGACAGTATTTCTCAGTGATCCCTCTTGTGGTCAGACTGTTACTATATTTATTCTTCTTCAAGAGAAAATTAGACTAAAACAGAGAATTATCTCCATTCTGGGGATTAAGAAAAAAAACAAAGCGAAACAGAATACCATTCAGGTATGAATGTGTGTGTGAACGGGAGCTACATTGTAAAGCACTCTGATTGCCAACACAGCTGGAAAAGCGCTGTGTGAGTAAATTCCATTTACAACTAATTAATCAACCCAATAAAACAATTATCAAAATATTACAACAACTAATCAGTTAATCAATCCAAAATAACCAAATATGGGCATTTCAAACTGTCCCTAATTCTTGGATTCCAAACACTTAAATGTTTAAAAAAACAGGGAAGCAATCATTAGTTACGATCTTTTTTCCCATCTGTTGTCTTCTGCTTACCTGGGGCCGGCTTGCAGGAGCAACAGCCTCAGACGGGAATACCCAGGCTCCTCTCACCCCGGCTGCATCCTCCAGCTCACCCGGAAGAATCCTGAGTCATTCCCCGGCCAGCTCTAAGACATAGTCTCTCCAGCGGGTTCAGGGTCTGCCTCTTGGTCTCCTCCTGGTGGGACGTGCCCAAAACACCTCACCAGCAAGGCAGTCGGGAGGCATCCTGACCAGAAGCCCGAACCACCCAATCTGGCTTCTCTCAACCAAATAAGAGGACTGGCTTGACACGAGCTCCTCCCGGATGGCAGAGCTCCTCACCCGATCTCTGAGTGAGAGCCCAGCCACCCTGAGGAGGAAGCTCATTTCAGCCGCTTGTATCCGCGATCTCATTCTTTCGGTCACCACCCACAGCTGGTGACCATAGGTGAGGGTTGGACAAGTACAAGTAGATCGACTTGTAAATCGAAAGCTTTACTTTTCGGCTCAGCTCTCTGTTTACCACGGCAGACCGATGCATCGTCCTAGTTATTGCTGACGCCGCACCAATCTGCTTGTCGATCTCCCGCTCCATCTTTCCTCCACTCGTGAATAAGACCCCGAGATACTTAAACTCCTCCACTTGGGGCAGGATCCTGTCCCTGATCTGCAGGGGGCATGCCACCCTTTTCGGGGCGAGGACCATGGTGTTTGACTGACTTGTTAAACCAAAACTACTTCAGATGAGAAACTAAAGACTTAGGGTTTCCCCGGTTTTAAAAAAAAAAAAGAAAAAAGTTTTGAAACCACAAATGTTTAATTTTCTTTTTTTTTTTTTCGTCTGCAGAGCTCATGCAGACAGAGATGCATCACATCCGGACGCTGCGCATTATGTCAGAAGTGTACAGCAAAGGTCTGCAGAAGGAGGTGCAAATGGAGCAGCAAACTGTGGAGAAACTTTTCCCAGCACTCGATGAACTCCTCGAGCTCCACTCACAGCATCTCTTACGTCTCCTGGAGCGCAAGAAGGAGAGCCAGTGGGAAGGAGGAAACTTTGATGGAAGCTTCATCATCAACAGGATAGGAGACATCCTGGTCAGCCAGGTCAGAGCCTGCAGAATCATGTCTGAGAAATGTTTAGAAATTCACAAGTAGTCCCTCGATGATGATGGAAGTTAAGTTTTAAAAATAACCTGCTGTCGACAACATCCATGAAGTATTCAACATTGTTCATTTTTAATTCTTCTCGATGTTTTAAGGCTGTGAAATCCCTCACTACACACTTTGCCTAGTTTTCTCAGACAGGCTTTAACGGTTTAACACTTTTTTTTCTCGTTTAAACATTCTTTTTTTTTTCTTTGGGTCAGGAAAGATTCAGCCGTCATGTGAACTTAAGAAGGTCCATAAAAATGAATGGAAAAGAAAATGTAGCAATTTCACATTTTCAGGCCCACAAATGTAAATAGCTATGTGGGAAGGATGGCTCGGTGGGTAGGGCGACCGCTCCGTAACCGGAAGGTCGCAGGTTCGATCCCCCGCCCAGAGTCCATGCTGAGGTGTCCTTGAGCAAGACACCGAACCCCCAGTTGCTTCTGATGATAGTGGTCTGCGCCTTGCATGGTAGCTCCCATCATCAGGAATGAATGTTGTGTGTGTGAATAATTGTATGGAGTGAATGAATAATGCATACATATGTAAAGCGCCTTTGAGTGTCTAGAAAAAAGCGCTATATAAGTTCAATGCATTATTATTATTATTATGTTTATATTAGATATATAGCGATCCCACAAAAAGGGGCCTTCGTTTAGTGAGGGGCCGCTGCTCTGGGTTAGGGGGATATTTCTCTATTTCTTTGTTTGTTAATGTGTGTCCCATCCTGCCGTAGTTCTCTGGATCAAACGGTGAGAGCATGAAAAAAGTTTATGGAAGGTTCTGCAGCCGCCACAATGAAGCCGTCAACTTCTACAAAGACCTTCTGAACAAAGACAGACGCTTCAAAGCTTTCATCAAGGTAGGTCTTAAACAGTGTGACCAGTAGAACCAGACAAACCACAGCACAATCAGTAAAATCAACCATTTTAGCCTTAAAAACAATCAAAAACCTCCATGTTTTGCATGTTTTTGTTTCCAGAAAAAGATGACCAGCAGCATCGTGCGGCGGCTCGGGATCCCTGAATGTATTCTGCTGGTGACCCAGAGGATAACAAAGTATCCCGTACTGATTCAGAGGATGCTGCAGCACACTAAAGGTTTGTTTGGTTTCACCTCAATAACAATTCCAGAAATTTACCTGGGTTTTTTTCTTGTGTTGTTGACATGAAAGAGCATCGCACCAAGTTTGATGTACAAGGTTTACATTTTATAAAAAATATAATATTTTCCATACATTAAGGTGCAGCAGATTACTAACGCAATTACTAATACTTGGCCTATTTGATATCTACCGTAATTTCACGGCCATAAGGCGCACATAAAAGTCTTAGATTTTCTTCTAAATGAGCGGTGCGCCTTGTGTGTGAGAAAAAGCGGACCTAAAAGAAAACGCGGTGCCCGCGAGGCGGACCTGAAAGAAAAGACATGAGAACGTTAAAGAGTGAAGTGTGAGCGGCATGGGAGCGATGGATGACCGAAGGAGACCACAGTTTCAAGAAGGGTGGAAGGCAGCGCCGGGCGAGTTACGCTACAGTTTGCCAATGGATTGTAGATGCTTGGACTAACGTGTCTGCTGGTACTGTTATCCGAGCTTTCTCAAAAGCTGGTATCCTTTCTGAGGAGCCGTACAGTACAGACAGTGACTTTGACAACGAGGAGCGAAGTGGACCTGCTCTGTTGGATTTAGCGCAGCTGCTCGATTCCAAAACAGAGGATGAGGACTTTGAAGGATTTGAATAAAGACTATTACCGGTAATGTGCTTGTTTAGTATCGTTACTACTTAAATAAAACACAACCAAACTCAGTTTTGCTCCCGATCTATTTTGTAATACCCACATTTGCATGCTTGCGTGTGTGTTGTTGTAAGGCAGTGTGTGACTGAGACTGCACCTTTTCGTACGGTGCGCCTAATGGTCGTGAAATTACGGTATATTCATATATCGAGCGCACCGCATCAAAAGCTGCTCAGATCTTTACTTCAACTTTCTTTCCTCAGACACTCTGTTCATTCCTATTTAATTGACGCAGGTCATCCTGTTGCTCAGTCCTATGCTGTCCATTCATTAATGTTGCATTCTTTTTAACCAAATATTTAAATTACATCTTATTTTAATAAAGTTTAAAGGCACAGTGTTGATAATAATACATATGAATAAAAAAATCTACCAATTTGTTTGGGGGAGGCAGAGGCTCAGTGATAGAATGTTCGCCCTTCAAACGACCAAGTACCCTAAGACGTTTAGGGTCCTTGGAGAAGACACCTAACCCCAATTTCTCCCACTATTGGCGCCGTTGTGGCAGCCTGCTGTGGTGTAATTCAGTACACAAATTTCCCTGGTGATCAACAAAGTACACGTTATTAATTTTATTATTATTGTTTTATGATAATACACAGATATTTCTCTTTTCTTGCAAGTTTATTTTTACATCGTCCAATATATCCTTCTTGAAGAGTTGATCCGGATCAGTGCTTTTAATTTCTAGAAATATTGTATAAGTTGACTAATATTTGTAGTCCTCGGGCCTCAGAATGTGGAGGACTCAGTTACTCAGTACCAACTACACTTAGACAGATTAGAATCAGAATATACTTTAATGATCCCACAAATGGGAAATTTGTGTGTCACAGCAACAACTTCCTATCTGCTAAGTGAGTCGTTGTAGAGCCCGATCACGTACGGAAAGAAAGACCTCCGGTAACGAGATGTTCTGGAGCGGAGCTGTCTGAGCCTCTTGGAGAAGGAGCTCCGTTGTTCATCCAGGAGTGGGTAGAGAGGATGGTCATGGTTTTCCATGATGGACAAAAGTTTGTTCAGTGACCTCCTCTCTACCACTGCCTCAAGTGAGTCCTGTTTGCTGCCAATGACAGAGCCAGCCAGTCTGATTAGTTTAGATTCTTAGTTTGGGTTATAAGCCAGCTGGAGGCTTTTGTTTTTTTAGGCCTCTGTAAAATTTTGTTTTGTTTATTTCTTTATAATTTCCTGTCTTATCAGTATGAGTATAAATCTTGTTTTGTTTTTTTTTTCTTCATCTGTAAATATTTCAAGAGGTTTTTAAAATTAGGATATTTTTTTTTCCTTTTACATCAAAGATCATCTAAGATTAAAAATCCTTTTGGTCTTCAGTAAAAAAAAAACAAATCTTTGTATAAAATTCAAACTAATTAATGCAGATCGTTGATATAAAACAGATTAATTGGATCTCATTAACTTGACGTTATTTTAGAAAACTTCCTAAACAGTCAAATTGATCTCGTCTATATTTGAGGAACTTTCAGACTGGTGGCTGAATATTTTTTTTTTATGCCGGTTTTTAGATCAAACGTTAAAAAACTCACATCGTCTTTATTTGATTGAAAGTCGTTTTTTATCAGTGGACGTCCTGCTGTGTGTGCGTCCTTTAATCCTTCCCCAGAGGATCTTTATAGTTCCACGTGGAAGGCCTGACCTAATCCCCCACGTTGCTTTGACACACTGATATCAGGTTATTTTGTCAAAACTTATTTAAAGGTATCAAACAAGTTGAAAACATGGGAATGTTAAAGGGTGAAGTGTGTGTGTGGATTATGTATAAAAGAACAGGTGTGTTCTTTATGCAGAACATTGCTGTTTTAACAACACTGAAAATGGAAAAGAGACACGCTTATGAAGCTCAGTTTAAACTGATGGCAATCAGCTGCGCCGGGCGAGTTACGCCACAGTTTGCCAGTGGATTGTAGATGTTTGGGCTAACGTGTCTGCTGGCACTGTTGTCCGAGCTTTCCCAAAAGCAGGCATCATTTCCGAGGAGCTGCACGGTTCAGAAAGTGACTCTGACAGCGTAGAAAGTGAACCTGCGAGGTTGGATTTAGAGCAGCTGTTAGATTCTGAAACAGAGGATGAGGACTTGGATGGATTTGATAAATGACTTTATGACGACTGTAACTAATATTTAAATAAAACCAACCAAACTCAGTTTTACTCCCGATCTATTTTTAAATACACACGTGTGTGTGCGTACGCTCGCGCGTGTATGTGTGTGTGTGTTGTTGTAAGGCGGACTTACGTAGTAGAGGATATGTATATAAAACCCGCCCCCTATCATCAGGTGCGCCTTATGTGTGTGTTAAATATAGAGCACGCAAAATTTGGACTGCGCCTTTTAATACGGTGCGCCCTATGGTCGTGAAATTACGGTACCTTATCAGTTCATATATAGTTGGTAAGAAGTAACTTTATTCAGTTTCATGCTTTAGGAGATATTAATTCCTCCACATTCGGTGGATGAAGGAATATGGATGTTTTATTTTGAGCTTGAAGCTTCTGAAATGTCTGACCGTTCCAACCTCTGACTTTTCACCCCGTTCACACAGAGGGTGAGGAAGACTACGATGACCTGACGGAGGCGGTCCGGTTGGTGAAGGAGGTGATTGCCGCGGTGGACAGTAAAGTTAACGAGCACGAGAAGCGGCGGCGTCTGAAGGACTTCCACAGCCGCATGGACACCAAGTCCATCACGGCGATGTTAGGAGGTCAGATTTTCGCCCGGGAAGACCTGCTGAAGAGGAGGTTGATCCACGACGGAGCGCTGCAGCTGAAAACCCTCCAGGGACGGCTAAAAGGTGGAGAGATGTTTACATGTTTGGGTTTTTTAATGAGATTTAAATGGGAACATTTGGTGACATTTTTTTTTTGGTTTTTCAGAGGTTCACGCTCTGCTCCTATCAGACGTCTTGGTTTTTCTCCAAGAGAAAGACCAGAGATATGCTTTTGCCACGCTGGTAGGTCTTTGTCTCCTACACCTGGGGTGGGCAAACTCTCAGATTTCAGGGCCACAAACGCTCTCACTCAGAGATGTCTCACTCTGCCATCCGGGAGGAGCTCGGCGTCGAGCCGCTCCTCCTTCAGGTTGAGAGGAGCCAGATGGGGTGGTTCGGCCATCTGGTCAAGATGCCCCCCCGAGAGCCTCGCGGGCGAGGTGTTTTAGGCACGTCCCACCGGGAGGAGACCAAGGGGCAGACCCCGGACCCGCTGGAGAGACTATGTCTCACAGCTGGCCGGGGAGCGACTTGGGATCCTTCCAGGTGAGCTGGAGGATGCAGCCGGGGAGAGAGAGTCCTGGGCTGCCCGCTTGAGGCTGTTGCCCCCGCGACCCGACCCCGGAACAAGCGGAAGATAACGGAACGGATCAGAATCATTATTTGTTTAGTTTGCTTCATAAGTGAAGCATGCATCAGACCTCGTTTAGTCCCATGCAAATATTTCAAGATGTTTTTGAAATTAGGATATTTTGGGACCCCATGCAAATATTTGCATGGGACTAAATGCAAGTAGTCCCATGCAATTAGTCCATGGTGCTGCATTTTGCTGCATTTTTTTCTTCTTCTTGTCCTCTAATTAATTGTCTTTCCTGTTTGTGTGTGTTTTTTTTCCTCCTCCCTCTTGACCCTCCCTCTGCCCTCGCTCCCTCCTCCTCACTCACTGCAGGACCAGCGCTCCACGGTCATATCCCTGCAGAAGCTGATTGTGCGGGAGGTGGCCAACAAAGATCGGGGCCTCTTCCTCATCACGGCAGGTCTGGAGAAGCCGGAGATGACGGAGGTCCTGGCCAGTTCCAAAGACGAACGCAACACCTGGATGCAGTTCATCCAGGACGCCATGCAGTCCATGTGAGTCTTTTTCTTTATTTTTTTTTAGCTCTCTTTGAGAGGGTTTAGGGAGAGACGTTTGAGCTTCTTTTCCTGGAATCCCCGGCCTCGCCTTCTTTTTCACACCTAGGTGCTGCCTCGGTTCCAAACAGACTCTTCCTTCATGATCTTTCCATCCTTTTTTTTCCTCCAATCAAAAGTTAGAACCTCTATAGATCAACAGGGAATGTCACAATATCACACAATTTAGAAATAAAATCATGGACTTTTTCACATGTTAAAAATTGTCGTTTGAAAAAAATACAAGATAAAAAAATGGCTTGTTTGTGTGACGTAAAGCATCGTAAAAAATAAAGTGGCATTCCGGTCTGTGGTGAAAAACACTTTTTTTATTGTCAGATTATGAAGTGTTTACTTTAACCCGTTTCTTTTCGGTGTGTAAAAAAGTGTACATAACACAGCTACCAAGCCATAGGACCGTAGGATAACCCTTAGGACCCAAGGAAGAGTAGCTGTCAACTCAAAGCTAATGGGGATCCATATAAAAAACAAAAAAACAAAGCGATTAAAATTTTAATCGTGATAATATCAGAATCAAAATGCTTTTATTGCCATGTCAATGAAGAATATCAGAGACTAGGAACTTGCTTTGATACAGGTGTGCAATAATATAAGATGAAAATAATAAAAAATAAAATAAATAAAAATAATTTTAACAAAACAAAGAGTGCTCAGAAAGAAAAAGAAAAGTAGTGCAAAGTCATAGAAAATAATAAAAAATAATAAAGATAGTAAAGTGACAAGAGGGAGGTGACTAAGAGATGTGGGGATCAGGTTATAAAGTATTCATTAGACTAACGGCAGAAGGGAAGAAGCTGTTTTTGTGGCGGGACGTTCTGGTCCGAATGGACCGGAGCCTCCTGCCCGAGGGGAGTCGCTCAAAAAGTCCATGTCAAGGGTGGGAAGGGTCAGCTGCTATCCGACCTGCACGCCCCCGAGTCCTGGAGACGTACAGGTCTTCGAGAGATGGAAGGCTACAGCTGATCACCTTCTCTGGAGAGCGTGTTTGTTCCTGGCTGTGGCTCCAGCGTACCACACGGTGATGGAGGAGGTGAGGACAGACTCGGTGATGGCTGTGTAAAACTGCACCAACATCTGGGCAGGCAGCTTGGCTTTCTTCAACTGCTGTAGAAAGTACATCCTCTGCTGGGCCTTTTTGATCAGGGAGCTGATGGACGGCTCCCACTTTAGGTCCTGTGTGATGGTAGTGCCGAGGAAGCGGAAAGAGTCTACAGTGGTGATGGGGGAGTCTGTTAGTGCAAAGGGGGTAATGGGTGCTGTGACTTTATGTGTATGTGTATAATATGTACGATATTCTATGGTTATTCGTTACTTGTAAAAATGATCAACCAAGAAATTTTTTGGATTAAATTTGATATTGAATTTTTAAAGTAATAAAACAATAAAGTTTTACTTATAAATCCATTTATTGACGGGCTTTTCATTCTGTGCTGATATTTTAAATGTGCAGCAATACAAAACTAATAATCAAACCATCGATCGGTCAGATAATGTTATTTTGTCTTTAAGTTTGTTTCACATAGATTGGAACACACGCCGTCAAAAAGCACATCGCACACCGCATCAAAGTTACTGAAGACATTTCGTGCACCACCATGATGAGCCAGTGGCAAATAAAGTTTTACCACAGAGAATGTGTATAAAGTGGCGCTTGTTTCGTTCCGTCCGTCATCTTCCGCTTGTTCCGGGGTCGGGTCGCGGGGGCAACAGCCTCAAGCGGGCAGCCCAGGCCTCTCTCTCCCCGGCTGCATCCTCCAGCTCACCTGGAAGGATCCCAAGTCGTTCCCCGGCCAGCTGTGAGACATATTCTCTCCAGCGAGTCCGGTGGAGAGACTCTCCTCCCGGTGGGACGTGTCCGAAACACCTCGCCCACGAGGTGCTCGGGGGGCATCCTGACCAGATGCCCAAACCACCCCATCTGGCTCCTCTCAACCTGGAGGAGTGGTGGCGTTTGTAAAAAAAAAAAAAAAAAAATCTTGAAAAAGAAGACATTTGCATTCAAAGACCATGGTATAAAAAAGCAGATTTTTGTTTTCCATGACATTGAGAAGTTTTATACACACATCACTCAGCGAATTTGTAAAAAATACACAGTTTAAATGGACATACGAGGGAATCCCTTTTTCATAGCAATTGACTTTAGGACATATAGTCTGTATCTGTTTGGGGATTAAAAGTAACTTTAAATAAAATTTGCTAGTCTTATGAACAATTACGAGCACACTGTGTGTATGCGTACACATAGAGATACATACAGTATATATTTACAGGTTAGTTGTATGTATTAAGTTAAATGTCTTGAGCCTTGTCTCTGTTGATTAAGGGTATTTTTCTGTCACATAGTTTAGTTAAACCTTTCAAATAAAAAAATAAAAAAACAATCATCCTGTACGTTACGTTGTGAGTCACTCAGTGGGATTAACACAGACCTACCTGTGGGTGGGATCTACTTGAGCTAATCCCGACTGGAAGCGAGGGATTATCAGGAAGCAGCCGCACTCGCTCTTCTGTCAGGATGCAGCAAACCCTGATAAAAGGAAAGCGTTTTTTGTGCGTTTGTATTTAAATGAGGCGTAGGTGGCGCTGTTCAGAGCTTCGGGGTCAAACCGAGTCTATAAAAAAAACTAATTAAGATCTCGGGTGATTCGTAAAGGTTCAAAACTTTGTGCTTCTTATCCTCCTGAGGATTCACGGGTTCAGATTGAGTGAGTTAAATGTCTCCTGTGTGACACCCCGCAGGGAGAAAGACGAGGACGAAGGGATTCCCAGTGAGACAGAAGACGACAAGAGACAATTAGAGACCAAAGCCAAAGAGATGAGAGGTACGTGAAACAACAGGAATGAAGTATCGTACTGCTTTCATTGTTTCTCCTCCTCTTTCACACATCTCTCCTGTTTTGTTTTTTCCAGATATGCTGAGGCAGAAGGATACGGAGATCATGTCCCTGCTGGAAGAAAAAGTGCGGCTTTTCAGGGGGATGTGGGAAGGTCAGAGTCCCAGCGAAGAGGCCTGCCGGCAGGTCGAACCCTTCTTCAGGTCGGCCTGCAGTCAGGAGCCGCCTCGGGGTGCGGCCATCATGAAAGACGCTCTGCAGGAAGGTAAAAGAAAGGCGATGACATACACACGGCGACTTTTTCCTTTTATGTATCTTAAAGACCACTGTGCTAAACCACAGACCTGGAGGCACAAAAATATGACGGTAAAGACAACATCAAGGTGTCGAACGTCATTGGTTCTACCCTCAATAGGTAGAACCATCTACCTATTGAGATGGTTCTACCCGCAATAGGGTCAATTGACACCACTACCTGAAAGCCCGTGGAGGTGTCTCTAGACACCAGGCCTTCTGCTTGAGTTTTTAAAACAAGATACTTAAGAGTCGTTTGGATGGCACTTAACACTCAGAGACTAGGACTAGGAGACTCTAATTCAATCCAAAAATGACTCTGCTCCTCAGTATGCAGGTCAGATAGAGGTGTCAGATGACTCTTTCTGGGGTAGACAGGAGGTTGAGAAAATCTTGGAGCTTCTAGTGTTAAATCGCAATCATTAATATCATGATTATCACTTTACGTTGCGATACATTTTCATTCATATCAAACTCACAGGCCACCGTGTTGTTAATGTTTCATGTTAAATCGAGGGCTGCAAATTATCAATAGTTTTAAGGAATGCAATTGGTCCCCAAACGGTGTGTTTGAGAACTCTAGTACAGCATCTGCATCAAACAGGATGCACGGTCTGATCGGTGTGCATCTGACAGACTCTCATCTCTTCAGATGAGTTGTTGGAAGAGTTTAAATGTCCCGTTTCTTGTTTCTGCTCTGGGTTTTATTTCCATTTTACTAAAAATTATAGAGTGGTAAATTTCCCTTGTTGTCATCATCTCCTCCACGTTATTCCACTGCAGAGATTTACTCTTTCTTCTTTATTCTGATAATATATGAGCAACTTTGTTCCCTTTGCTCTCCATCCTCAAAACACTAAAATCCACTTTGCAAATATCTTTAAACTTTCACTGCTGAAGAAGCTTTAAAAGATTCAAACAGGTTGTCTGCGGTTGCTAGGCAACAGCAGCCAGCAGGCGAGTCCCCGGAGCAGGGTTAACAGGGTTAGCAGGATGATTCAGTTAGCGCGAGTAACGTGTGTGTTTGTGTGTGTGTGTCAGTGGAAACTCTGCAGGCCTTGGTGAACAGCAGCCTTGGGGGAGCGATGGCGAGTATCCCAGATGCAGGTGGGGCGGTGTGCTTACCCCGCCGGGCCGAGACCTTCGGAGGCTTCGACAGTCACCAGATGCACACCAGTAAGGGTAAGACACACACATACAGAGGCTGCTCTCTCTTGGGAGTGACAAACTACATGTAATTAAAATTAATTCATATTGAAAAAATATTATTTTATCATGTTTATATCTAGAACAGCTGTGTGATTTACACAAACAAACATATGAATGCATTTTTATATTTAGAATAGATAACTTAAGAAAGAAAACTAGGAGGAAAAAAACTAGGAGGTTTGTACTAGAAAGAAGAGGAATGAAGATTAGTCAGAGTAAAACAGAGTACATGTGTGTGAATGAGAGGGATCCAAATGGAAAAGTGAGGTTACAGGGAGAAGAGATAAACAAGGTGGAAGATTTTAAGTATCTAGGATCAACAGTCCAGAGCAATGGAGAGTGTGGAAAAGAGGTGAAGAAGCGTGTTCAGGCAGGCTGGAATGGGTGGAGGAAAGTATCAGTTGTGATGTGTGACAGAGGAGTTTCAGCTAGAATGAAAGGGAAAGTGTACAAAACCGTGGTGAGAGCGGCCATGCTGATTGGTCTAGAAACAGTAGCACTGAAGAAAAGACAGGAAGCAGAGATGGAAGTAGCAGAGATGAAGATGCTGAGGATCTCTCTGGGAGTGACCAGGATGGACAGGATTAGAGTACATCAGGGGAACAGCACACGTTAGAGGTTTTGGGGATAAAGTTAGAGAGGCAAGACTGAGATGGTTTGGACATGTGCAGAGGAGAGAGAGAGAGTACATCAGAAGAAGGATGCTGGATTTAGGAACCACCAGGAAAGAGGACTAGAGGAAGACCAAAGAGGAGGTTCATGGATACAGTGAAGGAAGACATGAAGATAGTTGGTGTGACCAAAGAGGATGCAGCAGATAGGGTTAGATGGAAGAAACTGACTTGATGTGGCGCCCCCTAAAGGGAAAAGCCGAAAGAAGAAGAAGAACTTAAGAAAGAAAACATTTCTAAATGTCAGTGGGGTTTTTTTTTCATCTTATTTAGCAAATAAAAAAATGAAAGTGTACATAAAGAAAAAGTGAATGTGTACAAACAAAAACACACGTCTATACATGTACAATTATTACGGGGAGGAGACCCAGACCTGGTGGAGAGACTATGTCTCACAGCTGGACAGAGAACACCTAGGGATCCACCGGGTGAGCTGGTGGAAGCAGCCGCAAGTTCTGTAAAACCGTCACTGGCTTCTTAAAATTATTTTAAAGTAATGTAGGTTAACTCTTTAACAGGCACACGTTTTTCACTTTTCTCACTCTGAGCGGGCGCATACCCTTTAATTTTTAAGTTTTACTCAGTCTACTCATCCCTCACTGGGGAAATTTGTGTACTGCACTCCTACACCGCAGCAGGCTGCCACGACGGCGCCAGTGGTGGGCGAAACGGGGGGTTAGGTGTCTTCTTCATTTTTAGTTGTTCACTTCTCGAATAAGCTTAAAAAATCTTAGCGCTTTTGGCCGTTTTGTCCAACAACTTCTACAGCTGCTCTCGGCCGCTGCGCCCTGATGGCAAAGTGTGGAATAACTATAAACCTGAACTATATTACAAATCTGATCAGTTCATCTATGGTATGTACAGAGTAACTGTTGGGTATTTTTATTAAAATTCATTCATGACCTCGACTCTTCGTCATATGACTGAAGGCTCAATCAGTTCATCTATAATTGAGACTGAGTAACTGTTGGCTGTTTCACAAACTCTATTTAGTTCTTTAGGATACATTGTGTTCACAAAAGCGTTACGGATCTACAGAAGGCTCGTATGATTTCTGCCTCTTTCACATTTTGTGTTTAGAGGCATTAAAATGGTTGAAAAACAGTGTTTGAGTGGTCAGTGGATTGATTTTCCTCACAGCAGGTGTGTTTCGACCAGACCAAGCAAGTCGGCACCAGCCTGGGATAACGTTCCCCTTTATATTCACCCTGAATGACACATTTCATCTCCAGGAGTTTATCTCTAAATAAAGAAAGCCGCCTAATGGGTTCTTTTCTGCTCTGTTTGCTGTTTTTTTTTTCTCCTCTCAGGTGGAGACAGAGATGAGAGCGAGGACACGGCAGGGGATCTGCGCAGGACAGAGTCTGACAGCGTTTTGAAGAAGGTTGGCATCTCAGTACCCGGTTGTTTTAAAGCTTAGCCTCAGAGAGAGCCCGGGGGGAGGAGGAGGTCATGTCGTTCCTGCAACATTAACGAGGGCCATTAGTACGAAGCTTGCTGCCTCTCCAGTAAATTAGCCTCCTGACTCTTCCTGCCCCCTGGCAACCATCAGTGGAGCATGGAGCAAACAGATTTTTTTTTTAAGCCACATCCCTCACAGCTGAGATGTTTTAGCAGCAACGCGCTAACATAATATTTAAAAATATATTTTATTACTTCCAAAACAGCAACGTCTTTTCATCCAATCACATTGCTTTATTCCAGGTTTGATTCAATTTGTTCATTCCGCTCCGTTCCGTCATCTTCCGCTTGTTCCGGGGTCGGGTCGCGGGGGGAACAGCCTCAAACGGGCAGCCCAGGCCTCTCTCTCCCCGGCTGCATCCTCCAGCTCACCCGGAAGGATCCCAAGTCGTTCCCCGGCCAGCTGTGAGACATAGTCTCTCCAGCGGGTCCGGGGTCTACCCCTTAGTCTCCTCCCGGTGTCCGAAACACCTTGCCTGCGAGGCGCTCCGGGGACATCCTGACCAGATGCCCGAACCAATCAATTTGTTCATCTTCTACTGAAATTTCTTTCATTTTCATTCTATTCGCCTCATACATAGAATTCCGGCTTGTATTCGGAAACTATTTGTCTTTGGGCATGGATTTTGTTTTACACCACGCTCACAAAAGCAGAGCACAATCAGTCTGTAGAAATGTCATTTTAAGCTTTTTGGAGTTAACAAATCACCATGATTATTTATACATGCTATGTGATCATTATTACTTCACTGTGCTGTGGAGTTGCTGTGTGGCTTGTGCAGTGTGCACCCCTCTCCGTGCAGTAGCTATGACAATAAACAGCTGCGATAGAAAGACGTGTACTTACCGTGTGCTAATATGTCTATGTGCAGGGAGGAAACGCCAACTTGCTGCAGCTGCTAAAGAGGAACAGCGAGGTAACTGTGACTTCCTGTCTCTAACTCACTCACCGCCTCCGTCCGCATGGAAACTATGTGTTAACTTTGTGGTTTCCTAAATCAGCTGCAAAAAGCATGCGTCAGCAGCTTAAATCTGACTTTCAGCAGGCCTGAGAGGCTCAAAGCAGGAAGTAAATGCAAAACGAAGGACATTAAGATGTAGGGTTTAAAATGGTAGAACATAAATAATAAATGGGGAGCTAAAAGTGGCCGAAAATATCAGATTTTATCAGATATTTTTACAAATATCTATTAAACATCACTCATTTTTAATGTATTTTAAATAATAAAAAAGCATTTCTTGCCCTGTTTGTCCCAACGTTAAACTTATTTCACCGTGTTGCTTCACTAAAGCTCTCCAACGCATTTGATGTGCAACGCAGCATGCACACCAGTCATGTGCACCTGCAGGGAAAATTTCCAGAAGCAAAGTAATGCAGGGAGGTAGGGACGTGTCAGAAGAGAGTTATTGAACACCTGGGCCACGTCCCCGTGTTCTCTGTCTTACTTTAATCTATTTTTTATTGTTATAAATGTGTTTGGCTGCAAGGAGTTTATGAGACGAACTGTTCTTCCTCTGAATCAGATTTTTTGGTGAATTTTTTTTTATTTGCAAACAATGAATCAACGAACCCCAACTTATAAAACTTTTGTCATGCAATAGAAACATTCAGGCCAGTTTATTAGCTCAAAAAAAAAAAAAAAACGATTGTGAAGTCAAAGAAATTTCATGTTAAGAAAAACAAAAGATAAATAAAAATTATAACTATCTCTCAGGCCGTCTGAATTTATTATGAGGGCCAGAGGCGATCGGGACGTCTGAATATATTTTCATTTAATGTGAACCAACGAGACACTTCAGCAAGATCCTCCATTGGGATGTTTTCAGGTGCTGTGACACTGTTTTTTCTCTCTTTTCTTGTCCAAACAGCAAGTCCTCCACAGCGTGTCCCACCTGCACCTCCTGCTCAGCACTCTGCAGGTACGTTGCTACAGATCAGAACTGACATGACGCAACCCCACCAAGCTTTTCGCTGTCAGAACCCATTTCAGCGAGCCTGTCTCAGACTGTAGGAGCACAAGATGAATAGAGATCATCTGGCTGACACACAGAAGGAGATGAGAGGAACCTAATCAGGAGCTGTGTGTATGTGTGTTTCCAGGCGGTGGTAGTACAGCAGGACAGTTACATCGAGGACCAGCGGCAGGCCCTAAGTGATCGTTCGTCCTGCGCGCTCCTGTCGCGCCAGCCGTCCCGGCCCAGCTCGCTGATCGAAAAAGAGAAGCAGCGCAGCCTTGAGAAGCAGCGGCAGGAGCTGGCATCCCTGCAGAGACAACAGGCCGCTCATGCTGAGGAGAAGAGGAGGAAAGAGAGGGAGTGGGAGCTCAGGGAGCAGCGGCTCTCTCAGAGAGAGACACTGGTGCACTTACAGGTAACTGTGCTTCATTACCGTCTGGGTCCTAAAAATAGAACTGCCATCTATTCCACACAGCATGCAGAGCCAGAGTGTTTTTCTTGTAACCGTTCACCGTCTTCTAACTACAATAGCTGTTCTCTGAAACTTTACTCTCCCTCCAATCAAAGTTCCTCCTCTAACCAGGATGGATGAGGAGATTAATGACATGAAATGCACTGCGTCTACCGTCCAAAACGGGACATGTTCTCGTCTGTTTTCATCTTAACCATCGTTTTATCTTAATTAGCAATGAGAAACTAAAATTCTGTATTTTTGGCCTCCGTGTCACGTCATCAAGTTTCAACCTCAATGATATTGTTTACGTACAAGTGTGACGGCTTGGAAATAGCGCACACAACTCTTTTTTTTTTGACGTAACTTAAAAAGATGGGCGATATCTCTCTTTGTTTCCTGTTGCACCGGAAAGGAACAGGGCTGTTCCCGCTCCCGCTCCCTCACTCAGTCAGCCATAAGCATACCTCACTAACAACCAGAATGGAATACCGAAACCGGTATTTTTTGGCCTCAATTTGCCTTGAATTGATCAATTTCCCCCTTAATGGTACTGACGTAGTGTGTTTGTTTTGATTGATGAAGAACCGTTCCTGTGAGGCCAGGAACGATTGTACTCCACCTCCTAGATTTAGGCCCACTGCTGATGCACCAGAAGTTCCTCCAAAACCCTGTAAAGGAGAAAGTGAAGATGCTGTACACTTGAAAGATTTAATTTGCCTTTATTATTTTCCTGCTGCTCTGCAAAGAAGAGGCTGCTTACACTCTTTTCCTCAATCGGCCACAAGCATCCCTCCTGCTGGCTAATGACAATAACGTGAGGATGGCAAAACCGACTGCGTTCTCAACTTCGTTATCACATAGATCTCATTTATTATTAATACGGTTTATAATAAAGGACAGATTGAGGCATATTTTTTGACGGTTTGATGTCGACTTGTTTCTGTTTTTTAAATCAAGAGCACCTCCATTTATGACGTCCACATCTCTGGTGCCTTCACACAGTCTGTAGAAACACATCTGGTTTTATTCACGTTTGTTTAGCTGTAGGTTTTCCATTCGTGTGTGTTTACCTCTAAAAACATGAACACATTGTGATTACCAATGAAGCCTGTTCCTTTATAACCAAGGAGGTCTTGGCAAGATGATCCAGATAAAAACACGGACGCTAATACGATCTGATAATGTCTGAGTTCAGCAGCAGGAGAGGATGATAACGGTGGCAGAAATGAGGAGTGAAAGATCTCCATGGAGACAGACCACCATCTGATGCTCTCTGTCATCTCTTCAACAAACATACGTTTAAACTTTAAAACTACATTTCCAAATTAATCTGATTATGTTTAATTAAGATGTGAAAACATTTTTCCTGAACCATCACCTCACCGTCACTATCCTGTCTGGACACAACCCACGTGCTGCATCCAGTAGAACCTGAACTGTTATCGCAAATTAGCACGAGGAATCACTAAACGAGGTGGTTTGGTAAATTATTATGATTTTTTTTTTGCATTACAGTGCTCTGTTCTGTTCGTCATCTTCCGCTTTTTCCGGGGTCGGGTAGCGGGGGCAACAGCCTCAAAACGGGTAGCCCAGGCCTCTCTCTCCCCGGCTGCATCCTCCAGCTCACCCGGAAAGATCCCAAGTCGTTCCCCGGCCAGCTGTGAGACATAGTCTCTTCAGCGGGTCTGGGGTCTGCTCCTTGGTCTCCTCCCGGTGGGACGTGCTCTAAACACCTCGCCCGTGAGGCGCTCCGGGTGGCATCCTGACCGGAACAGCCCGAACAGGGGACATGGGCCGCCCTTCCAGCGGACTCACCACCTGCAGGAGGGGCCATACGGGTCGAGTGAAGGAGGAGATGGATGGCAGCCAACGGCGGGGACCCTGGCGGTCAGATCCTCGGCTGCATGAGCATTACAGTGCTCCCTTGTTAATTTAAGAGTTATGTTTTAACAAAAAACACTTGATGCGAACGCGTCAAATTTGCGATCCCAACCTTTTTGACTTTTGATTGCATGACCCTGAAATTTAGTTCATCAATAGTTTGTGCTGTTTATTCGAAATCCCTTCTCTGGTTTGGGAGAGGACATATAGAGGCTGGACGTACCAGCATCAAAAGGTACAAAAGGTAACATGTTCATGTATAATTACTGAGAGATATGTAAGAATTATTACCCCATGAAACTCACTGTTGAGGGAAGGGACTGAGCGTGAGCAGAGGGCGTGCATTAAACACGCCCCGTTTACGTTATAATCTAATTGTGGTGGTGCATTCACTTCTTTTCATTGAGTTGATTTAAGTAAAATAATTCTGCATCTTTTTCAACTGAGCTCCATTTCTCAGTTAGTTGGTCATAAACTTCCTGGTTTCCTTACTCTGCTTCCCGTCCCTAAGGAGGAAGAGGTGACGAAGCTCCAAAGGGCGCTGGACGAGGAGAAGCAGGAGCTGCAGTGTAAGAAAGACGAGTACCAAAAAGATCTGGAGAGGCTGCGGGACGCGCAGAGGAAGCTGGAGAGAGAAAAGGAGTCCATGCGGCGGCAGCTCGATAAGATGGAAGAGCTGCGCTTGTCTGAGGTGAGTGATTTCTTACGAAAAACACAACCCACCGTCCAGGTGGGAGTCAGCATCATCTGTTGCTCCGGCAACAACAGGTAAACCGGAGGAGAAGGCTTTACCTACATTTTTAATGGTTGTTAGCAGGGATGTACGTCCAGGTTTTATCTACAATAAAATCAAACTTTTACAAAAGAAGTCTTATGTAAATGTTTTAATTTAATCAAAAATTCTTAACATAAACTATTAGTTTGGTGAATGTTAAAAGTCCAAACCACGACCAGTTGTACAGTTTGTTTTAATAAATCAGTTTATAAGAAAGAAGACCGTGGATACAAAGAAAATCTATTTGTTTTGGTACTTGTATCGGTGAACTCTGAAGCACTGACAGTTTTCATTTTGCTTGTATTTCTTTCCAGAGAACTTCCTCCACGACATCCGATGAGTCACTGTTCCTCGGCAGCTCCCAGTCTCTGGAGCTGGACCCGCTGGAGCTCTCCTCGTCTTCCTCCGCCTCGCTTCCAAGACTCCTGCCCATCCGCTCTAAACCGAAGGGGAAGAGTCTCAACCCCTTCACCTCCTCGCCGTCCAGCCCGAAGGGCAGCGACTCAAACAACCAGATCTCCAAGAGCTTCCTACAGCTTGCCAAAAACAAGAACAAGGATGGCAAGAAGAAGAAGAAGAGCAAAGGAGGGAGCGCTCAGACAGCAGGTAGAGGAGAGGAAGGGGCTCCTTGTGAATAATTCAGTGTCTTACAGTGAGTCATTAGATTGAAGTGGAGGGTTTTATCGTCAAGGACCCTCCACATCAGATGAACAATGTCTGGTTTTTATTGAAAAGAAACTGTGTGTTTGGATGAATAATGAGAAGAAAAGAAGCTGAGCTCGTCATAGTTTCAAGGTTTCATCTCAGATTCGTTTGAAACTTCTGAACTTATTTCAGGACGTATTTCTTATTTATGTTCCATTATGAGCTCATTGTGTGTGATCAGTCTGGATGGGGTGAAGTTTTTGACTCGTGGGCTTCAAAGGGTCTTATTGCATAAACAAAGGGCCAAACCCAGAAGAAAAATGACAAAAAAAAATCAAATCAAATGAATAGAAAACACAGGCTTCAATTTGTTTGCCTGCCTGAATGAGGCTTAGATCATCTTGTAGTGATTCTGGACAAAATAAACTGCTTGTAGATCCTCATTCCAGTCTTTTTATCGCTCATCGATATTAGAATCGTCTCACTTCTGTCTGTGTTTATCTCAAATGAGTCTAACTTTGCTTTGATCAGAACAAGAAAAAAAGCATATGTAAAAGCAGCAAAGCTGTGAAACTTTCCAGTTAAAAACGAGCACAGATTATGCTGCTGGTTGGAATAGCGAAGAGTCGTCTGCATAGAGAGTCATTTAAAATAAAATAACCTGCTCTTAGAGTCAGATTTACAGAGAGGCAAATACCGTAATTTCACGGCCATAAAGCGCACTTAAAAGTATCAAATTTTCTTCAAAATGAGCGGTGCGCCTTTTTGTGCGGTGCGCCTTGTGTGTGAGAAAAAGCGGACCTAAAAGAAAACGCGGTGCCCGCGAGGCGGACCTGAAAGAAAAGGCATGAGAACGTTAAAGAGTGAAGTGTGAGCAGCGTGGGAGCGATGGATGACCGAAGGAGACCACAGTTTCACGAAGGGTGGAAGGCAGCGCCGGGCGAGTTACGCTACAGTTTGCCAATGGATTGTAGATGCTTGGACTAATGTGTCTGCTGGTACTGTTATCCGAGCTTTCTCAAAAGCTGGTATCCTTTCTGAGGAGCCGTACAGTACAGACAGTGACTTTGACAGCGAGGAGCGAAGTGGACCTGCTCTGTTGGATTTTGCGCAGCTGTTCGATTCCAAAACAGAGGATGAGGACTTTGACGGATTTGAATAAAGACTATTACCGGTAATGTGCTTGTTTAGTATCGTTACTACTTAAATAAAACACAACCAAACTCAGTTTTGCTCTCGATCTATTTTTTAATACACACATTTGCATGCTTGTGTGTGTGTTGTTGTAAGGCGGTGTGTGACTGAGACTGCGCCTTTTCGTACGGTGCGCCTAATGGTCGTGAAATTATGGTAAATGATAAATGTACCAGCAAGAGTTCCCTTGGAAACCACAATCTCAACTATTAAATAATAATAATCGTACTATATTGATCCCTCACTGGGAAATTAATTTGCTGGATTGCATCGCAGCAGGCAGCCATGACAGCATCAATGGTGGGAGTAACAGGGGTCTAGGTGTCTTCTTCAGGGAAGACATGCAGGCATGAGCTCTGCAGGAATTGAACTGGGTATTCTTCAGTCCAAAGATGGTCATTTTGTTCCTTTGAGATATGGCTATCAAAATCACTAGTTGTTTAAATTATTATTTGTGTGGGATAAGAAATGACTTGTGTTGTTTGGTGTTTTTTGGAAGCCTCGTCTGTGAGATGTTGAAGACAGCGTTACAATACCACCATCTTCTAACAAGTTTCTTTTCCTTTCAGATCCCGTTTCTGAGCCTCCGATTGATGGAGAGATTTTCTTCTGCTAAACGTGCTGCTTTCTTTCTCTTCACCGCCACCACGAAGGAGTGTGTCTCTCACACAGCGAGTGTGTATCACCGCGCCACCGGTGGGCTCCACATCGAGGTCACACGGGGCAACCGAGGAGCAGAAGAGCAGGTTTTAAAGAGAACGACCAGTTTGATTTTTATTTTGTGGGAGAAAAAAAAAGAAAAGAAGACCGTGTGACTGTGTCGTGTCTGTTTGGCTCCGTCCATCTGCAGTTTGCTCCAAAAATCCACTTTTCTTTTTCCAAAAGAAATGATTTAGAAGTCCTTCACTTTCTGTAATCAGTGCTCGCTGAAAGCGCCTCTTAAGCTTGACCAAGTGCCCCTCACCCCGCCCACACACACAGACACACACGCACAGCACCATGGAATCAAGTGCCAGCCTCCGCAGCTCTGTGAGGCCTTCTCCCTCCACGCATGTTCAGTCTTAAGTGCCACTCACACGCTGGCGTGCACGTGGGCAGGCGTCCACGTGGGCTGACCTCACCGCACGACACCGGAACGTCTATTTGCTGTTAATCACATTCATTAGCGTCTAAACGACGGGCAGGAAATCTGTGTCGCCGTGACAACGTTTTCCGCTCCCCCCCCTTTCACAACAACCAGACCTGTCCAGCTGTGTGGGGGAGGGGCTAACAGTGGGCGGGGTTTCTGATCATTTCAGTTTTAGTTTCTTTTTACCTGCATCAGTGTCGGAAATCACTTTGGTCATAAAACTTTTTTGCTTCAATCTTTTTGTTTAATCAGAAAAATCCAAAGACAGACGATGCGTTCAATGACCTGCAGGACATCTCAGTTTCTTCCGGTATTTGGAAGACTGTACATATTTGGGAGGGCTAAAAACTGCCGGAATGTGATGCCACCTGCTGGACGGGCTAGATGTGATAAAAACACGTTTTAGGAAATGATTAAAAGGTAACCGTGGCGTTCCTTCACGCAGCGCTAAAGAAAGCACTCATTCCTCCATGGTGTCCTTCTCTTTGCTCTATTTTCTACACTACTTCTACCTCCAGTCTTCCTGTTCCGCTCCGCACCAGCCCTAACTCCTGTGCTCCCTCCAATACTGTTCCCTTCCAGCGCTCCTTCTCCAATGCTGGTTTTCATGACGTTCTTCTCTTACCACCGCTTCCCAAATTTCTTCTTTTCCAGTACTGACTATCACACAGTTCCTGCTCTACCGCTGCTTTCCTGGAGTGTTCCTACCAGTTCCTTCCCACACTGCTATTTCCTTGAGTCCGTCTTCTCGCACCACTCTTCCTTCCCGAACCGCTCCTGCCCATTCTACTCCTTCCTCCAGTGTTGCTTCTTCACCAGCACTCATCTCTCCCACACCATCAAACTCTTACTTCATCTTTATTCCTCCCTCGCTCCCTGCCGTGACAAGTTTCGCTCGGCAGGTCGTGCACAGATGATGCGATGAGCGCTCTGCGTGACACGCTCCCCGCGGCATTCGTAATTGACTGAAGAAACAAATAAGTTGTCAGGTTGTAATTGGCTATCGGTCCAGCGACGGGGAGAAGGCTGAAGGGAGTGCTCAGGCAGAACCAGCAGCTTGTCTCTGTCGGGGACAATCAGAAGGATGAGAGTCCATCAGGTGAACCCTGCGTAGCCTTAAATGATAAAATGCACTAGAGTAGAACCCAGCGCCTCCTCAGGAGAGCTTTTATACCTCCGCCTGCAATGGAAGGAAATCTTTGTATTACACACGTGGTCACTCAACAATGTAAAAAAAAAAAAAAACTAAAAAAGGGCAAAAGTGTAAATATGATTTATGTATAAAACAAATCAAATGTAAAAAAAAAGAAAAAAAGAAATTCTTTGATTTGTGATTTATTGCAGCATTTTGTAAGAATGTTTTATTTATGTTTGATCCTCGGAGCAGTGTAAAGGCTTACTTCTCTCACAATAAAAAAAGATTTCAAATACACACAATGACTTTTAATACATTTACTCTCTTTGAATTGAATAGAATCTACTTTCTTGATCCCTGAAGGTAGATTTGAGTGCTGCAGTGCAAACACCTCCTTTTCCACGCCCTCGCTCCCATTCACCGGCGTCCCGTCCGGTCGCACTGTGTCCAACCTGGCAACCCAAAACCTGGAGTCCGGAAAGGATCCACAAAGAACACCAAACTGGCCTCTCTGTATTTCACTGGGTCTGAGTGAGCTCCAGTTCCTCAAGCAAACAACCGGACGTTTCTATGGAAACCGCAAAAACTCAGGGCCCAAAGCACCTCCTCTAGACAGTCTCCTTCTCCACACCACCTGCAGATCATCACCTTCTCCTCAGCTCCCCCAGAGCCGAACCAACTCCTCCAGCCACACACGGATGTGTCTTCGAGAGCCAGCAGCTGGTCATGCATGTCAACAGCAGAATGACTCCATAACCAGCTAGTCGTTGGGAACTAGCCGGACGATTTCTGAAAAATCAGCTGTCCGATGCAAACAAAAGTCCAAAATGAATCTATCTCATTAAACCCTTTCTTCCCTACGCCTCATCGTCTCCACAATGACTTTAGCTTCTTCCGATGACCTTCAAACATGAGGGTGAAACCATCGTCTGTAGAACATAAACATTCAGTCCCAAATAAACTAAACTGGTTCCGTTCAGTCCCTATTTTCTGCCTCCTTGTTGGATCTATAAAGCATTGACGTGGCGATCCATTTTGATCTCGGCTTTTGTCACTGGAGAGTTTAACAGCAGCCAATCCATTTGCAGAGATGCCAAGATTTTGGCTTCACAAAGAGGGAGATTTGGAGGCGGGGCCAAAAGGAGGAGGGGCTATGACATAAGTCACATCCGCCAAAGGACAACACCCGCCATGACAGTTGGCGTAAAACAAACCGTTCAAAACATGTGAAAGCAGCTGGAAAATTGTGCGTCTTCAGTGTGTTACCACCTAGCGTTATGTATCAGTACGAAGAGGAACTACCACCAGGAATACACACCTGTACTGCTTGTTCACGTTTTGTTTTGCGGCTCACACACACAAGCTCTCACGTGACCAAAGTTCCCGGATGTCCGACTTCTTCCATAAATTCACCAAAAACAATACTGGCATTAGACCATGCAGGTCGCTACTAGCGGCTTTCAGATTCACAGACAGCAGGAGGAGATGCCATGTGCTTAGTCTCATTATAACTAATCATGTTCATAGAATGCATTAGAGTGTCCATTACGCGGAAGTTTTATCATCCTTGGCGGGTGAGCGTGAGTTTGGTCCTACTTGCGGGTGTCTCCTGCTCAATGTGAAAGACTTGCCATGTCCGGCATCTTGCTGGAACTCATCGAGTTAAAACGAGAGGTTCTCATTGTGGATGTGTGATTCTATCATGAAGTTTTTTGGAAGTTTTTCATCATTTGTTTGTGCTCATAGTTTTTATTGGGGGGATTCACTGGTGTCCCAGACCACTCCTTCCTACACATCCAGCTGTTTGGACGATCCTTCCACCATCAGGTGCTCCTCTAAACCAAACTGTACTTTTATTTAGGACATTTTTATCCTTCTGCTCTGCACCGTGATTTTCTGACAGGTGCATCGTTGCAACAGAAGATGATTTTTATTTCTTGGCGTTTCTCCACGTTTGTCTGATCTCCACCCGATGTTCGGCTCTCCCAGAAGAGCAGAGTTTTATACGGCCTGAATTAGCCGGAGCTGCCAGGCTGGATTAACGCAGTCTGAAGGCTCGAATCTAGAACAGCTGCTGTGAAGATTCATTTCAAATCATGACTTTATCTTTCACCAGATTTTAAGGTGTCTCTCCTCCTGTGGAAGAGACCGTCGTGTTGATGCCACACCCTCGAGATGCTGTAACCAGTCTTTATATTCATGTCGAGGAGGTATTCACCATGGATTTGTGGTTCTGAAACACTTTAGTAGACACTACAGTATATCTCTTAAATCATTAAAAGGATCCCACTGTTACTCAGTCAACTATATATGAACTGATTAGGTTTAATGGTGATTGTTTACCAAATTAAAGCAGGCAGACATGTTGTTTGTGCCTCGGTATTTAAACTATTACTACGTACGTCTTTCATCGGATGGATACTTGTTTTCATTATTGTTATCAGCTGATTCGTCGTTGAGGTCTCCTTTGATTTCCTGTTTTTCTGAACATCTGGATGTAGAAACACGTTCTCCTGATAAATAAAGAAAAAAATCTCTGGAGCGTTTTTCATTTCTGCTTAACTCGGATATCTCGGTGGTGAAGCTTCCTTCGTCGTCGTGGAGTTTTTACTCCAGCAGAATAATCTGCCGAGGCCGATCAGCAGCTTGATAAGATGTTAGTTCAGTTTGATTTATTGAAAAAGAAACTCACTGGAAGCTTTTCTTTATCTCTGCAGGTTTGAACGTCGCTGAGACGCAGAAAAACTCTGTGAATCTCACTGTTTTTGTTTGACCGACCTGCACGCTCACCCTAACGATCGTTTCTTTTAGAAACCAATTCAATTTACCAATGAGAGTTTAGAACAAACGCTTGTTGGGATTTCATCATTTAATTCAAAATACTGATGGATTTGTGTGTCTTGTAGCTCCAAGCAGTTTCAGAACAGCTGCTGGGTGGTACTGATTTGGGTGGGGAGGAGTTGGACAGCCATTTGGTGGAACAGAGCTGACACAGATGCATTATGGCAGTTACTTGACAGTTGGCTCTGCGTTGGGCGGAGTGTGGGTTACCATGGCAGTGATGTTTGAAAGCTCTAGTAAATCATAATAAGATGTTAAACTGTCTCTAAAAGCTCCACATCTTGACAACAACTCACATAAACAAAATGTTCCGTTCCGTCGTCTTCTGCTTATTCAGGGTCGAGTCGCGGGGACAACAGCCTCAGACGGGAAGCCCAGGCTTTTCTCACCCCAGTTGCATCCTCCAGCTCACCCGGGAGGATCCCCAACTCACAGCTGGTTGGAGAATCCAACCAGCTGTGAGACATAGTCTCTCTAGCGGGTCCGGGGTCTGACTATTGGTCTCCTCCCGGTGGGACGTGGCCGAAGCACCTCACCATCGAGCCGCTCGGGAGGCATCGTGACCAGATGCACGAAACACCCCATCTGGCTCCTCTCGACCTGGAGGAGGAGCTGCTCGACACCGAGCTGTTCGCGGATGGCAGAGCGTGGATTTTAGTTACCATGGAAAGGGCAGGAATGTAGATCCTTCACTGTGGTGGAACAACACTATTTGTTGTTCTCAAACATCACAAGCCCGTTTGTTTGTTGAGTAGATGTTCTCCCGAGTCCTGCACGTAGTGAGCGGAGGCTCCCGTTAGGGTCTGGAGAAGGAGCATGAAGATCCAAACGCAGGTAGAACAAACAAACAGGCGTCCACATGGCAGTGGAGATGATCCAGGTGGACCTGCGAGGCAGAGGAAACCAGGAGGACCAGGGCTCTGACAAAGATTGGAGGTGAGACCAGATCTTTTATGGGATGTTGTATGTAGATACAGGTGAGCCTGATCAGTGGTCCATCAGTAACCCCCCCAGTCTAATGCAGCATCTGGAAGAATGACGAGAACATAAACGGGCACTAGAGGGCTTCACACCACATGTCCACATTTTTTCTGAGCATGTTTGAAGTAACATCAGCCAATTCTAGCATCTTAATGTGACCAAAAAATCCCACGGTCTTTGAACGCCATATCTTTTAAAAGTTTGTTAAAAAAAAGCAGTTTTTTGGTGTGTCTTTTAAATGTTACTTTTTCTTTTATTTAGTGATAAAACTGCATTTTTAGATTTAAAAGAAAGTCTGTGTTGTTGTTTTTTTCTGTGTTAACACGTCACAGTTTTCCTTGATGGTTCCATCACTGGTGGACCAGTTTCATGCATCTCTGTGTAAAACTTTAAATATTCAAACTGGCATCGTTTTAATTCCTGGGGTTTGAACTTCCAGAAACATCAGAAGCAGTTTAAATCCAACCAGTGAGACTCTAACACATCAGATGCTAGTAGCTTTAGCTTCGGTTGCTTGGCAACAGAGCATCAGTGACTGATGGATGCTGACTGGTAGGAAATTACTCGATGCGGTCGTCCTTCCTGGTGACGGAGGAATGGCTTCACTCTTAATGCCGTGTGTAAAAAGCAGGATTTTAAACCTGATGAATCAACTTTTACACACATTTTTAATGTGAAAATGAAACAAAAGGAGAAAAATCTGGATCAAAGTAAATTAACTGGAAGTTTTTACTTTAATATAAAGAAAATAAGTTAAGGTCGATGTGTTGAACAAAATGTATTTCATTCTATTTCATAATAAAGAACGGCTGCGATCTGTGGGTATGAATAGTTGGAAGCAGTCATTTAGTGACCTTGACTTTACCTCACACGACCCTCACAACCTAATCAGTTCATCTATAGTTTTACAGATCGGGGGGCATGCCCCGGGCCTCGCTGGTGAGGTGTTTCGGGCACGTCCCACCGGGAGGAGACCAAGAGGCACACCCCGGACCTGCTGGAGAGACTATGTCTCACAGCTGAACAGGGAACGACTCAAGATCCTTCCGGGTGAGCTGGAGCATGCAGCTGGGGTGAGAGAAGCCTGGGCTTCCCGTCTGAGGCTGTTGCCCCCATGACCCGGCCCCGGATGAGCGGGAGATGACGGAACGAACATGTTGCACGGCGAGCTTGAGTGTCAAGACATAAAATGTATTATTCAGAATATCGTTGGTACTGAGTAACTGTGGGTAGTTTAATTGCAAGCACTTTATTTTTGGAGACATTGTGCCCACAAGAAAATGGGACTGAGGACAAATCTGAAAAACTCACCAGTTCATCTATAGTTGGTTCGGAGTTGGTTCGGAATCACATGCAAAACAAAACACTCCCCTAAAAGATTATTAAGAACACCTGTTTAATTGATCCTAAATATGATCAACCAATCACATCAATGGGTGTGGTTCTTGTCAAGACAAATTCTTGAACTCTAAACTGAATGTCAGAAGGGAAAAGAAAGGTGAGCGAGGTCTGGTTGTTGGTCTGGTTGTTTCACAATCTGGTTAGTTACTGGGAGACTCACACCCAAACATTTTTAGTGTTTGTAAAGACTGGTGTGATAAAGTATAAACATCCAGTCTGCAGCGTCCAGGGTTGATGCTAGAGGTCAGAGAAGAACGAACCGAGTGATTCAATCGGATAAAAGAGCAACTTTGACAAAAATAACCAGTCGTTCCAACCGAGGAATGTAGATGAAGACCCCACGAGGAGCCGCTCATCTCCTCTACAAACAGAAAAAATTGGCTATAATTTACATGAGCTCACCAAAACTGGACCATAAGAGACTGAAACCTGTCCCCTGGTCTGATATGTGGATTTCTGTAGAGGACATGGATCCATCGTGCAGGCTGGTGGTGGAGGTATAATGGTATGGGGAATGTTTTTTTTTCCTTCTGTGCCAATTGGCATCATTTAAATACCACACAGGACCTGAACATTGTTTCTGACCATGTCCCCATCCTCTGATGGCTGCTTCCATCAGGATAACACACCATGTCATAAAGCACTGGACTACAACGACCTCCACAGTCACCAGATCTCAAACCTGACGGAGCATTGTTAGGATGTGGTGGAACAGATTGTGCATCCCATAAATCTCCATCAGCTGTAAGATGCTATTCTACCCAAATGGACCAACAATTCTAAAGAACACTTTGAAGACCGTGTGGAATTCAGTTGTGAAGGTAAAAGCGGGTCTGTTCTTAATAATCCTTCAGGTGAGTGTGTCGTGACTAAATGTATTTAGCCTCCACAAATGTGTCACTTGGATAATTAGTGTGATTTTATTTTTACATTTTAATCCATGCAGAGCAGGACGTTGGCTCGTTTCACCATTAAATGGAGCTAACAAGGTCCGCTGGGATGAAGCCGGTGTAAGTTTAGAACAGTTAAACGGTGCTGATAATGCTCAGGAACATCCCAGCGGAGCACTGAGCCACAAACAGTCACTTTGACTCTTGCCTGGAATCGTTTCAGACGCTATTAGATTGTGTTTGAAGGCAGTGACTTGTTTTACAAGCAGAGTTTTTACTGGTGTGAGTTATTGTTTTCTGATTAAAATGCTGCAGCTTGTGATGAGGAAACATGTCTGCAGGTTCATGTTTCAGGTCTTATTGTCTCACTTCGAATTTCAGAGTTCTTGCTCATCAAAGAAATTCAGTGCTTAGAAAAGGATTTTTTTATTTTTACTATATTTGAATTGTTCTGTTCCGTCGTCTTCCGCTTATCTGGGTCCAGGTCGTGGGGGACAACAGCCTCAGATGGTAAGCCCAGGCTTCTCTCACCCCGGCTGCATCCTCCAGCTCACCCGGTAGGATCCTGAGGTGTTCCCTGTCCAGCTGTGAGACATAGTCTCTCCAGCAGGTCCGGGGTCTGCCTCTTGGTCTCCTCCCGGTGGGACGTGCCCAAAACACCTCATCAGCGAGGTACTCGGGAAGCATCCTGACCAGATGCCCGAACCACCCCATCTGGCTCCTCTCGACCTGGAGGAGGAGCGGCTCGACACCGAGCTCCTCCCGGATGGCAGAGCTCCTCACCCGATCTCTGAGTGAGAGCCCAGCCACCCTGCGTAGGAAGCTCATTTCGGCCGCTTGTATCCATGATCTCGTTCTTTTAGTCACCACCCACAGCTGTTTTGAACTTTGTGTGAAAATCCTCAGACTTTTTTTTTTTTTTTTTTTTTATTCTTTTATTAAGACTCTCCTCTGTTTTGCTCGTCTCTCTATAAAAAATAAAAACAATTTAAACAGAAAAAAAGTATTTTGCCCAAATCTTCCTCCTTAAAGTTCTACATATCAAAGGTTTCAGCTCGTTTCAACAAATCTGTTAAATTTCTTGTTGTGCTTGAAGAGTTTTATTCAGACTGCTGCTGCACAGAAAGATTTTCAGATTCCTAAACCTCTTTAGGACTGGAGTACATCAGAGGTGTCTAAGACAGAGCGTTCAGGTCCTCTTCATCCTGGTTTTAGTACTTTAAAACCAGTTAGAACTGGTCCTGGAACAGAATTCAACTCATTTCAGCAGAAAATCTTCAGGTCAAAAATCAAATGAGTTTCAGCTGAATGTTACTGGCTTTTTAGTCCAATTTTTTTTAACTTTTTTTTTTTTTTTTTACACAGTGGTGTTTAAGTATTTTAAGTATTTTGTTTAAGTATTCCCCCAGAAACAGTCAAACCACACTTAAAAAAAAGATAAAGAAAAAAACTAACAACATTTTTTTCTCATAGAAAGTACTTGAAAATAGTTAAAAAGTGAAAAATAAATTAACTTATTGAATATTTCTTAATTTTATGTCATTTATTTGGTTTTAAATGGAATATTTTGTATGTTTTTGGAACATAAATAAGATCAAGTTAAAAAAAAAGGAGAAGAATTAATATGTGACTAAATAAGTCAAACAATCCGACTGCTTTTAGCCTAAAAGCCATAAAAATTTATGTCAATTTTTATCTTAATATGTTTTCTCTGGTTTCCACCAAATCATGAATTTTGTGTTGATTGGCTGATATAAAATTTACCCTAGGAATGAATGTGTGTGTGGATGGTTGCATGTGTGTGGCCCAACTGCAGACTGGCGACCTGTTCGTGGTGTATCCTGCCTCTTGCCTGAATTCAGCCAGGATCCCTCATGACCACGTTAGGGATGAACTGTTCAGAAGATGAATTAATATTTAATTCATTATACTTTTTCAATCTGTTTTGAGGAGATATGTTTGGAATATCTGCCCATATCCTACGTTAGGCTGGATTAGACCCTCTTCTTCTTTCAGCATATACCTTCAGGGGGCGCCACATCAAGTCAGTTTCTTCCATCTAACCCTATCTCCTGCATCCTCTTTGGTCACACCAACTATCTTCATGTCTTCCTTCACTGTATCCATGAACCTCCTCTTTGGTCTTCCTCTAGTCCTCTTTCCTGGTGGTTCCAAACCCAGCATCCTTCTTCTGATGTACTTTCTCTCTCTCCTCTGCACATGTCCAAACCATCTCAGTCTGACCTCTCTGACTTTAAAACCTCTAACATGTGCTGTTCCTCTGATCCTGTCCATCCTGGTCACTCCCAGAGAGATCCTCTGCATCTTCATCTCTGTTTCTTGTCTTTTCCTCAGTGTCACTGTCTCTAGACCAATCAGCATGGCCGCTCTCACCACGGTTTTCTACACTTTCCCTTTCATTTTAGCTGAAACTCTTCGTCACACATCACACCTGATACTTTTCTCCACCCATCCAGCCCGCCTGCACACGCTTCTTCACCTCTTTTCCACACTCTCCACTGCTCTGGTCTGTTGATCCTAAGTACTTAAAAACTCTGACGGCCACTTTTGGGCCCCGAGCCTTTCGTTTGACAGCAATGTTCTCATGCATGTATTTATTGAGCTTATTATTTAGTAACTTTTTTTATGGAAATAAAACCTGAAATGTTTTGTTTTTTGATGCTTATAAAAAAATTGTCCAAAAACAAAAACATTAAAGCCAACGAGCTAAAAATAAACCTGCAGAGTTCAGAAATAAATCTGAGAAACTAGGACCAGAGGATATGATGTCACAATGACTCCATTCATGGTTTAATATCCTTTAAAATCACATCTAGCCTTTAAAATAAAACCATCTCGATATATCAGTAATATTTAAATAAAGCTGTAAATGGACAGAATCAGGACGTGTTCCTGTGTTTTTTGGTTGGAGGTATATCTCCTCTCTCCTCCTGTTTCTCTGTGGCTGACAGGAGCAGCCTGTGGATGTCTACCAGCGTGAATGTGAGGAAGTATAGAAGCGTGAAGCAGGGCAATGCTGACAAACAGCATGCAGCTCAGCTGACTCTCTCTGAATAATTACAGTCTGCTGTAAAGAAGGCTGAGGCTTATCTGTGTCTCTCTGTGTTGCCTCCACTCCTAAGTGCACCATCTGTTTTTGCATCGAGTCTGGCTGAACTGTGACACTCAGTGTGAGTAAACTTGTGTGCTTCTGCTCTCGCTCAGCAGGTCACGCAGCAAATAGCAGATGCATATTTGCAGCCTTTGATTTGTTCCACTGTAGCATCTATAAGGATTTGACTCCATATGGAAGACGAGCGTCTTTCTTAAATATTAATAGACTGCTTAGTTTTTCTACTGAGACTCATTAAGCTTCAATTACACATGGTTTGAATCTCTCGGGGAGCCTGGAAAACAAAAATCACTTTATATGAGATGATATTGAGAAAAACCTTTGTTTTGTCTCTGAATGAAGCTAATTGGTGAGTTGTAAAAGGAAATGGCAACAGATTACTGGAGAGACCTTCTGTTCACCCTGCACACTGCAGGAAGTTGGATGGCGTCCACGTGAACCTGTCGACTGGAACGAACAGACACAGGAGAACCGATGCACTCCTTTTTTAGCCGGGAGAGAGAACTCGTCCCTTAAAACCTCAGTTCAGTGCTGGTTATGTTGAAATACACGTTGGGACTGGAATAAATACCTCTGTGCTGTGTGGACTCACTCTGATTGGACGTTAAGGTCTTTAAATAATAATAAATAATAATAATTTGAGCTACTCAACTTCTCTTTCTGGTAAAGATTTACCATCAGGTTACTTGTAAATATGGTATGACGAAGATCTCAGATATTTTTATTAATATTTTTTTTCTGTTCTTCGGCTTATCCGGGGCCTGGTTGTGGGGGCAACAGTCTCAGACAAGAAGCCCAGGCTTGGGATACCATGGTTACCATGGTGAGGGTAGGAACGTAGATCCTGGGTACCATGGTGAGGGTAGGAACGTAGATGCTGGTTACCATGGTGAGGGTAGGAACGTAGAACCTGGTTACCATGGTGAGGGTAGGAACGTAGAACCTGGGTACCACGGTGAGGGTAGGAACGTAGAACCTGGTTACCACGGTGAGGGTAGGAACGTAGATCCTGGTTGCCACGGTGAGGGTAGGAACGTAGATCCTGGTTACCATGGTGAGGGTAGGAACGTAGATCCTGGTTGCCATGGTGAGGGTAGGAACGTAGATCCTGGTTACCATGGTGAGGGTAGGAACGTAGATCCTGGTTACCATGGTGAGGGTAGGAACGTAGATCCTGGTTACCAAGGTGAGGGTAGGAACGTGGATCCTGGTTACCATGGTGAGGGTCGGAACGTAGATCGTGGTTACCATGGTGAGGGTCGGAACGTAGATCCTGGTTACCATGGTGAGGGTCGGAACGTAGATCGTGGTTACCATGGTGAGGGTCGGAACGTAGATCCTGGTTACCATGGTGAGGGTAGGAATGTAGATCCTGGTTACCATGGTGAGGGTATGAACGTACATCCTGGTTACCATGGTGAGGGTAGGAACGTAGATCCTGGCTACTATGGTGAGGGTAGGAACGTAGATCCTGGTTACCATGGTGAGGGTAGGAACGTAGATCCTGGTTACCATGGTGAGGGTAGGAACGTAGATCCTGGTTACCATGGTGAGGGTAGGAACGTAGATCCTGGTTACCATGGTGAGGGTAGGAATGTAGATCCTGGCTACTATGGTGAGGGTAGGAACGTAGATCCTGGTTACCATGGTGAGGGTGGGAATGTAGATCCTGGTTACCACGGTGAGGGTAGGAACGTAGATCCTGGTTACCATGGTGAGGGTAGGAACGTAGATCCTGGTTACCATGGTGAGGGTAGGAACGTAGATCCTGGTTACCATGGTGAGGGTCGGAACGTAGATCCTGGTTACCATGGTGAGGGTAGGAACGTAGATCCTGGCTACTATGGTGAGGGTAGGAACGTAGATCCTGGTTACCATGGTGAGGGTGGGAATGTAGATCCTGGTTACCACGGTGAGGGTAGGAACGTAGATCCTGGTTACCATGGTGAGGGTAGGAACGTAGATCCTGGTTACCATGGTGAGGGTAGGAACGTAGATCCTGGTTACCATGGTGAGGGTCGGAACGTAGATCCTGGTTTCCATGGTGAGGGTAGGAACGTAGATCCTGGTTACCACGGTGAGGGTAGGAACGTAGATCCTGGTTACCATGGTGAGGGTAGGATCGTAGATCCTGGTTACCATGGTGAGGGTCGGAACGTAGATCCTGGTTACCATGGTGAGGGTAGGAACGTAGATCCTGGTTACCATGGTGAGGGTAGGAACGTAGATCCTGGTTACCATGGTGAGGGTAGGAATGTAGATCCTGGTTACCATGGTGAGGGTAGGAACGTACATCCTGGTTACCATGGTGAAGGTAGGAACGTAGATCCTGGTTACCACGGTGAGGGTAGGAACGTAGATCCTGGTTACCATGGTGAGGGTCGGAACGTAGATCCTGGTTTCCATGGTGAGGGTAGGAACGTAGATCCTGGTTACCACGGTGAGGGTAGGAACGTAGATCCTGGTTACCATGGTGAGGGTAGGATCGTAGATCCTGGTTACCATGGTGAGGGTCGGAACGTAGATCCTGGTTACCATGGTGAGGGTAGGAACGTAGATCCTGGTTACCATGGTGAGGGTAGGAACGTAGATCCTGGTTACCATGGTGAGGGTAGGAATGTAGATCCTGGTTACCATGGTGAGGGTAGGAACGTACATCCTGGTTACCATGGTGAAGGTAGGAACGTAGATCCTGGTTACCACGGTGAGGGTAGGAACGTAGATCCTGGTTACCATGGTGAGGGTAGGAACGTAGATCCTGGTTACCACGGTGAGGGTAGGAACGTAGTCCCTGGTTACCACGGTGAGGGTAGGAACGTAGATCCTGGTTACCACGGTGAGGGTAGGAACGTAGATCCTGGTTACCATGGTGAGTGTAAGAACGTGGATCCTGGTTACCATGGTGAGTGTTAGAATGTAGATCCTGGTTACCATGGTGAGGGTAGGAACGTAGATCCTAGTTACCACGGTGAGGGTAGGAACGTAGATCCTGGTTACCATGGTGAGGGTAGGAACCTAGATCCTGGTTACCATGGTAAGGGTAGGAACGTAGATCCTGGTTACCATGGTGAGGGTAGGAATGTAGATCCTGGCTACTATGGTGAGGGTAGGAACGTAGATCCTGGTTACCATGGTGAGGGTGGGAATGTAGATCCTGGTTACCACGGTGAGGGTAGGAACGTAGATCCTGGTTACCATGGTGAGGGTAGGAACGTAGATCCTGGTTACCATGGTGAGGGTAGGAACGTAGATCCTGGTTACCATGGTGAGGGTCGGAACGTAGATCCTGGTTACCATGGTGAGGGTAGGAACGTAGATCCTGGTTACCACGGTGAGGGTAGGAACGTAGATCCTGGTTACCATGGTGATGGTCGGAACGTAGATCCTGGTTACCATGGTGAGGGTAGGAACGTAGATCCTGGTTACCATGGTGAGGGTAGGAACGTAGATCCTGGTTACCATGGTGAGGGTAGGAATGTAGATCCTGGTTACCATGGTGAGGGTAGGAACGTACATCCTGGTTACCATGGTGAGGGTAGGAACGTAGATCCTGGTTACCACGGTGAGGGTAGGAACGTAGATCCTGGTTACCACGGTGAGGGTAGGAACGTAGATCCTGGTTACCACGGTGAGGGTAGGAACGTAGATCCTGGTTACCATGGTGAGGGTAGGAACGTAGATCCTGGTTACCATGGTGAGGGTAGGAACGTAGATCCTGGTTACCATGGTGAGGGTAGGAACGTAGATCCTGGTTACCATGGTGAGGGTAGGAACGTAGATCCTGGTTACCATGGTGAGGGTAGGAATGTAGATCCTGGTTACCATGGTGAGGGTAGGAACGTACATCCTGGTTACCATGGTGAGGGTAGGAACGTAGATCCTGGTTACCACGGTGAGGGTAGGAACGTAGATCCTGGTTACCACGGTGAGGGTAGGAACGTAGATCCTGGTTACCACGGTGAGGGTAGGAACGTAGATCCTGGTTACCACGGTGAGTGTAAGAACGTGGATCCTGGTTACCATGGTGAGTGTTAGAATGTAGATCCTGGTTACCATGGTGATGGTAGGAACGTAGATCCTAGTTACCACGGTGAGGGTAGGAACGTAGATCCTGGTTACCATGGTGAGGGTAGGAACCTAGATCCTGGTTACCATGGTGAGGGTAGGAACGTAGATCCTGGTTACCATGGTGAGGGTAGGAATGTAGAGTGACTCATAAATCGAGAGCTTTGCTAAATGGACCCTTCTTATGTAGCGCTTTTTTAATGTACCTATGTTGGTACCCAAAGCGTGGTACATTGTAACTCTTATTCACACACACTTTCATACTTGATGATGGGAGCTGACATGCAAGGCGCATACCGCTATCAGCAGGAGCAATTTGGGGTTCAGTGTCTTGCTCAAGGACACTTCTACATGAACTCCAGGTGGGTAATCGAATCGGTGACCCTCCAGTAACAGGACGGTTGCCCCACCCACTGAGCCATCCTTCTTTGAGCTAATAATATTAAAAAAGTTAAAACAAAAATCAAACAAAAAGAAAATGTAGATACATAGTTAACTAAACAAAAGATAGCTAAACAGTTTTAGTACATTCTTGCCCTTACACTCTCCTTCATGGTGAGGAAAAACTCCTTAAAACCTAGCGGTGGAGAAAAAAATAAAGAGACCTCATGGGGATCCGCATGAAGGAGCGATCCCTCCACCGGGACGAGCAGAGTGATAATTAAATAGCCTTAAACAAGAATCACACTGTGCTGTGCATGCACCCAAAGAGGTGGACTAAGCAGGGACCAAGAAGAGGGGGGATCCATAGCATCACAAACAAAAGTGAAACAGAATTAATGTACTTATGAGCTTTTATTTTGGTGAATATGACATTTCTTTGCTAACAAATGGTACCATGTTTATTGGTATTTGCTTTGAGGTTTTCCATAAATGCTCTCCCCCCTTTCTAATGCTTTCTCACTTGTTATAAACAGTTACTGGTCTGTCTGCGTTAGATTTTCCATATTGTTTATTAGTTTGATTTCAAACGACTGCAAACACATTAAAGCTGTTATTAATATTTTTATAGCGTTGAATCTCTGAGCATGTTTCCAACACCTCCCGTCCTCTAGTTTCCTGCATTTTTCTCTCATGTGAAGGCAGACTTGTTGCCCCGGGATGTTGGCCTGGCTCTGTCATGTTTGTAGAAACAGACTGTAGGATGAATGTTGGGGACATATGCTCTGCCCAGTCCAACCATCTGCCTGTTCTGCTGCTGCTGTTTCAGAACAAACTGCATCGCTTTGGTGCATGTGTGTGTGTGTGTGTGTGTGTATGCATCAACACACACACTTCCATGGGGATCAAGGTGAAAATAGACATATCAGCTGATATCAGAGCGAACATGTAGCCTCTCTTTCGGAGATGGACGCTGGTCTCTGGGGAGCTGGTTTCTGTAGTCCTTCTGACATCCATCCCTTACTCATCCATCCATTTATTTGTTCATCATCCGTTTATCCTCCACCTCAGAATCAGATTTATTGATTATCATTGAACCACAAGAAAATTACAGTTCCAACACACTCAACTCAAGATGGAGACCACCAACAATTACACATGAGTTAAAGAGCCAGTGGACTGTTGTAGCGCAGCCATGACGACGCTACCCTTATATTGTTTGGATTTATCGGATATAAGAGGTTAAAAATGTTGCTTTTTGTCACCACCAAAGCTTGGATTCAGACGTTAAAGCTAAACATTACAGCAGATTGAGACAACACAGGGTAGTGTGAATGAGGCAGGATGCAGAGCCTCAGGTATGTGCCGCCTCACAGGAAAATTTGAAAAAATCAACCAGGCTAGAGTCTGTGGAAAAGGATTCAAAGCAACGTAATCAATCTTGTTAACTTTGTTTTGGGAACAGGACGAGTTCTTTTCAAAGATCCCGAGTCTGTTCAGCGGTCACTGTGGCAACCAGTAAATCCATTCTAATTCCCTCCGACATGAGCATCTATCGTCTCGATGTTAGGATCTGTTTTATAGAGTGATTCATAAACCTCAGTCTAGAACTTGAACAGCTTCCAAAGTGGCCTCCAGACTATGTGTCACTTTAGTTATGGTCTGAGTGCCGAGCATCTGTGTCATTCCAACGAGCAGGTCTGGCAACTTGCAAAGAACCGCTAAGACCTGCCGAACTTTCCAAGACATCAGAAAACTTCTTAATCCAACAATTAGAAACCAAGAATGTATGTTTCTCCCATGTCTTTAATGAACAGCACTGTGAGATCCTCCTACTTCCAAACCTTCCCAAAGAACTCCACTGCACGCCCTGCAGGAGATCAACCTCAGGACACGAGCTTCCCTGTAGTCGTTAAAAACATTATGTCAATGACTTTAAGACAAGGGTGTCCAAAACCGGTCAACGCGGGCCGGTGTCCTGATGGTTTTCCACACGTTCCTGGTTCCATACAGCTGATGCACAGAAAGTGAATCAACAGCCAATAGAATTTGGCACGATGACTCAATTAACTGGATCAGGTTTGAAGATGCAAGAACATATGCAAAACCGTCAGGACACCAGCCCTCGAGGACCGGATTTGGACGCCCCTGCTTTAAGAGACCAGCAGACCAAATCCGTATTGATAGAATACGGATCATGTCACTGGATGTGTCTGACACATCCAGCTGCAGATTCCAGCTGTGCTTCACCTGCATCCTGCCCAGTCGCCTCATTCAGAGGACAGAGTGTGTATCCAAACAAGATGCTCAAACACACACACTCACCCTGTGGAGATGTTTGCGGTGCTGAATATTTTTCATCTCCATGCTAAACATCCCCTTCCTGTTTGCCTGTAACAGCTTCACCCACTCAGAGGGATGGATGCAGGTGGTACTGTGCATGGCTGCTGCTGGGCATTAGGGGGCAGTGTGGCTGTGTGGCAAAGAAAAGAAGCGGGAAACAGAAAATCTCAGTTTTCTGATAAGAATGCATTTAATTATCCAGGAGATCGTTTTAAGGGTGCACGTCGACATGTGGATGGAGCGTGTGGTGCACAGGACACAAAAACAGTAACGTGTTTCATTTAGAACCAGTTTCTTTATGTTAGAACCTGATGTTTAAAACATCTGCAGCTGTGTTACCAGTCATTCATCTTCTGAAGCACTTATTCCTGATGGGTAGCCCAGTATTAAAGGTGGGGTACACTCTGAACAGGTCTCCAATCTGTCACAGGGCCACACATAGAGACATACACACACATATTCATTCCTAGGGGCAATCTCTCATGTTCACAAGGTTCCGTTCCGTCATCTTCCGCTTGTTCTGGGGTCAGGTCGTGGGGGCAACAGCCTCAAACGGGCAGCCCAGGCCTCTCTCACCCTGCTGCATCCTCTAGCTCACCCGGAAGGATCCCAAGTCGTTCCCCGGCCAGCTGTGAGACATAGTCTCTCCAGCGGGTCCGGGGTCTGCCCCTCGGTCTCCTCCCGGTGGTATGTGCCCGAAACACCTTGCCCGCGAGGCGCTCGGGGGCATCTTGACCAGATGCCCGGACCACCCCATCTGGCTCCTCTCGACCTGGAGGAGGAGCGGCTCGACACCGAGCTCCTCCCTGATGGCAGAGCTCCTCACCCGATCTCTGAGTGAGAGCCCAGCCACCCAGCGGAGGAAGCTCATTTCGGCCGCTTGTACCCGCGATCTCATTCTTTCGGTTACCACCCACAGCTGGTGACCATAGGTGAGGGTAGGAACGTAGATCGACTTGTAAATCGAGAGCTTTGCTTTTCGGCTCAGCTCTCTCTTTACCACGATGGACCGATGCAGCGTCCTAGTTATTGCGGATGCCGCACCGATCCGCCTGTCGATCTCCCGCTCCATCTTTCCCCCATTCGTGAACAAGACCCCGAGATACTTAAACTCCTCCACTTGGGGCAGGACCCTGGCCCTGACCCACATGTCATGAGTTTGCATGTTCACAAGGCGAACATGCACAAGGTGAACATGCAAACTCCACACAGAAAGCTGAGCCTGATTTAGCAGCTGCTTTTCCACTTCAGGATTTATGGTTCATGTCCAATCAGACAGAATCCCCGGGGGAGCTCCAGGGACCTCTTTTTTTTTAACCTGGAGGGAATCAAGCGTTTGGTTTAAAAGTGTCTTTTTATTCTTGAACGATGAAAACAAACGGCACACATTTTGTTTTGTGAGACGTGATGAAAGATTTCTTCTTTTGGGAATAAATGTAAAAGCTTGACGACCTCCTGCTGGGACGACAGAGCGTTTCTTCTTCGTTCTCATTAAAAACGTTGTCTTAAACATTTATCTTCCAGCTACTTACACGACGTCACGCTGGTGAATCCAGGTGAATTATTCTGACAGAGAAACTTGTGTTTTATTGTTTGAATGTTAGAAACAGGCTGCAAGCGACGGCCCCACGGGGCGTTGGCATGGTGGTAGAGTTGCCATCTTTCGACTAGGAGAACCCGGTTTGATTCCCCGTGGGGCCACTCACACGCCAACTTAAGCTGTCTGGTGAGGGATTAAAGGACGCGTCCGAGTCATTACTGGACACACATTTAGGACACACAACTGATGACCAGTTAAACACTTCGTTAGCACTAACCAGGTGTTTTACCAACATGCCAGAAAAATAAAGAACCAACGACCACCAAAAATACCAACAATTAACGAGTGCAAGAAAAAACATTCCTAATTAATTGGGTGCTTTTTAAACATTTTTTTAATTCAATGTTCATGAATATTGAGAAGAAAATTTTCAATATTATTTATTTATCTTCTGAGCCATTTATCCTTGACGGGGTCGCAGAGGGTGCCGGAGCCTATCCGTACTGATTTCAGGTGAAAGGCAGGGTACACCCCGAACAGGTCGCCAGTCCGTCGCAGGGCCACACACATACTGTACGCTCATTCCTCAGGGCAATTTTAGCGGCCAATCAATCTAACATGCATGTTTTTGGAGGAAACCAGAGAAAACCCAACATTCATAGGGAGAACATGCAAACTACACACAGAAAGGCCAGTGTTACAAACCTCGCCCACACCAGGGACACTCGGGACTCCTCTTGCTGTGAGACCACTGTGCTACCCACCGCCCCACCGTGCAGCCATTTCAATTCTGTTTCAACCATGTCAGGTTTTCAGTCAAATAAAATCAGTCCGTGTGTGATTAGAGATCTTAACCACAAACATCTACCCTGCGTTTGGCCTCGCTACATACTGGCCACCTGTTTGGGGTGTAACCTGCCTCTGGGCTGACATCAGCCAGGATAGGCTTCAGCAGCCCGCTATGATCCCTTAATGATAAGCGATTCAGAAGATGAACATCTACCCTGCTATCATAACCTGTTTTTTCCATTAGAAAGCCTGAAAGCCAAGTCAGTTCATCTACAGTTGGTACTGACTAACTAAGCAGTTTTTCTAAAAGCCCTTCAGTGAGTGAAATCTTGTTCACAGTAGTTTGTGACTTTGAACTTTGTCACATGACCCTGAAAACCTAATCAGTTCATCTACAGTTGGCACTGAATAACTGTGGGCATTTTTTTTTTTTTTTTAAATATTATGTTCACATAAGTGTTACAGAAGCATAAACGGACTGACAAACAGCCCGAGAGCACAATGCCCCCTCCAATTTCTGAGGTGCAGTTATGAAAAAAAAAAAAAATTGGCCTCATTCTGTAAATTATTTTAAAGTTCGGCTCCTACGAAAAGTAAGGGGACCATGATCCGTCCATCCTGGAAGCTGAAAACGGTTGCTGGTGTGTGTGTGTATGTGTGTGTGTGTGTGTGTGTGTGTATGTGTGTGTGTGTGTGATGTAACGGTCATAATTACATTGTGATTCATCCTTCATTCCACAGAAAAGAGAACGCCTCCCACTCGTTTATTTGGCAGAATGAGTGCAGAACAATCTGAAGAGTTTCCCCCTCTGAACGCTGCCAGCAGCAGTCTGGAAAGAAACATTCAGGAGGTTTGTTGGGAAGTTTCTGACTCTGTCAGCATTTCAGGTCAAAGTGTTCCTGTTACCTCCGGGCGAAGCAGTGTTCCCTCCGCTCTGGGTCTTCATCCCTAACACCCAATCATTTGACAACATCTTTGATCAGGCAGAAAGCAGACATGCACAGACTTACCACAGAATGGAAGGAATTTGTTTGCTTTGTGGCTTCTTGTATCCGTGGTTTAAACTTTACAAAGCTTACAGCATACCGGAAGACATAGACGAGTCCTCGGTGAGGGGTTTATGAACACATCCTGGAGGAAAGAGACCCTGAGGAAGACTTAGGACATGCTGGAGGGACGATGTTGGATGGTCTGGAAACTCCTCGGGATCTTAAAGGTTTAGTCTGAGTTTCCATCAGTCTGTTAAACGGATGGATGGATGGTTTGACTGGTTGAATAGATGGACTGAACGGACGCACAGAGAACCTGTGTGATTATCAGAGGAGGGAGAACAGTGGTCCAGGGTCCATATTTGGACCACTAAATTACTAGAAATCATATAAATCCATATTGTGATGGCTACAGCCACACAAAAATTTAGTTTGTGAACTTTATAATTTGTTCACTTTATGTATATAATACAGATCTTTTTATTTACTGTGGGTTTAATCCAGGTTGATTCACACTAATTTGATTTTCTTGAGTTTTGCAGGTGCTCCAGTTCCTGGGCCAAATGATCACCTGCTGTCCTGGACTGGAGTTACCTAATTGGACTGAACCATTAATTTCTTTAGGGGTGAAACTGGTTTTGTTAACTTAGATTTAGTTAAGCTGTCGTGTTAACCCCCCTTTTTTATGTTGCAGTGGTTTAGTATTCTTTCATTTAAGGTCATGCTTTTCTCAGCCAGGAGGTCTGTTTTGTTTGAGTTAATTCTCTTTTGTTAAACCTTATCTTGAGTTGAGTTAGTTTGACCTCTTGTATAATTTCTTGACATTTTTGGGGTTAAAAAAAGAACCCTTTTTTTACTTAAAACCCTGCCTGTCTGTTTTCACTGCTTGGTCCATCACACATGTTTTGGGGAGAGGGTTTTCTTCTTGGAATTCCAGTTTTTCCTGATAGATGGTTAAGAAGAAACACCACATTTAAGAAAGGATTGGTGGTTAAAAAAACAGAATTTTAATGAAAATGATTCATATTTAATTTTTTTTAAGGTGTTCATTTTGAAAATTGGGCAAATTTTATTTTTAATTGGCATGAAAGTCTGGTTGGTTGTGTTTGAACTTGTTTTGTTTGACCCACGTTTGTGATTCCCCATTTTTTCATTCATCTTCTGAACCACTTATCCCTAATGGGGATACCCTGCTGATTTCAGAAGAGAGGCAGGATACACCCTAAACAGCATACCAGTCTGTAGCAGGGCCACACACAGACAACCATCCACACACAACTGTTTTTTTTTTATTGCCATGTCGGCTTTTAAACACAAAACCAGATCTGTTTAATTTTTTTTTTTTAAAGAACTCGAAGATCAACGATATCAAACATTGATGCATTTCAATATCTCCTACAGTTACTCAGTACCAACTATGGACACAGTGTGATCCAAACTATTATGCTGACAGAATCTAAGTCTCTTCAAACTCAACTAAATCTGGAACTTTTATTTGGGAAGTATTTCTTTTACATATATATAAATATATTAACGATGAACTCATAAATACACCTCAGAATGCTTCTTGGTAAAAATGTAATGGTTGAATCGAAGATTTATTTCTGGTCCGCAGGGTTTTTACTGGGAGTACAAACCGGCCTGCATAATTTTTTTTTTTAACTAAAAGCAAACCTTTTCAGTTTTTTTGTTTGTTTTTTTCCTCTTCTTTCCGCTCAGATTCTCCTCTCTGCTCCTCATACAGTTGAGCTCTAGTTCCTGGCAACAGCAAACGGCTCCTCAACTATAATTTTGACGTCCTTGTGTTCCGATCTCTCACCACATCCATCCCTCAAAAATTTTTCCAAAGACGATGTGTTTCCCATATGAAGGGTTTGCCACGCTGAGCCAGACGGCCCGTTAGTCGTCGTCAGATACTCTTTCCTCGTTTGCCATCTCTTCTGATGTTGTCCCACCCTAGATCGTAAACTATTTGTTACTAGTGCCACGAAGTAATCCATAGTTTCACCAAACACCCCGATGACGACTCTTCCAGCTGAAATGGGGTT